>OX383935.1:19866183-22366183 GCA_947532085.1 Elegia similella | reverse complement strand
CACCATACCATCTATATAAGAATTCCGGGGTAGAAAAATGTGTCTACGAATGACGTCACAAAACGCGAAATTTAATATTTTATTGGATATCTCGGTAATGCTTCGTTTTTAAAATGTTTAATATCTAAAATAATTTGTACTTGAGTGTAGTTACTTAATGTTTTTAAGATTAATTTATTAGTAATAAATTAAAAAAAAAGAAAAAATTGTACAACTTTATTTACATGATTACAAAAATAAATGCAGACTTAATAAAGTTACAATAAATATAAAAATAATCAATCGTCGCCTGACAGTCCGCCGAACACCTTTATGTATATACACTTGAAACATAATTAAAATTACAAAAGCCGGTTTCACTCACGTATTTTAAGACGGTAATGCCGACAAGTTTCAGCCAATTTTCATTATCAAGGCGGGAGTCAAGGACGTCGCGACTTGGCCGTCCCTCGAACAACGAGGTTCGCCGCCCGACTCTCCTCGCGAAGCGTTTGCGCCGATGCGTTGATTAATGACTCAAACGTCCCCGAAAATGTTGTGGCTGATTCTACTTCGTCATTATCTACTTTTGGTTACCGCGGCACACTTGTATACACCGAGCTGACCATGTAGGTAGATATACCGTTTTGGCAAGTTTGAAGAATTGGATTCCAAGATGCAGGCAAGGTCCAATCTACATTCCGATTGTCGGCGATACTGACTAAAAATACGTGAGTGAATTCGTTGTTATAGTACAGGTATGGCGCTTCCAACAAGCGGAGTAATATTTATTCTTATTACTACTACAAACGAAACTTTACATCCGTGTACACGTCAATGTGTGAGTTAACAATCAGGGTCGCCACCGCAGAATTAATTCAAGTAATAACGTAGGTACGTATAAGAGACGCGGACCGTGCGACTAGCAATCAGCAACTAAACCTGATTTTTTTTTTTTTTTTATGTATATCCGACGGCAAACGAGCAGACGAGCCACCTGATGGAAAGTGGTCACCGTCGCCCATGGACATCTGCAACACCAGAGGAGCTGCTGATGCGTTGCCGACTCTTAAGATACCTATAAACACGCCTTTTGAAGGACCTCAAGTCATAGCACACAGGGAAAACCTCGGGAGGGAGTCCATTCCACAATCTTGCTGTACGAGGAAAAAAAACACGTGACGCTCTGACATTTTTGGAGACCCAAGTGTCAAGGATGTGGGGATGGACTTTACTCCTGTGGCGAGCGGTGCGGTGGTAGAAAGGTGACGGTGGCACCAATTCAAAAAGTTCTTCAGAACACTCCCCATAGTATAGACGGTAAAATACACACAGAGAGCCAACGTCTCTCCGTAGACCGAGGGTGTCTAAATCGTCTGTGAGTGTGGGATCGTCGATAATACGAATTGCCCGGCGTTGGATGGAATCAGGAGGAAGGAGTTGGTATTGAGGTGCACCAGACCAGATATGAGAGCAGTACTCCATGTGGGGCCGGACTTGAGCTTTATATAACAAAAGTCTATGACCCGGAGTGAAGTACTGCCTCGCTCTATTGAGCACCCCAAGTTTTTTAGAAGCCATTTTGGCTTTACCTTCCAGATGACTCCGGAATTGGACCTCCTTCGTAATATCGACGCCAAGGATCCCAATACTCTTAGAAATGGTAAGAGAGGTGTCCCGAAACTTCGGTGCTATGTTAAATGGGGTCTTCTTAGCGGAAAACACGCAGACTTGTGTCTTAGTAGGGTTGAATTGAACTAGGTTTAGTTTACCCCATTCAGAGACCTGTTCCAGAGAGGTCTCAATGTCAGACACAAGTCTCTTTCTGTTCTCCTCCACCTGTGTTTGAGGGATATTTGCACGACCTGCATAATATGCATCACCCGTACTGTCGTCTGCATAGCAATGGATGCTACTAGTGTTAAGCATGTCGTTGATGTGCAAAAGAAACAGCGTAGGTGATAAAACAGATCCTTGGGGGACGCCAGCATTGATGGGCATGATATCGGAGCATAATCCGTCTACAACGACCTGAATGCTTCGCCCAGATAAGAAACTAGCGACCCACAAGCATAGTCCCTCAGGAAGCCCGAAAGATGGTAACTTCGCGAGAAGAGCCTTATGCCAGACCCGGTCAAAAGCCTTTGTGACATCTAGACTAAATGCCAGTGCTTCTCCCTTGCTCTCGATGGCGGCTGCCCATCGGTGCGTTAAGTACACAAGAAGATCACCAGCACTACGCCCGTGGCGGAACCCGTATTGACGGTCACTAATTAGCTGATGATCTTCAAGGTAACCAAGGAGCTGGATGTTTATCACACGCTCCATCACCTTAGAGAGCAGGGAGGTTATCGCAATAGGCCGATAGTTAGACGGGTCTGTGCGGTCACCCTTTTTAGGAATAGGGTGAACGTAGGCTACTTTCCACGAAGACGGGACTTTTCTTGAGGTGTAAGACAGCGAGAATAGGCGTGCTAACACCGGAGCCAACTCAGGTGCACATGTTTTGAGCACAATTGCTGGAATGCCATCAGGCCCGCTGGACTTCCTGACGTTGAGGGAAAACAGAGCACGTCGCACTGCACTTTGAGTGAAGCGAATTTCCCGCATTGAGTGCTCGCATCGCGGTAAAAAGGGCGATTTTCAAAGCAAACAAAACACTCGAGAACGGGGGAGAGGTGCGCGGACGCCATATTGCTAGGGTTACCAACTTAGTTTTACAAGAAATAAAGTATATTTAGGTCTGAGAATAATTTGAAACAGTATTTTAGGAAACATAATAGTATTTTAATAATTTAATTTTTAGAGCCTCTCGCACAACTTATAAATTTTCAGTCTTTGTAATTTGTTTGTGGCTTCGCTGCACAGAAAGCCCTCTGGCCTCGTGACTAAATAAAAATGTGAGCAACAGTTTGATGCTGAAAACAGTATTTTGTATACCTTATTTTGTTCAACAGTTAATAGTATAAGGTATCGAAAAACAGTATAATACTGTTTCTAACGGTAGTTGGCAACCCTACATATCGCGGGGGAGGGGGACGCTGCGAGTTTCTATACTGCCCGTTAGTACTTATATTAATTCCGTGGTAATAGTAATACCTATTGCTTATTTGATATTATACAGTGGCTCCTTCAGTATGTGTTCGACTTCAGCTCGATGTAGTACAGAAGTGCCAACGGCCGGGGTGGCAGCTTCGGCTCTACCGGCGTACACCAACTGGAAATGATAAGATTTTTTACTATCTAAGAGAAACGGACATACGCAGCAGGACAGATGGGCCCATATTTTTATTCATCGCGTTTAGAATCAGAAAAATGTGGAATTTGATATGGAAGTAGTTTGAGGCTCGGGGTAAGACATAGGGTACCTTTCATCCCGGAAAAATGTACTGTTCCCGAGTGATCCACAGAAACGCGGGCGGAGCCGAGGGCGAAGGCTAGTATATTATATAAAAATATCATAATAACTGCCATCACGACTTCTAATCCATTGGGCTCGTATGAATGACGTGAACTGAGTCTTTCTATTATGCTTTGCTGGAATTACGTAGACAGGTACGCGTCCAGAATTTCGATAACTCAAAAATAGCCCTTTTTTGAGAGCACTAAATTAATTGTTGGTAATTTTTATATTTTTATTGCTTATTAACTTTGTGTGTGTGCTTTTTAACCGACTTCTTATGTATCTCTTTTGTGTTTATAGCATATGTCTGTGTGTTCTCTCAATAGTATAGTTACTTAATAATGACGGCTATAGGTAGGGTTACAATTTTAACATTAAATCAAGAACATTTTATATCATCATCAGGTCCTTTTTAGTCTCCACTACAGGAGCACGAACCTCACTGTACTACTAGGGCCATACTTGGCCAGAGCAGCCAGAGGACTTGGCCTACACTCTCCACGCTGGCCAGACGGGTTGGAAAGGTTTTTTAGATGTTTATAAGCTTTGTTTAGCTTGTATTTCCTAAGTCGCCTTCTACGACATCCACGGGAAGACTTGGAGTGCTCCTATTCTAATCTGCCGGATACCACACGGCTATGTTTATATGTATATGCACACTAATCCAAAGTCAAAATATTCATCATTATAATTCATTTCAATCCCTAATAGCACAATTGGAGTGATTTGCATCCGCCAACTCAGGAGATCCATCAAAAGTTGGAGTCGAATTCATTTTAAATACAATCCAACAGATTGGACAGTTGATACAAGAATTTAAATAAATTACCTAGTGCTCTTATTCTAATCTGCCGGATACCACACGGCTAAATAACATTCTTTAGCCGTGTGATTAAATATGAATATGAAATACTAAACACACTCCGGCTTACTATAAAACAAGGTCTAAGTAACTTTAGTACAAAGTTTAAACCATTGGCCGCCTGTAACAAATTGACAATGACAGCTACGTAAACGTCAAAATAAAAATACCCACTTATTTTGGTCGGATAATGGTTTAAACAAGGTACTAATGTTAGTCCTCGTTTTGTGAGAACACGGTATATGTTTTACCAAAGTAAATGTTAAAAATGTTTACAACAAAAGAAATATGCTTCTATTTACCTTTTTGCCCAATAGATTTTCAAACCTAGGTTTGATAAAACTCCAAGCGCCCATGTTTCTGTGCTCCTCTTGACTCCAAATGAATTCTGAAAAATAAAATATAGTATTAAAAACAAGTAAAACTTTCTCATTCATGGGGTGGACGGATAAGCCTTCGTCTCTCTCACTCACCGAACGAAGCATAGAAGCAAAGCTTCTATTCAAACTAACTCAAACGTCGATTTTCTGTGAGAGTGTGGTACTTCCCCGGACGAACCGACCCATTCATGCTACTAGCAAAAATGAATTTTGCCGGTAGCTTGGCTCTACCACGCCTTCTATGTCAATTCTGAGTAAACATAAATGTAATTCGGATCACGCCCCTGTCATTTATCTTTGTAACCGAGTTCTGAAACTGTTGTCCAAGTTCTCTATTATTCCTCGTCGTCACGGTCAATATTAACTTTGGTATTGTTAGGAAGAAGTATTTTATTTCCTACTAAGTCGTAACACAGTTCACACACTAGTTCATCTGGGATAGGTATTTATGGAAATACCTATCCCAGGGATTCAAAGTTTTGTAAGTAGGTCCTAATAAACTGAAAAATTACGAAATTACATACCTACCCATACTAGGAAACCGATGTTTAAAAGAAGCATTGAAGGCTACGGGCCATATTTTAATGAATTTAAAAAAAAAGTAAAGTTTCAGCATGGTCCTATTGACTACGTGACGAAGATATTAGAACCCTTATCCTCATCTCCTGCGAACTAGCATGATATTCTTAAGCTCAAGGTAATTTGTTCATTAAAATTACATTTTATTGACTTTCTGCTTTTTCAGTGCAGTAATATACTGTAATTGTAGTCGATAATCTTCCTTACAAATAAATATAATAAAAATTAAACCGACGAAGTAACTAGCTATTTACTTACTTGGGTAACGGGTAATAACGTTACACGATTCTCAGGATTCATGCAAAACCAAGTTAACGTGACGTTCAATATGACGGTAGGGTTAAATTAGATTTACAGGTAGGCCGAGATTCCATCAGCATCTAAACTGATATAATCTGTGGGTTTACATATTTTACAAGGTATAAGAAATTGAAATAATGATGGTGCGATAAACTGCCGTGAAATGCATCAATCGTTGACCAAATTTAAAAAAAATTCCATCTTTCTGACTAGCTTTTATTATCAGCCAATCGTATTGTGTTTCTATGACCACCTTCCGACTTCATCATCAGACCACAACTATGGTAGCATAATATTGACCTACATAAATAAACGAATTTTCAGCTCAATCGGTCAAGTGACAAAATTGATTTGCAATTGCAAGATTTGACCCTCACAGACAAACAAACTAATAGGGCTATGTTATGCTATGTTAAATTAAAGCTTGTAAAGTGATGATTTATAAATATTTATGAATATTAAGACACAATACAATTTGAATATTATAAAAAATAAACAGACTGTTACAATCTACCAATTAAGTATAAACTTTTTTAGTTTTTAGTTTTTATGTATATATATGTGGCCATCTTTGGGATCTTTAGTCGTAGTTTTAATAAAAACACCGCTAGATGTAAGCAAAAAATAAAATGCATCGCGGCTAGAGCATTAGTTTTTGTTAATTTTTAGATGAATTTTCATTTTGGGAGTCATAACCCCCAGACCCCCCCCCCCCCCCCCCCCCTTCGGTCCGTGCGTGATTTCATAATTATATTAAGTTAACTTGAGTATCTGTTAGATACTAGAGATGTATCTTGCTATATTAGATTGGCAGATAATAATTACTCATCATTGTATACTCAGCTTTATTGAAAATCTTGAAAATTATATTACCGTCAGATCTTCAAATCGGATTGCGCTAATCTGAGTAAGAACTCAGATTGATTTCTAGAATCGCTTTATACTAGGTACTTAGTTACATAATATATGAATTTGAATATTAGATTAGATATTATTTCGTGGGATGATACCTGATACCCGAAGATGCGCAAGACGTCGCAGAGTCAACGTGTGTAGTTTTTAAGTTTTCATTTTATATTTATATGGATATCATACTTATCTAAAGTCAAAATATTCATCATTATAATTCATTCCAATCCCTAATAGCACAATTTGAGTGATTTGCATCCGCCAACTCAGGAGATCCATCAAAGGTTGGAGTCGAATTCATTTTAAATGAAATCTAACAGATTGGACAGTTGAGACGAGAATTTAAATAAATTACTCTCGAGTATCGGCGACAAGATCTAAATTGAATTTATAAATTTTCATTTGATAAATGGGCGGTTCAGATATCTAATCCTTTTTAAGGAAAGGTCGGTAAAAATATCGTTTTGCCTTCGATTTGATATTTTGGCGTGAATTCGATGAGCGTCTTCCTCTCGGCGAGTATTCCAGAAATGCGATTTAACATGTACTTATATACAATCACAAGCATGGTGTATTGATATGTATACACATCGGTTCTTAAGTCAATGTAATAAGGTCTAGAATGGAATAAATTTGTATAATTTTAGTCGTGGTAGAGCCACGCTACCGGCAAAATCACTTTTCTAGTAGCATGAATGGGATGGCTCGTCCGGGGAAGTACCACACTCTCACAGAAAATTGACGTTTGAGTAGAAGCTTTACCGCTCCATGCTTCGTTCGGTATGTGAGAGATCCTATATAATTATTATATTAAAAATAATATATTTCCTCCCCCAATTTCTTGAAAGGCCAGCGACGCTCCTGTCACACCCTGGTGTTACAGTTGTCCATGGTCAGCGGTGTCACTTACCATCAGGTGATTCGCTTGCTCGTTTGCCTTCCTATATCATAAAAAAAACCTTATCAATGCTAGTAACTGTACTTGTGAAAGCTTTTTACTGCAGTTGTAAAGCAAATATTTTTGTGAAAAACCATTTGGCGACTACACAAAAATATATATTTAACCCTCCCTTCGACCTCTGTGATGACGTCATAGACCGCGGAAGTGAGCACTGAAAATGAGATCTCGAGCGGGCGCAATTCGCGATAGCATCGTTGGTACCGTCGATATTTATATCGAAATATAATTTGTAACCGACTTCACAAAACGAGGAGGTTATCAATTAGCTTTTTTTATGTCTGTTAGCTCATAACTCCGTCTTTTACGAAACGATTTGAAAATTATTTATGTATTTGAAGGAGGACGACCAGCTTCCCGGTGGACTGACGATATTATACAAGCGGCTGGCAAACAGTGGATGGAGACAGCGAACAACAGGGATACTTGGAAATCTCTAGAGGAGGCCTTCACCTTCGAGAACGAGGGGTTCTATAAATAACAATTAAGTAAAACTTGAAATAATACTTAGTTTATAAAATTAGTAATAATTTCATTTTTGTATTTTTTGTAAGAAATATAAGGCTTTTTATTTTTTAATTTATTTATCTATTATTTGAAAGGATATGCATCCAGCTTGGACCCATTTAAATTTTATCAAAATCAATTTTGTAGTTTGTGTGAAGTCGGTTTTTTATATGAAAGTTTATTTAACCTGGTTTCCGATCCCTGCCTCCAAAGAGAATATCATCCTTGCCTGCCTCGGACCAGATCGGTAAATAATTTTAAAACCGTAAATTCTAAAATGATGAATAATATCTTCTTTAAATCCTCATTACATTTTTATTTGATATGTCGCAAGACAGGTTTTTTTTTTAAATTTTCTGATAAGTGATCCCTAGAGCCCCTAAGCTCAAAAATTTATTTACTTTCGTTACATATTTGTAGTGTTTGCTTCACATCCTTATCCTTACTATAATATGTATTATAAGTGCGAAAGTAAGTTTGTTTGTTACGCTTTTACGCCATAACTATTAAACCGATCATCATGAAATTTTGCACACAAGTTCTCTGGAGTACAGAGAAGGACATATACCTTTTATCCCGAGAAAAAGTACTATTCCAGAGGGATCGACATTGACGCGGGCGGAGCCGCGGTCGAAAGCTAGTATATCAATAAGTTTGCCAAAAAACTTAATCGGGATAGTAGATTCATAGCAAATTGTCTGTGACAGACGGACAGGCAGAGATACGAGTGATCCTATAAGAGTTACGTTTTGTCACTCGGTTATACGGAACCCTAAATGAAATGAATGGTTCAGTTTCCGTACCAGGGTGTAACACCCTAAGGGTTTACTATCTTAGCATTTACAATCCATGGAAATTGCGTGGAGACATGCAATGTACTCGTAGGTCGTGAACCCTTATGTTTGTTCTCGAGGTTCTCGAGGTAGGTATACACCTACTTGATGGTTTTTAAGACTACCCTACTTGTTTTTCACGACAAATATAAAATACTACGTAAGCGCTAATAATGCTCACTCCCACTCGGCCATGGAGCTCCTTGAGGAACGAATAAAGTAAAAATATAACGTCAATTTAAATTAAGCGCAAATATTTTAAGGGCTGGTACCGATAAGCTAGGGAAATTCTTTAGAATAAAATAAAAAAATCGACAGGCTAGTTTTCGAGACATTTGGACCTGAACATTTAGAAAAACAGACGAAAAAACACTGTGTACAAAAACACTTTCTTGGTTAACTTTTTATTATTTTGTTAATATCTACTATGGATACTAAGTCACTGGCGACCGCAATCAAATATGTTACTGATTTATCGATTTCGATTTCTTCTAACTTACTACTAAAGCATGTCTTTAACCTATGAGAATTATTATATATATTTACTTATATGTACCGTATGACATATTAAAATATTTTCGCTTAATATAATTGGACCATGGAATTGCTTGAATTGCTCCTTGTGGAGGTTAAAACCATAAAACTCCTTTTATCGGCAGAAGTGTAAAGAGATAGACTTACTTCTCGCGTTACTATATTTCTCCAACTCCGCCTGCAAGCCTTTGAGAGGGAACGGCGCCAGGGACTCTACTCTTACGATGGCGATGTCATCGATCTTGGCTCGGAGCCGCTCCTTGTGCAGTTCGTAATAATGCTTTCCTGATACCAGGATCACGCGTCGCACTTTCAAAGGATCAGCGACGTTGTCCCCTGAAATTAAAATAAGTAGGGTGTTAACATTAACCTACTTTTATGGATGATATGGATCCTTCCGCCTTTTACATTGGAATGAAATTAATGACAACACGAAGATAGATCATGGTTGTTAACAGTACTCGCATCTCTTGTGACCACGGACAGGAAGGCAGAGGACGCGGGGCGACGGCGATGACTCCGCGGGAGCGGCGCGTTTCAATGAATAGATTTATATGGAACTGGCTTCGAAGGTAGTGGCGCGGGAAGCGGCGTACGAGCGTTGCACACCAGTCAAGCGGTACCCACGCGTATAGTTTGTTCGCGAACAAAGACACACATTTCTCATAAACAATACTACGCCGCCGTTTGAACTGTGCGCTGACTACGAAAACGCTAATCTACCATTCCTCATTTTATCGGATACGCATTACTTTCACTATATATGTAATCCTATCTATCTGCGGTATAACGTGAAATTAACACATCTATGCCGATTTTATTTATGAATAGATTCAAATATTCTTACGAATACATTAATAGGATATTAGGACAAAAACCGTTGTCCCTAAAATCGTAAAATCTGGGAACACGTAATAATCGTACAAAAATATTCGCACGTCAATTTGTATGGAAATCTCGAAATTTTTTATTACCTAATTAAGTTAAATTAGTTTTTTCTCTTTTTCTCACATTTCTTTTCCAATACGACCGGTTGGAAGCGGCCTGCATCCAGCGCTCCAGCGTCTCCCTGCGACCTTAGTCTGGTCATCCGACCATCTGGTCGGTGGATGTCCGACGCTGCGCTTGCCGATACGTGGTCGCCATTCGAGAACCCTTCTGCCCCAACCGGTCGTATTGGAAATCCTTGGGGGATGCCTATGTCCAGCAGTGGACTTCTTGTGGCTGATATGATGATGATGACATTTCTTTTTGTAGCTACACTATAGAAACAATGTCCATTTAGTATCTATTAATATATTTGGCTCGTATCTAACAGAAGTTGCGAAGTCTCTCTGTATTTATCGAAACTTGAGATCCTCTGCGAGTTTAACTTTGTAACTAATAAACTTGGAACTAAGATTAAAGTATTTGTAATTATCTCTTGTTCTTTACTCTCCTTTGTATTTGACGTTGTTTCTTGAATCCATATAAATGTATATATCTATACCTATAAGATAAAAGCTTTATAAAAAGTCATTATTGATTAAACTCTCTTTCCCTTTCTTTATTAAAAGATGTATCTAACGTTTACTCACGTATAAAGTCGTGCGAACATGAAAACTGTATAGTGTTCTAAACGTTAGGTGTAAAAATCTTAACAAATACTATAAATGGGATAGTAAGTTTGTTTGTGAGCCTTCACGCCCTATCTACTGAGCCGATCGTCATAAAATTGCATACCCATTTTGTCTGGGGTATGGAGAAGGATATGAAACTCACTTTATCCCAGGAAAAAGAACCGTTCCCTAGGGACCGACATTGACGCGGGCGGATTAGCGATTTAAATATAGTAATGTAATAATCGCGATAAAATCGTATTAAGTGATATAATTTAGATCCGGAGCTTAGGAACTTAAGTATAAGTAAGTACATAGCAAGTAAATGTATCTATAATACTTTGAGACTTTTATCATATCTGTTGTTGTCGCACGCTCGTCATAAAATTGCATACCCATTTTGTCTGGGGTATGGAGAAGGATATGAAACTCACTTTATCCCAGGAAAAAGAACCGTTCCCTAGGGACCGACATTGACATTGACGCGGGCGGATTAGCGATTTAAATATAGTAATGTAATAATCGCGATAAAATCGTATTAAGTGATATAATTTAGATCCGGAGCTTAGGAACTTAAGTATAAGTAAGTACATAGCAAGTAAATGTATATAGTTGAGACTTTTATCATATCTGTTGTTGTCGCACGCTCGATCGCTAACATAAAGTGTTCCACAAAAATATGTAAATTGAAATTGTATATAACAATACATCAGAAAAAAAAAAGATAAAAATATTAAATATCATACAAAGCCCTTCAGGCAAGTAGGCGATCAATACTGTTGAAAAGAGTTTCTTTCGGCGTCTTCTTCTCTGCAGTGGTCGGTTCCGAAACGCTAGTAGTTTGTAGCTTTTGAACAATAATTAATAATTTGAATATAATATAATAAGTATTATTTAAAACGTGAATTGACGTGTAAAAGTGCCTGAAAAGGCCTATTTTCTGAATAAATCTTTGAATCTCTTTGTATCTATAGGTTTGCTTATATAAGAGAGAGAGGGTAAGCGCTCGGGCGCTTAGGTTATAATATGTATAAGGTCATCGCGGGGAACATGAGGCGCCGTTCCACCTAGTGGACTGGACGGCACGAACAAATTACTTATGAATGCAGAAAATAAAAGCAAATGTAGATAAGAGGATAAGCGTCGCTATCCAGCGTGGGAATGCAGCCAGCATTCTTGCCAATATGCCATATGGGCAAGAATTTTTAGATTGTTAAGTTCGGTTTATTTATGTATGTAATTTTATGGTTGGTTAGCTTATTAGTTTTATTTATTTTTAGTCTGTTGGGTTTACTTATGATTGAAGACAGCGTCTGTTAAAAAAATGTAGAATACATGTCGTGGAAAATACGGCGTGCATAGTTAGTTAATTAATATTAGTAAAGAGCAACAAAACTTTTGCAATTAATTACAGCTTTTGGTGGAACGAGAGAAGCTAGTTGTGGTAGAGCCACGCTACCGGCAAAATAAATTTTTGCTAGTAGCATGAATGGGCCGGTTCGTCCGGGGAAGTACCACACTCTCACAGAAAATCGACTTTTGAGTAGGAGCTTTACTGCTTCTATGCTTCGTTCGGTGAGTGAGAGAGCCGGAAGCCCATCCTTTCCCCATTTCCTCCCAACATGTCCTTTCCCCAATTCCTTGAAAGGCTGGCAACGCTCCTGTTACACCCTGGTGTTGCAGTTGTCCATGGGCAGCGGTGGTCGCTTACCATCAGATGACTCGCTTGCTCGTTTGCTATCCTATAACATAAAAAAAAGGTTCATATATGACATCGCCGCGCTGGGGGCGGAGCAAGAAGCACACACCCCGGCATTATGCGGTTTAGCGTATGACACCGTGTGGTTTTAGTAGGTTCAAGTCCCATATACCTGTCTGGCTTCCCGTGGCCGGATAGACGAGACATGAGTCTTTCGACACGTTAAAAAAGGTTCATATATGACATTGGCAAGCTCCGTGGCGCATCGGTCAACACGCCAGCCTGCGACACGAGAGTGCCCAGGTTCGATATTCGGCAAGGTCAAGATGGTAAATGATCTTTTTCAGATTGGCCTGGGTCTTGGATGTGTATCAATATATGTATTTAAAGGTTCGTGCTAAGTCCCGTTTATATACATAATTATGTGTTTTTAAGCGCGAAAGTTTAAAAAAGAATAATATATGTATTTGTTATAAAATATAGTATCGCTGAGTTAGTATCCCATAACAGAAGTCTAGAACTTCCTTTGGGGCTAGCTCAATATGTGTTATTTGTCCGTATATATTTATTTATTTATTTATGACCCAATCAATCATAAATTAAACATCTATAAATGGGTAACCCTGTTGTTTTACATACCAATGACTGGTTTGAAATGTGTGCGAGGTCCAAAGTCCGATAGTGGTGAGACTGCGTCGGCTAGTCGGAGTAGAAGTTTGGGGGCTACCACTACTAATGGCTTCCTGTAGTTTCGCACGACCTGGACAAATTATTAAACTTGACTATTGAGAAATAATGATGTCTTAAGGGTTAACCCTGATCCCCATTTTAGTAATGGTTAGACTAAAGTTAAAAAAATAAAAAAAAGTAGGCTTATAAGCTATGTAAGCTTGCCTTTTTCAATTCACTTGGTTGCTACCTTATCAATAAATGCCCAATGGAGACATTTATTGATAAGGTAGCAACCACGCAAGTGATTAATGTTTAGTAGCCAAATGAATATAAGAGGATAATAATGACAGAGATTGCTTCTGTCATTATTATCCTCTTAGATTCATTTGTTTCATCTCTTTTATTCTATGGGTGCTTTGTGCTGCTATGTTTATATGGATGTATTCATATATACATACTCACATGGCCTAAATATAAGTACAGTCAGGGGCAGAGATACCTGACCAGGCCCTCTACCTATATCTTGAATTTTAACTATGTATAATAATTATATGAAAATGTGTATACAGAAAGATTTTAGTTAATTTTAATCATTTCCAGGTTAATATTATTTGTAGTTTAAGCGAAAATTCAAGATATAGTTAGAGGGCCAGCCGGCCGATTTGCTAACTCAGTGACCAACGTTTTGATAGTCACTTCAAAATACATTGCGAGTTTCCTATGATTGACTATTTTTATTAAAAATATATATAACGCAATGTACTTTGAAATGACTATTAAAACGTTGTACACTGAGTTAGCAAATAGGCCGGCTGGTCAAGTATCTCTGTCCCTGCTTGTACGTACTTATAGGTAGACAAAGTCTATGTCTATAAGATCTAGAAGCCTCATTTAGCATATTGATGGGCGTGTAGGTGGATTTCTTCATGGAGAGTGAACTGTCATTATTAGAAAAAGAGAGGTTTCTATTTGGCTTTTTTCCGATTGTTGGACCAAAGAAGTAAAATATACGAACGCCAGCCTGCAACATGAGGGTTCCCGGGTTCGATCCCCGGCCAGGTCAAGATTGAGAACGATCTTTTTCAGGTTGACCTGGGTCTTGGATGTTTATCTATATAAGTATCTATTATAAAATATAGTATTGTTGAGTTAGTATCCTACGACACAAGTTCACAACTTACTATGGAGCTAGCTCAATTTGTGTGATATGTCCTTATTTATTTATACCTGTCTCCTCAGCAAGTGGAAGTACTGCGCCGGGGTCGTGGGGTTTACCACATGCATGCACACGGCTTCAGAGTCTGGCGCCGACTCCAAGCTGTCAGTCAGTTGCAGAAACCTCTCGACTCTACACGAGGAGTGTTCTGATGCTGCACCGTCGTAGCCGTGCGGTAGAAGCATCACTAACCCGTTGCTTCGTACCCATTTTGCTGTTGTAAAAAATATTTATGAATAATAAAAAATAGCGAAGTGTAGTGGTCTCGGTATCATAGATAGATATTTTTATACAACTCCACCAACTTATGTAGTTACAGTCGGCCGAACAAAATGTATGGAGTCAACCGCATAATCATCATCATTTCGAGTAGGTTGTCACGGTCAATCGACCATGCACACCCTGGTGTCAGAGTTCTTCGGAACCGCCTCTCGCCTCTGACGTGGTTCCTTTAACGACTACCAGATGGCAGCCGGGACCACCGGCTTTACGTGCCATCCGAAGCACGGAATCATCTTTATTATCAGAAAATCAGGTGATTCAAGCATGCAATGTCCTAACCAAACTGGAAACAACTAAACAAAGTATGCTTCCGGTGGGAATCGAACCCACGACCCCCGGGTCAACAGGCAAACGCCTTAACCACTGGACCGCGGAGGCTGTTAAACCGCATAATGAAATTTGTATATACAAACATTCGACTTTATTTGTCGTTTTTATAGATAACGGTACGGAACCCTTCGTGCGCGACTCCGACTCGCACTTGGCCGATTTTTTCTTTTCTGAAGACCAGCATGTATTTACAGGTAGTATTAACACCTTAGAGGCCGTGTCGGACAACGTTGTCCGACAAACAATTGAAAAACTATAGTGTCTGCGATTCCGGCGTTCAAAGTGTTAAGATACTAATTGACTTCGGCCCGAGGTGAAAATCTTGGACGAAGGGCGAGGGACTTTTCTAACAACTATTAGTCTGATAGTTGTTTATATTAACTACTAGCTTTCGCCCGCGGCTCCGCCCGCGTCAATGTCGATCTTTCGGGAATAGTACACTTTCCCGGGATAAAAGGTAGCCTATATCCTTCTCCGTACTCCAGTGAACTTGTATGCAAAATTGCATGATGATCGGTTCAGTAGTTACGGCGTGAAAGCGTAACAAACAAACAAACAAACAAATAAACAAACAAACAAATTCACTTTCGCATTTATAATATTAGTAAGGATAAGATTATAAGATTTATCTGAAATCCTGATTCCTAGTAAGTACTTAGAGCATTAAATTAATAAAGTTTCACTGACTGACAAGTTATTTCCATTGCAGACAGATTTACGGAAGCAGAGTAACTTCTAACAAGCCAACTGCTACTGAACTATGCAATTTCACGTCTAGCAAGATTTGAAATATGAAAGGCTGAAGTTTACAAACGCAAACTTTGCCAGATTGAGTTGAGGCTGAATTTCGGTGCAATGTTACGGATACGAAGTTGTTACTAGTTTCAAAAAACTAAAAAACACATATGCATATATAACTTAAATGTGTGTAAGGAAAAATAAATGACAACAATAAGAAACTGACATTAAAAAAAAAAACAAAAACAACAAGTCAGGATTACTTACGCAACATCGCAAAAATGCGCCATGATCAATGATAAGTTACCCTCTATTTTATAATATTTGACTAATTTATATAATAAACTGCTTGCCGTTTCACATTTTTCAGTTTGCGACTGGGTTCATATTGTACCTAATACAACTACAGTGCAGTGTATTATTATAAAAGCTGATGTAATGTGCAATACAAAATGCAATAAATGAATTGAATTGACGTCTTTATCCTTTACGAGGTAGACAGAGCCTAAAGTCATAAGATCGAAAGGCCACGTTTAGCGTGTTGGTGCGTAAAGGTGGAAAACGAAATCAAAACAGTGATGGGTTGCTAGCCGCATTGCCTATTGTCATGATGCTTTAGATTTTCGCCCATTCTCTTGCTAAATAAAGATCTGAAGAGAGACGTCAAATATGAACCCTGAAAACAGTATACTTCTTTTTTTGGCAGTTGTGTTCTTACGAGCACATCGATCGATCAGGTGCGCATGCAAAAAAGAATGGCCTAGATTTTCCGATTTACATCTGTCTCCATTGTCCATAAATCAGAAATATTTGTGGGGGTTTGTTTTAGGGATATAACAATATTTTATCCTGTATCAGTAAATCAAAATGGTTGATGGCCCGATAGAATGGGGAACATCCGGAAATATGGGCATGTCAATAAAAGATTCGTCAATTTTCGCTCGTTGCCTGGTCCAGATTAGATGATTTTTTTTTATTAATTTTTTGTAGTCAATGATGAGGTAAGGTATCCGTATTACAATGTGGCTATATACTAACAGTGATTCGTGCGTTTTTCTTCAATAATAGGCTCTAGATCAAAGCCTTTCTAGATCAACTTTTCTAAATCGAGATATCGTATTAATTTATGTTATTTATGGAGCCTGATGACTATCAGGCTCCATAAATAACATAAATTAATAAAGCGCTAGTAATGCTCACGCCTCAGTAGGCGTGAGCATTACTAGCGCTTACGCAAGTTAAGCAACCCCGGAAACGGTCTCCACTGCTAGTGGCATAAAAATATCTCGAGCTCCTCTACGTTTCGGAAGGCACGTTAAACCAGTGGTGCCGACTCATCGTTGATGGCAGTGGTTGAGGTATGTCAGGCAGCTTGAAAAATCTAATACAAGTAATAAAAGTGTTAGGCCACTCACACACACTAAAAAAAACTCCGGGAATGCCGGTAAAAGTGAAAACTCCGTGCGGTAGAAAGAGAGGGGGATATTAGTTTCTCTCCTACGCCGCGCCGGCGGTCGCAGGTCACGTGTCGTCTTACGAGTTTTCGATCAGGTCACGTGTCTTGACGCGAGTTTAACATTTTTTACCCATCCCAAAAAGTGCACAACGCTTTAAAGAAGATTCTCATATTAATTCGCTTCAAAAATGTTAAACAATACTAACACTCCCCGGACGCTATGTAGGTGTCAACGATGATCTGTGCGCCGTTGTAGAAGTCCCCAAACTGCGCCTCCCACACCACCAGGTTGTCGGGACAATCGTACGCCATCCCGTACTCGAAACCCAGGACCGCTTCCTCCGACAGAATTGAATTGGCCACCTGGGAAATTACGAGGATATAGGAAGTTACGTATGGGATGATTTAGTACTTCCTTACTTATAAATACGAAAGTTTGTGAGTATGTATAGATAATTGTTACTCAATCACGCCCAAACGGCTCAACGGATTTGCACGAATCACAAGTTATTACCTGGAATAACACATAGGTTACCTTTCATCCCGGAAAAAAATTATTCCCGCGCAATCTACATTATAAAACAAGTATCACTAGGTATATAGTATAAAACAAAGTTGCTTTCCACTGTCTGTAGGGACAGTAGGGATGTATGCTTAGATCTTTAAAAGTACGCAACGGATTCTGAAGCGGTTTTTTTTTATAGATAGAGTGATTCAAGAGTTAGGTTTATATGTACAATTTATCGCACCCGTGCGAAGCCGGGACAAGTCGCTAGTAAGTTATACGAGTATTTTTGGATCGATACAGAAGATTTATAGAATCTTTGTTTTTAATTGTACATATAAACGTTAAATCTACGATAATTTTACTTCTAATCATTTATTACGTTTGGAAGTTAATTTGTTTTTAGAATCTCTTAATTTATTACTCTTCTTTCTTGATATTTAAAAAATTACTACTGCGTAAGGCGGCTGGCAGCAATTGGATGAGCATAGCTAATGATTGAGCAAAGTGACGCAACTTGGGAGAGGCCTACGTCCAGCAGTGGACTGCCGCAGGCTGCTCTAATGATGACGATGTAATCGTAAAATCTTGTGATTTATAATTTTTTTTTAATATTTTCCGTAAAACGAGAACAAGGACCCAGGTATCCCTGAGTCACTGTTTAAAGGTCGTCTTCCATTCTTAGCATTTGTTACTTAGTTCAGGATCAAGAGTAGCGGTCATGTTAATAAATCAAACATAACGAGCTCGTAAAGAGAAACTAATTGAATTAGCTGGCTTTGTTTATAATGGCTCCCAGTCTGAGACCTTACAAAGTAAACTTAACAAAGCAAAATGCGAGAACGATTTTTAAGTCAAGGTTTCCGAAAAGTACTTCATTATATAGCGTGTAAATGTATACTAGACGTTCCCATAAAGGGGTGACTCAGACCATCAATATGAACAACTTTTCCTATGGGACTAATGCTAGAAACTAAAAACAAATTCGGCATTTCCATACAAGAGTTCTGTCGCCCGGCCAGTTTGTATGAGAAAGTTGATTTTTTTTTCAGTTCCCAGCATTGTTCTCATAGGAAAAATTGTTCATATTGATAGGCTGAGTCACCCCTAAAGGGAATGTTGGGGTTCACGCTGTATATATATTTTCACGTCTTTATCCCTTACTGGGTAGACTGGGCCTATGATCATAAGAACCAGAGGCCTCGTTAAGCGTATTGGTGGGAGTAAAGTTGTAAAAATGTTAAACTCGCGTAGGGCACGTGACATGATCGAAAATTCGTAAGGCGGAAACGTGACCAAGGGAGTTTTCACTTCTGCCGGCAGTCCCGGAGTGCAATCCGTTTTTTTTATTAACCTATATTGTCCCACTGCTGGGCAAAGGACTCTCCCCATCTTTTTCCACTTGTCACGTTAAACACCCGACCTTTCGTCAACCTTTTGCAACCAACTGAGTTTCTCTTCGTCAACCTTTCTTTACCTTTGATTAATATCGGTGACCAATATTTAGTCACGCTAATTACCATATCGTTGAATTAATCTTGAAAACTACTAGGCCGATTTTGATGCGCTTTTCGTTATAATAAAAAATTTAATAGATTTAGATATAAAATACATTCCGAGGCGGAGCTAGGGCGGGCTGTTAGTTATTTTCCTCTTAAGATATACATCTAAAAACTGTTTCTAGATAAAGATGTCCGTGTCTATTCAAAGATCAATGTACTTCCCTTAGTAACAGAATAATCGCTAGTGAGGAGAGAGGCAACTTCATTGATTTAACATTACGACATCGTAAAGAAAACTAATTCAATCACCCGGCTTTATTTATTACGAGCACTGCTTGCTACTAAAGTTTACTAAGTGCGTTGAGAGTAGGGTTGCCAACATTTTTGTACCCTAAGCAAAGAATATAATGTTAAGTGAGTGCCGCGCGAACGAGAACGTCGTTCTGCGCAAGCCATTAGGCTGCGCTAATCCATTAGGCGAAAAAGTAAAAAATTGAAGTCTTAATATTTTCATATTTAAGTATATTTTTATAAAAAGAATAGGAAAAGGGGATGTAAATATGTTTCATGTGATAATCATTGTTTTAGACGTAAAATTTACAAACTTTTCCAAGGCAAATGATTTTAAATATCATATGTATCTGTTTCAAATTCCAACAAGGCGGTGATCCTGTGCAAGGATCGACCTAAATTATACAAGTAATTTTGAAGTATTTAATTAATCCAGCAAATTTTACTAGTGATTTAAAAATACGTTAAATTCCATAAATTCGTGCAGTACCTTCTTAACGTATAGGAATGAAATAAGAACATTTGATGAGAACTGGGTAGATACTACAAAAATCGAGAAAAATGGAAGGAAAGAGGGGAGGTTTTTACCCAGTAGTGGGACATAGACAGCTAGTTAAAAAAATAGGAACATATATTTTAGCTGTAACGAATTTTATAAATCCAAAGCAATATTTTTTTTACTTAGTCAATAAGAGCTGTATCTGTGACGCCAAGGACGAATCAAGCTAGAAGATTAGATAGATTTTTGCAATATAAGGGACATTGCCCGGCCCTGCGAGACATTAAAATTTATGTCACAAATTTGGGACGGTTGGCAACCCTACTTGAAAGGCTAAATGAGGTCGAGTTCACGATCTACTCGTAGTTTTAGCAATATCCCGCAGAATATGCGACCTAATTCTTGTTCTTAAAGTTACTGCAACGACCGGCTATGAGACGTCAAGTTACCATATAAGTGGCTATAAGATTATTATGACTGGCACGGAAAGCTCGAATGTTTTAATATCGGCGATTATTTATACTACCGCCTCGGCTTTACACGGGTAGGTATAGGTATGTGGATTTTTTGATACTTTTTCACACCTTAGGTTATATTATCTAAGTTTTCATATGGATCCCTAACTTTTTGAAAATCTTCTATAGCCTATGTTTATTAAGGATATTGTTATTTTGACTGTATATTTTCTTAAACTGTCTAGTAGTTTCGGACCCTATTCAATGCAAAAAAACATACAATCAAATCTGTCCTCTTTTTAATATAAGTATATGACATATGTTATACAAGGTCCATTTAAATTAAGGGCAAATATTTTAATGGCTGGTTCCCATAGGTCAAAGAAATGCTTTAATAGCAAATTTTAAGATATCGACACGCTAGTTTTTTTTTTATTTTTTCATACAAAGTAATTGTTGAATTTATTAAAATCGATAAATCAGCTGTTTTGATCGTCGAGGTCAGTGACCTAGTATCCATAGTACATAATAGTATAAAGTTTTTGGCCAAGGAAGTGTTTATTTGTAGACAGGGTGTTTTATTCATTTTTTATTTTAAATGTTCAGGTCCAGATATCTCAAAAACTAGCGTGCCGATTTTTTTTATTTTGCTTCTAAAGCATTTTTCTAGCTTATGGGAGTCAGCCTTTAAAATATTTGCGCTTAATTTAAATTGACCTTATATATAGCAAAAAGGTTAGCTTTCAGATTCGTCATATTAAATTAAGAATGCCCGGTTCAGCCATGCTTGTAAGGAAGTCTTTTGATGGAATACGCTCTGGCCGGGATTTTAAAAACTGTATTTTAAAGACATGTTGTATTTAGTGTTTTGCCGTGCTCGAAATTTTCGACAACGGTAAGAACGGGTCGGAATTTTTTCCCAAGAATTCCTTCTTCTTTCTCTAAACTGTGGGAATTATTGAGAAATTCTCGAGAATTGTTGGAAATTTCCCGCAATTTTCCGTGAGAAGGAATTCATGAGAACAGAGAATTTCTCTCCGGCACATCACTAGTTGTATTGTATATTAGGTAGAAAGTAGGTTAGGAAGTGCATATCAATAATAATTAACTGTACTCTAACCCAGCAAATAGGATTCACATACTAAAAATTATGACTACTTCATCCGTCTACGACATCGAGCTACTACTACGACCCTTTCGATATTTGCTACGAGATCCGCTACGAGATCCGCTACGAAATCCTGCTACTAGACACGCTCTTTTGCACTTGGTCTTTGACTTTTGATCATAGGAGAGGCAATTTTGTAAATCTATGGTTACAACATAAACGTGCATAATCTTACAGGGTGTTGATTCCAAGATCCTGACTTCCATGAAGTTCTCCGATGGAACGCGGGACTGTTAGTTATATCCGCCATTATCAAGCTATGTTAGCTAAATAAGTTTTTTTTAATTTATTCAACGATCCTAAAGTACAGTCAAGTATTTCAATAATAATTAAAATTGAAAAATAAATAAAAAAAATTAAACAAGCTTTTATGTACATCAGTTTACTTTTTAATTTGATATAAATTTGATATCCTAGAGTTCATCAAAAATAGCTAGTCTGCCATCTTGGCTCTTCCGCCATGTTAGATTTAGAATTCATTATCCAAACTAAACGAATATACATATTTTCAGCTCAATCGGAGGAAAATATCTACTTCAAAATTGAGTTGTAAGCGACCACTTCAATAAACATACATACATTGCAAGTTAAAAAGTATTGCAAAGAACACTCGAAAGTGAAAATGTTACTAAAACACTTTAAAAACGGATTTAGATGTAGATTACCAACACGGCCTTTATTTTTGATACCTTACCCGTGACCTTACCGCAAGGTATGTCTACCGCAATCATCATCATCATCATCGACAGCCTCCTATATCCCACCGCTGGGTATAGGCCTTTTTCAATGCACGATATCCATTATATACTCGTATATCTTTTGCCTTACGAATCCAGTCTCCACCCGCGATTTTTCTTATATCGTCGACCCACCTCGCTCTCAAACGACCTACGCTTATACACATTTTCAAGTATATATATATCTGTAGTCACTACAGTATATACTCGTAGATATACTCGTATATACTGTAGTGACTACACTACAGATAGGAACGCAACCGGGAAGACGCTGAGGAGAGAAGGATTTGCATGGATATTATGTCGTGGAACACAAAGGCTTGAAAAATTCGGATGTTTTTTTAATGGAGTCGTTGGGGCATAGCGTCGCTATAACTAAGTAGGTTTCATCTTTGTGTAAAAACCCATTTCCGAGTTTCTATTCATTTCACCGGTATGAAATTTTGCATGCCCGTTGTCTTACAACCTTTTACCCCAGAAAAATGTACTGTTCCCAAAGGATATACCTACATAAACGCAGGAGGCTTGTTCTTTATAAGTATAATCAAAGAAAGAACATCAGGAATATAATTTTAGTTCTCATATGATCATAGTGGTTTCGAGTCGTGATGTATTTGAGTAATCAAAATTACGACCACAGGGGTCACAATTTTGATTTTTCAGTAGTACCTTCGAATCGCAGAGTCCCGGGTTCGATTCCCAGTTAGGACAAGATGGAAATCAATATTTTTCAGATTGGCCTGGACCAGGCCTGTCTCACTCCCCGTGTCGGTATCGAAAACATACCTACACGCGGCGACCGCGGTGGTAGGAACGAACACATGTTTACCGACTGCAATGAATTATGAATCGTATGTCTAGAGCTGTAAGTATAAAATTAGCTTGCTGTAGGTATCTAAACTAAAAGGTGCTGCCTTCTGACGCGACCTTAATTACACCATATCGCTAACTACATTGAGTTGATATTTCTTTGAATACCTTTGCAGAGTGCGACTGCCGTACGTAAGTACTATTACTTATTCTGTGCCTGGGCCTTGGATATCATGTCTTTTACAAAACGTAGTAGGTATAGATAAATTAGCAACTAACGACTCAAAATTACACTTGTGCGACATCTTAACCTGTGTGATTTATAAAAAAAAAACCCGGTTTAATTTCGGGAGTGCCGGCAGAAGTGAAAGTCGCCTTTGCGGTGGTCTCAGGTCACGTGTCCGTCTCACGAATTTTAGATCAGGTCACGTGTCCTGACACAGCTTAACATTTTTTACCCATCCCACGAAATAAGTTTTCACTTCAAAAAGAAAAACACAAGGGTGTTGTTACCTCAAGATATCCTTTCTGATCTTTGTGTATATTGTTGAGAGGTATGTAGATATTCTCAGTCTCTTGGTCGACCAGCATGGCGTGTCGGTGAGAGAATGTTCCTCTGCCTACGTCTTCTCCACTCAGGCGGACATACCGACCTTCCATTAGTAACGAACCTACAAAAGAAATTGCGTTATTCTTTTTTAAACTTTCGCGCTTTAACCACATAATTATGTATATAAACGGGACTTAGCACGAACCTTTTTATTATTTGTTTCCGTTGACCTTTCAATGGAGTTACATCCAACGTCTCGTTGCGACCACGATGGATGTAACTCCAAGCTAAGTCCCGTTTATATACATAATTATGAGAAATTGCGGTAGATAAAGTTTAGATAGATAATATTTTTAATAATGAATATTGAAGGAACCAACGAAAGAATGACTTAGGAATTGATACACATTAGATAAAAAAAGAAATAAATAAAAAGATTTAAAAGGTCACGTTTCCCTGCACTTGAAAGATGGGGACAATTCAACTAAATGGGTTCCAACGTATATATATATATATATATATATAGAAAGCGAAGAAGACTAAAAACAAGGTGGTCGGATGACCTGCGTATTCGTTTGACATGCTTTGGAAGGAAAATACCGAAGAAATAATATCGCCATAAATGGAGGGAAAGATAGGCCAATGACCTTTGCCCAACAGTGGTATATAAATGGCTAATAAGAATAGATTAAGGGATCGCCCGCGGCTCCGCCCGCGTCAACACCGATCCCTCGGGAATAGTGCTTTTTCCCGGGATAAAAAGTAGCCTATGTCCTTCTCGGTACTCCAGGGAACTTGTATGCAAAATTTCATGATGATCGGTTCAGTAGTTACGGCGTGAAAGCGTAACAAACAAACAAACTCACTTTCGCATTTATAATATTAGTTAGGATTTTAAAACAATTTTAATAAGCTGGGTCCTATATTCTACTTTTTTACATCCATCTTTATTTCAATTCAAGATGATATTTTGCAAAAAATATAGTAACTATAGGTAAGTGTATCATTAAAACTAAAAACACACGTTTTGTGTACACAATACAAAAATTAGGGATACAAGGTACATTTTATCCTAATTTGAATACAATATGTGTTACCAAAAGCCAAAGCCTCTGCAGTGGCCCAATCCAGCTCTTTATCCTCCGACAGCCTCGTTAAGCGATTCTTGATGTGCGTTTTTTCAAGATGGGGGTGAATATTCTGGAAAGAAAAATAATGTAAGCAATAATGGTCTGAAGTTATAACTCCTATGGACATGAACAATTTTATTAATAACTCTTGCAACGATGAAGGGAATCGACCGACGCGATGACCAACGCAATTTTCTGATGTATAGGATAGTGTTTAGGAATATAATATATGGCTGAGTGTATAGGACCAGCAGTGACCAAGTTGGGGCAAATGCTTCCAAGAACAGTTACAGGACTTGTTTAAACAGCCCAGAACAATACTACCGATCTTGTTTATAAAGAATTTGAACAAAATCGCCCCTACATATTCCGCATGGCTAGGTAATTAAAATTTTTGCATATAAACATTTTTGGATTCATCATCATGTGAATTTTTGGAGACTGAGAACATTTACATACCTCTCAACATCATCATTTTGTAAATTCAACATTTTGCAAATTTAACTACTAGGACATTAAGTATTTTTTTAACAAATTTTGAAATTTTCAATCTCCGATATTTATGTTCAATGAAGTGCCCATCTAAATATTGTCTCCAAACACTATTTTTTATGCATCAGAAAATCTCGTTGGGACGCCGGTTTAGAAATAATTTACGAGGCTTTCGTATAGTAATGTTTTGCCGCATCGCCTATTGATTTGATGTTTTATATTTTGACCCATCGGCCGGCCTCTACGGTTTGCGTGGTTTTACAAGTTACCAGTTACAAGAAATCTCTAAAAGCTATATCTGTGCTCATAAGTAACTAATACTCATTGTCATGGCGTTGCATGGCGTAAATCTTATTATCATTACAAAAGAGACTCTTGTATTGCTACTATTCTTAATTAAGGAGCGTTATTTCTATAATTTGTGTAACATACGGTTTTGGGTAATCATCGCGGCGACGGAAAAAATGCGACTTACTCGTACAACTCAAAAAAGTGCACTCGTTTCTCTGCCTGTTATGTTGTCAATTCTTGTCAGAAATTGTTATTACCCGAGCTTAGTTCTTTGTTGCGCTGTAGCGTGTTCACATAAGATTAAAAGCGAAAGTTCGACTTTACTTTGTGAATAAAGTACAATGGAGATCGAGGAAGCAATTTTCTTCATGTGCCTTCCTAAAGTTGTAACATTTCGCGGATACATTCTGAGATTACTTTTTGTCTTTGAAGTTGCTGACTTGCGACTTGATAACTTTTATTTGTACGGTCTACCGCAAAGTCAATATCGAACTCATAGAGTGAAAAAAAAATAGTTTTTCGTATGGAAATTTAACCTTTTTGTCAGTCGTATGGGCCTAAGGAGATAAGACCCAAAGGTCACATTTTGTGTGTAAGTGTACATAGTTATAGGTAGAAAACTTAATGAAATAGTACGGGTTGCTCGCCGCGCCTATTGTCATGATTCCTAAGATTTATATATTCCCTTGATCGGCTTTTATCTGCGCGGGAAGTGAAACAGTCAGTACATTTTAGGCTTTTTAATCTCATAGAAGACTGTGTAGATATTCATAACAATTGTAAATAAATCGCAGTTGAATAAGCATTTTGACCCTTTTGACGCGATAACGAATCAATCGAAGAATGCCAGCTGCATGCACGAAAAACTGTCACGTTCCGTGTGCATGTGAGAGCGCGGAACCAGCGATAGAGTCACGATCGGCCTAAGCTTGTGACGCATCTATCTCTCTTTCACCGTTATCACGTACAATTATCGCCCGTAAACCGACTTTACAGACAACATTTTTCCACAAAATTACCTTTTCGTATAGCTCTCAAATATGAAAAAGAGAAGTAATTTTATAAGACAAGATAATGGAACAGCAGATTGGAAAAAGTTTTCACTTAAATGTAATACGGACATAAATTTTCTTGGAGAATAATAAAACGTGCTTTTAAATGGAAATACGTGGTAAAAAGCCGTGAAGCTAAGATCGTTAGCCGTTACAAAGGCCGATTGTGGTGTGGAGAGTGCATGTTTTATTGAAGCTACGTGGTGACTAACAGCCCACGCTATCTGTTTTTTAGAGAATAGCGAGTATTTATGATGTGGTCCCGTTGTCTTAGAGCGCAGTTATAGTCAAAAAGCCCCCGATTAAAAATACGACCCAACTTTGTATTTGTTTTTGTTTTTGCTTTATTTGGGAAAACAAACAGTAGTGTAATGCATTACATTACAGGTATTACTTAAATACACATAAATACCGCGTCATTTTTAACCTCTGAACTATACTAAAATCCTGGCATTAGAATCCCTAATGGAATACAGAAATTCAAGAAAAAAAGGGGAAAGAACATTGACCTTATAGAAATTCGCCCAGCTGATCGGCGACTTTGTATCGGAAACCAATTTTTTTTTAATTTTTTTTTGTTTGAAAGTAAAATCTTTAAAATTGGTCTTATTTAAATATCGTCACAATCGGTTCAATAGTTTTATTAGATTAGGTTTTTCTATATATAAGATTATTATCTCAAAAAATATCAATTGTTCTATGTATAATAAAATAAAAAACAAAATCTATGTTTAATTTAAGAAATAAAATTTGTTTAGTAGAACTAAACAACATTTGATGTAATGGAACCAATTCGAAGATGTATCCTTTGAAACAATAATACATTATTTTCCTTCTTCAAGTAATCGGGGAACTAACATAAAAAGAAGCCGAAGAATTTCTCCACTTTTTAAATTGGTAAAAAAAGAAAATAAAGTTTGTCAGCGAAAGTTGTACAGTACAAAAGTAGTTGGGCTAACAGTCGTTTTTTCTCATCCAGCCATGACTTGGGGAAAATTGACGCAAGTTCTTTAATTTGTAGTGGAAGTTATAGGATTGGAGACCCGCGCGATCGGAATATACGAATATCACGCTGCCAGCAAAAGTAAAAACTGTTTTAAATTCAAACGCAAAATTTTGGAATGGAGATAGGGTACAATATGGCGAGCTCCGTCACGCCAGCCTGCGACACGAAGGTGCCCAGGCTCGATGTACCGTTTTTCTTGTTGTTTGTAAGTATGCATGATGTTTTGGCTCGGGGACATTATTTAGGTTTCATTTTGTATGAGACTGTGTCGAACGAAGCTTAAAGGACAATGTTTGAATTAGACTAAAGATCCATGAAACTTTGTTTGCCTTAAACTTTTTTCCTCTATGCTATTCTACGAATAACTACTTATTACTTTTCGTAGATGCTATTAGCCAAAATTCAAGTTTTGGATCACACAAAAGCAGTTTTCGTTTGTTCACGAACGAAATACTGCTGGGCAAAGAAAACTTTTTTATCACATACCTACTACAATATTAATAACTAGCAAATAAGTACTTTTATTTCAAAAATTCACACAAGTGAAAAATAAGCAAAAACCGGATTGTTAAAATTATAACAATATAAGTATTTTGTTTCTTAAAAAATAAAATAAAAAATAAAATAGATAATAAAATTTTTTATGCAAAATTTTAATGGAACGCGGTAAGTATGTGAACACTTTCGCTACGTCACAGCCATTTAAATATTTAATTAACATAGCACCGTCAACGTTATCATGGGAAGGCCGACCCATTTGTTATAAGTGCTTAATTTAGGCGCAAATGTATTCACTTTACGCCGAATTGAAACAGACAGTTATGAGAAGTAAGAAGGGAGGTCTTGCAATATGCATAAAACACAACGTTCAGTTCGTCTAGTAACGAGACAGTACATTTCTAAAGCGAATGTTGTGTAGAGTGATATACCTATTAGTACTATTTCACGCAATGCTTTCGATGTGAAATTAAATTTTCTGTATATTCTTGTATATTTGGAACAAGAATTGAGTACGGAGTGCTCAAAATTCTCAATTCAAAATTAAAAAAAAAAAGTTTAAAGGGTGGTTTCAATAGGTAACGAGATTTATCCGTCAGCCTGTATAAAATGAAAGTACAAAGTTTTGTTGTAGGTACGCTATAGCACTAAAAACATTAAAATAACGATGTACTCACGAAGTCTCCGGGATAAGTGACTGAAGCCTGTCCAACCACCTTCAGAAGATTCGTGTCGACGCCAGTGTCCCAGGTTTCGACGTTTTGTGGCGCAGAGCCCATTTTGGACCATTGGTCTTGGTAGTAAGAAACCTGAAAATAATTTTAGAATTTATAAATCTTGAAATATTTTCAAGAAATAAGCTAATACCAAAACAGGACACGTTTTGTCATTTTGATTACGTTACCGTCAGTTAGTAGAAAAACTTTGTGTACAGTACCTATAACGACAAACGAAAAACTAAAAATTTTATTTTGTAAAAACAAATGCTAGATCAATGCAATCTACGAATGCAATATAAAAACCAGAAAGGAAAATTTAAATGTAAGCGTAATTTTCATTTTTAAACTAACTACCTTTTTAATATCTTCCTTTTTTGTACGTGGCCAGTATTTCAAAAATAGAACAGGGATATTTATTATGGCTTATAAGATCACTAGAATAGCCGCCCAACCCAGCTACACATGAGTAATAGTATTTAATTCCATAGAGTATGTACATCAGGTATAATGGTATAATTTTAAAGGTGAAATTTTTTTGAAATCTGTCCATTAGTTTCGGAGTCTATTTTTTTATTTTTTACCAAAAAATTTTATTAGGCATTTGTCTCCCATCTCACCTGATGGTAAGTGACGATGAAGACGAGGATGTTACATGCCTATCCAAGAGATACCCATTTATTCTACTTTTGAATGTCCCGGGACTGTACTTGTTTGGGAATATAGAGGCAGGCAGTTCATATTTGATGCAAACAAAAAAAATTGTATTAAAATTTGCGAGTGGCGACACGGCAGTTTCGTTTCCCTCAAAGCACACCTAACACTTCCTTGATGATGGTCTTCGTAACAGACCAAAACTAGTTGGCGATTCCAACTGAATAAACGTGAGTGAAACCGTGTTTTTATCTTTCCTCTTTATAATTTTAATGATGAAGAAGTGTAGATGTAGATAGTGCAGATATTTAATAAACATTCATCACGTTAGTAGATAAGTTATGAATAAAATACTGATTTATATGTAACACTAAGAATAAAATTAACTCTTTGAATTGTAGGAGCACGTGGAGAATAACTGAATCGAACTGTTCCATTATATGTAAATGATTTTTCAACAAGAACTTTGTTTGTTATATCAAAATAAAACAATAAATTAAAGTGACACTAATCAAATTTTTTATTGTATTAGAAAGAGCAAGGTTAGGCAATTATGAATAAATAAATATATCAGGCAAATGCCCACCATGAGCACGTATACAGAAATAATTCTTTAATTAAATTTATAACTACTTTTTGGTTTATTTTCTATAAAAAAATATCGCATTCGGCCTTCTAAAAATTCGAGAATGATTGTTGAGAAGCCTTTACACTGTCTGGAGGCGTGATTTGCCATTTGGAAATTCGCAAAAATTGGACTGAAAATGTGGTTGTTTGTTTTGTTAAAAATTAATGACTCGTGGTCGTGATGGACATTTGTGCGATATCATTTTTCATTCATAATTGCCAAACCTTACTCTTTTTATTACAATAAAAAATTTGAAATACTGTTCATTGTTCAACTACATTCATTGTTTATTTTTGATTTAAAAATCAAAGTTCTTGTTGAAAAACCCCAACTAACTTTTTACATTTGTTTGAATTTGAATTTCGAACGGAGGAAAATTGGATGCTTATTTACTGTCGATGTGCGCGTGAGCTTGTGTCGCGACACATTTGCATGCTTTATTATTTGCGTCACTGTTTGTACGTTAGGGGTCTATTTTGATTATATATTTGTTATAAACTTGTAGAAAAAAAGATCCTTCATTAAAGTTAGTGTTACAGCCAACTTAACAAAATTCTAAGCTAAGTCCTGCCTGAAGAAAGTTATCCAAGATTTGTTTTCTAATGAGGACAGCTTTTAAACGATAATGCCTTTGAGATTTAAAGGGTTTAAGTTTAACTTGCGTCGTTAGTTAGTAACACCCATTATCACGAGAAATAGGACTCTATTGTGACAACAAAACGTCTATTTTTGATTGAGAGGTGTGTCAGTAATGAATATGTATTGTGATAGAGCCTCGTTAGAGTGCAGGTTAAGTTTAATATGCCTTAGTTTAATCAATTGAGATGTGGAGGCTTATGTGGAGATTTTCTCTATAAGCCCAGGCTCATATTTTTTTTTCTTTTTGGGTTAAAAAAAGAATTGGTTTTGAGGCATATTCCATTGCGATCACTTTTGAAATTCATAAAAAAAATGTTTATGCCATTCCTTTCCCAAAATACAGGCTTAAATCAGTTTTAGTATGTATGGCCTGGCCATTTGTGTATGCTGGCTTGCCCCCAAAGCAAACGTCTTAGCATACTTTTGGCCTAGAGCCAGGAACAGATGAACTATTCAAGCCATATCCCGAGTACACATTAGCAAAACTAATATATTAATTTTTATTAATATAAAATTTAGTTTGTGTATGTAGAATAATATAAACATTACCCTAATTTATGGAAACAATATTGTTTTAGTGTCGTAGTAGTCTTCGACTTTATTATTTGTCATACCAAGCATATCAAGATCTATTTCTATTTCTAGCATATACTGTCCACTGCAGGGCTAATACCACCCTTTCTATTCCGATCGAAGGCTGCTGAAGTCCAGTCTTTCCGATAGGATTAAAGCTCGCATTTATATTTCTTTTGGGCTTTCCACACTTTCGTTTTCCATTTTGTGGGTTTCATATTTTGGTCGCTTTGGCCCACAACTCATCAGGCATACGGCAGACTTGCCCCACCCAGTTTCACCTAAGACTGGCGGCCTTTTATAAAGATCGACATTATACACGGTGAAATTTTTATCGTTTTGGACCTTAGATCGATGACTCAGACCATTAATATGAACAACTTTTTCTATGGGACCAATGCTGGGAACTCAAAAAAATTCGTCTTTACCATACAAAAGAGTCCCGCCGCCCGGCCAGTTTGTATGGGAATGTCGAATTTTTTTTTTAGTTCACAGCGTTGTTCCCATAGGAAAAGTTGTTCATTTTGATGGTCTGAATCATCCCTTTAAGGGTCCAAAACGATCAAAATTTCACCATGAATAATTAGTTTACCTAATTGTCGTTTCCCGGTTTCTTCCTTAGCTGTGTTAGTCCGAAGTTCGCCTTAAATTAGCACTTTAGTTACCATATCTTACCATCATCATTGTATCAGCCGCAAGAAGTCCATTGCTGGACATATGCCTCCTCTAAGGACTTCTAGAATAGTTGGAAGCGGCATGCATCCAGCGCTTCCCTGCGACTATGGTTAGGTCATCGAACCACCTGGACGTACGTCACTACATTGCCGGTTGCCACTTGTCAACCTTGTTTATGAACAATGTGTAGAATAACTAAAATAAACTGTCATAGTCCTCCTCTCCAACCCGTCTGGCCAGCGAGGAGAGTGTAGGCCAAATCCTCTGTCTGCTCTGGCCAAGTATGGCTCCGGTAGTACAGAGAGGGTCATGCTCCTGCAGTGGAAACTAAAAAGACCTGATGATGATTAAACTGTCATAGTGCGGCTGTAATGCGATTTTTTTAGCGGGCTGGTGCTATCCAGTCTTGATGCGTCGTCTCAAATGAAACCAGCGGACTCATGGGTAGTGTCGCCAGGGGCTCCGTCGAATTAACAAAATGAAATACACTATTATTTCGGTGATATACAATAATAACTCGAAGAATATCTAGACACTGGCTATATTAAGCTTTTGAATTAAGTTTGATGGCCAAAAAGAAGAAAAAAATTGCCTCAGGTTTGTACGATGGTACAGATTCATATTGGGCCTGTAAATACTTTGTGTACTCTTCCGTGATGATGTTTACTTCTTCTGTAGTCATCACTCCTTCTGCCACTAACCTCTCGGCGTATAGGTCTGGTATTGATCTGTAAACAAACAAAATTAATATAATCATATTTGAATTCAGATTTTTTTTATGTTATAAGGCGTCAAACGAGCAAGCGAGTCACCTAATGGTAAGCGACTAGCGCTGCTCATGGACAACTACAACACCAGGGCGTAACAGGAGCGTTGCCGGCCTTTCAAGGAGTTGGGGAAAGGACATGAAGGGAGGAAATGGAGGAAGGATGGGCTTCCGGCTTTCTCACTCACCGAACGAAGCATAGAATCGGTAAAGCTCCTACGTCGTACGTGAGTAGGAACTCAAACGTCGATTTTCTGTGAGAGTGTGGTACTTCCCCCGACGAGCCGGCCCATTTATGGTACTAGCAAAAATGAATTTTGCCGGTAGCGTGGCTCTACCACAACAAATCACTAATTGCACTATGCTACCACATTTATGACAAATAAATAAACTTTACTTTACTGACTTACTAATTTGGTTGCAGCCTTTCAAAGTATTACACAAGCAGGATATCAGCTATTTTTAATCCCAGATTTGCTAACTTCTGCTGTCAAAAGGGGGACTTTTGACAGCAGAAGTAAGCAAATCTGTTGCTCCTCCCAAGTCTAACTAAACACACATACATACAATCACGTCCTTTTTCCTTGCGGGATAGACAGAGCCTAGGTTCATTTAGCGAGGGCATATTCCAGCTATTGCTTTATTTTCACAGGAACTGGTTATATATTTTTTTTTGTATTTGAGATCATCGCAAACGCGATACAAACTTAAGCAATAAGTGTGCTTAATTTTGTATTAAGTTTGTACTTAAAAAAACCGCGGTCGCCTTAAACTGATGTCAAAAGTAAACTAGTATTACCAGTCATATAAGAATGGAATGAACATGTAGCTGTTACATTCTCCTCAGGCATACATATCCTAAGAAGAGGTGTCATTCCATAACGTTATATGCCACCTAGTTCAGTTAGATGAAGTTATTCCGTAACTCAATTATCTTTCTACGTTCTGAGCGCTCTGAATGTCCCCGAGACAATACGTTAATTCGAGTTTCGAGCCAGTGAGAGAGCTCGGGAGCGTAGAGAAATACGCAAGTTTAGTGTATTGTCGTTACAGAGACACACACAAACTTTACTTATTTTCATTACATTTGAAGATTCATTGTGTACAAGCTGATGCACATGGTAGCGTCGGTATTTTCCACATGCTTATTCTTGTTTGGATACTTTGTTTGTGACCAGAAGTTATCTCTTCGCCGGTCTTCTGATATGAGGAGACTTTGCTCCTTACGTCTTTTTGTTGTTTAATGCATGCAGAATGTAAATGATATAGTCCACTTTTAAGTTCATTCATTCATTCATTTCGAGTAGGTGTCACGGTCAATCGAGCATGCACACCCTGGTGTCAGAGTTCTTCGGAACCGCCTCTCGGCCTCTGACGTGTTTCCTTTAACGACTACCAGATGGCAGCCGGGACCACCGGCTTAACGTGCCTTCCGAAGCACGGAATCATCTTTATTATCAGACAATCAGGTGATTCGAGCCTGCAATGTCCTAACCAAACTGGAAACAACTAAACAAAGTATGCTTCCGGTGGGAATCGAACCCACGACCCCCGGGTCAACAGGCAAACGCCTTAACCACTGGACCACGGAGGCTGTTAACTTTTAAGTTTAAACAAATAATGTGTTTAATTGAAAATCATAGTCAAAAACAACATAGAAACGAAATGGCAAGCGGAAAAAACGCCAATTTCATAAGTAAAGACCACAGACAATAAAGACCCATTACGATTAGCTTAATAAAGTACTCCATTGGCTAATATTATAACACGATAGTCGCGATATCCTCGACACTCGCCCTGAAGATGGTCATCTTAATTGGCTGAAACTTGTCGGCGATACCGACTTACAATATGCGAGTGAAACCGTTTGATATAATATTAATTATGTATCGCGTAACTTTTAATATTATTACTCCATTGGCGTTTCTGACATTCTCATCATCATCATCATCATCAGGTCATTTTGGTCTCCACTGCAGGAGCATGACCCTCTCTGTACTACCGGATATACCATAGGCCAGAGCAGACAGAGGATTTGGCCTACACTCTCCTCGCTGGTCAGACGGGTTGGAGAGGTCTCATTGATGTGTATGAGCTTTGTTTAGCTTGTATTTCCTAAGTCGCCTCTTACGACCTCCATGGAAAGACTAGGAGTGGTCCTATTCTACTCTGCCGGAAACCACACTATTTATTTATCAAAAGATAGTGTAATTCTCATAAAAATACTTACTTTCTATTGTGAATAACTTTGTACATGAGCGGGTTGGTGAACGTGGGGTCATCCAGTTCATTGTGGCCCCATCGTCTGTAGCAGTTGTAGTCTATGAACACGTCCTTGCGGAACTTCCGTTGGTACTCGAATGCTATATTCGTAGCTTTAACCACAAGCTAATAACAAAAAATAAAATTAATAAGTAGGCACACTTATTCGTAGGTAGGCATTCACCAAATATTTATGTGTTCATTGAAAACATTTTTAGGCCATTTGCAAAAGCTGACATTAGTGTTGGCTTTATACAGGGTGATTTGGAATTCTCTGACAATATTTTAATGTCTAAATCAGAATCCCTTATAGACCATCAAGAAAAATAAATAAAAATGGGCTACCAAGTTTCTTGGGCGTATTCTTCTCACCAGTGGTCGTTCCGAAACGCTAGTAGTATTTCGATTTTGCGTATATTAAAAATATATAAGAAATATAAATATGACGTTCAAAAAGAGATACATGTTTCCAATTTTGAATAAAAATCTTTGACTTTGACTTTGAAGAAAAAACTTAGGCGCATTGAGCATTTTTTGAGATAGACAAACCCATATCTTTAAGAGTTTAGAATCATTCTGTAGATCCACGCTGGTTTCAAAAATGCTATATGAAGAATGAAATGAGGAATAGAGAGCAGTAAGTTTTACCTCGGGGTAGTCTCCATTCACATGTATGACTGGGACGGAAATAGCCTTCGCCAGGTCTGTCACGTAGCGGCAGGAGCGGCCTCTAAGCGCCGGCAGTGTAAACCCGACCTACAAATAAAAGATGAGGTTAAAACTAGACACATAGCTTTTTCTTAGACTTCTGATACAGATATATAACTTTACTCCAGAGTCAGAGAGCCAAAAGCCGCTAGACTTTAACAGTGTTATTATAAAAAAACGGCAAAACCCAGGTTTAAACCTGGTACTAACTTTAGTCCGTGTTTTATAATAACACTGTAAACGTTCAGGAAGATGACGGGTTTAAAGATGGAAAACTTTAATTAGAAATATACCTAGATAAAAAATTAAGACTGTGTGCTGCTAATACTGAAGCGTGACGTCAAAGTCGGGAAGTCAACCAGTTTTGCCAGATATTTTAGTCAAATGGCAGTCCTCATGGCATATTGGCTAAGCTCTGGGTGCACGTGAAGGCTGTGGGTTGGATGTCTAGCAAGTATTTGTTAGTAAGTTTTACTGCCTGCAGTTTTGTAGCTGCTGATGGACGCTATACCAAGAGAAAGTATTTTTCTATTAGGATATACTACAGAGGAATAATACGGAGGGAACCTAAATAAGCTCAACATGATGATCAAAAATGGTTGTGTCACAGTGACAAGCGCTAGTAGTGGGAGTCAGACTACCAGCACTCAAATATAATAAATAAAATAAATAATAACTCATTATTAACAATTACAATGTATTCCTCAGACGAATATTAAATGTAAAGACTGAACGCCATGAACAAGCTTTGTAAAAAGAGCAAATACTATACCACTCGACTTTTGGATCACAACTAAATTGTTTTGATTTGCTATCTTACAAGACGATTGGTATATGGTTAGTATGCCTATATAACTGTAAGCGTGCATATTTACAAATACCTATCTACATATTGTAGTGACATTTCTTTGTTAAAAAAAAATTTTATCTTACCTTAATCTATGCGATTTTCCCGGTTACGACTTCAGCAGCATAATTGCTTCAAGCTCATTGAATTAGGACAACTATGGAAGCTGCATTGCGCTCAAAAACTGACACCACACAAAGCTGGTGGGACTTAAAAAGTAGATTTTTTCTCGAACTAGTCTGTCGCGCGCTCCGTGACGGAAGGACGCATCGATAAAAGCATTTAACGACATATTTTTTGGTAACATCGGCGAAATCTTAATGAATTAAGAAAAAAATGAATTATTTTGTAGTCAAGTGGTTCAGGAAACGAAAGGAAAGACGGAAACGTGACACTGGAGTAACGCGAGTAGTAAGTAGTAAGGCGAGCTGCTAGCCTACCTACCTCCACTATGTTAACACCATAGCGTTCATTAGATATGTCGACACCGCCACGTGTCCTTACCGCTGCCTATCGCAAACTAGCTTCGTCTATGAGTGCCTAAGTTTTTCGATGTGATTTGAGTTAAGTTTGTTTGCGTAAATAGGACTGATATTAGTTGCATGAGAGTTACGATTCCAATAAAATTTCTGAAACTATGATCAAGCTAGTACAGTTTAATTCAGTTGCTAGTACAGTTTTATAGCGTGCTGTCTTTACTTTTTGCGACGTCTGAGAAACTAGTACAATAATTTGTACGGCCTGTGAGTTAGGAACTTTTAATTCAATTTCGTGGTTTTGAAGCAGGGTTAGGAAATGTCGACAGTTTTCGGAGTTATTGGGTTCGAATATACTAACTTTGTAATGATGTTATCAGTTCGACAATAGTTTATAAGTAAGATAAAGTGGCATAAAGATAAAAGCGGATACTGTACTGTGATATGGGTATGCCCATACCGCAGTATCCATTGTAGCTGTTATTGTAAATAGAAAGATATATAACTATTTTATTTGCATCAAGAAGATACACATACAAGCAGAATATTCATAAACAAAACTGCAATAAGCATATGAGAAAGAAATACAAGAACAGTTCAATCTTGTTTAGCATGCGTGCGGCGACGATACCAAATGGTTGTTAACAATTACATGTAGAGATCCGCCGACGGACTTTACCTGGTTGTTAACAACTACATGTAGAGATCCGCCGACGTTGAAGTGTGGCGCTCGAGACAGCATCAGCGTTTCTTGGTTCACCCCCTGACCTGTGAACGCTGCGTCTCCATGTATCTAAAGACAAAATATTTTTATTTTAGGATTTATAAGTAGGCCTATATGAAACTTTTTTAAACAGGGCCTTAGGACAGCAGCGGAATACAAAATGTACGTATTAGCTATAAGAAAACGAATTTGCTTCAGACAAGAATTACAAAGTTTCTCAAAGTTGTCTGTAGTAATAGTTCACGTCCTGTATCCATATTTTAGGACCATGAATTTGAGGCAAAGCCTGAAAACAAAATGTGCTATATCAAATTGATAGCCCATATTGTTCTTTTTCAAGGGGTAGCATACTCTATCGTTCGTGTAAGAAAACACGCCTCGGCCCGTATTAGTATTAGAATAGAGAAAAATTAAATAAAAAACACAGTTTATTTTAATTTTTACAGTAATAAGAAATTAAATCGGTTAGTTTTTGAGAAGAAATCAGGGGACTACGTAGCGTTAATTTTGTGTAATTTTCATAGCTGCAGTTGTCTCTATCGGGTATAGAAATCAACAGATTTTTCAAATACCTATTTTTCAATTCTCTCGAGCGCAGTGTTTTCTTTTTTAAAGCTAGACTAGACGCTTACATAATCAGAAACATTTTTCAAAAACTAACTGCCTCCGTGGTCCAGTGATCAAGGCGTTTGCCTGTAGACCCAGGGGTTGTGGGTTCGATTTCAACGGAAAGCATACTTTGTTTAGTTGTTTCCAGGAACCACGTCAGAGGCCGAGAGGCGGTTCCGAAAAACTCTGACACCAGGGTATGCATGGTCGATTGACCGTGACACCTACCCGAAATGATGATGATGATTTTTCAAAATCTACTCTTCATGTAAGTCCCCATTGTAAAAAATAAGTTTTTACAAAAATCTATTGATTACGTTTTATCTTTCTTTTATTACCATAGTTAAAATTAGGTATCAGATAAGGATAGCTATTTTTCATAAAAATATTTGTTCGAAGGAAATACCTGGACGTTCAGAAATTTGTCTCCCATCCTCGATGAGCCGTCTTCACTGTAGTCACCTTCCTTGTACTGTAACTGTTTTGATCGTGTCTTTCCCATTGACACGGGGTTGGCTGCCTAAAATGTTCACCAATCTATACTAATATTATAAAGCTGAAGAGTTTGTTTGTTTGTTTGAACGCGCTAATCTCAACTACTGGTTTTAAATTGGAAAGTTCTTTTATTGAAGAAGGATTTAGGCTATAAAACATCACGCTGCTGTTACATCCCTAGGATGTTAGTTAAAAGACTGACAACCCTATTACTCCTAACTTTGTCCAAGTCAGCATTTTTACCCTCGAAGGCGAGCTCGCTTCACGATCTCGCCAGTCTACTCTAAGCATCGGTCCGAGGTGGTCGCCGGTTCCAAACGTTACTAAGTCTTTTCTTTTTTTTAAAACCTCGGTTGAGTGGCTCGTCCTAACATTGGTGGCAGCTATAAGGGATACCAAAAAGTATCCTCGGTACGTCTCCGTTCCCACTGATTCCAGTTCTATCTCTACTATATCTACTACATCCTTTTGTAAGACTGTACCTCAAAAATAAACTGTGCATCAACCCGTACCAGTGAAAGTGAAACAGTGTAAAAAGAAAGAGTGCTTCAAAACATAATAATACAAACTTTGTGCCGCAAACTTTGTGCCGCAGCCCTATACCGGTAAAGTTCAACTCAGTGCCTCGAAGAGTGTACTTTCAAATTGCACATAAATCTCTTTACTCTCGTACATTCCACGCACCCAGTGTAAAATACTTCTACTAAATTCATTATTCTCCAACCGTATTCAGTGAGTGCTAATTCGAGTTCACTGAAACGCCTTATCGCCCGGGATTACGATTCCCGCTTCCTGACGCCGTCGACACCATGAATGCCGTCGCCTGTGCAACATTGTTACTGTGAGTCTGGTCTATTGTTCTAATTCTTATCAAACTTTAACTAGAACTGTACGTGATTACCGAATCAGTGTTAATGTGTATTGTATTTTAACTTAATCTCGTTGGGCATATAAGTTAACACGTGTAATAGCAATTATTTTATTTTAGTTTATTTTATTATAACATTATATCTATAAGCAACATGTCAGATGCTAAATCATCAAAAGACACGCTCTCAGTGCCAATGGGTGTCGATCTCCCTTCAGACACTGAAGAAGAGAGGCCTATTAGCCCCGCAGAAAAGGGTAGAAAGGGTAAAAAGACCCTAAGTTCAACACCAGCTCCTAGTTTAGAGCTTAACATTTTACTAAAATTTATCAAACCCTATGACGGCAGTAGGGAGACACTGAATTCATTTATCTTTAATTGTAATAATGCATACGAACTAGCGAGTAATACGCAGAAGCCTATACTATTTAAATATATTTTATGTCAGCTTCAAGGGAAGGCGGAAGTCGCTTGCTCGATCAAAGATTTTAATAGTTGGGAACAATTAAAAGATTTTTTGAAGACACAGTTTTCCGAAAGGAAACATTATTCCCATCTCTTATCGGAGCTACAGGAAAGTAAACAAAATAGCAACGAAAACGTAAGCCAGTATGCACTACGTATAGAAACCTTCCTATCTCAACTTCTAATCGAAATTTCTCTCAGTAATACGAAAATCAAAGAACTCCCAGGTCGAACCGCCGCTATGGAGGAATTGGCGCTTCACCACTTCCTAATGGGGTTGCAACCTAGAATATCTAATATTGTCAGATGCAGGTCTCCTAAAAATCTAAGCGAGGCAATAAGTTTTGCTGTCTCTGAAGAGAGAATTCAACAGACTCTCTATAGGAGAAATGTAGCAGATAACAAACCCCGCCGAACTCAATCATTATCTTCTTCTAACCCCTCTGCTTCGAATCCGTCTAATTCAAACCCGTCTACTTCTAAATCTTTGGTTCCTTTTAAACCTCAACAGCCTTCAGTGATCTGCAGATACTGCAAATTTCCAGGCCATTCTATCGAAAACTGCCGTAAACGAGAGTATAATAATAAGATTAGGAACCAGTTTAATTCCAGACCTCCTTTAAATAATGATAACCAAATGAGGAGAATTAATTTCACTCTTGAAGAAGGAGAAGAGTGCTCTGAAGAAGCAAATAGTAATCCAGAAGATTTAAACTAAACCACGTCCCGTTCGGGTGTCGCACGGGACGCCCTCCTAACTATAAAGACACCACCTCATTACGCGCCGTACACTCCGCACCCTCTGAATCTCACATTATATCTAACTCATCACGCACCGCATCCACTGTATCCAATTTATCACACGCTAAACGTGCTGTGTCCACCGAATCTCACGCTGTATCCACTGTATCCAATTCAACACGCGCCGACCGCGTCGTGCCCACTGAAGCTTCCGCTGTATCCGCCTCATCACGTATCATACGTGGTGCGCCCACTGTATCTCTCGCTGCATCCGCTGTATCCGGCCCATCACGCGCCGTACGCGCTGTGTCCGCCGAATTCCCCACTGTATCCAGTTCGTCACACACTGTTCCTACTAAATCTCTCGCTGTATCCGCTGTATCTGCCTCACCACGCACCATACGTGGCGCACCCACTGTATCCACTATATCCGACTCAACACGCGCCACACGCGTTGTGCCCACTAAATTCTCCACTGTATCTATACCTACATCGTCATGTACTAAACGCATCGCGCCCACTATATCATCCACTACATCAGCTATACCTACCTCATTACATGATTTATCTACTAAATCCACTGTATCCGCGACATCTGCAAAACCCACAACTAACTCTGAAACAAATGTTTATGAAATATCATTTGACCCGTCTAAGCGGTCATTACCACATATTGTAATTAATTCCACAGCTTCAGACTTACCTCTCACTCTTTTAATAGATACCGGTGCTTCAATAAGCCTTCTCAAAGATTCATCAGTAAAACCCAAAATGCCATTACGTGACGAAATCCTGAAACTTAAAGGGTTTGACTCTACCAAGGACGCCGTACCAACTCTGGGTTCCTTTGATTTGAAATTGTTTTTAGATGATACCAATAAAAAATATATAACACACGTATTTCACGTTGTAGGTAATGTAGACTTGCCATATGATGGAATTATTGGTAACGACCTTCTCAATAAATTTCAAGGTCGAATCAACTTTCAACAAGAACTTCTAAAACTAGGCACAGCTAATTTTAAATTATTCTTCTCTGACCCATTCTACGTAATTCCAGCTCGCACTGAAAGAGTTATAGAATGCACCGTATCAAATCCTAACCTCAAGGAAGGAATTATCCTAGATCAAAGCCCATCCAAACATCTCCTCATAGCTAATTGTGTTGTCCGTGTTAAAGAAAACAAAAGAATTAATTTAACCGTGGCTAATATCTCTGAAACTCCAATTAATCTAAGAACAAATCTTAATCTAAAACTTACCTCTACAGAAATACTTCATCAGGACAATACTGAAACAACTACTATAAATTATACTAACAACTACCTCGAGAAAAGGGACTCTGTTACTAGGACACAACGTGTCTTAGAATTATTAAGAACAGATCATTTGAACAGTGAAGAAACTGAGGCCCTCTTACAAGTTTGTGCCGATTATTCTGATATTTTCCACCTTCCAGATGAGAGACTAACTTGTACTAACGCTATTAGACACGACATAAAAACGGAATCCAATGAACCCATTCACACAAAAACATATAGGTTTCCCGAAATTCACAAAAAAGAAGTAGATAAGCAAATCACACAAATGCTCGACCAAGGCATAATTGAACCTTCTATGTCTCCTTGGTCCTCTCCCATATGGGTAGTACCAAAAAAACTAGATGCCTCAGGTCAACAAAAATGGCGTGTAGTCATTGACTACCGCAAATTAAATGACGTCACTATCGGAGATACTTACCCTATTCCTCAGATAACTGAAATTCTAGATCAACTAGGCAATAGTAAATACTTTTCGACATTGGATCTAGCTTCCGGTTTTCATCAGATACAAGTCAATGACGCTGAAAAAACAGCTTTTAATGTCCCTCAAGGTCATTTTCAATTTTCCAGAATGCCTTTTGGATTGAAAAACGCACCTTCTACCTTCCAGCGGTTGATGAACACAGCCCTGTCAGGCTTACAAGGCATCCGTTGTTTCGTTTATCTTGACGATATAGTCATATACTCATTCGATTTGCCATCTCAAATTCAAAATCTAGCCTCTGTATTCCAAAGGTTGCGAGACTTCAACCTTAAATTGCAGCCGGATAAGTGCGAATTCCTAAGACGAGAAGTAGCTTATCTTGGCCACATAATATCCGCTGATGGTGTCAAACCTAACCCAGATAAGATTAAATCAGTCACTGAATTCCCTACTCCTAAATCCCCCAGAGATATTAAATCATTTCTTGGGCTGGTATCCTACTATCGCCGTTTCATTCCCGATTTCTCAAAGATTGCTAAGCCACTTACATCTCTCTTGAAGAAAGACACTACCTTCTGTTGGCAGAACCAACAACAAGTCGCTTTTGATTACTTAAAACAAAAACTTACCTCAGCCCCTGTACTGTGTTACCCTGACTTTTCAAAACCCTTCGTCCTCTCATGTGACGCTTCTAATCACGCTGTCAGCGCTATTTTATCTCAAGGCCCGGTCGGAAAGGACAGGCCCATAGCATACGCCTCACGTACATTAAATAAAAGTGAGTGCAACTATAGCACCACAGAAAAGGAATTATTAGCTATTGTTTTTGGCTGCAAAACCTTCCGCCCCTATTTATATGGCCGTAGGTTCCAAATTATAACAGACCATCGACCTCTTAAATGGCTTTTCAATCATAAAGACCCAAGTAGCAAGATGCAACGTTGGCGTCTCAAACTCGAAGAGTACGATTATGAAGTAATTTATAGAAAAGGAAAACTCAACTCAGCAGCTGACGCACTCTCCCGCTATCCTGTAAATCCAATATTACCTAATAATTCTCAGAACCTAAATCCTAATAACCTTTCAGAAGATATACTTAGAAACGAAGAAAATGAATCACACTCATCACCTCCTTTCAGCCCTCTAACCCTAGAAGATCTAGGAATACAATCTCCTACGCCACTTAATCTCGATAACAGCGAATTACCTTGTCTTGACTTACTAGGAGACGAAGATTTCCCATTTCCTTCTGAAAGAGAAGATATTAATGTAGATAGACGCAGTACTACATCTAACGCTAATCCTTGTGAACCTGCTAACTCTGATGGCCTTAATACTACTGCTCAAGACAATACAACCCCTAAAAATCAAAAAACTACTAACCTGGAAGGTTCGGCACCTGAAACAGAAGAAACCCTACCTTCACGATCATCCAATCAAGAACTCCTGAATCCTGCAAATAGAAGGGACTTACCACAACACACATCTCCGCCCAATCCCAATGGAGAAGATCCTAGGCCCGAAAGTGACCCTGTACCTCTGTCATCTCCACGTACACCTAACCTAGTACACGATGATACTCCAATCAATGAAGATTATTCTAAATTCCTTTAAGAAATAAATAATAAAAATAAGCAATTTAACACCAAAATAATAGAACATAATCAATCTCTGATGAAGACCTCATGTAAAACAATCATTATACCTACTTCTATAGATCTAGATGAATCCAATCCATATGTCTTAGAAACCCTAGAAGGGCTTACTAACCCTAAAGATACTATTTACAGCGAAAAACAATTATATTCTTTTGAAAAGGTACCTTCAGGTAACAAAAACACTTACCTCATCTTCACAAAGGTTCATCACTTCGAAGATTGCACATATACTGAAATCTTTAAGACACTAAAGACTATGAAAAATCACTTACTGTCATCTGATAGCAATATAAAAGAAATCGCTATCTCCGATTTCAAAAATCCTTTCGAACAGCATTATTTTACTAAAATATATAACATTTTAATGTACATATTCCATAACACAGATATAACTATAAATGTATACCATGATAAAATTGCATTTCCTTCACTCAGTGAAATAAAGAAAATCCTTAAAGATAATCACAATATTCCAATCGCTGGGCACCTAGGAGTTAATAGTAATAGTTCACGTCCTGTATCCATATTTTAGGACCATGAATTTGAGGCAAAGCCTGAAAACAAAATGTGCTATATCAAATTGATAGCCCATATTGTTCTTTTTCAAGGGGTAGCATACTCTATCGTTCGTGTAAGAAACGCGCTAATCTCAACTACTGGTTTTAAATTGGAAAGTTCTTTTATTGAAGAAGGATTTAGGCTATAAAACATCACGCTGCTGTTACATCCCTAGGATGTTAGTTAAAAGACTGACAACCCTATTACTCCTAACTTTGTCCAAGTCAGCATTTTTACCCTCGAAGGCGAGCTCGCTTCACGATCTCGCCAGTCTACTCTAAGCATCGGTCCGAGGTGGTCGCCGGTTCCAAACGTTACTAAGTCTTTTCTTTTTTTTAAAACCTCGGTTGAGTGGCTCGTCCTAACATTGGTGGCAGCTATAAGGGATACCAAAAAGTATCCTCGGTACGTCTCCGTTCCCACTGATTCCAGTTCTATCTCTACTATATCTACTACATCCTTTTGTAAGACTGTACCTCAAAAATAAACTGTGCATCAACCCGTACCAGTGAAAGTGAAACAGTGTAAAAAGAAAGAGTGCTTCAAAACATAATAATACAAACTTTGTGCCGCAAACTTTGTGCCGCAGCCCTATACCGGTAAAGTTCAACTCAGTGCCTCGAAGAGTGTACTTTCAAATTGCACATAAATCTCTTTACTCTCGTACATTCCACGCACCCAGTGTAAAATACTTCTACTAAATTCATTATTCTCCAACCGTATTCAGTGAGTGCTAATTCGAGTTCACTGAAACGCCTTATCGCCCGGGATTACGATTCCCGCTTCCTGACGCCGTCGACACCATGAATGCCGTCGCCTGTGCAACATTGTTACTGTGAGTCTGGTCTATTGTTCTAATTCTTATCAAACTTTAACTAGAACTGTACGTGATTACCGAATCAGTGTTAATGTGTATTGTATTTTAACTTAATCTCGTTGGGCATATAAGTTAACACGTGTAATAGCAATTATTTTATTTTAGTTTATTTTATTATAACATTATATCTATAAGCAACATGTCAGATGCTAAATCATCAAAAGACACGCTCTCAGTGCCAATGGGTGTCGATCTCCCTTCAGACACTGAAGAAGAGAGGCCTATTAGCCCCGCAGAAAAGGGTAGAAAGGGTAAAAAGACCCTAAGTTCAACACCAGCTCCTAGTTTAGAGCTTAACATTTTACTAAAATTTATCAAACCCTATGACGGCAGTAGGGAGACACTGAATTCATTTATCTTTAATTGTAATAATGCATACGAACTAGCGAGTAATACGCAGAAGCCTATACTATTTAAATATATTTTATGTCAGCTTCAAGGGAAGGCGGAAGTCGCTTGCTCGATCAAAGATTTTAATAGTTGGGAACAATTAAAAGATTTTTTGAAGACACAGTTTTCCGAAAGGAAACATTATTCCCATCTCTTATCGGAGCTACAGGAAAGTAAACAAAATAGCAACGAAAACGTAAGCCAGTATGCACTACGTATAGAAACCTTCCTATCTCAACTTCTAATCGAAATTTCTCTCAGTAATACGAAAATCAAAGAACTCCCAGGTCGAACCGCCGCTATGGAGGAATTGGCGCTTCACCACTTCCTAATGGGGTTGCAACCTAGAATATCTAATATTGTCAGATGCAGGTCTCCTAAAAATCTAAGCGAGGCAATAAGTTTTGCTGTCTCTGAAGAGAGAATTCAACAGACTCTCTATAGGAGAAATGTAGCAGATAACAAACCCCGCCGAACTCAATCATTATCTTCTTCTAACCCCTCTGCTTCGAATCCGTCTAATTCAAACCCGTCTACTTCTAAATCTTTGGTTCCTTTTAAACCTCAACAGCCTTCAGTGATCTGCAGATACTGCAAATTTCCAGGCCATTCTATCGAAAACTGCCGTAAACGAGAGTATAATAATAAGATTAGGAACCAGTTTAATTCCAGACCTCCTTTAAATAATGATAACCAAATGAGGAGAATTAATTTCACTCTTGAAGAAGGAGAAGAGTGCTCTGAAGAAGCAAATAGTAATCCAGAAGATTTAAACTAAACCACGTCCCGTTCGGGTGTCGCACGGGACGCCCTCCTAACTATAAAGACACCACCTCATTACGCGCCGTACACTCCGCACCCTCTGAATCTCACATTATATCTAACTCATCACGCACCGCATCCACTGTATCCAATTTATCACACGCTAAACGTGCTGTGTCCACCGAATCTCACGCTGTATCCACTGTATCCAATTCAACACGCGCCGACCGCGTCGTGCCCACTGAAGCTTCCGCTGTATCCGCCTCATCACGTATCATACGTGGTGCGCCCACTGTATCTCTCGCTGCATCCGCTGTATCCGGCCCATCACGCGCCGTACGCGCTGTGTCCGCCGAATTCCCCACTGTATCCAGTTCGTCACACACTGTTCCTACTAAATCTCTCGCTGTATCCGCTGTATCTGCCTCACCACGCACCATACGTGGCGCACCCACTGTATCCACTATATCCGACTCAACACGCGCCACACGCGTTGTGCCCACTAAATTCTCCACTGTATCTATACCTACATCGTCATGTACTAAACGCATCGCGCCCACTATATCATCCACTACATCAGCTATACCTACCTCATTACATGATTTATCTACTAAATCCACTGTATCCGCGACATCTGCAAAACCCACAACTAACTCTGAAACAAATGTTTATGAAATATCATTTGACCCGTCTAAGCGGTCATTACCACATATTGTAATTAATTCCACAGCTTCAGACTTACCTCTCACTCTTTTAATAGATACCGGTGCTTCAATAAGCCTTCTCAAAGATTCATCAGTAAAACCCAAAATGCCATTACGTGACGAAATCCTGAAACTTAAAGGGTTTGACTCTACCAAGGACGCCGTACCAACTCTGGGTTCCTTTGATTTGAAATTGTTTTTAGATGATACCAATAAAAAATATATAACACACGTATTTCACGTTGTAGGTAATGTAGACTTGCCATATGATGGAATTATTGGTAACGACCTTCTCAATAAATTTCAAGGTCGAATCAACTTTCAACAAGAACTTCTAAAACTAGGCACAGCTAATTTTAAATTATTCTTCTCTGACCCATTCTACGTAATTCCAGCTCGCACTGAAAGAGTTATAGAATGCACCGTATCAAATCCTAACCTCAAGGAAGGAATTATCCTAGATCAAAGCCCATCCAAACATCTCCTCATAGCTAATTGTGTTGTCCGTGTTAAAGAAAACAAAAGAATTAATTTAACCGTGGCTAATATCTCTGAAACTCCAATTAATCTAAGAACAAATCTTAATCTAAAACTTACCTCTACAGAAATACTTCATCAGGACAATACTGAAACAACTACTATAAATTATACTAACAACTACCTCGAGAAAAGGGACTCTGTTACTAGGACACAACGTGTCTTAGAATTATTAAGAACAGATCATTTGAACAGTGAAGAAACTGAGGCCCTCTTACAAGTTTGTGCCGATTATTCTGATATTTTCCACCTTCCAGATGAGAGACTAACTTGTACTAACGCTATTAGACACGACATAAAAACGGAATCCAATGAACCCATTCACACAAAAACATATAGGTTTCCCGAAATTCACAAAAAAGAAGTAGATAAGCAAATCACACAAATGCTCGACCAAGGCATAATTGAACCTTCTATGTCTCCTTGGTCCTCTCCCATATGGGTAGTACCAAAAAAACTAGATGCCTCAGGTCAACAAAAATGGCGTGTAGTCATTGACTACCGCAAATTAAATGACGTCACTATCGGAGATACTTACCCTATTCCTCAGATAACTGAAATTCTAGATCAACTAGGCAATAGTAAATACTTTTCGACATTGGATCTAGCTTCCGGTTTTCATCAGATACAAGTCAATGACGCTGAAAAAACAGCTTTTAATGTCCCTCAAGGTCATTTTCAATTTTCCAGAATGCCTTTTGGATTGAAAAACGCACCTTCTACCTTCCAGCGGTTGATGAACACAGCCCTGTCAGGCTTACAAGGCATCCGTTGTTTCGTTTATCTTGACGATATAGTCATATACTCATTCGATTTGCCATCTCAAATTCAAAATCTAGCCTCTGTATTCCAAAGGTTGCGAGACTTCAACCTTAAATTGCAGCCGGATAAGTGCGAATTCCTAAGACGAGAAGTAGCTTATCTTGGCCACATAATATCCGCTGATGGTGTCAAACCTAACCCAGATAAGATTAAATCAGTCACTGAATTCCCTACTCCTAAATCCCCCAGAGATATTAAATCATTTCTTGGGCTGGTATCCTACTATCGCCGTTTCATTCCCGATTTCTCAAAGATTGCTAAGCCACTTACATCTCTCTTGAAGAAAGACACTACCTTCTGTTGGCAGAACCAACAACAAGTCGCTTTTGATTACTTAAAACAAAAACTTACCTCAGCCCCTGTACTGTGTTACCCTGACTTTTCAAAACCCTTCGTCCTCTCATGTGACGCTTCTAATCACGCTGTCAGCGCTATTTTATCTCAAGGCCCGGTCGGAAAGGACAGGCCCATAGCATACGCCTCACGTACATTAAATAAAAGTGAGTGCAACTATAGCACCACAGAAAAGGAATTATTAGCTATTGTTTTTGGCTGCAAAACCTTCCGCCCCTATTTATATGGCCGTAGGTTCCAAATTATAACAGACCATCGACCTCTTAAATGGCTTTTCAATCATAAAGACCCAAGTAGCAAGATGCAACGTTGGCGTCTCAAACTCGAAGAGTACGATTATGAAGTAATTTATAGAAAAGGAAAACTCAACTCAGCAGCTGACGCACTCTCCCGCTATCCTGTAAATCCAATATTACCTAATAATTCTCAGAACCTAAATCCTAATAACCTTTCAGAAGATATACTTAGAAACGAAGAAAATGAATCACACTCATCACCTCCTTTCAGCCCTCTAACCCTAGAAGATCTAGGAATACAATCTCCTACGCCACTTAATCTCGATAACAGCGAATTACCTTGTCTTGACTTACTAGGAGACGAAGATTTCCCATTTCCTTCTGAAAGAGAAGATATTAATGTAGATAGACGCAGTACTACATCTAACGCTAATCCTTGTGAACCTGCTAACTCTGATGGCCTTAATACTACTGCTCAAGACAATACAACCCCTAAAAATCAAAAAACTACTAACCTGGAAGGTTCGGCACCTGAAACAGAAGAAACCCTACCTTCACGATCATCCAATCAAGAACTCCTGAATCCTGCAAATAGAAGGGACTTACCACAACACACATCTCCGCCCAATCCCAATGGAGAAGATCCTAGGCCCGAAAGTGACCCTGTACCTCTGTCATCTCCACGTACACCTAACCTAGTACACGATGATACTCCAATCAATGAAGATTATTCTAAATTCCTTTAAGAAATAAATAATAAAAATAAGCAATTTAACACCAAAATAATAGAACATAATCAATCTCTGATGAAGACCTCATGTAAAACAATCATTATACCTACTTCTATAGATCTAGATGAATCCAATCCATATGTCTTAGAAACCCTAGAAGGGCTTACTAACCCTAAAGATACTATTTACAGCGAAAAACAATTATATTCTTTTGAAAAGGTACCTTCAGGTAACAAAAACACTTACCTCATCTTCACAAAGGTTCATCACTTCGAAGATTGCACATATACTGAAATCTTTAAGACACTAAAGACTATGAAAAATCACTTACTGTCATCTGATAGCAATATAAAAGAAATCGCTATCTCCGATTTCAAAAATCCTTTCGAACAGCATTATTTTACTAAAATATATAACATTTTAATGTACATATTCCATAACACAGATATAACTATAAATGTATACCATGATAAAATTGCATTTCCTTCACTCAGTGAAATAAAGAAAATCCTTAAAGATAATCACAATATTCCAATCGCTGGGCACCTAGGAGTTAATAGAATGCTGTCCAGAATCCAAGAGAAATATTATTGGAAAGGAATGAAATCTGACGTAGAAAATTACATTAAGAACTGTTCTCTATGCCAAGAAAACAAAGCTCTTCGTAGAACCAACCGGGCTCCAATGCAAATTACTACTACATCTACTAGTCCATTCCAAAGAGTTGCCCTAGATATAGTTGGTCCACTCCCCGAATCTGGCACTGCTAAGCTTAAGTATATCATGACAATTCAAGATGACCTCACTAAATTCTCTGCAGCCTACCCTCTGCGTAGCACTACTGCAGAAGAGACAACAGACTGCCTAGTACACTTTATCTCCCTCTTCGGAATTCCTAAAACCATACTTACTGATCAAGGTACAAATTTCACGTCAGACCTCTTCAAAAAGACCTGCAATTTCCTCAAAATAAAGCAACTTTGGTCTACTCCCTATCATCCACAAACACAAGGTGCCTTAGAAAGGAGTCATTCTACTCTCAAAGAATACCTTAAATCCTACGTAAATGAAAATCAAGATGATTGGCCCAGATATGTTTATACAGCCATTCTAGCATATAACACCGCTGTGCATTGCACAACAAAATTCTCACCATATGAGCTTATGTTTGGACATAAAGCATTTATCCCCGATTCATTATACTCACAAGATCTAACCACTTACCCTGACTATATTAGAATGCTCCAACACCGCCTTAAACTATCCTGGGAAAAAGCAGTCGAAAATATTCAACAATCTAAAGAAAGATCTAAATCATACTATGATACAAGAACTCGTTCCATCCAATACAAAGTAGGCGATTACGTGTACTTAAAAAATCATTTGAGGCTGAGGAAGGCCCTCTCACCCATTTGGAAAGGTCCCTATAAGGTTGTTGCCATCCACGGGAACAACACCCTTACTTTATTAATTAATCGACGCCATGTGAAACACCATTTCGATGAAATTAAGCTAGCAGGCGTATTTCCTAGTTCCCCATAAGTCAATATCAATATCTCTCTCTAATTTGTATGCATTACACGTGTCTCTATATGACATGTTTTATTTCCCTAACATATAAGTAGCTTGTAAGGTAGTATTATATTTTAAGTTTTGCCATTATCATGGTTTATGTATGTTTTCAGTATGACGGCAAGATTGGCAGTATCAGATTTCATCAAGCCAATGTCATCCGGTGCTGGCGTTTATTTCGATTATATAGGAAAAACTAAAATAATTAACGGACATCTTAGCGTAGTGACACCCTTGGATGTCTCCCACATAAAACCGCATATTGAAAACATAAATTCTATAATAGGAACAGTTAGGTACCTTTGTAAACAAACAGAAATCATAGACAATCTGGAATGTCACAATATGCTTGAACCTCTAACTAACCGTTTTAAAGAAATAGCCAAAGACTATCTATCTATAGCTCATATGACTGATAATAGAGTCAAACGTGAAGCGTGGATAGGTGGTTATGGGACTGTGATGAAACACATATTTGGCACTTTAGACGAGAATGATGCTGTATATTATAATGATGCTATTAATCATGTTCAGGAGGACCAGAAAAGAATAGCCTCATTAATGAAAGAACATATATTAGTGACAAGGTCAACATTATCTGCGTATAATGAAACCTTATATAAATTAAAATTTAATAATGACAATTTAAATATGGCCATCGACAAGCTTGCGGAAAATTTAAAAAATGAATCAATTATCTTGAATAAATTATCAACTATTGCACAAATAAATACAGTTATGAACAATTTAGAATCATCTTTGCTCTGCCTATCTTTTCAATTAGAAGACATAATTAACGCAGTATTGTTTAGTGCTCTTAACACCATACATCCTTCAATTATAACACCACAACAATTATACCAAGAGCTTGCCGATAATTACAGGCACCTACCCAATGATCTAGAACTAGTTGTAAGTTTAAATTTAAACTCAATTCATAGTATTATAAGCACTTCCAGATTAATTAGCTATTGTATAGATAATAGAATTATATTTGTATTAAAAATTCCCCTAGTGAGCCCACGAGAATTTTACCTTTATCATAATATACCTTTACCTGTACCGCATAATGAGACCAGACCAGACTCATTCAGTATGATCATCCCCGGCAGTGAATACATCGCTATCACTAAGGATAAATCCCACTACAGTAATTTAGACTCAATGGACAAGTGTAAAAACGTCGATCCCCAGAACTATATTTGTGAAATAACAACGGTGTTCTCCTCAAATATAAACCCCAGCTGTGAAAGTGAACTATTGTCGAAAGTGATATCCAACCTCCCAGTGCAGTGTAAAACGGAAATTATACGTGGAAATCTAGAAATCTGGAAGCCCCTCCGAAACAATAACTGGCTATATATACAAACCTATCTGAGTAAACTATCCATAGACTGTGAAAATGCCGAAACCACAGATGTAAACATAATAGGTACCGGTATGGTCAATCTGCCCGTAAACTGTAAGGCATATTGCAAAGGCACCAAACTTTTACCCAATTACAATGTATTAAATATAAGTTTACCCGTAGTGAACCTAGATTTTAAGCTTATAAGTGACCCCTGTTGCAACCTGTCTAAATTTAATAAAATATTAGGAAATGTACCTACAGTAAATTTAAAAAGTTTGGACTTAAAAGAATTAGACTTTTCAAAATTTAATAAAAGTAAAATTATTAGAGAATTAAACGATATCATTCAGGAACCTCATATAATTAAATACGGGGCACACTATTCTGTATTATTTATATTTTGTATCATATCGCTATTATGTGTTGTGATTTATAAACTTTACTTTAAATTAAAAAGATCTGTGACCAACCCTGACCGCATAGAACTGCCTACGACTATTTCTCAACCCCTAGACCAACCAGATGACTCACAGACAAACCTTACACGATCAGACCCCGAAATCAAAAAAGCTTCACCCCCCAAAATCCGCACACATTTGTAAAATCCATAAACTTTGAGTATCAACCCCAAAGTTTAGTCTTATGGGGGGAGGTGTTACATCCCTAGGATGTTAGTTAAAAGACTGACAACCCTATTACTCCTAACTTTGTCCAAGTCAGCATTTTTACCCTCGAAGGCGAGCTCGCTTCACGATCTCGCCAGTCTACTCTAAGCATCGGTCCGAGGTGGTCGCCGGTTCCAAACGTTACTAAGTCTTTTCTTTTTTTTTAAACCTCGGTTGAGTGGCTCGTCCTAACACTGCGATCAAAAGGAGCGAAGCATCAATATAAATTTTTCAAAAAGGGGGGAAAATGATTCATCTATATCAAATAATCATAATAACAGAAATTGCCGCGGACGAAGTCGCAGGCAACAGCTAGTAACTATAATAAAATCATAAGACCTTAACACAATGCGACAATGAGAGATCTAAGTTACTTTAACATAATTGAAATCTTTTCTTTGGTGAATACCCTTCTATAGAACGTAGGCCACAAGATAAGCTTACCTCTAAATGCGACGGGTTGTTGAGTAAAGAAAAGCGAACGGTTTTTCCATTTACCGAAATATCCGCAGAGGCACCTAAAAAAACCGAAGTCATGAAATTATAATCATTAACACAGAACAATATTAACATTAAAATTAAATCTAAAAAATATATACAACTTCATTTCGATTTTTTTTTTTTAATTTGATGTTATTTTATTTGAGCCAATCGACACGAAAAGAAGAAGAACGTGATTTCGAACCTCCTAGATATATTGGAATTTTGGAATAAGTCCCTAATGGAATAGGGAAGAAAAAAGGTTATCGAAACAAAAAGGAATAACGTAATTTTTTTTTGTATTTTTAAAATTCATGCAATTCTGTATTCCATTAGGGATTCTGATACCCAGATTTTAAAATAGCTAGGAGGTTCCAAATCACGCTGTTTATATATATCGGGTGTTACTAAAACAACGAAATAATATTTAAGGGGCATAATCAGTCCATCCCTTGGGACAAACTTCGAAACATGAAAAGATAAAATCGATCTCCGATACAAAATAAGCAATCAGCTGATCGAGTTTCTATGGAAAGACAAAATCTTTTTTTAGTTTTTTGTTTTTTTTTTTCCTTTGGATAGTTGTTTAATATCATGAACTGATCATGCCCCTTAAATATTAATTCGTAAAAATATTATAAAAAATAACCTCTATTTCCTTTTGTCACGGCATCACGTGTGAATGACTGAACCGATTTGGCAAATTTTTTTTTTTTGACTGAACCGATTTGGGATAGATATGAGAGAAAAAGGCCATCTATCCTCCAAAATCTTTGATCGCAATTTTCTTACACATGCAATCGCACCGAGACATGCACCACCGTAGTAGTATTGCAACCGGGGCAACTATACCCCTGGGTCTACTATCCTGGTTTTACCCAAGCTGACTACCGAATACTACAGTAACAGTTTTTGCCAATATTATCTCATATTGGCATTAGGTTTAATAACAATAAGTAAACAGTAAGTAAACATTCTTTATTGAACCGTAACTATAAATCGATATAAATAAATCTAAAAACCGGCCAAGTGCGAGTCGGACTCGCGCACGAAGGGTTTCGTACCATTATCAATAGAACCGGCAAAAAAATCATGTCTGTTGTATGGGAACCCCCCTTAAATATTAATTTTATTTTAGTTATTTAAAGTGAATATATAACTAAATATTCTGTGAAAATTTCAACTGTCTAGCTATCACGGTTCATTAGATACAGCCTGGTGACAGCCGGACAGACAGACAGACAGACGGACAGCGGAGCGAAATTAATAGGGTCCCGTTTTTACCCTTTGAGTACGGAACCCTAAAAAAGAAATACATTACAATAGGCGGCATTATCGCCAAGGCAATCTCTTCCAGGCTACCTTTGGGTGACAGAAATAAATCAAAAACTTAAGGGTGATGCGATTGAAAATAAGGGAGAAAAAATTATAAATTAAATTACAAATGTTTATTAATATACATAATTGATATGAACTATATTTATTAAATTTAGAAAAGCTTATCGACTTACTCAAATGTGTAGAAATATCACAGACAGCGTTGGCTTCATCAGGAAACTCAGGTTTTCCAGAGAACTTGTGGAAGATCTTGACCGGAGGGCACTGCAGAAGACCACTGAGCACGTTCAGCTTGCCTCGGTGAGCCATGCCGAGGATCACTTGCTGGACTCCCTCTATACGTATAAAAGTGAATTCGTTAACTTAGATAAGTTTCACTAAAGTATGCATAATCGAACGGAATGGATACTTAAATGGACACGTCTTTTCCCTTGCGGGGTAGACAGAGCTTAGATCTTTTAAACCTTATTGCCACGTTTGGCGTGTTGGTGGGAATAGGCTAGTTTCCTGGGTCGTAGTAATAACATAACAATTAGTCCGTCAGTTAGATAATCAAAAAATATTGGACACGTATTTTTTCTTTTGTCAAATAAAAAATAAATAAAATAGATAAAGCGCGTCAAAGTTCAGGAGTGGGGGCTCGTAACGTCAAAGTTTGCTAAAAATTGTAGCAAACTATGACGTCATACGGAACTTCAAAGGGCTATATCTATATCATTTTTTGTTTAATCGACAAAAGAAAAAATACGTGTCCAATATTTTTTGAATATCTAACTGACGGACTAAATATATTTTTAAGGAAACTAGACTATTAAGTGGAAAATGGAATATAAATAGTGCTAGCCGCAAGGAACCTGCGGTATTTCGGACACTCGTAATTTAAGGGAAAGTTCGAGTGAAACGTTGACCCAGAAGCCTTCTTCTTGGTCAATATTTATCTTGACTTTTAACCTCGTGGTTGAAGTATTTAAGAGACTGGTTCAACATGAGTACCTGATCTCTCGTTCGTGCAGTAGCTTCAAGAATAAGGATAGCCATGATGGTCGCCAATCTTCGTGGAGAAGAGGCACTTTAAGAAGTAGAAGTTATGTTACCTGAAGTAGTCAGTCCAAATAAAGTGGAGAAGAACGTAAGAAGGGATTCCGCGCCTTCGCCGCAGTATCTCTTGACTGTGGGAAACTTTACTGACAGGAACTTGTCCCAGGCTTGGGAGTGCAGCATCTCTTTGACCATTTCTACTTTTCTCTCTTTGTCTATGGAGTCCACCCCACTTTCTACTCTTTGCGCGAACCATTCTCGTTCTGCTTCTGTCTGAAAATAATTATTAAAATTTTAGTCTTGCTTCTTTACTTTAGGAGCTATTTCTATTGCTTAAATAATCTTCAGTAAATAGATATTAGTCATATGTAGATTTTGTCTATATAAATAAATAAATATATAGAGACATATCACACAAATTGAGCTAGCCCCACAGTAAGTTGTGAACTTGTGTCGTAGGATACTAACTCAACGATACTATATTTTATCAATAGATACTTATATAGATTAACATCCAAGACCCAGGTCAATTTGAAAAATATCGATTCCCATCTTGACCTGGCCGGAGAAGTGGTAACAGACAGAAACAGTTACTTTCGCATTAATACTATTAGTATTAGATAAATAAATAAATATATACGGACAAATGACACAGATTGAGCTAGCCCCAAAGTAAGTTCGAGACTTGTTGGGATACTAACTCAACGATACTATATTTTATAACAAATACATATAATAGATACACATCCAAGACCCAGGTCAATCTGAAAAAGATCATTTTCCATCTCGTTGCCGGGGATCGAACCCGGGCACTCTCGTGTCGCAGGCTGGCTTGTTGACCGCTGCGCCACGGAGCCTTAATGATAAGATGGATAATATGGATTGAGTATCTATATTTCTAGCTTCTGAAGCTATGATATCAAGGTTATTAAGTACCTACCTCGAGATAAGAGAACTCGTAGGATATCTTGCCGCAGTATATCTTTTCCAGCTCATTGACCAGGCTTCCTGCGGGCTGTCTACCGTTATATCCGTAGAGAAGGCCCGAGTCCACTAAGTCTCCTGTTGCTAGGCCATACCTTGATAGACTAAGTTCCTTTATGTTCCTGAAAAATAATATTTAATTAGACTTACACCCTTACTATTTAATTTTCAAGATACTATGTATCTTGACAGTTAAAATGTAATATTGCTTCTCTTCCCGCGCAGACGACAGAAGTCGGTCAAGGGAATGGGCAAACATCGAAAGAATTTGTGAATTTTTGACTAGCTCCGTGGCGCAGCGGTCAACACGCCTGCCTGCGACACGGAGTGACCGGGTTCGATCCAGGGGTTGGAATACCGGTAAAAATCCATTACCGGTACCTCTATGAAACGACAGTACCGGTAATTGGTTTGGTACCGGTACATTTGGTAACGGTAAAAATCAAGTACCGGTACCTCTATAATACAACGGTACCGGTAATTGGATTGGTACCGGTACCTCAATAAAACGACGGTACCGGTAATTGAAAGAAGTACCTGTACCAAATACCGGTAAACAGTACCGGTACTTAGTACCGGTACTCGTATTGGGAATTATCATTTCGTTAATGTGTGTCGTTGCCGTGTTGTGCATGTGCGGCGTGAGGCGGGGGCCCACAATAGGGCGGCACTTTTACAGTCGAGCGAGTCCCATGCGGTAGACGGCAACAATGCGTAGGTACCGGTAAAATTAACGCAATTTTAATACCGTTAAAATTTGACAGAATAGAGGTACCGGTACTTACCGGTACTTATAATGTGAATTTGGTACCGGTAACAAGTAGCGGTAAAATTACCGTTAACTGTTAACAATATTATTACCGTTAAATACTAGATTACCGGTACCTCATATTACCGTTAAAATTTTAACAGAATAGTAATACCGGTACTTACCGGTACTTATAATGGGAATTTGGTACCGGTAACAAGCCCTGGTTCGATCCCCGGCCAGGTCAAGATGGAAAATGATCTTTTTCAGATTGGCCTGGGTCTTGGATGTGTATCTATATATGTATTTGTTATAAAATATAGTATCGTTGAGTTAGTATCCCATAACACAAGTCTCGAACTTACTTTGGGGCTCGCTCAATCTGTGTGATTTGTCCGTATATATTTATTTATTTATTTATTTATTTAATCATGGCAATAGGCGATACGGCTAGAAACCTATCACTATGTTGATTTCGTTTTAACACGCTAAACGTGGCCTTTAGGTCTTATAACTGTAAGCTCTGCCTACCCTGTAAGAGATAAAGACGTAATAATACAGAATTGAAACCCTCCGCCTTTTTTTAAACTCGGTTAATTTTTAACCAAAAAGTATGTTTTGTTCTCTACAAACTCTATAACTTAGACCTTTTTATGATATTTTTTTTCACAGTCGTGTACTCTAAATTCTTGAGACAAACATACATACTATCGCGGTTTTTTTCCTTGCGAGGTAGACACTAACTATTGTAGAGCGATTAAAAATGGCTAACACGTAAGAACTAGTAAACATTACCTATATCACATGTATGGAAATAATTAACAGATACGATGATTGGTTTTGATAAGAATTTGCTTATCTTTAAATTAAACATTGTGAGCAACACTCGGTAGCACAGATGTTTAACGCTTCTAATTGCATGATGTTTTACGCTTCTAATTCCATGCATAACAGCCTCCGTGGTCCAGAGGTTAAGGCGTTTGCCTGTTGACCCGGGGGTCGTGGGTTCGATTCCCACCGGAAGCATACTTTGTTTAGTTGCTTCCAGTTTGGTTAGGACATTGCAGGCTTGAATCACCTGATTGTCTGATAATAAAGATGATTCCGTCTTCGGAAGGCATGTTAAGCCGGTGGTCCCGGCTGCCATCTGGTAGTCGTTAAAGGAACCACGTCAGAGGCCGAGAGGCGGTTCCGAAGAACTCTGACACCAGGGTGTGCATGGTCGATTGACCGTGACACCTACTCGAAATGATGATGATGATGATTGCATGCTTAATTAACTCAGACACGACAGAATTTAAGATATCTTAATTTGCTTGAAATAAGTACCTACCAAATAAACTTCAAACAGCTTTGCTTCCAAAATCGAAATTTAAAGTTTGTAATTTTAAAGAATAATTGTGGATTTTTAAGAATACTTTTGCATAGTTCATATAACACAAAAGACAAATGTCAACTTAGTTTACCTGCGACCATGAAAACTGTTGTTTTCGAAACGTTAGGTGTAAAAATAATATAATAAACGCCATAAAAACCGTATTAAATGATTTAATTTAAATGTGTAACAATCGCGTAAACATTATAATCATCATCATCAGGTCTTTTTCGTCTCCATCTCTGTACCTGACCATCTCTGTACTATCGGAGCCATACTTGGCCAAACCAGACTGAGGATTTGGCCTACACTCTCCTCGCTGGCCAGACGGGTAGGAGAGGTCTCTTTGCTTAGCTTGTATTTCCTAAGTCGCCTCTTACGACATCCATGGGAAGACTTGGAGCGGTCCTATTCTACTCTGCCGGAAACCAAACGGCTTCGAAAACATTAGAAACCATTCAAATCCACTTTGATTAATATATAGGTACCTACAGATTAAATCATTTACGTCGCCTTGTCTAATACATGACATTTTAAAACAATCAACTCTCAACGCGTGTTCGAACTAGTGTTGTGCCGTGTTCGAAATTTTCGAGAACGGTAAGAACGGGTCGGAATATTTTCCCCAGAATTTCGTCTTCTTTCTCTCAAGTGCGGGAATTATTGAGAAATTCTCGAGAATTATTGAAAATTTCCCGTAAATTTCCGTGAGAAGGAATTCTTGAGAACAGGGAATTTCTTCGCGGCACATCACTAGTCCGAACACATAAGTTCGGACAATAGTCAGCCCAGTCAGGCTATGCATGCACGTATACGCGGCCCATCAGGCAATATGAGAGATTGTTGTCCCTCCAAGCCTGCAACCAACCAAGCAGGCAACGCCCAAAGCCGGGGTCCGTCCGCCCTTTGGTGATGTTGTCTATATAGGCTGAGGGTACTCTGCCCTCGCCTCAAACGCCCGGTGAAGTAGCGAAAGCTCGAAAGCTCACTTGGAGCTAGCTACATAGTTCTTCCAAAAAAAAAGCACATAAGTTTCGTTGAGGCCGAAGGTTTTAATGATTTTATGCAGAAACTGAAACTGTCACCAAATCTTGCCGAAATGGTCTGTATTATACACATTATCGTGTAATTTGTATACATAAATCTATAGTAATTTTGTTCAAAGGTGCCGTATATTTGAGCCTAGTTTATTCGATTGCTTCAGTGAATTTGTATCTTTGATCAGTTTATCTATATTTATTTAGGCGTAATTGTTGTTGTGCCGGTCACCAAAATCAGTACAATCAAAAATACCTATTAACTTCCAGACTTTATTGATGGAATTTAAATGGGAAATTCTTTTTATCCACGACAATGCTCTATTTACATTGTATGTCAAGAGCGAGCGCCATTTGCGTCGTTAAATTTGAATTTATTACTCTTGGAAGACACTCGAGGATTTCTAAGACGAAGAACGGAACCTAATAGGAATCGAATAGTGATTTGTCACAATTTGAGAGGTACAAGTTGGAAAGCTTAGAAATGATTATGATGAATTACTTTAAATTCTAAAACAACGGTTTTATTCACGTATTGTATAGTCAGGTACTTAGATATCAAATTAATTTATAATAATAACAATAATAACATCTTTATTGTGGCACACAGGTTAAAAAAGATAATAGTTACACGTAATGTGTGTGTCACTGTGAACTGTCTATATGTATAAGACGTACAATAATAAAAGGAAAATTTAGGTGGCTTAAGTATATATAAGTATATATTACTTATTTAGCCACTTCATCGCAGCCGCAAGAAGTGAAAAATTTCCAATATGACCACCAGTTGGAAGCGGCCTGCATCCAGCGCCATCCTGCGACCTTGGTCAGGTCGTCCTACCACCTGGTCGGTAGGTGTCCAACGCTACACTTGCCGGTACGTTGCCATTTGAAAACCTTTCTGCCCCATCAGCCATCGATTTTACGCGCTATGTGCCTCGCCCTCAACCACTTCAAATAGCTAATCCGCTGAGCTGGTCGGTGACCTGTGCTTTTCAACGGGTTTTCTCGTTTCTGATTTGATCTCGCAGAGAAACACTGAGCATATACATCTCCCCTTTGCCCTTGAGCAACTTTGAGTTAGAGTAACCTTGAGCTTGAGCGACCTTCAGCTTGAATGACATTGAGCTTGATCGACCTTGGGCTTAGTCACTTATATATCCACTGAAAAAGGAGAACTTACCTATTGTCATTTCTGTAGTCCACATTATCTATGGTAGCTCTGAGATGCCCGTGTGTACGGTAAGCATTGACTAGTTGCTGCGCCCGGCAGTTCTCGTATCTCTTCACTATCACATCCTCAGCGATATCTGCAAGAGATGTATCAAATATTATGCAAATTATGCAAAGCTGGGTGACATGGATATACCAGCATACAAACATCTTTATCCCTTACGGGGTAGACAGAGCCTAAGGTCATAAGACCGAAAGGCCACGTTGAGCGTGTTGGTGGACGTAAAGGTGGAAAACGGAATCTAGCCGCATCTCCTATTGTCATGATTCTTTATATTTTATCTACGGTCTACGGTCTACGCAGCAAAATGGTTAAATATTATATAGTCCAGTCAATTTAGACATTCGAAGCTACATAAATTTCCACCAAGCTGAAAATCAGTAAGATTATTAAAAATATAATAAAAACTATATTTGAAAGTTCCCCATCTTTCCCCTGTATGGAAAAAAAATACTTGAATATTTTTTTTCTAGACAGGGGAAAGATATCAAAGGTAAAAAAAAATTTTTTTAGCGATTTTCAGCAAAACGGTAAATTTTAGCATATTAATGATCTACAATTTTTGTCGTAAGTATTTTTATACTTACGACAAAAATTGTAGATCATTAAATTATCTACAAAAAGGTACCAATACTTTTTTTCCTACGAGCCATAATTTTTGAGATATAACGATTCGATGTAGTCGTCATAATATGCACACGTTGCCACGCCTATGAGGTAGTGTAGCGCGCTCTTTATAACGTGGTTTCCTCAGTAGGCCTATTTTATCGGTCAGTTGTGATCCTTTTTAATTTGAAACTATTGCAAAATAATGGATATTAGCAGAGATTGAAAAGATAAAAGAAATTTAAGTTAAAAAAGAAGAATTTAAATACAGACATTCAACTCGACAAGAAATTATCACTAACGGCATTCGCTTTCTTCTTTCAATGTATGGAGCTCTTAAAAAACCGTTCTTCCTTTGTCTGTGCTATACGACGTTGCTTCGCACCAAATTTCAAGATTCTGAGTTCACGGGAAGTACCCTGTAGGTTTTGATTCCCCTGCGAATGTCGAAAAAACACGAAAATTTGCGGCATAAATGGCTGTTTTTTTGATTGCGTTGGCTTAGAAGTTTGATGTTTTTTCACAGCTCCAAGGGACAGTAGACCTAAGTATTTTTTGATATGAATTTTAGCTTGTTATCTCAACGCGTTTCTGAGAAAAATTGTCTTGACAGACCGACAGATAGACAACCAAGTGATCCTCCTATAACAGTTCCTTTTTACCTTTTGAGGTACGGAACCCTAAAAATATATTGTGTTGTGGATACAACCGCAAACATAAATTAATGTAAGGGAGAAACAGAAACATATGTAAATAAATAAATAAATATATAGGGCAATATCACACAAATTAAGCTAGCCCCACAGTAACTTGTGTCGTAGGATACTAACTCAGCGATACTATATTTTATAATAGATACATATATAGATAAACAGCCAAGACCCAGGTCAATCTGAAAAGTAACGTTTTCTATAATGACCTGACCGGGGACTGAACCTCGTGTCGCAGGCTGGCGTGCTGACCACTGCGCCTCGGAGCTCGCCTCCTCGAATGTAAGAGATAAATAAAAGATTTAGCTTGCAAAAATAAATAGGTTCAAAGATGCCTGCGGACATTTCCTGAAATTCTCGGTCAAAGGGCCGGGTATACTTAAATATACATTGCTAATTATCATCGAAGATTCGGAAATGTTAGACATTTACTTTGTCTGAAATTAACGGGAATTTGACTGATTCGGAATAGTATTACTGAAACCAAGACTAAGTTAATGAAGAAATGAATGGACCTTTCTCTTCTTATTCTAGTAATTTGTGTTGTCGTCCATCATCACTTGGAGACGACTAAGCCGGCAAAGTCCATCCCCACATCCTTGACACTTGGGTCTCCAAAAATGTCAGAGCGTCACGTGGTTTTTTTCCTCGTACAGCAAGATTGTGGAATGGACTCCCTCCCGAGGTTTTCCCTGTGTGCTATGACTTGAGGTCCTTCAAAAGGCGTGTTTACAGGTATCTTAAGAGTCGGCAACGCATCAGCAGCTCCTCTGGTGTTGCAGATGTCCATGGGCGACGGTGACCACTTTCCATCAGGTGGCTCGTCTGCTCGTTTGCCGTCGGATATACATAAAAAAAAAAAAAATGCTGATGCCTAAAAAATATGTAAGTATTCTTCTTTCTTCGATATGACCATCGAAAATTCACTCAGTAGCCTTTTTAAGATTCAGATTCAATTACTTCGTCAGACATAGGGTATTACATGGTGTTGGTATGTAAATAAATAAATAAATATATACGGTCAAATCACACAGATTGAGCTAGCCCCAAAGTAAGTTCGAGACTTGTGTTATGGGATACTAATATACTAATAAAAAATTTATAGGTACTTACGGAACCTTAAGCAGCAGGTTCGAGTATAGTATAGGTACTCACCTATACTATACTTTTTATAAAATTAATGGCTAATTACCATGTTTAGTATAGTATACTTAGCGATTTGGTGAGTTACCCGTATATATTTTCTGAGTATCCCTATTTTCTAACATGTCAAACTATTTCTTCTACGAAAATTATTTTGTAGAGTCCTTTGCTTGGAACCAGGGACTTTACCGGTATCCAAATACAGTGTTTTGAACACTTTTTATTTCGGATTAAAAAGTTTTATAGAAAGAGAATGTAACACTTTCAATCACTTAATTTTATAAAATACCGGTTCTTAATAGTTACTAATTGTTACAGCCAATAAAGTTTACATTAGCATAACTATGCGACAGCTCACGCACACTTGCCTCAAAAACGCCTATATGGATACGAATTGTGTAAACACGTACATGGAAAAATATAAAAAATCAGTTTTCTAACAGGTTGGTTACAGAAAACATTATATCTGTTACACTTATAGTACTAAGAGCAAAACGGGTTTGGACATCGTAAGTGTTACAGGAACAATTATGTCGCAGATTTAATGTAATATTCTTATGTATGTGTATCCACTGGTGTTCGTGAGCGCCAGCTTGGATCAACCTCTCAGTAGATTCAGTGTAGTCAGGCTCATTGACCAGAGATTGTCTCGCGAAGCAACAGTGTCAGAATCGGGATAGGACATTGACCTATTAACCTACCAGCTTCATTCACCGTGTACGGCCGATGTCCGAACACTCCTGCTCCAGAGTGATACTTCACTCTGTCGTATACTCGACGCTCCTTGCATCGCATCAACTGTCTCCCTCCCACTTTAAACACAAACATAATGCTATCTCACAACGCAGATTCACAGCCACAAAACTACTAATCCATTGTATTTTGTACAGAATTTAAAAACGAATGTCAAGGTCTTCCAAATTTAAAACATGTTGCGCGAGAGTTCGGCTTCGCGGCACGAATAGAACTGCTGGTTGCGAAAGAGACGAAAGATCATTGTTATGGAATTCCATATATATTAGAAAAGGATAGAAGACACGCGTAGCAGATAAGTTGTTTACAAAGAATCGTATTGATAATTGTGACTTAACATTCGTCAGATAACGATACAGTATTGATAAGCATTGTCACATGGGTCGGAATAGGGTCATTTGCAAATGCTTTTGTTTTAGGTAGGTTTTAGTTCTAAGCAAGTTCATAAAATAATTAGGTCAGTCAGAATCTCACTGTGGTAATAATACCACAGTCCTAATTTTAGTATAAATTATTCTACCTAACTTATGAAAATACATTTTGGCAATCCCTGTGGCCTAGCGGTTACAATGCTAGAGTGTCACACCCGGGGTTACGAGTTCAATCCCCGGTCAAGATGGAAAACTACATGGAAAATTATCTTTTCAGATTGAACTGGGTCTTGAGTCTTGGCTCATCTTTAATGTATTTGTTATACAAATATATCAGTATTATTATGTTAGTATCCGATAACACAAGGCTCGAACTTACTTTGGGGTTTGTCCGTTTAAATTTATTTAAAAGTTAATATCACAACTACATCCGTGGTCCAGTGGTTAAGGCGTTTGCCTGTATACCCGGGGGTCGTAGGTTCGATTCCCACGGAGAGCATACTTTGTTTAGTTGTTTCCAGTTTGGTTAGGACATTGCAGGCTTGAATCATCTGATTGTCTGATAATAAAGTGTGTGTGCTTCGGAAGACACGTTAAGCCGTTGGTCCCGGCTGCCATCTGGTAGTCGTTAAAGGAACCATGTCAAAGGCCGAGAGGTGGTCCCGAAAACTCTGACACCTAGGGTGTGTAAGATAAGATAGGGTGTGCATGGTCGATTGACCATGTCACCTACTCGAAATGAATGATGAATCACAAAATATTCGAAAGTGAGCTTGTAAAGGTATATTCACATGATAAGCAAATGCTCTGGCTACTGACTACCATGAGATTTGGCAAAAACAGGAGCCACAGGCTATATTAAACCGAGTTTTTGTCGTTGCTGCATAGTAGTAGATACTCGTAAACATACACTTATTGTGTCTGATAAGATATCGCAATTACTTTTACTTACGATAACACTACATGGCAACAAAGCAAGATTAATTTGCTTGAGATTCTTATCTGTGGAGGTAGTATGTGTGACAGGGAAGTGTTATCATATCAATCACAAAATAATGAAATCTTATTCGGGTTACTAGATTTTTTTCAGGCTTTTATTAAATTACTAGCGACCCGCCCCGGTTTCGCACTGGTGCGATAAATTATACATATAAACCTTCCTCTTGAATCACTCTATCTACTAAATAAATCGCATGAAAATCCGTTGCGTAGTTTTAAAGATCTAAGCATACATAGAGACGGACAGACAGCAGGAAGCGACTTTGTTTTATACTATGTAATGATGATAATTATGGGTGGCATCTTGCAACTCAATTTTGAAGCAGATATCTTCCACTGATTGAACTGAAATATTTTATAACTATTCGTTTAGTTTGGATGACAGACAATGAATGAATGAATTAATTAATATACTTTATTTCAACAATACTTAAAAGTAAACACAATAGGAAAATGTCTGTTTATGGAAGGTACAAAGGCGGGCTTGTTGCATAACGCAATCTCTTCCAGCCAACCTTTGGGTAGAAGATATTGTAAATAGAGGCATGGTTGGCGCAGATTTTATAAAGCAATTAAAATGCAAGGTTTGCTGTGTGACGTCATTCTAAATCCAACATGGCGGGACACCGAATGGCAGTCTAGCTATTTTTGATGCACTTCAACAATATGGATATGTTGCTGAAAATAACTCGAAAAATAAAGTGGTGTACATATAAGCTTGTTTTAATTTTCTTTTTACTTTTAATTGTATTTTAAATACTAGCTTAAATCCGCGGCTCCGTCCGCGTCAATGTCGATCCCTCGGGAACAGTACTTTTTCCCGGGATAAAATGTCCCCTATGTCCTTCTCCGTACCCCAGATAACGGGTATGCAAAATTTCATGCCGTAAATAGGGCGTGAAGGCGTCACAAACAAACTCACTTTCGCATGAATAATATTAGTTAGGATGGTTAGGATACCTATAATATTTATTCTGAGTAAAAATGTTCCTATAGGACCGATGCTCGGAAATCAAAAAATGAACATCAAGGTATATTAATTTCACCGAGTATATGCTTTCGTATTGTTCGTGACTTGCGCACGAAGGGTTCCCTACATTATATATAATAAGTTTGAATTCATTAAAAATAATTTTTTTATATGATGTAAATCAAAATATGCGAAATAAAATGTGCAAAATATGGAAAAATTGCGAAAAATGCATTTCGAAATTTTTTCTTTATATGTGCTTTACACGTTGCTTCGTACTAAATTTCAAGATTCAGAGTTCACGGGAAGTACCCTGTAGGTTTTGATTTCCTTGCAAATGTCGAAAAAACACGAAAATTTACAGCAAAACCAGCTGTATCTTTTAGTTGCGTTGGCTTACAACTTTTATTTTTTCACAGCTCCAAGGGACAGTAGACCTGAATATTTGATATGAATTTTAGCTAATACCACTACGCGTTCCCGAAAAAAGGGTCTTGACAGACAGACGGACAACCAAGTGATTATTGGGATTATATAATTCCGTATTTCCCTTTTGAAGTACGAAACCCTAAAAACCAGATAAAGTGCATCCGCTATTTCTGAACAGTATGCCTTTGGCGCGTGTTGATCAATTCAGATATTCAGGGCATGTATGCCATGTATGTGACGGACACACTAGATGATAGCCGGGATCTGGAGAAGGAATGTAGGGCATTGGCAATACGGAGAAATATATTATGACAATGGTTTTCTAGATATGCAGCCGAAGTGAAGGTTAATTTTATTTTGAATAAATTATTTATTTTTAAAGTGAATATATAACTGAGTATTCTGTGAATATTCATTCTGTTGTAGCGGCAACAGACATCACCATCTGTAAAAATTTCAACTGTCTAATCATCCAGGTACGTTTAAACTAGTGTTTGCGTATATAAGTTTATATTCATAAAATGATCATGGAAAGGTGTTTGTGATATTTTCTATATTAAGTTTATTTTTTTATCTTTTATGGCGGCAGAGAGCAAATATGTGTGTGGAAATAGTAAAATTATTGTGAAGATGTACAAAATTAATATCTGTTTTTTTTTTTAATCTTTAATAATTTAAAGGGGTTTTGTCACACAGTGATAAATGAAAGAGATCACGGATTTATGCGAAATGAAGGTGAAAACGTACATAAAGTTGAAAATTATATAAGTAGGTGCGGTACTATAGCGGGCGGAGGCTAAGTAAGGAAACGCAAAATTTCCTTATTAGCATAGATTTATCGTCTCGTACCTTTAACTGAGAAAATTAGGAAAGTTTTAAGATACAAAATATGTTTATTTATGCCGGCAATTCGCGATAACATCGAAATAGATAATTCAAAAGTTTGGTTGATTGGAACAGGTTTTTAGTTAAATTGTGGTTAAAAATTTGTTGACGGTTAACCAAGATTCTGCCACTACCCTATAGATTCAAGATTCTGAATTCCTTGGCAATATTTTGATCATTATCAGAATCCCTAATAGAATAATCATCAACAAGAAAAAGGTTAAAAATGAAAAATAATTACGACCACCCATAGCATTGCGGATCTGTACTTTTATTAGGGATTCTGATTCTGTCATTAAATATTGGCTGAGAGTTCAGAATCACCCTGTATATGTATATATACTCTGTATATAATAGTTATAGACAATATTACTTGGGGTGATGTAAGGATTCTATCGATACCCAAATCTTTTCGGGAATCTAAGAGTTATGGTGATATTTTGGTTTATTTCATTATTTATATTATTATAGTTTGTATACCTACGGGATATCGGAGGAAACGGTAATGAACCTTAAATGAAACTGGGCAGGGCAGGGCCAGGTACCCGGCCAGACGGAGTGATGGCAGATGGAGCAAGGACTTGTTGTGGTAGAGCCATGCTACCGGCAAAATTAATTTTTGATAGTAGCATGCATGGGCCGGCTCGTCCGGGGAAGTACCACACTCTCACAGAAAATCGACGTTTGACCACCGAACGAAGCATAGAAGCTTTATCGCTTCTATGCTTCGTTCGGTGAGTGAGAGAGCCGGAGGCCCATTGCTCCCCCTTTCCCCATTTTTCCCTACTCCCAATGTCCTCCCCCCAACTCCTTTAAAGGCCGGCAATGCTCCTGTCACACTTTGGTGTTGCAGTTGTCCATGGGTAGCGTTGATCGCTTACCATCAAGTGACTCGCTTGCTCGTTTGCCGCCCTATAACATTAAAAAAAGCCGAATGGTGGCCTAGTACCGGGGAAAGAAGCGTCAGACTTCCTCCGCATCATGCGTTGACGATAACGTCGTCACGATTGGATGAGATCAGCACAGGACCGATACGGATGGCAGATGCGAAGACAGGCCTATGCTTAGCAGTGGGCGGAAAACGCGATGAGATGATGATGATGAATCTATGAAATCTTGGGCGAGACTACGGAACCCTTCATGGGCTAGACCGACTGCACTTGGCCACTTTTTTTCATCTTTGTGCGGTGTTTTTAACTTATCTTTATGATTCAGAACTCATTTGAAACTCATTTTCCTCAGGTATGATATTTTTCCAAGAAGATTAGTTGTACTTATCCATAGATTTATTTAAAAAAAAAGCGGATGGTGTATTTTGCTTATTCTTCTAAGATTTTGCATGAAGCTATAGTTTATCCTAGTATACCTAAAATTTTGTCCATAAATTATCTTATCTCTATGATTTTGTCATTATCAATTTGACGTTTGCTATTTTGTCCAAGTACCAATCAATGCCTCTTTTTGTCAACGTATTTATTTTTATATTCCTTTTTGTTTTAATAAAAATAATATGTGTTACATTCGATATCTATGTCATAACAAATAAATTGTTTAGTAATAATAATAAGAATGCTTGTTAAACCGGTTGTTGGTTTGGTCTTTGCGCTTACTTTCGTCAGCTGCCTCGAGCCCTTTGACGACACCAGTCCTTACTTTCAACAGTACACGACTATCATCAGGACATATGGTTAGTTCTTTTGCGCTCTTTCTATTATGTGCATGTGCTACTGGTGGCATCATAAGTAGGAGTACTTTGGAGCCTTTTATATTCATCTATACATATAATAAAACAGTAAAAATATTTTGTCTGTACATTTAGAATTTTTGACTGAAATGGATAGAGGGACACTTAAAAAGAATAATAATAATAATAAAAAATTTTTTCGAATTTTTTGTCTGTCTGTCTGTCTGTATGTATGATCACGATTATCTCCGAAAATACTGAACCGATTTACTTCAAACTTTCACCTATTGCTTTGTTTTAACTCAGCAAAACATCTAAAGTTTGTTCTAAAGTTATCGTCATTTGAATGAACTCAAGGCATTAGTTTGCCTGCAAATATACACAGTGAATTTTTTATCGTTTTGGACCCTTAAAGGAGTGACTCAGACCATCAAAATGAACAACTTTTCCTATGGGAACAATGCTGGGAACTCAAAAAAATTCAACATTCCCATACAAACTGGCCGGGCGGCGGGACTCTTTTTTATGGAAATGACGAATTTTTGTTTTGAGTTCCCAGCATTGGTCCCATAGAAAAAGTTGTTCATATTTATGACCTGAGTCACCCCTTTGAGGGTCCAAACTGTTCCTGAGGGATGGACACTAACGGCGGCGGCGTAGCCGCGGGCAAACGGCAAACCAACCGAAACTGCTGCGCCTAGAAACTTGAAATTTGGTACAGGGGTTCTTTTAATGATGTGAGTGAGCGGTAAGAAATTTAACTTTTAAAGGGGTAAAATTTATATGGAATTTTCTCATTTCTGGACTTAGAAGTATGAAAGTAGGTATATAAGTTCTCGATTAAAATTAAAAAAAGATGTGTGTAGGTAGATGAAATTTGCAAAATTCCCCCCTTAAGGGGTAAAATGGGGGTGGGTGGGTGGTATAAACTTTGTATGGAAATTTTCTCATTTCTGGACTTAGACGTATGAAAATAAGTATATAAGTTTTAGGTTACAATTAAAAATATCTGTGTAGGTAAAATAGACGACATTTTCCTCTGAAGGGGTAAAATAGCGGGGTAAAGATTGTATAGGAATTTACTTATTTCTAGACTTAGAAGTATGAAAATAGATAAATAAATTCACGATTACAATTGAAAAAGATCTGTGTAAGTCAACTGGAAAAAAATCCCCCAGAAGGGGGGTAAAGTTTTTTTGGAAATTTTCTCATTTCTGGACTATGAAGTATGAAAACAAATAGGTATAGTAAGTTCTCGATTACAACTAAAAAACATTATATGTGGGTGAAATGGACAAAATTCACTCCTAAAGGAGTAAAATGGGAGGGTAAAGGTTTTATGGAATTTTTCTCATTTCTGGACTTAGAAGTATAAATAATATCCATACCTCCATATTAATACTAATATTATAAATGCGAAAGTAACTCTGTCTGTCGTTTTTTTACGCTTTAACCATTGAACTGATTTGGATGAAATTTGGTATGGAGGTGTGAGGCCTGAGGAAGGACATAGTGTATGTTTGATTCCGGGAAATTCTACTGTTCCCGAGGGATCGACACTAACGCGGGCGGAGCTGCGGGCAACAGCTAGTTCTCTATAATCTTTATACGTAAAGACCGGATGACTTTCTGGAACAGCGGGTCTATACACGAAGAAGTTTTGATCGTTCTGGACCTTTGAAGGGATGATCAGCCCGTCGATATGAACAACTTTTCCTATGGGACCAAAGCTGGGAACTTAAAAAATATTTTGACATTACCATACATATTGATTTTGTTGTATGGAACTGCTCATTTTTTTTTGAACTCCTAGCATTATTCCCATAGGAAATGTTGTTCATATCGACGCCCTTTAAGGGTCCAGAACGATAGTGTATAGGTCTGGGCCATCATATTGAGAGCCCAGATACTCGCGATTTGATGAGAGGACCAGCCGGCACACTACTCTTATTTTCGTGAAGCCTCTACCTATTAGTTGCTTCAGGCTTCGACGGGCGTTGCTCGACTTTCAGCGGAGAGAGGGGGATTTTCGACCTTGTCGCACTCTTTGCACCCCCGGGTTAAGAGTGCCCTAACTGTGGTTATCCTTTAACCCACGCACGATTATTGCTTTTATCTTTTAGTAGCCCTGTGCGATGATGCTCCCCCATATAAAGATGAATTCTTAAATGCTTTAATGTTTTTGATGTTTTTTGATACAAGAAACATAAGTGACCGCTACTAGATAGTATAGACGAAGATTGGCAGCGACTGAATGCTCATAAACTAGGTCGCGGCCCATCAGGCAATAAAAGAGAGTTTGCTGTCTCTCCAAGCCTTGCGCACACAGGCAAAGCCGAGGTCCGTCCCTCCTGGGGGCTCTTTGGTGATAAAGTGTATAAAGATTGAGGGCACTGTGCCCTCGCCTCAAACGCCCGGTGTAGTTGCGAAAGCTCACTTAGAGCTAGCTGCATAGTCCTTCCAAAAAAAACAAAAAAAAAATTCGATGTGCCTTCTGTATCTTTACTTGCAGGAGACTTGAGCCAATGCAACAAGACGCAATGCACGGCTCCCTGTCCAGGGGCTACCCCTCTTCCCCGCTGCCCCGACGTAGTCCCCAACTGCTTAAGCGGCTGCGCGTGCCTGTTGGACTGCGAACACGCGGTAGCTACCTGTTTCGAGACACAGCATTGCCTGGAAAGTATGTTTCTTACTGGAAAGGAGAGGAAGCGACCCGCTACTGACAATATTTTAGAGTAAAAACATCCTTTCAAGTTCATTTTTATTGATGTCAACCATGCCCAGTTCAAAATCATGTTAACCAAGAAAATGTCTAATAAAATATATTTAACCTGATTACACATAAATTGGTTATTTATCTTTATTTGTCTGAGTTAGCTAAGTTTCGAAATATCGCATTTCAAGCAAAGCATCACGACTGTGAATGCTACTGGAAAAAAGTTAAATGAGAAAGAGTGAGAGAGAGAGAGAAAAAAAGAGAGAGAGAAAGAGAGAGAGAGGGAGCAGCTGTTAATCTGTCAGATCATAATCATCATCATTATATCAGCTGCAGGAAGTCCACTGGACATAGGCCTCCCCCAAGGATTTTCAATATGACCGGTAGGAAGCGGCCTGCGTCCAGCGTCTTCCTGCAATCTTAGACAGGTCATCCGTCAGATAACGTGATGTGAAAAAGCAATAGCCACAAATATATTCGAGAGCATTCGTTGGTGCTGGCACAACTCATTTGGCACAACCGGTAGTGCCATAGGCGATTTTCTTTCCCATGATACAATTGTTTTCATTGTCTGATTATGCTGATACTAAAATTTACCCGTGAGCTTTCTTATTACCAAGAGAGAGGCTTTTTCCCTTACCCCTATCCGCTTCCCTAAAGATCAAGTGAGATGTGTCTTAGTGTCTCCTTGCTCTCCCTTAGTGATCTCCAGCTACAGTACAATGAATCATCATCATCATCACCAACTTACACTCGTCCACTGCTGGACATAGGTATCTCCCATTGGGATGCCAGTGAGCTCTGTTAACGAATAATCTCTACTAATATTATAAATGCGAAAGTGAGTTTGTTTGTTTGTTACGCTTTCACGCCGTAACTACTGAACCTATCATCATGAAATTTTGCATACAAGTTCTCTGGAGTACGGAGAAGGACATAGGCTACCTATTATCCCGGGAAAAAGTACTATTCCCGAGGGATCGACATTGACGCGGGCGGAGCCGCGGGCGAAAGCTAGTAGCATAATATAGTAGATAACTGTATTAATTTCAAAGTGAGGTTAGACTATCCCTAGGGCACTACTTCGTCCTGCTGCTCCTTGGTGTTTTTCATTTCATTTATTCATTGTTTCCATGGTTACAGAAGATCTTATAAATTATTAGTGAAGTACATCACGGAATTCTGTAGGGCACTACAATATATTTGAGTCTATACAAAAAAATAAAGTTTATTGAGTCTATGCAAAATCAAGTCATAGAAAAAATATACACATGTCAATAATTTTAAAACGAAATGTAGCTACGTTAAATTTAGAAATATAATTTAAAAAAATAATTAATAGTGCACAGAAAATATGAATACCTATTGGTCCTATTATTATTCAAAAAACTTTTCTAGGCTGTAAAAACACTTTTTTACTAGTCCTTAAGTTTTTGTAGGAAAACTTTTCTCTTAAGCTTTTAATTAAAGTGTATTTTATTATATACTCTTACAGACATCACTAGTAGACCGGAGCTAAATAGCTGGATTCTGCTCGAAGGACGGGCTAATTTCTTCCAAGAGCTTGAACGGTTGCGCGCGTCTGTTTGACAGCCAGCACGTGCCGACCACCTTTCAGACCCAGCACTACCTCGAGTGTGTCCCACACAACTCACACAATGGCATAGCCAGGACCCTATTTGGAGAGGGGAAAGGCTTTCGACGCATACTGCCAGGAAAGAAAATTACCTGATACGCACATCACCTTACCACTTGGAGTTCATCCAAGCCTTACGTGGTTTATTCGTCCAAGCCTTACCATCTACGCAGAATACCAGAATTTCATCTCGCAAATGATCGGATTGTCAAATTACCAGACCAGACCAATCTAAGCATAGTGCCAGAAACTCAAAGTACCTGATACGCAGATGCCTATGACATGACTGTATACCTACGAAACCTAGGATTGATATGAGTTCATAAATGTTTTAAATTTTATCAAGTCACTCATATTAGAAGAAATTCAGGTGATTAAATTAAAATGAAATATAAACAGGCCTAGCTTTATTATATAATTTAAAAAGGCGTACATGAGACAACACCCCCAGAAGCTAGATCCCCGTCTATTCGTACCGCGATACGCCCATGGCACCAAATTGGAAAAAAGAGAAAGCGGCCTACTACCACTGACAAGAGTGTTCAATAGTGTTGTTTTACCTTTTCAAGTTCATTTTACTTCCAATTTGTTTCATAACTTATTCGTAGGCTTCGTTATTCCATAACATAATGATACTGATAAAACTACATCTATATCTGAATAAAGCAGTATCTACTCTCCAAAAGCGTGACAAAGCATAACATAATTATACTAATAAAACTACATATATATCTGAATATAGCTCAGATATAGATGTAGTTTTATATATCTGATTAAAGCAGTATCTACCTACTCTCCAAAAGTGTGACAAAGCAGATATTCACAATTTTATTCTGATGGTTGTTTAATCTTATATAAATCGTGTTTTTTTTTTATTTTTTAGTTAAAACATATGTTTGGTACGAATACATACAAACTGTGCCAGTTTGCGTACACTACGACGATTCTTTTTAAATCCCGTCGCGTTTGTATTATTTATGAGGCGGGCAGGATGTTGAATCTACATGATGGAAGACGGAGCGTGTACTGTGAAAAATACATCAGTATCTTCTTATAACCTTTTAATAATAATAATAATAAAGCCGCAGGGCAGCTTGTGGCGAGCTGTTGGTGAGTAACGACACCACGGACCCGAGTGCTCCAGAGAGTCGGTCAGAGCCCTCGCCCCCGACGTGTCTTCATCGGTCGGGGTAGAAACCCAAGAGGGCTCACAGGACTCTCGGCTCTGGCTTGCCTTAGTTGGCCGTCCAGAGAGGAGTCGTGAGAGCTGTTGCTCCAGGGGTGGAAGTGTTAAAGGGCATAACGCCGCGAGTAACTACGGAGAAAGCGCAGCACACCTCTCGACACCCCTGAGTCGCCCACACCGGTGTTGCCCTTTTTGCCGGCATTAATCGTCGGCTAGTTTGAGGGGCCCATCTAGTGGGCAGCAAGCCACCACCTGCCAATTGTAGTCAGTTATCATGATTATGGCAGGTGCACGTCCCTTTGCAATAACCCAGCATAAGTCCACCCAAATCTCAATCCCATAAACCCATTAATTTCCTTCTTAAAATGCAATAGCTCCTCCTCCGGCCAAGACTTGTTCAAGGGCATATCACACATTGGTATTTCTAGGAACGGGTTCTGGCTGGAGACCAACACTACATCAACTTCTCCAAAGGGCCTCTACGTGTTGGATCCATATCCCCACGCAAGCCTCTAAAAAAACCGGGGTAACACCCGTGAAAAAAGAGAGATACAAATAATAATAATAATAATAATCTTTATTTCGGACATAATCCATATTATGTTAGTAATGACAGATGTACTTAATCTAATGTTAGTAACAAGAAACACGTATAACACACATCACACAACAAAACAACAATACATTACTCACAGCAAGGTCGCCCTCCACTGGCCACAGGTATCTGTACATTCACCTCAGTATGAAGTCGCATCCAGTGGCCCAGTAGTGGCGAGTCCCATCTGTCAGTTAACACGCGCAGAATACTATTTGAGCTACCACGTAGGCGACTTAATAGTGCCGCACACCTCTTTCTAATAATTGCATAAAAGCAGTCTGTATTGGCGGCGGCAAACATTGTTGACGCGCTACAAAAACGCGGCAGCCCAAACAATATTCTGAACGCATCATTGTATTGAACGCGCAAAGCGCTGTATGTGCGCCGCGAATAGTCAGCCCACAGACTGCACGTGTAGAAGGACTGGCAGTAAGCTTTAAAAAGTGTCAGTTTTACTTCTTTGCTACATCGTGCAAATCTGCGGGCCAGCATATTACACCGCACAGCCATCGCTCTGCGCTCCCGTTCAATATCAGTGTTGTCACTTAACGTTTCGGTCACCCAGTGGCCCAGATACTTAAACTTATCCACTTTTATCAAATTGGTGCCACACAGACTTACAGGCGGTGTGGAGTAAGTTTTAGACCCAGATTTGAATATTAAAAACTCGCTTTTTCTGGCATTATATCTGAGCCCATGAGAACCTGCATACACCTCACAAATGTGTATCAGCCTCTGCAATGCACCAAGAGAAGGGCTCAACAGCACCATGTCGTCTGCATAACTAATATTGTTAATACAAACGCCATCTATGTGACAACCTATATTGGTGCTGTTGAGCTCCCCAACTAGTCGGTTCATATACAGATTGAACAGCTTGGGTGAGGTCAACCCCCCCTGCCTCACTCCGCACTCCAACCTGTATACGTCCGAGTGTACGCCTGCCCACCTAACACTGTTCCTCTGATTACCGTACCAATATTTAAATATTGATACAATATCCCGAGGCAGCGTTGTGTCATTAGCCATTGTTTCCCAGAGTACATCATACGCGATTGAATCAAACGCTTGTGAGTAGTCCAGGAAACAGGCAAAAACTGGTGTGTTTCTCTTCGTATAATACTGTACAGTTTGCTTGAGACATAGGATCGCACTTTCTGTAGACAGGCTAGGCCTGAAGCCAAATTGATTGTCATGCAACTCAATGTGCGCTCCCAAATGTTTGTCAAGCAAACTGTCCAATACTTTGGCTATTACAGTGGCGAGTGAGATAGGCCTATAGTTCTTCAGGTCTGAGGCATCGCCAGTTCTATTTTTCATAATAGGCACGACAACTGTATACATTAGATCGTTGGGCAAGTGACAATGACTAATACACAAATTAAACAGCAAGGCCAGTACCCTTGGGAGATGCACTCCCGCGTGCTTCAGGTGCTCGATGCTGAGTCTGTCATGTCCAGGGGACTTGCCTCTCTCCATTTTGTTTATAATCGCGGATATCTCCTTCGCAGTAAAATGCACATGTTGACCTGGTTCATAACAGCTCTCAGCATCGCGCCTCTGAGTCAGCGGACTGAGGTTTGACTGCACCTGAAAGTGACGCTGAAAAATATTTGCGATATCACGTGGGTCACTCATACCAGCCACGCTCACAGGAAGAGTCGGCGCAGGGTTTAGACTGTTAGTACTTTTCCAAAATTTTCCAAACTGCTTTTTGGTGTGATATTGAGCAATTATATCAAGTTTAATTTGTTTTTCATTGTCTTGGCAGAACTTTAACTTAGCCTTGAAAGATTTTCTTGATTCACACATTTTTGTATGAATATATCCCGCACTAGGTTTACCATACGTTAACCATGTCTGATACCAAGACCGAGCCTCCCTATGAGCGCTACTGACATGTTTATTCCAGCCAGGTACGCACTTAAATTTCTTGTTATTGCTGGCGCCTTTATAGCTTACATCTGCAGCCTCCGAAAGAATACAAACAATTTTGCTATACAAGCTGTCAATTACTAATTTATGATTTGTATCGGAACACGATTTGTCAGCGCAATCTATAAATTCGGATGGCAAATTTATATCTTTAAGTTTTGAATTACAACATTCACGATATCTATCTATCTGACAACTATCTCTCTCACCCCATTTTACTGTATTCCGTGGAGTATTTGAGTACAACTTTTTAGGTTTAATCGCATCTAAATTACACTCTATTGACAATGGGATGTGGTCAGACCAATATACACCATAAATTACTGACACATTCAGTACGGTCGCTCGGGCCGCAGCCGTCACCACGCAGTGGTCTAGCCACCTCCGACACCCGTGCACGTCACTCACAAATGTGTAGGTATCACTTGGTAATAACTCCATGTCAATACACGACCACGTCTGTTCATTACAAAAGTTTAATAGTTCTGTGGAAAATGACTCACCGGGATGCGCGTTGAAGTCGCCTAGAACAAACACTGTTTCCACATCATTACTTTCAACAATGGCGTTAATTTCCCCTAAGCATTCCGTAAATTCCACTAAATTTTCTTTACAGTCAGTTGGCATATACACTGAAACTATCACAAACGAACGCTCGTCCTGTGTAATTTTAATAGCCGCGAGGCGCACACTCCTACACTAATTAAATGAAATACCGCTTTCCGCCATAACAAAGCAACTCCACCATACGGTCGCCCTCTCAGCACACCAGCGGATGTGTCCACGGCAGAGTTGCCTGTGAACGCGAAGTTGTCATCGATGGTACCCAGGTACTGAATGTCATGCGGCAGTAGCCAAGTTTCTTGAAGTGCAACTATATCGGCATTAAGGCACAGGGACCTCACACAATCTACTGATCGCACTATGTTTTTGCAGTTAAAGCTAATCATTTTAGTTGTAGTTGTAACAGTCATTATTTTTGTAGATTTTTACTCGATAACCCAGTTATGCCCCCTTTCATTCCACTAAAATCGATAAAACGTCGATATGCAATTCCCTCAGGCCAAAAATCATTTTTCAGGAACATATCTAGGTCTTGCTTGGGAACGAAAACTTTGTAGGCATCATAATCCTTCATTACTTTCATAGTCATTTTTACTAACGTCACGGCAATGTTTGCCTTTTTCTGTACATAGTTAGTAATATCGCCCACTGTCGTTGCCTTCGAAACGTTGTAAATATAAATGGCAACCTTAGTAGTGGCTGCCTTAAAGTTAGTTCTATCACCGACCACGGCACTTCCTCTGTTAGCCGTAAAACGATTACGCTTTCTATTTTGCACCACCTTCCACTTCTCCTCTTTTGCCCTCGACTCGCTATCCTGCACATATCCTGATAATGGTAGTGTTTTTGTTGCATGCAATTCGGAAACGATCGGGCCGGCAGTGTGTCGCGGCGGCTCGGACTCGGGCGGTAGGCATATCTGAGTAATCACTGCGGTGCAGGTGTCGCGGGTCGCTACCGGTTTGTCAGCTGATCGGGCGACGTTCTCATCCCCCGATTCACTTAATGTTTGCGATGGTGTTTGTGTTTTTATGCTACCGTCGATTATTGAGCGGTAATTGTTGGCGTTTTTTGGCGAAAGATGATGATTACTCGATATGTCTTGCTCATTATGAACTGGAGGCAACCCCATGGGGCCACTGTCATATTCAAAACTATCCACTAAACACGCCCCCCGTTTAATGTTAACTTTATTTTGGAAGTTATTAACAATGGACGCTTTTTTAAGATTCTCAATCTCTAATTTTAATTCCTCCAGTTGCCTTTTGGTACCATACTCCTCCATCACATAGTCTATGTCGTATCGCATCTTCAAATTGTCCTTCAATAACTGGGTCACATCAACATGATCAAAGGTCACAGGGGGCAACTTGTGCAGGTCTCTGGCGACAAATACGGGTATTTCTTCTGGGCGCAATTCCTTGAGAACGCATACAATATCGTCGATATCCCGTAGGGTCTTTCCTTGTCTCTTCCTTATCTTTTTTCTTTTTGTCGTTGATATGGATTCAAATAAAAGATCCTTAGCAATCTTTATATCACTTTCCGAAAAACCTGTAGCACATAAACGACTAAGACTTTCTTCATCCATCACTTCAATTTTATTCGATATGAAAGCTAGCACTTCATTTATCACAATGTTGCAAGACGAACATTTTAACACTTTAGACATTGCGAACAACGACTATCACACTATGACACACAGCCGTTCGGTTGCGCGTACGGCGCGGACTTTTGCACGCCAGCGCTTGTTTACGTTACTTCACGCGGTCACGCTCACGCCTGACGCAAGGCTAGTACAATTGTAATAAATAACAGCTGAGTTATATACTAACAAAAAATATTCAACGTTTTATAAATTTATTACATAATTCTTTCCAAGACGATTGAGGTGAGCCCAAACACATTCTTATTATAAAATGAGGTCTTACTTTAGTACTTGGTTTAAACTACATATAATCCGACTAAATAAGTCAACACTTATAGGTAACTTTTGGGCGGAAAATGGTTTAAACTAAGTACTCATTCGGAATATTATAATAATGGAATGGATTTACCTTGTCATAGGGAGTTTCTATGGGCCTTCTAAACAATTGAGATGTCATGTGGCTTACAAATGAGAAATTTCGAATTAAAAAAAAAGGGTTGTGGTTCTTTCATTCTCTTCAATGTTTCCAATATTTGACAGCGCCCCCTCACAAACAACTTAGACAAATAAAAGCTTCTAAAAATCTTGTTACTACTACTTACCGTTCAACAGTTTTTTTTGAACAAATATATCATCAATCATTATCATATACAAATCTGTAAGGTTTGATCATGGAGTAAGTTACTTTGTTTTCAGAGACATCGTGTTTTTTAGCTCTGTAAGAATACTGATATAAATTTTGAACATAGATTTGAATAACTATATTTGAACTCAAGTCTCCTTAGCCGTGAGGTTAGGTGGTTTAGGCATACGCAAAATTTCTAGTGTCACTCTATCCGCCTTTTTGTCCTCTGTTCACAGTATCTCACACCTTGCAGCCAAAATATTAAACAGCATTGAAGAAATTATTTATCTTACAGACGCTAAAAATGCGTGGTTAGAGACCTGTCCAAATCCCAAATTGCCAGATTTCCCTGCTTTTCAGAGGCAATGCGGCGAGCCGCTCTGCAGACTTGTACAATTTTTTTTTTTTTTTTTTTTTTATGATATGTAGCTAGCTCCAAGTGAGTAACTTACTTGAATCTTGTAGTAACTCTGTAGAACGCGCTCGTCTACTAGCCATGGTGGAATGGGAGTCTGGTTTATAGGTATTTAATTCTATAGCCTACGATCATCAGGAATAACGTAAGATTATAATGGTAAAAGAATGTTCTAAATCAGTCTAGTTATTTCGGAATCCATTCATTGTAAACAAACAATCATAATTTTCCTCTTTATAATATCAGTGTAGAAGTGTGTAGTAAGTTTTCAGTGAATTATTTCTTACATAAGAGATTTCTTCACAGATTCGCTCAACTTACGACCACCACAACTATTTTACGGCTTTTTAATATCCTGCTAAAGCTCCCCTAAGTTTTATGGTTTAACGGAGCCTTTACACAAACTACGACGAGTAGTTTTAACTTTGTATTGCAGTATTACATATGGTTAATTATAGAGATAAGATAATCCATGCGTTAAATGTAAGATCACATTATGGACTTAGGAAGTGACGCTAACTTTTTACATTACACGATTTTTACATGTGTGCAGCATACGAAGGCACTAATTTAACATTTGTTTAAATTTGAATTTCGAACGAAGATAAATTGCATCATTCTTTACTGTCGATGTGTGCGTGTGCTTGTATCGCAACTCGTTTGCATGAATTTTTATTTGCGTCAATGTTACGTTTCTTAGGGGCCTATCCTGCATCAGCACTTCCTCTGATGTTGCAAATGTCCATGGGCGACGGTGACCACTTTCCACCAGGTGACTGGTCTGCTCGTTTGCCGTCAAATAAAGATTAAAAAAAATGCTGATTATTTTAAGTACCCACTCTATATATGATCCATCATTTATAGATTGAGTCAATCAGTTGACACCGTTTCACACAAACGAGGTGAGTTGTTCATATTTAAGGCCTCAAGTATATGTTTGAAGGGGTGACTCAGCCTGAAAATATGAACAACTTCTACAGGAAAATTTGTCTAGAAGTGTAAACATCTTTGAACAAGAAATACGATTTTTTGGACGTGATAACGTCTTATGATCGCCAGCTTCACGCACGAAAAAGTGTCATGTTCCGTGTGCAAGTGAGAGCGCGGAACAAGCGATTTAAACCGGTCAACCATCAAGCGCGCCGATCGGGCAACATAACAATTATTAATTGTCTGCGTTTCTCTCGATTGATAAGTAAGAGGCACGGTCGGCGTAAGCGTTCGGCTTGTGACGCATCTATTTGTCTTCCACCGTTATGACGTAAAACTAACGCCCGTAAACCGACTTAATAATAATAATAATAATAGCCTTTATTTAACAATCTTTCTTACAATATATTTACAATATAATATTTAATATGACACCGGTACGCGAAGATTGTCTTGCTGTCCAGCATAGGCCTCCTCTAGAGTTCGCCATCGAATGCGATTGTGCGCTTGTCTTTTCCAAGTATGTCCCGCTATTTTTTTTATATCGTCTTCCCATCTACGACGCTGTCTCCCTCTGCTTCTTTTGTTTTGTCTCGGACACCACTCCGTTACGTCCTTAGACCATTTATCTTTTTTACTCCTAATCATATGTCCTGCCCACCTCCATTTTAGTTTTTTAATACAGTAAGTAACATCTGTGATTCTAGTTTTCTTCCTTATAGTATCAAGTTTTATTTTTTCTTTTAATTTGATGTTAAGTATGCTTCGTTCTATACTGTGTTGGCAAGTTTCTAATGTATGTATGTTATGGTTAGTTAAGCTCCACGTTTGGCATCCATATGTCAGGACAGGCAAAATACACGAATTAAATATTTTGCTTTTCGCTTTCAGTGGTACGAGTGGGTTTTTCATTACCTCCTTGAGAGACCAGTATCAATGCCAAAGTAACTCTATTGTTAATTTCTTTCGTTGTTAGGTCTATTGGGGATATGATCTGTCCGAGGTATGTGTATTCCTTCACATATTCTATGATTTTTCCGTTAACAGTTATAGGGATGCTTTCTGAGTTTGACATTATTTTGGTTTTTTCCGTATTCATTGACAGTCCTACTTTATAACTTTCGTAAACCAGTTGTTCTAACATCTTTTGTAGGCTTTTTGAATCTTCGGAAATTATTATTAGATCGTCTGCAAATCTTAGGTGGTTTAGTCGCACTCCGTTGATGTTTAATCCGTAGTTATCCCACTGGAGACGTCTAAACACGTGTTCGAGAACAGCTGAGAAAAGTTTGGGTGACAAAGGATTACCTTGTCTTACTCCTCTTTTTATCGGAAAAAAATCTCCATCTCTTTCAGTTCTTATTTTTGCTTTCATGTTCTTATATATGTTGATAATCAATCGAATATATTTTTTCTCCACTCCTTGTGTTTCTAAGGCTTCCCAAATTTCGGAGTGTTTTAAGGAGTCGAACGCTTTATTATAATCTACAAATGCCAGGTAAAAGGTAATATTGTATTCACCACATTTCTGGATCACTTGTTTTATAGAGTGGATGTGATCTATTGTTGAAAAGTTATTGCGAAAACCTGCTTGTTCTTTGGGTTGGTTCTCATCCAAAGTCTTTGTTAAACGATCTAGCAGTACTTTTGAAAATATTTTGTACACATTGGACATCAAGCTAATGGGTCTGTAGTTGGCTATTTCATCTTTCTTCCCTTTTTTGTGTAGTAATATAATAGTTGATATAGTCCACTGTTGAGGTATATATTCTGTGCGTAAAATTTCATTAAATATCCCTGTGATGGTGTTTAACGTTACTTTGGATGATCCTATTAGCAGTTCATTAGATATGCAATCTCCTCCGGGTGTTTTTCCTTTCTTTTGTGACTTGATAGCCTTATTGACTTCATCTCTCAGTATACAGGGGATCTCGACTTCGTCAGTTTTCGCACAGTTTAATAGTTGGTTGGATTCCTCTATTGTTAGGTCGTTGTTGTATAAGTCGCGGTAATACTCTGTGGCTACTGCTAATATTTCCCTTCTATTTGTGTTATTTTTCTTGTTTCTGTGGTGTTTCATGTTGTCGATCCAAGTAAGATTGTCTCTTAATTCAACCCATGCTTTCTTGACTCCAGCTGATTTTTCTATATGGTAATTTAGTGTTTCAGTTCTTATTTTCTCTCTGTGTTTTCGTATTTGTAGGTTTATTTCTTTGCTGAGATATATTATTTCTTTTTTGTTGTTTTTCCTGTCTCTAATTAAGGTTTTTCTTTGCAAGATCAACCTCCTTGCTTCTGGACCTAGTTTATCTTTTACCTCTCTTGTTGTTCTCATTTTACTTTCAGTATGTTTTAATTCCTTTTCTAGCGCGTCATACTTTACTTGTACTTCTTTGAGATTATCAATTGTTTTTAAATTAGTGTGTAAGGTCTCTAGAATGTTTTCCGGGATTGGTAAGGCTACTGGTTTCGTATTGTGAATATTTTTCCTTGATATTTTTGGTTCTCGTGTATACATTTGTCCTCTAAGTAGTCTGTGGTCTGTGTTGTAGTTAAATTCGTTGACAATATTAATGTTTAAGAACAATTTTGGTTTGTTTGTGGTAATATAGTCTATTTCGTTTTTTGTCTTACCATCTGGTGACACCCATGTCCATTTCCTATTAGGTTTCCTATTGTAGTAACTGTTCATGATATGAAGGTTGTTTTCCAACGCAAAGTTTATCAGTCTTTGCCCATTGTCATTCCTTTTGCCTGTTGTATGAGGTCCGAGTACTTTGTCCTCGTTGGTTCGTCTCTTTCCTATTTGGCCATTGAAATCACCTAATACAATGATCGTTTTATACAAAGTTGGCATTATTTCGTTGAGTTTGTTGTAGAAATCGTTCTTTATTTCTTCTTTGGTGATCTCAGTCGGGGCATATATTTGAACAATCGAAGATGGTTGTTTATAGCCAGGTAATTTAATATTTAAAACTGCTATCCTATCCGATATGCCTCGAAACTCTATTATGTCGTTTTTAAGATATTTTTTAACCATGAATCCTACTCCATGAAGGCCAGCTATTACGTTTTTGTAGAAAAATATATATTTATCATGTTCTTCAGTTCTCTCCTCAGCTCTTCTCACTTCGCTTAAGCCTAAGACATCCCAGTGTACGGTTTCCAATGCATTTTCTAATTCGAGTAGGGATTCTTGGGATTTTAACGATCTTGTGTTTAGTGTGGCTATGTTTAGTCTTGTTCTTTGTTTTTGTTTATATTTTTCGGAGTAATTTTCGTAAGCTTTCTTTGATCTATTTACTGTAGGCTCTTGGGGGGTACGGTCTATCTCCCCTCGGTGACCAGCCGTGTTGGGGATTTGTTTGTCTTTTGCTTGTATTGTTTTCATTTTATTTAGATTCTTCACGTTTCCGGTGTCTGATAATTCCTATGCCTTATGAGGTTGTGTCTGTTTCTCCGAAACCGACTTACAGATAACCAATTTTTCAGGTTAGGTACATTTCCGGAGTTCCCGGTTCGATCCTCCTTCGTCAAGATGGAATATGATCTTTTTCAAATTAGCCTGGATCTAGAATAATTATCTATACAACATGTAAAAAAAACCCTGTCCGAACTTTGAAGGGGTGATTCAGATTCGACACTTTTTTTATGGGATCAAAGCTCTAGCGTATTGACAGCGTCGCTAAATAAACGTTTTATTTAAAATAAATCAGTATATGGACAAATCACATAGATTAATGTAGCCCCAAAGTAAGTTCGAGACTTATTTATTTAAATACATGCATAGATAAACATCCAATATCCAGGTCAATCAGAAAACGTTTATTTTCCATCTTGACCTGACCGAGGATGGAACCCAGAACTTTTGGTGTGACAGCCTGGCACGATGACCACTGGGCCACAGAGTCGTCGTAACATATGATTATGTAATGTGTGCATTATTTAATCAAGATAACATCACGCCCTATACCTGTACAGTCACGAGCATTGATATATATACACATCGGTTCTTAAGTCAATGTCATCATCATCATCATCATCAGGTCTTTTTAGTCTCCACTGTAGGAGCATGACCCTCTCTGTACTACCGGAGCCATACTTGGCCAGAGCAGACAGGATTTGGCCACACTCTCCTCGCTGGCCAGACGGGTTGGAGAGGTCTCATTGAATGTTTATGAGCTTTGTTTAGCTTGTATTTCCTAAGTCGCTTCTAACGACCTCCATGGGAAGACTAGGAGTGGTCCTATTCTACTCTGGCGGAAACCACACGGCTGCGTCAATGTGATAAGGTCTAAAATGGAATACAATTATAAATATATCAATGCTGGTGACTGTACATAATGAAAGCACATCCTATTACGCAGCAAGCCGTACAAGCTAAATGCATTAGCAGCTTACACGAACACCCAATTTATCGTTCTAATGGACTAAACAGCATACTAAAGCAGAATGCATGATTTGACATTTATAAAACATGTTGGTCAGATTAGATTGAGTAAAATAATGTATAAAAAATTGCAGCTCTATTATACACGATGAAATTTTGATCGCTTGGACCCTTAAAGGGATGATTCAGCTCGTCGATATAAACAATTTTTCCTATGGGACAAATGCTGAGAACTCAAAAAAAAAATCGTCATTTCCATACAAAATAGTCCCACCGCCCGGCCAGTTTGTATGGGAATGTCGTTTTTTTTTTGAGTTCCCAGCATAGTTCCCATAGGAAAAGTTGTTCATTTTGATGGCCTGAGTCACCCCTTTAAGGGGCCAAAACGATAAAAATTTCACTATGTATAGGGTTTAGTGTCTCAAAAATTAATTGTTTGCTGCAAGTTGAACAGTTCTAATGTGTTTGCAATTTATGTGAAATCTTATAAGAAGGTAAGGTGATATTATGGCCGTGTGGTTTCTGGCAGAGTAGAATAGAACCACTCCAAGTCTTCCCATGGATGTCGTTAGAGGCGACTTAGGAAATACAAGCTAAACAAAGATCATAAACATCAATGAGACCTCTCCAACGCGTCTGGCTAGCGAGGAGAGTGTAGGCCAAATCCTCTGTCTGCTCTGGCCAAGTATGACTCCGGTAGTACAGAGAGGGTCATGCTCCTGCGGTGGAGACTAAAAAGACTTGATGATTATGAAGGTGATATTGTAAAGTTTGTTTGCAGGGGTTATACAAAATCTTTTGATGTACTGAGAAGATTCAAAAATTCTTACATTACCGAAAAGCTACACTACATTAACTGTGGTAGTCGTCGCTCCACATGCCATAACTATGATAAGACCGCATTGGATATTTTACCACGGAGCAGTTTAAATATGCTAAGGCAACAATGCTAATTGTCTTGGTACGCGGTGTTCATTATATCCCACCATTCCCAAAACGAATAAAGTGGTATATAGTAAAGGATAGTTGAAATATACCCCGCAATATCTCCAATATTAAGTATCTTACGAACTTATTCTGGATACGTTCTAGCGATTGCCTATTTAATAATTGTCTTCCTATAAGTCTCATCACATTTCACTGGCCATCCAGCGTGGTAACGCGGCCGGTGTGATGGGCACTTTCGAGCCAGGTACTCTCCGGGGAGGGCTATTCGATTAGCTTTATAACTTTTTTTTTTCTCTTGTTCTTTTTCTTTCTACGCAGTTTTAGTCATGATATATTTTTATGATCACTTTGTCACTAATTTAGGGTTTTTCTGGTAGTTTTAGTTTTAGCGATTATGTTTATTCTATCTTTGTTGTAAATGTTGTTTTTTTTAAAATACTAATTAAATAATTCAATAATTATAATCAAATATTTTTTAAACATAAATAAATAGAAACTTTATCAGCTGATTGCATATTTTGATTTTTTATAATATTTCAAACTTTGTCCTCGGGGGAAGATTTTCAATATGACTGGACTGAGCATGCCCACTAAATATGTTTTAGCCATTTTGTTACAATATATTTTTGTGTTTTATTTTGCATTCACAGTGCTATTTTGATATACTCTTATAAAATTAAGAAATAAAATGTGGTGAAAAAATTTCAAGCGGGCGGGATTGGAACCAGCGACCGAAGTCTATGTACGACAGCTTATCCATAGCGAATCCACTCGCTGAGCTCAAACTGTCATGGGCCGCATTGTATGAGTTTGCCACGGGCCCCAGATGGAATAGTCACGCCACTGTCAGTCTAATCACGACTATCTAGAATTCCAGAAATAGGTAACCTATTCAGAAAAGCTGGGCTAGGCCAACTTTCTTCACTTTGACCTTTATTTACAACGAAATGGAAATACCTGTTACCTCAATATCACTGAAGATCAGCTGAATAAACTTGAGCGGCTCCAAAATCTTTGTATCAGGTTTATATTTGGTTTACGTAAATATGACCATGTTTCTCAGTTTCGTACCCAACTCAAGTGGCTGCCGATTCGACTTCGCCGTGACTGGCACGTTCTTAATCTTCTGTTTTCTATCCTTTTTAATCCTGCCTCTCCTAGATATTTAAGAGAACGTTTTATTTTTTACGGAGATGAACAGGGTCGAAACCTACGTAGTACTGCAAATCTTCGTCTCAAAATGCCCACTCATTCCACTAATTTCTATTCGAATGCATTTACAGTTCAAGCTGTACGTCTTTGGAACTCACTACCAATCTCCATCCGGTGTGCTCAAACGCTAGCCAGCTTTAAATCCCTTGTCAAATCACACTTCTTGTCCTCTTTGTAGGCACTTTTTATCTCCTGTCACATTTTTTTTTAATCCTCTTCATGTCGTCCGTCAGATATAGTATGTATGTATTTATATATATATTTATGTATATTTATTATGTTCATAATTTAGTTTTTTTGTGAATTTTGCGCCTTACCTCGTAGTATTTTTCTAATCTTTCTACTACCCTCAGGTTGCCTGGAAGAAATTGCATTTGGCGATAAGGCCGCCTTTTATTATCCTTTTATCAATTTTTTTGTATTTGTTTTTAATGGTGCAATAAAGTGTTAAATAAATAATAAAATAAATAAATGCCTGAGGCTATTATTTGATTACTATTAGAAAGCTTAATGTCGAAGCCTTCGATCAAATTTAATGATAGATACACGATTCGCGCTCGAAAAGTAGCAGCGATAAAACAGCGCACTAATCGAGGTTCGGAGCTGTTTTGTCCACAGTTTAAATAAACCGCGCTAGCACTCACACGTCTCGCAATGACGAAGGTACAGTGAAAAGACGCAAAAACTACGCATCAAATGTGAAAAAAAGATGGATTTATACATTCAGTATGTACGGTTTTTGTCGTTGTTTGTAGTATCCATGATGTTTCTCGGGGCCATTATTAAGGCTTCATTTTGCAGAGACTGTGTATCTACCATTATTTTTGATCGAAAATCAGAGCTAATAAAGATTAAAACAGAATTTAAGGCTTTCGAAAACGCCAAAACGTTTTGAATTGCCGCGGTCAGTGGACACATAGGACCTTCATTCCCGAAAGTTTAATCCTAATCCCAACTTAAAATTATAAATGTGAAAATGTGTTTGTTTGTTACGCCTTCACGCCCTATCTACTGAACCGATCGTCATGAAATTTTGCATACTCGTTATCTGGTTACGGAGAAGGACAAAGTGTACATTTTATCTCGGGAAAAGTACTATTTCCGAGGGATCAACATTGATGCGGGCGGAGCCGCGGGTGAAAAAAATCCAAAAAATACAAAATCTCTTTATAATGAAAGCTAGTTAGGAACATAATTAGGAAAATACAGGACTTAAGAAATTAAGAAAATAATAAAAATAAATATCTTTTATTTTTCTCCAAAAAAAAAAAAACGAAAAGCTAGGTATGTAATTTATTATAGGTATAGATTAATAGCTATGTTACGTGTAGTGCTAACTAGTAACATAAAAAAGAGAGTAAAAAAAACATTCGAGCTTATTGGAACTTAAATGGTTTTTTCTCTCTTTTTGTTCTTTTTTTACAATTTTGGTATGTAACTACTGATTTTTAGTATCTTCGAATTTCGAAGACAGAATCAAAAAGAATGAAATTCCATAAGCTTATTTTTGTACTCCGAATTATTCGAAATCAATTCCGTTAAAATAAAACAGACCAATATTACAGGATAGGGCTCTTACTTACGTAACGTTTTATCGGATTATTGTACTCAAGATGGGGTTTCCTTTGAGACTCTCCGTCTCAAAGGAAACAACTGTATGATTCTTAGTATCCATTATAATAGACAAGATTCCAAGGTCAAAATAATAATATTAAAATTAGCCCGTCATTTAGACAATCTAAAAATATTGGACACATATTTTTTCTTTTGTCAATTAAACATTAAATGATAAAGATAAAGTGCGTTTATTAATGAGTGACGTCACAGCTACTTTAAAGTTTTGCTAACTGTAACGTCACACGTCACGTCAACCAGGCTATATAAAAATTCTAAATTTCCATACAAACTGGCCGGGCGGCAGAACGTTAATGTATGGAAATGCCGATTTTTTTTGAGTTCCCAGCATTGGTCCCAAAGGAAAAGTTGTTTATATTGATGGGCTGAGTTACCCCTTTAAGGGACGTCGGAGTACATAATACACGTTGTATGTTAAATGACGAAATAAAAAATACTTCTTGTGTTAGCAGTTTCAGGAACACTTATCACCAAAAATGGATTTGAACAAGATATACAGAAAAGAGAGCCCTCTTTACAGTTACTTTCAGAAAATGCTAAATAAATTGAACTACTTCGGAGAAAACACGTCTCTACACGGCGTGAATCGAGCGTTTTCTCTCTCGCATATACCATTACATAAAAAGTAAGTACTCATAATATCAGTATACAAATTTTTATCTACGGCTGCCGAATTTCTGTGCTATCCCATGATCAAATATAATGATAGATACATGATTCGCGCTCGAAAAGTGGCACCGGCAAAACAGCGCACTAATCGAGTTACGGAGCTTTTTTGTCCACATTTTCAATAACCCGCGCTAGCACTCGTACCCTCACTATGACGAAGGTACAGTGAAAAGACGAAAAAACTACACATCAAAAGCGAAAAATAAAGATGGAGTTATACTTTCAGTATGTACCGTTTTTGTCGTTGTTTGTAAGTATCCATGATGTTTTCTGATGTTTTCGCGATGTTACACATTTAAATAAAATCACTTTAATACGGTATTATCGCGTACATTACATTATTTTTAAACCTAACGTTTCGAATACTTTACAGTTTTCATGGTCGCAGGTAGACTAAAGCTGTGCGTGCACTGGACTGGAATCGAAGCGGACGGAGCGGACGGATTTGTTGCTTTGTATGGATTTGTATGGCGCTGCGTGCACTGCATCGGCATTTCCGTGCCGGAGACCGGAATTTCTGCCGGTGACGTCACCGGCATCGGCAGTCGTCAGTGTTGCCGTTCATAAGAAGATCTACCCCTTATGGTAGAACTTTTTATATTGGAATATTATTATGAATAACGGAGAATGGTAGAAACCTCATTTCGTAGGAATTCGATTAAGATCATCCATAACTTTTAAATTCATTAGCTAGTCATTCATTGTAGTCTTCCTCAATTACATATGTCGTAAATGAGTAAGACGAAAATACAGAGTGATGAAAATACTGACATTAAAAACAAAGATATAAATCAATGAACATTGGCTGCACGCACGAAAAATGTCACGTTCCAGACCAGCAACAGCAGCAGCAGCAGGAGTAGTAGTAGTATCTATCACATATATCTCTCCCCGTTATCACGTAAAATTATTGGCCGTAAACTGACTTTAGAGTCAACCAATTTTCAGAGTTCCGTAGTAAATAGTGAACCCTTACAGTTTCGCCATGTCTGTCCGTCCGTCCGTCTGTCCGTCCGTGGTTTTACTCATAGACTATAAGTACTAAAAAGCTGTAATTTGGTACGGATATGTATATTAATCATGCCGAAAAAGTAGTAAAATAAAATATAAGGTTCAAGAATAAAGTGAAGATTAAAAAAAATTTTCTTTAATTCCCAAAGAATCTATCTTCATCTTTTAATAAATCAGCATATAATGTATGAAACTCTCCATAGAGGAGTATTTTAGAGTTCATATTATGCACCCATATCTTTCTCACTCCAGCCAGAGTAATGATTACCCAGTAAGGTATAGACATCGTGATGATCTAGATCTTAGAATATTTTTTTTGTGTTTTGGTAAAGACAGACTTAAATATGACACAGACATAATAATGGGACAGGGCAGATTGGTACAGGTTTAGGTGGTATCTTCTCTATCTCTATTATTATAAACAAAAGTCACCGCCGGTAAATAAAGCAAAGCGTTATGCTATATGTTAGTGACCACTTTATAGGATAGCGCTGTGTGGAGGGTTATACTCCGACCCCAAAAATACGTAAATTAAAAAAATTACAATATTGTAACTTTTGCTGCAAAAATGTAACATTTCAGGAAACGAAACGTAACTTATGACTCAAGGGCCCTGGCAACACTGTAAAAATGCCGGTCCGGAATCCGAATGCAGTGAACGCACTCCACCGGCATTTTAAAAATCCGGCCGCTCCGGCCGCTCCGTCCGCTTCGATTCCGGTCCAGTGCACGCACAGCTTAAGTTGACATTTGTCTTTGTGTTAGTATACATGATGTATTCACTCTGGGACATTATTAACGATTTGACGATCGACAGGACATTATGGACATGTCCATTGAATTTCTTGTTGAATTATGCGCTATAGAATTGATAAATGAGCAAATAATATTAATATCTCTGTATTGGAACGACAAGCGAATTAATGAGTTTATGTTACATTTAGAACGTATTTTGAATCATTTGACTAGTAAATATATTAAAAAACGTATTATAATCGGAGGTGATTTTAATATTGATATTTTGAAAGATGACTTAGAACTGCTTCATTTGATGGCAGAGTATAATTTCAAACACCACATCAATAAACCAACGCGGACAACTAAAACGTCATCAACCGGAATCGACCAAATTTTTACTAACTTTACTGAAAATATTTCACGAACTGAAGTACTTGACTACGGCTTCTCTGACCATAAAAGCGTAACCATAATACTAAAGACATTAATAAAAGACAAACCATTAATCTGGCGAAAAGAAAAACGGATTTTTAACCAAAAAAATATTCTTTTATTTAAATCTGAATTAAAAAATATACGTTGGAATGACATTATCAAAATTGACCAAAATATAAATGAAAACTATAATTCTTTTGACATTATAATAAGAAATATTCTAGACAAATGTATTCCAAAAATAACGTATAACATAAAAACAAAAAAGAAAAAGTATTGGCTTACTAAAGGGATCAAAACATCATGCAAAAATAAAAGACTTCTTAAAATATTAATAAATGACTCAAAAAGCGACACTCTTAGAAAATATTACAAAAAATATGAAAAAACATTAAAACGAGCTATCATAAAAGCTAAGAAACTGGAATACATTAGGCAAGTAAAAAATTCCAAAAATACAATTAAGACTGTATGGACTATAATAAAAGAACGAACCAATAAAAGTATTAAAACACTCCATAAAAAAAATATGCGACTGAAAATCCACAATAATCTAACGTCGGAGCCTAAGACTATAGCTAACACATTTAATAAGTATTTCGCAACGGTGGGGGTACCCTGCGGCTCGCCGCCGCGCGGCCGACCCGTGATAAGCCCGCCGGACAATTCAATGTACCTGCGACCGGTTGATCTTTCGGAAGTAAATACCTTGCTAAAAGAATTAAAAAATAAATACAGTTACGGGATAGATGAAATACCACCAATCTTATTCAAATCGTGCGCCGACGAACTGACCCTACCTCTCACTTTACTAGTCAACCAATCGTTCACAGAAGGAACGTACCCTGAACTATTAAAAAAGACGCTGATAAAACCTGTACATAAAAAAGGAAAAAAGACTGACACACAAAACTTTTGTCCTATAGCAATACCCAGCACAGCCTCCAAAATCTTTGAAAGGGCCATATGTACGCAAGCTTATGACTTTTGTGAAAAATTTGTCATTTTCAACGATTGCCAAAACGGGTTTAGGAAAAATCGCTCAACCACACTAGCCGTCTATAAATACGTGCAACAAATACTTACCTTATTAAACAGTAAAAAATACGCAGTCGGTATGTTACTAGACATGACTAAAGCTTATGAAAAAGTACAGTATGATATATTATTACACAAATTACATGGAGCAGGTATTAGAGGAGTTGCCCACGATTGGTTTAAATCGTACCTAAAAAACCGGCAACAATATGTAGATATAGAATACCATGACAACGACAAAATGACGATTACAGCAGTAAGATCAGACGTAGAATATATGACATGTTCCATTCCCCAGGGAAGTGCCGTCGGATGCTTTTTGTTCTTAGCTTATATAAACGACTTGCCGAAAATAATGACTCAAACATGCATCTTATTCGCCGACGATGTCTCACTACTAACGCCTTACTCTAAACCTGACGATTTAAATCAAATATTAACCCAAATGATCGACGATGTAACTTCTTGGTTATGCGATCATAACCTTGAAATTAACTATAAAAAAACAAAGATAATTGAATTTAGGCCATACCAAAAATCTCCATTAAATATAAAATTCACGTATAACGGAATAGAACTCGAAAGCGTTAAAACATTTCAACTACTCGGATTGGTTATAGACACCAACATAAACTGGAAAGCTCACGTCGATAAAATAGTTGCTAAGCTATCCACATTTATATACGCATTAAGAGAACTAAAAAAGACGACCAACAGTACAACCGCGATAACAGCTTACTACGCATATGCCTTCTCTTGGCTGACATACGGGATTATACTCTGGGGTAATAGTACGGACATGAACAAACTGTTTATCCTCCAAAAGAAATGTATACGAATAATTACCAACATAAAAGCCACAGACACCTGTAAACCGCATTATCAACATTTAAAAATTCTTACATTGCCCTGTGTATATATTCTCGAGGCCTGCAAATTCGTAAGAAAATATCCACAGTTCTATATGAAAAAAGACGACTTACCGCGACGCTACCCAACTAGAAAGAAAAATAAATTAATTATGCCTGCCTCCAAATTAGAAATTTTCAGTTCTGGACCACTCGCAATGACGACAAAAATACATAATGCTCTTCCTGATTATATAAGACTGGAAGAAAAATATTCCTTATTTTTATGTAAACTAAAAATATTACTCTTACAAAAATGTTACTACACGTTGGACGAGTTCTTCAATGACAAATAAATAAATATTAAATATTAAAATTAATTAAGATTTAGGTAGGTAGGAAATTTAATAAACCATTGACATATAATAAACTTGACATTTTAAAGAACTAAAAAGCTAAATTCATTTATGATTAAATTCAACATCTAATTAAAACCTAAATATAAATACCTAATGACAATATTCGCAATCTTGACCTATATCTATATTATGTTATTATAGCATTTTGCATTAAGACTTTTGTTTGATACAAGAAATAATAAATAATCCGCATGCCGTTCCAGAACTATTTTGCGATGCCCCTACAGGGTTCATGTTGTACCTACAATATAAAGAGCGACTGTAGTAATTTATAGTGTATTTTACCTGTACAATGTGAAAGAGCAATAAATAAATTGAAATTGAAATTAAGGCTTCATTTTGTATGTGACTGTGTATCTACCATTATATTTGATCGAAGGTGCTATCTATGCTAAACACACTTGGGTTTCAGTCGAAAATTACTTACGTATAACTTACGTTGGGTAAAGATACATCAAGTACCTATGAAAGGTATAATTTTTTAGTACATGTCTTTGTTTTTCTTATGTACATAGTGTGGCATTAAAATGCAGGAGCATGAAGTTCACAGCTGGCTACACAACGTGATTTTGAACCCCCTAGCTATATTGAAATCTGGGAATCAAAATCCCTAATGGAACAAAGAATTGTAAGAAAAAAAGTTAAAAAGCAAAAAAGAAATTAGGTTTCTCATACAAAGTCGCCGATCAGCGGACAAATTTCTATTAAAGGTTAAATTTATTTCTTCATTTTTTACCTTTTTTCTTGCAATTCTGTGTTCCATTAGGGAATCTGATTCCCAGATTCCAATATAGCTAGGAGGTTTTAAATCACGTTGTATACCTACCTCTCCAAGGACCCTCTTCACATTTAAGCAGCTTTCTTCTCGAATCAACACCGTAGCCATGGGCAGGTTATCTAATCATTTGGAAATAACCAAGCCTCAGCCAGCTTGCTTCTTCTTCTTTTCGAGTCGTAATGTCATTTTACTAGTTAATACTAAAAAAATATATTTATTGCTCCTTAAAAAATTAACAGTGTATAACAGGAAATCTTACAACTGCTTTAGCCCAATTAGGTACTAATTTTGCCCAATATGGGGCCACAGCCACTGCCCTGTCATTTGTCTCCTCTAGATCCTCAGCTTGCTAAAGCATGGTCATTGTCACCATTCTAAAACTTTTCTACCCCAAAGATATAGTTCTTATTTTTTTACAGCGTATTTTGAACCCCTAGCTATATTTAAATCTGGGAACCAGAATCCATAATGGAATACAGAATTGCAATATCTGCTTTTTTTCTTGCAATTCTGTAATCCATTAGGGATTCTGATTCTCAGATTTCAATATAGCTAGGAGGTATTCTGATTCTCACATTTCAATATAGCTAGGAGGTTGAAAATCACGTTGTATATTTTCTTAACTTGATAACACGGCACTGAGTGTTTTCGATGGTACCTAACGCTTTAGTAGGTTTGATATACTGTATATATTTAAGTCTATGTATATTTGTATGTAAGTGTATGTGAGTAAATTATTTTAGTTTTATGTAGGTATATTATTGTATGTATAATTAGTTTAAACATTTACAATTTGAAAATACCAACCTTTTTTTGCGCCACCCATTTGATCATATAATCTTCTCTCTATCATTAAATGGTTGCCTGGAAGAGATCGCTTTAAGTGATGAGGCCGCCGGTTGTATACCATTTTATAGTGTTTCTTTGTATTTTTATTTTATTTTTGGTGCAATAAAGCGTTCTTGTAGGTTATCATTAAGCTTTGGAGTCTGGTTAAAGTTACCTTTAGTAACTTTACCACCCTACAAAGGTTAATTACAGACGTAGATGTGGGATAATGCTTCTCAACCCTGAGCAGTAATTAACCCGTCAAGACCCTGTTTAGTACATAGTTTCCTTGAGACCCGGAGGACATTTTATAATGTCACTAGCTTTCGCCCGCAGCTCCGCCCGCGTCAATGTCGTTCCCACGGGAACAGTACTTTTTCCCGGGATAAAATGTACCTTATGTCCTTCCCCGTACCCCAGATAACGTGTATGTAAAACTTCATGATGTTCGGTTCTGTAGTTACAGCGTGAAAGCGTAGTAACAAACAAACAAATAAACAAACTTACTTTCGTATTTATAATATTAGATAGGAATGAGGATTAGGATGTAGTTTTTGAGAGGTTAAACATGTTACTTGTACTACTTTTCCTATACTTATATTAAAAAACATTGTACTTTTAAGGATTTTCTGGATTTTAGTCATAACAGCGAGTGGGTTCAGTGCGTCCGTGATATTGAGGTCTATATTGGCGCTATACTCTGGAGATGCTGTGTCGTACCTCATGGACACCAATTACATAGACTTCGAGACTCCTTTCCCTGCCGTTACGATCTGCCAACAGGGGGACACGGGGCAGGTGAAGGAGTATCTAGCAAAGTAAGTAATTGTGGGGAAAACCCCAGAAACATGGTCATCGTCTCAGCTTCAGGCAACCTGCTGCTAGAAATAAGCCTATGTCCAGGGTGTCCCTGTGACTTTGTTCAGGTCGTTCAACCAATTCATTATCATCAGGTATTTTTAGTCTCCACTACAGGAGCATGACCCTCTCTGTACTACCGCAGCCATACTTGGTCAGAGGAGACAGAGGATTTGTTCTACACTCTGCTCGCTGGCCAGACGGAAGAGGTCTCAATGATATTTATGAGCTTTGTTTAACTTGTATTTCCTAAGTTGTCTCTTACGACCTCCATGGGAAGACTAGGAGTGGTCCTATTCTACTCTGCCGGAAACCACACAGCTAGTCAACCAAATTAGTCAGTGGATATTCAAGCCTCAAGGAATTTAAGAACTATTTTGCCTGATCGGCAATCCGTTCTGCATGCAATATACTAAGAGTCAAAATATTGAAAAGATACTATGAATATCACAATCCTTTAATCCCGGTAAACTCACAAGATAACCCAAGGTGATGTGTACAGTCGGGGGCAGATAAAACTGACCCCTCTAGCAATATACTTTAAATTGTAGGGGGTCACATTTATCTGCCCCCAAATGTACATTACGCTAATAAACCTTTTATTTCGTAGGAATGAGCTCCCAAAAACTCTGCTATCCTTCTACAAGGACATGAGCTTCTGGTACCTGAAGTACTGTAGGAACTGGTGCAACAACTGCAAGATGAACGTCACGTGTGAAGAAGACTTCGTGGATGCTGTGAGGCAGATACGATCGCCATGTACGACGATTATGACGGACTGCTGGTTTGGGAAGGAACATTTCCCGTGCTGCGAGCGGTAGATATTGTTTACATTACAATAAGCTAATTCTAAAAAAAAAAAATATTCCTCCGTCATTTAGATAATATAGGACACGTAATTTATCTTTTGTCAATTAAACAAAAAATTATAAAAATCTGTCTCTCTCTCCCTCTCCCTTTCTCATCCAAGCGTGTTCCCGGTTGTATCCTCAGCTGGAGTGCTTTAGAGCCCGGGGTCCGCTTTCCGGCTCTTTCGTCTCCACTTCGCACGGTCTTCGGCATACTTGATTGTGAGACCATTGGCCCGCTCATCCTTCCCAACGACATCCAGTCAGCATTTCTTGGGTTTCCTCCTTCTATCGGGGCCCAACGGAGGCCGGATTATAAACAAAAAACCGGTCAAGTGCGAGTCGGTCTCGCGCACTTCCCTACCGTTATCTATAATAAGTTAAAAATATTAAAATAATTTTTATTATATGACGTAACTAAAAATTTATACTTTTCGCAATTTTTCTTTTATCTGTGCTATACGACGTTGCTTCGCACCAAATTTCAAGATTCTGAGTTCACGGGAAGTACCCTGTAGGTTTTGATTCCCTTGCGAATGTCGAAAAAAACACGAAAATTTGCGGCATAAACGGCTGATTTTTTCACAGCTCCAACGACAGTAGACCTGAGTATTGATATAAATTTTAGCTTGATACCTCAACGCGTTCGTGAGAGAAAGGGTCTTGACAGACCGACAGACAGACAGACGGACAACAGAGTGCTCCTATAAGGGTTTCTTTTTACCTTTTGAGGTACGGAACCCTAAAAATATAAAGATATACCCCGATAAAAGTTAGTGGCGCTTAATTTTTTTTTTTATTGACAAAAGAAAAAATATCTAGGTACTTGTCCAATAGTTTTGATTAACTGGCTGACGGACTAATTTTAATATTATTATTTTGATCCAGGTCTCTAGCTTATCAACAACTTGTCCATAAATTAAGATGGTCATTGTGGTGTGGTAAACCTCCACGTGGACCCTGATTTCAACGTTTATTAAAAAAGAGATCTGCCGTCATAAGCAGGAGGGGGCACACAACAACAATGTTTTGTTCAAAGAGTTTTTACACCACTTAGTAGGCAAACAGGCATACGGCCCACCTGATGGTAAGCGGTTACCGGACGCCTGCAACACCAGGGGTGCCATTTGCGCGTTGCCGACCCTGAAGAAATCTTTTAAAGAACCCCATGTTGTAGTCACTCGGGAAAACCATGGCTGGGAGTTACTTAAGCGTACGCGGAAGAAAGTTCCTTTCAAAGCGCACTGTACGCAACCATTTAGGATCCAAGGTAGGTGGGGATGAACTCCCTGCCGATGGCGTGAGGTGTGATGATGGAAAGTGGCCGTAGGCATCAACTCAAACAATTCCTCGGAGCACAGCCAATTATACAAACGATAAACCACACAAAGAGAGAGACAAAGTGAGCATTTACAATAACTGGAAAATTTGACTAAAAAGTTATTAAAGCAAAACAAAAATAATGCATTTCTCTATTGCCTTACTTCAGTGCCTATTCAGAATATAACATACATATCTACGTACGAGTAATCGGGGGTATTACTCGTACGTAGATATGTGATATCCCGAATATTCCCGAACCCTGTGCGACATGATAAGATTTCTATCGCCTTTCTTCCCGCCGCCGGGCCTTTGATCGTGCTTGTAGCAATTTTATATAGGAGAAATGTGATTTGACTTTTCCTGCATTTGTTACGAAAACATTAGTCATTGATATTTTTTTAATTTTCCGGTTTGTTTGTTATTTTTATAAAGTCAAAGTCAAAGTCAAAGTCAAAGTCAAAGATTTTTATTCAAAATTGGATACATGTATCTCTTTTTGAACGTCATATTTTTATTTCTTATATATTTTTTTATATATGCAAAATTGAAATACTACTAGCGTTTCGGAACGACCACTGGTGAGAAGAATACGCCGAAAGAAACTCAATCCAGCCTTGGTCCCTACGTGCCTGAAGGGCTCTGAATACATTGTTAACATTAAATACAATTTTTCATACTATAGATTAACTTTTAACATTTAATAATTGTTAACATTAAATAAATTTATATAAATTTCCACGCATTTTTATCAGTAATATAATCATCAATGCAGTAATAAGCCTTTTTTATTAACTGGTTTTTTACAATCGTTTTGAACTTAAGTAAAGGCAGACCTAATATTTCTGCAGGAATTTTATTATAGAAGCGTACTCCTAAACCCAAAAATGAATTCATAGTTTTCTGCAATCGCAATACTGGTGTAGCTAATTTATTTTTATTTCTCGTGTTTCGGTCATGGATATCACTATTTTTCTTATATAAATCAAGATTATAGTGCACAAACATAATATTCGCAAATATGTACTGAGAAGGTAAAGTTAAAATATTTATATCTTTAAACAATTCTCTAAGAGATTCTCTAGCACCAAGTTTATAATAACGATGACTGGGTTCGATTCCCGGGCAGATCGAAATAAAAAACTGTTTTTAGACTGACTTAGATCTATAAGTATCTATTTTAACTATATAGTATCGTTAAGTTAGTATACCATGCCACAAGTTCATAATTTACAATGGGGCTAGCTCAATCTATGTTATTTGTATATATATATTTATTGATTTATATAATTACTCTTACACTTCCAATGAAATTCGAAATCTATCTATTCAATCCAACATTTTGATTACTTTAATCATTAGTAGTGTCCTTAGCATTGGAGTCCGAATTTAGCTGTTGTGGAGACAAAAGGCTGTAACATTATTTAGCGTTTATACAGCCAGCAACCCTGCCCGACTCATTCCTTCTTCCAATTTATATATTTATCAAAAGAAATCTTTTAAAGAACTTTTGATAAATATTTTATGAAAGTATATCTTTTCGAATAATGTTAGGTAACTTTTGTCTTAACCAACAAACCGTTGTTTCCTAAAGCGTTAATAATACCATCTAGAATTCGACACTGACGAGAAGGACGCAGCCATACGTGTTGGAGTGAAATAGAGATATCGTCATATGTGTCTAACTGCGGCATGCCTCTCGTCAGTGACTGCATTCAGTCAAGTGTAATTGACGCTTATACCCCACAGGTTTCTTCCGCAACCAACAGAGTACGGCACTTGTTTCACCTTCAATTCCCGGCTGAACGGTAACGTCACCATGCTCAGCCGGCGAGATGGACCCAATCTGCCTTCACTGGTGTTCACCGCCAAAGACGAAGTTGGGGTAAGATCGAAATCCAGTATTTTAACACGATCGCTAAAAAGGAGGATAATGATTTTAGACATCATGTATGTACAGACGGCTGCAGATAAATCTTACCTCAGTAGTGACACTATACTGAGAGGAGGGTCAGATTTCTCCGAAATTTCTATACTTCGAAGGTCCTATTGAGGAAGTTACTAGAATTAATTAATAAAAAAAATAAAATAATGTTTATTTCAGGTAATTCAAAATCCATACACAGCATACTTAATACTAATTTAAAATATATAATTAACTAGCTGTTGCCCGAAGCTCCGCACGCGTTAATGTCGGTCCCTCAGAAACAGTACTTTTTCCCGGGATAAAAGGTAGCTAACGTCCTTCTCCGTGCTCCAGAGAACTTGTATGCAAAATTTCATGATGATCGGGTCAGTAGTTACAGCGTGAAAGCGTAACAAACAAACAAACTCACTTTCGCATTTAAAATATTAGTAAGGCTAACAATAAGGATTAATTAAAATAATATTTAAATTTATTTATTTTTTCCATGATTCAATTACTAAATTACTCTACTCACTAAGCACCTCCATAATGGAGAGGTCCAATTTTCAGCCACTGTTTTCAGAATGCTGTTTCGTATAGTACTTTTGTTTTCAGATTAGGGTGCATTCGCCTGAGGACCTGGTAAATGTGGGAATGGAGAACGCGCTGGGCAAGCCTCTGACTCTATCTCTTGTGACCGATCTGACGGTTCTCTTAAAGGTAATCAATTAAAAAGATCAGTAAATATAGAAGTTAGTACCCAGGTGTCACTCAGGGACAAAGCGTCTGGTGTCTTGTCTTGTTATCTCGTTGATACATTGCTTGATAATCCAAGAAGACCAGCTGGACTGATTGGAGGAGCTATGGGAAAAATCAAATTTATTAGTCCATGTGATTAAAATATGGTTGTTTATGCCGAAAATTAGGAAAAAAAACTTAGTTGTTTTTTGTAGAGATCAACAACTTTAAAAGCTTAAGGGACAATAAACAAAAACCGCACAAGTGCAAGTCGGACTCGAGCACGAAGGGTTCCGTACCATTATCTATAAAAACGGCAAAAAAATCATGTCTGTTGTATGAGATCTCCCCCTTCTCCCCCTTATATATTTATTTTATTTAAAGTATTTCTTTTTAAAGTGAATATACAACTAAATAATCTGTGAATATTTCAAGTGTCTACTACTGCCGTTTACAATAACGAGCTAAAAAATCATGTTTGTTGTATGGGAGCCCTCTTAAATATTTATTTTTTCTGTTTTTTTAGTAGGTATTTGTTGTTATAGCGGCAACAGACATACATAATCTGTGATCATTTCAACTTTCTAGCTATCTCAGTTCATGAGATACAGACTGGTGACAGAAGGACAGACAGACAGACAGCGAAGCCACTATTTAGGGACCCGTTTTTAGCCTTTGGGTACGGAACCCTAAAAATCGAACATGTTAGTGCATGATATAATAGTTCACTAGCTGTCGCCCGAGGCTACGCTCACGTTAATGGCAAACCTGCGGGAAAATTATTTTTTTCCGGGATGAAGCATATGTATTAGTCCAGGTAATAATAACTATCTGTGTGCGCTTTGGCTAGCAAGAGAAAGATACATCAAAACTTTCGCATCCTTATGCGAATCTGACTTGAAGGCCGGCTTTTTTTGCTTCTAGGCTGATATCACAACCAGCGACCAATTCGTGACTCCGATGGCCCCGGCAGCTCGCAGCTGCCTCTTCCCTCACGAGCAACCTGACTTCGCAGTCCACTGGAACTTCTCGAGGTACTCCTACAGCACCTGCATGCTGTACTGCAGGGCCATTGCGCAGTACCAGTATTGTAACTGCACGCACCATTTGATGCCGAGAATACGTGAGTACTTTATGTAGGAATAACTATAATAACCAACACTTTGATATTTTTATAACGTTTATTCCACTGTTTTACCTTAACTTTAACAGTAATCGTTGCAACCACAAAGTTTTTTAATCTTCAATTTATAGTGCGCACAACACAACCGATCGGTTCAACTGCCCAACCAAGAATGCTACCCTTTCGCTACGTGTTAGTCACTTTATTAAACCTCGGTGTTCCCCGTTCTAAAAATGTAATTTTCCTAAATAATAATCAAAATATAATTTCCCAAAATAACTATAACCTGATATTTATATCGCGTCCGTTTTTTTTAAACCTTATATTTAGAATGTGCTGTAAACGTCTCTTTCCACGCAGATCCTGAATTTTGATTGGAGAATAATGAGACAGTTGCAAGCCCATATTAAATACCAGCTGTCGCACGCTACTTCATTCGCGTGGACTTACATTTTATCGTAAAACCTGTTTTATGTGAGAAAGTCCTATAAGTTGATGAACGATGGCTTCACGCACGAAAAAGTGTCACGTCCCATGTGCAAGCGAGAACGCGGAATAAATGATAGAGAGGCACGATCGGCCCAAGCATCAAATCAAATGCAATCTAAGCAAGTGCAATCAAATACTTAGAGTGTTTAACTCACTAAAAAGCTCCAAATATCTTCCAAAGTTCCGAAAACTTAAAAATACCTCTGTCGCATATCTTCCTTAACTATTTTAGCTCTCCTTAAGTTTTGCTCTTCATATCTGAATCTGAATCAAGCATTCGGTTTGTGAAGTATCTATCTCTCTTCCACCTTTCCTTCCTTTGGTAAAATTATCGTCCTTGAACTGACTTTACAGAAAACCAATTTTTAAGTTGAGAATTTCTTTTCAGCGGCTGTTGTAATATATTTTAAAGTAAATTCTCGAAAGTTTCATGAATAGAATATTTTACATGTCGTAGAACGATCCGACCAATATTATAGGATTAGTAGACCCCAAGCCTTAACTCCAGTCAATATTTTAAACTCCTGGAAATTTTCAGGTAACTTGCCATTCTGCAAGGCCGAAGAAATTGTGTGCCTCAGTAAAAATAAGGGTAAGATTTTGTTTAATTCTTTTACTCCACTCTATACAAACTACCGTTTAATTTAAGACTATCACAAAAACGAATAGATACTTGTTTCAGTTAGCAGATTCTGCAAACAGTTCGTGAATCGTGATCAAATATAAATTTACAAGAAAAATCTGAAAAATAAAAGAGTGAGCTACTATCTCAAAGATAGGTAAAGCATACACAGAACGTCGAAAAGGTCTTGTACCTACGTTATATCATTACGGAATTGTTTTATTTCAATACGATGGATCGACAGACATTGTGTCAAATGGCTCAGTGGTTCACACGCCAGACTGCTACGAGTGGGGCACCAGGTTCGATGTGTCGATATTCGGTTGCGTCAGCAGGTAGGCGGCCCCTAGCATGAGTGCTGTCATAAAAGCGGACCAGGATTTCGACGAATCACGGCCGATGAACACACTCAGATTAGAAAGAGAGAGAGAGGATTATGAAACAAAATTATATGTCATTTGATTAAATATCTTACTGCTGTCTGGCGTAGTCTGTAGAGAGACATTCTGCTGCTGTGGGGTCCTCGGTTCGCACTCGCTTCGATAACTCTCATGAAGACGTGGATAGGATTTCCTCTCCACGTCTTCATGAGAGTTATCGAAGAAGAAGTCTTCTTCCTTGCTATATGATTAGATGTTGGAATTTGTAATGACAAAAGGCAGAGCCCAATAAACCCTTAGGCTTTCCGTAAACGGGCGACCATCCATCAGTAGCTAAGCACTGCTTGACGCTGGGTCACCAGTGTCTGTGATTACTAGCACAATTGCGCCGATCTCTAATGTTTTTAGTTTTGATATGAGTAAAAAGGTAATGACGAACATTATGCCCACAGATAACTTCGCATCCTACAGGTGTAAATGTCCCATGGGATGTGAGGAGGTGGTTTATAAACTCGTTCACATGTTTAATACGTAAGTTGAACTGTTTATTATATCCCTGTACCTGTTTTTCTTCTTTATAAAATTAAAACTACATTGACCTATTAAAGATTTCGCCAAGGTTAGTGCCAAGCAAACTGTAAATGGCCGTTAAAATTTACCTATTCATTTTACCCGGAAATTGCTTGGATAAGAAATACCTACACATTTCTTTACGCATTATCAGTATCACATCATAATCACAACCGAAACTCGGAAAATATCTGTAGATCCCCTGTTTACATCAGGGGAGTCAAAAGAACTATTACTGTATAGTCCCCAAAATTCGGGGATTTAACGGTACTATTCAATACGATTCCTTTCTAAACCTCTGTGCAAAAAGTATAAGCTCTAAAATATCTCAAAAATTGCGTATTTAAATAATATACCTTCCATTACAGGTATAACACACCGATAAGTGTCTACATGATATCAAAGACAATATAATACCTGCTAACGATGATACAAAATAAATTCATATTTGAATGGCGTGGCCAGACCGCCGTAAGCTCCCGACAGCTGACTCTGCGTTGTAAATTGATTCAAATATGTAATTCAAATCCTAACTTATATTATAGAGGCGAAAGTGAGTTTGTTTGTTACGCTTTCAAATTAAATAATAAATAAATAAATAAATATATACGGACATATGACACAGATTGAGCTAGCCCCAAGGTAAGTTCCGAGACTTGTGGTATGGGATAACTAACTCAACGATATATATTTTATAACAAATACATATATAGATAAACATCCAAGACCCAGGCCAATCTGAAAAAGATCATTTTCCATCTTGACCTGGCCGGGGATCGAACCCGGGCACTCCGTGTCGCAGGCTGGCGTGTTAACCACTGCGCCACGGAGCTGTAAAAAATTGTAATTACTGAACCGATCATCATGAAATTTTGCATATATATACGTTATCTGGGGTACGGAGAAGGACATAGGGTACATTTTATCCCGGGAAAAAGTACTGTTCCCGAGGGATCGACAATGACGCGGGCGGAGCCGCGGGCACAGAATAATTAATTGTACTAACCTCGGGCGAAAGCTAGTAGTGAATAAGGAAAAGGTTCAATTTCCTTTATTGCATGTAACATGTATGTAATTTGCGTATGTATGTATGTATAAGAAGCATAACTCGCGCTAGATATGTATCAAGTGATATTTTTTTGTTTGTACAGTACCTTTTACTTTGAGAGTAGACATTATCAGGCACTCCTGCCAAAGTGCCTTTCTGCGTCACACTTACCTGCGCTGAGCTCGTTAACGCATTAAAATAATACAAAATACAAACCTTTTTGAATAAAATCCTCCTTTAAAGTCCTGGCTTAGGATGGACTTTTCAATTTAAATAAATTTGCGTCGCTAAGAGCTGTAATTTGAAAGCCCAAATCTTACTAAATTGCTCCTTTTAACGTTACTTAATTATCGTCAACGTAGAGTATTTGTTAATCCGTTTGTTGGAAACGTATACTTATTGTCCTGTGGCATAAGTATACCATCTGAGACCTGTGGGAAACTGTACTCTGGGGGTGAGAGTTTCAGTTCAGCGAGCGGCTTTTTGCTGGCCCCTTTTCTACTTCTGGCCGGAGCTCTCTAACACCGGGGTCTCGTGGCTTTTCTCAACATGCCACCCAGTAGTTATTCCACTGTTCTTGTCTCCTTTGGGCTGAACTTTAGAAAGTTTACCAATGTGTAACTTGCCGTGGCATGATTCGACCCTCTACGAGTATTACTGCCATTATAGAAATATTCTGTGTTTTTCTGTGGCCTAGCGGTCATGATACCAGCGTAGGTCTTGGGTCAGGTCAAGATGGAAAAATATATTTTTCAGATTGACTTGGGACTTGGATGTTTATCTATACATGTAATTGTTTTAAATTATAGTATCGTTGATTTAATATGCCATAACACAAGTCTCGACCTTACTTTAAGACTTAGGAAGGAATAAAACTTTTTAGTCCCTCAACAGTAAAAACGTTTTTTAGACCCTGTATACGGGCAATCGTTTATTGTTTTTTGAATAGAGAAGATGAAAAATACATGACCAACGTACATAAAACAAACTTTATCTCCATGTGCGATTGCTATCTTATACTACTCCGCACGAATTCCTTGCTTTTGATAATGTAATAAAGCTATCTCTATGACAAATGCTGTGAATGTGTGTCATTTGTTCGAGAAGGCTGAAGGCCTTATGGCGCGAAGAAACCCTTTCTGTAGACGAAAGGATAAGAACACTAATTTATCACTGGAACCCGCATTATGAGAATCGAGTGACACTATTATGAGATTACCGAATGAAAGGTTTTTGTAGAACCTTATTTAATAAGGACAGCTTTAAAAAAATAAATAATAATCCTTACCTTAAACATAAAACCGTAGATAAAAGAAAAAATCACATATAACTAAGAACCCATTAGTGCATTCTGTTGATTTCATTAGTTGCATGCAATCATAGAGGTACAGGTAATTTAATAGTATAATATTTAGTTGTGGTAGAGCCACGCTACCGGCAAAATTCATTTTTGCTAGTAGCATGAATGGGCCGGCTCGTCCGGGGAATTACCATACTCTCATAGAAATCGACGACTATAGCTTTACCGCTTCTATGCTTCGTTCGGTGAGTGAGAGAGCCGGAGGCCCATCCTTCCATTTCCTCCCCCCATGTCCTTCTCCCAACTCCTTGAAAGGCCGGCAACGCTCCTGTTACACCCTGGTGTTGCAGTTGTCCATGGGCATTGCTGATCGCTTACCATGAGGTGGCTCGCTAGCTCGTTTGCCGTCCTATACCAAAAAAAAAAATTTAAGTTTGCAACATTTACAAAGTGGGCTACTGATTACACTGGCTGAAGAACGTTTTCTTTACTTGCAATTCCTTTGACGACCTCTGTGGCCTAGTGGTCACTAACCATGCTGTCACCATGAGGTCTCAGGTCCGATCCCCGGTCGGGTCATTTCAATTCAAGATCGAAAATGATATTTTTCAGATTGACCTGGATCTTGGATGTTTGTCTATTATTGTTATAAAATATAACATCGTCAATTTAGTATTCCAAAACGCAAGGCTGGAACTTACTTTAGGGCTAGCTTAATCTGTGTGGTGAAATACAATATAATACAATTTTTTACCAAGAGGTTGAGCCACGCTACCGGCAGAATGAATTGCTAGTAGCATGAATGGGCCGGCTCGTCCGAGGAAGTACCACACTCTCACAGAAAATCGACGTCCGAGTAGAAGCTTTACCGCTTCTATGTTTCGTTCGGTGAGTGAGAGATTTGGAGGCCCATCCTTCTTCAAACGCACAATACACCTGTCACACCCTGGTGTAGCAGTTGTCCATAGGCAGCGGTGATCACTTACCATCAGGTGATCCGCTTGCTCGTTTGCCGTCCTCTAAAAAATAAGAAAAAATCATACTCACATTCTCCCTATATTTCCTGCTGTTCTATTGAATTACCAACCCTAAAAAACAACTTTCATGGCCTTCTTTTTCCCCTTCTGAAGCCATTCAATTTCAAAGGCCCTTCATCCATTGCATGCAAGTGATTGATATCTCTCTCCTCATAAGGCGACTTTATTGATTTACAGCCACCACAAAACTAAAGGCTTATCAGAAAGTTTGGCGGCCCGAGGAACGCGTGGCGAGATTCGCTTAGCAGAGCTACCGAACTCTATGGTGCGGCGAGTCCCCATACGACATGTTCTTGGACTCGTTGGTATGTTTTCATTAAAATCCTTAAATATATTAAACTAGCCTTCACCCGCGGCTCCGCCCGCGTCAATGACTATGCCCCTCTTCATACCCCAAACAACGGGTATGCAAAATTTCATGACAATCTGTTCAGCAGATAGGGCGTGGAGGCGTCACAAACAAACAAACTCACTTTCGCATTTATAATAATAGTTAGGATTACTGGAAAACACAAAATAGATTATTGGTTTTAAATTGGAAAGAAAATTCCATCAAGGCATAGGTACAGACAACAATACAAATATACAGCGTTACTAAAAAAACGATACTAAATATCCCCCTTTTTTTTTGTAAGAATTAGGTAGTTCTTTCAAAAATAAAAGCAAAGCAGCGAGTGAATGTTCCTAAAAGTTTTATATTAACAATATATAAATTGCCTTTCGGAATTTTAAATGGAGAATTCCATTCCATGCTCAACCGCCTGTCCGTCCGGTGGTTGCAGATTAACATCGAGTACGCGCGCCCGGCCTCCCGAGCTGCTACTTGCTTTTCCCTCATTCATCCGAGTAAGTAATATCCCAATACCTTCATACTTATTCCAAATCCAACGAATTCCTATCCTACCCCAGCTTTAAAATGCTTCCGATGGGCAGCAGCGTCGGTAGTACAAGAAGCCAAATAAACTACGCTCCCCAACCTGCCAAGCGTGGTGAGTATGGCAATATCCTCTCATGGACCCATATTATATCTTTCGGAGAGGCCTTTGTCCAGTTGTGAACTTTTTACGGCTCTAATGATGACGATGACAATAGAGAATTTGTCTTATATACCTAAGCTTATACCGGAAAGCTTAGAGGATGTCATAGACTACGTCCGAAAGAAGTCCACCTTCACCTTGAGGGTTGAACGTTCTCGCCACAAAGCGAATTTCAATTCTTATGTGGTGAGAGTGCCGACGCATCATCTGCCAACCTTCATGAAGGAGGACTTTAGGCTGCAGGGAGTCGTATTTAGGAGGTTCCGAGGTCGGCTGCCTGACGTCAACGCGCTTCACACGTCGCCGGCACTACGTGTGATATAGGATAGGATATTTATTATGTATGTTATAAATATATATACGGACAAATCACACAGATTGAGCTAGCCCCAAGGTAAGTTCGAGACTTGTGTTATGGGATACTAACTCAACGATACTATATTTTATAACGGATACATATATTGATAAACATCCAAGACCTAGGCCAATCTGAAAAAGATCATTTTCCATCTTGACCTTGCCGGGGATCGAACCCGGGCACTCCGTGTCGCAGGCTGGCGTATTAACCACTGCACCACGGAGCTGTCAAATGTTAGTTAAAGGTATTTTATGAACTTTATGTATGTTAGTCTGTAAGGTATTTATAATATGGGCCTCTGGTATTGTTCATAATTGTAAGTACAATACTGCCTGAAATAAATAATTATTATTAAAGATTTACCATAGTACCAGCCTATGTGGTCACTTATGGAAAACTTGGGAACGTGCGTGCTTAGCAAATTTACCAAATGTGTTCTAAAAAAGTGTTCTAAGGCGCCTCGCGCATTAGACGGCTACGACCATGACCACGAGTGGTCGTGATAACGTATAAAGTGGACGTTGCGGCAAGTGCACACGCGTTCATATAGTTTCTTAAATCTAGTCGTTCCTGCCAGTGTTACTGGTTGTGGCCGTCTAGTGCGCGAGATACCTTAAATTTTCAACAAGCGACAGGGTTTTAAGGTGAGGAAAATTTTCTTAACAAAGGACTGGGAATTTTGTCGTGAAATTCTTCGTGCATATTTCTTTTAATAAATCCGTACCTTTTCAGTGGACATCGGAGGCGTGGCCGGCGTTTTTTTTGGCGCTTCGCTGCTCAGCGCGCTCGAGATAATCTACCTATTTTTTATACGACGAGCTACCTAATTCACTATATTACATTTCCGAAAATTGCTTTATGAATTACATTAAGGAACACTTTGTAGATTTCAATATTTAGATGTGCCTGTCAATCTATTACCTAGTTAATTTAAATAAGCACATTTTTTTTAAATTAGTTTTTAATCTTATTACGCCGTTACTAAATTAGGAAATACAGCAAATGAAGCCACAAACAATTTGAGCCACGCAGTTTTATTTCACGATAGATAAAAAAAGGATGACTTCTTTTTTGCTTTGCTAATTATTTAAAATAATTGTATATTGTTATTCCATCTTCCATTTAGCGCTTTTCCTACATCTACTACCAGCTACGAGGAGGCATAGCGGGCTAGAGCATAAAAGGTGACCGCAAGTGGCATAGCAATATCTCGAACTCCTCCGTGCTTCGAAAGGCACGTTAAGCCGTTGGCCCTGACTGTCATCAATGATGGTAGTCATTAAGCTATGTCAGATGCCTTGTATACCAGTGTTCGCCACTGACACACACGAAAAACAAAACAAACTAACAGCTGACACATAATTTTTCTTAGTTTCCAAACAAAAATAAAGTTTGCGAAATAGCTACCTATTCAGTTGTAATTTTGGTGTGTAGGTAAGTAAGTAATACCTATTACATGAGGAACAACTTGGGGACCCAAACGTCAAGTTATCGTAATCAAGATCTTGGCACACAAATTTGAACACGCAAATGAACTTTTGTGGTGATTTATCACGTTTTAGCGTTTGATATTAGTCTGAAATACGAAATTGCTCTCAAACTTTTTTTATGTATATTTGACGGTAAACGAGCAGACGAGCAACCTGATGGAAAGTCACCGTCACCCATGGACATTTGCGATACCACAGGAGGTGCTGATGCGTTGCCGACTCTTAAGATACCTGTTGAAGGACCTCAAGTCATAGCACACATGTTTAAGCACATAAAAGCTTTTAAACTTGTCAGGGAGAAAAGAAAATCGTAGTTCTGTATCTTAAAAAGTCGAGGCAGTAAGCAAAAATCTAAATTTTTTTTTTTTTTTTTTTACAAAATTTGAATTAGGCATTTGTCTCCCATCTCACCTGATGGTAAGATAAATAAGCTAAATAATGTCAATATGCGGTGAGAGACCCTTCCATATATTGATTTCACTTTTCAATCGTCTATCGCCGTTAGGGATAGATACGTGATTTATATAATACTACCGACCCGGGCTCGGCTTCGCACGGGTGCCATGTACATATACCTAAACCTTCCTTTGAACCACACTATTTAAAAAAACCGCATCAAAATCCCTTGCGTAGTTATAAAGATCTAAGCATCTGTATGCTTCTCTTCTTTATAACTACGCAACACAGCGATAGACAGACAGCGGGAAGCGAATTTGTTTTGTACTATGTAGTGATGTATGTACACAAAATATTATTATATATTCTGAGGCTTTTTCTTAAGTATTTTTACAAAAAACGTTTATGAACCTCATGAAATAATTGTCAGTCAACATTCTATGAAAAATTGTTAACTTTTAGAAAGTATTACAATACAAATTCTAAATTTTGTTGATTTGGGCACAATACGTGTCGATTGTAGTGGCGGTGTGTACAGTCAAATACCAAGATATCTGACCAGGTACTCTTATTTACCTAGTTCTCTTAAAATAAATGTAATATTAAAATGAGAACTAGATGTCGCTCTGTGCGCGGGCTGCGAGCAGCCCGCGAGGCGGTCGTGCGGCTGTACGGGCGGGGTCATTAAGGTTTGCAGTCTTAGATACGTCAGGTGACTTGTGGGGGTTGAAGGAACCGTATTAACATTGACAGTCGTTTGAAATTCCACTAAAACTGAGGGGGGAGGGAGGGTTGTGACACTTCAAAACGGCTCGGGCTTCGCCCTCGCCTTGGAGCTCGGCCTTCGGCCTCGCAGACCCAAGTGGTCGGCAGTTCGGCCTGCGGCCTCACTGCAGCCCACTTGGGGGGGTGGTGGGGGAGGTTGGACTTACTCTCGGACGGCTCGGGCTTCGCCCTCGCCTTGGAGCTCGGCCTTCGGCCTCGCAGACCCAAGTGGTCGGCAGTTCGGCCTTCGGCCTCACTGCAGCCCACTTGGGGGGGTGGTGGGGGAGGTTGGACTTACTCTTGGACGGCTCGGGCTTCGCCCTCGCCTTGGAGCTCGGCCTGCGGCCTCGCGCCCCCCGTGTGCAGCAGTTCGGCCTTCGGCCTCACTGCAGCACCTTGGGGGGAGGGGGAGGGGGGTGCCTCGGGCTTCGCCCTCGACACCCCGGTCGGCTCGGGCTTCGCCCTCGCCCCGAAGCTCGGCCTGCGGCCTCGCAGGCTCGCCCTTCGGGCTCGCTTAGTATGACGGGAATTGGCCTTGTATGGCGGCCATCTTGAATTTCGAATTAAAAAAAAAAAAATTAGTGACACTTGAAATTGCTTACAACCCCCTACATTCAGGCAAAAAAATCAACCCCCTAACCCTTACCGTTTCTGCAGGCAGTTGACCCCTTACACCAGGTTTCTTCGATCCTCAACATGTCAGATTTTTCTGGTACTCACTGGAACACCCTCTATACGACGGTATGCGTCACAAAACTCCACCATGTCGGGAACAGGTCAAACAACCATGTCAGTGAGTCAGTCAGTCAGTCAGTGGTATTGTAGCTTTATATATATATAACTAGATGTCGCTCTGTGCGCGGGCTGCGAGCAGCCCGCGAGGCGGTCGTGCGGCTGTATGGGCGGGGTCAGTAAGGTTTGCAGTCTCAGATGCGTCAGGTGACTTGTGGTGGTTGAAAAAGCCGTATTAAGATCGACAGTCAGTTGAAATTGCACTAAAACTGAGGAGGGAGGGAGGGTTGTGACACTTCATAACGGCTCGGGCTTCGCCCTCGCCTTGGAGCTCGGCCTTCGGCCTCGCAGACCCAAGTGGTCGGCAGTTCGGCCTGCGGCCTCACTGCAGCCCACTTGGGGGGGTGGTGGGGGAGGTTGGACTTACTCTCGGACGGCTCGGGCTTCGCCCTCGCCTTGGAGCTCGGCCTTCGGCCTCGCAGACCCAAGTGGTCGGCAGTTCGGCCTGCGGCCTCACTGCAGCCCACTTGGGGGGGTGGTGGGGGAGGTTGGACTTACTCTTGGACGGCTCGGGCTTCGCCCTCGCCTTGGAGCTCGGCCTTCGGCCTCGCAGACCCAAGTGGTCGGCAGTTCGGCCTTCGGCCTCACTGCAGCCCACTTGGGGGGGTGGTGGGGGGGGTCGCGCTAAGTCTTCGACGGCTCGGGCTCCGCCCTCGCCTTGGAGCTCGGCCTGCGGCCTCGCGCCCCCCGTGTGCAGCAGTTCGGCCTTCGGCCTCACTGCAGCACCTTGGGGGGAGGGGGAGGGGGGTGCCTCGGGCTTCGCCCTCGACACCCCGATCGGCTCGGGCTTCGCCCTCGCCCCGAAGCTCGGCCTGCGGCCTCGCAGGCTCGCCCTTCGGGCTCGCTTAGTATGACGGGAATTGGTCTTGTATGGCGGCCATCTTGAATTTTGAAAAAAAAAAAAAAAATTTAGTCACACTTCAAATTGCTTACAACCCCCTACATTTTGGCAAAAAAATCAACCCCCTAACCCCTACCGTTTCTGCAGGCAGTACACCTCATCCACCAGGTTTCTTCGATCCTCGAGATGTCAGATTTTTCTGGTACTCACTGGAGCACCCTCTATACGACGACACCAAAGTCACAACCCTATACAGTCGGGAACAGGTCAAACAACCATGTCAGTGAGTGAGTCAGTCAGTGGTATTGTAGCTTTATATATTATAACTAGATGTCGCTCTGTGCGCGGGCTGCAAGCAGCCCGCGAGGCTCGCGTTTGAGCTCTATGACGAATAAATTCATTCAGTTGAGCCAAAAGTTAAAAATGTTATGAAATACGGAAATAGTAGGAAAAGGAGTGGGCGGCCATCTTGGATTCCAAAATGACATCCAGATTCGAGTCGGGCGGGGTCCCAAACCCCCAAATCCAAAATTTCAGTCAAATCCGATAAGATGAGAAAATTAAAAAAAAAAAATTTCGCCGCCATCTTGGATCCAAAAAAGGAGTGCAGATTCGAGTTGGGGGCGGTGAGGGCATGCCAGATATCGATTTTGAGTCAAATCGGGTAAAGTTGAGAATTGGGGGCAATTTAGGGGGGGGTGGGTTAAGGAGGAAGGGATTGAGACTTTCGCTCGGCCTGCGGCCTCGCCACTCTGCGAGCCCTTCGGGCTCGCGGCCCCCAGTGGCCGGCAGTTCGGCCTTCGGCCTCACTGCCGCCCCCTTCGGGGGCCCCCCCCTAGGGGGGGTCATCTGAAGGGCTCGGGCTTTGCCCTCGCCCTTCCGATGTGAGGAAGGGATCGACCAATTGGCTCGGCCTGCGGCCTCGCCACTCTGCGAGCCCTTCGGGCTCGCGGCCCCCAGTGGCCGGCAGTTCGGCCTTCGGCCTCACTGCCGCCCCCTTTGGGGGCCCCCCCCTACGGGGGGTCATCCGAAGGGCTCGGGCTTCGCCCTCGCCCGTCGGATGTCGATTTAAACGCAGCTCGGCCTCCGGCCTCGCTTTCGCTCGCCCTGCGGGCTCGCGAGAGTTACTCGGGGGGTCGTGGGGGGAAAAGGGGGGGGTGGGATGAGCAAATTTGGCTCGGCCTGCGGCCTCGCCACGCAGCTCGGCCTACGGCCTCGCGTTTGCTCGCCCTGCGGGCTCGCAAAGCCCTGCGGGCTAGTGACTCGGGGGGAGGGGGGGGTGGGGGGGGTGATTTTCCGAGGGGCTCGGCCTTCGGCCTCGCTACGCAGCTCGCCCTTCGGGCTCGCGGGGAGCCGAGTCTTCGGCCTTCGGCCTCAGACTCGGCTAAAGACACTCGGGGGCCCGATTTGTATGGCGGCCATTTTGTTTTTCGAGAAAATTAAAAAAAAAATACCGGCTCGAGAATTTGACCGTGACCCCCTACAAAAGTCACTATGGGGGCAAACCCCTAACTCTGATAGTTTTCGCAGGCCGTACCCCCTTCCACCTCGGTTTCCGGGATCCTCGACATTTCGGATTTTTCCCCAGGAGAGAAAAAAATTCCACATCCATTCCACCAGGCACCATCACCCCTGTCAGTCTCGAAGTGGGAGAACAACTATGTCAATCAGTCAGTCAGTCAGTCAGTGGTAGGTGTAGCTTTATATAATATAGACTAGATGTCGCTCTGTGCGCGGGCTGCAAGCAGCCCGCGAGGCTCGCGTTTGAGCTCTATGACGAATAAAGTCATTCAGTTTGGCTAAAAGTAAAAAAAGTTGAGAAGTTGAAAATAAGTAGGAAAAGGAGTGGGCGGCCATCTTGGATTCCAAAATGACATCCAGATTCGAGTCGGGCGGGGTCCCAAACCCCCAAATCCAAAATTTCAGTCAAATCCGACAAGGTTGAATAAATTAAAAAAAAAAATTTCGCCGCCATCTTGGATCCAAAAAAGGAGTGCAGATTCGAGTTGGGGGCGGTGAGGGCATGCCAGATATCGATTTTGAGTCAAATCGGGTAAAGTTGAGAATTGGGGGCAATTTAGGGGGGGGGTGGGTTAAGGAGGAAGGGATTGAGACTTTCGCTCGGCCTGCGGCCTCGCCACTCTGCGAGCCCTTCGGGCTCGCGGCCCCCAGTGGCCGGCAGTTCGGCCTTCGGCCTCACTGCCGCCCCCTTTGGGGGCCCCCCCCTAGGGGGGGTCATCTGAAGGGCTCGGGCTTCGCCCTCGCCCTTCCGATGTGAGGAAGGGATCGACCAATTGGCTCGGCCTGCGGCCTCGCCACTCTGCGAGCCCTTCGGGCTCGCGGCCCCCAGTGGCCGGCAGTTCGGCCTTCGGCCTCACTGCCGCCCCCTTTGGGGGCCCCCCCCTACGGGGGGTCATCCGAAGGGCTCGGGCTTCGCCCTCGCCCGTCGGATGTCGATTTAAACGCAGCTCGGCCTCCGGCCTCGCTTTCGCTCGCCCTGCGGGCTCGCGAGAGTTACTCGGGGGGTCGTGGGGGGAAAAGGGGGGGGTGGGATGAGCAAATTTGGCTCGGCCTGCGGCCTCGCCACGCAGCTCGGCCTTCGGCCTCGCGTTTGCTCGCCCTGCGGGCTCGCAAAGCCCTGCGGGCTAGTGACTTGGGGGGAGGGGGGGGTTGGGGGGGTGATTTTCCGAGGGGCTCGGCCTTCGGCCTCGCTACGCAGCTCGCCCTTCGGGCTCGCGGGGAGCCGAGTCTTCGGCCTTCGGCCTCAGACTCGGCTAAAGACACTCGGGGGCCCGATTTGTATGGCGGCCATTTTGTTTTTCGAGAAAATTAAAAAAAAAATACCGGCTCGAGAATTTGACCGTGACCCCCTACAAAAGTCACTAGGGGGGCAAACCCCTAACTCTGATAGTTTTCGCAGGCCGTACCCCCTTCCACCTCGGTTTCCGTGATCCTCGACTTTTCGGATTTTTCCCCTGGTGAGACAAAAATTCCACATCCAGTCCACCAAGCATCATTACGGTTTTCAGTCGAGAAGTGGGAGAACAACTATGTCAATCAGTCAGTCAGTGAGTGAGTGGTAGGTGTAGCTTTATATAATATAGAATATAGACTAGTGTTTTGGGTGGGGGCGCGGGCTGCGAGCAGCCCGCGAGGCGGTCGTGCGGCTGTATGGGCGGGGTCAGTAAGGTTTGCAGTCTTAGATGCGTCAGGTGACTTGTGGTGGTTGAAGGAACCGTATTAAGATTGACAGTCAGTTGAAATTGCACTAAAACAGAGGGGGGAGGGGGGGAGGGACACAACAAAACGGCTCGGGCTTCGCCCTCGCCTTGGAGCTCGGCCTTCGGCCTCGCAGACCCAAGTGGTCGGCAGTTCGGCCTGCGGCCTCACTGCAGCCCACTTGGGGGGTGGTGGAGGAGGTCGCGCTGACTCTTGGACGGCTCGGGCTTCGCCCTCGCCTTGGAGCTCGGCCTTCGGCCTCGCAGACCCAAGTGGTCGGCAGTTCGGCCTTCGGCCTCACTGCAGCCCACTTGGGGGGGTGGTGGGGGAGGTTGGACTTACTCTTGGACGGCTCGGGCTTCGCCCTCGCCTTAGAGCTCGGCCTGCGGCCTCGCGCCCCCCGTGTGCAGCAGTTCGGCCTTCGGCCTCACTGCAGCACCTTGGGGGGAGGGGGAGGGGGGTGCCTCGGGCTTCGCCCTCGACACCCCGGTCGGCTCGGGCTTCGCCCTCGCCCCGAAGCTCGGCCTGCGGCCTCGCAGGCTCGCCCTTCGGGCTCGCTTAGTATGACGGGAATTGGCCTTGTATGGCGGCCATCTTGAATTTCGAATTTAAAAAAAAAAAATTAGTGACACTTCAAATTGCTTACAACCTCCTACATTTTGGCAAAAAAATCAACCCCCTAACCCCCACCGTTTTTGCAGGCAGTACAACCCTTACACCAGGTTTCTTCGATCCTCAAGATGTCAGATTTTTCTGGTACTCACTGGAACACCCTCTATACGATGGTATGCGTCACAACACCCCAGCATACCGGGAACAGGTCAAACAACCATGTCAATGAGTGAGTGAGTGAGTGGTATTGTAGCTTTATATATTATAATTATATATATATATAATATAATAACTAGATGTCGCTCTGTGCGCGGGCTGCGAGCAGCCCGCGAGGCGGTCGTGCGGCTGTATGGGCGGGGTCAGTAAGGTTTGCAGTCGTCGATGCGTCAGGTGACTTGTGGTGGTTGAAAAAGCCGTATTAAGATCGACAGTCAGTTGAAATTGCACTAAAACTGAGGAGGGAGGGAGGGTTGTGACACTTTAAAACGGCTCGGGCTTCGCCCTCGCCTTGGAGCTCGGCCTTCGGCCTCGCAGACCCAAGTGGTCGGCAGTTCGGCCTGCGGCCTCACTGCAGCCCACTTGGGGGGGTGGAAGGAGGTGTCGCGCTAAAAATTCGACGGCTCGGGCTTCGCCCTCGCCTTGGAGCTCGGCCTTCGGCCTCGCATACCCAAGTGGTCGGCAGTTCGGCCTTCGGCCTCACTGCAGCCCACTTGGGGGGGTGGTGGGGGAGGTTGGACTTACTCTTGGACGGCTCGGGCTTCGCCCTCGCCTTGGAGCTCGGCCTGCGGCCTCGCGCCCCCCGTGTGCAGCAGTTCGGCCTTCGGCCTCACTGCAGCACCTCGGGGGGAGGGGGAGGGGGGTGCCTCGGGCTTCGCCCTCGACACCCCGGTCGGCTCGGGCTTCGCCCTCGCCCCGAAGCTCGGCCTGCGGCCTCGCAGGCTCGCCCTTCGGGCTCGCTTAGTATGACGGGAATTGGCCTTGTATGGCGGCCATCTTGAATTTCGAATTTAAAAAAAAAAAATTAGAGACACTTGAAATTGCTTACAACCCCCTACATTTTGGCAAAAAAATCAACCCCCTAAACCTTACCGTTTCTGCAGGCAGTTGACCCCTTACACCAGGTTTCTTCGATCCTCAAGATGTCAGATTTTTCTGGTACTCACTGGAACACCCTCTATACGATGGTATGCGTCACAACACCCCACCATACCGGGAACAGGTCAAACAACCATGTCAATGAGTCAGTCAGTGAGTGAGTGGTAATGTAGCTTTATATATTATAATAACTAGTGTTTTGGGTGGGGGCGCGGGCTGCGAGCAGCCCGCGAGGCGGTCGTGCGGCTGTATGGGCGGGGTCAGTAAGGTTTGCAGTCGTAGATGCGTCAGGTGACTTGTGGGGGTTGAAGAAACCGTATTAACATTGGCAGTCGTTTGAAATTCCACTAAAACAGAGGGGGAGGAGGGAAGTTTGACACTTCAAAACGGCTCGGGCTTCGCCCTCGCCTTGGAGCTCGGCCTTCGGCCTCGCAGACCCAAGTGGTCGGCAGTTCGGCCTGCGGCCTCACTGCAGCCCACTTGGGGAGGGTGGTGGGAGGGTGTTCTAACTCTTTGACGGCTCGGGCTTCGCCCTCGCCTTGGAGCTCGGCCTTCGGCCTCTCAGACCCAAGTGGTCGGCAGTTCGGCCTTCGGCCTCACTGCAGCCCACTTGGGGGGGTGGTGGAAGGGTCGCGCTGACTCTTAGACGGCTCGGGCTTCGCCCTCGCCTTAGAGCTCGGCCTGCGGCCTCGCGCCCCCCGTGTGCAGCAGTTCGGCCTTCGGCCTCACTGCAGCACCTTGGGGGGAGGAGGAGAGGGGTGCCTCGGGCTTCGCCCTCGACACCCCGGTCGGCTCGGGCTTCGCCCTCGCCCCGAAGCTCGGCCTGCGGCCTCGCAGGCTCGCCCTTCGGGCTCGCTTAGTATGACGGGAATTGGCCTTGTATGGCGGCCATCTTGAATTTTGAAAAAAAAAAAAAACTTTATCGACTCTTTTAATTGCTTACAACCCCCTACATTTTGGCACAAAAATCACCCCCCTAACCCCCACCGTTTCTGCAGGCAGTACACCTCATCCACCAGGTTTCTTCGATCCTCGAGATGTCAGATTTTTCTGGTACTCACTGGAGCACCCTCTATACGACGACACCAAAGTCACAACCCCATACAGTCGGGAACAGGTCAAACAACCATGTCAGTCAGTGAGTGAGTCAGTCAGTGGTATTGTAGCTTTATATATATATAATATAATAACTAGATGTCGCTCTGTGCGCGGGCTGCAAGCAGCCCGCGAGGCTCGCGTTTGAGCTCTATGACGAATAAATTCATTCAGTTTGACTAAAAGTTAAAAAAGTTATGAAATTCGGAAATAGTAGGAAAAGGAGTGGGCGGCCATCTTGGATTCCAAAATGACATCCAGATTCGAGTCGGGCGGGGTCCCAAACCCCCAAATCCAAAATTTCAGTCAAATCCGACAAGGTAGAAAAAAAATCTAAAATAAAATTTAGATCGAGTCCTGTTGAGATGGAATCAAATGCCTTGTGTAGTTGCAGATTGGTCAGTTAACTTGTGGTGCTTGTAAAAGGGTCAATATCTTAATACTTGCAACTGTGTTAGTCAATTAAAAATCCAATACTTAAATCTGAAGGGGTGGGGAGTTGTAATGGCTTCTAAAAACTTGTACTTTAAGTGTAAGTCGGCTAGGTTTCATTCTTATAATATATTATTAATTTTCTATTCAAATGAGCAACTATAAAAACACAAAGTAAGACGCAAAAGAACGTGTCAGGTGGAAGATACTTTAGTAGAATCAGTATCTTCCACCTGTCACTTGTATAGTAATCGGTTAGTTATAATAGTTAGTTGGGCAGCAACTTATGGTTAGCAGATATTTGTAAATCAGTTCGTAATTTATATTATTCTGAATAGCAGTAATTTTGAAAACAAATACTTAGTTACATTTTGGTACAACTGTCTCTATGGTCCAGTGGGTAAGGCGTTTGCCTGTCAACCCGTGGATCTTGAGTTCGATTTCCACGGGAAGCATACATTGTTTAGTTGCTTCCAGTTTGGTTAAGACACCTGATTGTCTGATAATAAAGATGAATCCGTGCTTCGGAAGGCACGTTAAGCCGTTGGTTCCGGTTGCCATCTGGTAGTCGTAAAAGGAACTACGTCAGAGGCCGAGAGGCGGTTTCTAAGAACTCTGATAGCAGGGTGTACATGGTCGATTGATCGTGTCACCTACTCGAATTGATAATGATGATTTTGGTAAGTACTCAAAGAGAAAGTTAAAAATTTTATGTTATGCCGCTAATATATATTAGTTCGATATTAGGCCTTGTATGGCGGTCATCTTGAATTTTGAATTAAAAAAAAAAAATTAGTGACATCTGAAATTGCTTACAACCCTCTACATTTTGGCATAAAAATCAACCCCCTAACCCCCACCGTTTCTGCAGGCAGTTGACCCCTTCCGGGTGGTTATAAAAAAAAATAACTTTAACCTAACTTCTCTTCTGCCCTCAGTCGTTCTGGGTGGTTATAAAAAAAAATAACCTGAACCTAACTTCTTTTCTGCCCTCAGTCGTTCCGGGTGGTCATAAAAAAAAATAACCTGAACCTAACTTCTCTTCTGCCCTCAGTCGTTCTGGGTGGTCATAAAAAAAAATAACCTGAACCTAACTTCTCTTCTGCTCTCAGTCGTTCCGGGTGGTTATAAAAAAAATAACTTGAAACTAACTTTTTTTCTGCCCTCAGTCGTTCTGGGTGGTCATAAAAAAAAATAACCTGAACCTAACTTCTCTTCTGCTCTCAGTCGTTCCGGGTGGTTATAAAAAAAAATAACTTTAACCTAACTTCTCTTCTGCCCTCAGTCGTTCTGGGTGGTTATAAAAAAAAATAACCTGAACCTAACTTCTTTTCTGCCCTCAGTCGTTCCGGGTGGTCATAAAAAAAATAACCTGAACCTAACTTCTCTTCTGCCCTCAGTCGTTCTGGGTGGTCATAAAAAAAAATAACCTGAACCTAACTTCTCTTCTGCTCTCAGTCGTTCCGGGTGGTTATAAAAAAAATAACTTGAAACTAACTTTTTTTCTGCCCTCAGTCGTTCTGGGTGGTCATAAAAAAAAATAACCTGAACCTAACTTCTCTTCTGCTCTCAGTCGTTCCGGGTGGTTATAAAAAAAAATAACTTGAACCTAACTTCTCTTCTGCCCTCAGTCGTTCTGGGTGGTTATAAAAAAAAATAACCTGAACCTAACTTCTTTTCTGCCCTCAGTCGTTCCGGGTGGTCATAAAAAAAAATAACCTGAACCTAACTTCTCTTCTGCCCTCAGTCGTTCTGGGTGGTCATAAAAAAAAATAACCTGAACCTAACTTCTCTTCTGCTCTCAGTCGTTCCGGGTGGTTATAAAAAAAATAACTTGAAACTAACTTTTTTTCTGCCCTCAGTCGTTCTGGGTGGTCATAAAAAAAAATAACCTGAACCTAACTTCTCTTCTGCTCTCAGTCGTTCCGGGTGGTTATAAAAAAAAATAACTTGAACCTAACTTCTCTTCTGCCCTCAGTCGTTCTGGGTGGTCATAAAAAAAAATAACCTGAACCTAACTTCTTTTCTGCCCTCAGTCGTTCCGGGTGGTCATAAAAAAAAATAACCTGAACCTAACTTCTCTTCTGCCCTCAGTCGTTCTGGGTGGTCATAAAAAAAAATAACCTGAACCTAACTTCTCTTCTGCTCTCAGTCGTTCCGGGTGGTTATAAAAAAAATAACTTGAAACTAACTTTTTTTCTGCCCTCAGTCGTTCTGGGTGGTCATAAAAAAAAATAACCTGAACCTAACTTCTCTTCTGCTCTCAGTCGTTCCGGGTGGTTATAAAAAAAAATAACTTTAACCTAACTTCTCTTCTGCCCTCAGTCGTTCCGGGTGGTTATAAAAAAAAATAACCTGAACCTAACTTCTTTTCTGCCCTCAGTCGTTCCGGGTGGTCATAAAAAAAAATAACCTGAACCTAACTTCTCTTCTGCTCTCAGTCGTTCCGGGTGGTTATAAAAAAAATAACCTGAACCTAACTTCTCTTCTGCTCTCAGTCGTTCCGGGTGGTTATAAAAAAAAAATAATTTGAACCTAACTTCTCTTTTGCTCTCAGTCGTTCTGGGTGGTCATAAAAAAAAATAACCTGAACCTAATTTCTCTTCTGCCCTCAGTCGTTTCGGGTGGCCTAAAAAAACAATTTGAACCTAACTTTTTTTGCTTTTAGTCGTTCCAGGTGGAAAGCAAGAGCTTATTCAAATGTTTTCTCTGCTGTCTCAATTGTATAATCTACCTATACTTTTATTATTGCTATAAAAATATTTGCATGTTGGTCAAATTATGTATAGGCTGTTTTTATTTGTAATTATGTTTTTTTTTTTTGTTATTCATATTTTAAAATAGTATATTAGTTAATTACTTCTAAATAAGAAATAGGTAAGTATTATGCATGTCGAAGTAGCTCTGTTGGGGTTTGCCACATATTGAGACAATAGAGGAGTTTCGGGGCGCAGTGGTTAACACGCAGGTCTGCGACACGAGGGTGTCCGGGTTCGATTCCCGGTTAGGTCATGATGGAAAAGATCTTTTCAGATTGATTTGAGTTTTTCTATATAAGTATCTATATATTTTTGAGATTTCTCAAATTGCTTATTTTTCGTGTAATCAAGTAACTGCCTTAAAGTATCTAATACAGTTGAACAATCGCCACCCAGTAATGACAGTGCGTTAACGTGCCTTGCGAAGCATAGAGAAATTTGAAAAGTTTTTGCGTCAACAGTATTTTTATAAAGCATAGGTATCACACTTTTAGACGTGATAAAGTGTTATAAATCTTTGAACATCGGTTGTACGTACGAAAGACCGTCGTTTCGAAACTCCAGCAGCAGCAGAGCAGTGTCAGTCTATCACGCATTTTTCTTTTATCATTATTACATAAAAAAATATCATCTGTTGATTTTATAGACAACTAAAATAATTATTATGAGTGTTACTTATGCCATCTATGGTATACTGCGTGAATTAAAGAATATATAGGTACTAAATAAAGAGTTGCTTTGATTGTTGTGTGTTGACTTCGATCAAATATGTGCATTATTGATTAAAACGTGCGCTTTATTTACTAATTATTATGAATATTACTATTTGTTGTGTAAAAAATGCGTTATCATTATCCTAATATTTTATAATTGGTACATGTGCAAGGAAGAGGTTTAATAAAGCGTCATCTCTTATGAAATAGTAGAAGTATTACATAAATTACTATAGATTAGGTACCATTATAAAGAAAATATACGGAAAAACGGTTGTGGTTTTTCTTATAAATAAAGGTAGGTAATCTATTTGGTCGCCACACTGTAGTTACAAAGAGGAATATATTATTACCTATAGTTGTATTACAAATACGAAAGGTGTTGTTGTATGCGGCAATATCAGACAATGCACTTTTGCACAGATCTGCGCTCTTGCATATGAACGATTTATGGATAAAACCGTTCGTAATTTTTATTCAATTAAATTATGCAATATAGTTGAAAGATCTGTTGGCATAAGATAGGTACTTAACCGGCTATTCTCCACATGATTATAAAAGTCAGGCACAATAATTGTACGAAGATTTTAAGAATAATTATCATATATGTTGAGATTAAGTAGAGTTAGAATAAAATAAAACCAATTTTCAATAATACATGTTTTTATTTTGGTAAATTATCCATTACATAGGCTTTTATTGGGTTATAATTATTGAAAATACTATGTAATCTATACTTCTATACATGCCACTAACAGATAATAACTAATAATAATTAAAACTATTTAAAAATATAAAGATCAATAAACTAATTAATTGACGTATTATTATAAATAATTCTAAACTAAAAATCTAAATTAAAACTTAAATTAAAAATAAAATGAATCTATAAAAACATCAAATTAAATAAAATAAAATATTGATGCCAAATCGCTGCGGTCTGTTGGCAGGGTGGGCAAAAGGCTGGCGGCATTTCCTCGCTGGATGGCCAGACTCAGTATTTGCCCGAAATGCGCGCCAGCCCTTAGGTCACCGGAAACGTCGATTAGGCGTGCGGAGATCTCTTTGAAAATTTGTAATAGGCTTTTTTACAATTTAACATATTAGATTTAAAAAATAAACGCTACATATATTTATTTAACAATTTGCGATACTATCTCAGCTTGTTCTATCTCGATAGTTGCATGCCGGCGATGGGGCAAAAATATTCGGTATTGAGCTGCTATAAAGATTCGCGATGTTTAGAGGCAAAATCTTCATTAGCGAGATAGAACGCTATTTAAATAAACAAATTTCGGATGGTGGTTGGTTGGTTTAAAGGAAAACTTATTGTCATACAATACTTTTGATCCGGTTACAGTTCAGAATATTTGATTAACTCGGTACCTTATTATAAGTATAATAGAAATTTTATGAAATGACATTTTAAAAGTTATATTTTCTTAAACAGCGTGTAAATTCATTTTCGATATTTTTTTTAAGGGGCGAGTCATTCCGACAATATCAATAACTTATTTATGGACGTTATTCTTGGCATTTTGACATTCCCATACAATGTCAGGGTTGGTTGAACATTGTGTGGAAATGACGAAAAATTTTTCAAGTTCTTAATATAGGTTCCATAAAAAGTTGTTTATTTTGATAGATCGAGAAAATTTTGGTAATAAATTTATATGCTGTATGAATTCAGGTATAATGACAAACTTATAATATGAATGAAATAAAATCTTAACAGGTAGGTACAAATATCATAGGTATGGATTTATCTTTCGCAGTACATTTTCTGACGAATTTTATTAAACAATGTTATGATTGTGAGACTTCTCTACCTTCATGAATTAGTTAGAATGGACTTCAATGATGAGTTGCGTTTTTAACAAAATGTTGTAATTTTTTTACATATACAGAAAATAATGATGTTGTAAATTAAAAGTCCAAGGTATGGAAGGTAAGAAGTTGTGATTTATATTTGTGGTTCACAAATCTCACAATTCGTCAAATTCAGGAATTCTCAGGTACTGAAAATGTTTTTTTTAAATTATGTTTAAATGTTTGTGTACCTGCTGTCAGAGCTATGGTAAATGTATTCATTTTTTTTATTTCATTCATAAATGTCAATACCTAAAATTAATGTTATTTTCAAAATAAACAAATTTTCCGATATATCTTAAATTCCATATCTTACAGAGATAAAACATTGTTTAAATTATTAAAACATAGTCGCATTAAGCTGGACGTTTTAAGTTCATGAGCAGAAAAAAAATATAAAAGATATTTTAGCAAGAATTTTAATATTATTATTTACTGAAATATGTATGTGAAATAATATTTTTCAAAAGAAATTACACAGTGACAGCAATACTGTAAAAATGGCACTTTTTAAATTGACTTTTACAATAATTTTAACATATTTTTCAAAAGAAATAATCTCAATTATGCATGAATCGATTGTATTACATACAATAAGTAAGTGACATAGCCACAGTAGTATTTTATAAGATTTATTGCAAAATGTCCAATTCAAATTCATGAAAATTTTATATTTGTTTGGAGATCTTGTTCATGTTGCTTCTTATAAATACAATCGTGTCCATTTCATTTATATTTTTGAGAATATTCTGAATGTTGTGTGTTGTTTAAAAGATTTTTTAAATATTCATACATGTAGTATGTAAAAAACTGATCAACGTGAATAACTTTAAGTGGCCAGGTAGTTGATCAATTTGTGTTGGCATTTAAAATTCTTTTTTTATATCTTTACAGTGGTTTTATATACAAAGATATTCACATTGATAGGTTGTTTTGTTTCTACAAATACTTATCCTATACAAAGAACCAATTATTACTATTCAATACTACGAACTTTTATCATTACAACATTATCCAATTGTTGAAAAGAAGTGTTACATCATGAAATTCAATTATATGAATAGTTTGAAATTAGTATTACAAAAAGAAAAACATTGTATCTTCAATAAAATTACATGTGAATGGTTTTTTTTAAATAAATGAATGAAGAAAGCATGTTTTTCTATTCATAATTCTGATTCAATGTATCAATATAATTTAGGAATTTAAAATCAACTTTTTGTATGCGATAATATTAGACAATAGTTAAACAATGCATTTTTGTGCAGATATGCGCTCCCGCATACGAAAAAGTTATTAGTATAATGATATGACAGTTAGTGATGAATTATAGTATGTTATATAAATTAAATTTAAAATTGATGTCATCTTGATGTTTAATTTTTCGACTGCACTGCGTAGTTTTTCGTTTCTTGTTTCTTTTTGACATAATTTGAACATATTTTCGTCTGAAACAAAAAGAAAGATTATTGAATTGCGAAATATGAAATATTTATCCTAACTAATATTATAAATGCGAAAGTGAGTTTGTTTGTTTGTTACGCTTTCACGTTGTAACTATTGAATATGTGTAATAAATTGATCATGAAATTTTGCATACACGTTATCTGGGGTACGGAGAAGGACATAGGGCATATTTTATCCCGGAAAAAAAGACTGTTCGCGAGGGATCGACATTGACGCGGGCGGAGCCGCGGGTGAAAGTTAGTAATTTTATAAATAACAAAATAGATTTCAATCAAACGATTGGAACGATTTTGTTGAAATCTAAATGGGATTAATTTAAAAGCATACCTTTTCAAACAAACAATAATTTTTAAAAAAACTGGTCTTACTAAATATTAAAAAATTCAATCGAATATATAACCAAAAGATAAGGTTTAATAACTAAGCTTTCAGATGGAAAGTTGTGTAAATATAGTAATAAAAATATACAAACCTTATTTAGCCAACTGCGCCGGATGGTTTAGTTCCATTGAATTGTTTCTCTTTAGATGAATATTAATCATTTAAACAGTTGCGGTGATATCTGAAAATAATAAATGATTATAATGTTTGTTTGGGGAAAACTAAAATATAGTATCTCTAAATTGTTTATCTATTAAGATCAAAGTTACTTGAGATATTTTGTTTTATAATTAGACGGGATACATGATAAGACTTTGCTAGATCGATTTGCATCGAAATAATTTTAGACATCTTGATGAATTGTATGAGATGCATACATATTATCACATCTTTATCCTTGACGGAGTAGACAAAGCCTAGGGTCATAAGACTTAAGGGTCACATTTCCTTTATTTATTAGGGGACGTATATGTAGAAGACAAAATTAAAATAGTGATGGGTGGCTAGCCGCATCATCTATTAACACGATTCCTTATTTTCGCCAATTCCTTTAGTCTGCTGTTACAGCTTGCGCGGGAATAGAAGCAGCTAGTTTATTTATTTTTCATTTTTTTCATTTCTCTTAGACCATTATGGGACTTTTAAATTGTTAAAAAAATAAATACTTACATTCAAGTTTGAAGATTATATTTTTAAGCATTTGATATCGGCTGCGAGTGGGCGTCTTTCATGACTTCATATCGTGTAATATCTCATTGCAGTCCTATGGAAAAATAAACAATTAGTCCTTATACTTATTAATGTTATAAACGTGAAAGTTTGTGAGTATGTTTGGATGTTAGTCAAAATGGTTGAATGGTTTTTAATGAAATGTTACACACAGGTTATAATTTGGTTTAACATATAAAACTACTTTTTGTTCCAAAAAAGTACTGTTCTCACAGTACAAAAATAAACGTAAATGGAGCCGCGAGAGATAGCAATTAGTGAATAATTTTTAAAGAATTTATACATATATACCCGGTCCTTTTAATATGTAATATATATGAATAAAAGTCAAACGTCTAAAAGTAAATTCTTTAAATTTAATGTACATAATGTGATACCAGTTGCTACTACGGTAACTGTTCCGTGGTCCAGTGGTTAAAGGCGTTTGCCTGTAGACTCGGGGGTTGTGGTTCGATTTTCACGGGAAGTATACTTTGTTTAGTGTGCTGCAATAGATAGGTAAAGATATATGTGAAAGGTATATTTATTATTTTATTCGTAAGTTGACATTGTCTCTGTAGAGTAAATTGTTTCATTGTAATTGAAGGGTTATTGATTTTATTCAGTTATTGTTGAACAAAATAAGTTTTGCTGGCTAATTCATATGGTTATGGGGTGGGGTTAAAGCACTTGTCATTTTCTAAAGATGACCATAATTTTTAATTGTATTAGATTTTAGATAATTCTGAATTTGATATTAAACATAATTTTTTGATCTAAGATGGCAATTCGTTCTTTGTTTTTACTTTTTTAATATTGCTAAATTTGTTTACCTATTATTGAACTGGTCGTTTTGCTTGTAGAGGCATGTCGTTTTGCTAGTAGATGCATGTTGGCAGTGTAGTGTTGTGGCGCGTTATATCATCATAATAAACGAGGTCGCAATGTATAGGCAGCAAGATGTACACAAACATAGGTTTGACGTGAAGTTCTGGACGCTGATGAGTCTGGTATTCGTATTTTATTCAACTGCTTCTGAAATTAATATATTGATGCTGTTATTGATAGGGAATATAAAGACTGTTGTCATTATTTAATTGCATTGTTATAGATACAAATAAAAAATCCATATTTGGAGTTCTTTGACAATAAGATTTCATTTTTATTTGTAATTTTGTACTGGTTGGTCGCTGAAATACAATAAAAGTTAAACTAAAAAAAAATGTGTCTAATGTTGTATAGATAATGATATGGAACCATTTGTGAGTGAGTTCGACTCGTTTTTGGTCGATTTCTTTCTTTTTTTTAAAGTTTAAGTTTGTTTAACCAATATTTTATTATTTATATCGAAGGTAGTGGCGTAGTAACCATTTTTTAAGATACTTATTCATAATATTGTATAAATTAATTTACCTATTATCTATTGGACGCGTTGGTTGGCTGGTAGTAGGCGTAACTGGCAGTGCTGCGTCGTGGTTTGTAGTATTGTTGTAGTTGAAGAGGTCGTGATGTGTAGACAGCAAGACCTACGTCACGACTTAAGTTTTGATGTAGTCCTGGTGTCGATGTGTGTGGTAGTTGTATATTGCTTTCTGAAATTAACGCATTATATTCTTGTTATTATAGATATATGAAATGAAGATAGTTGGCATTGTTTAATTGCAGTAGATTAAATATATAAAGAATCAATATTTGGGGTTTATTTCAATTTTTGATTCCATTGTGGTTGGCTCGAACTCTTTATTTAACTTTTTATAATATTTAAATATTTTAATTCAAAACTTAAACCAATTTTTTTAATTTTTATAATTTATAAATAAATTAAATAAATTAACTGTATAAATTAATTTACCTATTATTTAACTGGACGCGTTGGTTGGCTGGTAGTAGGCGTGTTACTGGAAGTGTTGCGTTGTGGCTCGTAGTATTGTAGTTGATGAGGTCCTGATGTGTGCCCACACATCATCAAGGCAGCAAGACATGTCACGACGTAAGTTTTGACGCGAAGTTCTGGGCACCGATGTATGTAGTAGCAGTATGCTATATAACTGAGTCTGAAATCAACACTTGGAACCATTGTGCTGGTTTAGTGAGCGTTAGTGTGTCGCCAGGGCCTCGTCGGTAAACAGCAGGGCGCACCGCGTGCAGGTGAGGTTGGCTTGGGCTTCAAACGATATTAAACTGGGTGTAAATTAAATATACTACTAACTTAGTTTATTGATATGTACAATTTTTCCTGTGATTTAATCACTGTTGGAAACTCGAAAAATAATTTGAATTGTACATTTCGCTGAATGATTTTATCTAGTGAAATCATATTCGCTAAAGAAATTGAACATGCTTTGATATGAGAGTTTATTTTTTGAGTTTCCTTGGGAAAGTGTTCGGCTGAGTTGTTTCTTTGAGATTTTGATATTAGGATTAGTTTAATACTCGTTATGGAGCCCCTTACGCCCCATAAAATATATACATATATACCAGATAAAATGATTGATGTAAAATGGGTTGTGAAAGATGAATTATAAATGAAAGTAATGGTAATTGTGTGTCTGTAAGTATTGTTAAAGTACGTCTGTGTGTCAGTAATTATGAAAAATGAATAAAAAAATTAAAAAAAAAATATGTGAAGAGAGTCAAAAAAAAAAGATCGAAATCCAAAAAAATGTGAATCGCGAAATTAAAAAAATGGTAACGTAAGAAGTTAAATTTTGAAACGCGACACGAATAAGAGTAAAAAAAAATATAGCAACGGAATAATATAAAAACGAAATTTTGAAAAAATGGGAATAAGTCGCGGGTAAATTAAAGGACGGAATTTAGAAAAATAGATAGTATTAATAAAAATTTCGCGGATAAAAAAACGATTGAAATTTATTATAAAAAATAATAATTTTGATAAATAAAATCGCGGGAAAATAACGAAAATTACAAGATGAAAATAAATACTTATATTTATAAAATATGAGTATGCCAAAATTGTGAATCAATAGGATCAGAATTTAGAAAAAATCTAATGCCAAATACGCGAGAAAATAAAACGGAATTTGGAAAAAAAATTACTGCCAAAATTCGCGACGCGAACAATAACAGGACGTTACCACCGAAACCAAACCACTCACATTGGAACAATTGTAAGTGATGAATTATATCGATCGATAAGATAGAAGGTGAATGAAAGATTCAATTCAAACATTACACATCACGTGCACAACAATGTAACGCAAATGTTAGAAAATACCATAAGACCCTGAACAGTAATCTGAAAATTAGAGCTTATTGCAATGGTGAGAGCAGGAGATGAAATATCGGAATTACCGAATGACAGACAGAGACACAAAAGGGGGCAAAAGAGTAGGTCGAGAATAATTCGGTGAATCATGTACCGACAAATTGTAAGACTTGAGACCTGACAATTAAAAGATGGTGTCTATGACCATTTAAGTAAAACAATTAATCGTTGATGAGAACCGTTCGAAACAATTGATTGTGATAGCGCAATCATGTCAATAAGAAATCAATGAAACTAAACAATAGTGTAAATATACACATAAAGTGAACAACAGGAGTAAAGATGTAAATATAAAGTGAATAAATTCGGTATAGTAAAAAAGAGTGTATATATACACAAAGTGCAAAATAGGTGTAAAGATATAAATTTAGTGAAAAAAAAAAATAACGTGTTTATTCCACTTACTGGTCATATGACCACAACACAGTTCTAATAAATGTTAATTTAAGACAATATTAAGACAATATGTTTTCCTAAAATTTGTATATATTTTTAGGTGTTATTCTGCGGAGAACATAAAGAAATTGAAAAAATATTTAAATAGCCTTTTTATCAGCGAAGTATATAAGAAAACTGACTCAAACACAGTGTAATAGTTCTATGACTGGTTTTGTTTATCGTATAAACTTTGTTTTTCAGTTATAAAAGAAAAAATAACAATTATTAACTTAAATTGGATATTATTTGGAATAACAAAACTTTTTTTACAATTATGTATTTAAGGCGTATTATACAGCTTAAATATTAAATTCCGACAATATATTATGTATGTTTCCCCAAAATTTGTATATATTTTTGAAAGAAGTTATTCTGCTGAGAATATAAAGTAATTAAAAAAATATTTCAATAGTCTTTCTTTCAACGAAGTAGGAATAAAAGAAAACTGACTCAAACACATTATAATATTTTTTTGACTGGTTTTGCCTATCTTATAAACTTTTCTTTGCAGTTATAAGACATAAAAATAAATAAGAAGTTATTAATAATAAATTGGATATTATTGGGAATAAAAAAAATGTTCTATAAATAGATATTTAAGATGTACTTTTTACTCAAATAAGAAAGTGTTTGAAAAAATACAATTCAAAAGTTACTCAAAATTGGTAAATAAACAGATTATTCTTTCAGTGAAGTATGAAAACTAACTCGAACACAGTGTAATATTGTTTTGATTGGTTTTGCCTGTCGTATAAACTTTAATTTTCAGTTATATGACAAAAAATAACAAATTATTAACAATGAATTGGATATCATTAGGAATAAAAAAAGGTGTTTTATAAATATATATTTAAGACGTATTTTTTACTCAAATAAAAAAGCATTTGATAAAATATAATTCGAAAGTTATTCTAAACTGTTAAAGAAATGTATTTAACAGACTAAGAAATGTACAAATAAGAGGTTTGATATAAAAAAAAATATTATGTAAGCTATTTGGACGGTAACACAAAATTAAATTTAATATTAATAAACAAGGATTCAATTATATTGATAAAATGGAATATGGTAATAATACTATTAAAAAGTTTTGAAACGATAGTTATATATTTAATGAGTGTTTCATTAATTATATTTATAAATGTTATAATAATAACACAATGTAATTTATTTTCATTCATTCTTTTATTGACGGATATGATGCATGGAAATATGATTACATCGCTTAACAATTTCAGATTTGAGGGATATCATGATATTTGTATACACGTTATCTAAGTTAATAATGAAGAAGAAATCAGTCCAATACTTGTATTTTTAATTAATACGTGTATGTCATATAGTATTTTTCCTAACAATCTTGAGACTTCCGTAGTAAAACTCTTAAAAAAGGGCAAAAATCTTCTTTTGATAATGATCGTCTTTTAACTTTGATTTCAAATAAATAGAAAATATATGAAAAAGTTATGCTTAATAAATTAATGTAATCTTTTTACAATTACAATATTTTTAACATTAATCAATAGGATTCTAAATTATGAAATGGACTACTCTGGTAGCTTTCGATCTTATAAATATTACTTTAAAAAGCTATATGTTAACAATCATACAATGATAGTTTTTTTCGATATGTAGAAAGAAAGTTTTCGATTTGGTTTTGCATCTTCTACTTTTAATGAAATTAGAGTTTTGTGGAATCAAAGGCAATGCACTAAATAGGATAAAAACGTATCTTTAGAATAGGACGCAAATAGTAGAGGTAGCACAGTTGGAATATTTTTTTAAAAATACTGATCTTATTCTAAGAATAACAAATTTAGTATGTCGCAAGGAAGCGTTCTTGGGTTTTTGTTCTTTGGTATGATAAACGACCTTTCAAACACTATATATAATATATAAGTGTCCTATTCGAAGATGATATTTCCGTAATAGTAACTACGAATAAAATAAGACTTCAGAAGAACATAAAAATTACAATAATTATACGCTGTATGAAACGATATAATGGCTTAAAATTAATAGGAAACATATTCAATATTAATTTGAATTCTTTAACCCACATATTAAATATAAATGATGACGGTGTTCTGATAGTGCAAAATTTCTGAATATAACTATCGAAAATGTGCATGTTTTCTATAAAATACTTTTCAAAATAATAAATCCGTCCGGTAGAATATTGAAAAATATTGGACATGTAATTTTTCATTTGTTAATTACTTAAAATTTGATTAAAATATAACCATTTAAAGTTTTGTGTGACTGGTACACTTTTTATTGGCCTGTTGCGTTATAAGCTTCCACTCCTGAACTTTGTTGCGATTTATTATTTGTTTGATTGAAAAAAGAAAAATAATTTAACCTAATAATTTTCGATAATTTATAAGACGAACTCATTATTTTAAATGGTATTTTTTTAGGAAACAAATCTATTAATTGAATGGGTTTAAATATTAAAAAAAAAAAAAACAATATAATCATCATTAGGTCTTTTTAGTCTCCTCTGTAGGGGCATAATTCTCTCTGTACTACCAGAGCCATTCCTGGCCAGAGCAGACAGAGGATTTGGCCTACACTCTCCGCGCTGGCCAGACTGGTTGGAGAGGTCTCATTGATGTTTATGAGCTCTGTTTAGCATGTATTTCCTTAGTCGCCTCTTACGACATCCATGGGAAAACTTGGAGTGGTCCTATTCTACTCTGCCGGAAACCACACGGCTAAAATTAAAAACATGTGTGTGTTAAAATAGACAGATTCTTTTGAAATTTACAAAATTAGTGGTTATGTTGAATCTGTCTGATCTGCTACACGCTTTTGTAGGTAAAAAAAGTGTATAAAACTGATATGCGGAGTTATGTTAGAATAAAATGTGTGATCTTGTAATAATTAATAATAGCAACATTGTCGTTGAATTGAAATGAGATTGAGCTGAATATGTTAGCTGACAAATCTATAGGATAAAAGTTATGGAACTTAATGGGATTGGTGTCTAGGAAGAACACGGTATGTACCGATAAGATTATTATTATGCATTTCAGTAAAATATAAGGTAAAGAAAAAATAAAATAAAGGGAGGTTTCTATTCAGTAAAGGAATATAATAGGCTTTTAAAAATAACGATGTTAATTGTCTTGAAATTAGGCTATATACAACATAATAATTCCGCAAATGTGATAATTTGCAATTTGTTTTTTTTTATTACAGTACTAAACTACTATTACAGTATTAAATACGAGTATTTCATTTTCATTAAATATTAAGTATATCCAAAGCTATTTATTAACACTTAATCAAATAAAATAACATTTTTATTATGTATGTGTTATATGCGAGCATAGTAATGTGGTGAGTTGGTTATGTGATATATGTGTTATTAAACAAATTTATTTTGTATTTATTAGTTCAACAGTTTTATTAATAATAATGAAAACTTTTGAATAAATAGAAATACAGGTTGGTATATATTTTTTCTAAAGTTATACTAAAATATTATTAGAAATAGTTTTTAATGTGGATTATTATGTATATGTTTTTTTTTTTAATTAAAGTATTTTCTTTCCTTTTTTTTTTTTTTTGTTTTTTTTTATCCACATTTATAGAATTTTTTTTTTTTGTTTTTTTTTTTACTCCCAGCTAGGTCTTCTTTTTTAATGTATCTCTTCATGTCGGACAATTAATTTGAAGTATCTGAAATATTAAATAATACAATTAAATTAATGCTTTATTTAAATTAATACGCTTTTTTGACTAAGAGTTGCTACACACATATGTGAATGTTTGGTTATCACAAAACACACATAATCATTGAATTGAGAAACTGTCGATATATGCCTGTCGGTTTCAGTGATAAAAATAGACAGAGATAAATATTTTTCAGGAGATAAAAGGAATTTATCTCAACTGTAGAAAAATATTTGGGGATCTGTGTATAATGTTGGAAAACATGGCAAAGATTTGATATTATTGAAATTGATATTACCTGCTTATAAATATTTGTGTCTTCAATTTAATTCTTCATGCTTCGCTTGATATATTTTGTAATTTGTAAAAGACACTTCCTCTATTTATCATTTGATTTTATAAATCTCTCAGTTCATCTGTTGGACAAAAGTACAATAAATAATTATATATATATATATTTTCTTTTTTTTACTTCAGTTACATTAGGTATTTCAATTACCATACAACTTTTTTATTTTCTTGATGTTGCTTTATTAAGTTCGAAATTTCCACATCTTTTGACATGATTACAACTTTTCATTGATTTTGACTTTTCAAATCTTCTAGTGTAGCTGTTGAAAAAAAAGGTATAATATTTTATATATACATCTATTTTTTTTTTAAATATGATAATAATAATAATATTTTTTACCTTTAAGTTACATTAGGTATTTCAATTACCATATTATTTACTTAATTTTTTGTCGTTTTGTTGAGTTTGAAATTTTCACATCTTTTTATTTGCTGATGTCAAAATTGCACAGGCGTGATTCTTTTCTTTTCTTGTATTCGCAACATGGACATGCATTTCCTGAATGACACTATACATTAAATGATTTGAGCTTCTCTCTGCTATGTAGATTAGATTTATTTTCATGCTTTGTAGATTCGATCCGCTTTTTATATCAAATTAAATGGTATTTGTTTTTTCGTCGCAATTTTTATTTCGCATAACTGTTTTTCTTCTTCACATTTTAAAAATCATTTCAATGTTCTTAGTGATGTTCATTTTTATATAGGGTGTCTTGAACATTTTACTGATTTTTTACATTTCTTTGTCCAATACTTTAACTGTGGAATGCATTTCCTTTTGAATGCAAGCGTCATGCTGTTAAATAATAAGTTTCATTATATTTATAAATTGTACTTGATATGTGCTTAGTTCTTTTTATTAAGTTGGTTATATTGATGAATAAAGTAAAATCACTATTATGCTGCTTCTACGTCTATAATATTTCTTTTAATTATAAAAGAAATCCAAAGGTTGAGTGGAAGAGCATATTTTGATAAGTTCGTTTTGTTAACATGTTTAAGTTATTGTGTTGAATGTGTATTATGGTATAATAAAGAGCTGTTCATTTATTAATAATAATTATATTATGCGATGATTTCAAACTCGATTTGATTGAAAAAAAAGTAAGTGTGACCTGAAATTAATTAGTTTGAAATATATTTACCTTTCTGGAATTATATGTCAACTTAATATTGTAAAAGCCGATACTGGGTTTGTTGATGAATTTGTCATGTAAGAAATTTGTCTCGAAATTATCTAAAAAAGAAAAAAACAATAATATTAGATTATATTTAGAATTCAAGAATAAATAAAATATGTAGTGTAACGAAAATTGTTTATAATGCTTTGCAATTTAATTTTATTACTGTATTATAAATAACAATACATTTTCTTATTCATGTCATATCATTTGAAAGTTATTATAAAATAAAAGATCAAAAAAATTCAAATATGAATTAAAAAAATTGTTTTCTGTTTCATTTATTTCATTCAATGTAATGGAATTTTAATAATAAAAATATTGAAATATATTTTACCTGCGAATATTGCTTCTATAGTGTAGAAAGATATGGTAAATTCTTCAAGATTTTCCTTTTTTCTTTTTGAACTTGTTTATTTCAATCGTTGTTTAAAAAGATAAATAGTAATGAGATAAATAGTGTCAAATAAAATGTTGTTTTCAGAACTGTTACATTGTATTAGTTTTTAGTAACAATGTCAAATAAAAAAATTAAATACGGTTTTTGCATACTTAATGTTATTTTAAAATATTCTTATAAAACATTCAATATATTAGTATTATAGAGGAAATATATATATATAAGTATTATCGTGTAAATGAAGCTAAGATGGCGGTTGTTGTCATAAAATATGAATATAAGCCAATATATTATACACCAAGTAAGTATGCTTTTGTGTTCATTTTAGGATAAAAATTAATTTTTCCCCTATAGTACTTTTATATTTATTTAAAGATTTTTATTCTATTAAGAACTAAGATCTGGTAAAAATATTCCATGCAGGTAATATTCAAATTGGTGACTTGGCCTTTGAATAACAATTGTTTTATTAATTAAGTTATTACACTTGAAGAGGCATGTTTTCTAAAAAAATATTTTTCAAAATAATAACTCTGTCTAATAGATTATTGATAAATATTGGACACGTTTTTTTTCTTTTGTTAATAAAACAAAAATTGATAAAGAGATAGTCCGTTAAAGTTCCGTGTGAGTACACTTTTTATCGGTCTATTGCGTCATGAGCCCCCACTCCTGAATTGTTTTATCTTTATCATCTTTTGTTTGATAGAAAAAAAATAAAAAATAAATATTTAATATTTTTTGATAATTTATAAGATGGATTTATTATTTTAAATGGTATTTTTTTAGGAAACAAACCTTTTTTATACTTTGTATATGTTCATTACATTTTTCTTATACACGTAAGGTCTTCGATCACTTAAAAACTATCCTACTACATATTAAAAGTAAGGCATATAATAATTTCTATTAATTATATTTAATATTTATTTGTATGGAATTTGTTGCACATGAAGAGGCGTGTTTTCTAAAAAAATTTTTTTTTTTAAATAAGTTGTTTGTTATATTATTGATAAATATTGGACATGTATTTTTCTTTTGTTAATAAAACAAAAATTGATAAAGAGATAGCCCGTTAAAAGTTCCGTGTGAGTACACTTTTTATCGGTCTATTGCGTCATGAGCCCCCACTCCTGAATTGTTTTATCTTTATCATCTTTTGTTTGATTGAAAAAAAAAAATATATTAATTATTTTTTGATAATTTATAAGATGGATTCATTATTTTAAATGGTATTTTTTTAGGAAACAAACCTTTTTTATACTTTGTATATGTTCATTATATTTTTCTTATACACGTAAGGTCTTCGATCACTTAAAAACTATCCTACTACATATTAAAAGTAAGGCATATAATAATTTTATTAATTATATTTAATATTTATTTGTATGGAACTTGTTGCACATGAAGAGGCGTGTTTTCTAAAAAATTTTTTTTTTTAAATAAGTTTTTTTATATTACTGATAAATATTGGACATGTATTTTTTTTTTGTTAATAAAACAAAAATTGATAAAGAGATAGCCCGTTAAAAGTTCCGTGTGAGTACACTTTTTATCGGTCTATTGCGTCATGAGCCCCCACTCCTGAATTGTTTTATCTTTATCATCTTTTGTTTGATTGAAAAAAAAAAATATTTAATATTTTTTGATAATCTATAAGATGGATTCATTATTTCAAATGGTATTTTTTTAGGAAACAAACCTTTTTTATACTTTGTATATGTTCATTACATTTTTCTTATACACGTAAGGTCTTCGATCACTTAAAAACTATCCTACTACATATTAAAAGTAAGGCATATAATAATTTCTATTAATTATATTTAATATTTATTTGTATGGAACTCTTCATGTGCAACAAGCACATGAAGAGGCGTGTTTTTAAAAAAAAAAATATTTTTTTAAAAATAAGTTGTTTGTTATATTACTGATAAATATTGGACATGTATTTTTCTTTTTGTTAATAAAACAAAAATTGATAAAGAGATAGTCCGTTAAAGTTCCGTGTGAGTACACTTTTTACCGGCTTGTTACGTCATGAGCCCCCACTCCTGAATTATGTTTTATCTTTATCATCTTTTGTTTGATTGAAAAAAAAATACATATTTATTATTTTTAGATAATCTATAAGACGGATTCATTATTTTAAATGGTATTTTTTTAGGAGACAAACCTTTTTTTATACTTCGTTTATCTTCATTACATTTTTCTTATACACATAAGGGTTTAGATTACTTAAAAACTATCTTATTACATATTAAAAGTAAGGCATATAATAAGTTCTATTAATTATATTTAATAATTAAAAGAAAAAATAATATTTATTGAAAATGAAACAAAATATTACATTTCGTATTAAAATATACAGCTTGGTTTTAATTTTTTTAATTAAAAACTGTAATTGTTTAAGTAATTTTTTTAATAATATATTTCTACTATAATATTGACTGAAATCAATAATATAGTATAGTTTAGTGTCAAAAGTCAAGTTAAAATCAGGAAGCATATAAGGAGTGTACGGTTAGAGGGAAGATAGGATGCGTGTTGAGTTACAATATCTATTTCGACGTGCCAGACAGAAGTAGTAAGGAAATTACGAAATTGTTTGCCATAGTGACAGCTGGTTTTTTTAATTTGCAAAAAGTTATTCACACAAAGGGAGTTAAGGTCGGAAGGTTACAGAGACCGCAGTGACGGGGTGTAATAAGCAAACTGCAATCTCTCCTTCCATCGCTTAGTCACGAAGTTTACTGCCATTTTATATATTTGGCTGTTTGAGCTTGAAACGGAAAAAAGTTAAAGTCACATAAGAGGAGCTAAGGTCGGAAGGCCACAGAGACTGCAGTGATGGGGTGAAATAAGCAAGCTGCAATTTCCCCTTCCATCGCATAGTCACGAAGTTTACTGTTATTATATATTTGGCTGTTTGAGCTAGAAATGGAAAAAAGTCAAAGTCACACAAGGGGAGTTAAGGTCGAAAGATCACAGAGACGGTAGTGACGGGGTGAAATAAGCAAGCTGCAATCTCTCCTTCCATCGCATAGTCACAAAATTTACTACCATTTTATTTATTTGGCTGTTTGAGCTTGAAACGGAAAAAAAGTTATTCATATAAGGGGAGCTAAGGTCGGAAGGCCATAGAGACTGCAGTGACGGGGTGAAATAAGCAAGCTGCAATCTCCCCTTCCATCGCATAGTCACGAAGTTTACTGCCATTCTATTTATTTGGCTGTTTGAGTTTGAAATGGAAAAAAAGTTTAAGATATATAAGGGGAGCTAAGGTTGGAAGGCCACAGAGACTGCAGTGACGGGGTGAAATAAGCAAGCTGCAATCTCCCCTTCCATCGCATAGTCACAAAGTTTACTGCCATTCTATTTATTTGGCTGTTTGAGTTTGAAACGGAAAAAAAGTTAAAGATATATAAGGGGAGCTAAGGTTGGAAGGCCACAGAGACTGCAGTGACGGGGTGAAATAAGCAAGCTGCAATCTCCCCTTTCATCGCATAGTCACAAAGTTTACTGCCATTCTATTTATTTGGCTGTTTGAGTTTGAAACGGAAAAAAAGTTAAAGTCATATAAGGGGAGCTAAGGTTGGAAGGTCACAGAGACTGCAGTGACGGGGTGAAATATGCAAACTGCAATCTCCCCTTCCATCGCATAGTCACGAAGTTTACTGCCATTCTATTTATTTGGCTGTTTGAGCTTGAAACGGAAAAAAAGTTAAAGTCATATAAGGGGAGCTAAGGTTGGAAGGCCACAGAGACTGCAGTGACGGGGTGAAATAAGCAAGCTGCAATCTCTCCTTCCATCGCATAGTCACAAAGTTTACTGCCATTCTATTTATTTGGCTGTTTGAGCTTGAAACGAAAAAAAAGTTAAAGTCATATAAGGGGAGCTAAGGTTGGAAGGCCACAGAGACTGCAGTGACGGGGTGAAATAAGCAAGCTGCAATCTCCCCTTTCATCGCATAGTCACAAAGTTTACTGCCATTCTATTTATTTGGCTGTTTGAGCTTGAAACGAAAAAAAAGTTAAAGTCATATAAGGGGAGCTAAGGTTGGAAGGCCACAGAGACTGCAGTGACGGGGTGAAATAAGCAAGCTGCAATCTCCCCTTCCATCGCATAGTCACAAAGTTTACTGCCATTCTATTTATTTGGCTGTTTGAGTTTGAAACGGAAAAAAAGTTAAAGATATATAAGGGGAGCTAAGGTTGGAAGGCCACAGAGACTGCAGTGACGGGGTGAAATAAGCAAGCTGCAATCTCCCCTTTCATCGCATAGTCACAAAGTTTACTGCCATTCTATTTATTTGGCTGTTTGAGTTTGAAACGGAAAAAAAGTTAAAGTCATATAAGGGGAGCTAAGGTTGGAAGGTCACAGAGACTGCAGTGACGGGGTGAAATATGCAAACTGCAATCTCCCCTTCCATCGCATAGTCACGAAGTTTACTGCCATTCTATTTATTTGGCTGTTTGAGCTTGAAACGGAAAAAAAGTTAAAGTCATATAAGGGGAGCTAAGGTTGGAAGGCCACAGAGACTGCAGTGACGGGGTGAAATAAGCAAGCTGCAATCTCTCCTTCCATCGCATAGTCACAAAGTTTACTGCCATTCTATTTATTTGGCTGTTTGAGCTTGAAACGAAAAAAAAGTTAAAGTCATATAAGGGGAGCTAAGGTTGGAAGGCCACAGAGACTGCAGTGACGGGGTGAAATAAGCAAGCTGCAATCTCCCCTTTCATCGCATAGTCACAAAGTTTACTGCCATTCTATTTATTTGGCTGTTTGAGCTTGAAACGAAAAAAAAGTTAAAGTCATATAAGGGGAGCTAAGGTTGGAAGGCCACAGAGACTGCAGTGACGGGGTGAAATAAGCAAACTGCAATCTCTCCTTCCATCGCATAGTCACAAAGTTTACTGCCATTCTATTTATTTGGCTGTTTGAGCTTGAAACGAAAAAAAAGTTAAAGTCATATAAGGGGAGCTAAGGTTGGAAGGCCACAGAGACTGCAGTGACGGGGTGAAATAAGCAAGCTGCAATCTCTCCTTCCATCGCATAGTCACAAAGTTTACTGCCATTCTATTTATTTGGCTGTTTGAGCTTGAAACGAAAAAAAAGTTAAAGTCATATAAGGGGAGCTAAGGTTGGAAGGCCACAGAGACTGCAGTGACGGGGTGAAATAAGCAAACTGCAATCTCTCCTTCCATCGCATAGTCACGAAGTTTACTGCCATTCTATATATTTGGCTGTTTGAGCTTGAAACGGAAAAAAGTTCAAGTCACATAAGGGGAGCTAAGGTCGGAAGGCCATAGAGACTGCAGTGACGGGGTGAAATAAGCAAGCTGCAATCTCCCCTTCCATCGCATAGTCACGAAGTTTACTGCCATTCTATTTATTTGGCTGTTTGAGCTTGAAACGGAAAAAAAGTTATTCACATAAGGGGAGCTAAGGTTGGAAGGCCACAGAGACTGCAGTGACGGGGTGAAATAAGCAAGCTGCAATCTCCCCTTCCATCGCATAGTCACGAAGTTTACTGCCATTCTATTTATTTGGCTGTTTGAGCTTGAAACGGAAAAAAAGTTAAAGTCATATAAGGGGAGCTAAGGTTGGAAGGCCACAGAGACTGCAGTGACGGGGTGAAATAAGCAAGCTGCAATCTCTCCTTCCATCGCATAGTCACAAAGTTTACTGCCATTCTATTTATTTGGCTGTTTGAGCTTGAAACGAAAAAAAAGTTAAAGTCATATAAGGGGAGCTAAGGTTGGAAGGCCACAGAGACTGCAGTGACGGGGTGAAATAAGCAAGCTGCAATCTCCCCTTTCATCGCATAGTCACAAAGTTTACTGCCATTCTATTTATTTGGCTGTTTGAGTTTGAAACGGAAAAAAAGTTAAAGTCATATAAGGGGAGCTAAGGTTGGAAGGTCACAGAGACTGCAGTGACGGGGTGAAATATGCAAACTGCAATCTCCCCTTCCATCGCATAGTCACGAAGTTTACTGCCATTCTATTTATTTGGCTGTTTGAGCTTGAAACGGAAAAAAAGTTAAAGTCATATAAGGGGAGCTAAGGTTGGAAGGCCACAGAGACTGCAGTGACGGGGTGAAATAAGCAAGCTGCAATCTCTCCTTCCATCGCATAGTCACAAAGTTTACTGCCATTCTATTTATTTGGCTGTTTGAGCTTGAAACGAAAAAAAAGTTAAAGTCATATAAGGGGAGCTAAGGTTGGAAGGCCACAGAGACTGCAGTGACGGGGTGAAATAAGCAAGCTGCAATCTCTCCTTCCATCGCATAGTCACAAAGTTTACTGCCATTCTATTTATTTGGCTGTTTGAGCTTGAAACGAAAAAAAAGTTAAAGTCATATAAGGGGAGCTAAGGTTGGAAGGCCACAGAGACTGCAGTGACGGGGTGAAATAAGCAAACTGCAATCTCTCCTTCCATCGCATAGTCACAAAGTTTACTGCCATTCTATTTATTTGGCTGTTTGAGCTTGAAACGAAAAAAAAGTTAAAGTCATATAAGGGGAGCTAAGGTTGGAAGGCCACAGAGACTGCAGTGACGGGGTGAAATAAGCAAGCTGCAATCTCTCCTTCCATCGCATAGTCACAAAGTTTACTGCCATTCTATTTATTTGGCTGTTTGAGCTTGAAACGAAAAAAAAGTTAAAGTCATATAAGGGGAGCTAAGGTTGGAAGGCCACAGAGACTGCAGTGACGGGGTGAAATAAGCAAACTGCAATCTCTCCTTCCATCGCATAGTCACGAAGTTTACTGCCATTCTATATATTTGGCTGTTTGAGCTTGAAACGGAAAAAAGTTCAAGTCACATAAGGGGAGCTAAGGTCGGAAGGCCATAGAGACTGCAGTGACGGGGTGAAATAAGCAAGCTGCAATCTCCCCTTCCATCGCATAGTCACGAAGTTTACTGCCATTCTATTTATTTGGCTGTTTGAGCTTGAAACGGAAAAAAAGTTATTCACATAAGGGGAGCTAAGGTTGGAAGGCCACAGAGACTGCAGTGACGGGGTGAAATAAGCAAGCTGCAATCTCCCCTTCCATCGCATAGTCACGAAGTTTACTGCCATTCTATTTATTTGGTTGTTTGAGCTTGAAACGGAAAAAAAGTTAAAGTCATATAAGGGGAGCTAAGGTTGGAAGGCCACAGAGACTGCAGTGACGGGGTGAAATAAGCAAGCTGCAATTTCTCCTTCCATCGCATAGTCACGAAGTTTACTGCCATTCTATTTATTTGGCTGTTTGAGTTTGAAACGGAAAAAGAGTTAAAGTCACATAAGGGGAGCTAAGGTCGGAAGATCACAGAGACTGTAGTGACGGAGTGAAATAAGCAAGCTGCAATCTCTCCTTCCATCGCATAGTCACATAGTTTACTACCATTTTATTTATTTGGCTGTTTGAGCTTGAAACGGAAAAAAAGTTTAAGATATATAAGGGGAGCTAAGGTTGGAAGGCCACAGAGACTGCAGTGGCGGGGTGAAATAAGCAAGCTGCAATCTCTCCTTCCATCGCATAGTCACAAAGTTTACTGCCATTCTATTTATTTGGCTGTTTGAGCTTGAAACGGAAAGAAGTCAAAGTCACACAAGGGGAGCTAAGGTCGGAAGGCGCAAGAGACCACAGTGACGGGGTGTAATAAGCAAACTGCAATCTCTCCTTCCATCGCATAGTCACGAAGTTTACTGCCATTCTAATATTTGGCTGTTTGAGTTTGAAACAGAAAAATGTCAAAGTCACACAAGGGGAGCTAAGGTTCTCTCTATTTCGATCTGTCTGGTCAGCAAGGAGAGTGTAGGCCAAATCCTCTGTTTGCTCTGGCCAAGTATGGCGCCGGTAGTACAGAGAAGGTCATGCTTCTGCAGTCGCGACTTAAAAGATTTGATGATGATGGTGATGTTTTTAATATTTTTACCAGTTCAATAAATATGTTTTTAAAAAAATACCATTTAAAATAATGAGTTTGTGTTATAAATTATCGTAAATTATTAGGTAAATTATTCTTTTTTTCCATTATTAAAAAAAATATCAAAAATTAATTCCCAAAAATGTTCAGAAGTGGAGGTTCATAACGTAACAAGCCGGTAAAAAGTGTACCGGTCACGCAGAACTTTAACGGGCTATATGTTTATTAAATTTTATTTAATTAACATTTGAAAAAATACATGTCCAATATTTTTCAATATTTCATTGAACGGATGTATTATTTTGAAAAGTATTTTATAGAAAACATGTCCATTTTCGATTGTTATATTCAGAAATTTTGTACTATCAGAGCACCGTTATCATTTATATTTAATGTTTGAGTTAAAGAATTCAAATTAATATTGAATATCTTTTCTTAAATTAATTTAAAGATTATTAATTTTAAGCCATTTAATCGTTTCATATAGCGTATGATTATTGTAATTTTAATGTTCTTCTAAAGTCTTATTTTTATTTGTAGTTACTATTATCGAAATATCATCTTCGAGTAGGACACTTTTATGTAATATATATAGTGTTTGAAAGGTTGTTTATCAGACCAAAAAGCAAAAGTCCAAGAACGCTTTCTTGTGGCATACTAAATTTGTTTTTCTTAGAATTAAACCAGTAGTTTTAGAAACTCTATTCCAACTGTGCTATTTCTATTGTTTGTGTTTTATTTTAAAGATACGTTTTTATCCAATGTAGTGCATTGTTTTTGATTCCACAATGCTCTGTTTTCATTAAAAATAGAGGATGCAAAATCAAATCGAAAGAGTTCTTTTTACATGTCGAAGAAAACAACCATTGTATGATTGTTATCATATAGTTTTTTGAAGTGATATTTATAGAATTAAAAGCTATCAGAATAATTGATTTAATAATTAGGAACCCTATTGACTAACGCAAAGATTATTGTTGTTACAAAAAGATTTCATTAATTTATTATGCATAACTTTTTCATATATTTCGATTTATTTGAAATCAGAGTGTAAGAACGATCGTTATCAAAAGTAGAATTTTGCCTTTTTTTTTAGTTTAACTACAGAAATTTCAAGTTTATTAGGAAAAATACAATACGCCATACACGTATTAATTAGATATCCAAGAATTGGACTGATTTCTTCTTCGTAATCTTAGATAACGTGTATACAAATATCATCATATTTCTCAGATTTGAAATTGTAAAGTGATGTAATCATTTTCCTTGCATCTTACCCGTCAAAAAGAAAATGAAAAAAAAAAATACATTGTGTTATTATTATAATACAGTTAATGAAACACTCATTAAACATATAGCTTATGTTATTTGTACATTTCTTAGTTTGAATACATTTTTTTAACAGTTTTGAGTAACTTTTGAATGGTAAAAAAAAAAAAATTAACTGTGCATCTTAAATGTTTATATATATAAAACAGGTTTTTTTTATTCTCAATGATTTTCAATTTATTGTTAATGTTGAGGAAACTGAAAAAAAATTGTTTTAGTTTCCTTATATACTTCGCTGAAGGGCTATTAATATTATTAAATTTAATAATTAATGAGTTAATTTTTAAATTTTTTATGTTCTCCGTAGAGGGACGAGTGGGAAATGAGGGCAAATAATATATTTATATAATATTGACATGATTGGCTATCACAATTAGTTGCGTCTAGTGTCTCTCATCAACGATTGATTGTTCATACCCATAGTGGTCATTGACACTATCTTTTAGTGTCTCGGTCTCTTACCTTAACAATTCGCCGAATACATTTCATCACCCAATTAAACTCCACCCACTCGAGCCCCGATTTGTATCTCCGTGTGTCTTTTCAGCAATTCCGATATTTCATTGCCTACCCGAACCATTGCGTTGCCCCATTTTCAGTTACCACTCAGTTTCCTATGGATATTACATTTCTAGCAAATGTGATACAATGATGATTACGTGACATGCAATGATCATTGAATCAACCAAATACCTGCTGCCCTATCATCTATACAACCCATACACCCCCAAAAGACCAATGGTATCGTTTATTAGTTCCAGTGAACCTGTAATTGTATACTAAAAAACAAAAAAGCTCTCTGTTAAACAGAAACGGAAAAAAATAAAGACTCTCTTTAAAATAAATAAAAAAGTACGCAGCGTGGCCATGTCAACAAAGTCCTAAAATTTTGCAGTGAAGAATTGCGTCAGTCAGTTCGAGGTGAACAATTACAAAAAGCGGGTGAATTTAAATTGAACACAATACAAAATATTAAAGGACTTGTTTTATTAAATGCTATTTTACGATATTAATTGCGGGTATACTACATTATTAGCGAATGGTTTACCGGATACTAATTTTTGTTTGTCAACTAATATTTTTAAATGTTCTTTTTCACGGACGCGACCTAATGCAACATACAATTGGCCATGACTAAACACGTCAGATCTTAAATCGACACCCACCCTGCCGATAGTTTGCCCTTGACTTTTATGAACTGTCATTGCATAGCACACTTGAAGCGGAAATTGACGACGGCACATTTCTATGGGGCTGCCATGTTCGATAGGCGCTTTAAACAAAATACGCGGGATAAAATATGAATCAGAATTACCGGGTTTTCTCACAGTTATTAGTCGTGGCGATATATTTGTTACGATAATTTTAGTTCCGTTAACTAAACCGTCGGCAAAACTAAGGTTACGCATTATCATACAAACACAATCGATTTTTAAGACTAAATCGTGCTCTGGTATTCCTTTTGGTTGTAATTTATTTAAAGTATCAGCGCTAAAAAATATTTTGTCAACATCATCTTTGGCAACACAATCTACTGATTTTAAATGAATTGGTTCGCCAGGAATTTTTGCCAAGACCACGGAATTAATTTCTCTAACGCTAGCGTTGTGAGTAGTTAAAATAGCTCTATGAGCACACACGTCTGGTTCATCTAAAACGACTACGGGGAATACGAAATCAATGAGATCGTCTAATTCTGTAACAAATGTTATTTCCGATAAATCCACTAAATTTTGTTTTGAACGGCCTACTTGAATTTGTTGAGTTGGAATTTTATTAGTGCCTAATTTTAAAAGGAATTCTGAAAAATCTACATCATCGTTGCAGCGTTGAGAGGTAGTTAATTTAAATGTTTTTAGTTGTTGCCAAAGAGGTGACGATTTTACCGAGCAACTTACGACATCACTGTCGGTTCGTGCATTCACTACGACCGGTGGTATTTGTCGAAAGTCACCTGAGAATATTATTATTTTACCGCCAAAGTTAAGTTTGCTTTGCATTAAATCACGAAGCGATCTGTCGAGTAAATGAATAAGGTATTTATGGGCCATAGGTGCTTCGTCGTATATTATTATGTCGGCATGGTATATTAATTCTGCCCGTTGTGATTTATTAGTGATGTTCCAGAATCCCATATCATCGACAAGATCTAATGGGAACCGGAACATGCTGTGGGCAGTAGTGCCACCTTCGTAATTTTGTGCCGCAATACCTGAGCTTGCTGTACATAACACGATACCGCGTTTACTGCGAATGTGAGCTGCAATGACTTTTAATAATAATGTTTTACCCGTACCAGCGGGACCATCAATGAAAAGAGCAGTATTATTATTTTCGCGAAAGTCTGAGTCTGTTAATAATTTTTCAATGTAGTTAAATATTATACGTTGGTCCGGCGACAGTTGCGGTAACCATTCATCGGTGAAATTTTGTAATAGGTCCACGCTGTATTCGATACGTTCACGACCTAATTCTGTTGTATTATCAGGCACATCCGGTAAACCTTGTTCCACGAGGCAAGTTCCGTGTTTGCGTAGAAGACGATCTATTAAAAGAAGGCACATTGAATGCGCTTTATCGGTTTCATTATTACATCTATGAATTAAATCTTCACTTAATTGATTTTTAAATTTATCCCACAACTGTCTAACTGGAAAACCGTTTACAGCTAATAAAACAAAAAAACTACGCAAACGTGGTCCGGTATAGAAGGAAGAAGCTTCTTTCATAGCTAATTCGTATTCGATGTCGTCGTCCGCGATTCCTACAGCTTTAGCAGCTTCTTGGAAAGTTTTGCAATCGGGGCCACCGAGATTAATTAAGTCTTCGAAACTTCGACAGGGAAATGAATTTAATAATAACCGTAAATAAAATTGTTCACCTCTGTTCGGTCCAACCCAAAACAAACGCGTGACAAGTTCCCCCCTTTGTCTTTTGGTAATATATTTATTATTACTTAATTTTATTGATGGGACGTTTTTCCTATCGGGGCATGTAATATGAGTAATATATTTTTCATAAAAGTCTAAATATGTTAAATTATCGAATTCTTCACCTGACGGACGTTTAAAATATGTTATTAAATCCGAATCGGACCGTTGCGCGGCTTCGCTTTCATGTCCCGGTTTAAAAAATATCGTTTGCCGGTTCTCTAAATGTACAGCAAGCTGCTTGACATTCGGTTCGCGTCCTGTTATATTGAATTCTAAAGTACGCCACGCCGCGTCAGAAGATCCGATATATCTTTTGGTGACATATTGCACGATTTCATTATTTTTGTCCTTTTCATCAAAAATGGCTACTTTTACTTCGTCTGGACCCTTGGTGATATACTTAAATAAATATTTTATAATAGTACGCGCAGATGAAACTTCTACGTTAATATGACAATCATATTTAAGAAGAAGAGCGGCGTTGTAAGGGACGACCCATAAATCGTTCACTTTAATTTCTTTATTTTTGTATTTGTTCATTATTATACCTTCATTTTTACTATCACGACGTAAATGAACAAAACCCCTATCGTCGTGATATGTTACTGCTGTTTCATTTTTAGGGAAAAATCTGGAACATTTGTGTTTTTCACTATTCCAGCAGAGAAGATCCGTTCTATGTGGCGGGCCACATGGCCCGTGGATCATATGATCTAGAACTAATTTACGGAGTCTTCCTTCAGCTTCGTTTGAACTCGGGATGTCCGCTCGCACAAATTTATCTATGTCTGTATTAGTGTGAAGTTCGTTCTCTACTTTAAGGCAAATGTGAGCATGGGGAAGACCACGCTTTTGAAATTCTATGACGTGCATTATATACATACATTTACCGAACCAAGCACCAGAGCGGAGGTCCCTTAAGAGTTCAGATAATTTTAATTGAAACACTCTAGCACAAATTTGAGGACTCGTTCTTCCATCGGCCGTTTTGTTTTTTTGAATTTCAGGCCATTTTGGATTGCACGTCATAGTTATAAAAAATGTCGGAGGTCCCAATCTATTTACTAAGGCTATAGAGTCCATGTATTTAACTTTCATATAACGTGGACCTCCGGTAAACGAATTGGGCAAATAAATGCGTCCCGGTACAATGTCACCTTCTCCCTGTATCGTTTCATCTTGTAATTCTTCGAGGGGAGCACTTCTCAGAGAGTGGTTTGCGTTTTTATTTTGCATATTTTCAATAACGCTTAGCCGCTCCTCTACCATTCTACTATACATATCTACTAACCACTCTTCTGATAATTTACCAAAATAAGAAAAACGCGGCTCTGAAAGCAAAAGGCAACGGTAATATTTACATTGAGTCAGGTTTCCCCCTTTTTTGTCTTGTTTTTTTGGGTACCAACCTGGATTTCCATGAGGATATAATAAAGGATATTGGAAACATTCATACAGATTGTGATAAATACTTACAGTATGAGCTCTCTGTTGTCCAATTTTCCATATAGCAATAGTACGAGGAACATACGTTTCTCGTTCTGTGTTTATAATAGCGGCTACTTCTCGTCCTACGGGTGAGTCTCCTAAAATATTACCGTGGGTCAGACGGGATGTTGGTTCAAACACGAGATGAGCGTCATCTGATGTTTCGCGACTTAATCGTTTAAAACATTCGATATACGGATTGACATTGTGCAAAAAATTATTAATTGATGTTATTATTGTTTTATCAAGGCTTAATCCTTGCGCTATTTTTTCGCGTTCATCGCTATCATCTATGTATAATCCAATATTATTTGTTGTATTTGAATATGCTAAATCGAATACGCGGTGATAAGTGCGACCCTGAATTTTATAAAACGATAATGGATCGTTAGTAAATTTGTAATCACCGGTTGTGCCTGATGCACTAAAACTGAATAAATTATTATATGCACGCGGTCTATTTATAAAAGATTCTGTTAGATAAAAGTCTTCGTTTAATGGCTCAAAGTTTTGGACATTGTATCGATTTTGACCGCAGCACCATTGCGACCTATCCTTTTCTTCGTCGAACAGACGGGCGTGGCAATATTTGCAAACGTGTATACCCGGTTCAGACAAGTCGTGTTTTTTTAAAGTATACAATTTAACGGCATTGAGTTCGTCATTGAATCTTTCGCCAATTAGTTTTTTTGATCTTAATTGTTTATCTACATTTCGATTTGTAGTATTATATTTTTTTACCGATTTTAAATTGACGTCAGGATTTTTTTCCGAATATGATTTAACGCTTTCGCGATGAATTTCGGGTTTATTTTTGGTAAACTTTTTGACGCTTTCGCGATGAATTTCGGGATTATTTTCAATATATGTTTTAACGCTTTCGCGATGTATTTCGGGGTGTTTTTCTGTATATTTTTTGACACTTTCGCGATTTACTTCTGGTTTCTTTGCGTTGTATTTTTTTACCGCATTTAAATGAGCATTTTCAACTGTCTTATTTGGCCCCCTTTTCTTTTTGATTGGTCGTCCTCTTTTAGGCTTTGTTAAAATCTGTGTACTATTCTCGGAATCTGAATTTAAGTCTACTTCAATTTCGGAGATTGAGACAGCTGATGTTGTATTATTATTCTGATTTAATGAATTTATATTTGATGCTGTTGATGCACATGATATTTGAGTAGTTATAATTTCCGGACTTATATTTAAAGATTCCATTTGTTCATCTAGAGTATTTGTATTTATGTTTGTAAATGAAATTAAACTAACTTTATGAATACTATATTGTTCATTATTATGTTCATGGCCCGCAAATATCAATTGACATAAGATTTCTATAGTATCACAAGTAAATAAATGTGCGAGGTTTTCGGTTTCATTGATGTTATTTGTATTGGTGTCATCAACAGCATGACTATTAAATAAATAATAAACATTGTTCGCTTTCCAGAAAGAAATAGTTTGATTATTACCTGTAAAAAGATAACTATCCATATTGGTGTAGTTTGAATTAAAAACGTCTCTTATTAAAATGTTTTTAAGTTCTCTTAATTTACGGTTTACATCGCTTATTGAATTTGGAAAAAGTCCACTGTTAACATAGCTGTCACTCATTTGATTAATTTTGGCCAAATAGGTCCCTACTTGAAATTCAGTCGGCAATTCCTCGGGTTCTAATAGGTTTTGTGCGTGAATTTGGTTAAGGGGTCTGAGCCGTAAATAAAGAGAGTCGCCACTGTAGAGGACAGTGTCGATATCAAGGGTATTTAAATTATTTCTATTTATGATAGCGGAATAAACTGCTGCGCATGTTGACATAGCCACACATTGTACGTTACCACCTTTAAAGCGGCGATCTCCTTGGTTGCAAGTACCTTGTGAGAAAATAAAAATAATGTAGAATATGAAAAAGATAATTTATGAATATTGATGGTATAGGTATTATGTTTATACCTAATAATTTATATAATTAATATTACAAATAAAAACACGACTTAGGTATACATAATTTACCCATAGCATTATTTTTATATAAGGGGTGACTTAGTCCGTCGCTATAAACACCATTTCCTAAGGGGCCAATGTTGGAAATATAGTATATTTTTTTAACGAACACAAACAAAATTTATCTGTCAGTCGGGCAATTTGTTCATTTCAACGGATTGAGCCGTCTGGTCACTGGTAATGTCGAGGGTAGGTAATAAGAGTAATAGGAGAGGATGCTCAACAAAGAAAAATGTCTTCTAAAATCTGTCTTCATAGGTTTTAGCTTACTCAGTCTAATATCTCATGCATAAAGATATTCAAGGAAGGTTATATTTAAAAGGAATCTAAGCTGTGAAGACATTATGTATTTAAAATAGCAATCGGAACCACCAATAACTATTACCACCAACCACCAATAATCATTATCATGGCTAGCTCCGTGGCACAGCGGTCAACACGCCAGCCTGTGATACGAGAGTGCCAGAGTTCGATCCCTGGCCAAGTCAAGACGGAAAATGATCTTTTTCAGATTGGCCTGGGTCTGGGATGTTTATTTATATATGTATTTGTTATAAAATATAGATTTTTTGAGTTAGTATCCTATAACACAAGTCTCGAACTTACTTTAGGGCTAGCTCAATTTGTGTGATTTGTCCGTATATATTTATTTATTTTATTTATCAATCACCAATCACTATCTATTATTAATTATTAAAATAAAAACTAATAACAAATGTCAATAACCATTAACAGCTACGAGCTAGAGAATAGAAAAAGAGTTAGATGGTTGCGGGTATCAAGCAGATAGACGGCAACCACCAAATTATTTTTCATTTTTTTTTTTTATTGTTTGCTTATGTATCTGTGATGCGTCGAAGCCCGGGTTTCATGTTGTAATAATATACTTTGATGAAACATCAAAAGTTACAAACAGCCACGTCAATACAGACGTTTCTTTTAAGGAACCATTATATTTGTCATTGTAACAGTATAGTTTCTATTAATTTTAAACGGATGGACAGAAGAGGCTTAGTAATAATTATCAAAGACTTCACATTTTGGCTTATACAAAAACAAAGACACGTTTCAGTATATACTAATAATGGACAGATGGACAGAGGAAGCTTAATAATAAGTCCTACAGATTTCACATTTCGGTTCATATAAAACCAAAGACATTATGAACGGATGGATAGAAGAGGCTTAGTAATAAATCCCAGAGATTTCATATTTCGGTTCATACAAAACCAAAGACATGTTTTAGTATTTACTAATTATGGACGAATGGATAGAAGAGGCTTAGTAAGAAGTCCCACAGATTTCACATTTCGGTTCATATAAAACCAAAGATATGTCTCAGTATCTACTAATTATGGACGCATGGACAGAGGAGGCTTAGTAATAAGTCGCACAGATTTTACATTTCGGTTCATACAAAAACAAAGATATGTTTCTTGTATCTATGGAGAATGTACGTATATGTTTGCATAAAACCTATCTTATATTATCTGTTTTTTAAAACTAAGTAAAACATACATAACTAATTATAAACAATTGTTTTTTTTCCATACAGGGTAAATAGGGTCCAAGTCTAAGACCTAAAACCTTCATTTAGCAGCTTGGTGGGTGTGTGTAGGTGGGAGACAGAACCAAAATACTATTGGGTTACCAACTGTATTTTCTGTCTACTAACATGATTCCTTATTTTCGTTAATTCCTTCAATAGGTTTTTTATATTTATATTTATAGATATATATATATGGGTATAACCCTTTTGTTAAAGGAATTATATAAAACAATATTTAACTAATAATAAGTTCTAACAATCAATATGTATTTTTAAAGTGAAATAAGTTTTCCAAGTTGGTTTGGGAGAAAAAAAAAACTCAGAATGTGCCAGTGCCAGCTGCTTCTCCCCGCGCAAATCGTAAAAGCCGATCGAGGGATTGGGCTAAAATCTGCGGAATTATGTCAATAGGCGACATCGCCTTTGTTAGCCACATGGCTAGCAACCCATCTCTATTTTAATTCCGTTTTCTATCTATTCGCCCCTCAACATGCTAAATGTGGCCATAAGGTCTTATGTACCTAGGCTCTGTCTACTCCTCAAGGGAAAAAGATGTGATACCATGTATGTTGCAAGTGAAAAAAATTCTTCTTACTTTGGATTTAATTTAATAATACAATGGTTTGATTGTAGAATGCTAAAATTGTTTGTAATGCAACAGGACAATTATATATAATAATTAACTATCTTACTTGTAAAATGATAAGATTTAATTTTTGTTTTCTTTTATTATTAGAGAAGTTTAGGTTGTTCCTTATAAATATTTTTATTTAATTATGTCTGATATGGTTCTAGTAGTACATAGAGGGTTGTGCTCCTGTAGTGGAGCCTAAAAAGGACCATCATCATCAGGTCTTTCTAGTTTCAACTCCAGGAGCATTATGTGTATTGTGTTGTGATATAAGAAAAAAATAAAATAGGTATGTAGTATAGAAAACAAATAGTATTGATTGTGTTAGATCAAAATAAGTTCCTACATTATATATTAATATATAAAAAAATAAATATTAATTGTTTATATTTAAAAAAGGACAAACAATAACAGCAAAAAGTCTTCCAGTGGTGGACACAATAGAAAACTATTTTTGATATTAAGGATTAATAATGCCTCATTTAAGGTAAATTGGAAATAAGCGTCATATTTATGTTTTGATTTATTTAAAATTAGGACATTCAATATTTAGATAACATATTATTTGGGTAATAATATTATTTAGATATATTCTATGACATAAACCCTCTATAGGTATGCTTTAATACAACACAAGACATTAGTAATTTTATCATTTAAAAATACTCACAATGGATATTTCCAATATGAGACCTAACTATATTATTTTAGGCTAGCAACCAATCAACATGTTTAATTTAATTTACTGTGGAGAACTAAAATTTCAGCAGCTAGACTTCTTTGACCGTCCCTCAACTTTTTCATAAAATTATAAAGAAAATTATTCTCAGAAAATGTATATGTGTGTGTGTGTAGCCATGGTAAATTATTAATAATAAATACAATAAATCCATAAGTTAATAGATTTTAGACTTTGTCAATATCTTGGAAACTAAATATCAGAAAAACAAAAATAAATATATTTTCACATGAATTAACTTGTCAATAGTTTTAAAAAATATTGTTTTGTGAAAGTATTAAGGTACTTATTGTATTCTTAACTATATTTATTAATATATGTGTGTTTGTTTGTTAGCAGAAACATAAACAATTACTAAAAGTAAATTTTAAATGAAGTGACCAGATTGATCATTAAAGTTTATGACCATAATTTAAAGGTGTATGTGTAAAGATATATAAATTTACAGCTTAAATAGAAATGAAGAACAATAATAACTTGCATAATTTATTATCTATCCTCATACTGCACATATAATTTAAAAATAAAGGTTAATAAGAATTTAAAAATTTGTTAAAAGTTCAATAAATTTGTGTTACTTATTGGTGGTTGGTGATGTTTTATTTATAATTATTAAATATTTTTCATGTACTTACCTCTGGCCACGGTGATCCATAGAGGTACAGGCTCTGGCTCAGGTGTCTTGATCTTCTTTCTTGCATTGGCCTTGTTAGTTGCTTGTCTTTTCATGATGAATTTCAATATTCTACCCAAAACAAAACTAAATTTAAGTAGGTATATGGGTAAGTAATACAAATTTTAACAACATTCTCATTGATAATAAAAATGTTTACAAATATGACACTGTGGTTGCCGAAGCTTTGCCGCTATTATATGTATCAAAATTAGAATCTTTAGAATGTATGGAGGTAAGTCTTCGATTATAAATGTATGTTACCTATGGATCTTCATACATGGTAAAGCCGAGCCGCAAAAGTGGCGAAGCTCTTATTGCTTGTAAAAATTCATACTAAGAATTTCAAAGGCGACAAGTATACAAAATAGTCTAATACCTATGTATAAAAAGAAACGATACATAAACATAAAATAATATGTACTAAGACTTTTATTTTTGTTTGGTAGGTCGGGCCTATGCATAATATACTTTTTCACTTGCTAATTAGAAAATTCAACACTACCCATTACCACAACAAATAGTTAATTTGCAACAATTTGGGCTCTTAGTGATCAATAACTCTATGAATAGAGATAAATTTAGATGCATTTTTTAACAAATATTGTTTTTTAGAATCAACGCCATTTTGTAAGCGTCTCATATAAAATGTAGAAAAAACAATTTACGTATTAAACACAAAATTATCACGTACATCAGTTGTTGATTTACGTAAAAAACTATTATAAAGCAACAAATAAATAATGATACATCGAGTTCATATTAGATTATAATTAGAAAATTAATTAATACAAAGAAATTAACTCACCTCTGAAACAAACGAATGTTAGTAATGAAGAGAAAATTTTTCAAACCAAGAACGTTGTCGCGCTCTTTTTTTTTACCATAATTTAACGCAATGATATCGTCACGTGTACAGATTACAAATATAAGCATTTTAACCAAGTTAAAAAGAGATGTGATGTGTTTAATGTAATTTTTAAAAACTCCTAACTTCTATTGTTAATATTTTTCTTTCTTATATTAACATTTGTTGTATAATGTAAATTATCATGCTCAAAGGGTAAGTTTATTTTAATAAGAGAGTTTGTTATTTAAAAAAATAATAATATTAAGTCGGTTCATGTACGATAGTAATTTTACATGATAGCAACGAAAGAGAGATAGATGCGTTCCAAGCCAAACGCTTCCCATAAGTGTGTCACATCACAAGCCGATGACTTCAAAATGTGATCCGTCACCAGACGGCTGGCAGATGTGAAATATCGAAATTATTTTGTTGGCAGTCCTTCGTATTACTACAAGTATAATCTTCCGGCCTATTTGCTAACTCAGTGTACAACGTTTTGATAGTAATTTCAAAATACATTACGTTTTATATATCCTAAATGAAAATAGCCAATCATACGAAACCCGCAATGTATTTTAAAGTGACCATCAAAACGTTGAACACTGAGTTAGCAAATAGGCCGGCTTATCGGTCTCCCGTCAGTTCGCTATAGACGTTTCACATTTTTTTTTTATTTCCAGCTTATTATATGCACCTACTTGTTTGCGCATGTTAGTGTTTTTTTTTTCGTATATGTTTCTAAAAGTAAAGAAAGCCGGTCAGTCGTATGTATCATAAAATAAGAAAATAAGAACAATTTAGACAAATAAACAAACATACATACTTACATCATTGGACAATGAAGAGATTTATGAATTCTACTTACTGCTAGCCATATAGGTACTACATCATTAAAAAAAGGAGTTCTTGGCGGGAATTTCGGCGGAGAGTACGGCTTGTGTTTTGGATTGTTTTGTAAATTGTTTCTAGTGTACTTTATAATGTGAAATCGGTGTAATTTTGTGTTATAAATGCCAATTTTTATGAACAATGTGCGGAATAATTAAAATAAACTGTCACATACAGTGCGGCTGTAGTGAGATTTACTTAGCGGGCTGGTGAACCGCCTCGTTGTGGGTATTGTCGCCAGGTGCTCCGAAATCAATGAAATGAACTACACCATTTCATTGATAACAAAACAGTAAAAGCGCGTGAAAACTTATTTATACTTGATACTGGCTAAATACGTAACGCGTGGAAGCCATTTTGTTTTTTTAAAAGCAATGAATGACAGATGTTGTTTTGAAATGTCATACTAATATAAATTCATAAACGTCAAACATTTCACATACAACTTAACCTACAAAATCTCAAATGTAAAGTAATTACCTAGGTATATTAGAAATATTCATTAGAAAATTTATTCAGTTATTTGAAACTGAAGATCCATCATATCAGTCGCACAAAAATATCCATTATCTTAGCCGCATGAAAATCATAACTGAATTATATAGCCTTCTCATGGATTTCCAGTACGACAGTCATTAAAAAAGGAAGACAACAGTTAAATGAACATTCATCACACAGCCGCACGATAACCATAACTGGTTCTTTAGGATTTTCAATATCACCGGCTGAAAACTGTTTGTATCTAGTGCGTTTTTGTGGGTGTCCAACATTGCGTTTGTCGATATGTGGTAGCTGTACGAGGACTTTTCTGCTTCATTAACCATCTGTCCTAGGTGTTATGTACCTACTCCGTAGTGTATTTATGAACATTATTCTTTATATGATCTTTATAAATGTTATTGTGTATATATTGTCAATGTGTGTAATCATTATAGTATTATTTTTAAACAATGTTTTTTATTGCTAACAAATCTCAAACTTGGTAGGTATTGCTCGCAAATATATAAGATGTTTGTTATTAAGATATTAGTTATTTTATTAACTATAACTTTGAACGGGTAAGCATTGAATGATTGAAAGCTATAATTGTTTGTATATTTATTAATTAATAATAAAATATGTATAAGAAAATTTCATTTCTAATAATTAGTGCCTTTTTCCTTTGCTTCCATTTACATCATTAAATTAAGAGAACTTTGCTTAGTATAAAATTATGTAAACATTCTTCATGACAATAGAATTATATTTTTATAGGCTTATGGCGATTGTTTAAAAGAGTGAGGAGAGAATGATTGAGTATTTATAAATTGCTTACAATTCCCTACAATTTCACAAAACAAAATTTTCTATCTCGGCAGGCAGTACTTCTAATCCATGTGGATCTGGTATCTTGATTTCATGGCGTTCAAAGTCTATTAAAATCCATTTTTAACTAAATCAAATGCACTTAAGAATCTGTGACCACCTTAGGTAGTGTGGATGGGTAATCCCTATCTTACTGTAAGTTGTAAACTTGTGTTCTAGGACAAAAACTTCAATACCTTATTTTATAATTAATACTAATATAAAATAAATAAATATCCAAGATCAAGGATAATCTGAAAATCTCCATTAACCTGGTCGGGGTTCAAACCCAGGACTCAGTGATTCAAAAGCACTTATGGTAACACATAGTTATATTGTATAGGTATATTTGTTGTCTTATTAATCTACAAAACTTTTCTTTCCTCATTCAAGAGCATGGCCATCAGCTTTGTATTTTAAAAAAAGTCTGTGTCACAAATTGTTTACAACCCTCTACAAAACAAAAGGTCAAAGAAAATTTACTACATGTGGATTAGAATTTTATGCCAAATTTCTGAGGGGTGTGGCTGGTAATCCCAATGGCATGATTTACCAAAAATTTTTGGGCTAGCCGACTACCATTGGGTATCCTTCATTTTGAGCTAAATTGCATGCAGTGAAGAATTTAGGACTTTCTTGGGTTGTGTGGCTGGTAACCTTAATGGCATGATTTGGCAAAATTTTTTGAGCCAGCCGACTACCATTTCCTATCTGCCTTACTTTTCATTTTGAATTAAATTGCACCTAGCTAAGAATTGCCGACTTTCTTGGGTTATTCGGCTGGTAAACTCAATGGCATGATCTGGCAATTTTTTTTGGGCTAAACGACTACCATTAGGTACCTTTATTTTGGGCTAAATTGCACGTAGTAAAGAATTGAGGACTTTCTTGGGTTGTGTGGCTGGTAACTTCAATGGCATGATTTGTCAAAAACTTTTGAGCCAGGCGACTACTATTTCCTATCTACCTTATCTTTCATTTTGAGTTAAATAGCACGTAGTTAAGAATTGAGAACTTTCTTGGGTTGTGTGGCTGGTAAACTTAATGGCATGATTTGGTAAAAAATTTTGAGCCAGTAGGGAAGAGGTAAAGTTGTGACGACTTAAAGTAGTTGTTGAGGTAGGGCCATATAAGGTTTGCAGTCTGAGATGGATCAGCTAACGTGTGGTGCTTGATAAAAGGTCAAAATCCTAATGGTCGCATCTGTGATTGACAATCAGTTGAAATTCCACTAAAACTGAAAAGAGAAGGCGGTGTTGTGACGACTCTTAAGAAGCTGTTGAGGTAGGGCCATGTAAGGTTTGCAGTCTGAGATGGATCACCTCTAACGTGTTGTGCTTGAAAAAAGGTCAAAATCCTAATGGCCGCATCTGTGATTGACAATCAGTTGAAACTCCACTAAAACTGAAAAGAGAAGGCGGTGTTGTGACGACTCTAAAGTATCTGTTGAGGTAAGGCCATGTAAGGTTTGCAGACTTAGATGCGTCAGGTGACTTGTGGTGGTTGAAAAAGCCGTATTAAGATTGACAATCAGTTGAAATTCCACTAAAACTGAAAAGAGAAGGCGGTGTTGTGACGACTCTTAAGTAGCTGTTGAGGTAGGGCCATGTAAGGTTTGCAGTCTGAGATGGATCACCTAACGTGTGGTGCTTGAAAAAAGGTCAAAATCCTAATGGCCGCATCTGTGATTGACAATCAGTTGAAATTCCACTAAAACTGAAAAGAGAAGGCGGTGTTGTGACGACTCTTAAGTAGCTGTTGAGGTAGGGCCATGTAAGGTTTGCAGTCTGAGATGGATCACCTAACGTGTGGTGCTTGAAAAAAGGTCAAAATCCTAATGGCCGCATCTGTGATTGACAATCAGTTGAAATTCCACTAAAACTGAAAAGAGAAGGCGGTGTTGTGACGACTCTTAAGTAGCTGTTGAGGTAGGGCCATGTAAGGTTTGCAGTCTGAGATGGATCACCTAACGTGTGGTGCTTGAAAAAAGGTCAAAATCCTAATGGCCGCATCTGTGATTGACAATCAGTTGAAACTCCACTAAAACTGAAAAGAGAAAGCGGTGTTGTGACGACTCTTAAGTAGCTGTTGAGGTAGGGCCATGTAAGGTTTGCAGTCTGAGATGGATCACCTAACGTGTGGTGCTTGAAAAAAGGTCAAAATCCTAATGGCCGCATCTGTGATTGACAATCAGTTGAAATTCCACTAAAACTGAAAAGAGAAGGCGGTGTTGTGACGACTCTTAAGAAGCTGTTGAGGTAGGGCCATGTAAGGTTTGCAGTCTGAGATGGATCACCTCTAACGTGTGGTGCTTGAAAAAAGGTCAAAATCCTAATGGCCGCATCTGTGATTGACAATCAGTTGAAACTCCACTAAAACTGAAAAGAGAAGGTGGTGTTGTGACGACTCTTAAGTAGCTGTTGAGATAGGGCCATGTAAGGTTTGCAGTCTGAGATGGATCACCTAACGTGTGGTGCTTGAAAAAAGGTCAAAATCCTAATGGCCGCATCTGTGATTGACAATCAGTTGAAATTCCACTAAAACTGAAAAGAGAAGGCGGTGTTGTGACGACTCTAAAGTATCTGTTGAGGTAAGGCCATGTAAGGTTTGCAGACTTAGATGCGTCAGGTGACTTGTGGTGGTTGAAAAAGCCGTATTAAGATTGACAATCAGTTGAAATTCCACTAAAACTGAAAAGAGAAGGCGGTGTTGTGACGACTCTTAAGTAGCTGTTGAGGTAGGGCCATGTAAGGTTTGCAGTCTGAGATGGATCACCTAACGTGTGGTGCTTGAAAAAAGGTCAAAATCCTAATGGCCGCATCTGTGATTGACAATCAGTTGAAATTCCACTAAAACTGAAAAGAGAAGGCGGTGTTGTGACGACTCTTAAGAAGCTGTTGAGGTAGGGCCATGTAAGGTTTGCAGTCTGAGATGGATCACCTCTAACGTGTGGTGCTTGAAAAAAGGTCAAAATCCTAATGGCCGCATCTGTGATTGACAATCAGTTGAAACTCCACTAAAACTGAAAAGAGAAGGTGGTGTTGTGACGACTCTTAAGTAGCTGTTGAGGTAGGGCCATGTAAGGTTTGCAGTCTGAGATGGATCACCTCTAACGTGTTGTGCTTGAAAAAAGGTCAAAATCCTAATGGCCGCATCTGTGATTGACAATCAGTTGAAACTCCACTAAAACTGAAAAGAGAAGGCGGTGTTGTGACGACTCTAAAGTATCTGTTGAGGTAAGGCCATGTAAGGTTTGCAGACTTAGATGCGTCAGGTGACTTGTGGTGGTTGAAAAAGCCGTATTAAGATTGACAATCAGTTGAAATTCCACTAAAACTGAAAAGAGAAGGCGGTGTTGTGACGACTCTTAAGTAGCTGTTGAGGTAGGGCCATGTAAGGTTTGCAGTCTGAGATGGATCACCTAACGTGTGGTGCTTGAAAAAAGGTCAAAATCCTAATGGCCGCATCTGTGATTGACAATCAGTTGAAACTCCACTAAAACTGAAAAGAGAAAGCGGTGTTGTGACGACTCTTAAGTAGCTGTTGAGGTAGGGCCATGTAAGGTTTGCAGTCTGAGATGGATCACCTAACGTGTGGTGCTTGAAAAAAGGTCAAAATCCTAATGGCCGCATCTGTGATTGACAATCAGTTGAAATTCCACTAAAACTGAAAAGAGAAGGCGGTGTTGTGACGACTCTTAAGTAGCTGTTGAGGTAGGGCCATGTAAGGTTTGCAGTCTGAGATGGATCACCTAACGTGTGGTGCTTGAAAAAAGGTCAAAATCCTAATGGCCGCATCTGTGATTGACAATCAGTTGAAACTCCACTAAAACTGAAAAGAGAAAGCGGTGTTGTGACGACTCTTAAGTAGCTGTTGAGGTAGGGCCATGTAAGGTTTGCAGTCTGAGATGGATCACCTAACGTGTGGTGCTTGAAAAAAGGTCAAAATCCTAATGGCCGCATCTGTGATTGACAATCAGTTGAAATTCCACTAAAACTGAAAAGAGAAGGCGGTGTTGTGACGACTCTTAAGAAGCTGTTGAGGTAGGGCCATGTAAGGTTTGCAGTCTGAGATGGATCACCTCTAACGTGTGGTGCTTGAAAAAAGGTCAAAATCCTAATGGCCGCATCTGTGATTGACAATCAGTTGAAACTCCACTAAAACTGAAAAGAGAAGGTGGTGTTGTGACGACTCTTAAGTAGCTGTTGAGGTAGGGCCATGTAAGGTTTGCAGTCTGAGATGGATCACCTAACGTGTGGTGCTTGAAAAAAGGTCAAAATCCTAATGGCCGCATCTGTGATTGACAATCAGTTGAAATTCCACTAAAACTGAAAAGAGAAGGCGGTGTTGTGACGACTCTAAAGTATCTGTTGAGGTAAGGCCATGTAAGGTTTGCAGACTTAGATGCGTCAGGTGACTTGTGGTGGTTGAAAAAGCCGTATTAAGATCGACAGTCAGTTGAAATTGCACTAAAACAGAGGGGGGAGGGAGGGTTGTGACACTTTAAAACGGCTCGGGCTTCGCCCTCGCCTTGGAGCTCGGCCTTCGGCCTCGCAGACCCAAGTGGTCGGCAGTTCGGCCTGCGGCCTCACTGCAGCCCACTTGGGGGGGTGGTGGGGGAGGTTGGACTTATTCTCGGACGGCTCGGGCTTCGCCCTCGCCTTGGAGCTCGGCCTTCGGCCTCGCAGACCCAAGTGGTCGGCAGTTCGGCCTTCGGCCTCACTGCAGCCCACTTGGGGGGGTGGTGGGGGAGGTTGGACTTACTCTTGGACGGCTCGGGCTTCGCCCTCGCCTTGGAGCTCGGCCTGCGGCCTCGCGCCCCCCGTGTGCAGCAGTTCGGCCTTCGGCCTCACTGCAGCACCTTGGGGGGAGGGGGAGGGGGATGCCTCGGGCTTCGCCCTCGACACCCCGGTCGGCTCGGGCTTCGCCCTCGCCCCGAAGCTCGGCCTGCGGCCTCGCAGGCTCGCCCTTCGGGCTCGCTTAGTATGACGGGAATTGGTCTTGTATGGCGGCCATCTTGAATTTTGAAAAAAAAAAAAAAACTTTATCGACACTTGAAATTGCTTACAACCCCCTACATTTTGGCAAAAAAATCAACCCCCTTACCCCCACCGTTTTCGCAGGCAGTACACCTCATCCACCAGGTTTCTTCGATCCTCAAGATGTCAGATTTTTCTGGTACTCACTGGAACACCCACTATACGATGGTATGCATTATATTACTCCACCATACCGGGAACAGGTCAAACAACCATGTCAGTGAGTCAGTCAGTCAGTGGTAATGTAGCTTTATATATTATAAATAAACTAGATGTCGCTCTGTGCGCGGGCTGCGAGCAGCCCGCGAGGCTGGCGTGTTATGTTTATGACCAATAAAGGCATTCAGTTGAGCAGAAAGATAAAAAAGTAAAGAAGTTGGAAATAAGTAGGAAAAGGAGTGGGCGGCCATCTTGGATTCCAAAATGACATCCAGATTCGAGTCGGGCGGGGTCCCAAACCCCCAAATCCAAAATTTCAGTCAAATCCGACAAGGTTGAATAAATTAAAAAAAAAAATTTCGCCGCCATCTTGGATCCAAAAAAGGAGTGCAGATTCGAGTTGGGGGCGGTGAGGGCATGCCAGATATCGATTTTGAGTCAAATCGGGTAAAGTTGAGAATTGGGGGCAATTTAGGGGGGGGTGGGTTAAGGAGGAAGGGATTGAGACTTTCGCTCGGCCTGCGGCCTCGCCACTCTGCGAGCCCTTCGGGCTCGCGGCCCCCAGTGGCCGGCAGTTCGGCCTTCGGCCTCACTGTCGCCCCCTTTGGGGGCCCCCCCCTAGGGGGGGTCATCCGAAGGTCTCGGGCTTCGCCCTCGCCCTTCCGATGTGAGGAAGGGATCGACCAATTGGCTCGGCCTGCGGCCTCGCCACTCTGCGAGCCCTACGGGCTCGCGGCCCCCAGTGGCCGGCAGTTCGGCCTTCGGCCTCACTGCCGCCCCCTTTGGGGGCCCCCCCCTACGGGGGGTCATCCGAAGGGCTCGGGCTTCGCCCTCGCCCGTCGGATGTCGATTTAAACGCAGCTCGGCCTCCGGCCTCGCTTTCGCTCGCCCTGCGGGCTCGCGAGAGTTACTCGGAGGGTCGTGGGGGGAAAAGGGGGGGGTGGGATGAGCAAATTTGGCTCGGCCTGCGGCCTCGCCACGCAGCTCGGCCTTCGGCCTCGCGTTTGCTCGCCCTGCGGGCTCGCAAAGCCCTTCGGGCTAGTGACTTGGGGGGAGGGGGGGGTTGGGGGGGTGATTTTCCGAGGGATCGACCAATTGGCTCGGCCTGCGGCCTCGCCACTCTGCGAGCCCTACGGGCTCGCGGCCCCCAGTGGCCGGCAGTTCGGCCTTCGGCCTCACTGCCGCCCCCTTTGGGGGCCCCCCCCTACGGGGGGTCATCCGAAGGGCTCGGGCTTCGCCCTCGCCCGTCGGATGTCGATTTAAACGCAGCTCGGCCTCCGGCCTCGCTTTCGCTCGCCCTGCGGGCTCGCGAGAGTTACTCGGAGGGTCGTGGGGGGAAAAGGGGGGGGTGGGATGAGCAAATTTGGCTCGGCCTGCGGCCTCGCCACGCAGCTCGGCCTTCGGCCTCGCGTTTGCTCGCCCTGCGGGCTCGCAAAGCCCTTCGGGCTAGTGACTTGGGGGGAGGGGGGGGTGGGGGGGGTGATTTTCCGAGGGGCTCGGCCTTCGGCCTCGCTACGCAGCTCGCCCTTCGGGCTCGCGGGGAGCCGAGTCTTCGGCCTTCGGCCTCAGACTCGGCTAAAGACACTCGGGGGCCCGATTTGTATGGCGGCCATTTTGTTTTTCGAGAAAATTAAAAAAAAAATACCGGCTCGAGAATTTGACCGTGACCCCCTACAAAAGTCACTATGGGGGCAAACCCCTAACTCTGATAGTTTTCGCAGGCCGTACCCCCTTCCACTCTGGTTTCCGTGATCTTCAACTTTTCGGATTTTTCCCCTGGTGAGACAAAAATTCCACATCCAGTCCACCAGGCACCATCACCCCTATCAGTCTCGAAGTGGGAGAACAACTATGTCAATCAGTCAGTGAGTCAGTCAGTGGTAGGTGTAGCTTTATATAATATAGACTAGATGTCGCGTGGGGGCGCGGGCTGCGAGCAGCCCGCGAGGCGGTCGTGCGGCTGTATGGGCGGGGTCAGTTAGGTTTGCAGTCTTAGATGCGTCAGGTGACTTGTGGGGGTTGAAAAAGCCGTATTAAGATTGACAGTCAATTGAAATTGCACTAAAACTGAGGGGGGAGGGAGGGTTGTGACACTTTAAAACGGCTCGGGCTTCGCCCTCGCCTTGGAGCTCGGCCTTCGGCCTCGCAGACCCAAGTGGTCAGCAGTTCGGCCTGTGGCCTCACTGCAGCCCACTTGGGGGGGTGGTGGTGGGCGGTTGGGCTAACTCTTCGACGGCTCGGGCTTCGCCCTCGCCTTGGAGCTCGGCCTTCGGCCTCGCAGACCCAAGTGGTCGGCAGTTCGGCCTTCGGCCTCACTGCAGCCCACTTGGGGGGGTGGTGGGGGAGGTTGGAGTTACTCTTGGACGGCTCGGGCTTCGCCCTCGCCTTGGAGCTCGGCCTGCGGCCTCGCGCCCCCCGTGTGCAGCAGTTCGGCCTTCGGCCTCACTGCAGCACCTTGGGGGGAGGGGGAGGGGGGTGCCTCGGGCTTCGCCCTCGACACCCCGGTCGGCTCGGGCTTCGCCCTCGCCCCGAAGCTCGGCCTGCGGCCTCGCAGGCTCGCCCTTCGGGCTCGCTTAGTATGACGGGAATTGGCCTTGTATGGCGGCCATCTTGAATTTCGAATTTAAAAAAAAAAAATTAGTGACACTTCAAATTGCTTACAACCCCCTACATTTTGGCAAAAAAATCAACCCCCTAACCCCCACCGTTTTTGCAGGCAGTACACCTCATCCACCAGGTTTCTTCGATCCTCGAGATGTCAGATTTTTCTGGTACTCACTGGAACACCCTCTATACGATGGTATGCGTCACAACACCCCACTATACCGGGAACAGGTCAAACAACCATGTCAATCAGTCAGTGAGTGGTAATGTAGCTTTATATATTATAACTAGTGTTTTGGGTGGGGGCGCGGGCTGCGAGCAGCCCGCGAGGCGGTCGTGCGGCTGTATGGGCGGGGTCAGTAAGGTTTGCAGTCGTAGATGCGTCAGGTGACTTGTGGGGGTTGAAGAAACCGTATTAACATTGACAGTCGTTTGAAATTCCACTAAAACAGAGGGGGTAGAGAGGGTTGTGACACTTTAAAACGGCTCGGGCTTCGCCCTCGCCTTGGAGCTCGGCCTTCGGCCTCGCAGACCCAAGTGGTCGGCAGTTCGGCCTTCGGCCTCACTGCAGCCCACTTGGGGGGGTGGTGGGGGAGGTTGGACTTACTCTTGGACGGCTCGGGCTTCGCCCTCGCCTTGGAGCTCGGCCTGCGGCCTCGCGCCCCCCGTGTGCAGCAGTTCGGCCTTCGGCCTCACTGCAGCACCTTGGGGGGAGGGGGAGGGGGATGCCTCGGGCTTCGCCCTCGACACCCCGGTCGGCTCGGGCTTCGCCCTCGCCCCGAAGCTCGGCCTGCGGCCTCGCAGGCTCGCCCTTCGGGCTCGCTTAGTATGACGGGAATTGGTCTTGTATGGCGGCCATCTTGAATTTTGAAAAAAAAAAAAAAACTTTATCGACACTTGAAATTGCTTACAACCCCCTACATTTTGGCAAAAAAATCAACCCCCTTACCCCCACCGTTTTCGCAGGCAGTACACCTCATCCACCAGGTTTCTTCGATCCTCAAGATGTCAGATTTTTCTGGTACTCACTGGAACACCCACTATACGATGGTATGCATTATATTACTCCACCATACCGGGAACAGGTCAAACAACCATGTCAGTGAGTCAGTCAGTCAGTGGTAATGTAGCTTTATATATTATAAATAAACTAGATGTCGCTCTGTGCGCGGGCTGCGAGCAGCCCGCGAGGCTGGCGTGTTATGTTTATGACCAATAAAGGCATTCAGTTGAGCAGAAAGATAAAAAAGTAAAGAAGTTGGAAATAAGTAGGAAAAGGAGTGGGCGGCCATCTTGGATTCCAAAATGACATCCAGATTCGAGTCGGGCGGGGTCCCAAACCCCCAAATCCAAAATTTCAGTCAAATCCGACAAGGTTGAATAAATTAAAAAAAAAAATTTCGCCGCCATCTTGGATCCAAAAAAGGAGTGCAGATTCGAGTTGGGGGCGGTGAGGGCATGCCAGATATCGATTTTGAGTCAAATCGGGTAAAGTTGAGAATTGGGGGCAATTTAGGGGGGGGTGGGTTAAGGAGGAAGGGATTGAGACTTTCGCTCGGCCTGCGGCCTCGCCACTCTGCGAGCCCTTCGGGCTCGCGGCCCCCAGTGGCCGGCAGTTCGGCCTTCGGCCTCACTGTCGCCCCCTTTGGGGGCCCCCCCCTAGGGGGGGTCATCCGAAGGTCTCGGGCTTCGCCCTCGCCCTTCCGATGTGAGGAAGGGATCGACCAATTGGCTCGGCCTGCGGCCTCGCCACTCTGCGAGCCCTACGGGCTCGCGGCCCCCAGTGGCCGGCAGTTCGGCCTTCGGCCTCACTGCCGCCCCCTTTGGGGGCCCCCCCCTACGGGGGGTCATCCGAAGGGCTCGGGCTTCGCCCTCGCCCGTCGGATGTCGATTTAAACGCAGCTCGGCCTCCGGCCTCGCTTTCGCTCGCCCTGCGGGCTCGCGAGAGTTACTCGGAGGGTCGTGGGGGGAAAAGGGGGGGGTGGGATGAGCAAATTTGGCTCGGCCTGCGGCCTCGCCACGCAGCTCGGCCTTCGGCCTCGCGTTTGCTCGCCCTGCGGGCTCGCAAAGCCCTTCGGGCTAGTGACTTGGGGGGAGGGGGGGGGTTGGGGGGGTGATTTTCCGAGGGATCGACCAATTGGCTCGGCCTGCGGCCTCGCCACTCTGCGAGCCCTACGGGCTCGCGGCCCCCAGTGGCCGGCAGTTCGGCCTTCGGCCTCACTGCCGCCCCCTTTGGGGGCCCCCCCCTACGGGGGGTCATCCGAAGGGCTCGGGCTTCGCCCTCGCCCGTCGGATGTCGATTTAAACGCAGCTCGGCCTCCGGCCTCGCTTTCGCTCGCCCTGCGGGCTCGCGAGAGTTACTCGGAGGGTCGTGGGGGGAAAAGGGGGGGGTGGGATGAGCAAATTTGGCTCGGCCTGCGGCCTCGCCACGCAGCTCGGCCTTCGGCCTCGCGTTTGCTCGCCCTGCGGGCTCGCAAAGCCCTTCGGGCTAGTGACTTGGGGGGAGGGGGGGGTGGGGGGGGTGATTTTCCGAGGGGCTCGGCCTTCGGCCTCGCTACGCAGCTCGCCCTTCGGGCTCGCGGGGAGCCGAGTCTTCGGCCTTCGGCCTCAGACTCGGCTAAAGACACTCGGGGGCCCGATTTGTATGGCGGCCATTTTGTTTTTCGAGAAAATTAAAAAAAAAATACCGGCTCGAGAATTTGACCGTGACCCCCTACAAAAGTCACTATGGGGGCAAACCCCTAACTCTGATAGTTTTCGCAGGCCGTACCCCCTTCCACTCTGGTTTCCGTGATCTTCAACTTTTCGGATTTTTCCCCTGGTGAGACAAAAATTCCACATCCAGTCCACCAGGCACCATCACCCCTATCAGTCTCGAAGTGGGAGAACAACTATGTCAATCAGTCAGTGAGTCAGTCAGTGGTAGGTGTAGCTTTATATAATATAGACTAGTGTTTTGGGTGGGGGCGCGGGCTGCGAGCAGCCCGCGAGGCGGTCGTGCGGCTGTATGGGCGGGGTCAGTAAGGTTTGCAGTCGTAGATGCGTCAGGTGACTTGTGGGGGTTGAAGAAACCGTATTAACATTGACAGTCGTTTGAAATTGCACTAAAACAGAGGGGGGAGGGGGGGAGGGACACAACAAAACGGCTCGGGCTTCGCCCTCGCCTTGGAGCTCGGCCTTCGGCCTCGCAGACCCAAGTGGTCGGCAGTTCGGCCTGCGGCCTCACTGCAGCCCACTTGGGGGGTGGTGGAGGAGGTCGCGCTGACTCTTGGACGGCTCGGGCTTCGCCCTCGCCTTGGAGCTCGGCCTTCGGCCTCGCAGACCCAAGTGGTCGGCAGTTCGGCCTTCGGCCTCACTGCAGCCCACTTGGGGGGGTGGTGGGGGAGGTTGGACTTACTCTTGGACGGCTCGGGCTTCGCCCTCGCCTTGGAGCTCGGCCTGCGGCCTCGCGCCCCCCGTGTGCAGCAGTTCGGCCTTCGGCCTCACTGCAGCACCTTGGGGGGAGGGGGAGGGGGGTGCCTCGGGCTTCGCCCTCGACACCCCGGTCGGCTCGGGCTTCGCCCTCGCCCCGAAGCTCGGCCTGCGGCCTCGCAGGCTCGCCCTTCGGGCTCGCTTAGTATGACGGGAATTGGTCTTGTATGGCGGCCATCTTGAATTTTGAAAAAAAAAAAAAAACTTTATCGACACTTGAAATTGCTTACAACCCCCTACATTTTGGCACAAAAATCAACCCCCTAACCCTTACCGTTTTTGCAGGCAGTACACCTCATCCACCAGGTTTCTTCGATCCTCAAGATGTCAGATTTTTCTGGTACTCACTGGAGCACCCTCTATACGATGGTATGCATCACAACACCCCACCATACCGGGAACAGGTCAAACAACCATGTCAATGAGTGAGTGAGTGAGTGGTATTGTAGCTTTATATATTATAACTAGATGTCGCGTGGGGGCGCGGGCTGCGAGCAGCCCGCGAGGCGGTCGTGCGGCTGTATGGGCGGGGTCAGTTAGGTTTGCAGTCTTAGATGCGTCAGGTGACTTGTGGGGGTTGAAAAAGCCGTATTAAGATTGACAGTCAATTGAAATTGCACTAAAACTGAGGGGGGAGGGAGGGTTGTGACACTTTAAAACGGCTCGGGCTTCGCCCTCGCCTTGGAGCTCGGCCTTCGGCCTCGCAGACCCAAGTGGTCAGCAGTTCGGCCTGTGGCCTCACTGCAGCCCACTTGGGGGGGTGGTGGTGGGCGGTTGGGCTAACTCTTCGACGGCTCGGGCTTCGCCCTCGCCTTGGAGCTCGGCCTTCGGCCTCGCAGACCCAAGTGGTCGGCAGTTCGGCCTTCGGCCTCACTGCAGCCCACTTGGGGGGGTGGTGGGGGAGGTTGGAGTTACTCTTGGACGGCTCGGGCTTCGCCCTCGCCTTGGAGCTCGGCCTGCGGCCTCGCGCCCCCCGTGTGCAGCAGTTCGGCCTTCGGCCTCACTGCAGCACCTTGGGGGGAGGGGGAGGGGGGTGCCTCGGGCTTCGCCCTCGCCCCGAAGCTCGGCCTGCGGCCTCGCAGGCTCGCCCTTCGGGCTCGCTTAGTATGACGGGAATTGGCCTTGTATGGCGGCCATCTTGAATTTCGAATTTAAAAAAAAAAAATTAGTGACACTTCAAATTGCTTACAACCCCCTACATTTTGGCAAAAAAATCAACCCCCTAACCCCCACCGTTTTTGCAGGCAGTACACCTCATCCACCAGGTTTCTTCGATCCTCGAGATGTCAGATTTTTCTGGTACTCACTGGAACACCCTCTATACGATGGTATGCGTCACAACACCCCACTATACCGGGAACAGGTCAAACAACCATGTCAATCAGTCAGTGAGTGGTAATGTAGCTTTATATATTATAACTAGTGTTTTGGGTGGGGGCGCGGGCTGCGAGCAGCCCGCGAGGCGGTCGTGCGGCTGTATGGGCGGGGTCAGTAAGGTTTGCAGTCGTAGATGCGTCAGGTGACTTGTGGGGGTTGAAGAAACCGTATTAACATTGACAGTCGTTTGAAATTCCACTAAAACAGAGGGGGTAGAGAGGGTTGTGACACTTTAAAACGGCTCGGGCTTCGCCCTCGCCTTGGAGCTCGGCCTTCGGCCTCGCAGACCCAAGTGGTCGGCAGTTCGGCCTGCGGCCTCACTGCAGCCCACTTGGGGGGTGGTGGAGGAGGTCGCGCTGACTCTTGGACGGCTCGGGCTTCGCCCTCGCCTTGGAGCTCGGCCTTCGGCCTCGCAGACCCAAGTGGTCGGCAGTTCGGCCTTCGGCCTCACTGCAGCCCACTTGGGGGGGTGGTGGGGGAGGTTGGACTTACTCTTGGACGGCTCGGGCTTCGCCCTCGCCTTGGAGCTCGGCCTGCGGCCTCGCGCCCCCCGTGTGCAGCAGTTCGGCCTTCGGCCTCACTGCAGCACCTTGGGGGGAGGGGGAGGGGGGTGCCTCGGGCTTCGCCCTCGACACCCCGGTCGGCTCGGGCTTCGCCCTCGCCCCGAAGCTCGGCCTGCGGCCTCGCAGGCTCGCCCTTCGGGCTCGCTTAGTATGACGGGAATTGGCCTTGTATGGCGGCCATCTTGAATTTCGAATTTAAAAAAAAAAAATTAGTGACACTTCAAATTGCTTACAACCCCCTACATTTTGGCAAAAAAATCAACCCCCTAACCCCCACCGTTTTTGCAGGCAGTACACCTCATCCACCAGGTTTCTTCGATCCTCGAGATGTCAGATTTTTCTGGTACTCACTGGAACACCCTCTATACGATGGTATGCGTCACAACACCCCACTATACCGGGAACAGGTCAAACAACCATGTCAATCAGTCAGTGAGTGGTAATGTAGCTTTATATATTATAACTAGTGTTTTGGGTGGGGGCGCGGGCTGCGAGCAGCCCGCGAGGCGGTCGTGCGGCTGTATGGGCGGGGTCAGTAAGGTTTGCAGTCGTAGATGCGTCAGGTGACTTGTGGGGGTTGAAGAAACCGTATTAACATTGACAGTCGTTTGAAATTCCACTAAAACAGAGGGGGTAGAGAGGGTTGTGACACTTTAAAACGGCTCGGGCTTCGCCCTCGCCTTGGAGCTCGGCCTTCGGCCTCGCAGACCCAAGTGGTCGGCAGTTCGGCCTGCGGCCTCACTGCAGCCCACTTGGGGGGTGGTGGAGGAGGTCGCGCTGACTCTTGGACGGCTCGGGCTTCGCCCTCGCCTTGGAGCTCGGCCTTCGGCCTCGCAGACCCAAGTGGTCGGCAGTTCGGCCTTCGGCCTCACTGCAGCCCACTTGGGGGGGTGGTGGGGGAGGTTGGACTTACTCTTGGACGGCTCGGGCTTCGCCCTCGCCTTGGAGCTCGGCCTGCGGCCTCGCGCCCCCCGTGTGCAGCAGTTCGGCCTTCGGCCTCACTGCAGCACCTTGGGGGGAGGGGGAGGGGGGTGCCTCGGGCTTCGCCCTCGACACCCCGGTCGGCTCGGGCTTCGCCCTCGCCCCGAAGCTCGGCCTGCGGCCTCGCAGGCTCGCCCTTCGGGCTCGCTTAGTATGACGGGAATTGGCCTTGTATGGCGGCCATCTTGAATTTCGAATTTAAAAAAAAAAAATTAGTGACACTTCAAATTGCTTACAACCCCCTACATTTTGGCAAAAAAATCAACCCCCTAACCCCCACCGTTTTTGCAGGCAGTACACCTCATCCACCAGGTTTCTTCGATCCTCGAGATGTCAGATTTTTCTGGTACTCACTGGAACACCCTCTATACGATGGTATGCGTCACAACACCCCACCATACCGGGAACAGGTCAAACAACCATGTCAATCAGTGAGTCAGTGAGTGGTATTGTAGCTTTATATATTATAATATAACTAGTGTTTTGGGTGGGGGCGCGGGCTGCGAGCAGCCCGCGAGGCGGTCGTGCGGCTGTATGGGCGGGGTCAGTAAGGTTTGCAGTCGTAGATGCGTCAGGTGACTTGTGGGGGTTGAAGAAACCGTATTAACATTGACAGTCGTTTGAAATTGCACTAAAACAGAGGGGGGAGAGAGGGTTGTGACACTTTAAAACGGCTCGGGCTTCGCCCTCGCCTTGGAGCTCGGCCTTCGGCCTCGCAGACCCAAGTGGTCGGCAGTTCGGCCTTCGGCCTCACTGCAGCCCACTTGGGGGGGTGGAGGGAGGTGTCGCGCTAAAAATTCGACGGCTCGGGCTTCGCCCTCGCCTTGGAGCTCGGCCTTCGGCCTCGCATACCCAAGTGGTCGGCAGTTCGGCCTTCGGCCTCACTGCAGCCCACTTGGGGGGGTGGTGGGGGAGGTTGGACTTACTCTTGGACGGCTCGGGCTTCGCCCTCGCCTTGGAGCTCGGCCTGCGGCCTCGCGCCCCCCGTGTGCAGCAGTTCGGCCTTCGGCCTCACTGCAGCACCTTGGGGGGAGGGGGAGGGGGGTGCCTCGGGCTTCGCCCTCGACACCCCGGTCGGCTCGGGCTTCGCCCTCGCCCCGAAGCTCGGCCTGCGGCCTCGCAGGCTCGCCCTTCGGGCTCGCTTAGTATGACGGGAATTGGCCTTGTATGGCGGCCATCTTGAATTTCGAATTAAAAAAAAAAAAATTAGTGACACTTGAAATTGCTTACAACCCCCTACATTTTGGCAAAAAAATCAACCTCCTAACCCCCACCGTTTTTGCAGGCAGTACACCTCATCCACCAGGTTTCTTCGATCCTCAAGATGTCAGATTTTTCTGGTACTCACTGGAACACCCACTATACGATGGTATGCATTATATTACTCCACCATACCGGGAACAGGTCAAACAACCATGTCAGTGAGTCAGTCAGTCAGTGGTAATGTAGCTTTATATATTATAATTATATATATAACTAGTGTTTTGGGTGGGGGCGCGGGCTGCGAGCAGCCCGCGAGGCGGTCGTGCGGCTGTATGGGCGGGGTCAGTAAGGTTTGCAGTCGTAGATGCGTCAGGTGACTTGTGGGGGTTGAAGAAACCGTATTAACATTGACAGTCGTTTGAAATTGCACTAAAACAGAGGGGGGAGAGAGGGTTGTGACACTTTAAAACGGCTCGGGCTTCGCCCTCGCCTTGGAGCTCGGCCTTCGGCCTCGCAGACCCAAGTGGTCGGCAGTTCGGCCTTCGGCCTCACTGCAGCCCACTTGGGGGGGTGGAGGGAGGTGTCGCGCTAAAAATTCGACGGCTCGGGCTTCGCCCTCGCCTTGGAGCTCGGCCTTCGGCCTCGCATACCCAAGTGGTCGGCAGTTCGGCCTTCGGCCTCACTGCAGCCCACTTGGGGGGGTGGTGGGGGAGGTTGGACTTACTCTTGGACGGCTCGGGCTTCGCCCTCGCCTTGGAGCTCGGCCTGCGGCCTCGCGCCCCCCGTGTGCAGCAGTTCGGCCTTCGGCCTCACTGCAGCACCTTGGGGGGAGGGGGAGGGGGGTGCCTCGGGCTTCGCCCTCGACACCCCGGTCGGCTCGGGCTTCGCCCTCGCCCCGAAGCTCGGCCTGCGGCCTCGCAGGCTCGCCCTTCGGGCTCGCTTAGTATGACGGGAATTGGCCTTGTATGGCGGCCATCTTGAATTTCGAATTAAAAAAAAAAAAATTAGTGACACTTGAAATTGCTTACAACCCCCTACATTTTGGCAAAAAAATCAACCTCCTAACCCCCACCGTTTTTGCAGGCAGTACACCTCATCCACCAGGTTTCTTCGATCCTCAAGATGTCAGATTTTTCTGGTACTCACTGGAACACCCACTATACGATGGTATGCATTATATTACTCCACCATACCGGGAACAGGTCAAACAACCATGTCAGTGAGTCAGTCAGTCAGTGGTAATGTAGCTTTATATATTATAATATATATTCATAAAGATTTTAATGGAGACTTTCTGAATATCTTCCATGCTGGACTGGTCACAAAGAAAAAACGTAGAATGTACCAGCTGCTTCTCTTCTTGCGCAGTTCGTAAAAGCCGAACGAGGGAGTGGGCGAAAATCTGAGGAATCATGTTGGTAGGCGATGCGACAAGCAATCCATCACCATTTTGATACCGTTTTTCATCTAACGCTCACCAACATGCTGAAGGTGGCTTAGGTATGAAAGGCTCTGTCTACCCTGCAATGGAAAAAGACGTGATACTATGTATGCTTTCTGACTATACATTTCCTGTTTATATTATTTTTAGTTTAAGAGAAAATTCAAGATATAGGTAGTAGCTCCAAGCCAGCAGGTATCTACTAGGGTGGTCCCAGAAGTAGCCGACCTGGCATAAATATAGCAACACTAGCTGAAAATTTAAAAAATAAAACAAAAGTTCGCATCTTATGGCGCTTTAATTTGAAAAAAGAATAAGCTACGTCCTTTTATTTATATTTCACACCAATAAATAGAGATTGCTCTGAGTGAATTTGCAAACATGAACAAAATTGGTCTCCGATATGTGATGCAATACTTTCATTTCAAAGGTGTAAATCCAACCGATATTAAAGTCGAGCTGGATTCTACTCTGGGAGAGTCTGCTCCTTCATTTACAATAGTAAAATATTGGATTGCTGAGTTTTAAAGAGGTCGCACCAGCTGCGAAGACGAACATCGCAACGGTCGGCCAAATAAAGTGACTATACCAGAAATGGTGACAAAAATTCACAAAATAGTATTATAAGACTGTAGACTAAAAGTGCGTGAGTTAGCAGAAATGGTAGGCATTTCAAAAAGTGCTATACATCGCAATTTGACTGAAAAATTAGGCATGAGAAAGCTGTGCGCAAGATGGGTGCCGCGATTGCTCACCATTGAACAAAAGCAGCATCGTGAGGATGTTTCAATCCAGTGTTTGGAGAAATTTCAACGGAATAAAGCCGAATTTTTACGACGATTCATAACGATGGACGAAACATGGGTCCACAAATACACCCCTAGGACGAAAGAACAATCTAAATAATGGACTGAAAAGGGAGAACCGGCTCCAAAGAAGGCGAAGTCAGTTCCATCTGCTGACAAGGTCATAGCGTCAGTATTCTCGGATGCGCATGGTATAATTTTTATTGATTATCTTGAAAAAGGCAATAGCATCAACGGGGAGTATTACGCGAAACTTTTGCAGCGTTTGAGTGATGAAATTAAGATAAAACGACCGCATTTAGTGAAAAAGAAAGTGTTGTTTCATTAGGACAATGCACCAACTCACACGTCCACTATTGCAATGGCTAAAATTAATGACTTGAAGTTCAAATTACTTCCTCATGCACCTTATTCGCCAGATCTAGCTCCCTCTGATTATTTTCTGTTTTCAAACTTGAAAAATGGCTCGCCGGTAAAAGATTTGCCAATAATGAAGAGGTAGAGTGTGCTGTTGATGGCTATTTTGAGGAACTTGATACAGACCACTATAAACAGGGTATTGAAGCTATTGAACATCACTGGGAAAAGTGTATTGCGTTAAAAAGAGACTATATTGAGAAATAAATATTGATTTTTCTAATTATTTTGTGTTATCTTTGTTAGGCCGGCTACTTCTGGGACCGCCCTCGTAGATATCTGACGTACATAAAAAATACATTAAAAAAAAACATATGGTAGATCATAGTAGCTCCTCTCGTTTTAAAGGAGGTTAAAAATCCTCAATCTGTTTGCGAGACTCTTTCTTTTAGACTAATAAAATACGATGTCAAAATAAACTATCCTTCACTTTAACACCGTGTTATTTTTCAATTTATCCTAAGAAATGCTTTTAGAAAAATTTCTCCACTCAAATATCTATTCATGACGAAATCGAAAAGTAATGAATGGTTCTTAATAACAGTGGAATATTTATTTCAAAAACCTTTCAATTGCCGTTATAAATCGCTTCTAGCTCTGTCGGTCGATAATGGCGTCGAGTGCTCCCGATATCTTTGTGCGCTGTCTAAACAACCATTATTTCATTGATAGCTTTGATTCGCTCCGAAAGAGTTAGCTTTTATTTGCGGAGATTCTTTTGATTTTCTTTTGAGAACGTACGTACGTTATTTTATTGTGTTCACAATTGGTACTATGTATTTGTAATCCCGTTTTATTACCATCATTTTGAACAAAGGCCTCTCAAAGGATTTTTCGTACCATGGGATGATATGGTATACCCGCCACGCTTGGCAGGCGCAGTTTCTTGCTTCCGACGCTGCTGCCCATTGGACGTATTTTTAAGCTGTGAAATGATAGAGGTGAAGTGAAAACTTATTTTGCGGCGTTGTATACTTTTTGGGATAGGTAAAAAATATTTAACTCGCTTCAGGACACATGACCAGATCGGAAATTCGTAAGACAGAAACGAAAACGACGGAGTGAGGCCGCCGCAGAGGCGAGTTTTCACTACTCCCGGGGCTGCTATTTTTTTTGGATGAGTATGCTACTCAGACGGATGAATGGGGGAAAAAGCAAATAGCAGCTCGGGAGGCTGGACGCGCACCCGATGCCTTACCAACAACTACCGGCCAAGTAGTTGAGGATGATATCGCTGACCTAATGACGTTAATCGTAATCGTTAACCTTAGGGTATTGACGATTTCAGCTTATACTATCCTAGGTCATCGTCATCGTCATCGGTATACCTCTAGGTATACCCTTTAATTAGATAGGTACCCATAGTGGTTGAAATCTGTCCAATCCCAGAATCTGTCCTAGGATTTTAAGGGAACTGCCTCCGTGGTCCAGTGGTTAAGGCGTTTGCCTGTAGACCCGGGGGCGTGGGTTCGATTCCCACGGGAAGCATACTTTGTTTAGTTGCTTCCAGTTTGGTTTGGACATTGTAGGCTTGAATCACCTGATTGTCTGATAATAAAGATGATTCCGTGCTTCGGAAGGCACGTTAAGCCGATGGGTCCGGCTGCCAACTGGTAGTCGTTAAAGGAACCACGTCAGAGGCCGAGAGGCGGTTCCGAAGAACCTTGACACCAGGGTGTGCATGGTCGATTGACCGTGATATCTACTCGAAATGATGATGAATAATAAAGGGATCAACCAGGCAACCTGTATTAATAATGTTAAAATATTAATATTACCTACATGCCTCTATAAGCTTTTTGGACATCGAAATCCTTTTTATGACTCGTACCCTACCTATCGGATTTTCCCATTCTGCCGTTTTCAATATCTTCCCGACGCCATCTACATTTATATTGGGCCGTTTTGAAGTCGAAAAGGCTTTGATATACACATATTTTTTTTTTTTTTAAATAAATATATACGGACAAATCACACAGATTGAGCTAGCCCCAAAGTAAGTTCGAGACTTGTGTTATGGGATACTAACTCAACGATACTATATTTTATAACAAATACATATATAGATAAACATCCAAGACCCAGGCCAATCAGAAAAAGATCATTTTCCATCTTGACCTGGCCGGGGATCGAACCCGGGCACTCCGTGTCGCAGGCTGGCATGTTAACCACTGCGCCACGGAGCTGTCTAGTACTGTACATATGCTATTCAATCAGCTGTTGCTAGTACGTAAAAGGAAATATATTTGATGTTTTTCTTACCATGATGTTTTTGGAAAATATTTGAGTTGAGACATTATGAACAGGTCAGTAGGAAACAAATTAACTAATTCTGGACACTGAACCAGACACAATAGAACTACGGCTTGTTATCATTAGTTCGATTCACAATCACAAGTATAGGTAGGGACTTGACTAGCTCCGTGGCGCAGCGGTCAACACGCCAGCCTGCGACACGAGAGTGACCGGGTTCGATCCCCGGCCAGGTCAAGGTGAAAAATGATCTTTTTCAGAGTGGCCTGGGTCTTGGATGTATATCTATATATGTATTTGTTATAGAATATAGTATCGTTGAGTTCGTATCCCATAACACAAGTCTCGAACTTACTTTGGGGCTAGCTCAATCTGTGTGATTTGTCCGTATATATTTATTATATATATTTATATAAGTAAGGTTCGGCCCGGCTTCGGTTGTATTCGGCAGCCTTCGGCAATGTTCAGCTCCATGATGTCGAAGTGGCGTGGTGGGGTCCGCCGGCCGCCAGTTAATAGGTTCAAGCTTGTACAGTCACTTCCTTAACAGCATTAATTTAAAATTTAAGTAAAAGCTTTTTTTTTAGTCTAGTTACCTATAGTTTACTTTCCTAAAATAAATAAATAGAGATGAAAGGTGCGCATATGTATCAGAATGAATAAACACAAGATATTTCATTAAATTTATTAGTCCACAAAATATTTCTTATATAAAAATATGTTCACAATAAAATTTACGTAAAAGTAAAAAAGAAATGTACCACAGTAACTAACAGAGGGTTATCGAACCTTCTTTACTCTTCTACTCTTTACTTGTAAAAATGATGGATGAGGTTCGGACAATATACAAAATGACTAGAAATATTTAGTTACGAATAAAGTCTTAAAACTATAAGAAAATATACATTTATACAGATAACAAGTAGAACAGGTTGATTATGCTTTATGTACAATTAGCTTTCGCCCGCAGCTTCGCTCGCGTCAACGTCGTTCTCTCGGAAACAGTACTTTTTTACGGGATGAAAGGTAGCCTAAGTCCTTCTAGTACTCCAGAGACCTGGGATGATGATCGTTAATGATCGAAATTACATTATTTTTACACCTAACGTTTCGAACACTTTACAGTTTTTATGGTCGCAGGTAGACTAAGTTGACAGGGCCCCTCGTCTTTTGTGTTATAAGAACTATACAAAACTGCCGCCTACAATATTTATTGATAACGTTTCGGATGTAGGTAGGTACGCAGTATTGGCCCACGGTGTCTGAAGATCTTGCAGTAGTTGTGATGAAATTGAGATTTTATTAAATTGATGACAGGATCCCAAGCTGGTGGTAACTGCCAACCATCCTCTCTATTGAAATTAGGATGAATTTTTATTTTTAATTTAAATGTGTAACAATCACGAAAACATGAGAAACCTACATGATGATCTGTTTAGAAGTTACGGCGTGAAATCGAAACAAACAAACTCACTTTCGCATTTATAATACTAGAGTAAAAAACTAAAGGAGAAGCTTTTCAACATATTTCACGTTTCTGTTTCATATGTACCTGTGACTTGTTTTGGGGCAATTTTATAGAGAAAATATTATCGGCATTAAATTCTATGAAAAATAAGTTCAAACATCGAATCACAAAGGAGTAAGTCGAGAACTTTCATACACAAGTATCAAAAAGTTTTTTTATCACTCGAAGGTCGAATAAATGTCATAAATTTCACCAAGCACTAAATGACCTTCAGGCGGCTCCGCTGGATCAGGTGTTCGGGTCGTTCGGTAGTGGAAGATCACTTTCCTTGTTTAAAGGGCTGTTTCCGGGGTCGCCATCCCCGCTGTTGCCGCTGGTGATGGCCACCGAGGTGAGAGGTACCTGAGGAAAAGACATGGTAAAGTTTCGTTTTTTTTTTTATTAACCTATGATTTGGTTATGGTTCCACTGCTGGGCAAACGCCTCTCCCATTTTTTTCCACTCATCCCTGTCAGATGTTACTCCTGACCTACCTAGACGCTTTTCCTGAGAAAGTTTCGTTCATTGAGAAAAAAAATGCAGACGATTTGCTGAAATAAAGTTTAACATATTATAATTCTATATAAACTTACATATTACACACGAAAAGTTCGCAAACATAATCTTTACTTCTTAATCTTTTTACATGTTTGTTGCTTTTAAAGTCAAATCTTGCAACTCAATTTTGAAGCACTTATCTTTCCAAGCTGACCTGAAATGTTGTGTTCTTACATTGTAATCCAACATACATAAGAACTTCTTATGTATGTTGGATTACAATGTAACATTTTGGTAACATTATGATACTAAAGAGCTGATTTGGTGATGAAGTCGGAAGGTGGCCATAGGAACTTCTAAACTAAAGAAGATTAACCCATAGATTTAGGGCTTATGGGATTTGTCGTGACAAGCACTTTACAGTCAGTATAAACCGGTCATAATAAAAGCTTGTCACAAAAATGTTTTTTGTTTATTACTTTCTAGGTATTTATTACTTAAGTAATAAATAAATTTATTACTTATGTAATATGTATCTGGATTGATATTTGGCGTTACCATTCAATGATATTTGGCGAGCTCCGTGGCGCAGTGTTTAACACCAGCCTGCGACACGAGGGACTCGATCCCCGGTCAGGTCAAGATGGAAAATAATCTTTTTCAGATTGGCCTGGGTCTTGGATGTTTATCTATATGTTACGGTAAATTTGATTAATCGAAAATTATTAATAATTTTATAACATTATTAATAATAACCTCGTGTTTTGGTAAATGTGAATAAAAAACTGAAATTAATTACTTTTGGTAGTTATTATTAATAATTCAATACACACATTGGTAAAAGTTATTAAAAACCCAAAGTTATTAGTCCAGCAGGTATTTATTTAGAATATGATATGACGACGATACTACTTATTCGTAAGATATGACACATATAACAGTGGTTGTCTCAGATCACACAAACAAGGGTAGGTAGGTACTTGTTCTAAAGAAACTGACAACAATAATCACCTCTTAATCTGTACTCTTAATTAACAAAGTTAAAAGAGTGAGAGAACAGCCTCTCGGCAGCGAAAGGGAGTCGCTATTGCTGCCCTATCTCGAGCTACTGGAACAGAGTCCACGTTGGCTCGAGACATGCTCGTCTCAATGTAAAATAACTTTAGTTTTTAATATTTTTATTTGGCTCACTTTACTAACCCTAGTTTATTAGCTTATTTTTGGTACTAACCTATGTTATAGAAATGTATTTCTAAAATAAAACGTTATTAGTATTATTATTTGTATCTCCTTTGGTTTCACGGGTGTTACCGGTCAAGGTAAGGACCGGTCCTTTAGAGGCTTGCGTGGAGATATATATCCAACATGTAGAGGCCCTTTGGAGAAGTTGATGTAAAGTTGGTCTCCAGCCAGAACTTGTTTCTGGAAATACCAATGTATGATATGTCCTTGAACAGGTCTAGGCTGGAGCAGAAACTATTGCATTATGAAAGACAAATTTATGAGATTGAAATGTGGCTGGACTTGTGCTAGGTTATTGCCAAGGATCGGACACCTGCTATTAATATAAAATGGCAAAATTATAGACTCGTCATCACCATCAAGAAGGCCTCTTGTGATCAAAGTAGTAAAAAGGCCTCGAGATTACAACCATGGGAACAGGCATGAAAATATGTAAGTGTCTATTTTAGGGTGGAGATCTTGAAAATGATGTAATTTTTGGAATCCAAGATGGCGGACGCAACTTTTCATGAAAAACCTGCAAAGGGGTCGTTTTTTTGGTTTTTATCTTAGTTATGTAAACCAAGATGGCGGGCGCGACTTTTCATGATAAACCAACATGAGTGTCGTTTCTAGGTTCTTGGGGTTTAGAGGCGCATATCTCGAAAATGACGTCAGTTATATAATCTAAGATGTCGGACGTGACTTTTCATTATAAATCGACGTGATTGTCAGTTTCTAGGTTTTTTTCGGTGTAGTTTTGGAAAATTACATCAGTTTTAGTATCTAAGAAGGCAAAATCTTCGCGTGGCCTCTCGCACATCCCGCACGCCGCCTCGCCACCCCTGCCCGCACCTCTGTTGCCCGATCGAGAAAAAAATCGCCAGTGTACATTTATTTTTATCGGTAGTTATTACATTTATCGGTACTAAGGTTACATTATTAATAATCACCGACAAATGTGATTAATTTCTCACTTTTACCTGTACTTTCGGTAATTATTAATAATGATAGACAATTATTAATAATTTTTAATTAATCACTCTAACCGTAACATATATATGTATTTGTTATAAAATAAAGTATCGTTTGATTTAGTATCCCATAACACAAGTCTCGAACTTACTTTGGGGCTAGCTCAATCTTTGTGATTTGTCCGTATATATTTATTTATTTATTTATTATTCAATTATATAATAAGATCTCAAAACATATTCCTTTTAATCGTTTTCGAACCAAATTAAAAGAAATGGCTGTTAGACGAATGCTTCTATTCAATCAATGAAATTATGGCGTCTAAATAACAGTTTTCACTTTAACACGATTATTTTATATTATAGAGGTAATTCATAACATGATTAAATACATTTATGACAAATTTGTAAACATTTATAATAATAATATTTAAGTAGTCAAGTTATGATGATGGATAAATAGGCTTGTGCTTGACAAATTTTGTAACCCTATTTTGTACCCTATTAAATGCAAATAAATGATATTTTTTCTTTTTTGCCAGCTCTAGATATGTCCTCTGAAGAAAGAGAAGTGAAAACCTTGGCACAGTTATATGAAACAAATAAACGAGAAAATAGGAAGGGGTTTTTATGATGTAGGGCGCCAAACGAGCAAGCGAATCAACTGATGGTAGCGATCAACGCTGGCCATGGACAACTGCAACACAAAGGTGTGACAGGAGTGTTACCGGCCTTTCAATGAGTCTGAACGTAGCATAGAAGCGGTAAAACTTCTACTGGAACATTGATTTTCTGTGAGAGTGTGGTAATTGCCCGGAAAGCCATTCATGCTACTAGCAAAAATGAATTTTGCCGGAAGTGTGGCTCGACTAAGACTTTCTAAAGCTAGGTACATTAGGTACATTTCGCACTTTAAAAAAGAGTTATTTAAGGCATATAAGATTCAATTTTAAATTAAGTCTCTAATTTCATTGAAACAATTTAATTTGAGCATTCCATTGGATTTTTGAAGTTTCTTACAGCAGTGTTACTTTTGGAAATAATAAAACATTTTTTATAAAAAACCAACTTCAATCAAAATCGGTTGGGACCAATTTGAAAGCATATCCGTTTAAACAAAATAGTATTAATTTTTATGAGTTACGTGGTAACAAATAATAAAAAAGAAAAAATCGAATTGTTAACCTCCTTCTTTTTTGAAGTCGGTTTAGAATAGAAGGATGATAATGAGATAGACTTTCTAAAGATAGGTATACATACATGGTGAAATATTAATCGTTCTGGACCCTTAAAGGGATGATTCAGGTAGTCGATATAAATAACTTTTCGTATGGGACCAATGCTACTCAACATTTTTTTTGACGTTCCCATTCAAACTGACCGGGCCGATTTTTTTTATACTGAATTTTTTTTGAGTTCTCAGCATTGGTCCCATGGGAAAAGTTGTTAATAGTTGAACCACCCCTTTAAGGGTCCAGAACGATCAAAATTTCACCAGGTTTATTACACAGTATCCCAAAAAAATATATTAAGAGTAATTTAAGGCATCATATGTTACAATTTCAAAATGTCTAATGCCTTGAAACAATTTAATTTGGTCGTGTCACTAGATTCAAAATATAAAATAAAAAATATAAAATCCAAAAGTGTTACTTTTGGAAATATAAAAAAAACAACGGATTGCACTTCGGGAGTGCCGGCAGAAGTGAAAACTCCGCTCGGCAGAAAAAGAGAGGAATATTACTTCTTTTCCTCCGCCGCGCCGGCGGTCTCAGGTCACGTGTCCGTCTTACGAATTTTCGATCAGGTTACGTGTCCTGACGCGAACTTTACATTTTTTACCCATCCCAAAAAGTGCACAACGCCGCTAAAGAAATTTTCACTTCAAAAATCAATCTGTTGAACTAATTTTAATGAAATTTAAATGTGACCCATTTGAAACCATAATCATTCAAAAAAAGGTTCAAGAATGAGGGGAGTTAAGCAAAACAAACATTAAATACAATCGAATTAATCACCTCTTCCTATTTTTCTATGTTTTTTTTTGTTATTGGACGGCAAACGAGCAAGCGGGTCACCTGATGGTAAGTGATCGCCGCTGCCCATGGACAACTGCAACACCGGGGTGTGACAGGTGCATTGTCGGCCTTTCAAGGAGTTGGGGGAAGGAAATGAGGAGGGGAGGGGAAGGATGGGCTGACCGGCTCTCTCACTCACCGAACGAAGCATAGAAGCGGTAAAGCTTTACCGCTTTTCCTAACTTCTAAGTAAGGATGATTAGAATCAGACGTCAATTTTCTGTGAGAGTGTGGTACTTCCCCGGCCGAGCTGTCCCAATCATGCTACTGCTACATTACCATGACTATTTCTGAAGTCGATTGAAAATGTGAACTGAATTTAACGTTAAAGCTGGTAATATTTTAAACGGTTACCACTGATTTATGGAAATAAACGAATTAGGATTTCCAAGACCGAATTTCATAAAATATTTTCAACTTTCCCAACTTTTCCTCCGAAAATTATTGCGTGTCGGAGTTTATGGGAATATCGACCTTAATAAATTTCTCGAAAACTCTCGATTTTGTACAGGAAATTGAGATTTAATTAATCAGTTATTGTAATATAATGTATTCTGAGAACTGGTAATTAAAATCTCAGTGTTCTGAAAGTTTTTTTTTTAATTGTGCCTATATTTTAAGTGTGTTTGTTTGTAAACCCACTTTGGCGAGCTCCGTGGCACAGTGGTTAACACGCCAGCCTGCGACACGACACGAGGGCCCCGGATTTGATCCACGGTCAGGTCAAGATGATAAATAATCTTTTTCAGATTGGCCTGGGTCTTGAATGTTTATCTATAAATGTTTTTGTTATAAAATATAGTATCGTTGAGTTAGTATCCCATTACACAAGTCTCAAACTTACTTCGGGGCTAGCTCAATCTGTGTGATTTGTGCGTATATATTTATTATTTATTTATTTATTCCGGGAAATTCTACTTTACCCCGGTTAGGTCAAGATGGAATGACCTAACCGGGGATCGAACCCGGGCACCCTCGTGTCGCAGGCTGGCGTGTTAACCACTGCGCCACGGAGCTGTCAAATGAAAGGCACCCTGTCTTTCCCTATGTCCATACCATATGTCATTCAAATTAGTTCAATGGTTGAAGCATGAAAAGAAGACAGAGTTACTTTCGCATTTATAATATTAGTATGGATAAAATGGAAGTGTAGATAGCGCGAAATAGTGCAACCTTATTATAGTACTACTAAGAGCGCGCCGCGGACTTTTCGTTCGCCACTGTTCGTTGTTTGCGTTGGGCCTAAATAAAATAGGTAGGACGGGCGACAGAATAGATAAATGCAATTGCATCAAAACACATAGAATATATTTTCTTATTTTATTTGAAGGACCTATTGCTATTATTTATAAAATGATATACAAACAATAATAACTCTTTTAAAAATGTTGACTTTCTACATTTTCGTTTTAGCATTATAAAAATGATAATCTAGGTTAAAGTTTCAAGTCCATTTAGTTTTATAGTTTTCACTTAGATATGATGCGAGGCAGTCGGGCCTGAGGCGTGCCAAACGTGACCTGAATACAGAGGTGGAGGCGGCAATGAACATTTTACAGAACAGGACTGGAAAACCATTTTTCTTATTAGCTTTGACTTGCGACATTTTTAGGGAATTTAATATCGGCATAAAAATCCTTCCCTGTCTTCTTTTTGAGTCGAACTGTTTTCGTTTAAATGTATCTAGTATATAAGCCGTGTGGTTTCCGCCAGAGTAAAATAGGACCACTCCAAGTCTTCCCATGGATGTTGTAAGAGGCGAATTAGGAAATACACGCTAAACAAAGCTCATAAACATCAATGAGACCTCTCCAACCCGTCTGGCCAGCGAGGAGAGTGTAGGTTAAATCCTCTGTCTGCTTTGGCCAAGTATGGCTTCGGTAGTACAGAGAGGGTCATGCTCCTGCAGTGGAGACTAAAAAGACTTGATGATGATGTATCTTTTTGAACTTTGAATCACAATTTGGCAACGCTGATCGCTGCCTTAAACACCTCTTTGAGGTTTCCTATGTATTAAGTCGGGTAATGAGGTCTTGGGCCACGCTCGTCGCTGCCTCTAGTTCACCACTTTGAGGTATCCTATGTATTACGCCAGGTTGGGTCTTTGTCCGCGCTGATCGCTTTTGTTCACCTCTTTGAGGTACCTATTCTATGTGTTAAGTTGGGTTAGGTTGATGTGTCTGCCCACGAATCGCTGCCTCTTGTTCATCTTTATGAGATTCTACCTATATTTTAAGTTGGGTTAGGTCATATTTTCCGTCCCCCCCGAGGTGGTTCCCGGTTTGTCGTACTGGGGGGGCTCAGTACCCGTGGTTAGCCACAAGCCACGGGGAAGCAAAGAGGAACCCGCGCGGGGGCGCTCCTGCTGCCTGACACACCAGCAGCGAGCGCCCACATTGGGGCGGCGGGGGAGTGGGAAGTTCTCCCCCCACCCGAGGAGGGGCGCTCTCGCGGGCTCGGCTTCGGCCTTGAGCCTGCTGGGATGCGCCCAATGGAGCGGCGGGGGAGTGGGAAGATCTCCCCCCACCCGGGGAGGGGCGCTTCCGAAAGGATGCGTCCATTGGGGCGGCGGGGGAGTAGGAAGTTCTCCCCCCACCCGAGTTGGAGCCGCCGGGAGGGGAATATTTTATTGCTCTCCCGGCGCTTCAGGCGGGGCCACACCGCCGTGGCTGTGGTCGGAGATCGGTCGCGGAGGAGAGGGAGTTTCGGAGCTGCGTTGCCGATCTCCCTTTCTTCCGCGGCCGAGCGGTGCCGCACCGTGTTTGCGGCGAGAGGCAAGCGGCGGAGCTTATCATCTTCTCCGCCGCTGGGAGCCAGTTTATCTGGCTCCCATGGGGTCACAGGCGGTGGACTGCGTGGGAGTCTGTCGCCTCTCAATTGGCCCAAGGAGGTACGGCGCGTCCGTGAGTTCCGGACGCGCCGACTTGGTGAGTCGGGGGGACGCTCAGACGTCCCCGAGGAGGGGCTGCGTTGGCGGCCAGCCGCGCCGGGGTTCGCGGTTGTATTTCCTTTCCCGTGTCCCCGGCAAAAGCGGTCGAGATGGAACTCCGAAGGTTTTTTAGTGGGTAGGCACGTCACTCTGGCGTGGAGTCCCACATAACCCGACAGCTTCCCCTGCAAGCTGTCGGGTATCCGTAACATAAATCTTTCCTTCGTTAAAAAAAAAAAGGTCATATTTTCCGTGAATCAATTTAGATTTGAAAGAAGAAATCAGAAAAGGACTTGATACGATGCAAAATATTTGCACATAACAGTTAACCCATTTAAAAGCGTTACTAAAGAATAAAACCTTTTTAAGGGAAAACTGACAAAATATGCAAACATTTCTATTCGCCGCGTTAGAAAAGAGCTTTGGTATTGTTTTGTTTCCCGGGAGAATGTTTGTTGAAACGGAACGCGAGGGAAATGTGTACGGAACTAAGAGTCGTAAATCCCTTACATATGTATTTACTATTATTTTTGTGCATATGTTTTGTAAACTTGTTTTAGTCTACAATCTCAGTGGTTTATTTGAAAAGGATCAATTTTTATTCTAGATATTACAAAATGACATGATATTACATATTTATAAAATGATATTTAATTAAATCTTTATGCCTAACGGAGTAGACAGTCTGTTCCGTTAGGGAATAAGGTCTAGAGGCTACGTATAGCGAGTTGGATTGGTTGTATGCCCGCCCATATAGGTCGATAACGGAGTAAAATAGTGAAGGGGTGCTAGCCGCATCGCTTCTTATTATGATACCTTATTTATTTGCCCGGACTGGGCATCTACGATCTGCGCGGGAATATAAGCAGCTGGTTTATTCTATGTTTTTTATTTCCTCCCACCTCAGCATGGAAGAAAACAGTTTTGGTCCTAGAAAGGCCTATCTTGGGGGTAAGTCGCCCGAGACCACGGGGAGGCCAGTAATAGGAGCTAAGCCTACTTAATGGACTTTATTCCGATGGCAAAAACGAGAGGGTAAGAGTTGGAGCTTCCTCTGGCTTTATTGGACATCCTGGATTCCGAGGATATTCAAAATTACTACTTGCAACTGACCTACTTCCAGTATTCTCATGCTGTTATGTATATTTGAGAGAAGGTGCTTTATCATTAAACTAGCTTTCGCCCGCGGCTCAGCCCTCGTCAATGTCGATCCCTCGGGAACAGTACTTTTTCCCGGGATAAAAAGTAGCCTATGTCCTTCTCGGAACTCCAGAGAATTTGTATGCAAAATTTCATGATGATCGGTTCAGTAGTTACGGCGTGAAAGCGTAACAAACAAACAAACAAACAAATAAACAAACAAACAAACAAACTCACTTTCGCATTTATAATATTAGTAAGGATAAGGATAAGGATGCACATGAGCGCCGACCAAGTGAGAAACACCAACGCATGTACATATACCAATGTTTTTACACGTGTGAGTGATATCTTTGACGTACGAGCGCTTCTATCAGGTGAATCAGGTAGCTGCATTATGTTTTTGCTCATCCACTTGGACACCAAATGATGAGGCCTCCGTACGACGCTATAACTTAGGTATGTTGGTAGCGTTAGGCGCAACAACATGGCTATAGAATCAAAAAATCTATGCCTAAAAAGTCCAATCATCCATAAAGATATGAGGACTGGTGATTGCACTCGCTTAGGCATCGTTCACACTAGCGTATCAACTGCTCCGCTGACTATGAGTACGTATACCAATAGTATTAAAATCAATAAACTGCGTAACGCGCGTGTCTGACGGCGGCGGACAATACGCTAGTGTATACATGGTGTATACGCTGCCTTAGCCGGTCGGACAATAGACCTTTGTACTGAATGTTTATGAGCTATTAAAGTCATTGCTGTTTGATATGCAGAACATATACTCATTCGTATGCAAACATTCATCAAATAGGTTCATTTGGTTAGATATACTTGCGCAGTGAAGTTAACATATGAAGAGTACGGGATACTAAATAAAGGTAAAACTATGGACCATATAAAGCTATAAGTGTGGGGTTCAGCTTATTGATAAGCTGCTCAAGACGTAAAAGCTCCTTTGATATTACGCGTTTTCTCCAATATTCAGAATAAACGAATAATGTGATGTCATAATATTTTATCTTAAGAAGTTAGAATTTACAAATATGAATAAGGTTTAGAACCACCTTCCTTATAGTGGGTTGTGGTTTAAGATGGTTAAATTAGACTGATACTACCGTATTGATAATAAATAAATAAATAATAATAAATATATACGGACAATTCACACAGATTGAGCTAGCCCCAAAGTAAGTTCGAGACTTGTGTTATGGGATACTAACTCAACGATATATACTTTATAACAAATACATATATAGATACACATCCAAGACCCAGGCCAATCTGAAAAAGATCATTTTCAATCTTGACCTGGCCGGGGATCGAACCCAGTCACTCCGTGTCGCAGGCTGGCGTGTTGACCACTGCGCTACGAAGCTAGTCATTGATGTTTGATGTATCTCCTCCATAGCGATATCATGAGTGTACTGTCGAAGAGGTTCAGATAGCGTAAAGTTGTGTCCTTTGCCATATCCTACGAACAAATGAATAGAAGGAATGAATGAACCAGACTGGCATGTAAGGACAGAGTGACGAGCGGTTGCAGTTGGTTTTATATTTTTTTATCTCAGCTACCTACATAAGCCTCAAAAGTCTAGTGAAGTAGCAAAAGCTCATTCGGAAGCGTTTGCTACTTCACTAGGGCAAAGTGCTCTGAGCCTTTAAAGGCAACATTTAGACTTTGTTTTGTGTGCGCATGCCAAGCCATGCGCACACAAAACAAAGTCTAAAGAGCAGCAAAGCTATTGTTGCCAAAAGGACCCCGATCGCGATATAAACTCATTGCGTAAAGGGCCTATTGAATATGTAATGGCAAAAGCCTTTAAAGAGCAGCTACTTTCATCGTTTGCCTGACAGGCCAAAAGTTATGATCCCAGAAACATCTATTTTATGTGTAAGTCATCCGCGAGACTACCGGGCGGCCACCAGAAGTGGAGCTACTTTACGCACTGTAAGCCGAAGGCAAGCGGCTCGAAGTTAGGGATTCTTTTAGCTATTTGGAGCTGGAGGAGGATCGGAATAGGGTTGCGAGACACACGGGGTTCTTCACAAAATCTGCTTTTGGTGAGTTGGGGTTGCTGATCAGGATCATATCCTCTACAGCGGGTGCTGCAGTCGTTTGCAACGGCAGGTGGTCTTGCAATTCGCAAAACTAGGTCATAGTTTTAAATGTAGTATTACTTTAGTTCTAGCAACACTGATATGTATTTTTCTTCTTGGTCTATGGTTGCCCAAATAAACGCATCGTCTCGAGGCTCGTATTTTGATTCCTAACGACAAACCTAACTAACCAGCACGAAATACAGCCCAAAAGCCTTCCTACAGGTGGGTCAAAGTTGTGCCTGGGTTGCAACAAGAAATCTCTGTCCATATACCGCATGATTTTGAAGTAAAAAATTGCACGAAAAAAAATTAAGCTTCCCATACAAAGTCGCTGATCAGGGCGAATTTCTATGGAAGGTCATTTTCTATTTCGTTTTTTACTTTTTTTTCTTGCAATTCTGTATTCCATTAAAGATTCTGATTCCAGGATTTCAGTTTCAGAGTTTCAAAATCACGGGGTATGTACAGTTGAACTTACCATAGAAACAGCAGTACATATGTGTGTATCCGACTGCCTCGGAGGTGGGGATAGCGACGCGTCGAACCTCAAGTCTAGCTGCAGCATGAACACTGCTGCTGCTAGAGTTGTGACGGACACTGAGAGCTGTGCTCCTGCAACGCCTATACACGTAGTGCTTCCACACCTGGGAATATAAGAAATAATTAAAATGTAAGACTGGAGGATTTGATCATGTTGGAGCCCGGTACATTGAGCTCCGGAACCGCAAAAATTGTAGATTTGATACTTGGCTCTAAATAAATATTTTTTATTTCTTTCTTTAAATTTGTAGTGGGAAAGTTCCCACTAGAAATTTAAAGTAGTAGGCCTTCTTTTGCTTTGACTTCAAAGGCCTACTACCCCGTCTTATAAGCCCTAAGATCAGTGCCTTGTGGTTCCAGGTGAAATCGGGTACATAAGACACGGTTTTTATGAGATACGTAAGCACCGATTGCTTCAAAACAGAAGGTCTGAAAGTACTTCTTCAGGATTATTGATGTTGCTGAGGTTACCATTATCTATCATAAGGGCTGAAAGTCTGGCTGCGTACTTGCTAGAATATGAATAACTATCGCGAGCAATGGACCGATAAGGGGGACCTTGACAACTGAACCTTATTATTTTTACGTTGGAAAATGAGTAGACTGGTCTATCCATGACTGTGGGGTATGGGCCCCACCTTTTGCTATTAACATACGTATTAGGGGTCTGATCCTTACATAGTCTTACTATTAGAGTTATTCCTGCACAAGGTAGCAAATCTAGGGTCCGTAGATAACAATTAGAAAATGGCTGAGACTTGAGAGAAATTAAAAACCCTTACCTAATATTCATAAAATACCCAAAACGCAATGACACTGCCATGCTAGGCAGTGTGGGCCCCAAGGGCTGTTGTCCACAGCAGTGTCAATGGGATGGCTGCACAAGGTGAAGGGCCTAGGGCTCACCTCGGTGCGCCCCAGGTTTTGGTCGATCTAAGGCCTATCTTAGGTGTAAGTTACCCGAGGCCACCGGGCGGCCAGTAATCGGAACTAAGCCTTATATTATAATACTTTTTTCCGATGGAAATAACGAGAGGGTAAAAGTCTGAGATTCCTCCGACTAAATCCTTCTGGATTCCAATTATATTATAAGCAACTATGTGGACATCTTGGATGCTGAGGAATTTCAAAATAATCACTTGGAACTGACCTACTTCCAGCATTCTCCTGGCGGTTATATATATTCGAGTGAGGTGCTATCTAATGATGCACATGAGCGCTGATCAAGTAAGAAACACCATCGCACATTCATATACTAATGTTATTAAAAAAACCCTTACCCGATATTCATAAGAGACCTAATACAAAACGCTAGCATAGCGGTGTGGGCCCCAAGGGCTGTTGTCCACAGCAGAGTCAATGGGATGGCTGCACAAGGTGAAGGTCCTAAGGCCCGCCAAGGGGCGCCCCAGTTTCTGGTCGATCTCGAACGCGCTGACACCCAGCCGCCAAACCCCCTACTGTAGTATACTGACGTTGCTGAAAATAAAAAAGTAGAAGTGTGGTTTTTGACCACTATGGCTTAGTCTACCACAGGTGTATTTGGATCGCAAGACCGGGGATCGAATCCCGATTAAGTTATGATGAAAACGATATTTTTCAGATTGATCTGGGTCTTGGATGTTTATCTATTATAAAATTTTGTATCGGTGAGTTAGTATCCCGTGACACAAGTTTACAACTTACGTTAGGCTATACGTTCTATGTCATTTGTCCTAAGGTATAGACCTACCTACATCGAAAATCCTCTGGCTGCTCTGGCCAAGTATGGCCCTAGTAGTACAGAGAGGGTCGTGCTCCTGTAGTGGAGACTAAAAAGGACCTGATGATGATGATGATGACATCGAAAATTGGTCGATTTGAGCCGATTTGAGTCGCATTTTGGGACAAGAAACATCCTTAAGTAAGCATACTTTCATTATCTAACTTTAATACTGGCTAAAAGTAACTGATTCACAGTTTTAGACTTTTGTGCTCCCTAAATATAGAAATTCTATTTAATCAAGTGCAAATATTTTAAGGGCTCTTGGGCTCTTAGGTCAAAGAAATGCTTTTGTAGCAAATTTCAAGAAATTGACACGCATGTTTTTTTATTTTAAATTAAAATAATTATTTTAATTTAAAAAACCTAAATAATCTTTTTTCCGTCCATATCCATAAATCAGCTGTTTTGATTATCGATGTCAGTGACTTAGTATTCATAGTAGACAAAAGTAAAAAATTATTCGCCAAAGTGTTTTTATATGCACAGGATGATTTTTTGTCTGTTTTTCTAAATGTTCAGGTCCAGATAGCTCGAAAACAGCCGCGTTGATTTTTTTATTTTGCTTCTTATATTACTTCATCATCATCATCACCAGGTCCTTCCAGTCCCCACCGCAGGAGCACGACCCTTTCTGTATGTACCACCGGCGCCATACTTGGCCAGAGCAGACAGAGGATTTGGCCTACACTCTCCTCGCTAGCACTACGGGTTGGAAAGGTCTCATTGATGTTTATGAACTTTGGTTAGCTTGTATTTCCTAAGTCGCCTCTTACAACATCCATGGGAAGACTTGGAGTAGTCCTATTCTACTCTGCCGGAAACCACACGGCTCCTACATAACTTATGTGCCTATAAGCTATTAAAATGCTTTAGAAGCAAAATAAAAAAATCAGCACGCCTGTAATTAAAATATTTGCGGTTAATTTATCTATACTAATATTATAAAGCTGAAGAGTTTGTTTGTTTGAAAGCGCTAATCTCAGGAATTTCTCAGGAAATAATTTTTCAATTTGAACCCTACTGGTTTAAATTGGAAAATTCTTTTTGTGTCCGATAGTCAATTTATTGAGGAAGGCTTTAGGCTATAAAACATCACGCTGCAAACAATAGGAGCGAAGCATCTATAAAAATGTTTTGAAAACGGGGAAAATTATTGATCTATACTAATAAATAAACTAATTAATTATAATAACAGAAATTGCTGCGGACGAAGACGCGGGCCACAGCTAGGTGATATATACAACTCCATTGCTTATCGCATTCATGCAAGGAGGCTTCATGCAAGGCTCTCCTAGCGGTGAGAAGCCGAAGATTAATTACCTCCTCTATCCATCCGAATCTGCCCACGCTCTATGTAGCTAGACTTTGCCATGCGTTAACACTAATTGGTGTAGTTGCAACCACATATCAGTTTGTGCTAGGTGAACTGACTGACTGACATCAAGACATCAAGATTCGTCCAAGCCTCTGACAAACATTAGATAATATCTGTGACGTAAGCCTATTCATATGAACAACTTTTTCTATTGAAATAATGCTGAGAACAAAATTTTTTCCTCCCATGCAAAAGTTTTGAGCCGACCGAACAATTTGTAAGAAAATGTAAAATTTTTTTCAAGTTCCCAGCTTTGGTGAAAATTTATTCATATTGACGGAATATAACTAATTTACATCCGACATAGGTGAATTTGTAAGAGCGGGAGAACAACTTGTTATCTATACTAATAATATAAAGAGGAAAGATTTGATCGTTTGTTTGTTTGTTTGCATTGAAAAGGAACCGAAACTAATGGACCGATTTGAAAAATTCTTACAGTATTTGAATTCTACATTATCCCTCATGAATATATGCTATAGAATTAAAAACCTATATCTACCCATGCGAAGTCGGGGCAGGCCGCTAGTTTGATAAATAAGTTAATATTTTTCTTAGAGAGTTATAATCACAGTTGTAGGTACTTTGTAGTCTCCTAACGGAAGGAAGATACTAAAATTCATTTTTGACCCCCGGAAGAAAATGGTGTTAAGTTTCACCGCTGTCTGTCTGTGGCACCGTAGTTTTTAAACAGGTGACCCGATTTGGATGCAGTTATTTATTTGAAAACAGGTTTTCTAATGACGGTTCTTAGATATTTATTAAAATCGGTCCAGCCGTTAACATAGAGAGATGTTCATTTAAGGGGTTGCGAATAATTTTTATTTTAATATAATTTTTTGAAATTTATTTACATATTAACGTTAAGTTTTAATTTCGTTTGCAAGTCTCTACATTTACTATTGAGTGCAAATAAAGATATTTCTATTTTCATTTCCGATTAACAAGAACTATATCCAGGGAACACATAGGATGGTGTACCAGTCTGGTTTCTATGCCAAGAGTGATAGTATCTGGATCAATAGCGCGGCAAAGTGATGGAGAGGCGATAACGAATGCATATTGATTCCGTTGCCACAGTTTTGTATGGTACTTGTAGACTGGATAAAACGAACAGAACTGAACTTGTAGAACTTGTAGTGGATACAGCATGGCCATATTTCCTTTCAATACTTCGAATACGACATATAACTTTTCGAATCTAAATATATATAACTCAAAGGTGACTGACTGACTGACATAGTGATCTATCAACGCACAGCCCAAACCACTGGACGGATCGGGCTGAAATTTGGCATGCAGGTAGATGTTATGAGGTAAGCATCCGCTAAGAAAGGATTTTGATCAATTCTACTCCCAAGGGGATAAAATGATACTTCTTAATATGTTATAAAACTATACTTTTTAACGCAAGTGAAGTCGCGTGCAAAAGCTAGTACGACATAATATCCTTTCAATAGTTTTGAATACGGCTAATTTTAACAAGCTTTTATTTAACTTGCAATGTATGTTACTATGTTTGTTTGGGTGGAATCTTGCACCTAAATTTTGTAACAGATATCTTCCACCGACTGTGCTGAAATTTTGTGTACTCGTTTAGTATGAATGGCATGAACATGAAAGTTTTTTACTTTTAAATTAAATTGATCATGATATTTTATTAAGGACAATGTTACTCAGTCCATATTCCTAGTTTTTAAGTGCAAACTTTAAACTGCCGTTAGCTGTGGTTTCCGGCAGAGTAGAATAGGACCATTCCAAGTCTTCCCATTGATGTCGTAAGAGGCGACTTAGGAAATGGAAGCTAAACAAATCTCATAAACATCAATGACACCTCTCCAACCCGTCTGGCTAGCGAGGAGAGTGTAGGCCAAATCCTCTGTCTGCTCTGTCCAAGTACGGCTACAGTAGTACACTGAGGGTTATGCTCCTGCAGTGGAGACTAAAAAGACCTGATGATGATGATGATGACGACGAAGGTAAACTGGAATTGTGAGTAAACGTCGATTGGAAAAAATGCGCTGTGCAGTTTGCTACCGTTTCTTATGCTCTCCGCTTTGGAAGCGGCACTGGCCTTAACCATAAGTAAGTCTTAAATCTTGTCCGTCGGAAAGAATTACCAAATTTATCAGGGAGTAGGACTGTCTCCTTCGCATGTTAGACAGAGCCCAGGTAGCCACAAAGTGAAACCTTATTCTGATATTAATAAGAGACCATCGTCTGCGTTGGGCCATATCCTCCTACCTTACCATAAAATTACACAGCGATGTACAATCGAGGGAATGGGCGAAAATCTGATGAATCATATTAGTAGACGATGCGGCTAGCAACCCATCACTACTTTGATTATATTTTCCACCAAATGTCCTCCAACATGCTAAACGTGGCTTTTAGGTCTTAAATACCTCGGCTCTGTCTACCCCGCAAGGGAAAAAGACGTGATACTATGTAAGTATGTATGTAGCACGTAGCTCCCTCAGTGTATAGTTTTAATACAACTCCAGTACATATGAAACGACGTAAAAACGTCCTATGTGATGATATCTGGGACCTAGAAATTCCATTTCCAATATGTCAATCGGTTAGAAGCTCCAGCTTTCCCCACAGATCCAATTCAGGCGGTTTCCGTTCTTGCAAGTAGGTCAGGCAGGTCAGCTCTAAAGATAGGGTATCAATCTCAAGAGTTGTAATTTCAGAATGTTTTGAAAACATATGCTGCTTCTCCCCTTGGCACATTACCGCAGGACCACTCGCGGGACAATTTGAATTTATAGGTAGCATTTATAATTGTCGGTTTTTAGGTTACTTCGTTAGAGTTAATTTTATTTAATATTGATTCTTTTGAAACGGTTATAAAGTTGATTTGTACACTATGCCGAGCTGAGTTAAGAATTAGAATTAATTAAGGGGCATTTCATTTAACGTTAGAAATAATTGTTACGGTTCATCAAAAAAATATTTTAAGATTTAAGATATTATTTTACCATAAATATATTTGTTATAGATCAAACAATATACTTACCCTTATTACAATGTTTCTCATAGAGATTATTTCTCATTCCCAATCTCCCCACTAAATGAGACACATCTTGTAGAAACAACTATAATTTTTTTATTAAAATGTTTGTCATGGTGATAATAATGTCTTGCATTAATTTATTAAACAATATATAAAGTAAACAAGGTGCGAAGAAACCTTCTCGAGAAGGATAAAAATATATGAAACAATTAAAATTCAGTCGAGGTACCAGGGCTCCAGAGATACGAGGAGAATGAAGCGAGTTTATCTCAGAAATATACTGTAATTTGATAATGTTATGTTAATTATTAGCTCACATGAAAGGAAATCTGACGTTGATTTACATATTAGATAAGAGGGGATGAAGACTGTCTAATGTCTTTTATCAAAACACCTTCCCGTTTACAAATGAGCTTCTTCTGAAATTCTCTGCTTTTTTGTTATATGACGGCAAACGAGCAAGCGAGTCACCTGATGGTAAGCGATCAACGCTGCCCATGGGTGGCACAATTGCAACACCAGGGTGTGACAGGCACGTGCCGGCCTTTTCAAGGAGTTGGGGGAAGACATTGGGGTAGGACATGGGGGATGGAGGGAGGGGGAAGATGGCGCCTCCGGCTCTCTCACTCACGGAACGAAGCATAGAAGCGGTGAAGCTTCTACTCAAACATCGTTTTCTGTGAGTGGTACTTTCCCAGACGACCCGGCCAATTCATACAACTATCAAAAATGGAGTTTGTCGGTAACGTGGCTCTACCACAAGTAAAACACATTCTCTCTAAGTCACAAAAAGAATTCATATAACGGGTTGTTTTTTACATGACAGCCCAAAAAAGTTTGTAATAATCTTCGAGTTCATGTATGCGTGTGCACGTGAGTTTCTTTAGGCAGATTTGGAGACAGCTTTATACAGATTTGGATGTAATTTGTATAAGAACGATTTACTGTATTTTTTATTTAACTCTTGTTTGTTTTCTAACTCTATGGATACAGAACGAGTTCCCGCCGAGACCGACCAATTAGGTTTACAGGCGGTTTCACAATTTTACGGGTAATAAAACCGGCAGATTATAAACTCTGCAGATATTTTCACAATTTGACGATTTGACATTGATAGATTATATATAAGCTATCGATGCATTTTAAATGGTGGGTTGCAGTCTTTGATCAAATGTTCGTTGATTATTTTCCGACAGTTTACAATATCGCGAAAAAATATATAAACTAACAAAATTCAAAATCATACGGTGACATACAGCGTGTAACATAACCAACGACGTTCCCATGAAGGGGTGACTTAGTCTGTAAACGGGCTGAGTCACCCCTTCATGGGAACGTACTACAATAAATAACTTCATCTGACTGAATCATCGAAAGCCTGAAAGTTCTGAAACCGCTGGGTCTAGAAGTATGAAATCCTAACTAATATTATAAATGCGGAAGTGAGTTTGTTTGTTTATTTGTTTGTTTGTTTATTTGTCTGTTTGTTTGTTTGTTTGTTTGTTTGTTTGTTTGTTTGTTTGTTTGTGTGTCTGTCTGTCTGTCTGTCTGTCTGTCTGTCTGTCTGTCTGTCTGTCTGTCTGTCTGTCTGTCTGTCTGTCTGTCTGTCTGTCTGTCTGTCTGTCTGTCTGTCTGTCTGTCTGTCCGTCCGTCCGTCCGTCCGTCCGTCCGTCCGTCCGTCCGTCCGTCCGTCCGTCCGTCCGTCCGTCCGTCCGTCCGTCCGTCCGTCCGTCCGTCCGTCCGTCTGTTTGTTAGTTCGTTCGTTCGTTCGTTCGTTCGTTCGTTCGTTCGTTCGTTCGTTCGTTCGTTCGTTCGTTCGTTCGTTCGTTCGTTCGTTCGTTCGTTCGTTCGTTCGTTCGTTCGTTCGTTCGTTTGTTCGTTTGTTTGTTTGTTTGTTTGTTTGTTTGTTTGTTTGTTTGTTTGTTTGTTTGTTTGATTGTTTGTTTGTTACGCTTTCACGCCCTAACTACTGAACCGATCATCATGAAATTTTGCATACAAGTTCTCTGGAGTGTGGAGAAAGACATAGGCTACCTTTTATCCCGGGAAAAAGTACTTATCCCGAGGGATCGACATTGTCGCGGGCGAAGCCGCGGGCGAAAGCTAGTAAACATATAATTATGTATATAAACGGGACTTAGCACGAACCTTTTTTATTATTTGTTTCCGTTGACGTTCCAATGGATTTACATCCATCGTGGTCGTTGCGATCACGATGGACCATCTAACGAAGCATAGAAGCGAAAAGCTTCTACTCAAACGTCGATTGTCTGTGTGAGTGTGGTACTTCCCCGGACGAGCCGGCCAAGCTACTAGCAAAAATTAATTTTGCCGGTAGCGTGGATCTACCAATGGTTCAAAACCCGGGGTCCGAGGGCTCGGACAGACTGCGTGATACACAAGAAACCCACGCGGACGAAGGAAAGAGCTACTTGGAAATAAAGGTTTGTTTAGTATATTTATCGTATTTCATATCATAATCAATTATTAAAGAAGTGTTAATACCATTATGAATTAATAAGAACTTGTAACTTGAGAAACCCTTTGATCAAACAGAACCTTAGGTTTACACAAATATCTCTTAATATGTGTTGTGAAGTAAACGTAACTTAACTATAAACTATTTTAATTATTTACGGATCGCTTAGTTGAAACATATATAAACGGTGAAATTTTGATCGTTTTGGACCCTTAAAGGGGTGACTCAGACCATCAACTGGTCGTCAAGCTATGTCTTTAAGCAGCTTGACGACTGCCAGAAATCTGACACCAGTGTTGGCCACTTACACACACGAAAAACAAACAAACAAACTCTACTTCATAAGTTTGATAAGAAAGAATGTCCCTCATTCTTTCTTCTTTCAAAGTCAAGATTTGTTATATAATTTGGATGTAAAGTCTCCAAATCTTGACTTGGTCCCTCATTCTTTCTTAATTAAATGTCTTTTAAGAGATGAGAATCTCCCTCTGTCAGTAGTCGACAACATTGATAGAATTAGATAATCGTTTTTTTCTCTGTTTTTACCGGTAGAAATAACACGCTACGGACTTTGTATTATTAAGTACCGAAATATTCTTTAATTTGTAGTTTAGGTATTTTTATAACATAACATAGCATCTATTACGTCTTTTTACCATGAAGGGCAGACAGAGCCTAGGTCTGTAATACATAAAAGCCACGTTTAGCATGTTGGTTGTGTGATTTGTATCTGGAAAATTAAATCAAAATAGTGATGGTTTGCCGCCGATTTATCAGATGTTTACCGATTTTTTCTATCGGTTTTTATAGCCTTTATTTCAAGCAAAGAAAAAGACGAGAAACAACGAGAATTTACGATTTTAGTTTTGACTCCTTTTATCGAAAGCGAAAGCCATAAAAGATTTGTTAAAAGGGTTGTCAAGATACTTTTAAAAGGAACATTAAAAGATGAAGTCGACGCTTCATAAAAATATTTTAGGATGTTTCTTCCCAGGATGTAAGAAATAAACGGAGGTTGCGCTTACGTGAAAAAAACTACAGATAAATAAAAATTTTATTGATAATGTCGCTTTCCTCCTACGAATAAGTAATTTCCCTACACAACTAATACCTTATTTATATAGAGTTAGTACGCGCTTACTTTTTAACTTTTGACTTAAGGACTCTGTAATAATTTTAAGTTTCTTTATATGTCGATTAGATAATACTTAAAAAGATCTATGGAATATACTTAAAACTTAAATTGGTTTATATATAAAAAAAATTAAATATTTTGGTTTATATATAACAAAATTTTAAGTTTTAAGTATATTACATAGATCTTTTTACTTATTATCTAATTGACATTTAAAGAAACTTAAAAATATCAGATAGTACCACCGAATTGGTCTGAAGGATAATAGTAAAGTACCAACGTTTTCAGCTATATTATAGAATTAAATACGTCTATGTAATTCTTTCATAATAAAATTTTGACACAATAATGAAATCAACGAACAAAAATATAAATTTCATATTACCTACTTGTTAGTTAATCATATTAAATTATTATTTTAAGTCCGACTTGGTATGTCGTATGCAAAACACGGCCTCGGATCGACCCGGCGTGTCGCGCATGTTAATTCAATGATTTTTCATTCAATTACCACGGTTAATTAAGTTTATAGGTACGATTTCAATAAGCTTTTTACTCAATCGGCAGTGAAAGTAAGCGATCTAACAGCTTAATAGCTAAATAAGTAGTAGATACTACCTGCCTCCGTGGTGTAGTGGTTAAGGCATTTGCCTGTAGACCCGGGGGTCATGAGTTCGATTACCACGGGAAGCATACTTTATTTAGTTATTTCCAGTTTGGTTAGGACATAGCAGGCTTGAATCACCTGATTTTCTGATATTTAAGATTTCGTGCTTCGAAAGGCACGTTATGCCGTTGGTCCCGGCTGCCAACTGGTAGTCGTTAAAGGAGCCATATCAGAGGCTGAGAGGCGGTTCCGAAGAACTCTGACACCAAGGTGTGCATGGTCGATTGACCGTGTCACCTACTCGAAATGATGATGATTACTGGATATTACTAAAATCTACATATATGTAATGTATATAAAAGGATATATAAAAGGAAATACAAGCTAAACAAAGCTTATAAACATCAATGAGACCTCTCCAACTCGTCTGGCCAGCGAGGAGAGTGTAGGCCAAATCTTCTGTCTGCTCTGGCCAAGTATGGTATATCCAGTAGAACAAAGAGGGTCATGCTCCTGCAGTGGAGACTAAAAAGACCTGATGATGATGATGATATAAAAGGAAAAATGGATTGGTGATTGACATATGAAACAGCACAGCCGACAAGAAAAATAAATATATTTGTTATGTAAGCGAGCAATAACAAAGGGTTTTTGATAATTCGTTACCTAAAGGGGTTAAATAGGAGAAAAAAGTTTGTATGAAAGTAGGTAATTTTTGAAGATAGAAACATGAAATTTTGTTTAAAGCTTACTTGTTAATAAGTCAAAAAGAACCTGTTTAAAAGCTTATTTAAATACATCCCTTAAAATGGGGTTCAAAAGTTAGTATGGAAATTAGATGTCAAGGAATATTAATGAAAGTCTGTATTTATGGTCTTGGTAAATACCAACTATTTATTAATTTGAGTAAAGAATTTCGTGAATGCAACCCTTAAGTCTTACCTTTTTTAACATAGGACGGCAAATGAGCAAGCGAGTCAGCTAATGGACAACAGTGACACCTGGGTATGACAGGATCGTTGCCGGCCTATCAACGTTGGGGCAGGACATGGAGAGAGGAAAAGGGGTTTTCAGGATGGGCCTCCGGCTCTCTCACTTAGAGAAAGAAGCATGGAAGCGGTAAAGCTTCTACTCCAACGACGATTTTCTGTGAGAGTGTGGTACTGGTACTTTCCTGGATGACCGGGCCCATTCATGGTACTAGCAAAGATTAATTTTGCCGGTAGCGTGGCTCTGCCACATCTATCTTCAAAGTTTTTATACTTCTATGAGAGAAATACCTATTTACAAATTCTAGTAAACAGAGCATCAAATTAAACTAAACTTAGCCGCAGTAGTAATTAATTACTCCCTAGCCAGAGAATACCGCACTAACTATAAATCGACAATATAAACTAGACTCCTTGAATAATGTCATTGTAATTAAGCAACAAAGTTATAAACTCACGCAAACAATGGAATAAAGCTGAATAAATATTTAAAAGATCTATCTTTGATAGTATTACCGATATAATAGGTAAGCTAGCCGATATATGACATGTACACATATAACAAATGAGATTTATGACGAATCAGAGTCCTAAAATCTTAATTTATCATACATTTTAACGTTTTTATTGCATATTGGTATTAATGGTATGTTTTAAAAATACAATCCCATCAATATATTTAATTATGTCAGTTAATTAATTCCCAAAATAATATTTTACTTACCGATGAAATGATATTCCCTTACATATGTTGAGAACCGGAGGCACAATATTTACTATGTTTTTAAAACCGTTTGCCTTGTACTTAGACATAACTAAAATAATATTTATTCGTATGGAAGGGTTTGCAACCAAGAAGGTTCAATTAATTTATTCACAAACATTTAAAGGATTAACGTTTTCAGATAATATGAAAATAAATGATCGTTAGGTCTATTTAAAGCTAAAAATATTTTCTTGTAGTCTGTGTATAATATTTAACTTATATATCAGAGAAGCCTAGTCGATGCTTGTGTAGTAAATCTAAAATGTTACACGTACGTTGTAATCGAAGTGTGGCAGAATATCATCTCCCCTGGGTAGTCTGGAAGTGCCAACAGCCTCCGTGGACCAGTGGTTAAGGCGTTTGCCTGTTGACCCGAGGGTCATGGGTTCGATCCCCACCGGAAGCATACTTTGTTTAGTTGTTTTTAGTTTGGTTAGGACATTGCAGGCTTGAATCACCTGATTGTCTGATAATAAAGATGATTCCGTGCTTCGGAAGGCACGTTAAGCCGGTGGTCCCGGCTGCCATCTGGTAGTCGTAAAAGGAACTACGTCAGAGGCCGAAAGGCGGTTCCGAAGAACTCTGACACCAGGGTGTGCATGGTCGATTGACCGTGACACCTACTCGAAATGATGATGAGTCTGGAAGTCTCTGAACAGGCTCCGGGCTGGTGTTAGGAGATGTCGCAAAAAGCGAGTTAGGTGGGGTTTCTCCAGCAATAGTCTATGTGACTGTGGTGCCACTCAGTGTATGGCCTACCTTTTGTCGTGTCCCAACTGCCTCACTTCTTGTACAAATAAGTATATTAACGAGGCCGACGACAAGGCGGTCAGCATGGCCAAATATTGGTCAAAATATATTTGAAAATAGCCATCTCTGACTCGATAAGAAGAAGAAGAAGATGTCAGGAATTCTCGCATTTGCGGCAGCTTTTATATCAGTCTTCCACCCTGGTCTGAGAGTAAAGAAAAAACGGCAAAGAATATTAACATGTGCCAAATTCGTTAAACCCCTTGTTAGATTTAATGCCAAATGCAATTTCATTTGTTTTACTGTATGACTACCAATTTTTAAAGCAATTGCCTTCTTGTATAATGCTGTCTGGCAGAAAAGAAAAAACGTAGAATGTACGCTGGTACACGCGGAAAGAGAAGAAGCTGCTCTTCCCGCGCAGACAGTAGAAGCTGGCCGAGGATCCCTCCAGGTGAAAATCTTTGAAATCATATCAATAGCAACTCATCACTATTTTGATTCCTTTTCCACCTATACACCCACTTATATGCTAAACGTGCCTTTGAGTTTTATGGCCCAACCCCCACGCTAATTTCGTCCCGCCGGCCACTGTCCGTCTGGTCCAGCAGCTTAAGACGCGGACGGCAAGAATCGAGTGTTACAAGTTCGAATCCCGCTCGGTGACTTGCTTTTGTTTATTTTTTATATGCTCAAGATTTATTTTTTCTAATTTTTATTGCTTTTAGAATAGTTTAAGAAAATGTAGTTAATGTTTGATTTTACTTTTTAACTTAATGTAGATTATCACATAAACACCACCATATTACAATTAATAGTAATAACCGAGCAAAGCTCGGTCGCTCGGGTACTGTAAATAGTTAAATGGCAAACTGCTCCATTATTCCTGCCAAAAATAGTCATTGCGTGGGTTTCATTCATCACAATGGCAGACAATACGAGTAACCTAGCTCTTATATAGAGAAAAGGTAGAGAAACTGAATTAATTATCAAGTAAACGACCACGAACTCCAATGTGTTCTGTTCTTTATTGAAATTCATTAGCACCTTGACGCATTTCAACTTCAATGAAAATTACTCCAAGCACTCGGTACGAGTATATTTCATGAGAATTAAGCCCTCGTTGTAGAGCTCTTAATTAATATTATAATACGGGATTTTGGCCGCAATTTCAGCATAAATACTGCGACCGTTTTCTGAATACAGTGCAAAAGTAGCATTTATTAGGTTTATTTTAAAAGACACAGAAAGCAGTTAAGAGGGGTGAGTGGTAAAATTATATATGTGTGTATACTAAAGAGCTACAGGTGAAAAGTCCTGTTGCGTCAGTAACTAGTAGCAGTTATAAGGCAACTGTTAGAGAACGACCAAAATATATTCGTGTTCGGCAAGTTCCAGCAGAGAGTAGAGTTTCGATTGTTTCGTTTTCAGCATAAATACGTCCAAACCTTCAGCCCTGCCAAAATGTACGTGATCTGGTGAATTAGTGTCGCGATACGTGTGTCAATAGTTAGCCCAGTCTTGTGATGGGTCTATATATGATAGTGTTGACTTTCTTGATTTTCACAAGCTTTTATTTAACTTGCAGTGTGTGTGTTCGGTAAAAAACGTATTCGCCAGGCGCAAGCGCAGATATTTTGTCTACCTACATAGTTTAAATAAAATTGTATTACGGCGGAGCGCGGCGACGGGCGCCTGTGCCTGCTAAGTGTGTGTGCTAGCGGTCTCGCTCACGTACGAGCGAGGCAGTTCTCGGAATCTCATTTGACGTGATGGACGTGTCACGTTGAGCCGGCGCGGCGCCATCATCGTTTTTGTTTGTCATTCACCATGGAGTTCCGGGTGAATTGTTAATCGATTATAGTGTTAAATACCCCTGTTGGGATGGTCTATTGTTTGTGAGGCATGGTGCCATAAATTAAGTACGATATATACGTAAAATCAGTGTAATTGTCGGATGTTGAAAACCGCATGTTCGCTTAACCTGGATGTGTTTGTGGCTCCTTTAAAACTGATCCATTTGTGAATTGTTGTAGAAACGTGGCATGGGGTTACGTAATAGCCCCCAAGTTTGTTAATTTGGTTAAGTTAAATAGTGACTTGGTGAAAATAACATAGTGTTTGTGGAGTGATAACTATCGTCATATTCGTTTTGGGGTGACAGAATATGAGCTCAGGGGGGTTGATTAGGGACCCAATTTGTTTACTCCTGCCTTGGGGCCCATGCATGGGCCAAGGCGTCACCCACCTTGAAGAAAGCTTCGGGATCCTGCCGAACGAGGTCGTTCGAAGAAAATATAGACTGTAAGTGATATCTATCTATGAAAATATAAATGTGCACGGTTGCAATTGAAATTAATTAGTTTAATATATTTTAGGTTAGGTTATAATTAGGTTAGTAGGTTCCCTAGACCTTATCTAGGGTGGTAGCAGAGCCACATAGTTTGTTTTGTATGTATGTTTGTTTGTCCCCTTGCCGGGGTAACCGTGTGTCGGGCTGACCCCCGCACAGGGTAACGTAGTTTTAATCAACAGTGTGTATGTTACTATGTTTGTTCGGGTGTAATCTTGAAACTTATTTTTGTAGCAGATATCTTCCACCGATTGAGCTGAAATGTTGTATACTCGTTTAGTTTGAACGACAATGCATGGTTAGCAGTGTTGCGTTATTCTAAATCCAATATGGCGGAACACCCAAGATGGCGAATTAGCTATTTTTGATGGTCTCCAACAACATGGATATCAAATTAAAGGGCTCGCTAAAATTAACTCGAAAAATAAAGTGATGTACACGAAAGCTTGTTCTTAAAAAGTTTTTAACTTTTAATTTATTTATGTCTTAAAGAATGGTTACGGAAAATAAAAGACGGAAAGACATGGAATTATATATTACTAGCGAAAAGACGGATTGATAATATTAGGAATTGGAATTATTCACACAGTTAATAAGTTTCGGTTTTGGATTTGACCAAAACTCAGACCCAAAGCGAAGGTTTGTCTTTGGTTTCGGAAGAATATCCTGTTTCGGTTGGTCTCTCATACCTCTTTTAATGGTCAGTGTAGCTAACATTTGTTTAGACTTATCTAAGTCTACCAACTCACATGGGTTACATTATAAAAAATCTTAACCGCTTACGCACACGGAATAGGGCGTTGCAAGCACAAACTGGCCTAGTAGGGCTACCACAGAAATAAATCAATTTAAGATAGAACGGCCAAGTGGGCGGTACACGCGTGTCTCAATCTTGCGCGATAGAGCAAGATTCATTAAACGTTTATTAGATATCGCGCACGACCCAACATGAACACTTACTTTATTCTGCGGTTTTTAACTGTAAAAACTGTTTATCGATATGATGATTTATTTCTGTGCATGTCACATTACTATTTCGCTAGTAATGACGTCAAGTTGGGGGCGCGGATTATGCAAAATCTGACACGCGTTTCCTTGGCAAATCCTGGCATCCCCATGGAGGCTACACTGACTTGGACACCCAGTGTCAGTTGTGGTTACCGGACATTGTCACATTTTTTTTATCATGATTCTCAGAACTGTAAAATCTAGATATATATAACTAAAAGGTGACTGACTGACATGGTGATCTATCGACGCACAGTCCAAACCACTGGACGGATCGGGCTGAAATTTGGCATGCAGATAGATGTTATGACGTAGGCATTCGCTAAGAAAGGATTTTGATCAATTCTACCCCCAAGGGGATAAAATAGGGGATGAAGGTTTGTATGAAAGTTCTACACTTCTTAACGCGAGCGAAGCCGCAGGCAAAAGCTAGTTAATTTATAAAATTGAACCTGACCTTAACTCGGATTTCTTATTTTTTCTTACAAAAACAATTAACGAAAATACATTGATTATTGATGAAGTTACGCCTCTGTACATTTTATACAAAGGCGTGACGTAGCCAGCCAGCCCATACTTTGTTTTTTCGACAAACTTTGAAAACTTCTTTAGCGGCGTTGTGCACTTTTTGGAATGGGTAAAAAATATTAATCTTGCGTCAGGACACGTGCCCTGATCGACAATTCGTTAGACGGACACGTGACCTGAGACCGCCGGTGCAGCGTAGAAGAGGAAGTAATATCCCCTTCTCTTTCTACCACGCGGAGTTTTCACTTCTGTCGGCATTCCTGGGGTGCAACCCTTACTTTTTTTTAACTATCTACTACTACCTGACAGAATAAATTTCATCCATTTTGGTCAACTGTTTGTCAACACAATTTTGTTATTTACCTGCAGCAAGCACTGTGACGGCTCCAGCTGGTACTCCTAGTCCCAGCTCCAGTTTTTGTCTCTCTTCCAGCCAACCGACCGCTCCAACGACCAGTCCCGCAATTCCGCATACGATCTAAAATCAAAATGTCAGTGTTATAAACTCACCAGCCTTTATATGTCACAAGTACATAGAATTAAAGTATATCAAAGTCCCTTACTATGGGCCTCATAAAAAAGCTCAGTGTCGCTCAAAGAGCTATGGTCGGTGTTTGAATCAGATACAATGGGACTTGATCAAAAACTCAACATCATAATTTTCTGAATTAGCACTAAATTGACAGAGAATGTACACGCTTTTTCTGCTTTTGGATCTTACACTGCGGATCTTAAAATGTACTTACGCTCGATTCGAAGACAGTGAAATAATCAATCAATGATTCAATTTTTTAGACCCTACTCAAAGTAAAACAAAAACAATAAACTAAGACTGCTTCTAACCTAATTGATGGTTTGATTTTTGCGGAAATTCTTGGCACGGGTCGAAACTGTTTTAATATGCAAATTCGATTCGTTCGTCGACTGTTTACGATACTCTAAATTATGTTTATTTAATTTAATGTAATTTTAGGTTTATTAGTCAGGATTGCTAACGAATTATAATTAAAATAAATTACGCTCTTGTCGGTAGAGCTCCCTCCATCTTAGTTTATTCTCTGCCGTGAAGATGTATGTGCATCACATCTAAACGTTTCTCCTTGCATGGTCGGACTTTAGTACAGTGATTCTCAATGTTCCAAGTAGACCCCTGGTTTATTTTTTTGGTTTTGGATCTTGCATTGCAAAGGATGGGTGAAAGAAGACTTACAAAGAAGTTTTATACTTCAGATCTGACTGGAAGAGTTGGTCAGGGCCGGCCGACGTACATACCGTGACCAGATTGCGGACGTTCTTACCAAAGGGCAAGTTAGGAGTACCCGAAACCGACGATGCGTGAAGAGAGTGATGGATGTAGACGAAGCGAGGAAAGATGGATGTAGAGAGAGAGGTTTGTAAAGATCGTAGTAAGTGGAGATCCCTAGTCTCTACCTACCCCCATGGGAAACAGGCGTGATAGTATGTATGTATGTAATTCATTTATTTTAACCTCTCTTCAAAGTAAAAAGCACCAGCTTCTAACCTACTTAATGGTTGGTTTGATTTTTGCTAAAATTCTTGCTACGGTTCTTAACGGTTTTAATATGCAAATGCTGTCGATTCGTAGCCATCCTGTTTACGATACGCTAAATTTCCATTAAGTGTTAGGTTTATTAGTCAGTATTGCTTGTGAATTTTATATTCGCCAGTAAATAAAATGGTAATGGCATTAGGGCACTTCATAGATAAAGTCTATTATCATCATCATCATTTCAAGTAGGTGTCACGGTCAATCGACCATGCACACCTTGGTGTCAGAGTTCTGCGGAACCGCCTCTCGGCCTCTGTTGTGGTTCCTTTAACGACTACCAGGTAGCAGCCGGGACCAACGGCTTAAGGTGCCTTCCGAAGCACGGAATCATCTTTATTATCGGACAATCAGGTGATTCAAGCCTGCAATATCCTAACCAAACTGGAAACAATAAAAAGTCTATTACACGATACTCTAGATCTAGATTTGAAAAAGGATTCACCGTATTATACTTCTGATATTAAACGAACGGTAAAAGTTTGTGAGGATGTTTGATGGCCATCTCATCTATACTAATATTATAAAGCTGAAGAGTTTGTTTGTTTGTTTGTTTGAACGCGCTAATCTCAGGAACTACTGGTTCAAATTGGAAAATTATTTTTGTGTTGGATAGTCTATTTATTGAGGAAGGCTTTAGGGTAAAACATCACGCTGCAACCAATAGGAGCGAAGCATCAATAAAAAATGTTTTGGAAACGGGGGAAAATTATTCGTCTATTGTATACTAATTAATCATAATAACAGAAACGCGAACGAAGTCGCGGGCAACAGCTAGTTGTAAATAAACATTAAGACACGCGCAACACGTATACTCGTATAGCAACTATTTTCACTAAAGAAAAAAGAAATTGCGAAAATAAAATCTTTGGAATAGTATGTACAAAGGCGTAAAGGTTGCGAAGCCAGCAAAATCATACGAATTTCCGTCTGCTGTCGAAGCATATAATGGATAGCAGAGAAAAGGGTCGAGAAATTGTATACGAACGCGTTGTTGCCAATTGACGAAGAAATATCTATGTGAATATTAAACTTCGCATTTTTTTGAGAAATTGAAGAGTTATTATAATCTTTCATATAACCGACTTCAATCAAACTACTGAACCGATTTTGATGAAATTTAAATGGGACCAACTTTAAAGAATAATTGCACATCCAAATAAAAAAATTCTTATATTCAATTATTCAAATCGGTTCATAAATGACGGAGTTGTGAGGTAACAAACATTAAAAAAAGAACATACCTACAACCGAACTGATAACCTCCTCCTTTTTTTGAAGTCAGTTAAAAAGAATAGGTAATAGTTAAAGGTCTCAAAGTGCTAGTTACTTAAAGTCTCGCAATCGTTTTTATCTGATTTTGTTATAGACCAGAATTTGACGATCTCGAGAATAATAAAAATGGTCAGGAGTGTATCCTCAACTGCCTGTCCGGTGGTTGCAGGCCTCCCGAGCTACTTGCTTTTACCCGATTTATCCAAGTGAGTAGGATCCCACCCAATACATTCAAGACACTTATAAAAACAAGGCACCACCGAACCATACATTTTCACTTCAGATGCGTAAACAATAAATCACTCTCACCTCGCCTTCCTCCACATTTATCTTGAATGCCAAACTATCAGATATTATATATATTGTTGTTATATCACTTGTAGCTTAGTTTTCTTACCCTCCGCGATTTATATTAATTTATTAGCTGTTGCCCATGGCTCCATCTGCGTTAATGTAGATTCCTCGGGAACTGTAGATTTACATTACTTTCTCAATCAGTATCTCCCAAACATCTTATAAAAACAAGGCACCACCGAACAATACATTTCCACTTCAGATGCGTAATCAATAAATCACTCTCACCTCGCCTTCCTCCACATTTATCTTGAATGCCAAACCATCAGACATTATATATATTGTTTTTATATCATTTGTAGCTTAGTTTTCTTACCCTCCGCGATTTATATTAATTTATTAGCTGTTGCCCATGGCTCCATCTGCGTTAATGTAGATTCCTCGGGAACTGTAGATTTACCTTACTTTCTCAATCAGTATCTCCCAAACATCTTATAAAAACAAGGCACCACCAAACAATACATTTCAACTTCAGATGCGTTATCAATAAATTACTCTCACCTCGCCTTCCCCCACATTTATCTTGGATGCCAAACCATCAGACATTATATATATTGATGTTATATCACTTGTAGCTTAGTTTTCTTACCCTCAGCGATTTGTATTAATTTATGATTGATTTTATCCACATTAGGTTTTGTAGATATGTATACTTTTTCGTCGCAAGCTACTGCCTCCGTGGTCCATGGTTAAGGCGTTAGCTAGTTACTTAAAGTCTCGCAATCGTTTTTATCTGATTTTGTTATAGACCAGAATTTGACGATCTCGAGAATAATAAAAATGGTCAGGAGTGTATCCTCAACTGCCTGTCCGGTGGTTGCAGGCCTCCCGAGCTACTTGCTTTTACCCGATTTATCCAAGTGAGTAGGATCCCACCCAATACATTCAAATTCCTCTCCATCCCCAGCTCAAAAAACGTCGAGATTTTCCATGAGAGTGTACTATTCTACCTTATTTTTTCAATCAGTATCTCCCAAACATCTTATAAAAACAAGGCACCACCGAACAATACATTTCCACTTCAGATGCGTAATCAATAAATCACTCTCACCTCGCCTTTCTCCACATTTATTTTGAATGCCAAACCATCAGACATTATATATATTGTTGTTATATCACTTGTAGCTTAGTTTTCTTACCCTCCGCGATTTATATTAATTTATTAGCTGTTGCCCATGGCTCCATCTGCGTTAATGTAGATTCCTCGGTAACTGTAGATTTACCTTACTTTCTCAATTAGTATCTCCCAAACATCTTATAAAAACAAGGCACCACCGAACCATACATTTTCACTTCAGATGCGTAAACAATAAATCACTCTCACCTCGCCTTCCTCCACATTTATCTTGAATGCCAAACTATCAGATATTATATATATTGTTGTTATATCACTTGTAGCTTAGTTTTCTTACCCTCCGCGATTTATATTAATTTATTAGCTGTTGCCCATGGCTCCATCTGCGTTAATGTAGATTCCTCGGGAACTGTAGTTTTACATTACTTTCTCAATCAGTATCTCCCAAACATCTTATAAAAACAAGGCACCACCGAACAATACATTTCCACTTCAGATGCGTAATCAATAAATCACTCTCACCTCGCCTTCCTCCACATTTATCTTGAATGCCAAACCATCAGACATTATATATATTGTTGTTATATCACTTGTAGCTTAGTTTTCTTACCCTCCGCGATTTATATTAATTTATTAGCTGTTGCCCATGGCTCCATCTGCGTTAATGTAGATTCCTCGGGAACTGTAGATTTACCTTACTTTCTCAATCAGTATCTCCCAAATATCTTATAAAAACAAGGCACCACCGAACAATACATTTCCACTTCAGATGCGTAATCAATAAATCACTCTCACTTCGCCTTCCCCCACATTTATCTTGAATGCCAAACCATCAGACATTGTATATATTGTTGTTATATCACTTGTAGCTTAGTTTTCTTACCCTACGCGATTTATATTAATTTATTAGCTGTTGCCCATGGCTCCATCTGCGTTAATGTAGATTCCTCGGGAACTGTAGATTTACCTTACTTTCTCAATCAGTATCTCCCAAACATCTTATAAAAACAAGGCACCACCGAACCATACATTTTCACTTCAGATGCGTAAACAATAAATCACTCTCACCTCGTCTTCCTCCACATTTATCTTGAATGCCAAACTATCAGATATTATATATATTGTTGTTATATCACTTGTAGCTTAGTTTTCTTACCCTCCGCGATTTATATTAATTTATTAGCTGTTGCCCATGGCTCCATCTGCGTTAATGTAGATTCCTCGGGAACTGTAGATTTACATTACTTTCTCAATCAGTATCTCCCAAACATCTTATAAAAACAAGGCACCACCGAACAATACATTTCCACTTCAGATGCGTAATCAATAAATCACTCTCACCTCGCCTTCCTCCACATTTATCTTGAATGCCAAACCATCAGACATTATATATATTGTTTTTATATCATTTGTAGCTTAGTTTTCTTACCCTCCGCGATTTATATTAATTTATTAGCTGTTGCCCATGGCTCCATCTGCGTTAATGTAGATTCCTCGGGAACTGTAGATTTACCTTACTTTCTCAATCAGTATCTCCCAAACATCTTATAAAAACAAGGCACCACCGAACAATACATTTCAACTTCAGATGCGTTATCAATAAATTACTCTCACCTCGCCTTCCCCCACATTTATCTTGGATGCCAAACCATCAGACATTATATATATTGATGTTATATCACTTGTAGCTTAGTTTTCTTACCCTCAGCGATTTGTATTAATTTATGATTGATTTTCTCCACATTAGGTTTTGTAGATATGTATACTTTTTCGTCGCAAGCTACTGCCTCCGTGGTCCATGGTTAAGGCGTTAGCCTGTAGACCCGGGGTTCGTGGGTTTGATTCCCACGGGAAGCATACTTTATCTAGTTGTTTCCAGTTTGGTTAGGCTTGAATCACCTGATTGTCTGATAATTAAGATGTTTCCGTGCTTCGGATGGTACGTCGAGCCGTTGGTCCCGGCTGCCATCTGGTAGTCGTTAAAGGAACTACGTCAGAGGCCGAAAGACGGTTCCGAAGAACTCTGACACCACGGTTTGCATGGTCGATTGAACGTGACACCGACTTGAAATGACGATGAGCTAATGCCCATGGCTCCATTTGCGTTAATGTAGATTCCTCGGGAATAGAAGGATTTTCGGTGATGAAGGTGATGTACCCTCATATAATATCCTCGTATGTAAAACAACTAAATACCTGTAGCACCCTGACCCTCAGGGCAATCGCGAAGGGATACAGCTGTATCCCGCTGGCCAGGTCCTCGTCACACTTGGAGGCACCGCTGACTGCACTACACACGGAGTGCTTGCGGGACCACATCGCTGACGCGTTGAGCACTGGAAATAATTAAGGCTTTAGATAACCCTCAATTTATGTCTTTGTTGTAGTCGGTTAAAAATTAATTCAACACGCTATTCAAGGATCAAGACCGCGTTCTTTCGCGGACTATAAATAGGAACCTGAATTGTGATTTTGAAAATATTTCTGATTACGTAAGTGTCTACGTTACGTTATCAGAAATGTAATTGGATTTTCACACTTTGCTAAGCACACTTTTAATTTATTTTATTTATTTACTCCAGCTTAAAATCTATTTTTACTGGTTTTGTACCTAATGCAATAGAATTCTACATTCCTGATACATTAACATTATACTCGTAACAAATTATATAGAGAGCTGTCCTTGTGAATTCACCCAGTGTACCCTCGAAAACGTCGATGTTTTCATTTGATATAGATACGTTTAGTTTGGTTAAAGATGGTGTTGGCAACTCCATTATAAAGTATGTAGAGTTAAAAAATATATTACCTAAGGTTATCGCTTAAAATTTGTAGCAACTTTTATCATGCTGCCGACCAAAGTTCTCATATCTCCGGCACAAAAGCAACATGCGTGACATCACACCTGTTTGGTCTTATCAAAATGCTGTAATGGAGTGTGAAATGTGACTGAAACTTTTATATCGCCTAGTTTTTGGACATATTGTGTTGACCAGAACTCTGCCGCTGATATTATAAGGTTACCAGTAGCATTGTATAGGTACTCGCGTGTTCCAGGTGGTAGTTCATGCAGATCAAAGCTTAACAAACAGGCTTAAGTATTATTTTTAATGGGCGACCGCATTAAACGAGTGAGTTTTCCATGCAAGAATCGTATGTTTTGGTGCAATCACAAACTTCATAATAGGACACGGCATCTCCATAGAGGTAAAATATGCTTTGTACTTCCATTTCGAGAATAATGCGTTTACACACACAATATTGGTTCATCGGGAATACTGTAACTCTGTTATTTAGATGTAAAGTCAGCGCAAGCCAACCAGTTTAGTTCCGAATCAACTGCGGTTCTTTGAGTTGATTTCGACAGAGAGTTTCTAATTGCCACTTTATCAAACGGAGCTTTTTTTTTAATTATATTTATTAGGTCCACCAATGGATGCTACAACAATACATTTAACTATTACTTTAAAAAAAAAAACTTAAAGCTAGATGTGCAATCCCTCGAAGGTGAACACCACATGCTTATTACTATTATGATCACTTTACACGTATTAAACTAAATGGCATGCACAAACCTACACAATATATACCTAAGATTACATTTTAATTTTATTTTAATTTTAATTGTCTTCGTGAAAAGCTTTACATCACTTTCTCACTTATACAAGGCATTGGTAATACTTGAACAATATTTACCCAGAGAGTCATGATGTGCATTACAAATATCACTAACCTTATTGTACAATTCACACATTTTGTAAATGGGAGAGTTACATCCTAACACAGTCCGACGGAAAGGTAATACAAGGGGTTTTACTACACCTCTAGGGAATCTAGAAGGAGCTCTAAAGTTAACTTTCTTTAATAATTGAGGGCTTTAAATGAACAACACTATTTAAATAATGGTCAGTGATGTCATCCTCAACTGCCTGTGCGGTGTTTGCAGGAATGGCATCGGGTAATGCGCGCCTGGCCTCCCGAACTGCTACTTGCTTTTCCCCCATTTATCCGAGTAAGTAGTATCCCAATACCTATTATTCCCTTTCCCAAATCCACAAAATTCCTAGCTTAAAAATGCTTGCGATAGGCAGCAGCGTCGAAAGCACAAGAATCCAAAGAAACTGCGCTCGCCAACCAGCTTGCCAAGCGTGGTGAGAATGGCAATATCCTCCCATGGAACGAAGAATTCTTGGGAGAGGCCCACGTCTAGCAGTGCACTTTTTGCGGCTGTAATGATGATGATGATGATGCCTAATTAAATCCATCCATGTAAAGTTCCATACAGTGTGTAAATGTACGCTCGACATTCCCTTATGGGGTAACTCAGCCCGTCAATATGAACAACTTTTCCTATGGGACTAAAGCCAAGAACTCGACTTTTCATACAATTTGCCAAACCGATCGCAGATTGTTTATATTGAGGGTCTTCTTTATCATTTTAAGGGTTCTTGAATGGTCATCACGTATCGGAAAGCGCAGCGTAGAGAACCCAACGACCATATGATCGGACGACCAGAGTAAGGTCGCAGGAAGACGCTGGATGCAGGCCGCTTCCAACCGGTCGTATTGGAAATCTTTGGAAGAGGCGTATGTCCTGCAGTGGACTTCTTGCGGCTAATATTATTGATGGGCTGAATCATCCCTTAAAGGAATGTTGAGGGTAAATTTACGTTTAAAAATTTACACGTTGTATATTTTTATGAGTATAAAAATACAATTTAGTTTCGCAAAACTGCAAAAGTCTGCTAACAGTTAACAGACAAAAGAACAATAACGAGTATAGACGTTATGCATTTAGCTCAACATTTTTCACGAACCTTTCACAACTGTTCACTTCAATTCATAATTCAATTATGAATTCTAAAAGCTCGGCTGTACTCTTGACACTTTTATCGGTTTATCGCTCTTATCTATTATCTGTATAGAAGCTAAAATTATTGTTTGCGAGGCACGTTGCGGTAACGAGTTTAATTTCGTATTATACGGATGGCTGAAATTGAAACTAAAATGGGCTTAGTTTTATGGGATTTGGGTTAATGAATCCGATGTATGGAGCTATCAGATATAGGATTCATTTAGCTACAGGTAAAGTTCTTAAACTAGTTGTTGATCCCAATATACCGGTTGTAATTTTACCTGATAACAATCCGTCCAAATGAAAAAACTTTTCCCAATATAAGGAGCCCGGGATACTTAATGTAGATTTACTCCAGCGTCGTGGAGACCCATTGGACTTTAAAGATTAGGCGGTTAGAAAGAAAATCAGGTTATATGATATTTTTCATTTCACTGGTGGGCAGAGCAGATAGGGGTTTCAAAAATTTTAACCAATAATTATAGCCTCATTAAAATACTCGAGCTCATGCCAAATCGTATAGCACTAATGTGACGCTTTGAACATGACGTCACGGGGTGGGAGGGTAACAAACGTGGAGAAAAAAAAGTAGAAAAAATCGCCAGTGTATCATCGTATGTGGTCGGCTCTTTTATATTTGGGAGAAAATAATTCAAGAAAAAAACCGGCCAAGTGCGAATCGGACTCGCGAACGAAGGGTTCCGTACCGTTATCTATAAAAACGGCAAAAAATGTCTGTTGTCTTCTATTATGGCAACGATGCTGGGAAGGAAAATATTTTTTCGAGTTCCCATATATACCGTCGTCCCAACGCGATTTTCTGATGTATAAGATAGTGTCTATGAGCTATAATATATGGATAAGAACATATTAGTGAACATAAATATTCAATTTCTTACATCTGGTTAGGAAGCACATAGGAGTTATGGAAGTAAGAAAAAAAAAATTGTAGGTGTGACTTTGTTACAATTCTTGTTACGATCGCGACTATTATTGTTCTGAGCCGTTTGGATCAATTTTTAAATATAATCGGAATATCAATAAAACCAGCCAAGTGCGAGTCGGACTCGCGCATGAGGGGGTTTATTAGAGGGGGACTCCCCTTATTATATATTTTGTTTTATTTTACTTACATTTTTTTATCTTCAAATTGTATATATCATTAAATATTCTGTGAATATTTCAAGTGTCCGCGTGCCTGTTGCTGTTATCAATATCGAAGCAAAAACGAGCAAAAGAAAAATGGGAGCCCCATGGGAGAAAATATTTATTTTATTCTGTTTTGTTTTTTGGATTTGTTGTAATATAATATTGTCTGTGAATAGCGGCAAGCGAAATACATTATCTGTAAAATCTAACTGACTAACTATCCCGTTTCATTTCATGAGAATGGTGACAGACGGATCGACGGACAGAGGAGCCATATTAATATGGTCCAATTTTTACCCTTTGAGTACGGAACCCTAAAAAAACGATTCGTTTGGATTGAACTTCTTCAACTTAAAAGAGTAGCCTGCAGCGGCAATATTTCCTACTTAACTAGTGTTTTTTAGCGGCATGAATTCTCTTATCATCATCTCTTATTGAACTCTAAAAAAGACTGAGTTTAAAAAATATGACAAACTATAATAAGATTATACTAGATTGATCGATTAAATAAATAGCTATGTGTAGGTACATATAAAAAAAAAACAAAAGTAACACAAAAACCAGTCGACAAAACATCGAAACTAAATCCATACTCACCTGAAACTTGTAGCAAGTCTCAAAGGAGCAGATATTGACTAATACTGCTGACACGTAAGAACAAATCTAATTTTATATAACGACTGCGTGTTGGTAGTCCCTTATAAGTAATAGTTTCGTTAGTTTTGGGTCCGGCATAAAGACTAAGTTTTGATTATCTAGGGCTTTTCTGATATTACGGATATTAAGTTATTGGGTCAGAAGATCGTTATTATCACAAATGTACATAAATAATTTAAAACTAATAAAAAATAATAATAATATTAATAAATCTTTTATTCAATTTCTTAGTTAGTAAAATATAACAATATAAACATACATTAAAGAGGTAAAAATAGTTTTGCCTGAGCTAACGTGAAAACACCCTGTGTTTCAGGCTTTAGTTGCTAGACATAAACTTTCAGAATAAATACAAAAGAAAAATAACATTGTATCCTATTTAAAAAAAATTGAAATATAATAACAGTGTTCTTAATACTTATATTGAAACTGTTAATAAATCCTCTGTTTCTTCATACGACATATTGAGAAGGGCTACTTGCAGTATTCTTTTCGTCGTACCCAAAGAACAAGGATAAAAATCAAGTTTTTTATTAAGCCTATTGTAAAGAAGGGGACCAAGAAATAAGAAAAATCTAGAAGAGAAGGTTTGTATTATATTATTAATGCAAACAATATCTTTCCGTATTTTATTAGTAATTTCAGTGCTGTATGGCAGTGCGGCGTGTTGTTTTAGTACTGTGTTTAATATAAATAATTGCCTAACTGTAGTTAACAGTTTTAGTACTGTGTTTAATATAAATAATTGCCTAACTGTAGTAACCTTACAGGATTTATAGAGAAGGTCAATTATAGAGAAGGTCAATGGGAAAAAGGAAAGGGCGGAACGTTGAGACTCGCTGTGATGTTTTGGCCATACGTCCCCATGACGTAATACAGAAAGTTAGTAATGATTGGCATAAGGCAAAGTAAACTTGTCTGATTATTTTTGAGTCCGCGATTGATCGTAGTTTTTTGAATACAAATATTAACTTACGTATTCAGCCATTTAAAATCTCTGTATGTTGCTTGAAACAAAGAGTGTTGCCAATAACAATACCAAGGTATTTTGTTTTATCGGTTTTGGTAATGTTTAAACTATGAGAGTTTTATGGGTAGAAAGCCATAGTATTTTAAGAGAGGCCGATTTTAGTCGAGAGGCTCTTTCATGCGTCATCTGTCATTCATAATCTACTCAAGGGTAATTTGTCTTGAATTCGTCAATCGTTCTGTTTCTCTCACACACAATACGTTTCTTTCAACACAAAACATTTAATATCCTTACACTGGTATTGAAATAAAATGATTTCTAATAAAACTGTAGTAAATATTTTATTCATATTAATTAATTAACAAGTTATACACAAAATAAAATCAATCAAAAATGTCACCCTGAATTGTGCCTGGCTCAAAGGTACCCATAATACTAGCTGCGTTTCCCCTTTGGATAGCTATGGATATCCTTTGAACCAGGTACCACCCAGAGCGGTAGTCATACCCACGGTCCCTCAAGCGACGTTCGATCTCACAAATAAAGTCCTTGGCTTCCGGGCACCACGGGCCGGCTGTTTCAACAGCAACCGGCACGAATTCATAGTTGGAGGACAGCACCAAATATTTTGTCATTTTTTGAGCCGCCGCTGCTCTAGCAGCAGATTTCTAATTGGATTAAGATTTTCCTCCAGGTGTATTCGCGCATACCTCATTCAATAAACTCCGTTTAAAAGAATTCTAACGGCGGTTTCCGACGCCCGAAAGGTTGTGGAATTAAAGTCACTTATCTCTGGTAGAATTGCTTTTTCGCAGGATCCCGTTTAAGGCTTTTGACTGGCGTGATATTAAAACTTCAATTCTGATTTTAAATTAGATTTTATGAATATAATTCAAATCTTTGTCTTTTTCTTCTTTATATTGTCTACGACCAAAAAGCGACATTTTTGTCTGTATATATTGACCTTGTTTATTCAATAAAAAAATATCATCATTTAAATAGGATATAATATCAGTGTTATTATAAAACAAGGACTATAAAAATAAGAAAAAAATACATTTATAATAGTCAATAAAATGTCAAAACAAAGAAAATAATAATAATGTCAAACATGTATTTATGGTCTGTGAAATAAATAACGAGACGCTCAGAACAATTGTTCTGAGACGAGACGCAATTTTTTTTAATCTATGTAAATAAAAATAAAATTTAAGCATGTCAAAAATTGCGTCATTATATTAACAATGTTCTACTATCTGATAAATACTCCTTTATAATATAAATAACATTTTTCAAGTAATATTTTATGCAATTCAACTTTGAAATATTTGCTATTTAGGTCTTTAATTGAATCTGGTAGTTTATTATATAGCTAGCTCAATCTGTGTGATTACTCGTTATACACTTAGGTATTTGTTTTAATTCTTAATATTTAGTTAAACGAGGGGAGGCCTTTGCCCAGCAGTGGGACACAAATGGCTAAAACAAAAAAATGTTCCGATAAAGCATTTTTAGCGCAACCTTTTCGGTCACAAAAATTTGCGGAATATTGTCTTCACAATTCAATATTTTAAAAAATATTGAATTGTGCAGACATATAGTCCCGTGGGAATAAAAACGTATTTTAAACCCTGGGTAACCATTCTTTGTTCTTCGAATAGATGAGATGAAAATATTTTCGTGTGTTCAAAAACAGCACGAGACATTCAATATTTTTTTAGTCTCGTGGGAATAAAAACTGTTTTAATTTTTGCCCGAATACCTAGCCAGCCATTTCCACTTGTGTCCGTGTTGTCAGTTTGCTCTGTGTGTTATTGGTTTCTGGCCGTCGACGTATCGGAAATAGACGTGAAGCTAATAGGTAGCCTCTCATTGCTTTCAGTTTGAGTCGAAATCGATAGAAAATTCGTCTGTTGAATAGAAAGGTTAGTATTGTTTATTTACTCTTCTTCTTTTGTCTCTTTATTGAATTAGAATACAATCAATCAAATATTTATCGTTCTCCATAATATTACATATCTTAAATACAATCAAATTGTAGGTGGTGAGTAACATTATGTTGTCCAGTGTAACATTATGGGTCTAGTATAGGCACCGCAATATGAGAGGTCTAGGGGGCTAATTTTTACATTAATATTTCCCTAAAAATTTTAATTACATGTATTATTACTTAATTTATACAATTTATTTGGCCAAGCATGGCTCTAGTAGTACAGAATGGGTCGTGCTCTTGTAGTGGAGACTAAAAAAGACCTGATGATGATGATGATGATGATGATGATTACTTAATTTATAAATTTTATTTTTAATATTATTCAACTAATATCTTTTCTTATGAATATTTAATAGCTAATATTATACAGTTAAGTACATTGATAAAATACTTAAATATAAAATCACATCATCATCATTAGAGCCGCAAAAGTCCTCTGCTGAACCAGGGCCTTGTTCAATGGGAGGACATTACACACTCTCAGAATATTGAATGAAAGGATGATATTATAATTTACACGCCAAAAACGAAGTAGGTATATTATTTTTCGGGTTTAAGTATGTATCCACGATACCTTTTAAATTTCTCTACCTATTTTTTTCTACTATTCTACTATTTTTTAGGGTTCCATTCCTCAAAAGTTAAAAAGGAACCCTTATAGGATCACTCGGTTGTCCGTCTGTCTGTCTGTCTGTCTGTCGGTCTGTCAAGACCCTTTTTCTCAGGGACGAGTTGAGGTATCAAGGTAAAATTTATATCAAATACTCAGGTTTACTGTCCCTTGGAGCTGTGAAAAAATCAAACATCTCAGCCAACGCAATCAAAAGATACAGACGTTTATCAAAGACTACAGGGTACTTCCCGAGAACTCAAAATCTTGGGTATGAAGTAACGTCTTATAGCACAGATAAAGAAAAAAATGCGAAAAGTATACATTTTTAGTTACATCATATAATTAAAAATATTTTTAATAACTTTCGGCATTCGCAAGGGATTCAAAACCTACAGGGTACTTCCCGTGAACTCAGAATCTTGAAATTTGGTATGAAACAACGTCTTATAGCACAAATAAAGGAAAAATTGCAAAAAGCATTCATTTTTTTTTACATCATGTAATAAAAATATTTTTAATTTTTATGCCGCAAATTTTCGACTTTAGCAATGGAATCAAAACCTACGGAATCCTTCGTGCGCGAGTCCGACTCGCACTTGACCGGTTTTTTTTTGCTCAGGCGCACTTGATTTTTATTTTTCGAATCCTAATTGCTTGTCTGTAAAGTCGGTTTACGGGCGACATAACGGTGGAAGAGAGATAGATGCGTCACACACAAGCCGAACGCTAAGGCCGATCATGCCTCTCTATCGGTTGTTCCGCGCTCTCGCTTGCACACGGAATGTGACACTTAATGGAATGTAGTTAGAATCGTAACAACGACCTGAGATACGCTTTATTTTTCTATAAAAAATATGTTCATTTAATAGAAAGCTTTCTACTAATAAATAAATAATACTGAAGTAAACTTTCAGTTCAGAATAGAAGTAGAATAGAAATTAATTTAAGTTTGAGGCCGTCCAAGAAAAAGATGGTTTGTGGATTTGGCGGCTTATGTTATAAAAATTGGTGATCCTTCACAACAGATAGGGACGAGTGGCGTAAAGAGGGAGACCTTTGCCCAGCAGTGGGAAACAATAGGCTTATAAAAGTATCTACTGCCTGTTTGACATTACGACATTTTGGCGTTGCAGACCATAAACGTAATCTTCATTTTATTTGTAGACTCGTAAATATACTTCAGTATTTAAATGATTTCAACCGTAAAAAGTAACGACAGTATCAGCCGTAGCATTTGAAAATATTTTAAACTCTATTGTCATTGGCACAAGGTTTAAAGTATGGTGGAGCCCTAAAATTCCATTTAAGTACATACTTAAATGACCCGTGTGATGTCAAATAACTGTTTGCAAAATTGTGAACTCTGTTTAATTGAACGAAAAAATAATTTTCCGAGTTCCGTACCCAAAGGGTAAAAACGGAACCCTATTAATATGGCTCCACTGTCCGTCTGGGTCGTCTCCTGGTCAGGCTGTATCTCATGAACCGTGATAGTTAGACAGTTAAAGTTTTCGACAGGTAGGGGAAAAGGGATTTTTGATCACCCTCGAAAACAGCTAATAGACGAGGCTTAGGAGCGTGATAGGCCTATAGTTCTTCAATAGGATATTGTCACCCTTTTTGAATACCAAGACTACCACGCCTCTGGCGTCACGCCCTCGAGCAGAACTGAATTAAAGAGCCACTGAAGGACTTTCAGTACCGGCGTTCCGCCCGAACGCCTCATCCGTTTCCTAATATATGGTCTTATGGTTATGGGTCTCTAGAAACTTCTATATACTTCCGGTTCCGATAGTCGACAGCCAGAACATTCGAATATTTGAGACTCTGTGTGAGCGGGATATAATACAAATGTGTGAGCAGGATGGAAGGTATGTGAGCGCGACAGACTATGTTCGGGAAAGTTCTAGACTATTCCATTCTGGTTGCTTCGCGACAGTATGTTACAGGGTTACAGGTATCTACAACGCTGCACTTTACAATAGATTATCAACCTGACTTCTCTGTTAAAAAATTGGTTGGTACGTTCACTGGGTTATATATTTATAGATCTATACGATCTGTACTCCTCAACATAATTTACAAACTCTTTCTTGCACTTGAATCTTGATTGATTTTATTTATTTTTGTTTTCTCGTATACAAATGTGTCTAATATCAAGTTACCCAGACCTGGACGAGGATTTCTCCTTAAGCTGATTTCAGAGTCACGCGTTTAATCAGCGCCGGCCACACGCGCGCGTTTGCTATTACACTAGATAGTAGTTGCATTGATAATCACGCAGTTCAAACGGGCTTCGTGGGACGAGCGCCACCGTAGGCCAGCGCTGCCGAAGGGTGCTGTCAATAATCAATTTGCAATGAATAGAAAATAAACAGCTAATCCTGTTATTATTTTGTCCCAATGATGACTACTATACACAACTGTACATTGCAACGAAATGCGCGATACCAAAACTCGTTTCACAGTGTACGGTGCTGTTGTAACGCGCTGGTTAACGGCGCCGGTCGCCGGCACCACTCTGAAAGCAGCCTTACGAATAGTGGACTGCATCTGAGAAGCTGTGGTTGTGAGTGAGTCCACCAGGGCCCCTGGACTGAGCCCTCCAGGCATAACCGTGAACTCAACAATTCACCAAGATCCCCTTAGTTAGAAAAAGTCTAAGGATAGTGTCCCACAGAGCTCGGTTTCAAGGCAAGCAAGAATGTGAACAGCATGAGGTTGTCTGCAATTTCCTATTTTTTACTTTGGAACGTACTGACTGGAATACCGTAGACTCACTATCCCTCCCTGCTGGTCTGGGAGAAAAAAAAAATAGAATGTGCCAGTTGCTTCTCTTCCCGCGCAGATCGTAAAAGCCGATCGAGGGATTGCGCTAAATTCTGCGGAATCATGTCAATAGTCGATGCGGTGGGTTGCTACTCATCACTATTTGATTCCGTTTTCCATCTACACACCCTCCAGCATGTTTAATGTGGCTGTAAGGTTTTATAGACCTAGGCTCTGGCTACCCCGCCAGCCTGCGACACGAGGGCCCCGGGTTCGATCCCCGGTCAGGTCAAGATGGAAAATGATCTTTTTCAGATTGGCCTGGGTCTTGGATGTTTATCTATATATGTATTTGTTATAAAATATAGTATCGTTGAGTTAGTTTCCCATAACACAAGTCTCGAACTTACTTTAGGGCTAGCTCAATCTGTGTGATTTGTCCGTATATATATATTTATTGACTAAGTATGTATCATTATTTAAATGCTTTCCATTCCAAAAGAATACAAACCAATGATTTATCTGCCCTATAAAATATCTCCGTCTGTTTGTCTTGCGAGGTCAACAATCTCGAACTAATATTTCAATATTAGCATTATTGAAACTGAAAGTTATCAGATCGGAACATTTTTATTAAAGTCGTGAGCGTCCGGTATCTTGGAGCTGATATTGAAATAGTTCAATTCTCTTCAACATTCAGGCAGTACCGTACCGTACACAAGAAAGTATAAGAGAATTTTCTTTATTCTTGGAGGACGAAGAAATGTGGACTAAATATTTTGAATTCCTAAATATTACTTTCAAGTACTGCAAGCAGTACCTCCCCAACCCGTCTGGCCAGCGAGGAGAGTGTAGGCCAAATCCTCTGTCTTGTCTGGCCAAGTATGGCTCAGTAGTACAGAGAGGGTCATGCTCCTGCAGTGGAGACTAAAAAGACCTGATGATGATGATGACTGCAAGCAGTCCACAGCTGAACAGAGGTTTCTCTCAAGGATTTCCAATTTGACCTGAGTCCAGCAACCTTGGTCAGTTCGTCCGACAACCTGGTCGGTGGATGTCCGACGCTGCACTTGCCGTTATCTAGTCGGTCATCGGCTTGCATGCTAACTACTTCATTTCTGATTTGTTATCGTAGAGGAGCCGTGTGGTTTCCGGCAGAATAGAATAAGACCACTCCAATTCTTCCTATGGATGTCGTAAAAGGCGATTTACGAAATACACGCTAAACAAAGCTCATAAAAATTGAGACCTCTCCGATCTGTCTGGCCAGCGAGGAGAGTGTAGGCTAAATCGTCTGTCTGCTCTGTACTACCGAGTATCTCTCTGTACTACCGAGTACAGAGAGGGTCATGCTCCTGCAGTGGATAGAGTATGGCCATCGAAACGTGATATTGACCTTGAAACAGAACTCTTTATATGGCAATACGTAGCACTTGTCAAACCGTAGTACGTTGGCTGTCACCCTGTGTCAGTTTTCGAAATAATAAACGGATATTTTGTGTTAATATGTCGAAACCTATCTAAAGTTCAGCGAGGAAGTTAATTCATACAATGGTGTGTAAATATAAAGCGAAACAAGAAGAACGAGCCTCTATTTTTCGCGAGAAAAAACAATATTTCCATGAAATCATTTCTGCGACAGGTTAGTGCACTCAAACGATTTTGATACATATTTGGTGAATACTTTGTAATTTCCATGGTTGGAAGATATATTTCGTTGGACTCGAAATATTATTCGTTAAATTATGCTTTTATTATTGGCGAAAGAGTAACCTTTCCTACGTATAGAGGTTATGTCCCGATGGTATTGGAAAATGAGAGACAAAGCCTATAATGATGATAGCAGCTTAAATAACATTATAAATGCTGTAAAGAGTTCACAACAACTAGAGGACAATAGTCAGTTGATGTGTCTAGTGCACAGACACAAGACCGAGCCAAAGTATGAAGATGATGTAATTTTAAAAGAAAATGGTCATGACGTTTTCGGTTGCCCCCATACCTTTGCGAAAAGTTGGCAGCAAAAATATGAGTCTTACTGTTAAAGACGTAGAAATAGCGATTTCGAACGAATTTGGGACCGTAACTTCAGACGACTGGAAAAAATTCACTGGTCATATAATGCATGTGGAACAGAAATATATAGAACGAGATAGAATCGTCACAACATTACAGCCGTTTATAATAAATGTAATCAGTGATAGTGATTTGAGCAGTGTTGCCGAGGAGTCAATCGAATTTTTGGTATCTGATTTTGAATATGATACCTAAAAAAGGTTGTTCTTCATTTAGAGAATTATTTTTAATTTTTATTTTTAAATATACGATGGGTACTAAACAAACACAACTGTTGTTTCTTTTTTTGTTGAGTATTGTGTATACGTATGATATAGTATTTGCATTGTCTCAGTGTGTAAGAATTAAATCAGTTAATTATATTATCAAGATTGTTTATTCCTAGTTCATAAGGGATTGCTATATCTACATTTTACTAATTTAAAAACAAAATCTCAGTATTACTTTTCGATGGCCAGACTCTATTAAAAATAACCTGATGATGATCGTAGAGGAACACCGAACGTAGCCTTCTCCATAGCTCTTTGAGCGACCTTGAGCTTTCTTCTGAGGTAATGTGACTCCAAGGATGCTCGCAGGTAAGAGACCATGTTTCGGACCCGCAAGTCATCACAGTTCAAATGACTTTCGGACTACTTTGGAGGAGAAGACACTGCGGAGCTGCCGAATGGTGCCTGAATCAATTGACCCCGGTAGATATATTGGTCTACAAGTTAAAGGGTGGAGTTTCCACCATAAACCAGCAATGGCACAACGTGGATATTCGATAAAAAGTCGAATATCAGTTTATCTCTGAGTAAGCCTTGAAATGACTTAGGGAGCTAGATTAGATTCCTATCTCGAGCTTCTTCGTGTTTCAGAAGGCACGTACCGGATGTTGTCGCTAATAACACGATGTCAGATCTTCAAGGCTTTTGGTCCGTATTATGCAAGTTAAAGAGGAACCTTTGATTTATACATTTGCTTTATTTATAGGGCTGCTGTGTGAAGCCATATGTATCGTTCAATCATTGAAGACTTTCTTGGAAGTAGTGTAAGTAGTACATATACGCACGATCGTTAAACAGTTCTATTTGAGCAATAGAAACTAGTTACAGTCTTCTTTGTACTCAAATAGATATTCATAAATTGAATTGTAAGATTGGATGATAACAAATGGTAGGACGAAACGTAAATTCAAAATTTCAAAGAATAATACGTTTTCTTTCTTTGAATATTTAACTCGTTCTCACATACAATTCCAGGAATTGCAGGCAAGTTCAAATCTCTTTAGAGATTGTACGGACTCAAGATATAAATTGAAGGGAAAACCATTCAGTAATTTTAAAGCTTGATCATACATACATACACACAGCTAACTTTTTAGCGTTCCGTACCCAAAGGTAAAAACGGGACCCTATTAATATCGCTCCGCTGTCCGTCTGTCTGTCTGTTTGTCCGTCTGTCACCAGGCTGTATCTCATGAACCGTGATAATGAGACATTTTAAATTTTTACAGATGATGTATTTCTGTTGCCAATATAACAACAAATACAAAAAAAAAGAATAAAATAAATATTTAAGGTGCTCCCATACAACAAACGTGTTTTTTTGCTTGATATTGATAACGGCAACAGGTAGACGTTTGAAATATTCACAGAATATTTTGTTATATATTTACTGTAAAAATAATAAATTAAATATATAAAAAAATAAATTAAAGGGGGGCCGATTTTATAGATAATGGTACGGAACCCTTCGTGCGCGAGTCCGACTCGCACTTGACCGATTTTTAAACGACTGATGTGGCTCTTTGGTACCGCAAATGCCTTTGAATCGCATGGTCCCGGGATCGGTTCCCGGCCAGGTCTTGACAGAAAACGATCTTTATCATATTGGCCTGGGTATTGAATATCCATATAATATATATTCTTATATGTTCTTATATCTATATACATAAATAGGCAGCGTTGATTGCTTACCATCAGGTGACTCGCTTGCTCATTTGCCGTCCTATACCATAAAATAATAATTATAACATTACTCATATTGTTATTTAAAAGTAATTGACCGAGCGAGTCTGTCTGTCCTCGCCTACAAGTCGCATTTCACAACCGATTCTCGTGAAATTTTGTGAGCAGGCTCGGTAATTATATAGAATTTTTTTGGAGTGCCAGATTTTCGAAATTTTTTAAAATGGCGGAGTAATCGGGGTCCCAAACTTAAAAAAACTCATAGCACAGCTATTTGAAAAAAACAACATAAATGTCATTGGACTTTTTTGTTATTCTTAATACGACGCAAATTTTTTGTCTGAACAACTTTTTTATACGATAAACTTGGATTGATCCTGTTACGCTAATTGACTCAAGGAAATCATCCTTTAGTCAATTAGCGTAACAGTAACAGATATATTTTAGAGCACTGGAGAGCAAATGTGGATGTTGGTTGTAAGGGCTCGCGAGGTCTACTGTTCTCACAGAACCACTAGTATATAATAATGTACATACTGAGTGTTATATTCCTTCATACTATTCAAATATAATATAAGGTAGTATATTACCTTATATTATATTTGAATATAAGATATAAGGTAATATACTCAAATATACGTTTATAAATTTTATATTCCCCTCGTAAATTTCATATCAATTTAAAATGGGAAACGTCGCCGTTCCCAATATACGGTCAGGTCTACGCCGTAAATCTTATCTTCTCGTAACAGCGAGTGTTTGTGACAGCGGCTAATAAAATTCATGTAATGTCTAACCTATGTTTTATTTATATTGCTACCTGTTACCTTTCATCTAAGGGTTGACGTTGTGATAAATATGGACCTTTGGAACAACGCATTTTCATTATTGCTTCATGAATTTAAAAGAACTTTATTTTACTTTTAAGACGGTACTGCACGATATTGTGAAAATTGACGTAATTTTAAATCACTAGTACCTACTACGCGCTGAATTAATTAAATACATCAAAAGTATTTGTAGCTTGAAAGGGACAAAAATATTTAAGTTCAATCCATTTTCATGAACTTGGCCATGTTGTCATATTTAATAATAATATATGTTTGTTTGTGGCACAATACAAACCCAAAACAAGCCACTAGAAGGCAGTTTGGAAGTCACTGGCTTTACCGGCTGATACTAACTATGTCACAATACATAAAATTTTGCATAGGTATCTGGAATTTATATGAAAAAGGATACCATTTTTACGTGATTTGTTCGTGTTATCCTTATCCTTACTAATATTATAAATGCGAAAGTAAGTTTGTTTGTTTGTTTGTTTGTTACGCTTTCACGCCGTAACTACTGAACTGATTATCATGAATTTTTGCATACAAGTTCTCTGGAGTACGGAGAAGGACATAAGCTACCTTTTATCCCGGGAAAAAGTACTATTCCCGAGGGATCGACATTGACGCGGGCGAAAGCTAGCAATATTATAAATGCGAAAGTGAGTTTGTTTGTTTGTTACGCTTTCACGTCGTAACTACTGAACCGATTATCATGAAATTTTGCATACACGTTCTCTGGAGTACGGAGAAGGACATAGGCTACCTTTTATCCCGGGAAAAAGTACTAATCCCGAGGGATCGACATTGACACGGGTGGAGCCGCGGGCGAAAACTAGTGCTATATAAAAATGGTACAGGCGAGTACCACTGAATAAATCAAATTGTGCGACAAACATGTGCAGTCTATGCAAGACTAACGTGATGCTGCGCCAGTGGGTTTGCGAATGAAATCAGTTTTATGATCAATGAAAATGCTATGAATTATTTGTTACACTCTACACTCTATCGGATTCAATTTTCACAGCTCAATGAGTCAAGTTGTGTGACAAGCAGCCGGCAGTAAACTGCAAGAGTAATGTGCAGCCGCGCCAATGCGCTTTCATTAGATTTTGCTAATTAAATTTCTATGTATTAAGCACTATTATTAAGGTTTCGAACAAGGAACCCTTATAGTTTCGCCATGTCTGTCCGTCTGTCCGTCCGCGGTTTTACTCAGAGACTATAAGTACTAGAGAGCTGTAATTTGGTATGGATACGTATATTAATCATGGCAAAAAAAAACTTTTTAGTGTACAAGTAAAAAGGGGAGTCAAATTTCCTTTTCGCGGCTACCCCAACGTGTGGGTTGTTGTTGAATAGGTCTTTTGAAAATATTATGAGCTTTTGAACATCATTTTTCGATTTACTTATCCGATTCGGAAATATTTGGTTTTATAGTCAACATTTTTGTTAAAGTCCAATGTCCCCCCTCTATCTACTAAATGGTTGTATATGACCACGTAATAGAATTCACGGTATATACTACTACCGAGGCTATAACGAGGTTTAAAGGAAAACTATCAGCTAAGTAGAGTTTATAAATTAAAGAGTTATAATCGACCAAATTATAAATGTACTCGGTAAAGTAAAATTTCATACATATTGAAAAATTGAAAAAATTATTTAACTTACTTCATAAATCTTTCTTCATTTACCAACGTCTTATGTGGGCTTGTTTTTAGACCATAGATAAGGGTACGGGATCCTTCGTGCGCAAGTCCAACTCGCACTTGGCCGGTTTTTTATAACAGTGTCGCTACGATATTTGTTAATGAATTTCTCTATTATAACGACCTCCATGGCTTAGTGGTCTTCATGCTACGCCGTCATAGCCTAAGTCCTGGGTTTGATTCCTAGTCAGGTCAAGAAGGAAAATTATCTTTTTTTAGGTTAACCTGGCTTTTGGATGTTTATCTTTATAATAAATATGTATTTGTTATAAAATATCGTTGAGTAAGTATCCCATATCACAAGTCTCGAACTTACTTTGGGACTAGCTCAATGTGTGTGATTTTTCCGTATATATTTATTAAAGGGACAAAAGACTAATAGATAAATGACAATTATTTTTTACCAATATGTTCATTTTGTGCTTTTCATTCAACTTTGCAACAGACTAATAGCTATTATCTCTTTTTTGTAATGTTAATTTAAAATATATTACATACACAGTAAATTCTATACAATATAAGCGTTGTAGTTTAAAATTACTCGTAATTGAATTTACACTATTTATTTTACATTTACCACAAATAAAAAAAGTCATCCAGTTTATATGTATAATTATTTATATAAACGGGTACCTTTGAGCCAGGTACAACTCAGGGTCGCAATTTTGACAGATTTTTTGTGTGTGTTTGATTATAAGTTTAATAAATTATACGTTCATAAAATTATTTTGTAAAATTACATTTTAAAATTAAAGGAAAAAATTTAAATTTAAATGTTCTTAGGGTTGCTTTATGTTTGGTAGATTGTTGCGTGTTATCTATTTTGAATATGAAGAAGACAAAAATAAGATATCTACGAAATCTAGTGTTAGTCTGAATCCTGCAGTTAATTGAAAGAATATTGCACACAGTGCGCCAGTAGTGGAACTTTTAATTAGAACTTGCGAATGGATCCGCGTACTTTCCGCTTATTCAATTTTCTGGATTAGTCGCGAATAAAACGTTTATTTTTAAAAGGTAACAAAACACTCGACACCGTCCCCTAAATTGCCAATAAAATAATTTTGAGTGTGAAATTTTTAATTTTTATGAGCCAAAAGGAAAACGTGGCTAATTTTATGGGTACTTTGAGTCAGGTACAACTCAGGGTGGCAACTTTGACAGATTTTATTGTGTGTGCCTGTTTGATTATTCTAAACTCGTATGTCAACATACTAGTATGTTAATTTTTACATAGTTAATAATGTTATCTCAATTGGGCCACCGGCCCGACTTCAACCCTTCTTGGGTAACTCCAAAACCTCAGGCAAATACCTGAGAAAATGTAGTACGAGTTAGGCCCACGCCGGGAATCGAACGCCAAGGAGGCCATCCACGCTCTTCGATTTACTATTTGTCTCAATCACACGGTCATCAAGGTTAAAGCTCAAGGTCGTTCAAAGAGCTATGCAGAGGGCTATGCTAGGTGTTTCTCTGCGACATCGAATCAGAAACGAGGAGATCCGTAGAAGAACAAAGGTCACCGACATAGCTTAGCGGATTATCTCTTTGAAGTGGCAGTAGGCGCGTAGCGTAAGAACCGATGGCCGATGGGGCAGAAAGGTGCTCGAATGGCGACCACGTACCGGCAAGCGCAGCGTTGGACACCTACCGACCAGGTGGTCGGACGACCAGGACGACGCTGGATGCAGGCCGCTTCCAACCGGTCATATTGGAAATCCTTGAGGTAGGCCTACGTCCAGCAGTGGACTTCGTACGGTTGAGATGATGACACGGTCAGAATTATGTCGTGTGAGTTTTTGGATCAAAGAATGACCCGTGGTATCCTGATGAGAACTTTTGGATCATCTTATAGCCCATGTAAGAGGTCTGCCAAGTTGTACGACAAGTGTAACGACAGCTATGACAGTGACCAGGACCGACAGCTTAACGTGCCCTCCGAAGCACAGATCATCTTTCTTATAAGATAATCAGGTGATCAGCCTGCATGTCCTTTATACGTAAGTATGAAAAGACCCTCGTCTCATCCATCCAGCTACGAGACGCAGGACAGGTATGTGGCGCATGAACCTACTAAAACCACACGGTGTCAACGCTTACCGCATTACGTCCGGGACGGTGTGCTAACCTAACCTAACCAAACTGGAACCAATTCTCGGGAACAGGGAATCGAACTCAAGAACTCCGCAGTGAGAGCCGAACGCTACACCACGGTGGTGCTGCGGTAAACTGCATGAATAATCCGCGCCGCGCCCGTGGAGCTTTTTAATTAGAACTTGCGAACTTTCTGCTTATTCAATTAACTGGGTTGGGTCGCGATTAAAAAATGCATTTTTAACCGACTTCATTAAGAAAGAGGTTTTCAATTTGTCAAGATTTTTTTTATTCATTTTCATGTATCTCATCTCCTTCAAATATAAATCGATAAAAATAGTAAACTTTTTTTGCATTTAAAAAGATATACTTTTCTGCTTTTATACTTTACTGGCTCAATTGCCTCCATTTAAATTTCATCAAAGTCGGTTCATTTCGTTTAGTTGAAATAGATTTTTTATCTGAAAGTTAATCAATTATTCTTAAAAGTGGCCTTTAATAAACCAATAACAATATACCTCTTTTCTTATATTCCTCATTTAAAAGTCCAGTTTTGTTTCGTAATTAGTTTTTTTGGTAAAAAATGACATTAATTAGAAGAAAGAAATATTTTCCATAAGTTCTATTTTGTTCGATTCTTACCTTTTTTCTTTAACATCTTTGGTTTTATTTAACTGTATAAAAATATTTATATTAAATTAGCAAGCTTTGGTTTAAGGAAAAATTAAAGCACAGCTGACCTCTGTGCGTGTGTCTATGCCTATATGCCTAGGTCACTCGGGAGACTGTAAAGCTTCTAACGGTACCTCATAATTTATGTCACAATCCGTTGAGATATTTAGAATATACCTATATGGAGAAATAAAGAAATCCTCTTACTTACCTACAATTCTTACGTTTTTAAATACATAATTTTAATATACATAAATTTAATATATGAACTCGATAAACAATACACTCCTTTTTTGGTAGTCATGTAAAAACACTCCTTTGTAGCAAATATTCCTGTATTGTAGCCTAAAATTCTTTATTGTAGCCTGAAACTTTTTCTTCAAAAAATAAACTAAAAATAAATTACCAGGCATTGATCAAAAACTCTCCTAATACCGCATTTCACAAAAGTACACTTAGTTTCATCCCTTAAGTATCACTTAAATGCAACGATACATAATAAACTACAATATATGGATCGACCGTAAACTTTTCCCGCGGGAACCGACGCTCATCCCGTTGGACGTCTGAAACGGCACTGAAATTCCAGACACTTTATCCCTATAAGTATATTCCATAGTTGTCACATTGGTCGAGCCTTATTTCACTGGTCGAGCCAGGGTAAGTGCAGTGGGATTTGTTCTAGTAACTATATTATCGCTTATAGTTTGTTTCAATTGAAGTTGGAAACTAATTTTTTGGATATTTTAATTACATGTAATCTGTGCCACATTCGATTTCATACTATGTTGTGCAAAATAGGTTTTTGTCAGAATTTGTAAATACACGTTCATATTTTTGACGATAAGTAGCCATTTAAATCCACTGCTTACATCGTAATTTTCTTTATTACAAATAAAATTCAGTATTATACAATATTATAAAGGATATATTACTCCAGCCTATAGGCTTCAAGTAAATTTATAAAAGCATGTATGGTGTAATTTAAAAAGCATATTTTTTCATAAGTAATTTTTGTGCTTCAACTTTAACGACCACCTCAACTAGTTAGTAGTAAACTAGCCTAGCAGTAACCTCTTGACTCACCACTTAGCTACTCGACTCGGCACCAACTCTACCAACGTATCCTCATCTGAAGAGTGTGGTATGTTATTGCTTGTATTACAGTTTGATGAACGATCCTAAATATTATTGCAATTTATGCCAGGAATTATGGGTTATTGATAGATAATAAGGCGATGTTGTATCATATTGTTTTCCTTCAGGTTATTTTTAATGGGAATATTGTTTTGTTGATAATAGAATGTTGTTTAAACCAGACTTATAGTTGATTGTTTTGACTTTGTTGTCCTGTTCTTATCTGAGAGTAAAGGTTAAAGGTACCTATATATAGTATTTCCTTGCAAAACGTAGAAATCAATAATCTATGGACCGGTGTATAATTGTAAGCCTTTAAATATTATCAGGGGTATTTACATGAAGCTATAGTATACCTAAGGTATTTATCAAACAAAATTGTACTCAATTGACGTGTAAACTTAAAAACGTTGAGTGAAAGATTATTAGAACCTACGAAAGGGAAGTATAAATAAAAATAAAGAAATTTGATGAGAGATATCGACGCAGTGATTTGATCACACTAGAAAATTGTAGTTGAGATGTTTGAACCCATGTTTCTAAGGTTTACGCCCTAAGTGTAATAAATAATGAATCCTAATTGTGGCAAGTTCTGTTGAAGAAGAACTTACCACAGGTAGGTTTGTTTTGTTTTCGTGTGTGTAAGTGGCCAACAGGTATCAGATTAGGTAGGTGAAGCCATCGCCATTTGTTTTAAATTTATGTGTCACTTATATTCAATTTTAGTAACATCCGATAAAAACAATTAAAAAAAGAAAAAAACTTACGAGGCAAGGTGTGAATAATTAATATTAAAATCTGGCTTTACTAATACAACTACTAACTCTACTTGAGTTTAATCAGTGTTTTCGTCAATATATCCGACGCTGTTCCTTGATGATAAAACCCTGGCCGCATCATAAACCACGTCCATTGACATATATTCAAGCGTCACTTACTATGTATGTTTGTCGTAAAACAGCAAGTTTACTACTAGCTTTTTTCCAGCAAGTAAGTCCGCGCAAATTATAGCCTTTAAGCTGTACAGATGTAGAGCTATAACATTGTAGAGTTTAAGCATGAAAGAGTAACAAAATTTATTACACGGTCGCGTAAAGTTAGCTAAGGACAATCACTTCATTGACAGTCCATACATATACAGCCTGACTGGTAAATCACATTAAATACTTAAGGACATAATAAATAATCATCATCATCATCAGATCTTTTTTAGACTCCACTACAGGAGCACGACCCTCTCTGTATTACTAGAGTCATACTTGGCCAGAGCAGTCAGAGGACTTGGCCTACACTCTCCACGCTGGCCAGACGGGTTGGAGAGGGCTCTCAGATTTTTATAAGCTTTCTTTAGCTTATATTTCCTAAGTCGCCTTCTACGACATCCACGGGAAGACTTGGAGTGGTCCTATTATTATATCCTAATAAATAATGATCACATGTAACGTTAAAAAATATAAAACCAACAAAATTATTATTAATTTAGTCAAATTAGTCCGCAAAGGATAAAGGACGATATAATCGCACCCATTCTAACGATCCCCTTAACTCTGAAGTCCTGGGGATCCATGGAAACAGGACCAGAGTATATGTCTGCGAAAATCTTATGCCAGAAACCAAGAAGATTCACTTAGCTGCGAGATCTTTCGCCAAAATTAATAATTTTAAATACGTGTGGATAAAGTTTGGCAGGGTTTACCTGAGGAAAAGCGACGAGTCTCCCGCTATTTTCATAAGTAGCGTTGAGAGCTTATCCAAATTATTACCAAAACCTAACGCAAATAATAACATATAGGTTTATTTTATAGTAGAACATATTAATTGTAATTTTAATTTTTAATTTTTATATTTTAATTTTGTATTTATTTTTAGTTTTATCCTTTATAGGGTTTTTATGAATATATTTTACCAAAACGTCAATAGAATTAGAACTAAACTTAATCAACTATATTTAAATATTTTAAACGAAAACTATGACATTATTTGTCTTTGTGAAACTAACTTAGATGATAGTATACACAGTGAGGAATTCATTGACAACCGATACGTGGTCTTTAGAAGAGACAGACATACATCTCAGTCGCATAAAAAGCAGGGTGGCGGAGTTCTTATAGCCTTGAAGAAAGACTTAGTCGCAACGAGACGCTACGAATGGGAGTCTTCGGCAGAGGATCTCTGGATCACTGTATGCAATAAATCTCAAGCTAACCATATTGCTTTTAGTTTGTGCCTAGTTTATCTTGCGCCTGATGCTGAAATCACTTTAGTTGAGGACTTTTTCGAAAACTGTTCACAGATACTCTTGGATAACGATATATCCAGCAAGGTTATATTGCTGGGAGATTTTAATATTCCTTCTTTGCAATGGCATCGAGTCAATTCCTCAAATTATTTGATACCTTCTGATCCTACTGATAGAAAGTCTGTAATGCTTAGTGATCTTATGACTATAGGTAGTTTAAATCAGTTTAATTATTTGCCTAATACAAATAATCGCATCTTAGACTTATTTTTGTCTAACTTTACTAACGTTTCGGTTTCAGACGCTAACGAATTAACTCAACTCGATCGCCATCATCCCCCGATAACTATAAATTTGCAAATTAATAAGTCAAATAACTTACCTGTTAATGCAAAGTATGTCCTAAACTACAGAAAATGTGATATTAATAAATGTATCGATAAACTAAACACGATTTCATGGGATAGAAGACTGGAAGATCCTAACGTTAACGTTTGTGTTGAACGTTTTTATGAAACTTTAAATAATGTAATTTCTGAGTACACTCCAATGAAAAGAATCTGCAATAATAATTTCCCAATATGGTTCTCGGATTCACTTAAAGCATGTCTTAAGGAAAAAGCACACTATCATAATAGATACAAAAAGTACAAAAATCCTAGAGATTATGATACTTTTTCCATGCTGCGTAGACGTTCCAAATTACTTATAAAAAAATATTATGATTCTTTTATATCGTCCGTCGAAGAATCTCTTCACGGAGGAACTAAATTGTTTTTCTCTTTTGTAAAAAGTAAAAAGGTTAGCAATCATTTTCCATCGACAATGAGGCTGGGCTCTAAGTCAGCATCAACGGGACCTGAGGTTTGTAATTTATTCTCCGAATACTTTGCGTCTGTATTTCAAGCTGATGATAATAAGCCTATAGCATTTGAGAATGATAATAATTATACCTCTAGCCTCTCGAATATTTTATTGTCAGTAGATGATATCTTAAAAAAGTTAAAATCGCTCGATATCAACAAAGGTGCTGGTCCGGATGGGATTCCGCCTTACTTTATTAAATCATGCGCTAGCGCTTTGGCTGTTCCTTTAACTATAATATATAATACATCTTTATCTAGCGGAATATTTCCAGAAAAATGGAAGGTAGCCCACATTGTACCAATTCACAAGTCAGGAGATCAAAGTCTATGTAATAATTTTAGACCCATCAGTATTCTGTCTCATTTTGCTAAGGTTTTTGAATCTGCTACCCATGAGAGCATTTACTCTCAAGTACAGTCAATTCTTGTTGACGAACAGCATGGTTTTATAAAAAAAAAGTCGACTGTGACAAACTTACTCGAGTACACAAACTTTCTTTGTAAATCTTTCGATAAGCAGGGACAAGTTGACACTGTCTATACAGATTTTCAAAAAGCCTTCGACCGAGTAAATCATAGGCTTCTTATTCATAAGCTCTCGGTTGTTGGAATTCATGGCAATCTTCTCCGTTGGGTAAAATCTTACATCTCTAACCGTAGTCAACTCGTGGCCGTGAACGGATTTCTATCAGCACCAGTTTCTGTGTTATCTGGTGTTCCACAGGGCTCCCACCTGGGCCCACTTTTGTTCGCTATATATATTAATGACTTGGTGCCAAATCTTCAGTGTAGGTGTTTGCTTTATGCTGATGACTTGAAGTTATTTGCTGCGGTAAATAACCAAAACGATTGTTTTATACTGCAGCGGGATCTTGACTTTCTGCACAATTGGTGTTCCGAGAACTATATGAGCCTAAACACCGAAAAATGTTTTGTAATCACATTCACGCGTAAACTTAATCCTATCAAGTTCGATTATAAACTGCATCAAAAGTCATTGAGTAGTAAATCTGCGGCTCGTGATTTAGGTGTTACTTTTGATGCAAAGCTCACATTTTCTCAACATCTTGATAATGTAACATCAAAATGTAAACAGCTACTTGGATTTATATGTAGAATCTCCAAGGACTTTAAGGACGTTAAATCATTGATAACGCTTTACAAAACATTTGTTCTTACCAGGCTTGAATATGCCTCTGTCATCTGGTCACCTTATTATATTACCCACGTAGAGCGAATTGAGTCAGTACAAAAATGCTTCTTACGATTTTTAGCGACGCGCTTAGGCCTTAGAAATAGTTTAATCACTTATGAACAGCGCCTGGAACACTTTAATTTTACGTCTCTTAGCTGCCGACGTTCTCAATTAGACCTGAGATACCTGTATAAAATTGTTAATTCAGACCTTTCAACATCTGATTTATCTGACATTACTTTTAGAGCGCCATCGCGATGTCAAAGAATTCCTCGACTGTTTCACATACCTGCTTATGCAAATAACATTGGTCACAATAACCCTTTGAACAGAATGTGTCGACTTTATAATTCCATGAGTTCATCAACAGATTTTCCAGACATGTTTTGTACTTCACTCTTGGCATTTAAAAGGAAATGCCTCACAGTTGTCAATGATGTGAATTCTTAAGTATATATTGTTTTTTTTTTCTTCCAATTTTTATTGTCCTGTCTGCGTACTGTTACATAAATTGTTAAATGTTTTTTGATTTGAGCTTATGCACGTTATGTACACATGTTATTGGTCAGTTTCGTTAATTTTCAAATGCATAATGTTTCTTTTAGTTTATAATCATGTACCTCCTTAACTAACTGTTTTGTGTGCTTATGAATAAATAAAAAAAAAAAAAAAAAAAAAAAAAAAGTCTCGGAATGTTTGGAAACCGCGCGCTCGCTACGCGCATTCAGCTAGACGGTCCGCGGCCGACATGAAAACAGGTACACGCGCTTTGATTAGCGCGAGTGTTCACACTTCTTGTTTTTATAGGATAGTTTGGTCAACTTTTAAGCCCCTATTTTTTTTTTAATTTATTTCGAACGAGAATCAAGTACTGAGTGCCCCCTTTCAATATGTAACGTGATTTACCAGTCACCCTGTATAGATCATACATAGACCTTCAAGCGAGTAGGCGACCAATACTGTTGAAAAGAGTTTCTTTTCTGCAGTGGTCGGTTCCTAAACGCTTGTAGTCTGTAGCTTTTTAAAAATTAATAATTAATAAAATAAAGATTTATAAGTTAATAATATTAAATGTTTTAAATGTTAATAAAATTATTTTAAATGTGGTTTGACGTGAAAAGTGCCTGCAAAGGCTTATTTTCTGAATAAACGTTTTGATTTTTATTGAAAGATGTATAGTATCTATAATCACTTCTTACATGTGTTGTAAAGATCCGCAATACCGCTATGTGTTGAGCAATTAGTCTTTCAAGTAACAAATATAAATAAATACATATATACGGACAAATCACACAGATTGAGCTAGCCCCAAAGAAGGTTCAAGACTTGTGTTATGGGATACTAACTCAACGATACTATATTTTATAACAAATACATATATAGATAAACATCCAAGACCCAGGCCAATCTGAAAAAGATCATTTTCTATCTTGACTTGGCCGGGGATCGAACCCGGTCACTCCGTGTCGCAGGCAGGCGTGTTGACCGCTGCGCCACGGAGCTAGTCTAACAAAATATATTACAATTACCTTTGTACTTTGTGTGCTATTTAATCGGTATTATCGTTGTTTATTATTTACGAGCCACCTAGAATATATTTGAGATTCATAGCTCCTGAAACTTTATCATATGACTACTTTACAATTGTGTAGGTCATCATTATCATCAGGTCTTTTTAGTCTCCACTACAGGAGCACGACCCTCTCTGTACTACTAGAGCCATACTTGGCCAGAGCAGACAGAGAGGACTTGGCCTACACTCTCGACGCTGGCCAGACGGGTTGGAAAGGTCCCTCAGATGTTTATAAGCTTTGTTTAGCTTGTATTTCCTAAGTCGCCTTTTACGACATTAACGGGAAGACTTGGAGTGGTCCTATTTTACTCTGCCGGGTACCACACGGCGCATTGTGTAGGTAATCATATATTTCTAGAATGATTAGTAAGCAATTTTAATTACTATTTATTTTAGAAACACAGCTAGTCAATACTAAGCTGTGATTTAATGCCACATAGTATTTTATTTGCTACACTATTAATTGTAAAGTTTGCTAATCCAAGTGGAAACCCAGCCTTATATCAACTGCAATTTCTGTCATGTTCTACGAAATTACATTGAAGTGTTTGGTACCGCATTCAGTTTGCAGTCAATGTTTGTGAATTGAATGAAATGTTGATGTTAAATTCAATTTGTGTTTTGTTATTAATCAATTTAGTATTATGGAGAACTAGCCGTGTGGTATCCGGCAGAGTAGAATAGGACAACTGCAAGTCTTCCCGTGGATGTCGTAGAAGGTGACTTAGGAAATGCAAGCTAACAAAAGCTTATAAACATCTAAGAGACCTCTCCAACTCGTCTGGCCAGCGTGGAGAGTGTAGGCCAAGTCCTCTGGCTGCTCTGGCCAAGTATGGCCCTAGTAGTACAGAGAAGGGTCGTGCTCCTGTAGTGGAGACTAAAAAGGACCTCATGATGAGTAGAATGGAATATAGAATATATATATGGAATAAAGGGTAATCCCACAACAATATATTGATGTATTACTTTTTTACGAACGTTAGGAAAATCTCACATTTTTTTTGAAGTTTGTTTTAATGTAAATGCTTGATTGAGTATATGCTAAGCGTAGGTCCCGGGTTCGATCCCCGGTCAGGTCTAGATGGAAAATTATCTTTTTCCGATTGGCCTGGGTCTTGTATGTTTGTGTATATAAGTATCTATTATAAAATATAGTAAAGTAAGTTAGTGTCCTACGACACAAGTTCGCGACCTAGTGTAGGGCTATTTTTATCTAGGTATTTGATATTTTGATATATTTATTTATGTAGTGATTAAATAAGAGAGGTTTGCCGAAAACATTCTAGTATATTCTGGTTACGTGTGGACTTTGGGGTAATAAAGTGACTCCTTGGATAAACGAGTAGGCCCAAAAAAAGATGGCGCGATAACCCCGACGCCTTTCAGCATAGCTGGTCAGGAATATAATTGCTGTGGATCCAGATAAAATAAAGGGGAGGTGACGGATGCGAATAATACGTATATGTAATACAATAAACCATTGATGATGCATTAAACATCTAAACTTTATAATTTTGTAGATTTGCGGTCACAACGAAGTCCAGCCAGCCTATTTGCTAAGTTAAGCATAATAAATTGCGGCTTGCGTATGATTGATATTTGACGTAAAGTATATTTTAATCCATTCAGATGATGAACAGAGTAGTGTAGTCTCGATTTATCCAATTCGAACAGTTTAATAGTCCAAACACCGTAAAAAGTAGAAAGTACTTTTAAAAGTCGTAAAAATAAGACGAAGCTTTTCACAGTATGGAAAGTGTAAAATACGTTGTTGCTGTTCCGACCCCACATAAAGTAGGATGGGGAGTGGAAGAAGGAATTTAAACACCAAGAACATTACAAAACACCAAATTTTTCCACCATGGTAAGCAATAATAAAATCTCACCCTTAACAGTGTTAAATCTGGTGGCGGTCGATCTTCATTAAGATAATCTTGACATTTTCTTAACTCAGTAATAAATCAAGAATTCTGAGGCTATTTGTTTATTCAACAAAAGCCATTATGAACCTCAATACGTTGTCGTTTAATTTTTCTAAAAATAATTTTAATTTAGATTGCGTTTTGGCTGCTCCATCGGGCTCCAACCTCGATTATAAATTGAAATTTATTCTTTAGACCCTGGCCTGAAAGAAAAAATAATAAGCTTTTATAACTTGTCAGAGATTTGCGATAAATCATTGCTTTAAGTGGCATTTTTGTTCTAAGTATATTTTCTTTTATAAGATGGTCAAAGTTGTCAATAATACGAAGAATTGTTACTTCTTCATCCTCCTCGCCTTTACTCTATTTGGGATCGGCATATGTCGGCTCTGTCCATTTTTTTCTATTGTCCATCATATCGGCCCTAGCTCCCCTCAGGAATCATTCCTAATTTTGTCCATTCTTGTAGCTCCACACCATATTTATTATTATTTATTTATTATCCACCGCAGCATTATCATTTCAGCTACCTGCATCTTATGTTCCTTCTTCTTTTCGATTGCCCAACACTCCGCCCCATAAAACTTATTTATCATCACTATACAGTATAAAACCATGATGCTTAGATCTTTAAAACTACACAACGGATTTTGTTGCAGTTTATTTTTAATAATAAATATAGATATATTATATTTAATAATAAATATAGATATATTTTATTATACTAATATTATAAATCTGAAGAGTTTGTTTATTTGTATGAACGCGCTAATCTCAGGAGCTACTTGTTCAAATTGGAAAATTCTTTTTGTGTTAGATAGTCCATTTATTGAGGAAGGCTTTAGGCTATAAAACATCACACTGCGACTAATAGGAGCGAAGCATCAATAAAAAATGTTTTGAAAACGGGGGAAAATTATTCATCTATTCTATATACTAAGAAAAAACGAATTAATCATAATAACAGAAATTGCCGCGGACGAAGTCGCGAGCAACAGTTAGTAAATATATATACAGACAAATCACACAGATTGAACAAGCCCCAAAATAAGTTCGATACTTGCTTCCATACTTAGCCAGAGCAGACAGAGGATTTGGCCTACACTCTCCTCGCTGGCCAGACGGGTTGGAGAGGTTTAATATCTCATAAACTATTCTATTACTATGTGGGTCATAAAGTAGACATTATTATGCCAGCGTCACGCTGTCCGGTGACGCCTAGTAATGGCGGTGTGTAGGCAGTGTAGTGATGGAACCGACTCGAGCCTACGGCTCTACGTTTTATTCCTAAGAAGCTGTTGTCCGCGACTTCGTCCACTTTATTTCTATTTTATAAGACAATTTCATCATCAATGAAGAACCCGATGGTCCAGTGGCATGAAGCATTATCAGTACGCATGTTGCAGTGGCATCAAGCAACCACGGGCGCGGTTTTCATTGGGATGGGTGACCGTAAAAAGCAAAAAATATTCCTAAGTGCTTCGGACGTTAATGACGGCACGTTAAGCTGTTGCTCCTAACTGTCATTATTGATGGCAGTCGTTGAGCTAATGTCAGATGGCTTTAAGCTACTAGTGTTGGCCACTTATACACACGAAAACAAAAGTTTCACCATCATGACTAATTTAAACACTATACGAGTATATCTTATGTTTTATCTATGGTATCAGATATAAATACTTAAATCCATTGCGTAACATAGGCTAGAAACGAATTTGGTTATATTTATTACTAGCTGTTGCCCGCGACTTCGTCCGCGGCAATTTCTGTTATTATAGACAAATACTGTCGCGTAAATTTTTTTAGTTCGTTTAAAGAGGAATAATTCTTTAATATAATTTTTTTGGGTAACTTGTACCGTTTACGCATCGCACGTGTCGAATGTCAACTATGAATAATATTACCCCTTTTTCAAAACATTTTTTATTGATGCTTCGCTCCTATTGGTCGCAGCGTGATGTTATATAGCCTTAAGCCTTACTCAATAAGAACTATCCAACACAAAAGAATTTTCCAATTTGAACCAGTAGTTCCTGAGATTAGCGCGTTCAAACAAACCGACTCTTTAGCTTTATAATACAACGTGATTTTGAACCTCCTAGCTTTATTGAAATCTCAGAATCAGAATCCCTAATGAAATATAGAACTGCAAGAAAAAAGCTGAAAATCGAAAAAAAAATTAGGGTTTCCCATACAAAGTCGCCAATCAGCTGGACGAATTTCTATGGAAATTCAATTTTTTTTTCGGTTTTTACCTTTTTTTCTTGCCATTCTGTATTCCATTAGGGATTCTGATTCCCAGATTTCAATATAGCTAGGGGGTTCAAAATCACGCTGTATTAGGTATAGCTAACTCTACTATAATTATTACACTAAGACTACACTCATAAAAATATGGAGTCAATTGCGCAGTTTACTGAATAGACTCGAGTCTGATATTTGAATTCCAGGCAACTAGTGCAGATTCGAGTCTGTGAGATGACTCGCGCTCGAGCCCGTTCATTGCTTGTGAATTTCTAAAATTTTAATTTGCTGACTCTGGTTTTTGACATCACTAGTCAGAAAAGCCATGTTTATTTATGAGGGGTGCCTAATAACCCCCAGACTTCCGAATAATTGAACGTTTTTATGAAAGAGTACACTGACACCGGGTAAATTTAACAAATGTTTACACCGGCCGAACACATTTGTATGAAAATTTAATTTTTGTAGGGTACCCAGCACTGTCCAGAACGATAATAATTTCACCGTGTATAACAAATTGACGTGCAAAAAGAGATGCATGTATCCAATTTTGAATAAAAATTGACTCTTAGAAAATGAGCTTCATATTGTTTTCGTAATAAGTTCCACCCCGAAAAGTTGTAAAAGAAAATGTTACGCAATTGAGAAGTTGAAAAGAACTGAGCTCGGTTATCTCCGCGATCTCATATCCGGCCCGAGTGCGTGACGTCCATACCATTTGATTTAGAAAAGAGGATATCCGGCTGTCGAGACGTTAATGTGCTCACAGTTCCAAGATTTTTTAAATAGGATTAGTACTTTATGTAAATAAGGTTGTACCAAACGCTTATACCCGTCTGGCCAGCGAGGAGAGTATAGGCTAAATCCTCTGTCTGCTCTGGCCAAGTATGGCTCTGGCCAAGTGTTCCTGCAGTGGAAACGGTTATATGAGGTTTAGGCATAACGCAACTTAGGTACACTGCGTTATACTATAACGAGCAAAGGGTTTGTACCTAATAAACATTTTAAAAAAAGGTTGTAGAAACGCTCGAATGGTGTGTGAAGTGGGTTTAAACATTAAGTTTGAACAAGTCTTTCTGCGGCGAATTTCAATCCTTACTAATATTATTAATGCGAAAGTGAGTTTGTTTGTTTGTTACGCTTTCACGCCGTAACTACTGAACCGATCATCATGAAATTTTGCATACAAGTTCTCTGGAGTGCAGAGAAGGACATAGGCCTTTTATCCCGGGAAAAACGAATTATAAAATACTATTCCCGAGGGATCGACATTGACGCGGGCGGAGCCGCGGGCGAAAGCTAGTTTACTATAGGATAAAGACTATCCTATCTGTTAAGCCGTGTGGTACACTGCAGAGTAGAATAGGACCACTCCAAGGCTTCCCGTGGATGTCGTAGAAGGCGACTTAGGAAATACAAGCTAAACAATGCATAAAAACATCTGTGAGACCTCTGCAACCCGTCTGGCCAGCGTGGAGAGTGTAGGCCAAGCCCTCTGGCTGCTCTGGCCAAGTATGGCTCTAGTAGTATAGACAGGGTCGTGCTCCTGTAGTGGAGATTAAAAAGGACCTGATGATGATGATGATCTGTTAAGTTGGACCAAATTTCAGATACTCACGAAGTTTGTTCAAAATCGATTGAGTAGTTTCAGAGTTTATCTCGAACATACATCGTGACACGAGGTTTTTATATATAGAAGATAGATATTGATGCAAAAATATATAGCCTATGTTATTCGAAATAAAGCAAGGTTTTAAACGATACGTCAAACATCTGTTTTCTAGCCCGTAAAAAAATTCTGACTCTAGTATGTACCAGAAGCACATAGGTATAAATAGTTTCTAATGTTTTCGCGATAGTTTGTCATAGTTCTTATAACACAAAAAGACAAATGTCAACTTAGTCTACCTGCGACCATGAAAACTGTAGTATTCGAAACGTTAGGTGTAAAAATAATATAATAAACGCGATAAAAACCGTATTATATCATCATCATCATTTCGAGTAGGTGTCACGGTCAAATCGACCATGCACACTCTAGTGTCAGAGTTCTTCAGAACCGCCTTCTGGCCACTGACGTGGTTCCTTTAACGACTTCTAGATGGCAGCCGGGACCAACGGCTTAACGAGCCTTCCGAAGCACTGAAACATCTTCATAATCAGACAATCAGGTGATTCAAGCCTGCAATGTCGTAACCAAACTGGAAACAGCTAAACCAAATATGCTTCCCGTGGGAATGGAATGAAACGCCTTAACCACTGGACTACGGAGGCAGTTACTATTTTAGCAGTGGCGAGTTCCGGAATCCTCCCAATCGTCCTCGCCAAATAGATGAAGGCACGGGAATGTTTGGAAGTGAAACAAACGGAACACTATTTACAAAGTTTATTTACACGGTATACACACAATATTTACACATAAGCACACTGCATGAAATATAATACAGAAGGAGAAATGAGACTGGAGAACTGGATGAATAAGAATTTTGAGCAAAATATTTTACAAATACGAACAACTGTTATCACAGATATGACAGAAGAGACAGCTAGAAAAGATTTGCTTGTTAAACACCAGGGGCGCTGCCCGCCACGGGCAATCCACAGACAGCGTCCATGCACATGCGTGGAACTGTCAACGCCCCAAGCAAAGTATATATATAAATGAATTTATGTCCACGTGTACGTTGAAATGTTTTTATATAAATATGTACAAATTAATTATGTAGAATATATTTACAAGACTTAAAGCTAAATACGCTTTGTACATTAAAATATATACAAACTTTACAACGTGGTAAATATGGTTAGGCCACATCACCCCCCTCCTGAGACCGTCAAGGGCGATAAAGATGTTGGGGAAAACGCACAATACGGCCTGAACGTGTCTTTCGGATATCATCTCTTTGGGGTTCAGGTAGTGTATGGTGTGTAGTGTGATCTGGTGGCCTGATCGGTGTGTTTGTATGTGTGTTAGTGTTAGATTGTAATGGGGTGTTATGTGTGGTGTTGGTGTCATGCAGTATGTAGGCCGGCTTGATGCGGTCTACTGATACTGTGACTGGTTTGCCACGAAGTAGTACCTTAAAGGTCTTATCCCCTCTTTCTAACACTTCATGAGGTCCAGAATAGACCGGAGTGAGAGAACCACGGCATGAATCATCGCGCAAGAAGATGTGCGAAGCGGTAGCGAGATCCCTGAAGATGAAAACTGACCGATTGCCATGCCTAGAAGCATGTGATGGTTTAATCTTCTTTACGAGAGACCTAAGACGCGACAAGTAATCTGACACATCAGTGGTATACTCGCTACTATGATCGAAAAACTCGCCGGGCAACCTCAGAGGCTCACCATAAGTGAGTTCGGCTGATGAGCAGTCGAGATCGTCTTTGAGTGAACTTCTTATGCCTAGTAATACAAGTGGCAGGGAATCCACCCAACTGGAACTGGAGTGGCATCTGATTGCAGCCTTCAGCTGTCGGTGGAATCTCTCCACCATACCATTGCAAGCCGGATGGTAAGCAGTGGTCCTTCTATGCTCAAAGCCAATCAGCTCAGACAGACTCTTAAATAAAGCTGACTCAAATTGCCTACCTCTGTCAGTGATTATACTTGCAGGACAGCCAAACCTCGCAATCCAACCTTGTAGTAAGGCTTTGGCCACTACCTCTGCAGTAATTTCCTGGAGTGGTACTACTTCAGGCCAACGAGTAAACCTGTCGATTGCTGTGAGGCAGTACCGGTATCCTTGGCACAAAGGCAATGGACCAATCAGATCGATATGAATGATGGCAAATCTGTTGCTAGGAAGTTTGAATGAGCCTAAGGGTGATGAGACGTGTCGAGTGACCTTTGATCGCTGGCAAGCGAGGCAGGTCTTTGTCCACTCTCGACAGTCTTTTTTAATGCCAGGCCATACGTACCGATCTGAGACTAATTTAACAGAAGCATTCGCCCCTGGGTGGCTCAAGGAATGTAGGCAATCAAACACTTGACGTCGATACATCTTAGGGACGTATGGTCTCACTTTACCGTCTTTTTCCTCACAGTATAGCTCGTACTGGACGCCTGGCAACCTCAACTTCTTCAGACGCAACGAAGTGGTGTTTTCTAGGAGAAGCTGTAACTCTGGATCTGAGCCTTGATCATCTGCTATTTGACTCAAATCAACAGGCTGTGCAATCTCTTCTATCCTAGAAAGAGTATCGGCCACAACGTTGTCCTTACCCGATATGTGTCGGATATCTGAAGTAAATTGAGATATAAAGTCCAGATGTCGGAACTGACGAGGAGAACAATTCTCTTTGCGAGAACTGAATGCAAAGCACAATGGTTTGTGATCAGTGTATACCACAAAGTCCCTTGCTTCGACCATGTGACGAAAGTATTTGATCGCCTCATAAATAGCCAGAAGCTCACGGTCGTATGGCGAATACTTCTGTTGAGCTGGACTAAGCTTTCTAGAAAAGAACGCAAGAGGCTGCCACCCCATATCATCCTTGAACTGTTGCAACGCTGCACCAATTGCTGTGTCAGATGCATCAGTAACAACAGCTAATTTGGCGTTACAGTCAGGATGAGCAAGGAGTGCTGCTTGGCAAAGTCCCTTCTTGCAGGACTCAAAGGCTTCTTCCTCCTTGGGAGTGAAGTGGATGGGATGTGAACCTTTGACAGATCCCTCCAATAGAGCGTTCAGTGGAGCTTGATGACCTGCTGCACCTGGGATGAACCTCCGATAAAAGTTTAGCATCCCGAGGAACCGACGGAGCTCTCGTACGGTTTTTGGTGCAGGAAAGGTCCCAATGGCATCAACCTTTGCAGGAAGTGGCTTTGTACCTTCAGCTGAGATAAGGTAACCTAGAAAAACTACCTCTGACGCGCCGAAAACGCACTTGGAAGTGTTGATAACCATACCATATTCCTGCAACCTTATGAATAAAGTCCGTAGGTGCCTCTTATGCTCTTCTAGATCCCTCGAAAAGACCAGAAAGTCATCAAGGTATGCAAAACAGAAATCTAAGTCTCGCAGCATTTCGTCAACAAAACGCTGAAAGGTCTGAGCAGCATTACGTAGACCAAACGTCATAAATGGGAATTCAAAGAGCCCGAATGGTGTTGATATCGCGGTCTTGTGGATATCCTCAGGATTAACAGGTATCTGATGATACGCCTTCATCAGGTCGATGGTGGAGAAGACCTTACAACCCGAGAGGCTATGTGAAAAATCCTGAATATGTCGGATGGGGTACCTGTCTGGTATTGTTCTGGCGTTAAGCATCCTGTAGTCCCCACAGGGACGCCAGCCGTTGTCCTTTTTAGGGACAAGATGGAGAGGAGACGCCCAAGACGATTCAGAAGGTCTGGCTATACCACTCTGGAGCATAGCAGCAAACTCTTCCTTCGCAATTTTTAGTTTGTCTGGGGCTAGCCTACGCGGTGTACAGAACACGGGTGGACCAGGTGTAGTTCGTATATGGTGTACTGTATTGTGTGTAGGTGTGCGGTGTGTACCATGTGGGCGTGTAATGTCAGGGTATTCCCTGAGTATGTCGTGAAAATCAGACTCACCAGTTACTGTCTTTACCGAAGAAATGATATCCGCCGGTCGTGCAAGCAAAGCCACAGTCGAAAGGCTAGTATTGTTGTCAATCAAGCGTTGGTTTCTGCAATCAACCACTAAATTAAAGAAAGACAAAAAATCTACCCCGATTATCGCCTTTGTAACGTCGGCCACAATAAATTGCCACGCAAAGTCGCGGCGCAAGCCTAAATTTAAAATCAAATTTACATGGCCGTACGTTGCTATGGGCGTACCGTTGGCCGCACACAAGTCGTAGTCAGTACGAGCTCGACGCTCTTTGATATGAATACGTGGAAACACACATAAATCACTACCAGTGTCAATCAAAAACTGCACCTTTGTCTATTTATCCGTTACAAATAAGCGACCACTGTTGATTCAATCGTCGGCCGCCATTACCGATTGCCCGATACGTTTCCCGACTCAAAATCACACGGCTTCACACATCGGCCTGCTTTTTCCACGAATTTTGCATGGTACCAGCATACCGGGAATTTTCTATAATTCGAGTGGGAACGGCTCCTAGATCGAGAACGACCTCGGTTACGCCCGGCTGCTCGATGTCCATTCCTTGACGACATGCGTTCTATTTTTGTCGTAAGGGCCGCCACTTGTCTTGTCAGTTCGGCAATCTGCTGGTTAACAGGGTCACTGCACCTACCGGCTGGGGCTGGGGCTGCTCCTGACGTAGAAGCGACCTGAAGACTCGGTGATACGACGTCGTGAACCCGGTCGGCTAGCTCAGCCAACTCCTCCAGCAAAGCCTTTGGCTGGGACGCGATGATCGTCTGAGTTCCAGGTGGCAGTCTGCTCGTCCAGATCGTCCTCAGGAACTCCTCTGGGACGCCGGGGCCTGCCAAGTTTTGCAGGTGACGCAGGAACTGCGATGGTTTGCGGTCCCCAAGCTCCTCATGGGTCAGAAGCTGCTTGACCTTCTTCTCCCTTGATGCAGACAACCTCTTTATGAGCTCAGTCTTGAGCTTGTCATATTTGTTGCTCGCAGGGGGTGAGGTAATAACGTCTTCAACTTCAGAGGCGTACTGTGGTTCCAGCTGTCCAATCGCGTAATAAAATTTAGTCGCGTCTATAGTAATGTTGGCAAGCTGGAACTGACCTTCAAGCTGTGCGAACCAAAGTGCCGGTTTTTCTGCATAAAATGGTGGTACCTTTACGCCGACTTTAAAAGTTTCCGCCGCCAAATTCTCAACTCCGCTCTCCTTATTGCTCATTTTGAATGTTCTGAGGGGTCACCAGCTTAGCAGTGGCGAGTTCCGGAATCCTCCCAATCGTCCTCGCCAAATAGATGAAGGCACGGGAATGTTTGGAAGTGAAACAAACGGAACACTATTTACAAAGTTTATTTACACGGTATACACACAATATTTACACATAAGCACACTGCATGAAATATAATACAGAAGGAGAAATGAGACTGGAGAACTGGATGAATAAGAATTTTGAGCAAAATATTTTACAAATACGAACAACTGTTATCACAGATATGACAGAAGAGACAGCTAGAAAAGATTTTCTTGTTAAACACCAGGGGCGCTGCCCGCCACGGGCAATCCACAGACAGCGTCCATGCACATGCGTGGAACTGTCAACGCCCCAAGCAAAGTATATATATATAAATGAATTTATGTCCACGTGTACGTTGAAATGTTTTTATATAAATATGTACAAATTAATTATGTAGAATATATTTACAAGACTTAAAGCTAAATACGCTTTGTACATTAAAATATATACAAACTTTACAACGTGGTAAATATGGTTAGGCCACACGTATACTAGTCAAAACTACTTTAAGGGTTAAGGATGAGCTAGTTCGGAACTCGAACTCGTCGGCGCACGTGGCCAATTTGCGTGAAAATTGGCCACGTGAAAATTTCGCTGAGAAAAGGATAGATTTGGTTATGAACAGTGCGGAACTATTTACACCGATTTATACGCACATCGGAACTACAGTCTAGTGTGTCGTATCCGACTTATCGTACACTTGCGCAAGCAAATATAATAATCAAACTATGCTTATGCGAGTTTTGTTTTAGAGATTTTATACTCATTCCGGTATTTCATTGTGCTCAAAGTTGCGTTAAAATTACGTGTTGAAACGGAATGTTTTGAGACTCATAACTTTTAAAGTACTTATCATTTTACAATTATGATTCCATACAAGTAAAGATAACGACAAGACAAATCGATAGAATTAAAAACTTTAAACAGACGATACCGAACAACGGAGTCATCATCGGAACTGACGAGGAGAACAATTCTCTTTGCGAGAACTGAATGCAAAGCACAATGGTTTGTGATCAGTGTATACCACAAAGTCCCTTGCTTCGACCATGTGACGAAAGTATTTGATCGCCTCATAAATAGCCAGAAGCTCACGGTCGTATGGCGAATACTTCTGTTGAGCTGGACTAAGCTTTCTAGAAAAGAACGCAAGAGGCTGCCACCCCATATCATCCTTGAACTGTTGCAACGCTGCACCAATTGCTGTGTCAGATGCATCAGTAACAACAGCTAATTTGGCGTTACAGTCAGGATGAGCAAGGAGTGCTGCTTGGCAAAGTCCCTTCTTGCAGGACTCAAAGGCTTCTTCCTCCTTGGGAGTGAAGTGGATGGGATGTGAACCTTTGACAGATCCCTCCAATAGAGCGTTCAGTGGAGCTTGATGACCTGCTGCACCTGGGATGAACCTCCGATAAAAGTTTAGCATCCCGAGGAACCGACGGAGCTCTCGTACGGTTTTTGGTGCAGGAAAGGTCCCAATGGCATCAACCTTTGCAGGAAGTGGCTTTGTACCTTCAGCTGAGATAAGGTAACCTAGAAAAACTACCTCTGACGCGCCGAAAACGCACTTGGAAGTGTTGATAACCATACCATATTCCTGCAACCTTATGAATAAAGTCCGTAGGTGCCTCTTATGCTCTTCTAGATCCCTCGAAAAGACCAGAAAGTCATCAAGGTATGCAAAACAGAAATCTAAGTCTCGCAGCATTTCGTCAACAAAACGCTGAAAGGTCTGAGCAGCATTACGTAGACCAAACGTCATAAATGGGAATTCAAAGAGCCCGAATGGTGTTGATATCGCGGTCTTGTGGATATCCTCAGGATTAACAGGTATCTGATGATACGCCTTCATCAGGTCGATGGTGGAGAAGACCTTACAACCCGAGAGGCTATGTGAAAAATCCTGAATATGTCGGATGGGGTACCTGTCTGGTATTGTTCTGGCGTTAAGCATCCTGTAGTCCCCACAGGGACGCCAGCCGTTGTCCTTTTTAGGGACAAGATGGAGAGGAGACGCCCAAGACGATTCAGAAGGTCTGGCTATACCACTCTGGAGCATAGCAGCAAACTCTTCCTTCGCAATTTTTAGTTTGTCTGGGGCTAGCCTACGCGGTGTACAGAACACGGGTGGACCAGGTGTAGTTCGTATATGGTGTACTGTATTGTGTGTAGGTGTGCGGTGTGTACCATGTGGGCGTGTAATGTCAGGGTATTCCCTGAGTATGTCGTGAAAATCAGACTCACCAGTTACTGTCTTTACCGAAGAAATGATATCCGCCGGTCGTGCAAGCAAAGCCACAGTCGAAAGGCTAGTATTGTTGTCAATCAAGCGTTGGTTTCTGCAATCAACCACTAAATTAAAGAAAGACAAAAAATCTACCCCGATTATCGCCTTTGTAACGTCGGCCACAATAAATTGCCACGCAAAGTCGCGGCGCAAGCCTAAATTTAAAATCAAATTTACATGGCCGTACGTTGCTATGGGCGTACCGTTGGCCGCACACAAGTCGTAGTCAGTACGAGCTCGACGCTCTTTGATATGAATACGTGGAAACACACATAAATCACTACCAGTGTCAATCAAAAACTGCACCTTTGTCTATTTATCCGTTACAAATAAGCGACCACTGTTGATTCAATCGTCGGCCGCCATTACCGATTGCCCGATACGTTTCCCGACTCAAAATCACACGGCTTCACACATCGGCCTGCTTTTTCCACGAATTTTGCATGGTACCAGCATACCGGGAATTTTCTATAATTCGAGTGGGAACGGCTCCTAGATCGAGAACGACCTCGGTTACGCCCGGCTGCTCGATGTCCATTCCTTGACGACATGCGTTCTATTTTTGTCGTAAGGGCCGCCACTTGTCTTGTCAGTTCGGCAATCTGCTGGTTAACAGGGTCACTGCACCTACCGGCTGGGGCTGGGGCTGCTCCTGACGTAGAAGCGACCTGAAGACTCGGTGATACGACGTCGTGAACCCGGTCGGCTAGCTCAGCCAACTCCTCCAGCAAAGCCTTTGGCTGGGACGCGATGATCGTCTGAGTTCCAGGTGGCAGTCTGCTCGTCCAGATCGTCCTCAGGAACTCCTCTGGGACGCCGGGGCCTGCCAAGTTTTGCAGGTGACGCAGGAACTGCGATGGTTTGCGGTCCCCAAGCTCCTCATGGGTCAGAAGCTGCTTGACCTTCTTCTCCCTTGATGCAGACAACCTCTTTATGAGCTCAGTCTTGAGCTTGTCATATTTGTTGCTCGCAGGGGGTGAGGTAATAACGTCTTCAACTTCAGAGGCGTACTGTGGTTCCAGCTGTCCAATCGCGTAATAAAATTTAGTCGCGTCTATAGTAATGTTGGCAAGCTGGAACTGACCTTCAAGCTGTGCGAACCAAAGTGCCGGTTTTTCTGCATAAAATGGTGGTACCTTTACGCCGACTTTAAAAGTTTCCGCCGCCAAATTCTCAACTCCGCTCTCCTTATTGCTCATTTTGAATGTTCTGAGGGGTCACCAGCTTAGCAGTGGCGAGTTCCGGAATCCTCCCAATCGTCCTCGCCAAATAGATGAAGGCACGGGAATGTTTGGAAGTGAAACAAACGGAACACTATTTACAAAGTTTATTTACACGGTATACACACAATATTTACACATAAGCACACTGCATGAAATATAATACAGAAGGAGAAATGAGACTGGAGAACTGGATGAATAAGAATTTTGAGCAAAATATTTTACAAATACGAACAACTGTTATCACAGATATGACAGAAGAGACAGCTAGAAAAGATTTTCTTGTTAAACACCAGGGGCGCTGCCCGCCACGGGCAATCCACAGACAGCGTCCATGCACATGCGTGGAACTGTCAACGCCCCAAGCAAAGTATATATATATAAATGAATTTATGTCCACGTGTACGTTGAAATGTTTTTATATAAATATGTACAAATTAATTATGTAGAATATATTTACAAGACTTAAAGCTAAATACGCTTTGTACATTAAAATATATACAAACTTTACAACGTGGTAAATATGGTTAGGCTTCACGTATACTAGTCAAAACTACTTTAAGGGTTAAGGATGAGCTAGTTCGGAACTCGAACTCGTCGGCGCACGTGGCCAATTTGCGTGAAAATTGGCCACGTGAAAATTTCGCTGAGAAAAGGATAGATTTGGTTATGAACAGTGCGGAACTATTTACACCGATTTATACGCACATCGGAACTACAGTCTAGTGTGTCGTATCCGACTTATCGTAAACTTGCGCAAGCAAATATAATAATCAAACTATGCTTATGCGAGTTTTGTTTTAGAGATTTTATACTCATTCCGGTATTTCATTGTGCTCAAAGTTGCGTTAAAATTACGTGTTGAAACGGAATGTTTTGAGACTCATAACTTTTAAAGTACTTATCATTTTACAATTATGATTCCATACAAGTAAAGATAACGACAAGACAAATCGATAGAATTAAAAACTTTAAACAGACGATACCGAACAACGGAGTCATCACCCTACAGAATTTGTATGGCGAAAGACCTGAGTAGCGTACCCTTAAGCGATTTTATTTAAACATAGCAATATATTATTTTACAAGTATTAAATGTTTGGAAGAAAAATCAGTAGAAAGAAAGCTTGCAGAAAGCTCAGTATCTTGGAATATAATGCTAGTCATAAAAGATCAGGGGAATCGAGCAGTGTCTGGTGTCAAGGGACAAATGGACATCGTGTTCGACACGAAGATCGACGCTTTTCCTTGCCCTTATAGAGTTAAGCTTATATCCCTTGGGGCGATTTCTTGGGGACAAAGATTCCGGATAACGTTATGATTACATGAGCTTGCTATTTTTTCTACATGTATATTTTCACGTCTTAATTCCTTTCGGGGTTGACAAAGCCAAGGCCATAAGACTCAAAGGATGCGTGTAAGGTGCTGTGGAGCGTATAGTTGAAATTAGTAGTATAGAAAATGAGTGTATAGTTGAAATTGAATTAAAATAGTGATAGGTTGCTAGCCGCATCGCGTAATGACATGATTCCATCGTATATCCATCGGATGGAACCCTGTCAATGAGAATGTAAGGCCACCTTTTCGGATGTATGGGCGGAAGTGACTCAAATGGAAGGAAAGAGGCTTTTGGGAGAAGACTCCCTGAAGTTTTACCCAGCAGTCATCATCATCATATCGTGTAGGTGACACGGACAATTGACCGCACACCCTGGTGTCAGAATTCTTCGGAACCACCTCTCGGCCTCTGACGTGGTTCCTTTAACGACAACCAGTAGGCAGCCGGGACCAACGGCTCAACGTGCCTTCCGAAGTACGGAATCATCTATATTATCAGTCAATTAGGTGATTCAAGCCAGCAATGTCGGAAACAACTAAACAAAGTATCTTTCGAATCGAACCCACGACCCCGAGTCTACAGGAAAACGCCTTAACCACTGGGGCACGGAGGCAGTCCCTAGCAGTGGGACATAGGCTGCTAAAAAATTCTATTTAACATCCGAAAACATACAAAAACAATTCGTCTGAACTTTAATTCAATGGTATCGGCCAAATTGCAGCTTCAATTTGCTTGGAAAGTATTTGAGACAGTTTCCATTATAACAGATTGCCGCCGCTAACCCGAGACGGCCGAACGATAAAATCGAAGTGCCACCGAACGTGCTTTACAAGAACCGATTTGAAGACATATTATAGTTTGTTATGTGTATGTACATAATCTTCTATACTCATATTATAAAGCTGAAGAGTTTGTTTGCACGCGCTAATCTCAGGAACTACTGGTTCAAACTAGAAAATTATTTTTGTGTTGAATAGGCCATTTATAAACATCCAAGATCAGGCCAATCTGAAAAAGATCATTTTACATCTTGACCTGACCGGGGATCGAACCCGGGCACCCCGCGTCGCAGGCTGGCGTGTTAACCACTGCGCCACAGAGCTGGCCAATATGTATATAATATGTATACTAGTGTTCGCCCACTGGTCGAAATTCGACCATAATTAAGAGTTGTGTGTCAAATACATAGTAGTGTATGTTATGTTTTTTTATTGACTTAATGTATTTGTTAAGCATTAGCGTAATAAAAAAAAATACTAGCATTCTGAACTCCTTCTCTATAAAAAGTGTGCGAAATATAATACTCCTCCGTCCTTACAATTTTCGTAAAAAGGGGTACACAGTTTTTGCTTCACATATTAATGTATTAGATAAGCAGGACTTAAATGAACCTTTTTATTGACGTTTCGATGAAGTTACATCCATCGTGGTCGTAACGAGACTAAGGCGTCATCAAAATAGCGTGAACTCAAAGCTGGCATTCGCAACTACGGAACCCTACGCTGTACGTGGCTCGACGCGCACTTGGCCGGTTTCTTGACTATAGCGGAGGTCATTAAAAGGCGCCCCATATCCCTTGACGAGTCCGAAACTATAGTCGGCAACCCGGGCTAATATCACGAGAGTTAACGATTTAAAATATAATTTTTGCTTTTGTCTTTCGTATATAAAAAAAAATGTTTTTTTTTGTTATAGGGCGGCAAACGAGCAAGCGAGTCATCTGATGGTAAGCGACCAGCGCTGCCCATGGACAACTGCAATACCAGGGTGTAACAGGAGCGTTACCGGCCTTTCAAGGAGTTGGAGAAAGGACATGGGGGAGGAAATGGGGGAAGGACGGGCCTCCAGTTCTCTCACTCACCGAAAGAAGCATAGAAGCGGTAAAGCTCCTACTCAAACGTCGATTTTCTGTGAGAGTGTGGTACTTATAGTATAGAATTTTGCCGGTAGCGTGACTCTACCACAACTATGCCGTTTAATAATTTTAAAATCGTGAGGTGTAACAACTTTTATCTACATAGTTGGCGAAGGACGCTGAACTCTGCAAATTGTCCATCCGCAATTTGAGACGGAGCGAGGCTACATTTGTTTACTTCCAGCGGTTAGCGCGGAATTTAATTTTCACTTTGTTACTTAAAATATCAATAATAGGCCATGTCCTTTATAAGTTTGAATCCAGTTCCCTGTTTTTTTAGCTTTTAAAGACATTTTTTTCCATGATTCGCGTGGGTGGTAGAAAAATAAATAAATAATAAATAAATATATACGGACAAATCACACAGATTGAGCTAGCCCCAAAGTAAGTTCGAGACTTGTGTTATGGGATACTAACTCAACGATACTATATTTTATAACAAATACATATATAGATACACATCCAAGACCCAGGCCAATCTGAAAAAGATCATTTTCCATCTTGACCTCGCCGGGGATCGAACCCGGTCACTCCGTGTCGCAGGCAGGCGTGTTGACCGCTGCGCCACGGAGCTAGTCAATCCATGAAGTTATAGGCACGTGCCTATAACTTCACGTAACAGCTGAAAACCATAGAGCTAAAAATCTTATTAACTGTGTGACGTGGCTACTGAGCGTGGCTATCTACAAACGATTTAGTGCGACATCGATGCTGTGTACCATCGATACTGTGCGCCTTCGATGCAGGTTACCATCGATTTGGTGGGCTGTCGATGTAGCGTACCAGCGATATTGTGTACCTTCGCTACATGAAACCGTCGATGGAACGGGCGAGATGCAGTGACCGGCGATGTAGTGACTGGCGATGTTGTGCCCGAGACCCATGTCATCTATACAACGTGATTTAGCTATATTGAAATCTGGGATTTAGTATCCCTAATGGAACACAGAACGCCAAGAAAAAAAGGTAAAAAACGAAAAAGAAAATTAGGTTTCCCACACAAAGTCGCCGATCAGATTGACGAATTTCTATGAAAGGTAAATTTATTTTTACGTTTTTTACCTTTTTTTTTTACAATTCTGTATTCCAACATGGATTCTGATTCCCAGATTTCAATAAAGCTAGGGGGTTCAAAATAACGCTGTAGAGTAAGCGGTTTTTTGATTATGTGCTGCCCATAGATATATTTATCTCTATGGTGCTTCCGGGGGGGTTTTCTGAAATCAGTGGCGGCAGCACTGAGGCGTAGGATCCGGCGAGGATCCGGCTTTAGGTTATTGTTCTGAGGATCCGGCCTAGAATATTAACTATGACATACTTTCACGCATGACGTATAAATGCCAGCCTACGCCCAGCAGTGGACTGTCGCAGGCTGCTAATGATTGTTAAGTATAAAAGAGTTTTCCCGCGATTTGAAATGATGGTGTAGTTCATTTCGTTGATTCTACGGAGCCCCTGCCGATAATCCCCACAAATTCATTGACTTGATCACATACGTACGGCGCAATGAGGTGAAAACTACGTAAATCTCACTACGTAAAACTACGTAAAGTTTATTTTAGTCATTCCACACATTGTTCATAAACATGGGTATTTACAGGGTATTAATAACACCAAATTGCACCGATTCAACATTATTAAGTTCACTACTACGAATGTCCACTAGAAACAATTTGCAAAAAAATCCAAAACAAAAGCCGTGCAGTCCGCTGAAATTCCCGCCAAGAACTCATCGGACCCTACGACTATAATGCTGCCATCCGCTATAACAGCAAATAATAAAATAACATTCTTTTGGCTTTTTTTCTCGTTTCTGTCAAAATTGCTGCTTATTTATTACAGTTTATTACTGAGACCTATGTCCAGCAGTGGACTTCTTGCGGCTGATACTTACTCCGTGGGCTGATATGATGATGATGATTACTGAGACGTCAAATCACAGATAATTAAGAACAATACACAAAGTTGGTGGAGTTTTGTTAACCTCAGAGGATAGGTCGCTTGGAAGAGCTTTTAAGCGTATTTATACATCAGAGTCCCCACACAAGAAACGTGGATTTATTAGTTAAATATAGCGTGATTTTGAACCCCCTAGCTATATTGAAATCTTGGAATCAGAATCCCTAATGGAATACAGAATTCCAAGAAAAAAAGGTAAAAACCGAAAAAAAAAAATTGGCTTTCCATAGAAATTTGTCCAGCTGATCGGCGACTTTGTATGGGAAACCCTAATTTTTTTTTGGATTTTCAGCTTTTTTTCTTGCAGTTCTATATTTCATTAGGGATTCTGATTCTGAGATTTCAATTAAGCTAGGGGGTTCAAAATCACGTTGTATTGTACGGTGTGTATGCTAAAGTGACGCACAATTGGACTGTTTTTATTTTCTTTTATCAGGTGGATTCTGTATTTGGTGAATGTCCAAGAACGTATTACTGATTCAGTTTGAATGACTTCACTTGAATCCTATTCACGTGAGTCACGTCACGAGTCGACGTTCGTGTGTACAGACCCGGAATAGAATGTAAACAGTAAACAGGGAACTTCACGTTGCGTACATATTTGATATACGCCAATAGACTTCGTTAAATAAGGTCTGACAAGATCAACTGCTGTGGAATTTACTTTTTTAAACCATTCCCAAAGAACATACCTCAGAAATATATCAAGATAGAACAGGGTTGCCAGGATTATGCCAAGGAAACGCGCGTATCAGTTTTTGCATAAACGGCGCCCCCAATTTGACGTAATTACTAGCGAAATAGTAATGTAACAGACACAGAAACAAATTGCGTGAAGATATATAATCGCTCGTAAAATGCAGATGGTTATATAAATTATTCTTTTGTGATATTAAGCTTCATGCTTCTTCCATGCTGGTCTGGGAGAAAAGAAAAAACGTAGAATGTACCAGCTGCTTCTCTTCCCGCGCAGACCGTATGAGCCGATCGAGGGAACGGGCAAAGTTCCGAGGAATCATGTTAATAGGCGATGCGGCTAGCAAGCCATCACTATTTTGATTCAGTTTTCCACCTAATGCCCACCAACATGCTAAATGTGGCTTTCGGGTCTTATAAACCTAGGCTCTGTCTACCCCGCAAGGGAAAAAGAAATGATACTATGAATTAATTAATGAATGAATATTAAGCTTCAGATCTGTACGCTTGTTATATCTACATTTTGTTTATAAGCTGTATCTTTGTAATTGCACCTTTTCACAATATTTCCGTTTTATAAAATACAAAAATAATCAGTTTGGTCATGCGCAATGTTTTACGTCAATATTAATGACATAAATGTGACAAGATTTACGTCTAGCCGCCGAAAATTTAAGCCATTTGGAAAACACAATGACTTCAACTTTAGAATCATTAAGAAGATCATATTTATCACACATAAGTGGCCCTAGCACCAAAGATCCATCAATTATAGCAGCTGGATCCAAACCTTCTGGATCTCCTGGGAAATTAAACGACCCTGGCAACAAAGATGAAGAGGACGAACCAGATGTACCTTGTCATAAACAATGTGCAAAATTTATTTACAACAAAGAAGAAAAAACATTTTGTGACCGAACGTGCAAAAGTTGGTTGGCTATAATACTTTACACAAGCATGTATTTAATATTTCTCAGCACATATACAATGATCTTTCTGTATGGAAGCCTTACTATATTAAAAGAGACGACAGATTATAGTATTATGGAGAAAGTGGATTTCCAGGCGTTCACTCAGAGTGGTATCGGGCTGACTGCTACTCCTGTGTCTGTACTAGGTAGCTACCCTTTGATTTGGTATAAAAATGGACAGTTGCTAGATTACAAAAAGTATACTGATGCTATTGCGAAATTATTGGAGAGTAGGTTGAAAAGAGAAGGTGTAAATTCAACTGACTTAGGCCCGTGTGCCAAACCACCTTACGGTTACGGTGACAAACCTTGCGTCATTATAAGGATCAATAAATTGATTAATTGGGTTGCAAAACCTCTAGACCCAAAATCAGCAGATGCTAAAAATGCCCCGGAAGAAGTCAAAACATGGATGCAGTCTAAAAAGAATATGTTGTGGCTACATTGTGCAGGTTACCATTCTTATGATAAGGAACATATAAGAAGCTTCAAGTATTACCCCGACCCTCCAGGCTTCGATCCTGATGTGTTTCCTTTAGATATGAAAAGTCAGTCGCCGATGGTTGCAGTACAAATATCAGATTTTACTCTAGGTTTATCTCTATCAGTAGAATGCAAGCTTTGGTACGAGAACGGAGCGTCAACTGTGGAATTTATGTTATACGTCACACCCCAGGCTACTCGTATTTCCCGTAGTATAGGATTCAATTCAAGTGTTTCTATGTAATGGTCAAAAATAAACGCTGGTTAAGTATGTGAATACTTTTGTAGTTCATTTTAGTTAGCTTTGGGCATAAATTGATGACGGAAAGGCTTGTATACCAAACTGAGCAGCAGTATTCTTACATATTGAACCATATTATAATGGATGTGTGGTGTAACGTGAAAGGACAAAAAAGAAAAGAATGAGAGCGTTTTGCGGATACCGAAATAAATGTAATTAAATAGTAATTTATATATCAGACTTTGATTACAATAAAAATTAATTGATATACATACATTATAAACTTTATCAACATTGTAATAATAATTTTATTCTTAACCTCATCAAACAAAGGATTCCTACCCAAGTTTCCCCTTCAGTAAATATTAAACCATAATCCTGCCTAAACAACATGGCTACTCCATTAGACCCTGTGGTTTTCTTGCTGTTTACCACTGCGGCGGTTATGGGCCCAGAGCTGGTAATGGCTGTTTGTGTTTGTAACGTAAATTATCGATTGAAGGTCTTTCTTACAACAGTAACTACTGGGAACTCAAAATTGTTTCGACATTTTTTTAAAAACGTAGTCATCCGGCCCGGCAATATATATAAAAAAAACCGGCCAAGTGCGAGTCGGACTTACGCACGGAGGGTTCAGTACCGTTATCTATAAAAACGGCAAAAAAAATCATGTCTGTTGTATGGGAGCCCCCTTAACTATTTAATTTATTCTAAATTTTAATATTTGTTGTTATAGCGGCAACAGAAATACATCATCTGTGGAAATTTCAACTGTCTAACTATCACGGTTCATGAGATACAGCCTGGTGACAGACGGACAGGCAGACAGACGGAGAGAAATTAATTGGGTCCCGTTTTTAATTACGGGTACGGAACCCTAAAATTTTGTTTGTTTTTTGAAGTGAAAACTTCTTTAGCGGCTTTGTGCACTTTTTGGGATGGGTAAAAAATGTGAAGCTCGCGTCAGGATACGTGACGTGATCGAAAATTCGTTAGACGGACACGTGACCTGAGACCGCTAGCGCGGCGTAGGTTAGAAAGTAATATTCCCCTCTCTTTCTTTCTTTTAGTTTTTAGTTTTTTTTCTTCAAATTCTATATTTTTTTAGGGATTCTGATTCCAGGATTTCAATATAGTTCAGTAGCCGTGTGGTATCCGGCAGAGTAGAATAGGACCACTCCAAGTCTTCCCGTGGATGTCGTAGAAGGCGACTTAGGAAATACAAGCTAAACAAAGCTTATAAACATCTAAGACACCTCTCCAACCCGTCTGGCCAGCGTGGAGAGTGTAGGCCAAGTCCTCTGGCTGCTCTGGCCAAGTATGGCTCCGGTAGTACAGAGAGGGTCGTGCTCCTGTAGTAGAGACTAAAAAGGACCTGATGATGATGAATATAGTTCAGGGGTTGAAAAACATACCTTATTGCTTTGTATATTTGTTAGGTACATGATACATCATTTCGAGTAGGTGTCACGGTCAATCGACCATTCACATCCTGGTGTCAGAGTTCTTCGGAACTGCCTCTCGGCCTCTGACGTGGTTAACGACTACCAGATGGCAGCCGGGACCACCGGCTTAACGTGCCTTCCGAAGCACGGAATCATCTTAATTATCAGACAGTCATGTTGTAACGTTGCAGCATGCCACCTGCATGCTGCATCTCGTCCAACCTCATTTCGTTCTCATCCTGTTCATTTTTCATTCCTCATTTTAATTCAAATTTCATTTTTTAATTCAAATTTCATTCCATTCCATTTTTAGATTACTTTCTCTCTCTTTCTTCCGTCTACTACCATCTATCGGAGCATAACAGTGTCTGTTATTAATTATTGAAGTCAACATCTACATAATTGAAGTTGTAAAGTTATTCTCTATGTGTTCTGTGTGTCGAGTCTTGTGTTCTCCCTAACTTCCTTATATGTGGGAGAACTCGGCTAGAGCGTCGGGATAGTCAAGCCCTCACAAGGTGATTCAAGCCTTCAATGTCCTAACCAAACTGGAAACAACTAAACAAAGTATTCTTCCCGTGGAAATCGAACCCACGACCCCCCGGGTCTACAGGCAAACGCCTTAACCACTCGACCACGGAGGCAGTTATACAATTTTATACAATTCTTATATATTTATATATTTTGGAATATATTCCATTTTAGACTTAAAAACCGATGTATACAGCGTGTAACATAACCAAAGACGATCTCGTGAAAAGGTGAATCAGCCCTCAACTTTTAAAAAGTAAAGTAAAAAATTTTTTTTCCTTTTTAATACTAATTGCCGGGCCGGCCGGCCGAACATTCTAATCCTAACTAATATTATAAATGCGAAAGTGAGTTTGTTTGTTTGTTATGATTTCACGCCGTAACTACTTAACCGATCATCATGAAATTTTGCATACAAGTTCTCTTGAGTACGGAGAAGGACATAGGCTACCTTTCATCCTGGGAAAAAGTACTATTCCCGAAGGATCGACATTGACGCGGGCGGAGCCGCAGGCGAAATCTAGTTTTTGTATAAAAATGTAATTTTTTTTGGGTTCCCAGCATTGGTCCCATAGTATGAGTTGTTCATTTTGACGAAATGAGTGACCTATTCACGAGAACATCGTTGGTTACGTACCACGATGTTACATTTTTTATTTACAAAAATGACAATGATCGACATTAGAAAAGTTGAAAACTTAATAGTTGTCAACTTTTCTAACTCGACATACAAAAGAACTCGGCTGGCTTTTTTGTATGTTGATAATTTTTTTAGTTCCCATCATTGTTCCCATCGAAAAACCTGTTCATTTTGACGGGTTGTGTCGCCCTTTGAAGGGAATTTCAATCCTCTAGTCTAACTGGGTTAACCAATCCCACAATAGATCCGAACAATAATCGCTGAAGTGAATGATTGCGATCGAGAAAAAGGAAAACTCATTAAAGGCGATCCTATTTGGGCCGAGATAAGCGTATTGTTTTGTTTGTTCGTTTTGGATAATTCGGAACAACATTGTTACATTGTCTGTGAAGATTAATGGTTTCTATGTTTTCCTCTCTTTGTGTTAGTGGTCATATTACACACTTTTCGCACCTGACTTAGCTACGAAGCAAGCCATGTAGCCGCGAAGACGTTAGGCCTCATTCAAGGAGATGCGGGGCGTCAGGCGCCGCGTTGGGCGAAGCGGTTGCGTTTATGATCGAATAGCAACAAAGGAAACACGTTTGTTTTACTTAAGTTTTTGTAATTATTGGTGAGTTCATCGGCATATTGCTTGAAGATAATTATTACTTAAAAAGTATCTTATTCACTGAGCAGAACCTCTCAACCGTACGTCACTTTATTCGCCGAGTCTTTTGTCGCATCGCCCGTCGCTTGCGACATTTAAAATCAGACAAATGCGTACAAAGACGCTTCTCCTTGGACGCTCAATAAATTTCCATATGTTTGTGTTCCCCGCTTCGCGGACCGCGGCGCCTAACGCCCCATCTCTCCTTGGATGAGGCCTTTGTCTCGACTAACGGCTTCGTGTAGGGCTTGAGATATTCTGTGGTACTTCAGCCGGCCTGCGGTGTACATCGTTTTAATGGTCACTTCAACATCCATTACTGTTTATAAATCTTATTTAATAATAGTAAATTGTACGAAAGCCGCAATGTATTTTGATTAAGTTAAAGTAACGTTGTATAGCGTAGTTACTGTTGTCAAAAGCTAGCAAGTAAGCCTGCTGGTCATCATTACACAAAGTTGCACCAAATTTGGGATTCAATATAAGCTCTATAGCCCAGCGGAGATACCGCTTATACCTTAAGGGTGCTAATAATTAAATTGACTTCCATTTAATAGCATCATACTTCTCAAAAAATTATGTTATCCTATATTTTTTTATTATTTTAATTTTTTTTAACCTCTGAATTATTTAGTCAGCCACCATTACTGCGTGTCTAAGAAATACTATCTTAATCATGTAAGCCCTGTAACGCCCTATGTTAGGGATGCTCGCTCGTTTCGCTCACTTCTGTTCTGGTCACAATTAAACCTACTTAATGTGTGTTACTGTGCTATGTCCTTTTGTTAAGTGGGGGACGCGTGGCGTTTAAAAATGGCGAATTAGTTTATTACAGGTCTTTTCATTTTTCCATGGCTTAATTATGGAATCAGAGATTGGTTTCCGTGGTATGGAAAAAAATCTGTGGATTGACTTATAATTCCCCATACCTTATTAGTATTTTTCCATCGTTTTTGCCCGGTCACCATTTTCTCGAGCTTCATCTCACGTTGTTAACAAGATTTTTGCAAAAATTACATTTTTGTGACAATACATACTTACATAGTATCACGTCTTTCTCTCTTGCGGGGTAGACAGGGCCTAGGTCTATAAGACCCGAAGGCCACGTTTAGCATGTTGGTGCATTGGGTGGAAAACAGAATCAAAATAGTGATGGGTTGCTAGCCTTTTATAAACGAATCCAAACTGTAAGGTGTTTTCCAGGACAAATCAAATGAGCCCAAACATGGTTGATGTACCTTATTTAGTTTAAAAATTCCTCTGGCCACCTTCCAACTCTATCATCAGACCAGCGCAACCATAATATTGTATTGTCATTAGATTTACACATGCATGCAAGAATTTAGCTCAATTGGTAACCAGAAAGTGGATAAAATTTTACTTGCAAGATTTGTTTTCAGACAAACATTGGGACAGGTGAAACTAAATAAAAGCTTAAAAAATAGCCAAACCATCTTTCATGAGCAAATTATGTCTGTGACATTTTCATCTGTGTGTCATAATCCGTGGTCATAATGATAGAAGCCCTTCGATCAAACATAATGGTAGATACACGATTCGCGCTCGATAATTGGCACCGGCAAAACAGCGCACTAATCGAGTTTCGGAGCTGTTTTGTCCACAGTTTCAACAAACCGTGCTAGCACTCGCACGTCTCGCGATGACAAAGGTCAGTGAAAAGATGCACAACCTATGCGTCAAAAGTGAAAAAGAAAGATGGAGTGTCCAACTTTCAGTATGTACCATTTTTGTTGTTGTTTGTAAGTATGCATGATGCTCAGAAGAATAATATACATAGAAGCCGCATAAAAATAGAAACTGAAAACAGATAGTTGACACTGTATTTTTCTTATGAGCTTTCGCTTATGACAGAATGAGACAAAAACTTCAGTCAGTTTCTATTATTTTCATGGTTGTCCCGACTTGAAATGTCAATGGACTCCATTGGACTCCAATTAAATCCGACTAAATTCAAAATACCTTATTACAGTTCAACGTCTGTAATATTAGCATCTTGCCGATTTGATCGGGTTATATATCGACAAAAACATTGCGGCGGAATTGTGATGTCTGCAAATTAAATATAGGATTGTGCTAAAATTCTCACGGAAAAAAGTATTAACCGGTGTTGGGTTGGTGCGTTATCAAATGACCATTATACTAAACAATGTCTTGTGCAATGGAGCGATGTAAATCCCATTCAGGACGAACAGAAATAAATTCTGTAAAACATAATTTTCTTCGGTAAGTTTTTCAGTTAAAAGTGCATAATTAAAACCCAAAATACCTCAAAATACCACAATAATATTGTCAATTATATAACGTATTGTATAAATGACAACTTTTATAGGTATTTTGCTTAAAATTATCGTTTTTTCCTTATTTCAAATTAGGTTAGTTTTTTTTGCTAGTGATGTGGTAAAATCACGTATCTACGAGTATATCGATATTTTTTATGACTGTCTTGCTATCAGGGATATTTTTGTTAGTGTTGAGCCATGCAATAGTAATGTAACAAATTGAACCATCATGGTAATTAAACAACCAGCAAAGTGTGAGTCGGACTCGCGCACGAAGGGTTCCGTACCATCCTTACATATAATATTATAAATGTGAAAGTGAGTTTGTTTGTTACGCTTCCACGCCGTAACTTCTGAACCGATCATCATGAAATTTTGCATCATCATCATCACCATTGCACGATCTCTGGAGTACGGAAAAGAACATAGACATAAATTACATCTCAGAATAAGGTACTGTTATCGGGGATAGAAATTAACGCGAGCGGAGCCGTGGGCGTAAGCTATAAAAACGCCCGAAATTTTTGTTTGTAATATTTCAACTGTCTCACTATCACGGTTCATGAGATACAGCCTGGTGACAGACAGATGGATATCGGAGTCATATTAGTAGGGTCCTGTTTTTATCCTTTGGGTACGGAACCCTAAAAAGAATCGATTTTTACTAATATGAAGAAAATTATTGTTGAAATTTTATTGCAGCTCCCTAACTGAACTAAAAGGATAAAAAGGTGTGGATCCGAGGAACTTTCAAGCGACATATTGGACATAAAATGTCATACATACTCGAATTTGTTCAAAATATTTTACTGCCGTGCCGATACATTAATTTCGAATATAAAATTAAATGGAAGCGATTGAAACACGATGCTTTACCTACATTTATATTTGCCGAATTATAAATCAATGGTAATAAGAAAGTTTACGGAAACGGTTTTATTATTTATATTTAAACTAATGAAAAACATTTTATTTTGGACAGTAATGAAAGTGGGTAAAGTAATCTCTTGTTTTTCTTCACCTCTTGTTTTTCTATTACCAACACTGTGAATTTTTCACAAATAACACACGGGCACTTTTTTACCCTAGTGTAAAAGTTTTATAAAATAAAAAATATCACTTCGAATTATGTGTTTCTCTTTACCTACCTGATTATGTTTCCTTTACTGACTGTTCCTCAAAGCTAGCTGGGAAAAGCTTTAGATGGTTTTGGAATATGCTGAATGGCCCATTGATCAAGTGAAAAATATATCTGACCTTATATTACCTTTTGATACATGAGCGCCCAATTGCAATTTAGAGTCTATTGTGATTCCTAAGAAGGTGGTATCATTTACAAAGTCTATTTTACCTTCAACTAGTATGTCAACGTTGGACTGCCTCACATTGGGGACTGTAAATCGAATGCATTGGGTTTTTTGCGCATTCATAGGTAAGGTAGGTAAGTAGGCACTGTTTGAATTTCGAAATAATCGAAAATATGATTGACATCATATTAGGTATTCTGCCGTTCGACCAATACTGGGTAAGGCCTAATGACCAGCAGTAGACAGTAGACGCGCGGTGGGTAATGTATGGATTTTTTTTTTACCATTTATCAGATGAAGCCAAGCGACGCCATGCGATTAGGAGTTATTTAGGTGTATCTTGACGTAACTTTTAAAGTAAAAGCCTCTTTAGCGGCTTTGTGCACTTTTTGGGATGGGTAAAATAGAAAACTCGCGTCAGGACACGTGAATTGATCGAAAATTCGTAAGAAGGACACGGACCTGAGTATGCCGCAAAGGCGAGTTTTCACTTCTGCCGGCACTCCTGGAGTGCAACTAGTTGTTTTTTTTTTATGAATCGTACTCATTTAACGAATCGATACAATCAGAGTAGAGTACATTTATGACTTTCTTAGGACGAAACATTTAGTCGATAAATAAATTTCATCGATATAGTACAACCCTGATCACATCAGTACCCCAGGACAACCTGCACATTTACGCAAATGGCATTGTATATGCATCTCTTTCTGATGCTTTAACAATGCCATAAGTAAAAACAGTGTAGAATATTGTATTTTGTTGTTATTTTAACACGGTTTCTATGCTTTAGTTATTGTTCTGAGGCATGATGTTTTGGGTCGGGAACATTAGGCTTTATTTTGTATGAGACTGTGTATCTACCATTATATTTGATCGAAGTAGTAGCCGCCATAATTGAATGGGTGTCCCGCTGTGTGGCGAATTGGACTCGGACAATATCACATTTTTATTACTAGATGAAGATTAGGATGAGAGAATAGGTTTCTTATATTTTTTTCGTTAGATGCTTCTACATTGTTTATTTATTTAACCGCGCCTTCTTCGCGTAAATTATAGCATGGTTCAGACTAATAACTTAACTTTTTTATAATACACTCGCTTTCGCCCGCGGCTCCGCCCGCGTTAATGTCGATCCCTCGGGAATAGTACTTTTCCCGGGATAAAATGTACCCTATGTCCTTCTCCGTACCTCAGATAACGTGTATGCAAAATTTCATAATGATCGGTTCAGTAGTTACAACGTAAAAACGTAACAAACAAACTCACTTTCGCATTTATAATATTAGTTAGGATTTTTTTTAATTGGTCCAGTTGTTTTAGAGTTTATTCATTACAAAATAAAATATTTATTATTTTAGTCAGTATGAATAAAAACAAATGTATACTTTATTTAATTTTGTTTATAAGTTACTAACACCACTAGTTTTTTTTTTTTTAGCTACAGGTGGTAACTTTTTTGTGACACGTTTCTCGAATAAATAAACTTTTTATTACCATTATTTTTTTCAAAAAAGGATTACTTTTCCCTGAAAATTGTCTCTTACTTTCTCAATTTTTACTTACATGATTACAATCATTTGCGTGTAATTCCATATTCATATAATATTATGTAATTTTCATTAAACTCATTGTCTTCGCATAAAAGTAAAAAGACTAAGGAAAACAAATTCAGTTAAAAACAAAAACTAGAGGTATGAATAAAACAAAATTATATTTACGCAATAATTTATTCATACGCTAATAATTCAATGATTACCTATCTTTTCACACTATTTCATTTTATCGTAATAGTGAAGACAAAACATTCCGTCCTACCACCCCCTCAAAGAAACAGCAAATTTCCAAAATGGCAACACAATCAGGTTTCATTAAACTTTACCTATTTACATACTGCTAATTTGAATTTAAAACAAATATGTCATTATATTTTATTAAATTCTAATTATGTCTGGAATACTTTATTGCTAGATTATTAAGTAATATTAAATTAGATTTTTAATCAGAATTATACAGGATGACTGTGTAAAATAAAATAAAAAAGTTGAAAAGGCTGCGCAAAATCTTCATCGATGATTTTGTGCTGAATACTGATTAAATAAAAAATCTTAGCTTATGTTTAAACTATTCCAATCATAAGAAGAAAAAAAATTAATATATTATTTTTAATCGCTTTTTAATTCCCTTTTGCAGTATTGAATACGAAACAAAATAGATATATCAACTTTATACGAGTGAGCATACCTAATAATTAGGTACACATTAAAGATACCACATTTAGGCAAAAGAAACAAGTATATGAAGAAGACATAGTAAATCTAATTTACTAATCAATCCAAAAGAAAGATATAATCAAATATCTTTGGTAATATAAAACAATTGTTTTCTATTCAATACAGCAATTCAGAATATCATCGAGACTATAGTTTGTTATATCTATACTCTATTTTATTTATTGGCACTAGCTATGTCTATCACATGGGACCTTGCAAAGAGATTTTGGAAATAATGTTCATTAAGGTAAAGAAAGAGTGGACAAACTCTGGATGATAGGTATTTCCGGACACTAGTTCTAAAAAGGTGTAGCAGTAAAGCATTGCCATACAACATACAAGCTTTTTGGTAGATGTGTGCAAACTTTAATAACAACAATACATTCCCCGATTAAGATTTTAAGTGCCGTTCGAGTTTTTCTTAGGCTCTATACAGACGGACCGCATTTCAACCGCAAATTGCATATCAAGTGCAGTTTGAATGCAGTTACACGACTGCAATAGAACTGGAAACCAAACGTGCAGTCTGGTTGCAGTTCAATTAAAGTCGGCGTGCAGTCGTGTGAAATCCACACCGACCTCATTCAAACTGCATCCGAACTGCACCCACCCGCACTCTGCGCCCTCCCGCGCATTTCGAATGCAGTCGGTGTGCAGTTCACACAACTGCAATCGGTTTGTACGTTTAGTTTGTAGTTTTATTGCAGTCGTGTCAACTGCATTTAAACTGCAATTTGCACAAAGTTGAAATGCGGTCCGTCTGTATAGAGCCTTATGAATTTAACATTCCACCTAAACCGACGACTTAAAGGCAAATAAGTACTCTTAGAACATCTAGAGTCCATCGAACCCCTCTTTTTTGTTACCCACCCTTTCACTATGGTTTGATGAAAAAGCGATGGAATTTACTCTAGTAAATATATTATTAAAGCATAAACCGGATGTTATTAAAAAAAAGAGACCTACTGCGTACAAAATAGAGTATTGTTTTGTTCAGTTAGTTTACTGCTAAAAATACTGAGTCATCAACTATTTTTATAGAAAATTCTAAGCGAAACAAGTTTAAAGTTCATTTCTATATTTATTAGTCATATAAGGTGATTACCTAATCTATTTATGAATTGAGAATTGACAATACAGTAGTGTGGTATAGCCCATGAGGACATTATGGTGAGCGGCAAAACATTGAGGTTCAGGCTGCGAGGAGTAAGGATAACTTTTTAAGTGGAAGTACAGGTTATCATTTTACCGATAACTCACATAAATTCAAAGCTATCACCACACCTCCAAGCCTGTACAATGATTTAGTAGTTCATTTTTTATAAACGCCAATCACAATAATATTCCGATGTAATTGTAAAGAGTACCATGTAAACTATAATTAAAGCAAATTCCAGGTTGGTACAGTACTACAAGGATCTAAATAAACGACAGTCAGCATCTTATAGAATATTAAAATAGTCGTTAGTGAGTTTTGTCTGTCCGATTTCAGGTTATATTATGTCTATCATCATCATCATGTCCACACCGTATCCGGCGACGGCGACTCCTATTTGTTTCTAATTAATAAATCAGTTTGGTATTTTTCTATTAGTTTATTCCAGTGAGTTCTGATGTGACTAATAATAATAAAGCATGAAAAGCTTGCCCAACAGTTATAAGGAGTGGTGAAAGAAAGAAAGAAGAAGCTGACGGATTTATGATAGACAAACTTCAACTACGTTTATATAGATCCTTGTCACCTTGTAGGGCTGTATTATGCTCCTTAGTCATATAAATTTTATCCTTGCCTTGATTACTAATTTACCTGATACTTTGTACATTCATGTTTATAGCTACATTCATAGAATCGTTAAGTATGAGCGATAATTAAGAAGCAGTATGTTAGTGATATATTTTTCAGCTATACAATTCCCGTTCAAGTCAGCAATATTCATCGTAGGCTTTATCAAAAATAGAAGGATTAGAGTAATATATATCACAAAATATATTCATTGTTACAACGACATCCTTTTGTTTTCAATACCAAACAAACTTAACAAGAACAAACGCGAAAAGAAGTTATCGATTGCAACGACAAAGTTGTTATTTTATTTGTTGAATCTTATTTCAGAGAATATCACAGTTGCATACAAAAGACGTGCATTTGGATCTCTATTATTACTTATAGGGCGATCACGATAGCGCTACCAACAAATGTATTCATTGTATACGCTGTATAGATTTAATCTCATGTTTCGTGTCATTGTAGACTTGTACGTAGTATTTTTCTTCTGTAGTAGTACTATCAAGTTGGTCGTGGCAACCCGAACTACTTGCTATTGTTGGAACCACCAATATGTGGAAATGGTGGTTCCATCTGTGGTGTCATAACGATAGACTTGAAGTAAGAATATCTTTGTAAATCCGCACTTCAATTTTTTGTTGCAGTTCTAATCTTCGTCAATTTTCCTGTGAAACATCTATCATATTAAATCATATAAGGATAAATGTTAAATTAAGTTAATTTACTTATTGAAACAACAGTTATTTATTGGCATTGAAAACAAAAGTTAACAATTAGGCCTGACACCATATCTGGACCACTGAAGAAGAGGTATTCAATTGAATTCTTTTTGGGAAATCAACAAGTGAAATAAAGCATGCTTTGAGAAATTAACCCTAGCTATTCAATCGTCAACATGCATCTACTATCACAAGTTAATAAAGTTGCAATAATACCTATAAATATAATTGATATCAAAAACTGTGTAAAAGAAAATACCAGAAAAAATAGTAAAGCAACAGAAAAACTGCTAAATAAGCCACATTGGACATCATACTGTACGAACAACATTTCTTATCAATAACCAGCAATATAGCCCTGAAACACTTAAATTCAGTCGATAAAAATCCTATAATATAATGCATAGACAACAACAAATTTTGTATCAGTTGAATACTATTACCAATATAAATAGTATTTCAACTACGTATTGTTGTTGCTGATTCTATAATGACGAAATGTATATTACAGCATGCTTTGTAGATATAATAGCTACTGACACATAGACGTATGTAATAAAATATGTTTATCCAACAAGTAACCAGATAGAATTTGTAAACAGCTAAACAATGAAAATAGCCTAATTAGTAATAGGAAAGCGTTTAATAGAGTCGCTTTGAATGTTAAATGCGCTGATTTTCAAATTTGTACATAGATTTATTAAATTCAACTTAGTAAATTCTGGGTTGATAAGTGAACTTTTATTTTCACATAATGTTAAAGATTAAATGGATTAAATTATTATTAAAAACGACTATGAAAACAGTTATAAATGATCTTATTACTCTACACCTAAAGTCTTCTAATACACAAACAAATACACCTATAAATAATATCATTAATCTTAATAATGGACGAACACATATCATTCCAGCGAATGCAGTCTAATTAGACGATCATTATTAAGTCATTGCTTTCGTGTGAACTTATCTTATAAAACGACATAAATGCAACTTCTAAAACACACTAAGTGCACTTCCACACATAGTTCTCATCAATCGATCTCTTAAATCAGAATGCAGGTAATGACACATTGTTTAGTCTGAGCAATAATAAAAAAATCGTTTTGTAAGGTAGTGCACAAAATGCGTAGTAATAGAAATCATATCTTAGTCTAACACTCAAAACAGGTATCCGGGGAACACAAAGTGCATATACGAAAATTAGAATATACGGTAACATTTTCTGATTCAATCCCATGAGATCACACTTCTGCTTTTCTTTATAAACGATAAATCACAATTTCGTAGGCTTTTCTAGATATCTATGCAATCACTTATACACCACAAGTCACTTAAGTTCTCAGTCATAATTTTGCACACCATTACCGCAATTCAGGCCTTCGGGCATGATTGTCCAATACTTCTAAATTAGGATTTGGCTAATCAGAACAAATGCAAACAAGGCTTGTTGCAGGTTTAGGCCACAAACAGGTACAACTCTTGGATAATAATTCATTTATATCTCACTCCATTTCCCATCTCTTGGTCAAACTAATGTTTGTACAATTTATACATATCATCGTTTATCTATTTGAACGAGCACTTAGCATTTAGCTTAGCTTCTTTTAGAACTTTTCTCACAAATCATTATCCAGTTGTAACATTTCAGACGTTAATCGTGGAAAAGTGTCTAAAAGTTGTATACCCTTGCTAAAATTAGATGAAATTCCTCGTACACCCCAAGTAGCCAAAACAGTCCTCATATGTATAGGCACGTTAGCATTGTCATTCCTAAGACAATTAGTATGTTTGGGGAGCTCAAAAATCCTCGACTCCATCCACAGTCCAATTCTCTTGACAGAACCTAAAAAAAGATATATTTTTAATAAACGATACTATAGATTAAAATAGCTGTAGATTCTTGATCATTTACTTACATCATTAAGAGTTCTGTTCTCGTTGTAAGGACATGTAGCGAAACGAATGTCATCTCTTGTGCCCACACATTTGAATGGATTCTGACAAAGATATTGTCTTCTCTTGCGGTCCCAAGCTTCAATCCACCTACACAACACAGAGAATCAGTGTCAACACCATTGTCGTTATTTTTAATAAGAAGGATATTTTTTTTATTTTCTAAAAATCTTACCCTATGCCACAGTCGCACACCAAGGGGTTGCCAGCAACTAGAATTTCTTGAAGGAATACATTATTTGGAACACCTGGCCATGGTTTCTGTCCAGGGTTGGCTACCTTCATAATGTAGTTGGATCTGACATCAAGGGTCAAGTTCCTCACACGACCTGGACTCCAAAAGACTTCACTTGGTATATCTTCTATGCTTGTGTTGTAAATTGTGAGTCTAAGATCTTTGGAGTGAACACCCTGTAAGTAAAAAAAAAACATATTATATTTCTTTTGTCCTTGTCAAGGACAGCGGATTTTTTATGTATCCTAAACCTCAGACTATAGTGCACTATCTAGTAATATTTACGTTCTTTGCTATTATTTACTGATTTTTTTTATGACTTTTTTGTCGATGCTTCATTGGCTACAACTGTTATTTGCCTACATCGAATTGCTTCAGTATCAGTATGTTACAATCAGGATGCAAACAAATATTGTAGTTAAATTCGTCATTGAATTTTTCTAATATCACTTTTAACATTACTACGTTGATGACTTACTAGTAACAAATAGGGCGCAAGATATCTTAAGCTTCGTCCTGTGATAGTGATATTATTCAATTTGCATGGCAGTTGTGCGCTGAGCTCTCTACCAAACTCTGTTGCTGAACTGTCTACTTCTATGAATAGATTCTTTAACGCTGCGTTGTATGTCAACATCCTTGGAACATTGAATTCTCTTACGCCTGCAAATGCTGTAATTTTGAGAGTCCTTAGAGCGTACATTTTGCTAAATGCACCATGCTGAAAAAAAAACAACATATTAAAATTTGTTGTATTTTTAACGAAAAATGTAAGCTTCTGAAAACCATTAGTAAACTTTTAACGACATTTGTATACCTTATTATAAAAATATCAACATACCTCAAAAATTCTTAGTCTTAGTCGAGTAACATCTAAATATTCAAGCCGAGGTGATATGCCAAACAAACTCGTGTTCATCAATGCTGAGATGGGATTCCCTGATAGTGACAGCCATCGCAGGTCGTTTAAAGAATGAATAGCCTGCAATTCGACAACGACATTTTTTATATCTTTCTTAGCTCATCTTATTTCCTTACAAAAGCTGAAGATAGGAGACATAAAAAAGGAATACATTGTAAACAAAACTTAACGAAGCAAAACAATTAAAATATTAATCAGGGTTAATTACGGGAAAAAATAATTAGGAGAATCTCAAATGTAGTTGAGCAACCTAGCTTTTTGGTTTTAATTTTGTGAAGGGACTTTTCTTACCACTGGCAAAGTAGACAGATCGTTGTATGACAAGTCTACAACTCTGAGTCTTGTTAAGTTTGCTGTGGTGTCTGGTGGAATCGATGGCAAGTTATTGTATGACAAATCTAGACTTCTCAGCTTCGGTAGTTGCATAGAGGGTACCTGGAAAACAAACAAATTAATTTAAGTACTACAAAAAATCCGGCCAAGTACGAGTCGTATCATGAGGCATGAGGCGAAAAATTACAGAGATTAGGTATTTTTCAACATCTTTCAACGTTTACAAACACAGACATTGTGAAAAATAAGAGAACTAGAGAAATTGATTGATAATAATAGGTTAGCAATAAATAAAATAATATTTTCTTACCGATAGAAGGCTAATATTCTTGAGCATCAGATGGAACAGTCTTCTCTCAAGGCCTTTGAAAACGTTAACTCCTCGTTCACCGATGAATTGTCTGTTATTGCTAAGATCTAACCACCGAAGTCTTGGCAAGGCCGTAAATGTACCTTCTTCAATACGAACTAATCCGTTTTGCGACAAATCCAGCCAGGCTAGGGACTGAAGGAATAAATTTAATAATTTGTTAGAATATACATATAAATTTGGCATTTGAAGATATGAAAATAGTAGCATTTATGGATTGAATCTAGAAAAAATATAATAGTAATTATATAGATGATAAGTTATGAATTAATGCTGTTGTACCAAAATGTTTCAAACTTAAAAGATACCATAAAATTAATAGAATAAAAAGAGATTTTATAAGTTAACTAGTACTTTTAAAACAATAATAGGCTTTTGCAAAAAATCTATTTAATCGCAGGAACTATTTATGTTGGTAATAATAGTTTCCAAAGGTTTAAAAAAATAACCAAAGTAGCGTATGAATATCGAAATTAGAAATTTGAATTCAATAAAGAGTATTACAATTTAGACTTGTAAAATCGTTAAATTATACAATTAAATGCAAAGAAAACGTCAATTTACATTAATATGTTAAGTGCTCACTAAAATTGCTCTACAATCAAACATAATTTTACTTTAAACAATAAATAAATAGATATACGAATGGGAAATTAAAGAAAAAAATATTTTAAGCTACCTTACCATAAAAATACTAACATAATTGTTTATAAGCAAGCGATCAACTACATCTATAAAATCATGCATTTCTAAATTGCCATCTACCTTATATAGTATATTCTGCGGGTACTGTTTTTTTTGGTGGAACACTCTGGTGTGATCTCGCCTAGCCGTGTGGAACATGTACTCGTCGTATTCGGCCTCCTCGGGCCAGTATTCGCCCTGCTCGGGACTCTGGACATGCAGGGACAGGACACCGTTAGCTCTACTCACACAGTAGCAGTCTACTTTGTTAGTGAGGCATATAACAATCACAGGGGACAATTTAAAATATTTTCCGTATAGTATGTTTGAGCTACAAATGCGCCTTGAGTTGACTACTTAAAAGTCACTTTTATTGGGAAAAATTTATCTACTTAAATTCTTTTAGAACAACCTTTATGGTTCTCAAAATAAGAACAAATTGGCACCAGAAAATTGCAATTGAAAATTACAATTGGTTGGTATCTGCAGCTCAAACATTTTAAAATTTTTTAGTATTTACAATATCAAAATCTCAAACAGTTAGTTCAAAAACTATCAGATCATCAATTGTTAAGTCAAACAACAAATCACAGTATAGTTACCCTGAATCTCTGAACCAAATCCGACATCGCTATGGATGGTATAGAGTTACCACTTAGGTCTAGTTCTACAAGATTTGCCGCAGCCACTGAAGCCAAGGCATTTGTAGGAATTGTGGCCAAGTAGTTGTTTGAAACGTCCAATCTGAGAAAATAGTTTTTTTTTTAACATGATTAAAGTTAAACTAATACTAAACCATCTCCTACACTAGTAAAGCCTTGTATATTTTTAAATAGAATAATCGACATAGGTATGATTGCAGTCCATTAATTTAAAATGTTTTTACACTGTCTGTAAAAACATTTTAACTTAATGGACTCAATATATGACGAAAGATTACTTACCTTTCTAAAAGTGGTGATATCACCAAATTGTCCGGTACGTTTCGTATACGATTGTCCGATAAATCCAACTGAGTGAGCGAATGCATATCACGGAATATTTCAAGCGGCAAATTTGACAAATAATTATGAGATAGGTCCAAAATCTAAAAAAAAGAAAACATACTTGTACTTGATTAATTTGAAATAAACGTGGTAACAATAATTATAGTATGGAGTTAAATAAAGATCGAAGCAAATATTGATTCTGATAATAGAAGAAATCACGTTTTAATTTTGCTAATATTAAACTTTTTTGTTCGAATGTAATATATATTCATTGTAATTCTTACTTGTAAAGCTTTAACTTTGGCAAAACAGTCAAACTCCAAATGAAATATAAAATTGTGTGACAAATCCAAGTACTGCAACATCAACATTGATCCAAATACTTCTCGAGTTATATTTCTAAGCATGTTATGTGATAAGTACAGCTCTGATAGAGTCAAATCGACGTGTCTGAAAAGAAAATAATCTATGAAATATGAACAATTTTATTTTAAACCTCCTTAAATCGTAACATTGATTAAAATAATATTTCTAGCATTAAGAACAGTTTCAGTCCTTTCGGTATATATACTATTATCCTAACTTAATATTATATAATGTAAAACTATATTTATTTGTTAGTTTGTTTACTTATTTGTTTGTTTTTTACCCGTTCATATCTACATTATTAAACTTATCATCATTATATTTTGCATACGCATTGCTTAAGGCACGAAGAAGTACCTTATGGAAAAAAGAACTGTGCTCGAGGATCTAGCCAATAGTCAAATATATAAGTCCGGAAAAAAATATAAAATAAATTTCTACTTATTGAGATTCTGTTTCCGAGTAATTGCTAGCCGGTTTATAATATATTATTCATCGTTTATAAATATAATTTGGTGAACGTTAACTTAAATTACACATTATTTACAACATTATTATTGTTGACGTCAATCACTTACTTAGAGCGAACTTTATTCCGCTGCCGAGGCGCAGCAGCGTACAGCACATTTTTTCCAAATGACATCAACTTACAATCTACGATATACTTAGAACTAAATGTGTGTACTTGAGCTTACATTGTCATGTCATAAAATAAAATTAAATTTGTAATATGTAATAATAGTAATGAAAAAAATGATTATTTAAATTTTTGATTTAATGTCAAATCACAATATGGGCAAATTGTACCAATTCATGTCATTTATATATTAATATCATGACGAGGGTCCGGCATCGAGCTTTGGCCAGATATTTTTATCATTTAGAAAATCATTAGTCTAGATTAACGGAGTGAAGCTACGGGCTAGTATGCTAGTAATATTATAAATGTAAGTTTATATTGATGTTAGGGTGTTTGTTACTGCTTTACACAAAAATACTGTATGGATTTTGATATAACTTCACTATGTGATAATGCTAACACATAAAAATAGCACATAGAATTATGCAGCCGAAGTCATGGAAAACAGCTGTATATTTATCATGCCCGTGTGAAGAAAGTGGAGAATTTTGTATTAAACCTATCATTAAATAATAACTAGTCTTAACGGTTATAAGTTTCATACCTGAAGTAGTAAGGAGCGATGTAGGTAATATTATTGTGTGAAAAATCCATAACTCTGATATTTACCGAAACAGTACTGAGACCTGAAATGTTTTATAAAATATATATGCAATGTATAATTTTAATTAATTTATAAATAATATTGTACTGAGTTACTTGTACTTGTTTACAATAGCAATGGCGTAGCAATATAAAGAACCAATCACCTTGCTCCGCATGAAACTGATCCCCAGAAACCGAAACCATGCCTGTGTTAGAAAGCAAAACAACAAAAAATGAAAATGACACAAATAAAGTAAATACAAACAAAAAATAAAAAATAAAGCTGTTTTATTTATTAGAAGCTACGTTAGTAAGTTTTGTGAATGAATTAAATCAAATTACTAGCGATTTAGTTTAATCACTTCAATGAATTATAATATTACACAATGAGTGCTAGAGTTAAAAAAATATGATTTTTAAGGATATAATGAAAAACAATTAAGTGATAGATCCTGTTGTACATGGTGTGATAATTAGTCACGATGATGGCCACACAAAAATAAAAATAAAAACATAATATACCTATACGATCAAGGCGATCATTGCGATCATTGCGATCAAGACGATCGTTGCGATCATCGCGATCGATGCGGTCAAGGTAAGGGTTGTTATCATAGTAACGGTTCTCACTTTGAGCCTTGGGTGGGTAGAAGTTGTTAGTAAAGAAGTTGGGAGCGTTGGAGTCCGTGAGAGACACAATCCTGTTGTAGGACACGTTGACTTTCAGCGACGTGGCTGAACCTACTTGGTCGAAGATGGAGAATTTGAATGTGTCCAGATTGTTGAACGAGATATCCAACCTGAAAATAAATAAAATATTATTATACTTGAGAATATTAAAATCGCAATGCATAATATCTGCCAAAACTCTAAAATGAGGCTAAAGAATGGCCGTAGTCATTTTATGGTCACATGTCCAGTAACTTTTTTTTCAAAACGTTACTTTTTATCTATAATTTTTTAACGATGGATGACATCACAACGCTCCTCGTGGAGGCCACAGGTTAAGCTGACAGCTTTTTTGCTTAACATATAAGTCTCGCGATACAGCGAGGAAACGCTGCCAGTGTTTTGGGCACGTTGCCTACCTGCGACGCGTTGGAAGATTATTTTTATTTATAAGTTTTACTTGTTTTTAGAAGAATAAAATCGATAATTAGGTAAGGAATCTGAGCCTAAATTTGTTCTGATAAGTGAAAAAGAGTTTAGCAGACCCCGGGCTCCGGAGCACTGTAACTAAGGATGTAGCTGGAAACACACACAGAAGAGAGAGAGAGAGAGACATTATGCCATATATCTATACATTGTTTATTACAAACTAAAACTTACTCTTTGAGTGCGGGTATATTTTGGAATGCCTCTTCACTGATACCGTAAATTCTGTTTCCTCTTAGTTTTATCGCCTTCAAGTTATCAAGGCCAGTGAATGCTCGTCTTTGAACCGTCTCTATCAAATTGTCTTCTAGTGCGATTTCTTCCAACTCTTTTAAGTTCACAAATGTATGCATTTCGATTTGCCTCATTTGGTTATGGGACAAGCAGACACTCTCAAGCTGTGTGTGAATATCACCCTGAAAAAGACAAGAAACTTCGTCAATGATTTTGAATCTCGGAGAGGTGCAATTATTAAATTGAATATAAATAAAATTTTTAGCACTAATTAGCTTGACATTAGGACCCGATAGTATTGACGGAAGCTATGCAAGCGCTTACATATGCTGTGCAACCTATTGTGTGTAACACATACTTTGCTGTAAGTCCCAGATGTCATCAGACATCAGTCTAAAAAATCTATCACCCAGTTCATACTGAATGATAGTGGGTGCCTTTCAAAATAATTCGTCCGTCTGGTAGATTATTGAAACATTTTGGACATGTATTTTTTCAAAGATATAGCCCGTTAAAGTACCTCGTGACGTCACTGGCCGGTACATTTTCACCGGCCTGTTGCGTCATGAGCCTCCAGAATGAAACTCCAGAACTTTGATGCGCTTCATCTTTATTATCTTTTGTTAGATTAAAACAAGAAGAAAATACGTATCTAATATTTTTCAATAAGACGGACTAATTATTTCAATGGTATTTTTTTAGGAAACAAGCTTATTAGTGTTAGGCCAGAATCGTTTGTCAGGAACTTGTTGCAACATGTTTCTCGCTGGATTAACTCCCATATATCGACGACCTCTGTGACTCAGTGGCACTGCAAGTGCCTTTGAATTACAAAGTCCTGGGTTCAATCTCCGGTCACGTCAAGATTAAAAGCGATCTTTTTTAAACTGACTTGCTGCGGGGCTAGCTCAATCTGTGTGATTTGTCCTATTTATTTATTATGAACTAGCTGTTGCCCGCGACTTCGTCCGCGGCAATTTCTGTTATTATGATTAATTAGTATAGATGAATATTTTTTCCCCGATTTCAAAACATTTATAATTGATGATTCGCTCCTATTAGTCGCAGCTTGATGTTTTATAGCTGAAAGCCTTCCTCAATAAATGGACTATCCAATGCAAAAATAATTTTCCAATTTGAACCAGTAGTTCTTGAGATTAGCGCGTTCAAACAAACAAACAAACTCTTAACCTTTATAATATTAGTATAGAAGTATAGATAAGTAACTAACCTGTAAAGTCCCTTTAGAGAAATGATCGATATCGTTGTCCTGAAGATTTAGACTCTTCAACTTGTATAGGAAGTGGAAGGATGTATCCGGCACATTCTTCAGTTCGTTATTGCTCATGTCGAGGTGCTGAAGTTCTATTAGTGCCTTTAGTGGCTCGAATGGTAGTATCTTTACTGTATATGCTAGACCATTGGCCATCTTCAACTTTGTTAAGCTGTGCAGCTGGAAACATAAATTGGTTAGTATTTTCAGTATTTGTTTTTTTCTCACTCTCTTCATTCCCCCATATTCGCTGAAGCTAGCATGTAACAATGTATATTATATGGGCGTAAAAATATTTATTGCACTACTGCAAAAACTGTATCATGTCTTTTTCCTTGCGGGGTAGACAGAGCCTAGGTCTATAAGACCTGAAAGCCACGTTTAGCATGTTGGTGGGCATTAGGTGGAAAACGGAATCAAAATAGTGATGGGTTGCTAGCCGCATCGCCTATTAACATGATTCTTCAGATCTTTCCCGTTCCCTTGATCAATTTTTACGATCTGCGCGGGAAGAGAAACAGCTGGTACATTGTACGTTTTTTCTTTTCTCCCAGACCAGCTTTATGTACCATACTATATTAGAATAAATTATTCTGATTCAATTTCCAATATGTACTTCTTCTATGTTGCTATATCTTATTTCACACTATGGTTCATTAATAAATAACTCAACATAAAAAAAATAATCATCCGCAATTGACAGAATTTGATCATGCATGACCAAATAAATAAAAAATATTGACATCTTACCTCAGCAAAAGCAAAAGGATCAATAAATTCGATATTGTTCTCCGACAGATCCAATGTCTTGATGGTCCGAACGTGCTGGAAGGCGCTAGAATCTATCCTGGTGACCGTGCTGCCGATAATCTTTAGGTCTTCCAGTTCGACGCCGAAATCAAGGAAGTCTTCAGCTCGTATGCTTTGCCGGATCAGCTTGCTTAGAGACAAGACTCGTAGTGACCTCATTCTGAAAATTATATTTTGCCTTCTTTACAATTTCTGAAACATTATGTTCCTCAAGAAAATCTGTATCTAATTGAATCAAAATGTCTGTCTAAAGCCGCGTGGTTTCCGGCAGAGTAGAATAGGACCACTCCTAGTCTTCCCATGGATGTCGTAAGAGGCGAATTAGGAAATACAAGCTAAACAAAGCTCATAAACGTCAATGAGACCTCTCCGACCCGTCTGGCCAACGAGGAGAGTGTAGGCCAAATTCTCTGTGTGTTCTGGCCAAGTATGGCTCCGGTAGTACAGAGAGGGTCATGCTCCTGCAGCGGAGACTAAAAAGACCTCATGATGATGATGATCTGTTTAAAGATACGTTTAGGCAGCTTGAAAAATCTGACACCAGTGTTGGTCACTTACACACACGAAAAGCAAGCATTTATCTTCAATTCAAATGTTATGAATGATCAAATATGTATGCACACTTGCTACCCAAGGAGGGTTGACGTGAGGCAGACAGCAAGTCGTAAGAATTTCACCAAGCATGATGCTGCCTCAGCTATAGGGGGCTCTGCGGGTTCCGATGCATATCTAACAGCAGCTGGGGACGCAATCGGAAAAAATCCTTGGATGATGATGACGATGATGTATGACCATTTGTCATAAAGATGTAGTTAGCACGACATTTCTGGATCTGTTTGCCGATGAATCGACAAGTATGGTTTGACCGTGGTTAGTATACTTACTAAAAATATTATTTTTACCTTCTAAAATCCTGAAGACTCATTTCCATTGGTGAAGTGCCACTGATGTCCAAAGAAAAGAGCTTGTATTGGAAGTTGTTGAAACCAGACTGCGTGTACTCTGTCGGTATGTTTGATGTTAACAAATTTACATCCACCTGAAAACAAATATTACTTTATGTATGTTAAATATTCATCATTTGTAGATTGGAATTTTCTATTCAAATACTTTATTTTAAGGTTAATTAAAACTATTAAATAAATGTCTATCTAAATAACACCAAAACTATAAATAAAAAATGTACCGCAGGTAGTTATCACCTAGAAGGCTGGTGGCATTGCCTTGTTGGATGGCAATGCTATTCTAAGGTCCAAGGTAATGGCCAGCCCTCTGGTCACCCGATACCTAACTTTTGATTTATTTCCCTCACTTTAAAACTCACTAGAAATTAACTTATTTTGCTACAGATAAGTAAGTATTTATCGTGACGTTTCGACGTTGACGACGTTTCGTTAAAGATAGAATTTAAAAGTACAATTTTAATTATTTAATTGCTATCAAGTATGGCAATATCCTCCCATAGAACGAAGTTTCCTTGGGAGAGGCCTTTGTCCAGCAGTGGTGTTTTAACGGCTGCAATAATGATGATGATTTTGCGTGCGGATAATAATCCTAATACAGACCAGATTAAAGTAAGGCATTACCCTACTTTATTCTGATCTGAGATGGACCTCATAAGCCCTGATTTTGAAACCACTTTTTGTAGAAACTATAACAGTGGTTTAAATCAGGTTTGTATAGTTGTACTATGTTAATGGCTAGACTCGAAAAATTAAGTAAGCAGCTTGTTATGTACTTCTTCTTCCCCGTAAATTGAGCATCATAGGTACAGTTAGGGACAGAGATACCTGACCAGGCCCTCTATCTATATCTTGAATTTTCTCTTAAACTATAAATAATAATTGTAAATGTATACATGGAAAGATTTTACTAAAGTCTTTTTTTTAAATAAAATTCGGCACTCACCCTATTTTCTCTTAAGTTCAAAAACCTCAGCGAGTCCAGTTTGCTCAGCATGAATCTCGAAAGCATCGTCAAGTTGTTCTCAGAGAGATCCAGACTTTGCAAGCTGTTCTCGAGGCCAGCGAAGGCTGCTGGAGAAAGGTCTGATAAGCCGCAGTCTCGTAGTGATAGCAATTTAATTCTGGCATTTCGGAAGGCATCTTCCTGAAAAAACAAAGTTTACTTTAGTTTAAAATAAAAAATAAATAAAATAAATATATAGGGACAAATCACACAGATTGAGCTAGCCCCAAGGTAAGTTCGAGACCTGTGTTATGGGATACTAACTCAACGATACTATATTTTATAATAAATACATATATAGATAAACATCCAAGACCCAGGCCAATCTGAAGAAGATCATTTTCCATCTTGACCTGGCCGGGGATCGAACCCGCACTCCGTGTCGCAGGCTGGCGTGTTGACCGCTGCGCCACGGAGCTTCTATTAAAAGAAAAAAATCAATATTATTTTTCTTCTATCGAGTCGTAAAATGGCTTTATATACACATTAAATATGTTTCGAACAGTGCTTTTGCTACCGTTATTGCCCGTTCGTTTGTCTCATTCAGATCTTGTTGGAAGCAAGAAGTTGGGCTTTCTAGGCACACTAAAAGGTGATCCATAGATTGAATAGCACACACACCACAGTCGCACGCACTATTATCGGAGAAACCACACCTGACTCTATTCGTGGCATCTACCAACACCAGCCCGCAGTCTATTTAAAGACTTCCAGACTGACCAGGGCAGATTACCACCCAGTGGTAATTTCTCAACAGGCGGTAATTGGTTTGGTGATGGCGGGTATTTGTTAAGCCATTGTTCCACTTTGGCTTTCGGAGCTTGTTTGATGCTTATTAAATAAGGTCAATTTAAATTAAGCTAGAAAAATGCTTTAGAAGCAAAATAAAAATTCGATACGCTAGTTTTCGAGATATCTGGACCTAAACATTTGGAAAAACAGACGAAAAATACACCATGTGTAAAAAAATACTAAATCACCTCAGAACAATAATTGTTCTGAGTAAATCATTGACTTTGACCATCAAAACACCTGACTTATCGACGTTTAAAAATAAAAATTGAACGAAGAAGTTAACTTTAATCAATTTTTTTTACACATGGTGTATTTTTCGTCTGTTTTGAATGTTTAGGTCCAGATATCTTCGAGATATCTGGACCTAAACATTCAAAAACATTCAAACTAGCGTAATTTTTATTTTGCTTCTAAACGTTTTTCTAGCTTAGTTAGCTTAAGTTAAAACAAAAATTTCTTAAATTTTGCTATTATAGCATTTCTTTGACCTATATTAAATGGACCTTATATTGGTTGTCTCAAAAAAACTATTGCGACTTTTGCGTCTATGTTAAAAGACATTTTTGGGACTGATAAATAAAATATGTTGTTTGAAGAAAGCTGGGTTCTAGGATAAGAAGATATACAATGACAGAAGTTATTTCATAATCCCTTGAGAAGAATGTGTAAATATTACTGTATGTCGCTAGTAGAAGTTTGAAAGTACATAAAGATGGGCGAAAGTTAGTTCAGAGATACTTACTCTTATGGAATATATGGGATTTCCATCTAGCGTTGTCGAGTTCAGGACATTAAAGTACTTGAATGATGTCGGATGGAGTATTCTGATCATGTTGTAGTCTAGTCTGAAAATTAAAAACAAAATCATAAGTTACCTTTAAATATTATTAAATAACGAGCACACGGAGAGATTTTAATCAAATTTATGAAATAGGCCTTCTGTCGCTAGAGTGACAGGTCATATTGTTATTAACAAAATCAGTAACCATACACAAATTAGCGGCACACAAGCAAAAATGCTCTATATGTTAGTTAAAATCACATGAAATTCGCCGTAGTCGTTTTCAAGATTGGTTTACACAGGCAAATAGATATAAACGCCAGAGGCCTTCAAAAATATTGAGTAGATACTGATGTCACCCAAGTCAGGATGAATAAAGCAGTAGTTAGATCCACGCTCCGGTGAAATTCATTTTTGCTAGTAGCATGAACGAGTTGGCTCGTCCGGGGAAGACCACACTCTCACAGAAAATCGACGTTTGAATAGAAGCTTTACCACTTCTATGCTTCGTTCGGTGAGTGAGAGAGCCAGAGGCCCATCCTTTCCTCCATTTCCTCCCACAATATCCTTCCCCGAACTCCTTGAAAGGCCGGCAACGCTCTTGTTTCACCCTGGTGTTGTAGATGTCCATAGGCAACGCTGATTGCTTACCATCAAGTGACTCACTTGCTCGTATACCATAAAAAAAAGATGACACTATATAAAAACTTCGGACAGCTGTGAACTTACTTTAAAATATCCAACGACAGTCTGACTCCATTTATCTCGTGTGGTGGAGGGACTTGCTTGATAACATTGTTGGATAGATCCAGGAACCTTAACTGCCGCAGTTGTGATAGCTCCTCATACGGAATGAACGACAGCTGATTGTCGTTCAGCAACAACTAGAAAAGGAAATGAACCACATTTCAATCTACATACATGTAGAATACACACAATCTTTACACATACTAATATTAACAATGTAAAAGTAACTCAGTCTGTTATCATTTTACGCTTCAACTATCAAACCAATTGCGATGAAATTGGACATGAAGGTAGTTAGAGCCCGTGAATATGTCCTTCATCCCTAAATTTGATGATGAATAGCTCCGTGGCGCAGCAGTCTACACGCCTGCCTGCGACACGGAGTGACCGGGTTCGATCCCCGGCCAGGTCAAGATGGAACATGATCTTTTTCAGATTGGCCTGGGTCTTGGATGTGTATCTATATATATGTATTTGTTATAAAAATCAAAAGCTCAATCTGTGTGATTTGTCCGTATATATTTTTATATTTATTTATAAAAATATTTGATTGTTTTCATAGATCTCAGGTACCCGTCATCCCGGAAAAATCTGCTGCTCCCAAGGAGTCTATATTGACGCGAGCCAATAATTCAATCTACGGTGAACTTACATATGAAAGTGGAAATTAAAAATTGTTCCAATTTTATTAATTCAAAATGCATTGCATTGTTGGCTGATTAATTCAAACAAGTTAAATATCAGATTCTCGAATTTTCTGGATCTAAATTTATTTGTGGGGATGGAGAAGTAACTACCTAAGTAGAACAACGTACACGTAACGTTTCTTTTTTGCAACTGGAACAACATGAATCATAAGAAACTTTTTTTGCTATTTCTAGTAAAATCTTTATCGCCCACTCTTGCTTCTGGTCAAGAAAAATATTGCGAGTAAAACTGCATACTGATTTTTGATTAGTGTGAGGACTGGTCACATCATTCCATTATTCGTTCTAAAAATGGAATGCCAAAACGGTTTGTTGTTTTTCGTGTGTGCAAATGGCCAACACTGTTGTCAGGCTTTTCAAGCTGCCTAAAGGCATCTGACATAGCTCCACGGCTGCCATCAATTATGACAACCAGGACCAACGTCTTAACATGCCTTACGAAGCACGAAGTAGCTTGAGGTATTTTATATGCCACTTGCGGTCACCCATTCAAGTAAGGACCGCGCCCGGGTTTGCTTATCATGCGTAAGCGCGTATAATGTTCACGGTTATCTCGGGCTCCTCTCGGTCTCTTAGCAAAACAGTTATTGTGTACATTTATTTCAACACAATGATACTTTAAATCTCACTCTATTTTTACGTCCGAGGTTAGGTCATTTGATGTTTAGACATAATGTGTTGTGGTTGTTACTGGTACAAAACTTACCCTATTCAGCCTTGTCATGCCATCCCTAAAGACGCCAGGCTCGATGGTGGCCAGATGGTTGCCATGCAGGTCCAGCGTCTCCAGTACATGCAATCCATTGAAAGCGTCCAGTGGCAGGTTTGAGATGGAGTTGTCTGCGAGGTATAAGAAAGCCAGAGTATTCTCCAGTCCACTCCAGTTGTCGCGTGATACTTCTGTGATTTCATTGCCTGGAATTTAATAATATTAGGTTGGATGAGTTGACCACGAATATTCACCAATTTGTATTGCGGTAGTACCTAGAGCAATAAAACGTAGGCTCGGGGCGATGCGTTGGTCTTTGGAGGAAGTGAGATAGCGTAAGGTTCTACAGTCAACTTTTATTTCCGTATATTTATTCCATCTACAAGATGAAATTGAATTCATTAGCAAACGTTTAAGGAGTAACTCAGACCACGAATCTGAACAACTTTCATTAAGAGACCAACTTCAACATCGCGATAAAAATATCTGCTATTTCAACATCATCATCAGGTCTTTTTATTCTCCACTGCAGGAGCATGACCCTTTGCTCTTTCATACAAAAGTGAAATTTCTACTTGGCTAAAATAATTGACTAAAAATTGGCTAAAAATCTATGGAACAGATAAGTACGCCAGTATCATGCCTCAACTCCAACTACTGGAGGGATTTCTTCTTCTTCTTATGATCGGAAAGTCCCCAGTAAAATAAACAATGTGCTTAATATTACCTGTTAAATTAAGAATCCTCAGTTTCTGCAAATACTTCAACGATCTGATTAGTACAGTTGTCAGCCTATCATGCTTCACCTTAAATTCCTGCAGGGATTTCTCTAGCCCTTACAACGCTTCCTTATATGATCGGGAAGTCCCCAGTAACGTAAACAATGTACTGAATATTACCTGTTAAATCAAGAATCCTCAGTTTCTGCAAATACTTCAACGATCTGCTCGGTACAGTTGTCAGCCTATCATGCTTCAACTCCAATTCCTGCAGGGATTTCTCCAGCCCGTAAAACGCTTCCTCGTGTATGGTCTCAAGAGGGTTGCGGTTTATTGCCAGCCGGTACAACCCTGGAATTATTTAGTGGATTTATTGGCATTTCTATTTGTATTGATTTTGGTATAGATTTGATTTGTACGTGTGGTCTAGATGCAATTTTTATTCAGGTGTTTCAGAAGAAAATAATAATTAGCTGGTCGTGATATTTTTGCGAGGATCGCAATAACTTCGTAGCATTATCATTCTAATAATATAAACATACGGGGAAGTACCACACTCACAGAAAATCAACATCATCAGTAGAAGCTTTACCGCTTCTCTGCTTCATTCAGTGAGTGTGAGAGCCGGAAGATTATCATTATCGTGCCGGAGGCCCACTCTTCCACCCCCCTTACTCCTTGAAAGGACGGGAGCGCTCCTGTCACACCCTGGTGCAGTTGTCCATGGGCAGCAGTGATGACTTACCATCAGGTGACCCCAGTTCCTCGTATATCTCAAAAAAAAAATATTTTACCCTAAAACAGGTGTATCGCGAAGTCAATACAGGGTATGAAGTCGCAAAACTTTTTGTTAACGCTCAAACAGAGTTATTCCTAGCGAAAACTTCGACGCGGAGTGTTGCCTGCCGATTTCCTGAGCGTAAACATTAAGGAAAATAATTTCGGTAATAAATTTGCTTAACTTATGCGTCTTCATTAATTACTCATCTTTACTTTTCTTTGAACCTTCTTTGATAAACATACAAACAAGAAATATCTTCAAAAGGCAATCAGAACTTGAAATTATCTGCTTTGATGAACAAAAAGCTGACTTCAGAGGTTTAGCGTTAAACCTGTACTTAGGTTATTTAATAAAATTATTTTATTCAATAAATGCCATGTGTCCCACTGCTGGGCAAAGGCCTCCCTCCACTTCTTCCATTCAGTCCGGTCCTGCGTTATTTCTATTTCCTTTCAATCATTCTGAAATTTATCCAGCTCATCGCGCCATCGCGTTCTTAAATATTATTTATTAAATACTCAGTAATAATTGTCGTCATTTTCCGGAGCATTTTCATTAATTAAATTCAGAAAACAAAAATCCTTAAAAATTTAAAGCATGCTGAATGTTAATAACATAGTCCACGTTTATGTTTAAATTTAAAAAAAAATGTTTATCTGAAAGTCATAATCATTAGGAGTAAAATGGCAACCAGAAAAGAAAAACGCCAATTACCCATTACCTGTAGCTTGAAAGAACTGTGGTTCCAAATCTCTTATATTATTCCCCGTGAGCTGCAGCATGAAGACCTTCGAGCTGTTGATGGGAGCTGGCACCCTTAGCAGCGGTACATTGTTGCAGGTAACGATGCCCAGGTCTGCAGCGGGCTTGGAGCAGGTACATAGCGCTTGGAATAAACATGGCGGGTAGTCAGTGTCGTGGTGAAGCTGGAAAGAAGATAAATATTTAAGAAGGTGAATGTAATAACGTAGCTTTTATGACCTAAATACCTGGGCGCTGTCTACCCCGCAAGGGAAAAAGATGTATAAGTAATAATGATAGATTACACTGGTAAAGCTAGCAACAGAGTAAAGTAAACTAAGGCAACAAAAGCTTGTAATTATAAAATGAATGTTTGCATATAGCTCGGGGTAAAGTGTATTCGTATTTTGTATGTAAAATATTAAAAAATATAAATGAAATATATAAAAAAAATTAAAAAAGCTTTCTAGACATTTTTTTAACCGTTTCATTGTCTCTTGAATTGTAACAGATTGATGAAGATATTCGACCATTAAAAAAATCTAAAAAGGTAATACAAAATAGGCCTCGAATATATATTGTTTTATGTTTATGGAGATACTGCAGTCAGTAAAGTTGGTGAACGTACTAAACGTTCGGAATTTTTACAAGGCTTTTGAAATACTAAAAGAGAAAATAAGAATCCGTCTTATTATAAAACGAGGACTAACTTTAGTACCTGGTTTAAACCATTATCCGACCAAAATAAGTCGACACTTGTCACTTTGACGTTTGGTCAATTGTCATTGTCCATTTGTTTTGGTCGAATAATGGTTTAAACCAGGTACTAAAGTTAGTCCTCGTTTTATAATAAGACGGATTGTGTATACCGTATATCAATATATTTAGTATATGAGCGTAAAAAGTAATGAGACCTGATAGTGAAGGGACGTTCAGTTTTAGATTAGACAATATTTTCCTTAACCTACTGACCGTCAGGGATGGCATCCTTAAATACTTAGCCGGGATGGTTGCATGTACGCGCGCCCGGCCTCCCAAGCTTCCCAATTCATCCCAATACCTTCATTCCCTTCCCAAATAAATCCAACAAATTCCTATCCTTCCCCAGCTTAAAATGCTTCCAATCATCATCATCATCATTTCGAGTAGGTGTCACGGTCAATCGACCATGCACACCCTAGTGTCAGAGTTCTTCGGAACCGCCTCTCGGCCTCTGACGTGGTTCCTTAACGACTACCAGATGGCAGCCGGGACCACCGGCTTAACGTGCCTTCCGAAGCACGGAATCATCTTTATTATCAGACAATCAGGTGATTCAAGCCTGCAATGTCCTAACCAAACTGGAAACAACTAAACAAAGTATGCTTCCGGTGGGAATCGAACCCACGACCCCCGGGTCAACAGGCAAACGCCTTAACCACTGGACCACAGAGGCTGTTAATGCTTCCAATGGGCAGTAGAGTCGGAAGCACAAGGAGCCATGGCAACTGCGCTCGCCAATCTGCCTGTCAAACATAGTGAGTATGGCAATATCCTCCCATGGAACTAAGAATCATTGGGAAAGATGCCATCCTCATCATTTCGTGTAGGCGTCACGGTCAATCGAACATGCATACCTTATCATCATCATCATCAGGTCTTTTTTAGTCTCCACTACAGGAGCCCGACCCTCTCTGTAGTACTAGGGCCATACTTGGCCAGAGCAGCCAGAGGACTTGGCCTACACTCTCCACGCTGGCCAGACGGGTTGGAGAGGTCTCTTGTAATGTTTATTGAGATGTTTATGAGCTTTGTTTAGCTTGTATTTCCTAAGTCGCCTTCTACGACATCCACGGGAAGATATGGAGTGGTCCTATTCTACTCTGCCGGATACCACACGGCTCTATATTAGTGCATACCTTATTACATCCCTATTGACGCGGGCGGAGCCGCGGGCGAAAGATAGTAATCTATATATGCAATGATCATCTTTATAGTAAGTGTTTTTTCCTTGGCAATGATATGTATGATTGAAAAGAAAATATGACTATTGTATTGCTTGTCAATAAGTATTTATCAATGCCAGTTATGCGCAGAATGAATTTTCTCTGATTTCCTCACAATAGGGTTTGTAGACCAGACGCTGTATAGATATTTAAAAAATAAATATTTATGAGATGTCACGTCGATTAAATAATAATTTAAATTTATCAGGATATCAATGTCGATCCCTCGGGAACAGTACTTCTTCCCGATAAAATGTACACTGTGTCCTTCTCCGTAGCCTAGACAACGGGTATGCGATATTTCATGACGATCGGTTCAGCAGATAGGGCGTAAAGGCGTAACAAACAAACAAACTCACTTTCGGATTTATAATATTAGTTAGGATGTATTCTGGATAGGTACATTATTGAGTCTGTGAAGAAGCAATTTCTAAGAGTATTCACAAAAACGGGTAGAAAAAAAAACCGGCCAAGTGCGAGTCGGACTCGCGCACGAAGGGTTCCGTACCATTATCTAACGTCTAAAAACGACCCCACATAAGACGGTGGTTACTGAAGAAAGATTTATAAAATCCTATTTCACAAGGGATATTAGAAAAAATATTATTCATTTGAGTACCACCACGAGTATAGGCAAGCGCTGGTAACAAGATTTCGTAGGTATATTACCTACTTTGATTCCCGAGCTCAATAGGTACCAAGCGGTGATGTTCTTAAGCTCACAATATTTTTGAAAGAACTATTCAACAACACCCCACACGTAGGGGTAACCGCGAAAAAAAAATTACTCCCATTTTTACATGTATGGAGTCACACAAAAAAAAAAGATTTTTAGATTTTAATTTTACTGTTTTGTCGGCATGATTAATACATATCCATACCACAGTACAGCTCTATAGTACTTATAGTATCTGAGGAAAACCGCGGACGGACAAATGGACAGACATGGTGAAACTATAAGGGTTCCTTGTTCGGAACCCTAAAAAGGAAGTCTAAAATTATTTGAACACATTTTTTTTTACTTCGTGTTGGATATAACTAGTGATGTGCCGCTGAGAATGTTCTCGCTGCTGGCAATATTGCCAGTGAGAATATTCTCAGGAAACAAGAACGCTGCCGGGAATACTCTCAACGTTCTCAACAAAATAAAATTAGTTTATATTTTATAGGTGATTTTTTAGTGTTTCTTTGCTTTATTATCTGGGCGCTAGGATTAGTTATAAACAAGGCATGAAATGTGTGTGTGAGATATTGGTGTCCTGCTCACTCTTATCGTGGCAAACGTGCGCCGCGGTCTTGAGACACGGCCGCGCGTATTAATGTACTTATGAGTTTTAAAGGCTTAACACGTGGCGTTAACACTGTTGTTTTCGAATTTTAAAAATGAGTAAAAGAAGCCCTGTTTACGATCATTTTACGCACATAGAAGAAAGCGACCGTATTAAATTTAACTGTAATTACTGTGGTGAATTGTATACTAATAAAAATCAAGATTTATTCGTCACCTCGTGGTGACGCAATATTGCTGAGAAAGTTCCCGAGATATTCTCGAGAATATAGCAAGTATTCTCGAGAATATTCTCGGGAATATTGGGAACACTGGGAATATAGCATTTTTATTGCAAATAGAGTGTATTGTTTTATACACAATTATCTGTCGACTTTATTTGATACTATTTTACTTAAGAAAGGTTGGTTGTTTCCATTATATAAAAATGATTCTCAACCGTTCTCATTTAGGAGAACGTTGCCGGGAACGCTGCCGGCAATATTCTCAGGTGGGAGAACGTTCTCGGGAACGGCACATCACTAGATATAACTATACTCGTTCAATGCATTTGTTCGGGATAGGGCTCCCTAGATACTGGTTGCTTTGCTTCTATGGATGGTCGTGGGCATTGAAATCGCTTACGCATGTTAAACAACCCTGGGTGCAGTCCCTATTGTGATGGGTGACCGCAAGTGGCACAAAAATATCTCGAGCTCCTCCGTACTTCGGAAGGCACGTTAAGCCATTGGTCCCGGCTGTAATCTTTGATGGTAGTCGTTAAGCTATGTCAGATGCCCGGACCAAGGGTTTAGGGTTCCCAAACAGTTTTTTACTGTTATTCACTACATTATACTTTTTACTGTTGAACAAAAATAAATTATACAAAATACTGTTTTCAGCATCAAACTGCATAAAGTTTTTTTATATAGTCAGAGGCCAGATAAGCTCTAAAAATATGTATTTACTTCTGAGTCTGAACAATAAAAGGAACGAAATACTTACATCTATAGCTCTCGACAACGACGCCCATATCATCAGCAGCAGGGTGACCACCACCAGCGCATAGCCGAACTTTATTATTGACATTAGACTCTGAAACAAACAAACATAATTATTATTATTATTTTAATAAATAGGGAGGAGGCCGATAGCCAAGTGGGCGTTAGCATTAGCGCTTACGTAAGTTCAGCAACCCCGGGCGCTGTCCCAACTGGGATGGGTGACCGCTTGGTATTGAAATATCTCGAGCTCCTCCGTGCTTCCAAGGCACGTTAAGTCGTTGGTCTCGGCTGTCATCATTGATGGCAGTCGTCGAGCTATGTCAGATGCCTTTAGGCAACTTGAAAAATCTGACACCAGTTGGCCACACACACGAAAAACAAAAGTTAATATTATGGTGTCAGAAACACCATAATGCAGGTCTTTTTAGTCTCCACTGCAGGAGTATGCCCCTATCTGTACAACCGGAGCCATACTTGGCCAGAGCAGACAGAGGATTTGGCCTACACTCTCCTCGCTGGCCAGACGGGTTGGAGAGGTGTCATTGATGTTTATGAGCTTTGTTTAGCTTGTATTTCCTAAGTCGCCTCTACTTAATGCAGTAAAAATATAAAATTACGAACACAATGCATGAGAAACGCGAATTTCCCTGTATTTTGCATGCAACCGCCTGCCACGGAAAAACACAATGGTCCTTAATTATAACTTACTGCATCAGTTGTGGCTGCCATAGCTTACTGCGCCAAAACCAATATAATTGTGTCATTAGGTACTAATATCGGTGGGAAAATTTCGTGACTCAATAGGCTTGTTGTTGCAGAAAACTATTAGTAACAAAAACTGGCGAAGAGTGAGTCGGGCAAGGGTTCCGTATCAACGTACAATATTTAATAACATAGCTTTGCAATTAAACTACTGAACCGATTGTGATGCAAAATTTAATGGGGCCATCTTGAAAGCATGCCCTTTCAATAAAAAAAATATTTAAATATAGGTTCACTAGCGGCCCGTCTCGGCTTCGCACGGGAAGATATAGGAATTTAAATAGCCTATGTTCATCAAGGATAATGTAGGAGTCTAATGGTGAAATAATTATTCAAATCGGTCCAATACTTTCGGAGACTATTCAATTCAAACAAACAATCAAATCTCTCCTCTTTATAATTTTACTGTAGATGTAGATAAATGACAGAGTACTGAGGTAACAAACATAAAAAAAATATATATAACCGAATTGATAACCTCTTCCATTTTTTTAAAAGTCGGTTAACGTTTCTTATATGGGGACCACGGATAGGGACTTTGATACTTATTAAAACCTCTTCCAAGCAACCTCTCTTATGAAATTTACCAAACGCTTTCGACCGCGCACACCATAGACGCATTTTTTTTTTTAAATCTATGGTGCACACTATTTATTTGTAGCTGAGATTTGTAGTTTGACGGATATCGTAGGCTTTAGTAATAGGGTTCCTTTTGGAAACTTATTGGTACAGAACCCTAAAAATCATGTTCTTATTTGTAATCGGGCAAGCAAAACGGAACGAGAGCAGTTATCAGTTTGCAATCTCAGGCTCCATTAAAGCGCCTACATTATGCCGGTATTCTCATATCCATATTCATACATACCATCCATACTAATAATATAAATGCGAAAGTAACTCTGTCTGTGTGTCTGTCTGTCACCTTTTCACGCGTCAACCATTGAACCAATTTGGATGAAATTTGGTATGGAGGTAGTTTGAGGCCCGGTGAAGGACATAGGGTACCTATTATTTCGGGAAATTCTAGTATTCCTGAGGGAATGACATTACCGCAGGCGGAACCACTGACAAAAGCTAGTAAATTACAAAAAAAAAAATGCGTGGGGCATGACCAAGACCGTTTTCACATTTCTTTGGAACAACCCATAGTACATAATGGTCATATCAGTCAATAGAATAGCGTAGTACTGTCAATCATATACAAAAGTAATTGGCCCAACCTAAGGCCTGCATTAGTGACATTTTTGTCCACCCTTCACTAGATGGCGTTAGCCTAGACTTGGTAAAACTGAGAAGTACGTTTTTAAATAAAGGCCGAAAATATTTATTTATCTAAGATTAGATAATTTTCATGAATTTAGCTTTTATTTTGTCATAATATGGTGAATACGTAGTTGTAAAAAAAAATACATTTTGAAACAAAACAGTTCGGCCGCCCGTTCAATTTTCGGAGTTTCCGGCATTGGTCTCATAGGCAAAGTTGTTCATATCAATGGGCTAAATCACCCCTTCAAGGATCGGACATGGTATTTTTACATATTGTATGTATAACTGACTACATGCAGTTTCCACTGCATTCTGCAACCAAAACGAACATAACGACATAGCTACTGAGTCAGTGGGAATATTTTGTGATTCTCAATAGGCTGTTGCGGAAAGTTAAAGAAAAAGATTGCTCTTATTTTTATGCTATCAATCGGAATGTAGGTACTCAGTTGGCAATGTCTTAGCTCCAGCAAACCGAGTATTTCTATAGTAACTTTTAATTAAACTTTATTGTAATTGTCTTTTCCCCTTCTCATTGAAACGATGCAATTTTAGGGTTCCGTAGCCAAATGGAAAAAAACGGAACAATTATGGATTTGTCATATCTGTCTGTCCATCCATATGTCACAGCCATATTCTTTTTTCTGAAGGTATAAGAACTATACTGTTGAAACTTGTTAAGTAGATGTATTCTGTAAACTGGATTAAGATTTTCACACTAAAATAGAAAAAAAAAACATTTGGGGGTTCTCTATACATAGAACTGAAACTCAAATTATTTAATTATACTAACGTATTTTTACATTAAAGAGCAAAAACCTACCACTATAAATAATGTTTAAAAGTGGTTATACACTAACAAAACTCAACTAAGTAAACAAGTGCAATGCAAACAAGGTAAACATACATACATAGTATCACGCTTTTTCCCTTGCGGTGTAGACAGAGACCAGGTCTTTAAGACCTCAGAGCCGGAAGGCATAATGATAGAAAAAGTAACTATCTATTTTATTTTAAAGAACGCTAGAAAACGAGACACAAATTATTTCGCCTAATTCCTTGACCTCTCTCTATTTTATCGTTCCCGGGCGGGAAAAGGAAATCCCCGTCGAGTGGGAACACATGTTTTTTTCCCAGCTAACCACAAAGAGGTTCAATTCGTTCCCCTCGCTTTTTAAAAGAGCAACACTTGGTTTTCCTCTATTTGAACGGCCGCTGGCTCCAATAAAAGCCAATCATTCCATTCTACGCTGTGGATTTCCGTTTGATATTTAGTTTTTTAAACGCGTGAGTTTTAAAGGCAATTTTGTGTTTCTTTCGTATTTATTTTCTTTAAGAGAAAATAAGATAATTTTATTTGCTTAAACATGTGTAGGTTACAAAAGTAGGTGTCAGATACAAGTTATATAGTTCAACATGTTTTACTATCAAGTGTGCAACATTTCAGTCAAAATTACTAGCTGATAAACAAAATGAAATAATGTCAAGTACTGATTAAAGGCAAATAAAATATTAGTAATAAATTAATTAAAGTAAATTTATAACAATATGTGGGTATTAAAGTTAATCATTGAGAAAATCGTCAATCCTATAGTGACATTTTTCAACTAGAAACGCTTTGAAATGTTTTTTGAATACATTCAAGTTCAAGTCCCTAAGTTGCCTGGGTATCTTAATATAAATTCTTGACGCCATGCATTTTTTACATATTGATTTTCAATATTTTAGTATGTTTCGGGATACCAATATGTTATACCTATGGTTTTATATGTTTTGACATTTTTCTTTTTTTAAAGCTCCACAGCTAAGGATGCAATCGGGAAAACGCCGGAACCAAAACATGAGAAACAAATTGACAAGCGTACCTACTACGCCGCGACCATTTTGAATGTCATACTAATTTGCACAACTAAAGAAATCGTTGGCGTTACAAGGCGTCCAATGGACGCCTAAAGGTTCACGTCCACGGCGTTCAAAGGGACATGATTGGTGGATTTTGACAGCTGTCAAAAATACATATTGTCATAGTGCTTGGGAGAAAAATCGATTCTGAAAACATTAAATAACTAAATATATATATACGGACAAATCACACAGATTGACCTAGCCCCAAAGTAAGTTCGAGACTTGTGTAATGGGATACTAACTCAACGATACTATATTTTATAACAAATACATATATAGATACACATCCAAGACCCAGGCCAATCTGAAAAAGATCATTTTCCATCTTGACCTGGCCGGGGATCGAACCCGGGCACTCTCGTGTCGCAGGCTGGCGTGTTGACCGCTGCGTCACGGAGCTAGCCATTCTGAAAACATTCAATAAAATATACTTTACGAGTAAATGAAATAAGTAAGCCTATCCAAGGTCCGCAAGTATGCAAACCTTTTAGACCAGCCTAAGTGCCAAAACAGTTTGTAGGAATTCTAATAAGCCCCTTAAGCCTCCCCAGGCTTTGATTGATCGAAGGGATTCTCGAAGAGCATACACTCGTAGGTACGCATATTTATTACGCTTTTTCTGATAAACTGATGGACGTATACTTGAGAAACTTTGTGAGAGTGGTATGATAAATTAAAAGGTAAATAATTAATCATTTTTGCTACCTATCTATTGTATTGTACTAAGTTGTAGCTAAAAATGTTTTGAGGTCTAATACCCTAAAAAGGACGTGATGTTAGTTTTTGACAACTTTTGGAGACTATTCTACTTTTAGTGTACTTCTACTCTTCAAAAGTACAATCTAACTGTTTTTATTTTCAAGATTATCCTGCTTACCGACACAAAAAATATGGGTTAACAAATAATTGAAGCGTATAATTTGCTACAAAAAAACGTAATAAAAAAAAGGAGAATCAGTGATACACATATCAAATATATGTTATTTAGAACACAGACGTTTCCTTAGTGTACAGAATAGTGTGATAAAAGCACTAGTGATCAGCCGGTCTATTTGCTAACTCAGTCAGTTTTGATCTCAGAAGAATAATATACATAGAAGCCGCATAAAAATAGAAACTGAAAACAGATAGTTGACACTGTATTTTTCTTATGAGCTTTCGCTTATGACAGAATGAGACAAAAACTTCAGTCAGTTTCTATTATTTTCATGGTTGTCCCGACTTGAAATGTCAATGGACTCCATTGGACTCCAATTAAATCCGACTAAATTCAAAATAACTTATTAACAGTTCAACGTCTGTAATATTAGCATCTTGCCGATTTGATCGGGTTATATATCGACAAAAACATTGCGGCGGAATTGTGATGTCTGCAAATTAAATATAGGATTGTGCTAAAATTCTCACGGAAAAAAGTATTAACCGGTGTTGGGTTGGTGCGTTATCAAATGACCATTATACTAAACAATGTCTTGTGCAATGGAGCGATGTAAATCCCATTCAGGACGAACAGAAATAAATTCTGTAAAACATAATTTTCTTCGGTAAGTTTTTCAGTTGAAAGTGCATAATTAAAACCCAAAATACCTCAAAATACAACAATAATATTGTCAATTATATAACGTATTGTATAAATGACAGCTTTTATAGGTATTTTGCTTAAAATTATCGTTTTTTCCTTATTTCAAATTAGGTTAGTTTTTTTTGCTAGTGATGTGGTAAAATCACGTATCTACGAGTATATCGATATTTTTTATGACGGTCTTGCTATCAGGGATATTTTTGTTAGTGTTGAGCCATGCAATAGTAATGTAACAAATTGAACCATCATGGTAATTAAACAACCAGCAAAGTGTGAGTCGGACTCGCGCACGAAGGGTTCCGTACCATCCTTACATATAATATTATAAATGTGAAAGTGAGTTTGTTTGTTACGCTTCCACGCCGTAACTTCTGAACCGATCATCATGAAATTTTGCATCATCATCATCACCATTGCACGATCTCTGGAGTACGGAAAAGAACATAGACATAAATTACATCTCAGAATAAGGTACTGTTATCGGGGATAGACATTAACGCGAGCGGAGCCGTGGGCGTAAGCTATAAAAACGCCCGAAATTTTTGTTTGTAATATTTCAACTGTCTCACTATCACGGTTCATGAGATACAGCCTGGTGACAGACAGATGGATATCGGAGTCATATTAGTAGGGTCCTGTTTTTATCCTTTGGGTACGGAACCCTAAAAAGAATCGATTTTTACTAATATGAAGAAAATTATTGTTGAAATTTTATTGCAGCTCCCTGAAGTAAAAGGATAAAAAGGTGTGGATCCGAGGAACTTTCAAGCGACATATTGGACATAAAATGTCATACATACTCGAATTTGTTCAAAATATTTTACTGCCGTGCCGATACATTAATTTCGAATATAAAATTAAATGGAAGCGATTGAAACACGATGCTTTACCTACATTTATATTTGCCGAATTATAAATCAATGGTAATAAGAAAGTTTACGGAAACGGTTTTATTATTTATATTTAAAATTATGAAAAACATTTTATTTTGGACAGTAATGAAAGTGGGTAAAGTAATCTCTTGTTTTTCTTCACCTCTTGTTTTTCTATTACCAACACTGTGAATTTTTCACAAATAACACACTGGCACTTTTTTACCCTAGTGTAAAAGTTTTATAAAATAAAAAATATCACTTCGAATTATGTGTTTCTCTTTACCTACCTGATTATGTTTCCTTTACTGACTGTTCCTCAAAGCTAGCTGGGAAAAGCTTTAGATGGTTTTGGAATATGCTGAATGGCCCATTGATCAAGTGAAAAATATATCTGACCTTATATTACCTTTTGATACATGAGCGCCCCATTGCAATTTAGAGTCTATTGTGATTCCTAAGAAGGTGGTATCATTTACAAAGTCTATTTTACCTTCAACTAGTATGTCAACGTTGGACTGCCTCACATTGGGGACTGTAAATCGAATGCATTGGGTTTTTTGCGCATTCATAGGTAAGGTAGGTAAGTAGGCACTGTTTGAATTTCGAAATAATCGAAAATATGATTGACATCATATTAGGTATTCTGCCGTTCGACCAATACTGGGTAAGGCCTAATGACCAGCAGTAGACAGTAGACGCGCGGTGGGTAATGTATGGATTTTTTTTTTACCTATTTATCAGATGAAGCCAAGCGACGCCATGCGATTAGGAGTTATTTAGGTGTATCTTGACGTAACTTTTAAAGTAAAAGCCTCTTTAGCGGCTTTGTGCACTTTTTGGGATGGGTAAAATAGAAAACTCGCGTCAGGACACGTGAATTGATCGAAAATTCGTAAGAAGGACACGGACCTGAGTATGCCGCAAAGGCGAGTTTTCACTTCTGCCGGCACTCCTGGAGTGCAACTAGTTGTTTTTTTTTTTATGAATCGTACTCATTTAACGAATCGATACAATCAGAGTAGAGTACATTTATGACTTTCTTAGGACGAAACATTTAGTCGATAAATATATTTCATCGATATAGTACAACCCTGATCACATCAGTACCCCAGGACAACCTGCACATTTACGCAAATGGCATTGTATATGCATCTCTTTCTGATGCTTTAACAATGCCATAAGTAAAAACAGTGTAGAATATTGTATTTTGTTGTTATTTTAACACGGTTTCTATGCTTTAGTTATTGTTCTGAGGTTTTGATAGTCACTTCAAAATACATTGCGGCTTTCGTATGACTATTTTTATTTAAGATATATATAAAACTTAATGTATGTGTAAGTGACTATCAAAACGTTGTACCCGAAGTTAGCAAATAAGCCGGCAGGAGAGAAATCTAAACTTATAAGGAGAAAATTCTCATAATGTAACCAGAATATAGTGATTACGTAAGTCTAGGAATATAATTATTTTACAACTCAATCAAATCGTTTAAACTACATATCGATTATCTGTACTAACATCCTAACTAATATTATAAATGCGAAAGTGAGTTTGTTTGTTTGTTACGCTTTCACGTTGTAACTACTGAACCGATCATCATGAAATTTTGCATACACGTTATCTGGGGTACAGAGAAGGACATAGGGTTCATTTTATCCCGAAAAAAAGTTCCCGAGGGATCGACATTGACGCGGGCGGAGCCGCGGGCGAAAGCTAGTAGTTTATAAGCACTACTAACAATACTTGTTACTTGCTGTGTTACTTGATAATAAATGATTATTATTATTATTATTATATATCGTTTACCGAGATTCTCAAAATATTCCGTTCCAATAACTAGATAGGTACTTTGTTATGAAATAATCATTCGTCATCATCAAACATGGACAAAATTGTAACGATACGCTTGATCTGCCATCCGCTACACCGTAACCATGACACTGCATTTGCATTGTAATGCCAACTGCCTCTGTGGTTCAGTGGTTAAGGCGTTTGCCTGCAGACCCGGGGGTCGTGGTTCAATTCCTACAGGAAGCATTCTTGGTTTAGGTGTTTCCAGTTTAGTTAGGACATTGCAGGCTTGAATTACCTGATTGTCTGTTAATAAAATGATTTTTTAGTTTCGAAAGGCAAGTTAAGCCGTTGGTCCCGGCTGCCATCTGGTAGTCGTTAAAGGAACCACGTTAGAGGCTGTTTTTATTTATTTTATTTATTTAAAAAACTTATCGAGCCTATAGAGCTACAGTAGGTGGACTTAATGCTAAAAGCATTCTTTCCCAGTCAACCTCGAGAAGGGTAAACAGAAAAAGAAATAGGTAGTAAAGTGGGAAAAAAAAATTATGAGAGATAGAAATAATATAAGGAAGGAATAATAGATAGATAGTAAAATACTTAAATATATGTTTAGTTACATAAATATTTATAGATACAAAAAATAACATACATAAATACATATACAAAACATAGAGAAATGATGAAGTAATCTGCTGACTAGAGTTGTCTGTTTTTAGGGTCCAGTTTTATCTGCACTCGACTGTACATGGTTATTTAGTCACCTGAAATTGTTAAGGCGCTGTATCCCTTAACCGTTTGTAGCGGACGTCGCGCAATATTTTATATATTTGTGTCATACCTGTCGTCAGTCTCAGTTCAAATCCGTGTCTGCCATTTTCGTGTTAATTTTCACTTTTAATTTAATAATTCAATAATTATAACCAAATATTGTATTTCTTGTAGGTATCCATCTTGCTCATTTAGTTATACTTATAATAGACGTATAAAAGTTGGTAGTTGTCGCTGAAAATATCAAGAAATTCGCGACGAAAAATTTTCTGGATATAGCTTTTATGATATTTTATTTAGTTAGGTTTTAAATATTTTATTGAACATATTTTGATGTAACCATTTATTTTGATCTTTGAACTGTACTTCCTATTTTTTTCATGCTAATATTCTTTGAAAATAAGGCTAACTGCGCGACGAAAAAATACACGTTTTACGGTATTCTTCTGATGCACAGCGCCTTAACTATACATTATACACGGCGGTCGGGAGACCGAAGGACCTGGTCGCCCTTTTTGGTAACTTAGTGTTCAAGGTTTTGATAGTCACTTCAAAATACATTACGTTTTATATATCTTAAATAAAAATGTTCAATCATACGAAAACCGCAATGTAATTTGAAGTGACTATCAAAACGTTGTACACGGAGTTAGTAAATAGGCCGGCTGGAATATGTTAGGTATTTTTTAAATTCACAGCCAATGCTGGAAATTTAAAATCACATATGAAAATTTATTCATTTTATGGGTTGAGTCACCCCTTCAGGAAAATGTCGGTGGTAATTTTACACCCGGTATAAATACTCGTAACAATAAGCCCAAAATGTAAAAACAATCCGTTATGAATTTATTATACAATGGAAAATCGCCTTTACAGTTCTGCTAACGAATTAATAATTTCCATACAAAACATATGTGCCTACATGTGCATACAATGTGCAATGGATGGGGTCTCATTAAAATCGTATTTCGTTTGCATGCACGTTCCCGAGGCGGAATAAGATTGTGAATCAGGCAATATTCGACCTTATAACTGAAGCAATAAGGTATGCAGAGCACGAGTAAATATATATGTATTTTATCAATAGATAGGTGAGTAGATACGGTTTGTGGATGCAGTAAATTCGAGGTCTCCCCCAGGATATTGTGATAAAAGTTTGCGGTTCGGAAATTAGGAATTGCGACTGTCAATTTTGCCTGTTATTGATTTAGCTTCATTGGTTTTTAGTATACACTAGAGGGGTCCGATAGTCCAGTATCTGAACATTATTAGCGCTTACGTATGTTAAGTAACTCTTAATGCGGTCGCCACTGGGATGGGTGACCGAAAGTGACATATATATATCTAGAGCTCCGTGGTTCGGAAGGTATTACGTTAAAGCGTTCTGTTCTGGCTGTCATCATTGATGTCGGCGTTAAGCCGTTCAGTATCAGATGCCGTTAGGAAGCTTAAAAAATCTGACAGCAGTGTCGGCCACTAACAGACACGAACAACAATAAGTATGCACTTATGGAGTCCGATTTGACTCATATTCATTGATATTCATATTAGGTAATCGTCATCATAATTTTAGCCATAAAAAGGGGGTCCCAAGGATTCTTCGTTCCATGGGAGGATATTGCCATACTCGCCACGCTTGGCAGGCGGGTTGGCGGGCGCAGTTGGTTTCTTGAGCCTCCGACGCTGCAGCCCATCGGAAGCTTTTATAAGCTGGGAAAGTATAGGAATTTGTTGGCTTTGTGAAGAGAATGAAGGTATTCGAATACTACTCACTCGGATGTAGGAGTATAGAGGGGGAAAGCAAGCAGGTCGGGAGTCGGGAGGCCGGGTTTGGCTGGGATGGTAAATATATTAATAGCATGAATTAATCAATTCATTAATTATATCATGCAGTCATTATTGCAAGTCATGGAACACCTTATCTGTGAAAAAAATTCAAATGTAGATATCTGAACTTGTATTTTTGTTTATTATAAATTTTAGGTGCCATCGCATATTATGAGGGTATTGGGCCGCACTGGGAATCGAACTCAGATAATGAGTTCACTATCTATATTATTCTATATACATGGTGAAATTTTGATCTTTTTGGACCCTTAAAGGGGTGATTCAGCACATCGATATTTTCCTTTTTATTATTATTTTCCTATGGGACCAATACTAATAACTCAAAAAAAAAATGGGCAGTTCCATACAAAAAAATTCGGGCGCCCGGTCAATTTGTATGGGAACGTCAAAAAATTTTTGAGTTTCCAGCATTGGTCCCATAGGTAAAGTTGTTTACATCAACGGGCTGAGTCATTCCTTTAAGGGTCCGGAACAATCAAAATTTCACCGTGTATATCTAGACTATTGCTGATCACTCTGCCATGGAGGCAGTAAATACCTTTCAAGCTATTGTGTGACCTAATTTAGGTTTAATATGGGCAAAGAGGAAAACCTTTGATTCCATTATCGTTGCATTTCTTTCAGACATCGAGGAAAGAGGAAAATTGGCGTTTATTGAATACGACAGTCGAGCGCCTTCGGTTCATAAATAAAACATGGCTAATATCGGGAGATGTGTTTACTTAAGTATTAAACCTATTCAGATCAATAATTTGACATGGATGGAAGAAAGATAACTGCATGTAACAGAGATGCGAATGTTGAGATGGATGGAATGGATAAAATACAGAATGAGTATATAAGGGGAAGTATGAAAGTCGCGCCAGTAATAGAAAAGCTCCATAGTCATAGACTGAGTTGGTATGGGCATGTGATGAGGAGAGAAGAAGTTCATATCGCAAGGAAGGCTTTGGAACTCAAGTTGAATGGAACCCGAAACAGTGGACGACCTAAGAAAAGATGGATGGATTGTGTCAAGGAGAGTATGAACAAAAAAGGAGCGACAAAGGATATGGTAGGTGACAGATCAAAATGGAGGGAACTGACATACTGTGCCGACCTTACATAAAAAGCGAGATAAGGTAAAGGAAGAAAAAGAAGATCAATAATGTGAAATGGCACCAGATCAGTTGTTTCAGTGAACTGTAGCCTAACTGTAGCGTATTTTTGTCGTGATATATCTTATTATAAATCGATGAACGCCGGCTGCACGCACGAAAAAATGTCACGTTCCGTGTGCAAGCGAGAGCGCGGAACAAGCGAGGCACGATCGGCCTGAGCGTTCGGCTTGTGACGCATCTATCTCTCTTCCACAGTTATTACGTAAATTGTCGTCCGTAAACCAAATTTACAGACAGCCAATTTCTTTATCTGTAAATTGAATATTTATGAGTTTTTATCTAGGTAGCCTTCTCTTCTAGACTAATGTTATGTAGAGGAAATATTTCTGTGTGAACGTGCTTGTGTTGTACAACTATTGGATCGATTTTAAAATTTCTTTTAATTATAGATATCTTCATTATGAGCTAGTAACATAAGTTATCTTATTTTTTAAAATTAGGGGTACCGCACAAAAATCTCGTAGTAACATAAGGTACTCGTATCAAAAATTGCCAATAAACGTCATTAATCGGCGAATGCTGCGAAAATGATTGATGTGTCTGTTATTAACGCGCGTTCCCGACTACATCCTTCGGAACCCGGGGTCCGGGGCCGGGGTCGACACAGGGGCTCGGATAGACTGTGCTAAATGTATGACTGTCATCTAAGCATGTTTCCGGTTTCATCTTCACCTAAGATTCAGAGAAGCAGTCAAACCGGAGTGGATACGAACTTTAAGATACTATTGTATATTTTGTAACAAAGTTGCGACCCGCCCCGCCTTCGCACGGGTGCGATAAATTATAAATACGAGTATAAACCTTCCATTTGATCATCATCATCAGGTCTTTTTAATCTCCACTGCAACTGTGGTGTCTCCCCAGACCTGCACACTGGAGGACCTGTACATGGCTACAGAAAATGCAATACAAGTTGCACAGTATTGGGCGAAAAAGGGAATTTGACCAGCGATTCGATAAGAAGAAGTCTCCACTGCAGGAGCATGAGCCTCTTTGTACTTCCGGAGCCATACTTGGCCAGAACAGACAGAGGATTCCTCTTGAATCAGTCTATCTACAGGATGGCCAGCTTGGAGGTATACAACTTTTTTTGCCGTTTTGGCGGTAAATATGACAATTGTTGTTTAATTACTTTGTGTAGATACGGGAGAGTTATGGAGCGTTTTACGATGGAACAACTATTTTAATTATAAAACGTTTTTAGAATAATTAAAAAGAACTTTTCCCGGTCGATCAATTTCGAGAGACGGTGACTTTGATTGACTTCCAAAATTGCCTGATTTATCAGCTCTTGCCTTTTTTTGTAGGGCTATCTATAGGGACGTGTCTATGATAACAGGCCAATTAACCTTCAACAATTTAAACAAATTATTCAAGACACAGTCACTGAGATAACGCAGATGTGTAAAAATGTAATGAAAAAGGCGATGAAAAGGATGCACATCTGCGATGCTGCTAGAGGTGCATTTGTCTAAAATTATTTTCCATGTTTAACTACCGGCCGTAAATACTATATTTAACAAGGAATAGTTAATATATTTCATAGAATAAAATTACAAAACTAAAGTGTATACCTGGTGTTTGGCCAACCATTAAAAAAACCGGCGTCAAAATCCATTGCGTAGTTGTAAGTTTTTTTTTTTAAAGATCGAAGCATACATAGGGACAAATAGACAGCGGGAAGCGACTTTGTTTTATACTATGCAGTGCTACGAGTACTACAGCGAGTTACAAAACCAACGTTCCCGTGAAGGAGTGACTAAACCCAAATGAACATCTTTTCCTATAGGATCAATGCTGGGAACACAATATTTTTTGGCATTTTCATATTAATTGCCGTGCCGGCCGAACATTTTCGTATGTTTTTTTTAAGTTCCCAGCATTGGTCCCATATGAAAAGTTGTTTATTATGACGGGCTGAGTCACCCCTTCGCGGGAACGTCGTTGGTCATGTTACGCGCTGTATAGATAAACATGCAAGATCCAGGGCAATCTGAAAAAGATCATTTCCCATTCACCTCTGCTGTGATAGCCTGGCAAAATTCCACTAGACCATAGAGGTCGCTTCGGTAAAAATAGATGTTATTATAAGTAGTTTAATATTCTTCGAACTCCCAAAAGCCTTCGAGTTTCAGTTTATGGTGCATTGCACCTCTGTTTAACCATCAAAGGGGAAAATAAATATTGAATCGTTAAAGCGAGAAAATTCTATATCGAAAAATGTCAGTTCCCGAAAATTTCAATTATTGGCCGTCAGATAATCTTGACATTTTAGAGTTTCCACGTCGGCGGGCGCCGGGGCTGTGTATCAGAAAGGGTTTATTGATTTTGTCAGCTTATTTTCAAAGTTATTTTATTACTACATTTTGAGGATAAAAGGTCTATGATCTTGTTATTGAAACTTTAGTTCATGTTAGTAGAACACTTCTTAGAAATATTCTCAGAAAATAGGCCTTTAAAGGCACTTTTCTAAATCCTTACTAATATTATAAATGCGAAAGTGAGTTTGTTTGTTTATTTGTTTGTTTGTTACGCTTTCACGCCGTAACTACTGAACCGATCATCATGAAATTTTGCATACAAGTTCTCTGGAGTACGGAGAAGGACATAGGCTACCTTTTATCGGGGTGCATGTAAAGGAGCTTCCCCGTGTGACGCATTGAAACCCCCATTTGCGTCCGGCGCACCCTGGGCAACAATCTGCGAGGACAGTCTAGTCGGTAACGCAGATTGGCTGATCCTTTCACCACGTAATGTCTACAAAAAATCAACGGTCCTTTTTAGGGCCTTCCTACCAAAAACGGCACTTTTCAGCGCCAAATATTCAATCCCTGCTAACACCAGCACTCAATCCCGGGAAAAAGTACTGTTCCCGAGGGATCGACATTAACGCGGGCGGAGCCGCGGGCGCAAGCTAGTAAAGATATAAATATATTTTAGTTTAACGCACTTGTGGTACCACAGACGATAAATCGCCGTTAAAAAAGTTTTCACTTCAAAAAAATCCAATTCCGACACAAAAGTAACCAATAATTTGACATGGCGGCTCCAATATGCGCCCAATATCCGGCGAGAGCACCGACAGACATTTTGATTTCCAAATGTGACGATACATATTCATATACAAGCGCTGCTAAAGCGTCGTTTATCCATGAGTACTGTCGTCGACGAAATTGTGACGCCAATTTTGTATTTGAATACTTACTTCGTAAGAATGATACATAACGAACACACTTTTTAAAACTTATTTTTATCCATTGATGTAAAGGTATTTTCTTTACTTATTTTCTTGCTTTTGCCCATTCGCTCCTTTGGTTCTTGGGAATGTGTGACATAAAAGGTTAAGTGACCTTTTATGTCATACGTTCCCAAGACACGTTGTCATTTTTCAGTTAGCTAAACTTGTATGCATGCGAAAATTACATCAAATTATTGCTTCACTAGCTTTCACCCGCGGCTCCGCCCGCGTTAATGTCGATCCCTCGGGAATAGTACTTTTTCCCGGGATAAAAGGTAGCTTATGTCCTTCTCCGCACTCCAGAGAACTTCTATGCAAAATTTCATGGTGATCGGTTCAGTAGTTACGTACGGCGTGAAAGCCTACTACTAACTATCTTGCTACATGAAATGTAGGTAAATGTTTATATTTAAATACAAATATTGATAAGCTAATTAATTTTTAATTTAAGACAGACGTCCTTTATTGATATTAAATTTATTTTTATTTTAGTTAAATCTACTCATTTTATAAACTTGTATACAAGTTTATTACCTAACCCATAATAAAAAACACTTGTGTTGTTAACAGTACACCATTTGAAAATATAATGAGCACGGGTTTCACATAAATTGAAAATGTTAAGGAAGCTTTTATTTGGCCAAACGTAAAGCTCAGCTGTTATGTTTGTTCAAAATTCATTTCAAGTATTATATTTCACGGAATTTTTGATTAATCGTGATTTGTCTTTGCATTTCTTTTTGCCTTTTTATCATTTAACTAGCTGGTGACGACTTCGTCCGCGGCAATTTCTGTTATTATGATTAATTAGTATAGATGAATAATTTTCCCCCGTTTTTTAAAACATTTTTTATTAATGCTTCGCTTTTATTAGTCGCATCGTGATGTCTTATAGCCTTAAGCATTTCTCAATAGATGGACTATACAACACAAAAAGAATTTTCCAATTTGAACCAGTAGTTCCTGAGATTAGCGCATGAAAACAAGCAAATCTTCAGCTTTATAATATTATTATAGATAAAGGGATTATCGTGAAGTATCTGTACATTAGTGAATCGAACACTAATGAGAAATGGTTAAAGAAATGTTACACAACTACATCTTTCTCATCCTCGGATGAGAAACATGTAGTAGCTACTGTTCTCGAGGGATCGACATTGAGGCGGGCGAAGCCGTGGGCGAAAACTATTTATACATAAAATTTAAAACGAAAAATGACATGAAATGAAATCTTATTAAAAATGATATCTTTAAAAGTATTAAGTACAGAATGTGCCACACATAATGGTCATGAAGACACCAATTAAATTTACACACTAAAAGCGAAACCCCCGGGACGTTTCAGCGCGAAGAATTAATTAAAATCAGTTAACAATCAGTTAGGGAACCCTTTTAATGCATGTGGTAAATAAACTGGGTCTTGTTAAGTTATTTACATACAGCCTATTGTACTGTGGAGCCTACGATTCATCAGTATCTATACTAATACTAATATTATAAAGCTGAAGAGTTTGTTTGTTTGAACGCGCTAATCTCAGACTCAGGAACTACTAATTCAAATTGGAAAATTCTTTTTGTGTTGGATAACCCATTTATAAAACACTAGCTTTCGCCCGCGGCTCCGCCCGCGTCAATGTCGATCCCTCGGGAATAGTACTTTTTCCCGGGATAAAAGGTAGCCTATGTAGCCTATGTATATGTCCTTCTCCGTACTCCAGCGAGCTTGTATGCAAAATTTCATGATGATCGGTTCAGTAGTTACGGCGTAAAAGCGTAACAAACAAACAAACAAACAAATAAACAACAAACTCACTTTCGCATTTATAATATTAGTAAGGATTATAAAATTTTATCTCTTTCATGCTGGTCTAAGAGAAAAGAAAAAAGTAGAATGTGCCAGCTGCTTCTCTTCCCGTGCACATCGTAAAAGCCGATCGAGGAATTGGGCTAAAATCTGCAAAATCATGTCAATAGGCGATGCGACTAGCAACCCATTGCTATTCAATTCCGTTTTCCATCTACACCCCCTCCAACATGCTAAATGTGGCCAAAAGGCCTACGTCATAACATCTACCTGCATGCCAAATTTCAACCCGATCAGTCCAGTGGTTTGGGCTGTGCCTTGATAGATTACTATGTCAGTCAAACAAACAAACAAACAAACAAACAAACAAACAAACAAACAAACAAACAAACAAACAAACAAACATACAAACAAACAAACTCACTTTCGCATTTATAATATTAGTAAGGATTACGATGCGACTAATAGGACCCAAGCATCAATAAAAAATGTTTTGAAAATGGGGGAAAGTTATTCATATAATTATACTAAGAAAAAACGAATTAATCATAACAGAAATTGCCGCGGACGAAGTCGTGGGCAACAGCTAGTACAAGATAATGTTGATATCGACTTCTCAGAAAAGGCGTCTTTAGAAGTCAATTTCTTTTATCACAAATTGAAGCGTCATGATTGAATTTGTAATTGAATAAATAAGCCTCTAGTGGTACAGTAGACTAATGTACTTCTTTAGTAGTTGAATATACTTACTAGCTCCTACTTTGTAAAGTACTTGCCATGAAAAGAAGCCTTTAGCGGTAATTAGTAATTCTCTTATCCAATTTCTTATACCATAATTATGTTGTGAGAAAAATAAAACTTTTCAAAGTCCCCATGACAGTTTACTGCTGCTGAATGGAATGAATATAAATATATAAATAAATTTTAAATATATACGGACAAATCACACAGATTGAGCTAGCCCCAAAGTAAGTTCGAGACTTGTGTTATGGGATACTAACTCAACGATACTATATTTTATAATATAACAAATACATATATACTCGTAGATCCAAGACCCAGGCCAATTTGAAAAAGATCATTTTCCATTTTGACCTGGCCGGGGATCGAACCCGGGCACTCTCGTGTCGCAGGCTGGCGTGTTGACCGCTGCGCCACGGAGCTAGCTAATTATTTATTCTTCTTTAATATTTAATTATATAAAATTAAAATTTTTATTTATTAAAAATATATTTTTTTTTATTTCAAATTGCCGTTTTACTCAGATAACGAGGATAGAACATTGGTTTTAATGTCCATATTCGTTTAGTGGTATTCAACAGAATTCAACTAAATGATTAATGGCGAGCTCTGTGGCGCAGTGGTTAACACGCCAGGCTGTAACACAAGGGTTAAGGTTCGATCCCCGCTCAGGTCATGATGGAAAACGATCTTTTACAGATTGACCTGGGTCTTGGATGTTTATCTATATCATCATCAGGTCTTTAAAATCTCAACTGAAGCATGAACCTCTCTGTACTACCGTATATCCCATACTTGGCGAGAGCAGACAGAGGATTTGGCCTACATTCTCCTCGCTGGTCAGACGGGTTGGAGTGGAGAGGTCTCATTGATGTTTATGAGCTTTGTTTAGCTTGTATTTCCTAAGTCACCTCTTACGACCTCCATGGGAAGACTAGGAGTGGTCCTATTCTACTCGGTTTCTTTTTTTTTTTTTATTTATTCAAATAGGTACACCAACAGCATACATATAAAACATTTGCTTAGAGTAATTTTAATAATATATATAGGCTGATATGCATGCCAATTACAGGTATACACAGCATCTCTGCCGGAAACCACACGGCTAAATTATATAATAAGTATCTATTATTAAATATAGTATCGTTGAGTTAGTATCCTACGACACAAGTTCAAAACTTACTGAGGGGCTAGCTCAATTTGTATGATATGTCCCTATATACATATTTATTTATTTAATTTACCATACAAAACCACAGTATTCCAATGATTTGCAACGTGCACTACGAGTACATACGAGCGCTTTTGTGTCATCATCATTTCGAGTAGGTGTCACGGTCAATCGACCATGCACACCCTGGTGTCAGAGTTCTTCGGAACCACCTCTCGGCCTCTGACGTGGTTCCTTTAACGACTACCAGATGGCAGCCGGGACCACCGGCTTAACGTGCCTTCCGAAGCACGGAATCATCTTTATTATCAGACAATCAGGTGATTCAAGCCTGCAATGTCCTAACCAAACTGGACACAACTAAACAAAGTATGCTTCCGGTGGGAATCGAACCCACGACCCCCGGGTCAACAGGCAAACGCCTTAACCACTGGACCACGGAGGCTGTGCTTTTGTGTTACGGTTGAGAAGGTATTAAAGGCAGTGAAATTACGCTGGTGTGTTTGAAATGACACATGACAATGAACTTTACCTGCCAGACTACCCACTAACTATTGACAACTACGGTGTACAATGTTTTGATGGTCACTTCAACATCCATTACGGTTTATATATCTTTTAAATATATATAACTCAAAGGTGACTGATTGTCTGACATAGTGATCTATCAAGGCACAGCCCAAACCACTGGACTGATCGGGTTGAAATTTGGCATGCAGGTAGATGTTATGACGTAGGCCTTATGGCCACATTTAGCATGTTGGAGGGGGTGTAGATGGAAAACGGAATTGAATAGTGATGGGTTGCTAGTCGCATCGCCTATTGACATGATTTTGCAGATTTTAGCCCAATTCCTCGATCGGCTTTTACGATGTGCACGGGAAGAGAAGCAGCTGGCACATTCTACTTTTTTCTTTTCTCTTAGACCAGCATGAAAGAGATAAAATTTTATAATCCTTACTAATATTATAAATGCGAAAGTGAGTTTGTTTGTTTATTTGTTTGTTACGCTTTTACGCCGTAACTACTGAACCGATCATCATGAAATTTTGCATACAAGCTCGCTGGAGTACGGAGAAGGACATATACATAGGCTACATAGGCTACCTTTTATCCCGGGAAAAAGTACTATTCCCGAGGGATCAACATTGACGCGGGCGGAGCCGCGGGCGAAAGCTAGTCTATAGAAATGCGCAAGTACAAGTATGTAGCTATAAGAGATAGCTACATATTTGAGTTCGTTTTTGGGTAGAAACCATGGGTCCGTGGGGTCCATCAGCAATTGTCTCTTTTCTGTCAAAAAGACTGATGGAAGTTTCCCATAACCAAAGGGTTGGCAATCACCTGGTCCATAGGATAATTGCCATCCAACGTGGCAATGCTGCCTGCCTTTCGGGCACGTTGCAACTGCAGCTAGGTGATGGTTTGCAGGGAGTAGGGACTATATAAATATAAGTATTTATATTTTTAAGAAGGTTTAATTATTATATATTTATTATAAGAAATATCTCTTTCTTTTTTTTTACTCTTGACTCTATCTTTTTTAGAGTTTACAGGCAAATGTTTTGCTGCACCAACGCATACTATGATTTTGTTTCGTATTTCCATACAAGCGTAGTCCCCTGATTCCTCGCCGGATATTACCAGTAGAGCAATGTTTTTTTACCAAAAATATCTATGGATATAGTACCATGTCTCTATGTTTTATTATTTTTTTAATTGTATTATTTAAAGAGATATGAATCTTCAAAACCTGAAAAATTTATACGATTTTCCGTCGTGTTCAAACATCAAGAAAACAAATTTTACACAATTATATTAGAAAAAGAAAACATAGAATCACAGCCACAGATTATTTTAAATTTTTAATGAAAAAAAAATTAAATCAGTTAAGTTTTAGGACTACGAAGCGTTAATATTGTGTAATTTTCATAGGCATTTTTGGTCCGAGCTGCAGTTGTCTCTATCGCACTCTGCAGGGGTTGTTTGAGCTCACAGCGCGACAGCAATAGATTTTACAAATACCCATTTTAATTCTCTCGAGCGCAGTGTTTCCTCTTAAGTTGAAGAAAAGAGATTTGTTATACGATAAGTCACTTTATGTACTGGAGCTGGGCAACATTTGAAAAAATAAATCCTCGTTTGTTCCGAGTCTATCTGATATACTCGTAATAGTAAAAAATCGATGGAGTGATGATAGATTAAGTCTCCATCCGTCAAAAACTGCATTGCTCCATAAGCAATGCAGTTTTTGACGGATGAAAGTGTAGTATGTAGAATAAAAAAATATTATAGTTTAGACGAATTTTTATCTGTAGTAAGTATTATATTTTGTGACATGGATTCGATGTTAAAACTTTCTTTTTACTTTTATTTTCATTCAAATTTTTGTTATCTAAAATTTTACTTTTTAGCTTAATTGCATGCCTTTTGAACTTGAGTTCACGCAAATTGCATGCAAATTCATGAGAATTTGCACACCAGTAATGTTAAACACGTCAGTATATTTGTAACATATTCATTAATTGTAATTAACACATGTTAATCCAAAAATATTTTTTTATTTCATTATCTTCAAGTCCACATCCGTACTAAGTTAAAAGTTCTTGTGTTCCGATTGCGTTTTTCATGAGAGTTCGTCATTCATTCAAATTATCGACAACGCAGAATTAGAGGTACAATTTTCTCATACATTATTTTTCATTCTATGTCAAAAACTGTTAACTTCGACAGAAAAACAGGCAATCAGGAAGCCACCTTTTGATACGGAGGTCATCGAGCCATGTTATCATATATTCATGAAGTTCAATGTCAAGTGGGGTGAATAGCCCCAGTCACTCCAGTGAAAACGCTTCTACAAATAATTAATGTTTGGTATTCAAAAGTCAAAAGACATGCTTATGAAGAGCGGTTCTACCGGTTCGTTGGAGGAGACGCTAATTAATTAGGTACTTCGTACTTACTTCGTAAATATATGCCCAATATTTTGTTGTCAAATATCCTTAATACTATCATTAAAAAAACCGGCCAAGTGCAAGTCAGACTCGCACACGAAGGGTCCCGTACCGTTATCTATAAATACGGCAAAAAAAGTCGAATGTTGTATTATACAAATTTCATTTTGCGGTTGACTCCATACATTTTGTTCGGCCGACTCTAACTATATAAGTTGGTCGAGTTGTATAAAAATAACTATCTATGATACCGAGACCGCTATAGTTTTAATTGAAAGTAGGTACATATTTTGAGGTGTATACCACATTATTTTTTCAGAATTATTTTAGTGATATTTCATAAGTTACGGTGGGGTACACCTGAAATTTTAACTTTGTATTAGATTATCTTAAAACTTGGGGGTTTGATATTGGTTTGATTTACATACATTTTAAAAGACGTTTTTAACGATACCCCACACGTTGGGGTTAGTCCACTTTTCGTTGTACGGGAGGGATTTTTTTTTTTTTATAAATTAAAAAGAACTTTTGAAACTTCAATATCTATCTCTCCACCAATTTTCGTGACAATCGGTGCAGTAGCGGCGGAGTACGAGCTCGGAGGGACAAATAGACAAGACGGACAGACGGACGAACGGACGGACGGAAATGACGAAACTATAAATCTTCCTTGTAGACTATGGAACCCCTTAAAATTACACAAGCGAGGAAGAATAAACTTAAATTCTGCTTATCGTTTTCATTAGCTTGCTTTTGTGTGCCACTACTGGGTAATAGCCTTCCCTTTTTACTTACTTTACAACAAAATCTTTCTTTTTTAACAAGTAACTTCTAACGTAGGTATACTTAGTCTAATATGAAATATAACTTACTTAATGTTCAAGGGCGAAACGAAAAAGAAACTTCGTAAAGTTATAAATTTTGATTGACTTTTAATGATTTCGCCCCCATTTCGTTGCGGTAACTTACAAACTTTTTTTCAAAGAACTGCCTCATCTCCCATGCTTATTTATTTTTTAAGTGAACATAATGAAAAATTAATTAGGAATTAATTTTAATTACTTTTGTTATTTTTGTCGGCCACTTGTAAGATTGATACTCATCATCATTTCGAGTAGGTGTCACGGTCAATCGACCATGCACACCCTGGTGTCAGAGTTCTTCGGAACCGCCTCTCGGCCTCTGACGTGGTTCCTTTAACAACTACCAGTTAAATTCTAAACGTCAGATTGATACTGAATCTATGCAAAGCGGGTAATAAATTTTCATGACTCTTGCCGCTGTAGCTTTTTCATTCCTCTCTTTCTTCCTCCAGTTCCTTTACTTCTCGACAAAAAGTAACCTTTATTTTTATTTTATTTGTTTCATTAAAGTATTCTCGGCCTTCTCGGCCCCTTTTCTCTTCTATCTTTCCTTCTTTGATGTTTTTATTTCATCAGACCTATTTCAGCAAATAAACTATTTGTATTTGTTGTATCTTGATCAAGTCGTGGTGTCGTATTAGGTGTCCTACCATCTTCCCTCTTCTACTCTCAATAATTTTTAAATATATGTGTCTCTTTTCCCCTTTTTTGAATAATGTGATGAATGGCGAGCTCCGTGGCGCAGTGGTTAACATGCCAGCCTGCGACACGAGGGCCCTGGGTTCGATCTCTGGTCAGGTCAAGATGGAAAATAATCTTTTCAAATTGGCCTGGGTCATGGATGTTTATCTATATATGTATTTGTTATAAAATATAGTATCGTTGAGTTAGTGCCCCATAACACAAGTCTCGAATTTACTTTGGGGCTAGCTCAATCTGTGTGATTTATCCGTATGTCCGTATATATATTTTTTAGACTTCCTTAATACTAATTCTTTCTACCCATCTAATTCTTTCCGTTCTATCCCAACCCCTCATTCGAGATGAGTTTAATTCTTTTAACAATAAAACACGAAATAAATACACTGCGCACGTCACAAATATCAGCTATTCGCAGTTCGCACTCACTGAAAGTTTCATCAAATCGTAACCACATAGTCCACTCACCATGATTCGCAGTGTAAGTGCTGTTCTCCATAAAACCCTTGCATTTGGGTCACTTGCGATCTATGTCTGACGCAATCTGAAAAGATAAATTACTTTTATTAGTACTTTCTGTGAAGTTAGTGTTATAAATATAGTTTGTATATGAGTTTAGAATTTATGAGCTGTAAAATGATTTTATTAATGCATAATGTTATTGGTATTATGCCATACAAATATGTCTCAATATCATCATCATCATCATCATCATCAGGTCTTTTTAATCTCCACTGCAGGAGCATGACCCTCTTTGCACTACTGGAGCCATACTTGGCTAGAGCAGACAGAGGATTTAGCATACACTCTCGTCGCTGGCCAGACCGACTTTACAGACTATTTTTTTTTATTTATTTTTTTTATTGGGTTTAAAAATATAATTGAAGGGTTAGTTTCGCTGATCTAAGCACCTTACGGCCAAATATTTAAAGGTTGCTTAATCTCTTATTAACAGTAAACCAATGCTGAAGTGATTTGAGCATTGATTAAATGTTAAAAAGAGAGTATTTGGCCGTTATTAACAAAATCAAAAATACAATTCTATTTTCAAAAGCGTGTTGAACATTGAAACAAAATTCACTTGTTTATGATAAAAGGTTTAAGAAGAGGGTATTCGGCCGTTAATAACAAAGTCAGAAATACAATTCTATTTTCAAAACCGTGTTTGAACATCAGCACAAAATTCACTTGTTTATGATAAAAGGTAGGTATTTAGTTATCTATTTTATTCAGATGAGTAGGCAATTAGGCAAGAGGCAATTAACCCATATTCCTTTTATTTCGGGAATTCATTCGTGGATGCCTGATTTTTATTTAGACGAAATTATTGAAAAGACGAAAATGACATCGCAATGTCGAGTTCCTTTTTTGTTGTAATGAGATAAAATGTGAGTGATATTTAATGGAAATGGTCTCTTGAGTAAATCGTGCAGTCTGGAGATGAAATTTTTAGAACGTGGTTGCGTATAGGTACGTATTTCCGTAAAGATTTAGCTTTGCTGGAAATGATGATTTCATTTTCAGCAGGTTCCTCGTTTTGAAGTTTCAGAGTTAGGTAGTGCTGAAAAAGTCATTTGTTTTTATAAATATCAATATACTAATAATAAATCTGTAAGAGTTGGCCATGGAGTAAGTTACTTTGTTTTCAGAGATATCGTGTTTTGTAAGCTCTATACATAATACTGAAACTAAATTGAGGATTTTAAGATTTTTTTTCTGTATGTTTATAATGTATGTATGTATGTTACTCCATAACCCTTAAAAGAATTAACTGAATTTTATGAAACTTGGAGGATATACATTTAGGCGTACAGGACACAGGACAGGCTATTTTTTTTCTCCTGTCATGATAAGACGTGGCCCCCCTACAAACATAACATAAAATGTACGCGAATGAAGTCGCTGGCACTGATAGTTATACACATGTTTGGTATATGCTTCAGGAAATGGAATTGAAACACAAATATAGTTCCGAACATACATGGTGAAATTTTTATCGTATTGGACCCTTAAAGGGGTGAGTCAGACCATCAATATGAACAACTTTCTCTATGGGAACAATGCAGGAAACAGAGGGAGATGAAAAGCAGAATGTGTCATCTTGGGACTAACATAATACTTTTACTTCGGGCGACATACTCTGAATCACTCGCTACGCTGGGGTTCTATTCTAGACTCCTTTATTCCCCACTGGATTCAGAATAATGCCCTCACTTAAAAAGTATTATGTAAGGCCTTTGTGTAACAATCTACCTACTATTACAAGAGTATATTGTAAAACTAGCGGCCCGTCCTGGCTTCGCACGGGAAGATATATGTATTTAAATAGCTTATGTTCATCAGGGATAATGTAGGATTCTAATGGAGAAAGAATTTTGCAAAGCGGTCCAGTAGTTTCAGAGCCTTTCGATGCAAACAAACAATCAAATCTTTCCTCATTATAATATTAGTATAGATAACGCATTTTCAGCTACGAATATAATTATTACTTATTCTTAGGTTAAAACCTGGAAAAACCATAAACTTTCAGAACTACCACATTACCGAAAAATATAACCTCATGTTAGTCTTGGCATTTAAATGATTTACAATCGGAGTGATTAGGCCCAAAATGGCATAGCAAAGGCCGTTACGAAGGCCGTAAAAAGAAATGCTTTGGAAACATAATCGATTTTCCTTCCATATTTTCGTATACAGTAAAATTATTGTACGTGACTGAAGTACTAAGGTTAACGTCGCTTTTGAAGGAGGTAGTTCGATGAACCATCCTTACTTGATGAACATTATAAATGCGAAAGTGAGTTTGTTTGTTACGCCTTCATGCCGTAACTACTGAACCGATCATCTTAAAATTTTGCATACAAGTTCTCTGGAGTACAGAGAAGGACATAGGCAACCTTCTATCCCAGTAAAAAGTACTGTTCACAAGATATCGACATTGACGCGAGCGGAGCCGCGGACGAAAGCTAGTCAACTTATAATAATACAGATTACGCATGTTAAGCAACATAATGATACGAGTTTAAAAATGATTTCCTCAGTTTAACACCGAACGTTTTAATAGAAACGAGGACTTTACCGGTATCCAAATAGAACTACGAGATGATCACTGTTTTTATTTCTGTTTTAAAAGTTAAATAGAAAGAATACTAGTATATTAATTTAATAAAAATACATAAACTACATAGAATCTTTTACTCTATTCTTAAATGTTAAACGAGTTTGAGCCTTCCAAATATCTACCGGCATTTCATAATTGTAGCATGAGCAATAAAAGAGTTATCGAAGGAGAGTAGTCCGATGAACTGGCGTGTGAAGGAGGAGATTGCTAGAAGAGCGAAGTTCTCTGAAGTGGGTGTCACACAGAATTCGAAATTTAGACTTGAGATATGTCGGAGTAGCGGGTTAAAGAGGAATGTATCTAGAAATTGAAGTACATACCGACAGAAACATTTTAAGGTGCTTACGGTACTCCGGAATTTAATCCCAATAATCCTGTGCTCAAATTCGTGCGTCTTCTTAACCCCTTAATAGACACATTTGTTTTGACTCGCCATCAAAAACATTTCAGCGAACATTCACATTCAGCGACTTACGAATACATATAATACAGTGACGTGCAGTCCATATAGACTATTAGACACTGTCTACCCTGCAGTCGCTGAATAAATACAATTTTTTTTCTTACAAAAAAATAATTATATTCGGTGCGCCTGCAAAATTCTGCTAGCAAATACTTTATAGTCGATTTTGTTCAAGTTCCGCGCTGCGGCCGCGGCCCGCGCGTGCCCGCGCTAAGCAGTACGCGTAAGCCGCGTAGCGTAAGCACAGGTATGGCACTTCATACAAACGGGACGACATAAATACCTAGTACTACTACAAACAAAATTTTACATCCGTGCACACGCTAATGTGTGAGTTAAAGAACCAAGGTTGACACCGAAGAATGAAATTAAATATACCTATTCATGATGCCACCTAAAGTTCGACAAATTTGCGAGTATGTTTCTCAATTCTGAAAGATTTATGATGTACTTAATTGATTTATGTAGGTATGTATTTATTGACTTACCTAACAATACATCTCAATAGTAATAAGTAAATAAACTTGCTAAAAAACAAAAATGTATTCGTAGATCTCGCACACAATGCAACTGGCACAATCAGAACACCATGACGTATAAGATTATTTATATTTTAGGTGTACGTACACATCAACAAGTAACTAGCACTCCACAAATAAGAGGTTATGTATTTTATCTTCTCTTCACCACTGGTTTATTAGTTATCTATTGATTCATTTACAATTAAAAGCACTAGATAATGTCCTGTAATATAATAAATTGCTCGTTTGGCGCTAAACTTTACGGCAAATGTGATAAAAAAAGGATAAAAACAAGAGGCAGATAGACAGAGATTCACAGCACAGTATTTCATTGTAAAGCGTGTCGACAACGTAATATTCGCATTTGACGTGCAACAAAACCTAACCCTGTTTCAAAGCAACGCATCGCACTCCATTTACGGGGGAGAGGTGCGGCGATGCCTTGTAGCGGGGGACGCAGGGAGTTTCCGTTCTGTACGTTAGTACTTAAGCCGCGATTACATTACCCAATTTCTCGGGCCCGATCTCAGTTAGGGACCCTAAATCGGGAAGTCTAATCGCAGTTAGTGAGTAAAGCAGCGATTACATTACCCAATTTCTCGGGCCCGATCTCAGTTAGGGACCCTAAATCGGGAAGTCTAATCGCAGTTAGTGAGTTAGTGTCCCGATTTAGGGCAATCGTGGCTACCCGATCGCACTAACTCCCTAGTTAGTGCGTAAATCGGGTGGTGTGATCGCTGTCAGTGAGTAAGGGAGCTCAGTAGCCGCGCGGCACTTGATGCGAGCGGACGTTCTGTTTACATATTATTATATATTTTTGGAATGTGCCTACACTACAAGGCGTCACATTAAATTTTTCATGACTTTACAGAGCCTATGACCAGCTGACAACTAACGATAACTCAATCGTCAAATTCTGATCTTTATTTGTGAGAGACGTTAACGTAGCAACAGATGAACATACATACATACCGGTCAAAATCATAACCCTCCTTTATGCTTCGTATATGAGTAAAAAGACAATTTGACTTTTACTTACATTACATACATATTTTACTTATATTACATTAGCTTTCGCCCGCGGCTCCGCCCGCGTCAATATCGATCCCTCGGGAACAGTATTTTTTCCGAGATAAATGAACCCTGTGTCCTTCTCCGTACCCCAAATAACATGTATGCAAAATTTCATGATGATCGATTCAGTAGTTACAACGTGAAAGCGTAACAAACTCACTTTCGCATTTATAATATTAGTTATTATATTATATTACATACATATAGTATAGTGTTTTAGACATCTATAGATAGCCCAGCATGTTGTATTTAAGGTCATAATATGAATTTCCCGTCGCTAAAAATCTGATCGTTACAGCTAATCGTTGTTTAGCACTGACACTTTCTGTAATATATTTCAATAATGTGTCTTGTTTCTGATATGATGTCACTAAATTTATAAGATAGTCGAATTTTCCAATTTATCGTACTTGGAAGGGACAGGCAGGAGACATCCTTACAGCTACACGGGCGGCGGCCAACTGAGTTAGGGAGGCGATCTAGTGCAAGTGTAAACGCAAGGCCCTAAATATCGGCAGTTAGTGTCCCGACGGATCGGCCCGATAAATTGGGTAATGTAATCGCTGCTTTAGTGTCCCGATTTAGGGCAATCGTGGCTACCCGATCGCACTAACTCCCTAGTTAGTGCGTAAATCGGGTGGTGTGATCGCTGTCAGTGAGTAAGGGAGCTCAGTAGCCGCGCGGCACTTGATGCGAGCGGACGTTCTGTTTACATATTATTATATATTTTTGGAATGTGCCTACACTACAAGGCGTCACATTAAATTTTTCATGACTTTACAGAGCCTATGACCAGCTGACAACTAACGATAACTCAATCGTCAAATTCTGATCTTTATTTGTGAGAGACGTTAACGTAGCAACAGATGAACATACATACATACCGGTCAAAATCATAACCCTCCTTTATGCTTCGTATATGAGTAAAAAGACAATTTGACTTTTACTTACATTACATACATATTTTACTTATATTACATTAGCTTTCGCCCGCGGCTCCGCCCGCGTCAATATCGATCCCTCGGGAACAGTATTTTTTCCGAGATAAATGAACCCTGTGTCCTTCTCCGTACCCCAAATAACATGTATGCAAAATTTCATGATGATCGATTCAGTAGTTACAACGTGAAAGCGTAACAAACAAACTCACTTTCGCATTTATAATATTAGTTATTATATTATATTACATACATATAGTATAGTGTTTTAGACATCTATAGATAGCCCAGCATGTTGTATTTAAGGTCATAATATGAATTTCCCGTCGCTAAAAATCTGATCGTTACAGCTAATCGTTGTTTAGCACTGACACTTTCTGTAATATATTTCAATAATGTGTCTTGTTTCTGATATGATGTCACTAAATTTATAAGATAGTCGAATTTTCCAATTTCTCGTACTTGGAAGGGACAGGCAGGAGACATCCTTACAGCTACACGGGCGGCGGCCAACTGAGTTAGGGAGGCGATCTAGTGCAAGTGTAAACGCAAGGCCCTAAATATCGGCAGTTAGTGTCCCGACGGATCGGCCCGATAAATTGGGTAATGTAATCGCTGCTTTATATTAATTCTGTGGCGTAAGACAAAATTCCAAAGGTCTGACTTTTCACGCACACATAGAAAATTATTATACACCGATAGGAAATCGCTTTTGTAGTAGTACAAGTAAACATCTTTCATCGGCTCACACATGCAAAGCAAATTGGCGCTGTGTGTGTGAATTTGAGACACTGTCTCCGAGGTTTCTATTGGCTGCTGCGCGCGATGTTAATGTCATTTCACCAGCTGTCAATGTCATAGATACTATTATTCATACTTATGTCAATGTCATAAACAATGTCATTGATTTACGTGTTAACAAACAATCCAAGAGGAAAGTTTTATTTTAAAATTAAATGCTTTATCAGCTAAATTTCATTTGTGACAAAAATATTTTCATGTGAAAGTTGTGTCGCTTAGTGTTTGCATGCCGAAATCGAAATATAAAGTGTTTAGTGAACACGGTTTTGAACAAATCAAGTAACCGGTTAGTTATGGTTAGTTATTCTAAAGTTTAATTTTAAACCGTATGATACGTGTACGTGGCTCGCAGGTTGTAATCATATCTCTTATCTTTCGCTTGTTTTGAATACTTTTGCAGTCGAAGATCGTAAGACTATCACAATATTAAACGAATTGTAGATAACTAGCCGTATAGTAAGGTAAGATAAATAGGTGGTATGTTTGTAAGGTAAGGTTTATAATTATGTCTACCCTATGATAAATGTCTGTGCACGTCACTGATATAATATATATGATGACGTCTTTATCCGTTACGAGGAAGCCAAAGCCTAAGGCCACAAGAGCTAAAGGCCACGTGTTGGGCGTATAGATGAAAAACGAAATCAAAAAAGTGATCGGTTGCTAGTTTGGGTGCTAGCCACATCGCGTATTGGCATGACGCCTTTTTTTATTTTTTCCCAGTTCTTCTGCTGGCTTTTACAGTCCCCGCGGAAAGAAAAGGAGTTGGTATATCTATGCTTTTTCAGTTCTACCAAATCAAAATTGATGGATTGTAGGAGGAAATCCACCTCGTCGTCCCAACGCAAGTTTTTGATATATAAGATAGTGTTTGGAGACTATAATATATAGTTCCGAAGAACTCTGACACCAGGGTGTGCATGGTCGATTGACCATGTCAGCTACACGAAATGATGTAATAAATCGATATAATAGCTGGCTTTTACAGTCTGCGCGGGAAGAGAATCATTCTGCCAGACCCGAATGGAATCCATCCATTCGGGTCTGGCAGAATGATTCTTTTTAGGACGAGAAAATAAATACGTTACTTATAATAAAGTTAAATCACGTAATGCCTGGGTATCGGAAAAAGGAATATCTTAAGTATCTTTTCCTGTAAATTTAAATTTAATTTAACTTGTTTTTGTTGCTTGTAGGCGCTAGTAAAACACAAGTCGATGTTTCTATGATTGTGTTTCTTAGTTGTATTTCTTAATTCTAAATATTTTGTAATTGCCCTGTATTTACATATTTATGTATAGCTATACATATATAGTCTATTGAACTAGCAAGCTCTGTTATTAATATGCGGAAACAAAATAAGTGTGTTTTTAGTTATTTTAACAGTTTTATTCATATATGTAAATGTATACTGTACTGTTTTTCAAATAAAACAAAAAAAAAAATTACAATATACTGATAGAAATATTAAATAGGAGCGGTGCGAGTATAATAAACTGAGATTCAAAGGCTTACGTGTATCACGCTAGTCTTATCCCAATAATCCTGTTCTTATGGCTGCGTCTCTTATAAACCCCTTAATAGACACATTTATAAGGAGTCACCTTTATACACGTATGTGATGAAAAGGAACTCGGCCACAGATAGGATTCGAACCCACGTCCCTTAGGTTTACGCCCTAAGTCGAAGTCGAAGTCGATTGACCGTGACACATACAATTCTCTCATCACATATTACCCCGTAGGGTATACGCATTTCAAGCAGAAGTACGCATGCTTGAAATGCGTATACCCTACGGGGTAATATGTGATAAGAGAATTCGACGCGGTGATTCGAAGTCACGGTGGTGTAATGGTATCACACTTAGGGCGTTAACCTAAGGGACGTGGGTTCGAATCCTACCTGTGGCCGAGTTCTTTTTCATCACATATTTTCAATTTTAATAATATACCGAGCATTGTAATGCTATTTCAAAATCAATTTAAATAAGTAAAAGCTTTCTTCAATTTAATCAACTTTCTATTCATCGGATATGAATGAAGTAGAATACCACACTACTAAATAGTGGGTAGTATTGAAGAAGTACGCATGCTTGAAATGCGTATACCCTACGGGGTAATATGTGATGAGAGAATTCGACGCGGTGATTCGAAGTCACGGTGGTGTAATGGTATCACACTTAGGGCGTTAACCTAAGGGACGTGGGTTCGAATCCTACCAGTTCAACCACTAGTTCAAAATAAAAAATAAATATGTTAGATTTCATCATTCAACGCCTAGCATAATACAATTAAACAAAATTCATATGATAATTCATATTACAACATAAACATAATTCCAAGTTACCGAAATAATATTAATTCCTCTGTTTTGGGGCAGTTTTCAATAACAGAACAGCAATCACCAGGCAATCACGTAAATTCGGAAAATAAATAAATTTTGATACAAATCTAACGATGGAATAAAACTTGCCGGATTGCCTCGATTCTGTTTGTCAATTTGAAATTCCGCTCTTCAGATAAATTCCATTCTTAGAAATATTCTTTTCGTTAGATTTCGCAGTAAGTATTCGCGAATGAGACAGGTTGGAATAGATTTTTAGTTATAATCAACGAGAGTGCGAAGCATAGCATGTGGCGCTGTTCAGACGATGAACCATCTAATAAACTGCCCCAGCTGTTCTACTTCCTGTACTGTAGAGGACTTGATTAAGGCAAATGATCGTGCCGTCGAAGTGGCCAAATTTTGGTCTAACTTGATATAACATTTATTATATACAGGTGAAATTTAATTTAATTAATTAGCATACGTTTAAGGAGTGACTCACAGCACGAATCTGAACAACTTTCAGTATGGGACCAACTCCAGAACTGCAAAAAAAAAAAACACCTGTTCCATAGGTTTTGGCCAAGTAGATATTTCACTTTTGTTGGTCCCATAATGAAAGTTGTTCAGATTCGTGCTCTGAGTCACTCCTTAAACGTATGCTAATTAATTAAATTAAATTTCAATATATAATAAATAGCTATAGTATATATATAGCTATGTTGACTCGAAAAGAAGATGAAGAAGAAGCGTGTGAATATCCCACTGGAAGCGCTAGAGTGACGTGAAGTTTTCGAAAGTTCATTTATTAGGATTCAATAATTATCTGGGCAACCAAGATTTAGACAGAAAAACTTTTTCTCAGATATGAGATAATGAGACTAGCTACATCGATTTTTAAACGACTTCCAAAATAGACGAGATTATCAATTCATTTGTTATTTTATATGTTTATTACCGCATAACTCGGTCATTTTGTCATTTTCATGTTTATTATCAAACTACAATATGGAATGGTATGTTAAGGGACATCCTTACTTCCTTACTATATTACTATTACTATATTACTATATTACTGTTACTATATTACTATTATTATTATTAATATTATAAATGCGAAAGTGAGTTTGTTTGTTTGTTTATTTGTTTGTTTGTTTGTTACGCTTTCACGCCGTAACTACTGAACCGATCATCATGAAATTTTGCATACAAGTTCTCTGGAGTACGGAGAAGGACATAGGCTACCTTTTATCCAGGAAAAAAGAACTATTCCCGAGGGATCGACATTGATGCGGGCGGAGACGCGGGCGAAAGCTAGTAATCATATATTTCCTTTAACACACCATTCCATATTGTAATTTGATAATGAACACGAACAAATATGTAAAGTGGCGCGAAATTAAAAAGCACTTTTTAAAATAATAAGTGCGTTCCAAATTAAAAATAATAAAATAGTTGAAATAGAAGAAATGTTTTTATGTAACAGTATTTATGGCCAGACTATATATTATTTTAAAAATTTCTTATCATCTTCTTGTTGGTTTGATCATTCAATGCGTAGCTTAGTTCATTCAAACAAAACAGCGAACTTAATTTCAAATTCTCAGAATATTGATGCCTCTGTTTTGTGGAAGTTTTCAGTAACAGAACATTAATTATACCATTCGGGAAATTGATAAATTTTGATGTAAATCGAACGATGGAATAAAATTTGTCGGACTTCCCGTCGACCCGTCTCATTCTTGTATTCCATTTTGAAATTCCGGCCTTTATATAAATTCCTTTCTTAGATATATTCCTCTCGTAAGATTTTGCAGTAAATGTAATGTAATTCGTAAATGAAACAGGTTGAAATCAATATTCATTTATACAATCAATGGCTAGATAAAATAAAGTAAGGTAAGACGTAATTAATAATAAAAAAGACGTAAAAATAATAATTTTATTGTATACATGAAATATCTTATCGTTTACTAATATTTTGTTGATTTCCCAATACCTTTAATTCCTTTCCCAAACCAAACAAATTCCTATCCTTCCCAGCATAAAACTGTTTGCGATTAGCAGTAGCGTCGGAAACAACAAGAAGCCAAAGAAACTGCGCTCGCCAACCCGCCTGCCAAGCGTGGTAACTATGGTAATATCCTTCCATGGAACGGAAAGTTTTTGGGAGAGGCCCTTGTCCAGTAATTGACTTTTTGCGGCTGTAATGATAAATGATGATGATGGTCTAGCTTTATACAAATGAACATAAAAAAAAACTTAATTTCAAGAGTAACATACAATATCTTATTTTTTCAGAATAGTATAATACATACATATTATCACGTCTTTATCCCTTACGGGGTAGACAGAGCCTAAGGTCATAAAACCGGAAGGCCACGTTTAGCGTGTTGGTGGGCGTAAAGGTAAAAAAAAGGAATCAAAACAGTGATGGGTTGCTAGCCGCATCGCCTATTGTCATGATTCTTTAAATTTTCGCCCATTCACTTACCGGTTTCTAAGGTCAATTTTAGGGAAGTTTTCAGTATCAGTAACAGTACAGTAATTATGCCATTCCGGAAAATTGATTTTGGATGCAAGTCGGCCGCTGGGATAAAACTTGTCGGCCTTCCTTTCGGCCCGCCTAATGCCTGTATTTCAATTTAAATTCCGTCCTCCAGACCCTATTTTCGTAAATTCATTCATTTTTCCGTATTTTCGATAAACGCTATCTCCGTATCATCTTTCTACATGCATAAGCAAATCGGTACTAACGCCCGATTACTCAAAACCATCTTAAGAATATCTTAACTAAAATCGATCTCAAATCTCGTTCTGTCACTGAACTAGCAAGACAAAGACAGCACGAGAGTTTGAGTCATGATTAGTTATGATTTTTTTGAGAATTCGGGGGTAAGTTACTTACAATAATTATGTGTATATTAATAAATGGAAATGCAATCATTATCATATCAGCCGCAAGAAGTCCACTGCTGGACATAGGCCTCCTCCAAGGATACCCAAAATGACCGGTTGGAAGCGCCCTGCATCCAGCTCTTCCCTGCGACCTTGGCCAGGTCTTGGTCATATATATCAGCATTAAATTGCGGCAGCAGCAATTTATTCTTACTAGTGGTCGACCAGTGGTCGAAATTCGACCATAATTTCACAAAATGTGGCTGGTAGCAGTCACGGTGCTTTATATGATTCAAAGATTTATTCAGAAAATAGGCCCTGTACAGGCACTTTTTCACGTCAATTTACATTTTAAATAATACTTATTAAAATTCAAATTATTAATCATTGTTCAAAAGCTACAAACTACTAGCGTTTCGGAACCGACCATTGCAGAGAAGAAAACGCCGAAAGAAACTCTTTTCATCAGTAAAGGTTCGCCTACTTGCTTGGATTACATGTTTGTATGATATCTATACTAATATTATAAAGCTGTAGAGTTTGTTTGTTTGTTTGTTTGAACGCGCTAATCTCAGGAACTACTGGTTCAAATTGGAAAATTCTTTTTGTGTTGGATAGTCCATTTATTGAGGAAGGCTTTAGGCTATAAAACATCACGCTGCGACCTATAGGAGCGAAGCATCAATAAAAAATGTTTTGAAATCGGGGAATTTTTTTTCATCTATACTAATTAATCATAATAACAGAAATTGCCGCGGACAAAGTCGCGGGCAACAGCTAGTTTTATATATTTATCTTTTATTTCTGGTTTCATGTTATAGGTATAAAATTTTTATCGTTTTTTTCTAGTTTTATGTTATACTAGCTGTTGCCCGCGGCTCCGCCCGCGTTAATGTCGTTCCCTTGGGAACAGTAGAAATGATAAAAATTCCATACAAACCCCTGTTCCTTTGCTTTTTCCCCTTAAGTGGGGGAATTTAATACATTTCACCTGCATAGATCTTTAGCCCTTAAGGAGGGGATTTTGCCCAATTCACCAACACAGATATTTTTTTATTGTAATGGAGAACTTCTTATTGTCATATTTCTAAGTAAATAAAAAAATTTCATACAAACTTTACCCCCTATTTACCCCTTCAAGGGAGAATGTTGTCTGGTTCACTTAAACAGATCTTTTTTAATTTTAATTGAGAACTCCCGTACCTACTTTCAAACTTCTAAGTCCAGAAATGAGAAAATTCTATAAAACTTCAACCCCTTTGATTTTCTAAAAATCCTTTCTTAGTGCTCATCTATACATATAATAAAACAGTAAAATTATTTTGTCTGTACATTTTGAATTTTTGACTGAAATGGATAGAGGGACACTTAAAAAGAATAATAGAAAGCAAAAAAATTTTTTTGGAATTTCTTGTCTGTCTGTCTGTCTGTCTGTCTGTCTGTCTGACTGTATGTATGATCACGATTATCTCCGAAAATACTGAACCGATTTATTTCAAACTTTCACCAATTGCTTTGTTTTAACTCAGTTTAACATTTAAAGTTTGTTTCATCAAAATCGGTTCATTAAAAAAAAAGTTATCGTCATTTGAATGAACTCAAGGCATAAGTTTGCCTGTAAACATATAGCAAAAATAAATTAAAATAATAAGTGACATAAGAAAATTAAAATCCAAAGTCAATTCATCATCATTATACGACAGCATTATACCTATCCACACTATCCATAGTAATCCATATTAAAAAAAAAAAAGGAGAAGCTGACTGACTGACTGACACATCAACGCAGGGCCTAAACTATAAAGGTTAGGAACTTGAAATTTTGCACAGGGGTTCCTTTTATAACTTAGGGGAGCACTAAGAAAGGATTTTTGGAAATTCATCTCCTTAGGGGGAAAAACGGGTTGCAAATTTAGTATGAAACTATGTTGTTTTTGAAGTTATTCGAATGAAATTCAGCATGTAGGTTCTTTACTGAAAGGTATGAAACACGAGTAAAACATTTTACTCAAAAATCATCCCTTAAGGGGGTAAAATAGGGGTGCAAAGTAAGCATGAAACTTTCTGTTTTTGAAGTTATTCAATTGAAATTCAGCATGAAGGTTCTTCACTAAAAGGCATGAAACACGAGTAAAATATTTTTCTCAAAAATCATCCCTTAAGGGGATTTAACGGGGATGCAAAGTTAGTATGAAACTTTCTGTCTTTGAAGTTATTCAATTGAAATTCAATATTAAGGTGTTTCATTGAAAGTCATAAACTAATGTATTCCGGGCAATTCTACTGTTCCTGAGAAATCGACACTTACGCGGGCGGAGCCGCGGGCCAAAGGCAAACCTGACTTATATATCAACGCACAGCCGAAACTATTGTGCGCGGAAACTTGAAATTTGGCACAGGGATTCTTTTTATGATGTAAATGAGCACTAAGAAAGGATTTTTAGAAAATCAAAGGGGTTGAAGTTTTATGGAATTTTCTCATTTCTGGACTTAGAAGTTAGAAAGTAGGTACGCAAGTTCTCAATTAAAATTAAAAAAGATCTGTGTAGGTGAAATGTACAAAATTTACCCCTTAAGGGATAAGGGGGGGGGGGGGGGGAGTTGTATGGAAATTTTCTCATTTCTGGACATAGAAGTATAATAATAAGTATATATGTTTACATTACAATTAAAAAGATCTGTGTAGTTAAAATGGTCGAAATTTCCACTTGTAGGGGTAGAATAGGTGAGGTAAAGTTTGTATGGATTTTTTTTATTTTCTTAGAAATATGACAATAAGAAGTTCTCCATTACAATAAAAAATATCTGTGTAGGTGAAATGGGCAAAATCCCCTACTTAAGGGCTAAAGATCTATGCAGGTGAAATGTATTAAATTCCCCCTTAAGGGGAAAAAGCAAAGGGGCAGGGGTTTGTATGGAATTTTTATCATTTCTACTGTTCCCAAGGGAACGACATTAACGCGGGCGGAGCCGCGGGCAACAGCTAGTTTACATCATAAAAAGAATCCCTGTGCCAAAGTTCAGTTTCTGCGCACAGTAGTTTCTGCTGTGCGTTAATATATAAGTCAGGTTTGCCTTTTGCCCGCGGCTCCGCCCGCGTAAGTGTCGATTTCTCAGGAACAGTAGAATTGCCCGGAATACATTAGTTTATGACTTTCAATGAAACACCTTAATATTGAATTTCAATTGAATAACTTCAAAAACTGAAAGTTTCATACTAACTTTGCATCCCCGTTAAATCCCCTTAAGGGATGATTTTTGAGAAAAATATTTTACTCGTGTTTCATGCCTTTTAGTAAACAACCTTCATGCTGAATTTCATTCGACTAACTTCAAAAATGGCAAACATTCATGCTTACTTTGCACCCCTATTTTACCCCCTTAGGGGATGATTTTTGAGTAAAATATTTTACTCGTGTTTCATACCTTTCAGTAAAGAACCTTCATGCTGAATTTCATTCGAATAACTTCAAAAACAACAAAGTTTCATACTAACTTTGCAACCCGTTTTTCCCCCTAAGGAGATGAATTTCCAAAAATCCTTTCTTAGTGCTCCCCTACGTTATAAAAGGAACCCCTGTGCAAAATTTCAAGTTCCTAACCCTTATAGTTTAGGCCCTGCGTTGATGTGTCAGTCAGTCAGTCAGCTTCTCCTTTTTTTGGATGGATAGGTATAATGCTGTCGTATAATGATGATGAATTGACTTTGGATTTTAATTTTCTTATGTCACTTATTATTTTATTTTATTTTTGCTATATGTTTGCAGGCAAACTCATGCCTTGAGTTCATTCAAATGACGATAACTTTGTTTTTAATGAACCGATTTTGATGAAACAAACTTTTAATGTTAAACTGAGTTAAAACAAAGCAATTGCTGAAAGTTTGAAGTAAATTGGTTCAGTATTTTCGAAGAAAATCGTGATCATACATACAGACAGACAGACAGACAGACAGACAGACAGACAGACAGACAGACAGACAAGAAATTCCAAAAAATTTTTTTTGCTTTCTATTATTCTTTTTAAGTGTCCCTCTATCCATTTCAGTCAAAAATTCGAAATGTACAGACAAAATAATTTTACTGTTTTATTATGTATAGAAGATAGAAGATAAAATTTCAATTTACTTAATTTTGTGAAACACGTTATGTTAGCGATCGAACGTGCAACAACAACAGATAAAAGATAGAAGTCTCAAAGAGGCCGAGCAGACCTGTTCCGTGGCAGCACCCGTTCACGAGTTGACGCATGGATCAGCCATCGCATGTCATCATCATTCAACAACAAGTCGAACCAATGTATGAATAAACCGCACATTTTATTCCCATCAAACCAGCTAGAAGGTTAGTGGATCTGCAGACAAATCTGCCTAAGTAAATTTGATTATTATTACTTCCCCAATATTCATCAACATCTGATATTGAAGCCGAATGAAGACCCGCTAAACCCAGGCTTAGAAGGTGACCGGTGAAATTAGGTCACTTAGTGAAGTACAGTCAGAAACGCAAACACTTCATCAACTGTTCAAATACTATCAACGTGCGAACTGTAGTTTGATTATTTCACACTGTTTACATTTCCTAACTATGTAGTAATAATTTTGGTATTTCGACTTTTATTTTAATGTGTTTATTTTACCAAAGCGGAATATATGCTATCATATTGATATAAAACAATTACTAAAATATTTTTTTTTTCCTGGTACCTACTTCCAAGTCTTTCTTTTGTTTTCGTATGTTACCTACATACGAAAACAAAAGAAAGACTTAGATGTAGGTTAATTTTATTTTAAATTGTTTTTTTTTTACGATTGAGAGTTGTTTTAAAAAGAAAAAATATATTTGAATCGTAATAAAACAATTTTGTAAGCAGTGATTGAAATTCAAAATGTTGCCGTTTCTCTAAAAAATATATATATTTTTGACTTGTTGCCAATATTCCCGCGTACCGCGAAAAATGAAATTTGCCTACTTGTTCTTTACCCCTAAATAATAAACCAGTATATTGCCACCAGCCCCATATTGCCTTCTGACTTCCCATGTTTTCGCGTTTTGCGGCAATGTATAGGTGAGAAACAGCCGTATATTAACATAAATTTGGACATTTTATGAATACGGTTATTTGCTTTAGGCACGAATTTCTCTCTCCCAAAGTCGCGTCCTGCTCTAATTTTATGCTCGCGTTTTCCATATTATTACAGATTTTTTGCTAAAAGACACAGGATTTGTTATTATGATAGCAATTGATTGTTCTAATAATGACCATTCAGCCATTTCTTTCTACTGGCGGGCTGGGTAACGTGAACCTAATTATAATATTTAAGTGTCTTGATACTCAATAATTAGATAGATTAAGAATGTATAGAGGAAGTATCTTATCATATAAATATTTATTTAGTCTTTTCTTGTTTGTAAGAAGTTGCGCCGTCACAGGCACTACTTCTTCTCCTCAATTATAAGTACTGCGGTAGAACACAGTATTACGAGTATATATATAGGTAGTTCTTTTTTTCGTATTGTGCAACTTTCATCGATTTCGATTATATTATAATTGTAAAAGATAGGAAAACCTATAATAGGCTTTGTCATTGTTAAAAATGAGTGTAATTACTAGTTGTTATGCTGTTGGTTTTCTAATAAATAAAATAAAAATATTTTTTTGTTCACATTATTGTCCTTTTTTGCGGATGAGTCTCTTCCATGGTTTGGAAGAACAGAAAAAAACATAGAATGTTCTAGCTGCTTCTCCCCGCGTAGATAATATATGCTGAACGAGGGAAAAGGCGAAAATAAGGAATCATGTTAATAGGCTATCACTAAATTTATTATTTTTTTCACCTTTACGCCCACTAACACGCTATACGTGGCCTGAGGCTTTGTCTACCCCGTAAGGGATAATAATATGTATCTTGAAGATGCATCTTAAATTAAATAAAGATACGGAGTTTTCTTTGTCGGCTTTTGACCCCACCTGTACATTGATTTTGTATTACATAGCATTCGTGTGTCGGCTTAAGTAATGCCTTCAGAGGACGTTGAGGATTTTATTAGGTTCTTAACGGCTCAGCCTTGCTAACTTGCCTTCCTATGGATTCAGGCAAGTAGGCGTGAAGGACAAACTAATTACTATTTCCATATTTTTCACAACTGTCTTAGTAAGTTCTACATACAACTCAAAAAAAAAACTGCCTTTGCCTAATTTATAATTATTAGATATACGGCATATTGGGTTCTAACGAATTGGTCATAATTATTTCTATAAATGTATTTCATTATTTATTTATTTTTGTCTATTCCCACACGTATATCGTATATATTATCTCCTTGCACCCGCACCGACTTGACGGCGATAACTGAAACTCAGTGTTTTTGTACCTAAGAGCAAAATAATCGCTGAGTTATGGCCTCTTTGTCTTGCTGTAGCACACAAATTACTGTTTTTGTGTTTATGTACTTAGATTTAAGATCGCCTGAATTACTCTATCTATCTATCTTTGCAAAGAAATATAGCCAGTGTTACTCAGGGTAAAATAAGGATTCCAACGATATTCTATACATCCAAATCTGTGAGAAAAGTGAAGCCCTGACGTGATCTAGTGGTCTTAGCATTTATTTCCGCATACGTATGTTAAGCAACGACAGGCGCGGTCCTTAGTGGGATGTGTGACAGTGGCATAAAAATATCTAGGGCTCCTCCGTGCTTCGGAAGGCACGTTAAGCTATGTTAGATGCCTTTAGGCAGCCTAAAAATCTAACAGCAGTATTGGCCACTTACACACACGAAAAAGCAAAGCAAAGTGTGAGTTTCTATAACTCCTAAATACCTGAACATATTTGGATAGTAAAGCAGTATTGTTCTTTTACTTAAAAAAAATTGTTTCTTTATCTGTCAAAGGTTTTTCCTTTTTCGCGTCAGTAACCGAGTATTTCAATTCAAATAATTTTGTAGACCTAGCAATATCCCGACCGCAAAATTTAATAGCAATCAGTTAATGTCAAGGGTCGGAAGCTTCAAGTGCCAAACGGCTACTAAGGCCCTTCAATTGGATTATTTTATAGGCAGGCATCTTTGATAAACATTTTGATGGAGGCAAATGGATAGCCAACCGCCGGCACCGAAGTATTACAGCTAATAACGACTTCCCGTCAGTGCCGTGTCACGCATATGTGACATACAATGGAAAATGCATTGTTATGCACCAACCGGCAGCGAAACGCCTAACTAGTTTAACTCATCAATCGCGAGAAACTCAGACACAATTGATTATCTATTGTTATGTCGCCCGATTGGGGCGTTTGGTAGTTGACCGGAAGGGATGGGATAGTGCCAAAACATTCCATCATCTGCCTATCTGTCAAAAAATCCATACAACCTTAATTAACTACAACTATGCAATAAAAGATATAAGAAAGAAAATCTGCAATAAGTACATAATAATTTCATTAAATACACTACATTAACACGCCAGCTTGCGACAAGAGGCTTTTCGGGTTCGATCACCGGTGAGGTCATGATGGAAAACGATCCTTTTCAGACTGACCTGGGTCTTGGATGTTTATCTATATAAGTATATTTTTATAAAATATAGTATCGTTGAGTTAGTATCCTGCGACACAAGTTCACAACTTACTGTGGGGCTAGCTCAATTTGTGTGATATGTCACTAAATATTTATTATTACTTATTATATTGGACAGAAACAAGTGGAAGGAAATGGGGGAGACCTTTGCCCAGCAGTTGGACAATATAGGTTAGATAAAAAAAAAAAAATATTTATTTATAATCAAGTGCAAAATCCTGCCACCGTAGCATGGTACATGCGATAACGTTTATCGACTATCGTATCGTCATCTCCGTAATATCAAAGAGCGAGAAGTGGATAGTTTATCGCGCGATATAAACGGCGTCGCGAGCGTTATTTCCTAAGTGATTTTATAAATATGAAAATGAGTTTATTTGTGTTTTCTCCGCTTTCAGGCCTTAACTTCTAAACTGATCCTCATAAAATTTTACATACACGATGTTTGGGGTACGGATAGTGATAAATCATTATCATAATTTTTGCCATAAGAAGTCCTCTGCTAGACGAGGGCCGCTCCTGAGGTTCTTCGATCCATGGGAGGATTTTGCCATACTCACCACGCTAGGCAGGCGGATTGGCGAGCGCACTTTCTTTGGCTTCTTATGCTTTCGATGCATTACAAGCCTTTTTAAGCTGCGGAGTGTGGATGTATAGGACTTTGTTAGATTTGGAAAGGTGAAGGAATGAATGAGGGCAAAGCAAGTAGCAGCTCAAGGGCCGCGCGTGCGTGCCTGATGACCTACAACCACCGGACAGGCAGTTGAGGGTGACACCCCTGTCATAATATGATACATTTCATCCCGAAAAAAGGCATTGTTCCTTAGGGATATAGATTCACGCGGGTGGAGCCGCGAGCGAAAACTAGTAGTTCTATCTTAACACAGTAGTCTCGGGTTGACTACAAATTGATTGAAGGTACAGAGGTCGGGTTGTCCCAAAGGCCTCGCGACAAGCTGCCGATAAAGGGAGTTTACTTATAAAGGTAACATCGGGATTTCGGGAGTCATTTCTTTATTATAAGGATATTCATGTGAATTGAAAGGTTTAAAGAATAACAGGTTCCGTACCACCGTACCATATTTAGTTAAATATGGTAACTAAAATTATTCGGGCTAAATCCAATACTCTTTCCGCTACTATAGACCTTGTGTCCAAAATTAAACTAAACATTGATAAGAAAAATATAGCTCTTGGAGTATTCATCGACCTAAGAAAGGCTTTTGATACAGTAAGTCACAAAATTCTTCACAAAGTTGGGCAGCATTGGTATGGCAGGGAAGGCTATAAACATGTTTAAATCATATCTTGAAAATCGCTACCAAATAGTAAAGCGTGGTGATCACCTAAGTGATCCTGCTCATGTAAATTGTGGTGTTCCCCAAGGATCAATATTGGGACCCCTATTGTTTCTAATCTATATAAATAATATACAAGATATTGAGCTCCAAGGTGACATTAACCTATACGCAGACGACACAAGCCTTTTTTATTTTGGTAAATCCATAGACACTATCGTGAAAATGGCTCAAAATGATTTGACTAAATTAAATGTATGGTTTCAAACTAATTTATTATCAATTAATACGAAAAAAACTAATTTTGTAATCTTTGTAGCAAAAAACAAAAAAATTGATAACTACATACCACTTAAAATAAATAATCAAGAAATCAATGAAGTCAATAGCGAAAAATATCTTGGCCTGAATTTAGATAAATACGTCACTTGGGGAGCACACATCGAAATACTTCGTAAAAAAATGTATAACCTTATGGGCATAATAAAGAGTCTTGCACGATACTTATCTCGAAAAGTTAAATATATAATCTATAATTCATTTATTAAACCTCACATTGACTACTTAATTGAAATATGGAGAACAGCTCCTAAAATACATTTAAGCAAAATTCAAATCGCACAAAATAAACTTATAAAACTTCTGTTTCATTACAACTTTCGAACACCTACTGCTTAACTGTATTCAGAAACAAAAATAATGAGTATTAAACAAACATACGTATATAATACCTGCATACTTATTCGTAAAATCTTAACAAAAGACATTCATAGTAACATCACCTTTACTAAAAATTCTCACTTTCAAAAACGAATCACACGCCGAGCACAAAATTTATACCTTATTTCGCCCAGGACTAATTATGGGAAAAGAACTATATCATATGAAGGAGCACAAATTTATAATAAATTACCTTTAGATTTAAGAGAAGTTAAAACACTAAGCCTATTTAAAAAACTTTTAAAATTACACGTACTAAAAAACCCCGCCTTGCTAAGATAGGCACTGACACTTTGCCACATCTAGTTGTGTGACATCCTTGTGTTTGTGACGTTCTGCCGTAGATAGTTGTTTACAACATTTGCTAATCTTAGTTTGTACTTATTTTTGCTAACTACCCTTTATTTTTATGTACGCTCACTTAACTTGTTTTTTTTTTTGTTTTAAAACAAATCTATTGTAAGCCGCCTGTAGACCTGGGGGCCGTGGGTTCGATTCCCACGGGTAGCATACTTTGTTTAGTTGATTCCAGTTTGGTTAGGACATTGCAGGCTTTAATCACCTGATTGTCTGACAATAAAGATGATTCCGTGCTTCAGAAGTCACGTTGAGCCGTTTTTTTCCGAATGCCATCTAGTAGTCGTTAAAGGAACCGTCAGAGGCCGAGAGGCGGTTCCGAAGAACTCTGACACCAGGGTGTGCATGGTCGATTAACCGTGACACCTACACGAAAAGATGATGAATTAATTAGTTGTCTCTCTTATAAATTGCATTCGACTCACTCTTGGCCGGTTTTTATTAAATGTTTGTTATTACACAACTCCTTCATTTATGAACCGATTTGAAAAATTCCTTGATTTAGGCTTATCTGGAAAGGTTTGATCTTCGTCCCGTTTCTTTTCTTATAAAAAAGAAAGCATATTTTATTTTCTAACGATTCCGATTAAAATCACTCATCAAAAAAGCTTTCACTCCATTATGAAAGTCAGTCATATCAAAATCGCTTATTTGAGAACAAAATTGATTCCGACCCCATTCGTCAGCACATATACCGCTTTCCATTTCGCTTGGGCGAGCCTTCTACTTTAGATTATAAGGGTACGAAATCGCAAACGACCCTTTTGCATCCTCGGATGTGCCTGCTATTATGACTATTAGTTTATTCCAGTTGTTCCCAATTAGTTATTTTTCTACCACTCCGAGAAATATGCAGATTGCAGAAAATCCTTATCCTTATCCTTATCCTTATCCTTATCCTTATCCTTATCCTTATCCTTATCCTTATCCTTATCCTTATCCTTATCCTTATCCTTATCCTTATCCTTATCCTTATCCTTATCCTTATCCTTATCCTTATCCTTATCCTTATCCTTATCCTTATCCTTATCCTTATCCTTATCCTTATCCTTATCCTTATCCTTATCCTTATCCTTATCCTTATCCTTATCCTTATCCTTATCCTTATCCTTATCCTTATCCTTATCCTTATCCTTATCCTTATCCTTATCCTTATCCTTATCCTTATCCTTATCCTTATCCTTATCCTTATCCTTATCCTTATCCTTATCCTTATCCTTATCCTTATCCTTATCCTTATCCTTATCCTTATCCTTATCCTTATCCTTATCCTTATCCTTATCCTTATCCTTATCCTTATCCTTATCCTTATCCTTATCCTTATCCTTATCCTTATCCTTATCCTTATCCTTATCCTTATCCTTATCCTTATCCTTATCCTTATCCTTATCCTTATCCTTATCCTTATCCTTATCCTTATCCTTATCCTTATCCTTATCCTTATCCTTATCCTTATACTTATCCTTATCCTTATCCTTATCCTTATCCTTATCCTTATCCTTATCCTTATCCTTATCCTTATCCTTATCCTTATCCTTATCCTTATCCTTATCCTTATCCTTATCCTTATCCTTATCCTTATCCTTATCCTTATCCTTATCCTTATCCTTATCCTTATCCTTATCCTTATCCTTATCCTTATCCTTATCCTTATCCTTATCCTTATCCTTATCCTTATCCTTATCCTTATCCTTATCCTTATCCTTATCCTTATCCTTATCCTTATCCTTATCCTTATCCTTATCCTTATCCTTATCCTTATCCTTATCCTTATCCTTATCCTTATCCTTATCCTTATCCTTATCCTTATCCTTATCCTTATCCTTATCCTTATCCTTATCCTTATCCTTATCCTTATCCTTATCCTTATCCTTATCCTTATCCTTATCCTTATCCTTATCCTTATCCTTATCCTTATCCTTATCCTTATCCTTATCCTTATCCTTATCCTTATCCTTATCCTTATCCTTATCCTTATCCTTATCCTTATCCTTATCCTTATCCTTATCCTTATCCTTATCCTTATCCTTATCCTTATCCTTATCCTTATCCTTATCCTTATCCTTATCCTTATCCTTATCCTTATCCTTATCCTTATCCTTATCCTTATCCTTATCCTTATCCTTATCCTTATCCTTATCTTTATCCTTATCCTTACTAATATTATAAATGCGAAAGTAAGTTTGTTTGTTTATTTGTTTGTTTGTTTGTTTATTTGTTTGTTTATTTGTTTGTTTGTTTGTTATGCTTTCACGCCATAACTACTGAACCGATCATCATGAAATTTTGCATACAAGTTCTCTGGAGTGCGGAGAAGGACATAGGCTACCTTTTATCCCGGGAAAAGTACTATTCCCGAGGGATCGACATAGACGTGGGCGGAGTCGCGGGCAAAGGCTAGTGATTCGGATGGACCTCCCATGGGGTATGATTTTGACCTTTAGTCAACTCGTAAAATCAATGAAGAGTGGTCCTTTTCTACGGCGAAAACCTAACCTCTAAATTTAGTGAGCTCATACTTAAAGCACTCTCCATATCGCCCGGGCGAACACGCGAGCGGTGATTGTTGCCTTGAAACCCAGGTCTTGCTGCGTGTAGTTTCCCCTTTCTTACATAATTACAGCCATAATGGATATGCCACTTGGTTTGTGACTAAAGCGTCTGGGTAAAAATAGGATTTAAATATATTCTTACTTCTCCCATGCATCCGTTTATATAGCATCTAAACCCATTAGCTCTGGCTAGGTGTCGTTTTTATGCCCCGTCTGTGTTCAAGCAGTTACGTAACCGTCCGCTGCTCGTGCCGGCCGCGGCGCTCTCCAACACCGCGCAACACGCGCCCACCAGCCAGGCTGTGGCACTACTTAATGCTCTGATTGCTCATGTACCAAACGTCGTTATTTTTTTTGATAAAGTATTGTTTTTTGTTAATGTCTGTGTAATGTGTTTGTCTCATATATCTTTGTGATTTTCCCTAACTCACAGTACGCGTTGGGAAACTGTAAGTACTGTGAGTATTGTGATAATAAAGAAATAAGAAATACCTTCATGCCCATCCTAAGTGCAAAAATTTTCTTTCCTTCCCCAGCTTAAAAGTATCTCCGATGGGCAGCAGAAGAAAGGGCACAAGAAGCCAAAGAAACTACGCTCGCCAAACCAGCCGAACGAATAATCCTTGGGGGAGGATTTTCCCCAGCAGTGGACTTAGTACGGCTGCAGTTATGATATTAATAATGAACTGTTCAGATCATGAAATCATAAACACATTAAATCGAAGTTTACGACGTCTGAAGCCATGATTTAAGTAGGTCGCGAATAATTATAGCGGTCAAAGCCGGTGACAATTATATTATTCAGATAAATCCAGAGGTTTTGGCGTCTAGAGATGGCGCGGATTTTATTCGCAAAGCATTTTTAAACTAGGCTTTTATTGTTGAAGTTTAAGTCATCGACATTAAATATCATGCCGTAATCATTTGAGTCTTAGGCTTAAAGGTGGTAAAGAATTAACAATATTTAAGACTATATTTACGTGACTATCTAGATTTGAATAATAATAGACACATATACATATGTGTATATGTGTTAGATATCTTCCACCGAAGGCTTTTGTATATCTTGCAATGTATGTACATTAAAAAAAATGTGATTATAATTTTTAATAGATTCAGTCATAAAATACTTGCTTGATATAAGAACATTACTGTACTTAATATTCAATTTACTAATTATGTTAATCCAAATTTTCATGCTGTATTAATTACGATTCGAACTAAGCACTGTTGAGATATTACAACGCTTCATTATTTAGGTCCCCACGAGACAGGCCTGACCTAGTGTGGGGATTACGAGTAAACTATGTACATATCATGCATCTGTGTACTTGTAATTATTTTTTGGCAAATAAACATTTTTCTATTTCTATTTCTATTATCTATTTAAAAAAAAAACTACTCAAGAACTGAGAAATATATATGTTACGGTTAGAGTGATTAATTAAAAATTATTAATAATTGTCTATCATTATTAATAATTACCGAAAGTACAGGTAAAAGTGAGAAATTAATCACATTTGTCGGTGATTATTAATAATGTAACCTTAGTACCGATAAATGTAATAACTACCGATAAAAATAAATGTACACTGGCGATTTTCGAAGATTTGCATTCTTAGATACTAATTCTGATGTAATTTTCCAAAACTACACCGAAAAAAACCTAGAAATTGACACTCACGTCGATATATAATGAAAAGTCACGTCCGACATCTTAGATTATATAACTGACGTCATTTTCGAGATATGCGCCTCTAAACCCCAAGAACCTAGAAACGACACTCATGTTGGTTTACCATGAAAAGTCGCGCCCGCCATCTTGGATTACATAACTAAGATAAAAACCCAAAAAACGACCCCTTTGCAGGTTTTTCATGAAAAGACGCGTCCGCCATCTTGGATTCCAAAAATTACATCATTTTCAAGATCTCCACCCTAAAATAGACACTTACATATTTTCATGCCTGTTCCCATGGTTGTAATCTCGAGGCCTTTTTACTACTTTGATCACAAGAGGCCTTCTTGATGGTGATGACGAGTCTATAATTTTGCCATTTTATATTAATAGCAGGTGTCCGATCCTTGGCAATAACCTAGCACAAGTCCAGCCACATTTCAATCTCATAAATTTGTCTTTCATAATGCAATAGTTTCTGCTCCAGCCTAGACCTGTTCAAGGACTTATCATACATTGGTATTTCCAGAAACAAGTTCTGGCTGGAGACCAACTTTACATCAACTTCTCCAAAGGGCCTCTACATGTTGGATATATATCTCCACGCAAGCCTCTAAAGGACCGGTCCTTACCTTGACCGGTAACACCCGTGAAACCAAAGGAGATACAAATAATAATACTAATAACGTTTTATTTTAGAAATACATTTCTATAGCATAGGTTAGTACCAAAAATAAGCTTATAAACTAGGGTTAGTAAAGTGAGCCAAATAAAAATATTAAAAACTAAAGTTATTTTACATTGACACGAGCAAGTCTCGAGCCAACGTGGACTCTGTTCCAGTAGCTCGAGATAGGGCAGCAATAGCGAGTCCCTTTCGCTGCCGAGAGGCTGTTCTCTCACTCTTTTAACTTTGTTAATTAAGAGTACAGATTAAGAGGTGATTATTGTTGTCAGTTTCTTTAGAACAAGTACCTACCTACCCTTGTTTGTGTGATCTGAGACAACCACTGTTATATGTGTCATATCTTACGAATAAGTAGTATCGTCGTCATATCATATTCTAAATAAATACCTGCTGGACTAATAACTTTGGGTTTTTTATAACTTTTACCAATGTGAGTAGTGAATTATTAATAATAACTACCAAAAGTAATTAATTTCAGTTTTTTATTCACATTTACCAAAACACGAGGTTATTATTAATAATGTTATAAAATTATTAATAATTTTCGATTAATCAAATTTACCGTAACATATATAAAGTAACGAAGAAACCACGCTTTGTGATCTCATTTATATTCGAGTAGTAATTTCCGCAATAATATAATTATAATAATACTTAAATTTTATCATTAAAAGGAAACAAGAACTTATAGTATAATTTCCAAAAATAAAACATCCCAACTTTTCTCCCTTTAAAAAAATCTATCGAAGAAAAGTCTACTTTTTTAGACGAACCTAACGATAACTTAACTGGTAGACCCGATATGCTACCCTTCAAAAATACCTACCCGAAAGTACCGCACTCTAATATATCTATCAAAAGCTTACGCACCAAACCAAATCCGCTGACTTTTGAATCGAAAAAGAAGATACGAGGTAGTATAGAAGTATGTAAACTCCGCAGATTTTTTGTGATCTATGCGATGATTCGCGCGAAACATATAACCCTTCTTAGCAGTCGAGTAAAAATGCAACTTTTATCGTAGAACTTTAAAAATAAAGAAATTCGCACAAACAGTACAAATTGCCATCTACTTTTCCATGACAAACTCAGGCACTTTAAGCTTAAATTCTTTTTCTTCGCAGTTTGAATATCAAATGGAGTTGAAGTTTGCCGACGCAAAAGTTTAGCATGAAATGTGTGTAGAGAGCCTTAGTGAAAAGATTTGCTTAGTTTATGAACCAAGGCCAAAAGTCGTGGCCTTTCAAAGAACTTTGGTGTTATTTTTTGTTAGAAAGTTTAGGTTATGTAAATTTCCAGAAAGTTGTAACTCTACATTTTCAGTTTTACTGAAAACTTTGTATATTATAATGGATTACAGTAGGTACTTAATAAATATAAGTATACAGCGGGTAACATAACCAACGATATTCCCGTGAAGGGGTGACTTAGCCTGTCAAAATGAACAACTTTTACTATGGGACCAATGCTGAGACTTCGAAAAACAACAAATTACATACAAAATTGTTCGGCCGGCCCAGCAATTAGTATGAAAATGTCAAAAAAACTGAGTTCCCAGCATTGGTCCCATAGGAAAAGCTATTCATTTTGACGGGCTGAGTCACCTCTTCATGGGAACGTCGTGAGTTAAGTAACACGCTGTAGGTATTCAATTCTATAGCCAGATTCATCAGGGATAATGCAGGATTCTAATGGTGAAATAATTGTTTCAAATCGGACCAGTTTCACTACTAAATGCAGAAACCTACTAAATTCAAACAATCAAATCTTTATCTTTATAATATTAGATAAGGATAATATATTTGTGCCGTTTGGCGTAGAGACGTTAAGACCTTGGAGACCCAGAGCAAGCTTAATAATCAATCGCTTATATCATTTCTCACATAATACCGTATAATATTGCAGAGAGTGATTCTTTTGTTTCTTATTTTCCGTTTAGAACTGAAATTATTATCTAGACTCAATCTATCTCTATCCATCGGGGGAACGCAGCCAGCATTCTTGCCACCATGCCACACGGGCAAGATTTCGAAGACAAATTTTTTTTAGTGCTCTTTTTTATCACTACTTGATTATATTGTATATATATAGTTAGTTACAATGATTATATCATTGTAATTTTAAAACAACACAATTGAGTGTTGTGAGTGGTGTAATAATTTCAGTACTAAACGGAAAATAAGAAACAAAAAATTTTTCCGTTTAAAACTGAAACTATTATCTACACTCAATCTATCTCTAGTCATCGGGGGAACGCAGCGAGCGTTCTTCCCACCATACTACATGGGCAAAATTTCGGAGATAAAATTTTTAGTCCCCTTTTTTATCACTACTTGTTTATATTGTACATAGTTTAGTTATAATCATTGTAATTTTAAAACAACACAATTGAGTGTAGATAATAATTTCAGTTTTAAACGAAAAATAAGAAACAAAAGAATCACTCTCTGCAATATAGAAATACGGTAGGTATTATAAGTGAGAAATGATATTAGCGATTGATTATCAAGCACAATTTGCGCTGCGGTCCCAGAGGCAATCGGCCGGAGCCTGGATTTTATGATACGTTATATTAAATGGTAATCGAATCAAAATGTAATTTAACCCACCCTGTAGGTAAATTGAAAATGTTTTAATTTTTTTTTACATAGGCCTACTATGCTTTTTTAAAAAACATGTATCTACCGCTTGCTAGCAAGAAAACATACATTTTGTGAGTCCAAAAATGTAATAACAAATTTAAAAAAAAAATTAATCGCACCCCTGTTTGCGGAGAAATAGGTGAACATACATAAAAAATAAATACAGTAACATAGAACCTTCTCTTTTTTAAGTCGGTTAAAAAACAGGCAGTCAATAGTCGTGGCAGAGCCAAATGACGACACTGTAAGCAATAAAGCAGTGATTTTGTATTTTCCAGTTATACTAAAACAGTTCTCCTCTCCTGACATTTCCGCCGGCGCGGTAACAATTCTTTATGTCTCGTATTTCTTTTATTTAAGACTATCTATACACTGTACTGTGCTTATGGCGTTTTTCAAACTTTTGTAGTATACTGCCGATCGTTAGCAGGTTGGGGCAGAATATCAGTACCTACTTTGCTCGTAAACTGTGAGGAAAACGTAACGCTGAGCCTACCTTTTGAAATGCTGCAACATGTACAAGCTTGAACCTATTAACTGGCGGCCGGCGGACCCCACCAAGCCACTACGACATCATGGAGCCTAAAATTGCCGAAGGTTGCCGAATACAACCGAAGCCGGGCCGGACCTCGGTTGTGTTCCCTCCTCTGATCTCGTTGTCTCAATAATAATCTGTATTTTCTAAATAGTCTTTTTATTTGGGATATACAAGCAACTAGACCTTTTTTATTTATTTATTTATTTATTCATCAAACAAACACATAATCTTAAATTATATAAAAGATGTACAAAAACCTTAAAAGATTTGTCCGCACATCCGATTTGACTCGCATATAACACATTTACATAATATCTACATAAGTCGCCACATAACGTGAACCAATCAATACAAACATCACCTTATCATACGCAGGATCGCAGGTATTCAATATCTGATTCATCTCGACAAACTGCAACTCACTTGAGTTAGATCGTCCGATTGGTACGTAAATCAAAAACAGGTTATCAAGACGAGGCACAGCTAAAGAATATATACACTAGCACAGCGTAGTACCACTTTAGATGTGTGCAATTCAAAACCGGTCATCCATCAGTCAGCATGGCAAGTGAGTGACAATAAGTTGTCATAGTGTGTGTGTGTAAACGAGTTATTTTGTTACTAACAACAGGATGATTATTGTAGAAGGTAATGTTTTAGTCTATACTTAATATTTTTTGAGGTAATTTTGTTTTTTAATTCATTTGGCAGTTCGTTAATCAATTGGGGTATAACATATTCTAGTCGTCTTTTACCATAAAGGTTATGGAAGAAGGGAAGTAATAATAGTTTTTTATTTCTTGTTTTACTTGTAGTTTTATGTTTTTGTAATTCAGTATGGAAATAGTATTCTTTTAATAATATATATTTTATTTTATTTTGAACTGGCATTACTTTGCAAAAGGAGAATAATTCGTTGTAATTGTCTTTATATTTTTGTTTTATTTTATAAGGTACAACTGTTTTAAGTAATCTTATTTGTAGATGATATATAAGATCTATGTGTGTTTTAAAAGTACGCCCATAACTGCTTAGACCATAATCAATTATGGGTTCTGCCAGTGACTTATATAGAGATAAACGAACGTAAAAAGGTACTTTATTTTTTAATAACACAAATTTAGCCAATAATATACGCAGTTTATTACATACAGTATTTATATGATCTCGCCAATTGATCCTACTATCAATAGTCAAGCCAAGATATTTATGACTATCCACCAGTTCTATTTTTGGACAATTACAGTTGTCCATATTATTAGTATGAAGGCAAGAATGAATATGTGCTTTCAAGGACAACATTGTATTGGTTCTATTTTGGTTGGAACTAATATACATAAGCTTAGTTTTGTTTGCGTTTAATACCAATCCAACATCGTGAGCCCATTTACAGAGCAATATGAAATCCTCTTGGAGTCGTTCGAGGGCTTTTTTTATGTCGTAATCTGCAGTCATCAGACACGTATCATCCGCAAAAAGGTAAATTTCACTGTTTTTTACTACTTTAGTGAGATTATTAACGTAGGTAAGGTAGTGCAAAGGTCCCAGCACCGATCCTTGGGCTGTCCCTTCTGTGACTGGGACTTCATTACTAAATGCTTTACCAACCTTAACACGATATGATCTGTCATTTAAATAATCTTTACACCAATTTAGTAGTGGACCTGATATACCGCTATCATTAAGACTCTCAAGAAGATTATCATGTCGAAGAGTATCAAACGCCTTACTAAAATCTATGAACAGAACCAAAACGTGTTTTTTATCGTCTAAACTCTTATAAATTTTATTTGTAAAATCAGAAAGGAGTTGTGAGGTATTTTTATTTGGTTGGAAGCCAAATTGCCTCTTTGTTAAGATACTGTTATCCTCATAAAACTTATATATTTGTTTGCTTATATATTTTTCAGCAATTTTGTCAATAATTGATAGAATAGTTATCGGCCTATAATTATCACAATTTTTACGTGAACCTCGTTTATGAATAGGTCTTACGATTCCTGTTTTTAATTCTTTTGGATAGACACCTGTTAAAACACTGACGTTAATTAGTTTAGTAATTGCATCAACTATGTTACGACATAATAATTTAATATCGATGGGCCTTATGCCGTCAATTCCGGATGATTTGTTACTTTGCAATGTCCCAATTATTTCACCTATCTCATCTTGGTTTGCTTTTTGAAATCTCATTGAAACGTTTACCGTATTTTTATAAGAATCATTATTTAACAAAAGAGTTGTACATTTAGGCAATATAGATTTTAGATTTGCATCGAAACTTTTAGCAAATTTGTTGGCTATGTCTTCTGGTTTCATATTGTTATCAAATGCATTTAAAATTATATTATCTACTGAAGTTTTAATTCTCCCTGTCAATTTATTTAAGATTTGCCACAATCGCTTTGAATTATTTTTGTTGCCTTTAATTTCTTTGATAGTATAATCATTTTTTGTTTTTTGAATTAGTTTATTAACGTAATTTCTACTTTTATTGTATTGTAGTTTAAGTATCATATTATTAGTATCATTTTTCCACATATTAAATAATTTGTCTTTATGTTCTCGAGCTTTGATGATCTTTCTAGTTATCCATGTATTTTTGTTACAGTTACAATTTTGATTGTTACTTATTATAATTTTGGATTTGTTATAACAGTCATTGAAAATATTTTTAATATTGTTATAAATTTGAGTAGGACATTCTGAGTTACTTATACTATTCCAGTCTACATCGTTGAAAAATGTAAAAAGTTTTTTATTATCGATAATAGTTTTACAGTTAGGAACACCCTGTGTATTCTGCATACCGGTGCAAGCCAACACTATAACGCGGTGGTCAGCCATTACGGTTCCGAGTGCCGCGGAGTGCAGGTCTTGAGTATGGGATCGCGCGTATATATGGTCGATACAGGACTTTGTAATTTTGTCTTTATAACGTTCAATTCTAGTATATGACGAGATTCCACACTCAAGTCCGAAGTTGTATAGTATGTTATGGTATTTATGTTTTATAGCCGAGTCTGTTTTAGTGTCTATATTAGTATCGCCCATTAAGTAGATATCAGAGTTTACGTTACAAGAAAGTTTTTGTAAAGTGAGTTGCAGCTCGTCCATAAACAAGTGTTTACCACCTTTAGGAGGCCGGTATACAGCACACACAGTTGCGGAATAAGACGTCGGTGTTGTGATCTTTACAGTTAGACACTCAAAGTGTATAGTGTTAGTTTTGATCAATGAAATTTTGTGTTTTTGATTAGAATAAATAATTATTCCACCGCCTTTTCGACCATTCCGCAACTCACAGTGCATTTCGTAACCGTCAATGTTATACAAACAACTCACGGCCTGTGAAATGTTAGCCTCTGTTAATATAATTAAATCAATAATTCTTTTACTAGACAATAGGTATTCAACTAACATATAAAAATTTTTAATCGTTGATCTTATGTTTACGTGCATACAAAATAAATTAATTTTGTTCATAGGAAGATATTTTATAAAGCAATTAATATCAGCACAGTCGAAAAACTCAGATATATTTTTAGGACTGAAATCCATATTAGGAAGGTATACAAATGTTACCTGTGTAGATATCAGAAGAAAAATCTAAATATATATGACTTGGGTCGTGGGTACAGATAATAATATTACAATAGCAGGGTTTTTATGTCGTCGAGGGATCTTATTTTAGCAATGGATTTATCGTTTTCGTGTCGCCTGGCCATAATAGTTCCCTTCTTGCACCAGATAAACTTGTAAATACTTTTTAGCTCCTGCTTAGCGTGCCAAAGAAGTTTTTTGTTGTATGGTGATAGTAATTCTCGTATAAACACAGATTGACGTGCGATCGAATGTGGTGCATCGGGTACAATATCAATGACGAACACTTTTTTCGTTTTAGCCGCATTCAACCACTTTTCCTGTACTTTCTCCTCCTTTAATTGCACTCTAATAATATTCGACGCATCTTTTTTCGCTGGAATGTTCTTCACACATACAATATCACTCTCAGGTTGATCCAAAACAGTTGCTACCCTCCTCACAATATCTTCAATATTATCATTTTCTTTTAGTGGTATGTTGGCAATTTCTATATGGGATGCCAATTTTTCTTGTTCCAGTAAGAGTAACTTTTGTTCTAAAGCTCCCACCCTAGTTTCCAAATTTTTATTCTTGTTTGTGAGTTCAGTATTTTTACGTTGTAATTCCTGTATGGTTTGTCTAATTGCATCCATGTTCTCAAGGACTTCATCTACTTTATTACTTTGGTATTGTAGTGATGTCTGTATATCTCTTACTGCTCTGTTGACACATTTGTCTACTTCTGCCGAAATATCCTTTAACAGTTTTTTTACATTAATTTTGTCACAGCTCGAAATATCTTCTTCCTCTTCTTCATCAGGAAATATCAGCGAGCCTCGTTTTGAAGACATGTTTTGACATTCTTGACATGTCCATTCTAGGTTCTCTGTATTACGCACAGCAGTCATTTGTTTATTCGTGAGACCAGAACATTGTGTGTTGAAGTGCACGATTTTTTCACACCTATTGCATTCCAAGCCCGGAATTTTTTTCGTAATGTTTTTGGAGCACTTCTCACATTTATTCATTTTAATACACTAGTAGGGTACTTTTGACTTTGACACTATATTAGTAAGCGTGTGTTACGTACGGGCGACAAACGACGAGTGACATACATATATCCTACCTACATACATATATCCTCTTACACAACGCTCACAAGCTATAATGGCTGTACTCTTTATTGTTGAATTTGTCCTATTTGTTGTTTTGTGTGTTTTAGCGTTTTCAAATAAAATTCTATTATATTCGTTATGATTCCTTCCACTCATTTCGTTCTATCTTTGCTCATCTACCGAGATGTACATTACATTGCGGGTGTACATTGGAAGGCCTTATACCGATAAGGCCCTCCAATGTACACCCGCGTCACTGCCTCCTGCTCTAATGGAGCCTTTTAGACTTTGTATCTTTGTAGGCTTTATCGCAGTGATTGGCGAGCTCCGTGGCGCAGTGGTTAACACGCCAGCCTGCGACACGAGGGCTCCCGGGTTCGATCCCCAGTCAGGTCATTCATTGACTTGGGTCTTGGATGTTCGTCTATATAAGTATTTATTATAAAATATAGTATCGTCGTAGCGCGAATCCGACTCGCACTTGACCGGTTTACTTTTTCATTTTTACTGCAATATAGTGTTTTCGTATTGTATTGTAACAGCTAGGTAAAATATAATTAAAAATAGCTGATTTTCTGCTACTTCGTCCGCCTTAATTCAAGCTTATCGGACTCGCACACTAAGTGTATCATTATATAAAAAATAATATTGAAATGATTCAAAATATTTTTATATGATGTAACTCAAAATTAATGTTTTTCGCAATTTTTCCTGATATATGACGTTGCTTCGTACCAAATTTAAAGATTCTGAGTTCACGGGAAGTACCTGTAGGTTTTGATTCCATTACCAATGTCGAAAAACACGAAAATTTGCGGCATAACCAGCTGTATCTTTTGATTGCGTTGGCTTAGAAATTTGATATTTTAGAGCTACAAGCGACAGTATTTGATTTGAATTTCAGCTTGATACCTTAACGCGTTTCTGATAAAAAGGATCTTGACAGACAGACAGACGGACAACCAAATGATCCTATAAAGGTTCCGTTTATTCCTTTTAAGGTACGGGACCCAAAAACAAAAAACTGAAACTCCGTAGCCACAAACACCCAAGTGGCATATCCATTACGGCCGTAATTATGTAAGAAAGGGGAAATTACCCGCTTGGCTAAAAATTTTCAAGATTGGCGCTCATGTGTTCGCTCGCGCGAAATGGAAAGCGCTTTATGGGCCGGCGAATGGATTGGACGCATTTCGTGTGTCGTTGATATTTTGTAAACAAGTAAGTTAATCGAGAGTCGGGCGTAAAATTAAACCCGGTTAGACCCGGGGGTCGTGGGTTCCATTCCCACGGGAAGCATACTTTGTTTAGTTGTTTCCAGTTTGGTTAGGGCATTGCAGGCTTGAATTACCTGATTGTCTAATATTAAGATGATTCCGTGCTTCGGAAGGCATGGTCCCGGCTGCCATTTGATAGTCGTTAAAGGAACCACGTCATAGGCCGAGTGGCGGTTTCGAAGAACTTTGACACCAGGGTGTGCATGGTCGATTGACCGTGTCACCTACACGAAATGATGATGAGCTGGCAGAAAGCGGCTTTACCAATTACGCTGTGAAGCAGTTACGTAGGTAACCTAAAAACCTCTACTAATCATCATCATTTCGTGTAGGTGACACGGTCAATCGACCACGCACACCCTGGTGTCAGAGTTCTTTGGAACCGCCTCTCGGCCCCTGACGTGGTTCTTTTAACGACTACCAGATGGCAGCCGGGACCAACGGCTTCATCAGACAATTAGGTGATTCAAGCCTGCAATGTCCTAACCAAATTGGAAACAGCTAAATAAAGTATGCTTCCCGTGGGAATCAAACCCACGACTCCCAGGACTACAGGCAAACGCCTTAACCACTGGACCACGGATCAGTTAGTAAAACCTCTACTATCCAACACTCGGGCAAAGTTCTTTCAAACGCCACCGCTTTTGGTTTGGGTTCATAAATATATGCAAATCTTTTCACCGAGGCGCTAAGTACATACATTTCGTGCTAAACTTTACCGTTTGATATTCAAAACTGCAAAGTAAAAGAATTGAAGATAAAAGTGCGAGAGTCTTGGATATAAAAATCGATGGCAATACTCTTTGTGCCTTTTTTTTAAAGTTTTTTAATAAACTATAATTTTTTGTATTACCTAGTTATATTTCACATACAGCATGAGAAGCACGATGACCTAGTGGTCGTGAGCATTGAAATCGCTTACACATGTTAAGCAACCCTGGCCGCAGTCCCTAATGTGATGGGTGACCGCAAGTGGCATAAAAATATTTTGAGCTCCACCGTGCTTCGGAAGGCACGTTGGTCCCGGCTGTTGTCATCTTTGATGGCTGACACCAGTGTTGCCCACTTACAAACACGAAAATAAACAAACGAAAAATAAATTCCCAAAGACAATTTTCCCTATATATAGGGACAATATCTCTAAAACGGCAACCTTTATACGTACATTCTTGAATAGTTTTAACTTTTTTTGCCACCCTGATTGGCTTAGTGGTCTTATAGCGCATCTGATAACCGAAAGATCCCGAGTTTGAACCCCACCAGATCTGTCCCTCTGAGTTTATAGCCCAATCTAACTTAAGTACGTGAATTTTCATCGACCATTACTTGCTCCCAGTGAAGGAAAACCTCGTGAGCCTAAACACTGGTGGATTTTTTTTTCTATGAAATGGAGGAGGCAGTGGCAAACCACTCCATTATTCCTGCATTATTAACAGCCTCCGTGGTCCAGTGGTTTAGGCGTTTGCCTGTTGACCCGGGTGTCGTGGGTTCGATTCCCACCGGAAGCATACTTTGTATAGTTGTTTCCAGTTTGGTTAGGACATTGCAGGCTTGAATCACCTGATTGTCTGATAATAAAAATGATTCCGTGCTTCGGAAGGCACGTTAAGCCGGTGGTCCCGGCTGCTATCTGGTAGTCGTTAAAGGAACCACGTCAGAGGCCGAGAGGCGGTTCCGAAGTACTCTGACACCAGGGTGTGCATGGTCGATTGACCGTGACACCTACTCGAAATTATGATGATAGCTGACTATAATAATGCAGGAATAATGGAGTTGAGAATGACACCCCTGATGGTGTCATCCTTAACTGCTTGTCCGTTGGTTGCAGGTATGGCATCGGAGACGCCATAGCTGCAACCACCTGCATTTCCTTTCCAAATCCTACATGGACAGTAGCGTCGGAAGCATAAGAAGCCAAAGAAACTGCGCCCGCCAACCCCAGGTGGGTTGCCGGGCGAGAATGGTAATATCCTCCCATGGAACGAAAAATCCTTGGGAGAGGCCCTTGTCCAGCAGTGGACTTTTGCGGCTGTAATGATGATGATGATGATTCTTGCCAACAAAAAAATATTTATCAAAATCGGTTCATAAACGACGAAGTTATCCACGAACAAACATAAAAGAACGACCGTATATAACATATATATACGGTCGAATTGAGTAACCTCCTCCTTTTTTTTTGAAGTCGGTTATAAATACTCATTATGTGCGTTTCTTTCCACTCAAAGACACTGACAAGAATGATAAGACAGAACTATAGCTTTTAAATATCAAATACCAACTTAAAATCCAAGACTTAACATTTAAGGCACCATTTTTAGTAGAAATGAATTTAGCTCAACAATAAAAGCCCAGTAATTTTTAACGCTTGGCGGATATACTTAATCCGCGCCAACCCGAACGACAGAACGGGTGGTGTTATCTGAATAATATAATTGTCACCAGCTTTGACCGCTATAATTATTCGCGGCCTACTTAAAACGTGGCTTTAGACGTCGTAGACCTTGATTTAAAGTGTTAATGCTTTCATACAGTTTGAAGCTAACCTGAAGAGGGTTTTTTATGTTATTAATTATATAAATAAATAAATATATACGGACAAATCACACAGATTGAGCTAGCCCCAAGGTAAGTTCGAGACTTGTGTTATGGGACACTAACTCAACGATACTATAATTTATAACATATATAGATAAACATCCAAGACCCAGGCCAATCTGAAAAAGATCATTTTCCATCTTGACCTGGCCGGGGATCGAACCCGGGCACTCCGTTTCGCAGGCTGGCGTGTTAACCACTGCGCCACGGAGCTGTCCGTTACCATGTGTTATTGAACGGCAAACGAGCAAGCGAGGCACCTGATGATAAACGATCAGCGCTGCCAATGGACAACTGCAACACCAGAGTAGACAGCGTTCCCGGTTTTTTCAAGTATTTAGAGAAAGTTCATGGGGGTAGATAATGGGGGAAGTATGAGCCTCCGGCTCTCTCACTTACCGAACAAAGCATAGAAGCGGTAAAACTTCTACTCATAATTTTCTGTGAGAGTGTGGTACTTCCCCGGACCAGCCGACCCATTCATGCTACTACCAAAATGTATTTCGCCTGTAGCGTGACTCTACCACAACAAAAAATAAAATATTAAATCAAATATAAAATGGTAAAAAAAAAAAAGTCGCAAGTTAAATCTTAAACGCGTAGAATTTTTCAGTGCAATTAATAATTAAACAATACTTATTACTTATGTCTATTTACTATTCAGGTTAAAGACTTAACTGTCTTCCGATAGAACGTTATAATTATTAAAACAGGTTTATGGAAATTCAGGCCAAAGGACATCTACCTCGTACCATTCACAAATTAACCCAAGGCCTACCGTACTTAGTTATTTATTAAGGTACTAGTCTTAATTTACAACCTTTGAGTGTTGAAACTTATTCAACGAGCGCTATGACTTGCCAAGACCTATTCAAATTTTATATTCCTCCAATACGCTCCATTTTGCGGTGATCATCATCAGGTCTTTTTAGTCTCCACTGCAGGAGCATAATCCTATCTGTACTACCGGAGCCATACTTGGCCAGAGCAGACAGAGGATTTGGCCTACACTCTCTTCGCTGGGCAGACGGGTTGGAAAGTTATGATTGATGTTTATGAGCTTTGTTTAGCTTGTATTTCCTATGTATCCTCTTAAGATATATATGGGAAGGCTTGGAGTGGCCCTATTCTACTCTGCCGGCTACCGGAAACCACACAACATTTTACGAAACCAGTAAGAAGTAGAAAAACCGTTATGTTTACTTTTAAAATGATATCTCGCGTAAGTTTTAATAAAAAAATTTACCGACTTAAAAAAAGAAGGAGTTATTTTTTCTTTTATTTGGCCTTCAAACTTCATTCAGAAGCTTATTTTAGTGAGTGTTTAGTTATTTTTCGAGTTAATCTTGCTTGTGTATCAATGAAATGATGGTGTAACTAATTTCGCTGATTCGACGGAGCCCCTGGCGACAATTCCCACGAATCCACTGGCTTGATCATAAGCGACGCAACGAGGCGAGCAAACACCAGCCCGGTAAGTAAATCTCATACAGCCGCACCATTTTGCACCATGACACTTTATTTTAGTTATTCCACACTTTGTTACATGGGTATTTATAACACCAAATTACACCGATTTCCGCCGAAATTCCCGCCAAGAACTCCACCTATGTTGTCAAAATCACTCATGCATGTTACATTCAAAGAAGTGGTTATCAATTCAGTTGTCATTTTTTATGTTTGTTACCCCAGAACTCCGTCATTTATTGACCGATTTTAAAAATTATTTTAAAGAGTATATTAATTAGTAATAGCATAATAATAAAAAATATAAATAACTTACAAATAAAAAACTTCTTCCAAGGTACCACATCGAGGCAAAGTACCCAAAATGCTGGCAGTATTTCCCTGTTGCACAGCGAGACTGATACGTTGTGTGTATTATATGAAAGATTAACTAAACTATAAATAACTCCACGAACTTTGGAAATTGCATCATCATCAGGTCCTTTTTAGTCTCCACTACAGGAGCACGACCCTCTCTGTACTGCTAGGGCCATAGAAATTGCATACCTACCAAAAATTAATAGATTCCACATAATACGTGCTATACTGTTCTATCAATTTATTTACACGTTAAATTATGATAAGAAGCTTCACACGTGCGTGACTGTATATTCAACGAAATCAGTCTTTTTACAACAATCGCATTTTTATAAGTTGCATAGCCAGTTTTTGTTAGAATACTTTGACGACCTCTGTGGCGGATCTGAATCTATATTATCAGTACATTATCAGACACTGCTAATGCTAGAGCTAGAAAAAGCTGGAGAGAAAAAAACCGCGAACGAGTCGCACTCGCGCACGAAATTTTCCGTATCTATAAAAACGGCAAAAAATCTGTTGTATGGGAATTGTATGGGAATGGTCCCCGTAAATTTTTATTTTATTTTAATTAAAAAAAATATTGTATAGTGTATATATATATTGCCACTATCAATATCGAGCAATAACGAAAAATTATCACAATAGGTGTATGGGAGCAGATAACGTGTATGCAAAATTTCATGATGATCGGTTCAGTAGTTACAACGTGAAAGCGTATAAAACAAACAAATAAACAAACCAAAAAACTCACTTTCGCATTTATAATATTAGTTAGGATTTTAAATTTTGAATTCTTTTTTGTTTAAAAAAGGGTTTGTTTTCATTATCGGTTCGGTAGTTTGATTGAAGTCAATTTTTTTATATAAAACATAAAGTCCATTTATAATATGTTCTATCTTCGCTGTACCGTATTCTATAAACGAATCTATTCAGTTTTATTTTCCGCTTCAAAGGTTGCAAGGAAAAAGTTCAAAGGAAATTGGGTCAAGTTTGCGGAGTACAGTCACAGCTAAAGGCGAATTCAATTTATCTTTGCTAATGTCAGTTATTCCTTTTGGGAAATTCTTCTGACTATTGGGATTGGATAGTTTGCGTCAACGTCGGACATTTTGATTGAACCCTGTGTTTTTAAGTTATGACCTGATAATAACTGCTCAAAGTATTTTTTAACTAAAGAAACTTATGAGACTGACTTTATAAGGCACTATCTTAGTCATCATCACTCAGCCATGATAAGTCCACTGCTGGACAGAGGCACGGTAATGATATCTAACAGTATTCCGTCTTCATACAAACGGTCGAAACTCGCGCTTCGAGGTCATTACACACTCTAGTACATTATTGGTACGCAACCAGCGATTCGCAGTCAAGGATGCGCTGTAGTCGGTGACGGACGAACGAGTATGTGATTGTTTCAAAGTTTATTAGTAGATATTGTTATATAAAAGCACATCCATTTTGGTGTAAGAATAAAATGGTTAAGTAAATATATATTATATTGTGCTGTTTTTGGTTGCGTAAATTCATCATTAAGCCACCCATTATAAAAAATCCTCAAATTACCGAAAAGTAAGATTATAAAATTATTTTTATTTTACCTACTTTTATCAATTTATTTCTTTTTAGTACCTAGGTAAGTATTTTAAAAATTCCACATACAAAGTAGGTACATATAATCTCCTTCTTGTATCAACAAACTTATCAATTTCTATTCGTCTGTCCAACTGAAACTCGGGAACGGCTTGACCGATTTAGCTAAATTTGGTTTTTATATAACTATTTGGGGAAGTCTAGTGTAGGTTTATATGGTAAGAAAACATGGAAAATTTAACGGTTATACGAAGTACACCGAGTCGGCTAGTTATAAATAAATAAGTAGAGGAGATAAAAACAAGTGACACGAAAAAAAAAAACTGGAAGTTTCCTAGGCTATATAGATACCAACTAACTGCCTCCGCGTGTAGTGGTTAGAGCGTTTGGCTTACACTACGGAGGTCACGGGTTCGATTCCCGGCGGGGGCAACGACTTTGCGCGTTGTTGTTGTTCCAGTTTGGTTAAATCATTGCAGGCTGATCACCTGTTTGTCTGATAAGAAAGAGGATCCGTGTTTCGGAGGGCACGTTAAGCCGTCGGTCCCGGTCGTTGTTACACAAAACCAAGTCAAAGGTCTATAATGCGGTTCAAAAACTCTGACACCAGTGTTAGTCATTAACACACACGATAAGAAAGATTTACATTTAATATTGAAATACGCGAAATATAATTATGAAATGGTTATACTAGTAATTATTGCTAGTTAACTACCAAGAAGATATTTACATTAAATGTGATGACTTCCATGCTAGGCTGGGATAAAAGGAAAAACACTGTAGACGTGGGTAGCCCTAGCGCGTGTTTATGTACCGCGCGGCGGTAGGCATTTATTTCAAGAACAGGCCCGAGTTACAATACTGTTAGATATCTTTACCGTGACAGAGGCCTCTCACAAGGATTCTTCCTTCCATAGGAAGTTATTGCCATACTCACCACGCTTGATAAACGTGTTGGTGAGCTCAGTTTATTTGGCTTATATTGCTTTCGACGCTGCTGCCCATCGAAGTCGTTTTCAAGCGAGGGACAGGAGTGAATTTGTTGGATTTGGGAAAATGGGATAAAGGTCTTTGGGATACTACTCACTCGGCTGAATCAGGGATGAGTAAGCAGCAGTTCGGGGAGCCGAGTAAGCAGTAGCGAGCGTACCCGTATCCATTAACTGCAACCACCGGACAGGTAGTTGCGAATGACACCCCCTGGCTAAATGGGGCACATAGAACCGATAGCCGATGGGGCAGAAAGGTGCTCGAATGGCGACCATGGCAAGCGCAGCGTTGGACACCCACCGACCAGGTATTCGGACGACCTAGCCAAGGTTGCAGGAAGACGCTGGATGCAGGCCGCTTCCTACCGGTCATATTGAAAATCCTTGGGGGAGGCCTATGTCCAGCAGTGGACTTCTTGCGGCTCAGATGATGATGATGAAATTTTTAAGTCTGGCACTATCTCAGTTATCATCATCGTCACTCAGCTACGATAAGTCCGCTTCTGGACAAGGGCCTCTCCCAAGGGTTCTTCGTTGCATCCTACTTCCTTATCCTTACTATATAATATTATAAATGCGAAAGTGAATTTGTTTGTTTGTTACGCTTTCACGCCGTAACTACTGAACCGATCATCATGAAATTTTGCATACAAGTTCTCTGGAGTACAGAGAAGTACATAGGCTACCTTTTATCCCGGGAAAAAGTACTATTCCCGAGGGATCGACATTGTCGCGGGCGGAGCCGCGGGCGAAAGCTAGTAACATTATAAATGAATCGTTCACATTACATGATATAAAAAATGTTGTTTGTAAAGTCGTTTTACGGACGATAATTTTACGTAATAATGGTGGAGATAGATGCGCGACAAGCCGCACTTTAAGGCCGATCGTGCCTCTCTATCGCTTGTTCCGCGCTTTTGCTTGCACTCAGAACGTGACACTTTTTCGTACGTGCAAATGTTCATAGATTGATAAGATGTTATCACGTTAAAAAGAATGCCATGTTAATTTCTAAATGTATCTTTGTATAATAAGAACACAGCTGGTTATAGGCTTAATTTATCAACTCTCTATACTTAACAAAAACGCTTTATAAATACTTCGTATTATGTGCAGCGTTAGTTATCTTAGTGCTGTAGATGTACATCCCATGGGAAATGTATTTTTCTAGATAAAATATACTCTTTATTGTTTCCTTTATCCCTGATGAGCAGTTATAGGATAAAAGGTACACCTGAATAAAACTTTTGCTTTAGATTAATAACTTTCAAACGTATTTGATATTGGCCGTGTGGTTTCTGGCAGAGTAGAATAGTCGCTCCTAGTCTTCCCATGGAGGTTGTAAGAGGCGACTTAGGAAATACAAGCTAAACAAAGCTCATAAACATTAATGAGACCTATCCAACCCGTCTGGCCAGCGAGGAGAGTGTAGACCAAATCCTCTGTCTGCTCTGACCAAGTACGGCTCCGGTAGTACAGAGAGGGTCATGCTCCTGCAGTGGAGACTAAATAGACCTGATGATGATTACGGTAAAATTAAGTTACTGTTATGTTAGTTTGAGTGCACTTTTAGATAGATATATGCGTTTATTTTGTACACTAATGTTACTAGTTACATCCAAAGTAGGACAGGTGTTGAATTTTTAATATGTGCGGTCTTGAACTCTTGACTCGTATATCGATGATAATGATGTATTTGATATAAAAAAATCGTGTGCAGCTGGCGTTCATCGATTTATAAGTCGTTATCACGTCCAAAAAGGTGTAGAAAGATAAAACCCTGCTATTGGATATTCTCTGTGAATGTGTAACAGACAAGTTTTCCGCCCGAGTAGTCACACGTCGGCGTATCGCGTTCCAAATAAAAACTACTGAATGTCAGTCATACAACGCAAGATCACAGAATGGGTAAAGTATCAAATAAAATACGGAAATATGTAAGATATATAATACGTAAGATGGGCTGAATTTTGTACTAAAACTACTGAAAACTTATGAAAAAAACCGATCAAGTGCGAGTTGGACTCGCGCACGAAAGGTTCCGTACCATAACCTATAAGTTTTAAATTATTTAAAAATATATATTATATGATTTAGGTAATTGAAAATTTATGCTTTTCGCAATTTTTCTTTATCTGTGCTATAAGAAGTTGCTTCGTACTATATTTCAAGATTCTCAGTTCACGGGAAGTACCCTGTAGGTTTTGATTCCCTTGCGACTGTGAAAATTTGCAGCATAAACGGTTGTATTCTTTTGATTGCGTTGGCTTAAAATTTTCATTTTTCCATAGCTCCCAGGGACAGTAGACCAGAGTATTTGATATGAATTTCAGTTTGATACCTCCATGCGTTCCTGAGAGATAGGGTCTTGACAGACAGACAGACGGACAACAAAGTGATCCTATAAGGGTTTTGTCTTTTTCCTTTTGCGGTACGGAACACTAAAAACGACTATAGGACACTCAAAAGCAAGCTTTCTAAATAGCAAGCTTTGTCTTTTTAGGGAAAAACATCCGGTTGCTAATAAAGTTACACACTACTTACTTAATTTCTTACGGCCTTTTTCTTAGTTAAACCTAGGTTCAAGGTAGAAGCTATGAACAGAACACAGGTATGTCTTTTTGTATTCATAGAATAGAACCAAAGGCTATGTTCACCAAGATTTTTCCATAGTTTAATATATGTAAATTTTTATATAAACGGTCGCTACCTATTTTCACGGTTATAGTACAACCGCAGAAGTTTAATTCTGAACTTCAATAGGCCGTTTGGAAGCTTTTTACGCGAGCCTGCTACGATTTATTTCATGCCAACGCATTTGAATGCGTACTTTTGTGGTGACTTTGTGACGACCTTCGTGAATTAAAATGAAATAAGCCAATTTTATTCCTTTGAAATCCTTTGTTGCCAATATTTCATTTGGAATTCTTGTATTCGAGTCACTGGCTAGTAAGAAATAAACGAAGATTTTTTTAAAATTTTAAACTAGGATCGTTTCTAGGGTTTCGTACCCAAAGGGTAATAAAAGGACCCTATTCATATGGGTCGCTGTCCGTATGTCTGTCCGTCCAACCGTCCATTTTAATGTGTGCAGTTTTTATATGTGTCACAACAATTATCTGTGTGTATGACAGACAAGACCAAAGATTTCAAGAATCAAACAATAGAACTAATGCTTTGGTTTCTACTATTGCGGGGTCGCACTTTTGTGTCCCTACGAATAGGTTAGTCCTGTATACGTTAACGAGAAACCCTTACAACCAACCACCACCTTAGAGACTAAGGCATAAGAAAATAAATTATAAGAAAAGAAATAATACAAAAATTATTTAAATTTAGAATAAAAAAACAACGGGTTGCTCTCCGGGAGTGCCGGCAGAAGTAAAAACTCCGCGCGGTAGGAAGAGTAGGGGATATTACTTCCTCTCCTACGCCGCGCTGGTCTCAGGTTTTGTCTGTTCAATTTTCAATCAGGTCACGTGTCCTGACGCGAGCATAACATTTTTTTATCCATCCCAAAAAGTGAACAACGCCGCTTTCACTTCAAAAACTTGACGATGCATATCTCTACATTTCACAAAAGCTCTTTTGTGAGCCAATAACGCAAAAATTGCGTGTTTTACGCTCTGTTACATGATATGACTTACAAACGTTAAAGTTAAATGTGATAATGTTAAATACGCCAAGTACACACGAATAACAATAAAGGGGCAATAACGAAGGTAACGCTGAAACGTTTCTGAACGCTCCCACTTTAATTTGTAAAGGAACCTGGGTTTATAGCTTTAATTATTTCGAGCAAAGCGAATATACGCCATTCGGAACGTAACAGGATGTGTTATGAATACGCGCACGCCGCCTTATTAATGTTTGAACATGTTAAGGGCCTGTCAACGGTATTGGGTGTTGTTATTTTATAGTACCTAAGTACCAGCAGGCCTGTCTCACTCCCCGGGTCGGTATTGAAAAGATATATGGGCGGCGTACCGCTTGCTTTTATTGTATAATAGCCTTATTTAATAATAAATTAATAAGGTGGTGTTTAAATTGTATTAGTTTTATGAATTATTTTATATTTAAAAAACTTCTTGTATTTTTTGATGTAAAATTGATTAGTTAAATGCTAAAAATATAATGTGAATCATGTAACTTGTTTTGCTTAAACAAGTGGCGTGAGCGACGTAGTGGTGGGAATAGAAGTGGGGTTGTTTACTGTTAGTATTTAAGTCCGCACGCCCTTTGTGCGAGATCCCCGCTCCGACCCCTCTTCGGCTCCGAATAGCCAGAGGAATCCCACTATCCGACCCCGTCGCACTCGCCACCGGAATAGAGTGCGTAGAGTAAGATTAGCTCCGATTACTGGTGACCGCCCGGCGGTCCCGGGTGACTCGCACCCAGGATAGGCCCTTCTGGCAACGTAGCTTTCGGCCCATAAGGCAAAAGATGAGAGTTGCTGCTCTCTAAAGGCTTTTGCCATTGTTTCTCAGATTGGCCCTTCAGGCTTGCATGCACGCATACGCGGCCCATCAGGCAAAATGAGAGTTTGCTGTCTCTCCAAGCCTTGCGCACACAGGCAACGCCCAAAGCCGAGGTCCGTCCCTCCTGGGGGCCCTTTGGTGATGTTGTCTAAAAAGGTTGAGGGCACTCTGCCCTCGCCTTAAACGCCCGGTGAAGTAGCGAAAGCTCACTTGGAGCTACACAGTCATTTCAAAAAAAAAAAAAAAAAAGTGCGAGATCAGTCATTATTAAACTGTGTTGTGAGCTGTTACTCTGCCCGAAATATAAGTGATTTCTATATATATAAATAGTTTCATTTATTACAACAAATATGGAACCTGATAATGAACGTGAGTGTGGAATATCGCCGACAGATACATATGCGCGGCGAGCTGCGACACATTCGACAGGGGAAAACCGAACAAATTCGGTAGGCACGACGCGCGTTTGGTCATATTATGTGTTCACCGACTTCAACATATTATGACCCGTTTGTTCAGAGCTATAAGTATAAAATTGGCTTGTTAGGTATCTGAACTAAAAGGTGCTGCGTTCTGACGCGATGTAAATTACGCCGTATCGCTAACTACATTGAGTTAATATTTCTTTGAATACCTTAGCGGAGTGCAACTTATGTACCGTACTAGACTTATTATTCTGTGCTACCAGTGTCTACTTATAGATGTCATATGCAACATTTTTAGGGTTATGTACCAAAAGGAACCCTATCACTAGAGCCTCCGATGTCTATTTTACCCACTTCATATTCATCATCATATTTAATTTATGTGTTCTGAGTTATATATATATATATAATAAGGTAGATATTACATAATACTTACCAAAATATTTCACTTTGATGTTTCGACAGTCTTGTTTGATCTTTACAAGCGATACCTGGAAAAAAGGAAAAATATCATGAAACAATGACAAAACCTTTACCAAAACTAATTAAAGATAGATATGGAGTATTTAACAAGAGCGGAGCTCATGAAACATTCATGAAATTAAGATGTTTGAGGAGATAACCAATTTGGAAGTAAAACAGCGATCTTAGACATAGACTCTAGATAGAATATTCCTTTCTTAGTCCATATTTTCAAAGCTTATTGTTGTTGATTACTTCGCAACATACCTATATAATGGTTGAACATAAACATTACCATTAGGTGATCTTTCTGTTTGCTATTTTATATATACATATACGGACAGCAAAAATTTTTAAAATCTTTCTAATATTAGGAGAGCGAGGCGAGCAAGGCCAACAAGTTCAAAACCGATTGATTAAGACCAATTAATAGTCAGATAAAAGCGAAAGTAAGTTTTTTTGTTTGTTACGCTTTCAAGCCGTAACTACTGAACCGATCATCATGAAATTTTGCATTTTTATCCTTTTATTACTATTTCCGAGGGATCAACATTGACGCAGGCGGACCCGCGGGCGAAAGCTAGTCCATAAATAAAAGAAGACCGCCAGACAGCATTTTTACTCTCTTATTTTCTATTTCAATTCTACATACAGAATTCACTACTGAAAATTTTATGCCACCCGTGTACTTGCTGCTTGTTAGTCGGAAATGCAAAAAAAGAGATAGTATTGCCCGAGCCACGATAAAAGGTAAAAAAGTTTACTTTTTTCAGCTAACAACCAGCATGGCGGTCGTACTGCTCGAAATTCAGAGTCCTACTAAATCATCATTACTTTGAAATATGGGCATTGATACAAACATATTTTTAATTACATAAAACATGCACGTGTAATAATAATTTACTTCGTTCTATGTGTCTCAGGGGCACCGCTAGTGCCTTTGAATAGCGGGGTTCGATCCCCGGCCAGGGCAAGATGGAAAACGTTATTTTTCAGATAGGCCTGGGTACTTGGATGTTTACCTTTGGAAGATAGCAAAAGATTTAAAAAATATTTCTTAAATAGAAAGCGACATTAGGGGCGATCCCCTAATAACGTCACGTACTTAGTAGGGTGGGGGTCAAATAAAAGTGACAGCGTGTGACAACAGGGGTGAAGGGTCATAATCTTGTGACGTCACATGTAAAAAGCCTAAACAGCTTTAACCGGTGACATCAATCTCCATACATATATTGAACCTTTTTTTACTGAACAAAACTTAAAAATTAATACGCAAAATCTTTGTCTATTTCCACTTTTTTGCTCAATTACAAGCATTAATAAATTAATTTCATTTAATAAAATTCAATTCAAACTAATAAAATTAAAGAAGTGGGTAGTTAGTGTAGTTGTATTGTAGAATTGATATTTTTTTATATGTTCTTACGTCACACTTACGGGGGGAGGGGATCAAAGAAGTGACCATCTGTGATAAAGACGAAGGAGGGGCCTAAATGTAATGAAATTGGTGTGACTACGAGTACCACTGTCAATCATAGGCCATATTTCATACATACATACATTACTATGTATCACGTATCACGTATCTTTCCCTTGCGGGGTAGACAGAGCCGTCTAAGCAGACCTTATGGCCACATTTAGCATCCTGGAGGGCATGTCGGTAGAAAACGGAATCAAAATAGTGATGGGATGCTAGCCGCATATCGCTTATTGACAGGATTCCGGATTTTCGGACCCAGATTTTCGCCCATTCTCTTACGATCTGCTCGTTTTTTTCTCTTCTCCCAAAGCAGCATGGAAGATATTGCGTACCTTAGCTATATTAGTATATTACATTTAGCTATTAGTTCATAGATTCAGGTGTTACTTTGCGGAAGTCAAAGCTACATTTACTTTGAGATAATTTACTTTGCGTGCTTCCGCCAGCAGTATCGACCAGGGTTGCATGCATCAACTATTGGTGGCGGGCATGAAGGGACTAACAGTAGTGGGTGGGCGCTGGCCAGCAATAGTTTGCATGAACTAACTGGTGGCGGAAGCACGCAAAGTAAATTGTCTCAAAGTAAATTTAGCTATTATTTCATCATTATATGAATTCGATAGGAATAAGGTGGGGAAAGATGTTTTGTGATCTAATACGACACGACTATTTTATCAAACCCATTTTGAAAAGGAAGATCGAAGTCAGGAGTGGAAAGGGCAAAAAGGACTTTCATAGATGTAATAAAAGAGTCGTGTCGCGTCGCGTCGTATAGGTCAAGGATAAAGCCGAGGATAAAGAAAGACGTAAAATACTCAACCGACAAGTACCTACGTAGTTCTTAAAATAATAATGACGATGCATCATTGAAATGTTTTAATAATTCTCCGGCGAGCTCCGGGGCGCAGTGGTCAACACGCCAGCCTGCGACACGAAGGTTCCCGGGTTCGATCCCCGGTCAGGTTATGATGGAAAACAAAATCTCTCATCATCATTTCGTGTAGGCGATACGGTCTATAGACCATGCACACTCTGGTGTCAGAGTTCTTCGGAACTGCCTATTGGTTTCTGACGTGGTTCCTTTAACGACTACCAGATGGCAGACGGGACCAACGGCTTATAAAGTGCCTTCCGAAGCACGGAATCATCTTTGTCGGGTCGTTAAATTCCCTCTAATATGGTTGAGTTCAACGATGGCTGATCCATGCGTCAACTCGTGAACGGGTGCTGCTAGGGGGGACAGGTCTGCTCGGCCTCTTTGAGACTACTGTGTATAATGTAAAATATTATCATTGCACACTCGATCGCTAACATAATATGTTCCAAAAAATAAATAAAAATATATAAAAATTTTAATCATAAAATGAAAAAAAAATTATAAATGAAGAAATTAGATGATAAATGATAAAGATAGATGATAAAATAAAAAAGCCCCTCAGGCGAGTAGGCGACCAATACTGTTGAAAAGAGTTTCTTTTGGCGTTTCTTCTCTGCAGTGGTCGGTTCCGAAACGCTAGTAGTCTGTAGCTTTTGCACATTAAGTAATAATATACGAGGGGTGATCCAAAAGTAATGATAATCGGTTATTTCTAGCCAGCATAAAAATCTGAAATATTTTTTCCTGGTTGCTTATGTAGTTACTAGTTGAGCATAAAAAAATCATATAAATAGGTTACGATTTCTGGGAGATACATTTATTTGAAAACCAACCGTCGCAGTGAACACATCAAAATGGAGAACAATGAAATCAGGGCTGTCATCAAGTACCTCTGTCTGAAAAAAATGTCTACCAAAGACATACACAGCGACTTGGTGGAAACATTGGGGGAGTCTGCTCCTCCATATTCTACAGTTGCACGCTGGGCCAAGGAGTTTAAGCTGGGCAGAACATCGACTGAAGATGAACATCGAGAAGGACGGCCATCCACGTCCCTAACCGAAGATAACGTGAAAAAAGTCGAAAATATTGTATTGGCGGATAGAAGAGTGACCATCAGGCATGTAGCTGAGATCACAGGGATCTCATATGGCAGCATTCAAAGAATCTTTGCAAACGAATTGCATATGAAGAAGGTCTCTGCGCGTTGGGTACCAAGAATGTTAACCGACGAGCAAAAGAAAAAACGTGTTGACATTTCGAGGGCCAATCTCGAAAAGTTCCAAGCAGATCAAGAATGCTTTTTATCTCGTTTTGTGACTATGGACGAAACTTGGATCCATCATTTTGATCCTGAGACCAAACAACAGTCGAAGACTTGGAAGCGAGCCTCCTCTCCGACACCGAAGAAATTCAAAGTGTCAAGCTCTGCGGGCAAGGTTATGGCGTCGGTTTTCTGGGATGCCAAAGGAATCATTATGATTGAATACTTGGAGAAGGGAGCCACTATTACTGGGTACTACTACGCTGACCAAATAAGAAGACTGCGGGAGGCGATTAAGGAAAAAAGACGCGGCAAACTGCGAGCTGGAGTGCTGTTTCACCAGGACAACGCGCCGGCTCACAAAGCCACAGTTGCGATGGCTGCTATTCAAGAAACGGGATTCGAACTGCTAGAACACCCACCCTATTCGCCAGATCTAGCTCCCAGTGACTTCTACCTCTTTCCTCGGCTCAAAGAACACCTCAGAGGCGAAAAATTTGAAGACGATAGCGCAGTGATGGCTGCTGTTGAGGCGTTTTTGGAAGGTCAAGACAAAGAATTTTTTTTAAAAGGAATCGTGGGTTTAGAAAAAAGATGGACTAAATGTATTAACTTATTAGGAGACTACATTGAAAAATAAAATGTTTTTTTCGCTTTCATCACCGTGTTTTATTTTCATTATCATTACTTTTGGATCACCCCTCGTAAATATGACTAAACTAGATCCTTTAAAATGGGATTTGACGTGAAAAAGTGCCTGCAAAGGCCTATTTTCTGAATAAACATTTTGATTTTTTGAATTTTTTTTGAATTTTTTTATTTTCTGACAATCAGGTGATTCAAGCCTGCAATGTCCTAACCACACTGGAAACAACTTAACAAAGTACGTTTCCCGTGGGAATCGAACCTACGACCCCTATAGTAGTAAAAAAGGGGGGCGATGTTTATATAGGCAAACGTGATTCCTTAGTCCAATCTACTCCTACTAGAACCATTATTGACTTCTACATTCATTTATATAAAAATATTTTAACACTAACAACACCTTAGCTTAGAGCTAACTTGAACTTTAATTGGCTAGCTCCGTGGCGCAGCGGTTAACATGCCAGCCTGCGACACGAGAGTGCCGATCCCCGGCCAGGTCAAGATGGAAAATGGTCTTTTTCAGATTGGCCTGGGTCTTGGATGTGTATCTATATATGTATTTGTTATAAAATATAGTATCGTTGAATTAGTATCCCATAACACAAGTCTGGAACTTACTTTGGGGCTAGCGCAATCTGTGTGATTTATCCGTATATATTTATTATTATTCACTTTATTCAACTTTAATCTTAGGTCTAAGTTTTATAATATTGGTATGAACAATAAATATAAAAACATTATAAAACCTAAACCAGCAGTCAGCAGCGGGGCAAAGTTCAAGCTACCGGCGGCTAAGGCTGCAGAGAAAGAAACCTCCTGACTATGCGTGACGTGTCCAGGAGTGCTGCCTTCTCTATCTGACCCTTGATCCAGCCATCCAGCGAGAGTCTCTTAAGGTGATGGTCGAGACTCTTCGCTATAAGGCCGTTTGCAGATACAGCTAATATATTATTAACTATTATTCACACAATTTTTAGCCGTGTGGTATCCGGCAGAGTAGAATAGGACCACTCCAAGTCTTCCCGTGGATGTCGTAGAAGGCGACTTAGGAAATACAAGTTAAACAAAGCTTATAAAATCTGAGAGACCTCTCCCACCCGTCTCCCCAGCGTGGAGAGTGTAGGCCAAGTCCTCTGGCTGCTCTGGCCAAGTATGGCTCTAGTAGTACAGAGAGGGTCGTGCTCCTGTAGTGGAGACTAAAAAGGACCTGATGATGATTCACACAATATTGCCTCACCCTAAAAGGCATGTATAGCTAAAACGAGCTATAGGTAGTTCGTGTTCGCACACTCAAAACTGCATCGCTGCAAGCTGTAAGTGTACCGCATTGCAATCTCATGACCTTGGCCTGCTTGCTGCGCATATTGACACACGGCTTCCTCGCTACTCTGTGAGACTTTAGTATACATTTAGTACCTATAGTAGTTTATTAGCTATTGCGTTTTAATACTTACTAGCTTTTTCCTGCGACTTCGTACGCGTTGAAGTTGAAAATGGATCTGATAGACTTTTTCACGGCAAATCACATTTTAAAGGAACTAATTTAGTAATATTAATATTATTATTTTTTTCGTGCAAAATCTGCATACTACTTTTGTTTTGGACTGGCCGCTGCAGATATATACAGCGTGATTTTGAACCCCCTAGCTTTATTGAAATCTGGGCAAATCTGCTATGTAAGTGTCAAAATAGGTAATATGAGCTGGAGCCTACACTAGGGCAACCCTGTATTTCAGGCCTCCAGGTCTCGCCTATGAAAAACAACTCCAGAGGTGTTCATGTCATTGTATGCACTTTTAAGTTATAATGGAAAATTGTGTATATACAACGTGATTTTGAACCCCCTAGCTATATTGAAATCTGGGAATCAGAATCCCTAATGGAACACAGAATTGCAAGAAAAAAAGGTGAAAAACTAAAAAGAAAATTATGTTTTCCATACAAACTCGCCGATCAGTTGGACGAATTTCTATGAAAGGTTAAATTTATTTTTTCGCTCCAGCTCACATTACCTATTTTGACACTTGCATAGCAGATTTGTTTTGAAGTCTTGGTTGTGTGAGAAATAAATAATTTTTATTATTATTATTTGATAGAGAAGACTGGACCAAGGAATCATTTTGTACAATAGAAATTATGTACCATTAAAATCAGAAACCATCATAGAAATTTTGCCCCCCTTTTTCACCCACACGTTGTTTTTGAGGGGTTGAATTTCGGAAAATCCTTTCTTATCGGATGCTTACGTCACACAATGAACACTCCCTAAAAGTTGCAGGTCTTTACGATCAGCGGTTAGCAAGATTTGAATAAGCGATGTGGCTAGCAATTCATCATCAACATAATTGGTTGTAGGGGGACCAACACGCCAAAAGTCTCCCACTCCCCCCCCCTTATAACATGTGACGTAAGTTATGGATGGCCCCAAAAGTAATTAAATGGCCCTCTGTACAAAAAATGATTTTAAAAAGTGTTTTACTTTTTAAAATCATTCAATTCATTTCACATCACATGAACGTATTCCATACTTAGCAACGTCTCGTTTAAAATCTACAACTGAATATCAATTGGCATAAAAACTGCAATGCAACAACATCAAGCCCAATAAATGTTCAGGACGGAGACAGTTGAATTCAATCGTACTAATAATTACAATGACCTCGGTGCCCGATCATTTTTCTGCAAGTGTATTAACTTGCACAAAAATGATTGGAAATACCAAAATAAGTCATACAAGTTTCAACTAGCAAATACAAGTATTTTAGTCAGTGGAAATGCATTGAATGGATTAGTTTAGCTCGCCAAACCAAACTAATCGAATAGATTGCTTACTTTGGCGAGCTCCGTGGGGCAGTGGTTAACACGCCAGCCTGCGACACATGGGTGCCCGGGTTCGATCCCCGGTCAAGTCATGAAGGAAAACGATGTTTTTCAGATTCACCTGGGTCTTGGATGTTTATCTATTTATGTAACTATTATAAAATATAATATAGTTGAGTCAGCATCCTAAAACACAAGTTCACAACTTACTGTGGGGCTAGCTCTATTTGTGTGATATATATTATTAGTTTGAATTCCCATTAGGTTCCGTATTTTTTTGTTTATTTAGGTATATGTTTAGTTATATTAAGTTGTGGTAAAGCTACGCTACCGACAAAATTATTTTTTTTTCTAGTTGGATGAATGGGCCGACTCGTCTGGGGAAGTACAACTCACAAAAAAATTCGACGTTTGAGTTTGAGTTTTACCGCTGCTATGCTTCGTTGTGAGTGAGAGGAGGCCCATCCTTCCCCCATGTCCTCTTCCCAACTCTTTGAAAGGCCGGCAACACTCCTAACACACACTGGTGTTACAGTTGTCGGGCAATGGGCAATGGTGATCGCTTACCAACAAGCTCCAAGTGAGCTTTCGCTACTTCACCGGGCGTTTGAGGCGAGGGCAGAATGCCTTCAACCTTTATAGACAACATCACCAAAGGGCCCCCAGGAGGGACGGACCTCGGCCCTGAGCGTTTACCCACTGGTATCTACACTAGTGTAATGAAACCACCGTTTAAGTGCAAATATATTTATAAAACTCCACACTTATTATTAACGTCCGGAAAACAGTAGACATCAGTGTTACCATGTCTTTAAATTTGAAAGATACTAATATTATGGTAGTGTTGCAATGATTAGTACAGGTTTTTGATGAAAATACGGAAATCATGCTACTAGTAGATATCAGAATTGTTACTCCCATCGAACTCAAAAACAAAATAAAATGACGTCATGAATGTTTGTCGATATGTGGTTTACAGTATACGATCATTATAGTGCGGTTTCCAATGCGGTTTTCGCCAATTTGCACGCTAGTTTTCTGAATTATTCATTTACGAGTAGTGCGGATCAGTTGGATTATAATCATACGAAATTGTGATGCATCGATGATCAGGAACTTCGGTCAACTAAATGGTCACTCGAGCCAATGAATTCGGGTTACTAACTATCGGTCAAATGGTTCGTTCACCTCTTAAGACCCATGACATTTCTGAATTTCTGTAAACAAAATATATCCTACGAGACGGATATATTTTGTAAAACTGGTCTTGAGAGGTTACCCTATAAACCCATATCTTTCTTTCATATAAAAACCGACTTTAATCAAACTACTGAACAGATTGTGATAAAATTTAAATGGGACCAACTTGTAATGAAAACATACCCTTTTACACAAAACAATTTTTTTTTTTAAATTGTTATATAAATGATGGAGTTCTGAGAAATCAAACATTAAAAAATATTTTAAAGTCGGGGAAAAATTAAGTCGCTTTCGCTGTCTGTTCGCTTAGATTGTTTAAACTACTCAACGGATTTTAAGCAGTTTTCAGCAATAAATAGAGTAATTGAAGAGGAACGTTTATATGTATAATTTGCCCCATATTAATATCTACATTGCACCAGTATGAAGGTCAGAACTATAGACATCCATGCCATACATTTTGATTTTAGATATAAAATTTTACACCATACTAGTTTAGTAACCAAAATATACATGATAGTTATCTAACTGAACTAAGTTCGATTTCCGGCCGGCCTGGCTTTAATCCCGATTTTTTTTTATTAATTTTTTTTTCTGTTAATATTGAAACTTGAATCGATTAACGACATAAACTAATTTTATTACACTAATAAATTTCAGAACCTGATTATCCATAAAAATATTTGTAAGTTTTAAATTATGATCCTATTGTTTGCCTAGGCTCTCAAAAACAATGTATTATGTCAAAGACAGTAAAATTCTAATAGTTATGTATAATGAAGCTCTCTTTTTATGTTTATATCCAAATCCGAGAGCCGATAGACGCGGATAACATTTTCCTGGCCCTCGGCTTTTCTTTTTCCCGCGATCTTAATCTACCAAAACGTCTCAATGTCTATCCTTCGTCGTCCATCAGGCCTGTCAACGTAACGCAATTACATGCGTGTGTTGTAGCCTTAACTGCTTGATTATGTGTCAAACTATAAATTGAAGAGAAGATAAACGACAACATAGCGGCTGTACATTTTTGCTAAAGTTATGCACACATCGGCAACATTCTAAACTACTGTATTTGTAAGTTAGCATTTTTTTTAGATTGCCCCTGTTCAAATGAATGCGTCAACCGCGTCTTTTTCTACGTAGATCAAGGCAGTTGTTATTGAGTATTATTTGTAACTAGCTTTTGCCCGCGGCTCCGCCCGCGTTAGTGTCGATCCCTCAGTATGTAGGTAGTTTGAGGCCCGGGGAAGGACATTGATATAGGGTAAATTGTAACAAACACCTAATGTAACCACTTTTACAGCATGATTTTGATTTACCTCTCATTCTGGGAAATTCTACTGTTCCCAAGAGATCGATATTAACGCGGGCGGAGCAGCGCCATGGGCAATAGCTATGTTTATACATGTTTTTGTTTTAAAATATAATATCGTTAAGTTAGTATCCCATAACACAAATCTCGAACTTACTTTAGGGCTAGCTCAATCTGTGTGATTTGTCCATATATATTTATTGATATATATGAGTTTTACATCTGTACACTAGTTATTTTGTAGCTGTAGCCTTACTGCATGATAACGTGAGAACTAGTTTCTTTTTCTCAAAGGTATACTGAGTCACCCAATCTGTGGAGTCACCATATGAGCACATTTACGTGTGGTTATAAGTTTACAACCACTACGACGTTCGTCATAAAACTATTTCCTCGTACGAGCGTGTTCACACGTCACACGTCATTATTATGACTAATATTGTTTATGTCAATAAACGTAACAAACTTACTGTTATTTTCCCGTTTTATAAAATAATAGCCTTTATGTAAAATCCGAAACATTTTTCAGTTAAATAGTACCTTAAAGTAACTGGAAATCTAATTTATTGAACATTACGGATCCTAATTAGGGCACTTGCAAAGGACCGAATCGGAAAATAAGAATTCTTTATAGCGTTGAAATTGCTGAGAGCAGCGAAATCTCACCCTAACGAGCAGGCGTGATAGAAATGATTTATCTTGTGTAATTAGCTTTGTCAGTAGAAATAATGACAATGACTGCGGAACCTCTGTAGGTAACTCTTTTATTTGTTGTTTCAACTCAATGTGAAATTTTTATCGTTCTGGACCCTTTAAGGGTTGACTCAGACCATCAAAATGAACAACTTTTCCTATGAGAACAATGCTGGGAACTCAAAAAAGAATTCGACATTCCCATACAAACTGGCCGGGTGGCGGAACTCTTTCGTATGGAAATGACGAAATTTTTTTTGACTTCCCAGCGTTGGTCCCATAGAAAAAATTGTTCGTATTGATTGATAAAAATTTCACCGTGTATATCTATATTGGTTTTGAAACTCCTGTGAATAATTATTTGAATGTCATCAGACATAGGATCTCTGCTAGAATACAAAAGTTAGAAAATAAAGATTTAAAAATCACTCCAGTTGCTCTTACAGGTCAAAGTCAGTTGGTCTTTCAGGTCAGTCAAAGATCTTTTCCTTTTCATGCTGTCCCGACCCGACCCCACATAAGTGGAATGAGGAGTGAAGGAGATTTAATGTCAATCAAACCATAGAAATTACAGACGTATTATGTTTTTGCTCCGAAAAATTAAGATCTTTTGCGATTACAAAAATGTTGAATGTGATTTTTACTGTTGTTATATGCGTATTCTATTTTACTCCCCTATTTTCTAAAATAAAGCCATGGGATATATTTTTTTCTTGTAAATTATATGTTACATATACACGGTGAAATTTTAATCGTTCGATATGAAAAACTTTTCTTACTTTGAACTCAAAAAAAATGGGCAGAACACAAAAAATATTTTGGCCGCCCGGTCAATTTGTATGGGAACGTCAAAAAAATTTTTGAGGTCCCAGCATTGGTCCCATAGGAAAAGTTGTTTATATCGACGGGCTAAATCATCCCTTTAAGGGTCCAGAACGATCAAAATTTCACTGTGTATATTGTCAATCAATCATGTTCATAAAATCCACACGGACTAAGCCGCGGTCAACAGCTAGTTAAAAAAATAGAGATAAAACACAGCCCTTATTAATTAATACAGGGTTCTATCTTGGTATCGAACGACTTCATCTTGGTCAATTTACGATCAACGTAAAAGTAACGGCAAAGGTTAAACGATGATATCTGACGGTTAACGAGCTCTGGCGTGGCGTGGTCTGTCGGGACCTCAAAATTGTATCGGTAAATGGGCCATTTGTTCTGGGATCTTAATTTTATCTCGTACTTGTAGTATGAAACATTTGACCTGTTGAAGATAACCGTTTTTCTAAAAAGAACTGGGCAGGTACGAGTGGGACTCGCGCATGAAGGGTTCCGTAGCATTACCTATAATAAGTTTAAAATTATTAAATATTTTTTTTATATATGATGTAATAAGAAAAAAAAATATGCTTATCGCAATTTTTCCTTTATCTGTTCTATAAGACGTTGCTTCGTACCAAATTTCAAGATTCAGGGTTTACGGGAAGTACCCTGTAGGTTTTGATTCCCTTACAAATGTCGTAAATTTTGATTTGCGCCATAAACGGCTGTATCTTTTGATTGCTTTGGCTTAGAACTTTGATTTTTTCATAGCTATAAGGGTCAAAAGACCTGAGTATTTGATATGAATTTCAGCTTAATACCTCTGTACCTCCACGCGTTCCTGAGAAAAGACAGACAGACGGACAGCAAAGTGATTCTAAAATGGTTCCGTTATTTTCAATTAAGGTACGGAATCCTAAAAAGGAGTATATTGTTTTACGTGTTCGTGTATTTTTATAAGTATGTAATGTGAGATTCCTAATTTCCCCATAACTTCTTAATGCCTCAACGGATTTGAACGATATACGAGTCAAGACCGCACATATTAAAAATTCAACACCTGTAACCTACTTTGGCTCCTTTGGCCGCCGCATTCTGTACTGTAACATTAGTGTACAAAATAAACGCATAGCCCCCAACACGTATCTTTGATTTATAACTTATCTAAAAGTGCACTCAAACTAACACAACAGTACCTTAACTTCACCGTCATCATCATCAGGTCTTTTTAGTCTCCACTGCAGGAGCATGACCCTCTCTGTATTACCGAAGACACACTTGGTCAGAGCAGACAGAGGATTTGGCCTACACTCTCCTCGCTGGCCAGACGGGTTGGAGAGGTCTCATTGATGTTTATGAGCTTTGTTTAGCTTGTATTTCCTAAGTCGCCTCTTACGATCTCCATGGGAAGACTAGGAGTAATCCGATTCGACTCTGCCGGAAACCACACGGCAAATTTCATCGTACGGGTTGTAAAATGTGGTTCGTACAGTCTTGTAGTATAATCCTTACAGGCTCCCGAGTGACGCTATAATGTTTTATCCATGGCAGTCGTATTTTATTGAAGTGAAAATTTCTTTAACGGTGTCGTGCTTTTTTTGGGATCAGTAATAAAATATTAAACTCTCGTCAGGATACGTCACCTGATCGAAAATCCGTAAGACCAAGTGACTTGAGACTGCCCCGGGCGGCGCGGCGCTGAGCAGGAGACGAAGTAATATACCCCTCTCTTTCTACTGCGCGGAGTTTTCACTTCTGCCAGCACTCCCGGAATGCAAACCGTTGTTTTTTTTTTTTTTGTAAATACGCTTGCTTGCATGTACGAAAAACGCGGTCAACTACAATATTCACGTTTAATAAATAACGTCAACCACATGAATATTGTCATAATAACGGACCCCGATCCATCATAGCTAAGGATGCAACCGGAAAAATGCTTAGAAAAAGAATAATAAATTAGGGTACTTACAGCTAGAGGAAGAAAAGCTCTAAATATCACTATTATATCGCTCTGACTATTTTGCCTTACCTTAGCATTAGCAAACAAAGTCAAGTATTACAGTCATGTTCTATAATCATTTGAATTTTTTATCTACCTAGTATATTAGTGGTTTAATAGAACGAAGAGCAGTGGTTTTACACAAATAGATGCAGAACAAATATATCGATGACATCGTTAAAAGTAGTTCACATGACCAAAAAGTTTGCGAACCATTATGCGCCCAGGAAAGTTTTTGACTACGAGTAGATTTGTATCTAAAACATTTGTGCAGGTATTTTTTTTTACCTACATAAAAATTATGTATAAGTTACCCGGAGGATAAAGATATTTTAAGTGTAGACAAGTTACCGGTACCATCTGTGATAAGCGGCTCCTATGGAAACTAAAGGGTAAGGTCTATAAGACCACAATGAGACCTGCTTTGTTGTCTGGAGTGGAATGTTGTGCGACTAGGAAGAATAAATAAATAAATATATATATACGGACAAATCACACAGATAGAGCTAGCCCCAAAGTACGTTCGAAACTTGTGTTATGGGATACTAACTCAAGGATACTATATTTTATAACAAATAAATATATAGATAAACATCCAAGACCCAGGCCAATCTGAAAATGATCATTTTCGGGGATCGAACCCGGCAGACTGGCGTGTTAACCACTGCGCCACGGAGCTAGCCAAAAAAGCTAGGAAGAAAGAAGAACACAAACATGTGGCGGAGATTCGGATGCTGAGATGGATGTGCGGAATCACGAAGTTGGATAAGGTCGGGAATTGATAAGGGGGAGTTTGCACCTGTAATGGAGAAGTTACAAAGCCATCGTTTGACATGGTATCGCCATGATATGAAAGAAGCAAAGATGTTCGGCACCTCTTCTCACAATATAAAAAAGGTGATGATGATGATAAAAGAAAACGTATCTATGAGAAATAGCCATAAATAGTACAGCATTACAAAAATGGCGTCTCTACAAGAGCCACATTAGCGCTTATGTCACTGCAAATAGTTTAAAAATAGCAATCTAATTTATCTAACTTGTCCGTTGATGTGGTAACCGGTTTGTGAACTTTTATATGAAGGGGATTACGTAACTTTCGCAATGAACGTAATGGTCTCTCTCTCTCACTAAGCTGAACCTAAATCTACATTTTAGACGTACATACCGGTAAATTGTGAACAGGTATGAATAGAACTAGATTTGATTTTAAACCTTATTGACTGAGAAATAAAGGACAGTACGAAATAGTTTCGATTTTAGACGTTATTTGCATTCAATGGTTCGCATGATAATGATGCTATTCTGTTATAAACGGAAATGGAATACTTTCACAAACGTTTATTGTGATGATCAAAAATCTGTGATATACAGGCTGATTTTTAATTATCTGGCAGTGTTTTGGTGTTGGAATCGGATTCCCTGATAAAATATAGACTTGCAGGAAAAAAGGTAAAAATTATGAAAAAAATTGAGCCTCCATACAAATTCACCGATCAGCTAGTCAAATTTCAATGGAAAGTTTTTTTTTTTTTTTCAAAAATTACCTTTTTTTTTTATTTAATTATCTTGCGTATGTATATTCTATTAGGGATTGTGTTTTTCCGACATTAGTGGAAGGAAGGTTGTGGTGTGCATGGTCGATTGGCCGTGACGCCTACTCGAAATGATGATGAGTGGAAGGAAGCGTTGCCAGGTAATTAAAATCAACCTGTATACACCGTGAAAATTAATACGGACAAATCACACAGATTAAGCGCCCCAAGGTAAGTTCGAGAGTGTTAAGGTATACTTACTCAACTATACAAAAAATGTAGATAAACACCCAAGATCCAAGCCAATTTAAAAAACATCATTTTCCATCTTAACCTGACCGAGGATCGCACCCAGGACCTCCCGTGTGGCAGCCTGGCACAATAACCACTAGGTCACAGAGCTCGGCAAAAAATAAAATAAATAAATATTTTTTTCTGTTTGTTGAAAATGTATCATTATTTGAAATTCAGAAATGTTACGTAGGTATGAAATAACAAGGGCAATAAACGCTATCTTGTGACTTGTGACTCATGATATGTTATAGTAAAGTATACTGTATTTTACGTAATATCTTTACTAATTTTGTGGTGTCATATGACACTGAAGTGTTTTTTTTTTCTATTCCATTTTGGATCAGTTCGCACGCTATCTTGCGAATTAAACTCTTTTTGAAGGTCATTCTAAATAGCTCTTTGTTAAAGTAAATAATATGTTATATATAATAATACCTATTAAAATTATATTATGTATGATATCAGGAATTTAATTGTTTATAATATAAGACTGCAAAAAAGGAAGCGAGTCCCTGATGGAAAGTGATCACCGCTGCCCATGGACAACTGCAACACCGTTGCCGACCATTCAAGGCGTCGAGGGGAAGAAATAGGGGGTGAGGATGGGCCTCCAGCTCTCTCACTCACCGAACGAAGCATAGAAGCGGTATAGATTCTATTTAAACGTGATTTTCTATAAGAGTGTGGTACTTCCCTGGGCGAACCTGCTTCATTCATGATACTAGCAAAAATGAATTTTGCCGGTAGCGTAGCTCTACCACGACTAGGATGCATGTTTCTTTTAGTATCATTGAAACTAACGTGGGATATAGATATATTTATTTATTTCATTATGTACTAAAAGTGGGTCACTCACGTTCAGTTAGTTCGGGACCCTCCGCTGCGCGTCTCGCACTCGCCTTGAAAATTCCTCATGAGTCCGAAACTATAGTCGGCAATCCCGACGAAATAGCACGTGAGGGACCCGTTTTAAGTACATAATTTCTTTTAGTACTTTTGGGATTATATGCGGCATTTGTCTCTTTTGATTTTTAAATATCTCGTACAAGCATCAAACCACGTGAATTATTTGCTTTGTTATTACTTTACTAGCTTTCGCCCGCGTTAATGTCGATCCCTCGGGAATAGTACTTTTTCCCGGGATAAAAGGTAGCCTACCTATGTCCTTCTCCGTACTCCAGAGAATTTGTATGCAAAATTTCATGATGATCGGTTCAGTAGTTACGGCGTGAAAGCGTAACAAACAAACAAATAAACAAACAAACAAAATCACATATTAGTAAGAAATTAAGGATAAGGATATAACTGGACACGTCTGAATGATGGAAAGTACATCTTTTCTTTAAAAATATTGATAACAAACTTTCGATTTATGTGGAAAACGCAGTCTGACAAAAATCTCTCTTTGAATCCTATAAAACTTTCTGTGAAAATTTATATTTGTTATGTACAATTGTGACAAATATTATGTTTCCGAAACAATAAAAATCCCGTCAAACCATTTGATTAACTGCCTCCGTGTTACAGTGGTTAAGGCGTTTGCCTGTAGACCTAGAGTTCGTGGGTTTGATTCCCACGGGAAACAAACTTTGTTTAGTTGTTTCTAGTTCAGTTAGGACATTGCAGGTTTGAATCACCTGATTTTCTGATAATAAAGATGATTCCGTGCTTTGGAAGGCACGTTAAGCCGGTTGTCCCGGCTGCCATCTGGCAGTCGTTAAAGGAACCACGTTAGAGGCCGAGAGGCTGTTCCGAAGAACTCTGACACCAGGGTGTGCCTGGTCGATTAACCGTGTCACCTACACGAAATGATGATGATTAGTTTATAAATCACTTGGATCACGCTTTGCTAATTAGTCGTTGTTATACGTATGAGTCACCATTATTGGTTTCATAAAGACTACATCGTACTAACGTAAGGAATTCATTGATGACTCAACAAGTGACACCGATTATAGGTACCAAACGAAGCAGGTACCAATCACTTCTAGTCGTTCAAGGACTTTGTAAAACGGTGTTGTGCTGTTATTTTGCTTTTATGCGATATTTACTCGTAGACCTTTTTAATATCACCATCAAAAAAAAAAAATATATACGGACAAATCACACAGATTGAGCTAGCCCCAAAGTAAGTTCGAGACTTGTATTATGGGATACTAACTCAATACTATATTTTATAACAAATACATATATAGATAAACATCCAAGACCCACGCCAATCTGAAAAAGATCATTTTCTATCTTGACCTGACTGGGGATCGAACCCGGGGACATCATGTCGCAGGCTGGCGTGTTAACCACTGCGCCACGGAGCTCGCCGTCAATATCAATACACAGTATTTGAAGACTAATCATGAAAACCACTAGGGCGATTTTGATTAGGTTTTCATTAACGTGTCGGTAGATATTTTCTGTATTTTTTATAGCGTCTTTCTTTGTACAATAAAGATATCACAAACCATCAAACAAGCATAATTCATGCCTTGGCGTAGCTGGGAAAGTCTAGAAGTAGTTTAGTATAAGCCCTAAAAAGGGAAACTTACTTAAATAGTTTCTTACAGTCTCTGATAATTGAAAACACTCGACATTCTATAAATTTAAAGAATAAGATATTGAATTTGTTGAAAAAAAAAGATGAAAATACTAAAAAGAGTTACGACAGCGCAATGAAGATCCATTTTACTCCACCCAGTGCGGTACTCGTAAAATCTCAAGATTGAACAGGGAAGGTAACGATTTACACGCAAAATGGGGCCCAAATTACCTATTTCATAACATGTGTTGGTCACGCAGGCAACTATTGCATATAAATACCTACAATTCGTGTTATTCACATCACAAGTCTTGTGATTTCCTTAACAATACTGACGAGAAATAAATATAATGAGTCATACGAGTAGATGTTGTTTTCCCTGCCGCACTTCGTAAGAAGATTCCGTAGTAGGTAGATAATAAAAACCAGAATGAGCAAGTAACATTTAATAATAGTCCATCCTCATAACTTAAATCCAAGTGGACCAGCTAAATCTCCAACTAAATAACACGAACGTACGAGACAAACAATAAAATTGATTCGACACACTTGCGTTGCATAAAAACATTGCAGGCCCGGTGCCCAGGTATTGGACATTACGTCATCTGAGGTCGACTTGTTTGTACAAGATGCTGTTGAAAAACAACCTTTATCTCTTTGTGATAGGGTTGTTCAAATTTAACGGGAGTTGGAGTATTTTTTGCTGCTTGCGTGCGTAAACCTCGGGCTGGCATTTTTGTGTCAACGGAGTTATTGCCGTGGAGGTTTGAGTAAGTAAACTTGTGGCGATAAACGAAAATATTACTCTTTTGGATCTGCATGTCTGCACAGCGCCTTAACGGTATCGAAGGAGCGGAGTTTCCTGACACAAGCTACATTTGCTTAAAAGGAGACTCCAATTCGCCATCTGTTATGTACATAACTTTATGTTAAAGAAATAATTTTTTTTTTTTTTTTTTTTTTTGATGTCTAGAAATATGCGCTCGGACTGAACTGATATTTACTGCGTTTAATACAACTCTTACGACTACAACCACTAGAATGGAAAGTAAAGAGTAATATTATAAAGCTGAAGAGTTTGTTTGTTTGAACGCGCTAATCTCAGGAACTACTGGTACAAATTGGAAGTCCATTTATTGGGAAAGGCTTTAGGGTATGAAACATCACGCTGCGACCAATAGGAGCGGAGCATCAATAAAAAATGTTTTAAAAACGGAGGGAAATTATTCATAGTTGAGGACATCCGACGCGTGCGATGCGTAAACGGTTCAAGTTAACCAAAAAATGTGTATTAAAGAATTATTCCTCTTTAAACGAACTAAAAAAATGTCTGCGACAGTATGTCTATAAAAACAGAAATTGCCGCGGACGAAATCGCGGGCAAAAGCTTGTTTACTTATAAAAAGAACTCTTTCATAACATTTATTATTTTTATTCTTTTGTTCCTTGATGATAACATAAAATTGTTGCTGTTGCCACAGATACTGCTTTGAGGAATACCAAGAATCCAGAATATCAATCTTCAGATATATTTTAATCCTGAACTAAATTCGTTTTAGTATTATGTACATTACGTTAATCTACAACTAACTTTTTTAATTTTTATAGGTATATATTTTCTTTTATTTTAAAGTAATATCTATTTGCTTTCATTTTGTTGTGTTTGCCTGTTTTAATTTGTATTTTGAGGTTAACAGGGTAATCAGAGATGAATTTATGAAATTATATAAACTAAACATTTATGCTTTGATAACTAAAGTTGATTTATTAAAATTGTATCGAATTTAGAATCCTTTAACCCCCGAGAATCGAACCGCAAGCAAAGTGAGTTCAAGCGTTGACTTTCTCAATGGTTGACTGCACTAATTTACTCTTTGTTACGCCGAAATACACAAGTCACTGGGTCTCGCAATGTCACACAAAATGACTATCGAGGGGTTTGAACCACTTTGTCATTAATGTATCATATTTTAAATCCTGGATCAACGAATCTTTTTGCGTATTTAGATTTTTTTAATCCCTAGCAATATTTAAATATCGAAATTAGAATATAGTCAAAAGAAAAAAAGAAAATAATTTAGCCTCCCATACAAATTCGTTGATCGCCGGTATTTCCATGGGATGTCAATTTTATTTCATAAATTATTCTGCGGATGTAATATTCTATTGGAGATTCTGATAACGTAATTAATTTTTTTGCCAGCGAGTTCAAAATTACCCTGCATTCAGATTATGCATACCTGCGCTAAAAACAGGATATATCAATTACCTATAATACAAAGCCCTTAAAAGGCGAGTAAGCGACCAATACTGTTGAAAAGTATTTCTTTCTGCGTTTTCTTCTCTGTATCGGTCAGTTCTGACCGATACGTTAGTAGTTTGTAGCTTTTGAACAATAATTTGAATTTAAGTAAATAAGTAAACAATTTAAAATGTGAAAGGCTTTTTTCTAAATAAATTTTTGAATTTTTGGTTTAAAAAGAAAATCGGGTCAAGCAGAAGATCATTTGAAAATCTTAAAAGGTTATTTGCTATGATTATAATTCTTCTCTTCTTATAATTATTAATCAGCATGCTATATTATAAGTGTATGACACTTATAATCTAGCAAGAGTCGAGATCGTAAAAGAGTTGAGCATCATCTGATAATACTTGTAAAGATGAGAAAGAAAGTCTAACCAGACGTCATTATTACAATCCCAACATGCGGTTGTGTTATCATTCTAACGTAATCTGCTTCCTCTAATGATTCTTCATTCCCAAATCACTTTATAATACTTTTATCATCTATCGCCTCGTTAATAAAAACTAGTGTATGAAACATGTCGATATATTTGATGGTCTTATTGCAAGTTATAAAAATAGTCATCATCATCATCAGGTCCTTTTTAGTCTCCACTACAGGAGCATGACCCTCTCTGCACTACTAGGGCCATACATTTCATTTCATTTCATTCATATTTGGCCACAGCAGCCAGAGGTCTTGGCCTACACTCTCCACGCTGGCCAGACGGGTTGGAGAGGTCTCATAGATGTTTATGAGCTTTGTTTAGCTTGTATTTCCTAAGTCGCCTTCTACGACATCCACGGGAAGACTTGGAGTGGTCCTATTCTACTATGCCGGATACCACACGGCTATAAAAATAGTACAGGAAATTAATTGGTTGTACGTCGCAACAACGTTGATGCTGCTAGTTTTTCGCGTAATTGGAAACGAGTATTTTTACACTGTGATGCAGTTTTATAAATAACACGTTATCAAGATCAGTGTGACATATACCTGTTTTCAACCTGCAAAGTTTCCTAAAAATTATAATTAGTCCATCAGTTAGATCATCACTATCATCATCATCAGGTCTTTTTAGTCTCCATTGCAGGAGCATGACCCTCTCTGTACTACCGGAGTCATACTTGGCCAGAGCAGACAGAGGATTTGGCCTACACTCTAGATAATAAGAGTTTGATACTCCGTCAGTTAGATAATCAAAAATTATTAGACATGTATTTTTTTGGCTGTCAATTCAACAAAAAATGATAAGGATATACATACATACTATCATGTCTTTTCCCTTTGCGGGGTAGACAGAGCCTAGTTCAGAAACTAGCCTATTACTTACTTTTCTAGTTAATATATTCAGGTGTTACTTTGCGGACTTCAAAGCTACATTTACTTTGAGAATTTATTATCTTTGAGACAATAAGTAAATTGTCTCAAAGTAAATATACTTTTCTTACTATTATGGTTAGTTTGATTCTTTGCTTTGATACACGACACCAATTGAATAAATTTTTTCTAAAACAGTAATGGTTGTACCCACAGAGGGTATAAACCTTACTCCGTGGTATAAACATACCACGGAGTAAGGTTTATACCCTCTGTGTGATTTTGGCATTCATTTTCTATGACTCAACTAAAGAATAAAAGGAACAAGATTTAACGAACAAAGCATACTAGCTCCGTGGCGCAGTGGTCAACACGCCAGCCTGCGACACGGAGTGACCGGGTTCGATCCCCGGCCAGGTCAAGATGGAAAATGATCTTTTCAGATAGGCCTGGGTCTTGGATGTGTATCTATATATGTATTTGTTATAAAATATAGTATCGTTGAATTAGTATCCCATAACACAAGTCTCGAACTTACTTTGGGGCTAGCTCAATCTGTGTGATTCGTCCGTATATATTAACTAGCTGCCCCGGCGAACTTCGTTTCGCCATAAGTTAAAAACTATCCTATCTCTCAAGTTGGATCGAACTGCACATGGTGTGCGAATTTTATTATAATCGGTTAAGTGGTTTAGGAGTCCATTGAGGACAAACATTGTGACACGAGATTTATATATATTAAGATATTTATACTCATGAAAGGATAAAAGATGTTACCAATTCTCTTTAGAGTTGTTGTTATTCTTGACAAAAATTATTTTACAGAAAGCTCTAACTATACGCTTCATTCTCATCTTCATCATTGTGCTGGCCAATGATGAATGCTGTCAGCGATAGCGGCAGCAATAGCGGACCCTGGGATTAGAAGCATAGCAGAAGATGCAACCGGGAACTCAACTCAACAAGCCAAGTGCGAGTCGGACTTGCGAACAAAAGGTTCGGTACCAATATCTATACAACATTAAACACTATATTATAAACGTTTTTAAGTTTCAAGTTTGTTAATGGGAACCCCACTTGAATATTTATTTCATTTCGTTTTTAGTGATTATTGTTAAAATGGACACAGAAGTACATCATCTGTGAATATTTTTATATGTTATGACGGTTCATGAGATACAGCCTGGGGATAGACAGACGGACAGTAGAGCCATAGTAATAAGGTGCCGTTTTTACCCTTTAGGTACGGAACCCTTAAAGAGATATATACAGCTGAACCGCTGAAAAATATACAAGTAAACTCGGTCCTAACAATCCATCTCTGACTTCGACACTACATTTTACAAATACGAGGTAAGGTATCGACAATTTGTCTTCTTGATCGATTTCTACCTTTGGAATTTTCTATTCTGTATAAACAATTGTTTTAGTTTCTCATACACTTAAAGTAGCCATGTAGTTTCCGGCAGAATATAATATGACCACTCCTAGTATTCCCATGGAGGTCGTAAGAGGCGACTTAGGAAATACAAGCTAAACAAAGCTCATAAACATCAATGAGAACTCTCCAACCCGTCTGGCCAACGAGGAGAGTGTAGACCAAATCCTTGCTCTGGCCAAGTATGTATATCCGGTAGTACAGAGAGGGTCATGCTCCTGCAGTGGAGACGAGACTAAAAAGACCTGATGATGATGATGACAGTTAAATTAATTTATCTATATGTTTAATGAGAACCGGCGAATATTTAAGCAATCAATCAAGTCAATAAGCGATGTGGCTAGCAACTAATGTGATCATGTTTTTCATCTATACGCACCAACACGCTAATCGTGGCCTTTGGGTCTGATTGGCACTATCTACCACATAAAGCATAAATACGTGATAATATGTATATTTATTATAAGTTGCTAGAGATTAAACTCAGCTTTGCACATACGAGTATATAAAATTTGATTTTGAATAGTGAAAGACTTTGCAATCGGTATTTTATTGTCATAGGTGAATAGTAAGTTTGGTTTCAACACCGTACCTTTTCATTGTAACCGTGATTGTAACATTAGTATGAATTAGTATCCTTGTGAGGGTGGATGTAGGATGTGTTACTCTTTCACGCCAAAACAGCTGAACGGATTTTGACGAAATTTTGCACTCATTCACGTTATTACCTGGATTAACAGTTTAACACATAGACAACCTTTCATCAACGAAAAAAGTACTGTTCCCGCGGGATCGACATTAACTCATCAGCGGTCAGCTAGTAATAAGTATTGAAGTAAATATTAAAATTTCATAAAGAAATATTAACAAACTACAAGGATGCACTCTCCGTCCAATCAAAACCACTTAACTACATAATTTCATAAGGAAACCCTAAGCGCCGGGTCGCAAGTAATTGCCTGTGTAATGAAACGTGGGCGGGGTGTGTCACAGCTGCTGCTGCAATTAAAAAAGATAGTACAACGGCTTATAACGTGCCTGTAGGAGCAGGTACTTCTCAGACTTCCTCATAACTTCGTCATCATCATCTATGCTATGATTAGGGTTTTGAAACTTTATTCACCCAGTAAGCACTTCTGTCTCTGTCATACCCTATGAACCATAGACTCAAAATAAGTAGTCCAGGGCACAGATTAATTAGCCATCCAATATATTAATAGGCGAGCTACGTGGCGCAGTGATTAACACGATCCCCGGTGAGGTCAAGATGGGAAATGATATTTTTTAGATTGGCCTGGATCTTGGATGTTTATCTATACAAGGTCCATTTAAATTAAGCGCAAAAATTTTAAGGGCTAGGTCTCATAGGCCAAAGAAATGCTTTAGTAACAAATGTTAGGAAATCGACACGCTAGTTTTTTTTTTAATGTTTTCATATATTTTTTTTATTAAACTCTCGTTAAATCAGCTGTTTTGACTGTATCCATAGTAGATAATAGTAAAAAGTTGTTGGCCGAGAAAGTGTTTATTTGTATACAGGTGTTTTTTTCGTCTGTTTTGTTTCCTGTTCAGATCCAGATATCTCGAAAACCAGGGTGTCGATTTCTTTTTATTTTGCTTCTAAAGCATTTTTCTAGCTTATGGGTGTCAGCCTTTAAAATATTTGCGTTTAATTTAAATTGACCTTATATATATATTTGTTATAAAATACAGCGTGATTTTGAACCCCCTAGCTATATTGAAATCTGGAAATCAGAATCCCTAATGGAATATAGAATTGTAAGAAAAAAAGGTAAAAAACGAAAAAATAAATTTAACCTTTCATAGAAATTCGTCCAGCTGATCGACGACTTTGTATGGAAAACCTAATTTTCAATTTCGTTTTTCACCTTTTTTTCTTGCAATTCTGTATTCCATTAGGCATTCTGATTCCCAGATTTTAATATAGCTAGGGGGTTCAAAATCACATTGTATAGTATCGTTGAGTTAGTATCCCATAACACAAGTCTCGAACTTACTTTGGGGCTAGCTCAATCTGTGTGATTTGTCCGTATATATTTATTTATTTATTCCATAAATAAGCCGAACTAATTATAGAAAATTTACTAGGAGCGATCATTAATTACTATTATTATGGTGCGGAACAACTAAAGACCCGTAATTGGCAGAGTAATGAATTTTGAACGGATGTGTCACAGAAAGCACAGCAGCTGTTGCAATTAAAAGTGCTACGTCACTTACTATAATGATGATGAAGTATTATTAGCCAATTCTTTTTTTTATGATATAGGGCGGCGAACTAGCAACCGAATCACCTGATGGTAAGCGATCATCGCTACCCATGGATAACAGCAACACCAAGGTGTGAAAGAAGCATTACCGGCTTTTCAAGGAGTGGGGGGGCCGAAATGAGGGTTGGAAAGATGGGTCCCCGGCTCTCTTACACACTGAACGAATCATAGAAGGTCGTCTAAAAGGACACCTATTCGTATCGTAACAAAAAATCGGGAGTTGGATTTTGTTGTGGTATTACCTTATTTGGCCTACACTCTCCTCGCTGGCCAGACGGGTTGGAGAGGTCATTGATATTTATGGCTAAATCCTCTGTCTGCTTTGGCCAAGTATGGCTCCGGTAGTGCAGAGAGGGTCATGCTCCTGCAGTGCAGACTAAAAAGACCTGATCATGATGATGATGATGATGATTACATTCATCATCATCAGAATTACAACATCATTAAAATTACAACCGGTATATCTCTTCATCTGAGTTTCACATGCTGTGTGTTAATAATTTAAACTGTTATTATTGCCCGCTTTAATGTTTATTTTGATCAAGTTTCAAAAAATAAAGCTTAAATTGATCAAATACTTAAAAACTTAACAAATTAAACATTAATAAATCTGTTGCTTTGATAAACCTACAATCCATTTCACCAGTTTAGGTCAATGACATTAACAAATTCGGCGCACCACAGCCGAGCGCCACGTGTGATGAGCCATACCTCACTTTCACTAGGCGGGGTCCGGGGTCCGCAGTAGGTGTGTAGGTCAACCGGTTGTTATACGGAGAACGCGAAAAACCAACAGTGATTGTGGAAAACTTATTTGCAGAACGTTATTTGTACGATTAAACTTAGTATAAGTTTAATTTTAGTGGTTACTTACTTTACTAGTTACTAAAGTTACTCTACCGATTATAATGAAATTTAAAAGACACCAACTTAAAAGCATATCCTTTCAAACAAAAATGATTTTTTTAATCGGTTCTTAATGACGGAGTTATGAGGTAGCAAACATTAAAAAAACATACAACAGAATTGATATACTCATTCTTTTGTTGGAAGTCGCATAAAATTGTAATTTTTCTCAAAGAGTGAGCCATGCTGGTGAAGTCGCGGGCAAAAGCTGGTTTTAAAAAGGAGATAGATATCTAGGTAACAAGTAGGTACTTTATATAACAAGTAACCAAAATATTCAATGCACAGAATGAATCACATTTAAAGTAAAGTCGTTATAGGACGACTGATCCGTGACGAACATAAAAAGTTGCACAATGATGCAAGACCCAATGTCATTGTATTTCGCTGTTTAGCTCAATGTATCACTTTATAGCAATACCAGAGGCCTTACACAAACGTACGGAAAGAGCGTAGAGAATCGTACCATTGTTCAAACAATTTTGGAGGAACCTAAGACAAGATGTTCATTGGAAACTTTCTACAAAGACTCACACATGCAGGAGATATGTTTTTTATCAATCATTTCAGCGAAAAGAAATCCACTGCTAGTCATAAGTCTCTCCCAAAGATTTTCCATGTAGACAAAGATGTAAAACAAGAGAGACGCAATTTTTTTTTAAATCTATGTAAAACAATGATGAATGAACTGTCGCATTTCGCAAAACATGTGCATGAATTTGAAACTCAGGAGCAAAGACATTTACGAGAAAACACTAGATGGAAAGCTTTCACATCACAAACAGTACCACAGCTGTTGGTAGTTAAACATTGCTCTCATTATCAGGCAATTATATTTTTCAACAAACTTCCAATTGAATAAAAAGATTTACTTTACAGCAGAGACTTCAGTATAAGAATAAAAATGTATCTATTGAAGAAATGTTACTACTCATTGGAAGATTATTTAACCTAAATTATGTAATTTATATTTAATATTTTATTTATTTTTATTGATTGACTTTTCATGTAATTTATGTAACAATGTATGTCTTATAATATTTCCACACAATGTTGTATTGTTCTTTGAAATAAATGAATATGAATATGAAAACTTATAAATCACTTAGTTTCCTCATAAAACTTAGAGAAAAGCGAGGTTCTGCTGCAGTCACTCCAAATCGCATGTGCAACGTCTAAAACTAAATTCAATTCCAGAAAACAAACGATTGTTCGGCTAAATAGCTCGTAAAGCTCGTGAAATAGCCTGGAATAGCTTCAGTTTGAATGCGCTTGAAAAGACCGCCGTTACAGTGCGCCTTGATTAGTGCTATAAGAGTTTTATTACAGCAGTTGCGATTAGTTTTAGGAACTGTTTGTAACTGCCATTACTAGACTATGAAAGCGGTATTGCGAAATTTGTTAACTGTTTTGACTTTAGAAAATGTTAAGGCTATCTTTAGTTAAATATCCATCAACTTCACAACTTACTGTGGGGCTAGCTCAATCTGTGTGATTTGTCCTTTATTTATATATAATAAATATATAGGGACATATCACACAAATTGAGCTAGCCCCACGGTAAGTTGGGAACTTGTGTCGTAGGATAGAATACTAACTCAACGATACTATATTTAATAATAGATACTTAATAAAACATCCAAGACTCAGGTCAATCTGAAAAATATCGTTTTCCATCTTGACCTGGCCGGGAATCGAACCCGGGCACTCTCGTGCCGCAGGCAACTGCTCCACGGAGCTTGCCGATAATTTAGTTTCCAAAAAAATAATCTTGATCATCTGTATCACAATCTATGCCTTATGGTATAAAGTGCTTGTAATGTAGCATCTTAATTAATCTGGAAACTTCATCTGTGCCAATTCTCAAATTGGAGGTCATTACTACTAATGACTCGTTCAACGTTATTGATTTTAGGGTCCTTTCAGCGCCCTGTTTCTTTTTCGTTGCGGACTTGACTACTACACCAAAATTTCCTGGTACTCTGACATTAATAAAAATAGACAAACATGTACTAACAATAAGACCAACATGTAATGTCTATTGTAAGCTCAATCAAGTTAGATTATGATTAAAGTGAAAAATATCCACGAAAATCGGCACGTTACACAGGTTGTTGTACGAGTTGATTATAAAAACAAAAAAGTCTGGCAATGCCGCTTTCGCTGAGCCGCAGCATAAGGGACAAACTCAAAGATGCTGTCGTTGAGAATGATATACGTACCAATGGTTTATTTTTGTTTTTATTGTACAACTTAACAAACATTTTGTTTCAAAAGAACTGGAATAATCTAGCCGAAGACCGAACAGTATGGAAGAAATGGGAGGCCTTTGCCCAGGAGTGGGACAGTTAACGGCTTGAATTTAAATGAAATTTACTACATCCATGACGGAGTGGCTATAGGAAACACACTACACAAATATAATATATGAAAAGTGAAGGAAAAAAGCTAGCCTATCTATAAATTTCCAACTTACATAACTAAAAATTTAGATATGTGAGAATGCCAAACAGGGACGAGAGCATATAGGAGCTTCTTGGACGCGGTTGATAAATCATCAAATATTGTGTAGAGGCAGCTGCAGCGAGGTTGCGGCGCACTCAGCTTTAATTGCTGCACCTGCTGAGTCACCCGCTCCGACAACGTTTGCGCCTGAGCCACGCACGGTCTAAATTAATGAAATTAGAGTACTCATTGACTTAATAGTATTTCATTATCATCATCATTTCATCCGTAATAAGTCCAATCCAAGAACCACGTCAGAGGCCGAGAGGCGGTTCCGAAGAACTCTGACACCAGGGTGTGCATGGTCGATTGACCGCATCACCTACACGAAATGATGATGATGATGAGTCCAATTATGGACAACAGCCTCTCTTATTTGAATAGGTATGTAACATCTCTTCTTCATCGTCACTTACCATTAGGTGAGATGGGAGACAAATGCCTAATTCAAATATTAGTAAAAAAAAAAATAAAAAAATAGTATTATAAGAAATATACATATACAGACAAATCACATAGATTGAGCTAGCCCCAAAGTAAGTTCGCTTGTGTTATGGGATACTAACTCAACGACACTGTTTCCAAAAAAATACATATATAGATAAACATCCAAGACCCAGGTAATATTACAGCTTTATTCACAAAAAAAAAATTATAAAACAAAAAGTAATAAATATATTAAAAAATAAAAATCCCCAGGTTAATTAAAAATTAGACCCAGGTTAATCAGAAAATATAATTTCCCATCTTAGCTGACCATGGATCGAACTCAGGACCTACGCTGTGAAAGACTGGCATAATGAACGTCATTCCCTGTTTGACTCATCGTTCCGTGGGATATTGCCATACTTGCCACGCTTGGCAGGCAGATTGGCGAGCCCAGTTAAGGCTTCTTGTGCTTCCGGCGATGCTGTCCATCGGAAGCATTTTTGAATGGGAATTTGTTCGATCTGGGAAGAGAAAGAAGGTATTAAGATACTTCCCACTCGGATTAATGGGGGAAATGCAAGTAAAAGAAGAATAATGTATGCCGGAAAAGTATATAGGAAAAGATGAATAATGTATGCCGGTATGTCCAGTAGTTCTGATTATGACAATTTTGCCTGCGGAAGCTTAATTTTGTATTCTTTTACGTATCATCTGTTCCTCCAGTAAAATACCATGTTTTTCCTCAACATATCGCAGATAAACAATGATATATCGCCTCCGGCCAAGCTTCTTAAATGCACTTGGGAACGCGAACTACATCACTTAGGTTTATTATGTGATTCGGTCGTTATATCAGAGTAGACCTTCTGACTATACCAGTAATATTCCACGAGCAACAAACAATGAATATATTTTTAAATTAATAATGCAGTTCTCAGCATTCGTAGCCTTCCGCTTTGTTTACTTGTAGGTAAGTACAGGCTTGAATAAAACGTGTTGATACTGCGCTGCAACTATAACCACCTTTTTTTAAATGTGGAAAATGCGTTATGCGTCTGCCACGAGGGTAGTGTATAAACCGGTTATACGGGACTCGCATCCGTTAAAATCCTCATGACTTGCTGCCATATTACCAGAAAGGTGGGTATGGTGAGCTACCACTACTTTTAACCACCCTGGCTGCAGCGATGACCCCTTTCTCGGGACGCTCTTTATACATTATCCCCTTTATTTATTTACTATTTACTAAATGTTGGATTAGGCATTTGTCTCCCATCTCACCTGATGCTAAGTGACAATGAAGACGAGGATGTTACATGTCCCTAATATTAAGGAGATATATGGTAGGCGTAAGCCGGTCTTTTTCTTTCGGGCTTGTGACAGCGCATCGCTAGTTAGGCAACTGCTTAACTCTCACGTTCCAGCGCCACTGCTTCTTTTTTTTAACATGACTGTCTTTGCAAAAGGAGCGTAAAATTTTTAAATATTTTTTTAAGTTATAGAAACAGACTGTTGGCTGGTGTTGGCAGATGCCAGGAAAATAGAGTCAAGTGGGGTTTCTCCAAAAATAGTGAATGCCACTGTGGTGCTATCCAATCTATAAGCCGCCTCTTAGTGTGCCCAAAAAGCCCAATTTCTTGCTCTCAACAAGATCTGAATGAGGCAAACGAGCGGGCAATTGCGGTGGCAATGCACTGGTCGAAACATATTTAATTAAACGCAAAGCAATTTTACGACTCGATAGAAGAAGAAGAAGGTTCTACAAATCGGATAAATGCTGATTAAACCTTTTTTAAGCACCGGGGCCACACTCAAGCCACCAAGCCACACTCGGGTTAACTAAAGTACATACTAAACGTACCATAAGCTGCATCTATGAATTTTTTTTATGTTATAGAACGGCAAACGAGCAAGCGCGTCACCTGATGGTAAGTGATCACCAATGCCCATGGACAACTGCACCACCCGGAGTATGAAAGGAGTAGTTAAAAGAATAATGCAGTACCCGATATGCGTTTAACAAGGAAGACTAAGATTTCATCATCATATCAGCCGCAAAAAGTTCACTGCTGGACAAAAGCCTTCATCAAGGATTTACAAAATGACGGGATGGAAGCGGTCTGTATCCAGCGTTTCCCTGCGATGTTATCGGTCACGTTATCCAACCATCTGCTGGGTGGGTGTTCGACGATGCGTTTGCTGGAACGTGGTCTCCATTCGAGAACCTTTCAGCCCCATAGGCCATCGGTTTACGCGCTATGTACCCCGCCCTCTGCCCACTTCAAAGAGCAATTCAGCTGAGCCATGTCGATTTACAATTCTTTTAGGAAGAGATTCTTATATCTGATGCGGTCTCGTAGAGAAACACTGAGCATAGGTCTTTTCTTAGCTCTTTGGGTGACCATGAGCTTTCTATACTTGGGTTTTAGTGAGCTTTGTACGTATTTGACTAAGATGTATAATTTCAGATGACAAAGAGAGTAGGATGGTAAACTTTAGCGAGTACATCTCTGTATTTATCTGGACAGAGGCTGCAAGTAACCTAGCGATTACAATTTTTCACCTCCAACAAAATCAAGCCTTTTTAAAACAGTTCAAAAAGTTAATCACAATTGATTTTGACAATTTTAACGAGTTAATGTTCTAGGGAGCACGAGCTACGTTCAGGTTTATTACGTAAGAACATAACGTGGCATGACTAACAACATTGGACTAGTTAGATGAATAATGCAGTTCCAAGAGATACATGAAACGAGGAAGCTGCACTTCTGCGATTTCTAGGTAAACAGGTTTGAGTAGTAGCGCTGAATAAGACGAATAATATAATTAACTAAGACTTCTTTGAATTAACTTAAATGTGTGGAAACTTATTTTTTATAGGTATCTACTTCAGGAACTAAATCTTCAGAAAGGTAAATATGCAAGATACACGTAGCATTAGTAGATCCTCTACAGGTGCTTGCTTGTTTTTCATGTGTGGGCAACATTGGTTTCAGATTTATCAAGCTGCCTAAAGGCATCTGACATAGATTAATGACTACCATCAATGATGACAGCCGGAACCAACGACATAATGTGCCATCCGAAGCACGGAGGAGCTCGAATTATTTTTATGGCATTTGCGGTCACCCATTCCAGTGGGGACCACGCCAGGGTTGCTTATTATACGTAAGCAATAATAATGCTCAGACCCAATGGAGCATCCTGCTTTTTAGATAATATCAATCCATTTATTATGAAGAATATTTCGCTCTTCTGGTAATTAGGTAGTTTACTAATGTTTTTCTTTTTTTTCTTTTCTTCTATTTGGCCCTCAAATTTATTTTGAAGCTTATTTTAGCCAGTGTCTAGTTAATTTTACGAGTTATTCTTGTGTATCAACGAAATAATGGTGTAATTCATTTCGCTGATTCGACGGAGCACCTGGCGACAATTCTCACGAATCCACTGGTTTCATCATATACGATGCAGCAAGGCGAGCAAACACCAGCCCGCTAAGTAAATCTAACTACAGCCGCATCATGACACTTTATTTTAGTTATTCCACGCATTTTTCATAAACATGGGCATCTATAACATCAAATTACACCGACTTTACATGATAAAGTCCACTAGAAACAATTTGCAAAACAATCCAAAATAAAAACCGTGCAGTCCGTAGAAATTCCCGCTAAGAACTCTTCTTCTTTTCGTGTCGATTGGCTCAAATAAATTAAAATCAAATTTTGTCTCTCCAGTATGTGGTGACTTTTATACCACACTCCGTCGCTGAGTTATAGGTCGTGTATTATGAACTTTTAATTTATGTAAACCAACCGAGTAATATATATTTTTATAATTTAAATATTAGCTGGAGACAAAAAGTGAAGGCCTTTGCCCAGCAGTGGGACATCCAAAAAGGCTAAAAGTAATTAGCTGAGCGAATGAAATCTGTGAACTGTGACCGTCCCCATCAGAGCTAAAAGTAGTAAAAAGAGACCGTCCTGATTCACCAGGCTCCATTGCACAGGTATGTATGTGTAACGTTCTAGTGGTCTCGTTAAATTATTTCACGCGAACGGAAACATGTAATATAATGGATAATAGAATGGGAGCTAACTGTAAATCAAACAACTCGCTTATTATTGTCTGTATTTGTGCATCCTGCGTCAGTTGGTTGTTGATCGTATCAATTCAGATATATAAACCCAACTTTAGTTTATAACGCAAGTATTATCTAGTCTAGAATCCTACTTAGAACCCTAGAAGTCTACAATCTTAAGTACAGTTACTGATACTTTTCCATGTGGATAAATTTAAAAAATCTTATTATTCATAGCAACTAGGTGACCGAGCTCCGCTCGGAGAATTCCCAAGGGATGTGATCTCGCTACATCGTTGTTCCCCTCGAAAACCCCTGTAATACCAAATTTTATAAAAATCGTTGGAACTGTTACTAGATCTGGATTATATAGCTGTAAATTAACCACCAACATTTCCTTAAAGAGGTGACTCAGCCCCTTAAAATTAACAACTTTTCCATTGGGACTAATAAATCATTTCATTTCATTTCACAAACATTTCCTTGAAGAGGTGACTCAGCCCCTCAAAATTAACAACTTTTCCATTGGGACCAATGCTAAGAACTAAGAAAAGTTTTTCGCCATTTTCATACTTGTACATATTGCCGGGCTGGCCGAACACTTTTGTATGGAAAAGTCGTTTTTTTTCGAGTTTCCACCATTGGTTTCTCAAGTAAAAGTTGTTCATTTTTACGGGCTTATGTACTCTGTCAAGTGAATTGCGATTGTTTTTGGTACACGCTATATATTTATACTAACTGTTGCCCGCGACTTCGTCCGCGGCAATTTCTGTTATTATGATTAATTAGTATAGATGAATAATGTTCCCCTTTTCAAAACATTTTTTAAGTGATACTTCGCTCGTATTAATCGCAGCGTGATGTTTTATGACCTAGAATAGAGGAAGGCTTCCTTAATAAATGGACTATCTAACACAAATATAATTTTCTAATTTGAACCAGTAGTTCCTGAGATTAGTGCGTTCAAACAAACAAACAAACTCTTCAGCTGTATAATACTAGTATAGATACATACATATAAATATACAATAATCGCTCGTTTGAGAGAAAAAAAAAACTTCATATACTGCGTGTTGTGCAAAGCATTGGAATAAAGCGAAACAAAGCGGACGAGCCCATCGGATGACGTCACGGCACCTATTGTTGCTATGCCACAGTGCTGCACCCGTACTTTGTGGGACTTGCTCAGTAAGCAACTTCATTGTGTGGGATATCTCTATGTCCTGCAAAACTTTAAAATGCTCATGCATGCATGCTAATAACGTCTTTATCTCTTGCGGAGCTGACAAAGCCTGATGCCATAAAACCCCAAGCAGGAATAAGTTCTAGTACTCCCCAAGGTCAAATTTAGTATGGTTGGTACACCTTAAGATGGAAAACGGAATCAAATACAATGATCGGTTGGCTACCCAACCGATCATTGTGCACTTATCTGGCAAAGTGGAATTAGTGGAAATAAACGCAGCTTTCTATCCTTTTTTTCTCCAGACCAGAAGGAAAAAAACTGACTTTTAAGTATTTAATAAAAAATCTCGCGAAACCGAATTATTGAAAACTGCTTGGAAATAAAACGGAAAAGCTGGTTGGTACACTAGTGTACAGTAACCAACTACGAGTAATTCGTGTGACATTTATGGGGCTGCTAATGTCCTACCTCATATTAGAAACTCTATTACTATTAAAACTTTTAAAATTAAATTCAAGGAATACATTTTAAATGAGACCTCTCCAATGTCTGGCCAGTGAGGAGAGTGTAGGCCAAATCCTCTGTCTGCTCTGGCCAAGTATGGCTCTGGTGATACAGAGAGGGTCATGCTGATGAATACATTTTGAGTGCTCAAAAGTCGTAAAAGTGTAGCGTAACTTTTTAACTTCCTTCCCTACACGTTAAATTGTTAATATATATATATGCATGTGAGATAAGTGTATATATAGTGTAGCGCCACCCTAGATTATTCTTGTAATGTGTGTATGTTTATTTAATTTTAGTTTTTGTTTTAAATTTTGTAATAGAGTCCTCGAAAGAACAGTGTTGTGGTGTTCACCACAACTTAAGCTGAGAGGAGGCCTTTTTGATATAGACACAAATATGTCCGGTTTATATAATTAGAAATAATTATTGTTATTGTTCTGTTTGTGATATATCATATAAACATTTTATTCTTTCTTTTATATGACTACTATACTAGCTTTTGCAAGCGGCCGCTCGCGTGAATGTCAATCCCCAAAGAACAGTACTTTTTGAAGTGAAAACGTCTTATAAATCTATGAACGCCACCCGACTGTTCGCACGAAAATGTGTCACGTTACGCGTGCAAGCGAGAGCGTGGAACAAGTGATAGAGAGGCATGATCGACCTTAGCGTTCGGCTTGTGACTTGTGGTCATCTATCGGAAGCGTTTGCTTTGTGACGCATTTATCTCTCTTCCACCGTTATCACGTAAATCGTCCGTACACCGACTTTACACACAGCCAATTTTTTCCAGAATTAAAGGTATCCTATGTTTTTTCGCAGGTGTCGAACTATCACCGTTCTACATTTCATCTAAATCGGCTCGGTGGCTACAGCGTGAAGAGTCACCAGCATTGCGATTGCAGAAAACTATGGATTCTTTTTTGGGTCTTGGAGTACGCTTCTATATTAGAATTCTCGCAGAAATATTAGGTCTGCCATTAATTATATTTAAAACGGCTATAAAAAAATCACTTAAAAAGGCTTATTATTGTATAAAAGATTATTTATTCGATAAAAATGCTTGGAAATAATTTAAATGTAGGTATATTTTATTGTTATATTGCCCTTCAGGCACATAGAGACCAAGACTGGACTGAGTTTCTTCGGCGTTTTCTTCTCAGCAGTGGTCATTCCGAAACGCTAGTAGTTTTTCGGTTTTACAAACATAAGAGAAAGAAAAATAAACAATAGAAACATATGACGTTCAAAAAGCGATAGGTACATGTATCCTATTTTGAATATAAAAAATTATTCATTTTCATTTTCAGATCAACAGCCTCCGTGGTCCAGTGGTTTAGGCGTTTGCCTGTTGACCCGGGGGTCGTGGGTTCGATTTTCACCGGAAGCATACTTTGTATAGTTGTTTCCAGTTAGGTTAGGACATTGCAGGCTTGAATCACCTGATTGTCTGATAATAAAGATGATTCCGTGCTTCGGAAGGCACGTTAAGCCGGTGGTCCCGGCTGCCATCTGGTAGTCGTTAAAGGAACCACGTCAGAGGCCGAGAGGCGGTTCCGAAGTACTCTGACACCAGGGTGTGCATGGTCGATTGACCGTGACACCTACTCGAAATGATGATGATTTTCAGATGTAATAGGCGGAGCTACATTCGTTTTTTTTTTATGTCGTAGGGCGCCAAACGAGCAAGCGAGTCACTTGATGGTAAGCGACCAGCGCTGCCCATGGACAACTGCAACACCAGGGTGTAACAGGAGCGTTGCCGGTCTTTCAAGGAGTTGGGGAAAGGACATGGGGGAGGAAATGGGGGAAGGATGGGCCTCCGGCTCTCTCACTCACCGAACGAAGCATAGAAGCGGTAAAGCTCCTACTCAAACGTCTATTTTCTGTAAGAGTGTAGTACTTCCCCGGACGAGCTGGCCCATTCATGCTACTAGCAAAAATTAATTTTTCCGGTAGCGTGGCTCTACCACAACTAAAATATATATTTATGAATTATAATATTATTATGAATTTTGCATCTACGTTAGCCCTGACTAAACCAACAATCCGTTTACGTTTAGCCGTGTGGTATCCGGCAGAGTAGAATAGGACCACTCCAAGTCTTCCCGTGGATGTCGTAGAAGGCGACTTAGGAAATTCAAGCTAAACAAAGCTTATAAACATCTAAGAGACCTCTTCAACCCGTCTGGCCAGCGTGGAGAGTGTAGGCCAAGTCCTCTGGCTGCTCTGGCCAAGTATGGCCCTAGTAGTACAGAGAGGGTCGTGCTCCTGCAGTGGAGACTAAAAAGGACCTGATGATGATGATGATGATGAAACCAACAATCCGCACATTTGCTACCTCGTTACCCGGCCATGATTAATGTCATGTTTGTCCATCAACGTTACGGCTAGATATTATGTATGTAAATATTCATGTTTCATGGGAAACGACAAGTTTTAATTAAGTTGAATGCATCCTAACTAATATTATAAATGCGAAAGTGAGTTTGTGTGTTTGTTACGCTTTCACGCCGTAACTACTGAACCGATCATCATGAAATTTTGCATACAAATTCCTTTGAGTACGGAGAAGGACATAGGCTACCTTTTATCCCGGGAAAAAGTACTATTCCCGAGGGATCAACATTGACGCGGGCGGAGCCTCGGGCGAAAGCTAGTTATATATAATTCCATTAATAATGATGAAACAAAGTGTTGTAAAAAAAAGAATTAGTTAACTAGTTTTACTTGTTCAACCTCTTTCCTGCTTCACACGCGTTTATTTTGCATGCTGACCCTGTACCGTGGTGCCTTTTTTTACTAAATGTTAGATTAGGCATTTGTCTCCCATCTCACCGGATGGTAAGTGACGATGAAGACGAGAATGTTACATGCCTATCCAAGAGATACCCATTGAATCTACTTTTGTATGTCCCGGGACTGTACTTCGACGTTTAACAAGATGATGATAATAGCGCTCTTCTATAACACATCCGCAGAGTGCGGGGTAGCAGCAACAACATCCTAAACATGATCGCAAGTCGCATGGACTGCGCTTATGTGAAAGAATATAATATCTAGTTTCTTGAAATAAATAATTCATTCATTAAATAGAATTTACATCTACATCAACCACGCTACAGGGGCTATCCTAACTAATATTATAAATGCGAAGTGAGTTTGTTTGTTACGCTTTCACGTTGTAACTACTGAATCGATCATCATGAAATTTTGCATACACATTATCTGGGGTACGGAAAAAGACATAGGGTACATTTTATCCCGGGAAAAAGTACTGTTCCCGAGGGATCGACATTGACGCGGGCGGAGCCACGGGTGAAAGCTAGTATAACATAAAATAAAATGTACTGATAGGTAAGTTCAACATCGAGGAAAAAACGACGTATCACTTTAAGAGAGCAATTTCAACCGATCTCAAATGTATATTTTCATTCGCTTAAGAATTTTGAGCTGTAGTTGCTCGGGCAACTCATTCTTATATCACGTGGGAAGAAATTGACCTTATAAAGAGACCACATACTTTGGCTTCCAAATGTTGAATATGAATTTGACCGAGTGTGTGAGTGACAATAGTACACTCTTTCGCTAGGTGTGATGTCACGAGTCGACTCATGAATTTTAGCGCGCTTTATCTTTGTTATTTATTATTTAATTAACAAAAATTAAATACGCGTCCAATATTTTTTGATAATCTAACTGACGGACTTATTTTTATATAGCAGCCCGTCCCGGCTTCGCACGAGAAGATATAGGCATTTAAATAGCATATGTTCATGAGGGATAACGTAGGATTCTAATAGAGAAAGAATTTTGCAAATCGGTCCAGTAGTTTCAGAGCCTATTCGATGCAAACAAACAAACAATCAAATCTTTCCTCTTTATAATATTAGTTAGATTAGATAGATTATTATTTTGACCTTATAATAATAATAATAAACATATATGGACAAATCACACAGATTGAGCTAGCCCCAAAGTAAGTTCGGGACTTGTGTTATGGGATAGGTACTAGCTCAACGATACTATATTTTATAATAAATACATACACATCCAAGACCCAGGCCGATCTGAAAAGAACATTTTCCATCTTGACCTGGCCGGGGATCGAACCCGGGCACCCCGTGACCCGTGTCGCAGGCTGGCGTGTTGACCGCTGCGCCACGGAGTTAGCCAACTACATAAATACAGGGGGGACAGGTCTGCTCGGCCTCTTTGAGACTTCTATCTATCTTTGAGACTTTTATCATATCTGTTGTTGTTGCACGCTCGATCGCTAATATAACGTGTTCCACAAAAATATGTAAATTAAAATTGTATATAACACTAGCTGTTGCCCGCGGCTCCGCCCGCGTTAGTGTCGATCCCTCGGGAACAGTAGAATTTCCCGGAATCAAACATACTCTATGTCCTTCCCCGGGCCTCACACCTCCATACCAAATTTAGCGTAAAAAAACGACAGATAGAATTACTTTCGCATTTATAATATTAGTATTAGTATGGAAGTATAGATATTATTTATACTTCAAAGTCCAGTAATGAGAAAATTTCCATAAAACCTTTACCCTCCCATTTTACCCCTTTAGGAGTGAATTCAGTCCATTTCCCCCACATATATCTTTTTTAATTGTAATCGAGAACTTACATACCTATTTATTTTCATACTTCATAGTCCAGAAATGAGAAAAATTCCAAACAAACTTTACCCCCCTTCTGGGGGATTTTTTCCAGTTAACCTACACAGATCTTTTTCAATTGTAATCGTGAATTTATTTACCTATTTTCATACTTCTAAGTCTAGAAATGAGTAAATTCCTATACAATCTTTACCCCGCTATTTTACCACTACAGGGGAAAATATCGTCAATTTTACCTACACAGATATTTTTAATTGTAACCTAGAACTTATATACTTATTTTCATACGTCTAAGTCCAGAAATGAGAAAATTTCCATACAAAGTTTATACCACCCATCCACCCCCATTTTACCCCTTAAGGGGGAAATTTAGCAAATTTCATCTACCTAAACACATCTTTTTTAATTTTAATCTAGAACTTATATACCTACTTTCATACTTCTAAGTCCAGAAATGAGAAAATTCCATATAAATTTTACCTCTATAGAAGTTAAATTTCTTAAAAAATACTTTCTTAGCGCTCACTCACATCATTAAAAGAACCCCTGTACCAAATTTCAAGTTTCTAGGCGCAGCAGTTTTGGTTGCGTTGATATATAAGTCAGGTTTGCCGTTTGCCCGCGGCTACGCCGCCGCCGTTAGTGTCCATCCCTCAGGAACAGTTTGGACCCTTAAAGGGGTGACTCAGGTCATCAATATGAACAACTTTTTCTATGGGACCAATGCCGGGAACTCAAAAAAAATTTCGTCATTTCCATACAAAAGAGTCCCGCCGCCCGGCCAGTTTGTATGGCAATGTCGACTTTTATTTTGAGTTCCCACCATTGTTCTCATAGGAAAAGTTATTCATTTTGTTGGTCTAAATCACCCCTGTAAGGGTCCAAAACGATAAAAAATTCACCGTGTATATTTGCAGGCAAACTAATGCCTTGAGTTCATTTAAATGACGATAACTTTTTTTTTAATGAACCGATTTTGATGAAACAAACTTTAAATGTTTTGCTGAGTTAAAACAAAGCAATCGGTAAAAGTTTAAAGTAAATCGGTTCAGTATTTTCGGAGATAATCGTGATCATACATACATACAGACAGACAGACAGACAGACAGACAAGAAATTCGAAAAAAAATTATTTGCTTTCTATTATTCTTTTTAAGTGTCCCTCTATCCATTTCAGTCAAAAATTCTAAATGTACAGACAAAATATTTTTACTGTTTTATTATATGTATAGATAGATGACATCAGAAAAAAAAGAAAAGATAAAAATATTAAATATCATACAAAGCCCTTCAGGCAAGTAGGCGACCAATACTGTTGAAAAGAGTTTCTTTCGGCGTCTTCTTCTCTGCAGTGGTCGGTTCCGAAACGCTAGTAGTTTGTAGCTTTTGAACAATAATTAATAATTTGAATATAATATAATAAGAATTATTTAAAATGTGAATTGACGTGAAAAAGTGCCTGAAAAGGCCTATTTTCTGAATAAATCTTTGAAACTACATAGATATTATAGCCCAGAAAGCTATAGAATTAATAGCGTCTGGCTCTATGTGTATCGACAAAGCATCAAAGATCCGCAACCCGCAAGCCTGCAGTTACATAAGCCCCGTTTTCTACGGCTACGTGCGCCGTTCATTCATTTGCATTCTCGTGTAGTACTATTTTTGGGTCAACTTGGACATACCTGTACTATGGACTCACGTCTCGTGTCAATGTCGCTATATGAGGTATGAAGAGACTGCGTGTAGTGACCTTAGTCTTAGATTGTCGTTACTTGCAACATCTTTTGTTTATGTTAAGTACTTTGTTGTTCTTATAATTTGAGTTTTATAACAATATTGTTAACGTATTCTTAGTTAGTACATTATTTAATTACATAATTTAGCTGGTAAATTACCTTGTTTAAATTATCCTATTTGATACCGGTGTCTCACTGTTAAACATCAGTAGATATATATATATATATATATATATATATATATATATATATATATATATATATATATAGTAAACAAATTATTTTTAGAAAGTAATTATTTCTAAGATTATTGAGTAAGCTATGAAAAAAGAAAGAAATCAAAACTGCTGTCATTGATTATGGAAAACAATTTTACCCAACATGGGAATTTAACATTTTAAATATCTATCTAATTGGAGCATATTATAATTTGCAAATGGTTTCATTCAGCAAAAGGTCTTTTGAATCTTTAAGGGTGAATGTAAGACTATCTGGATTGAGTTTCTTTCGGCGTATTCTTGTCCCATAGGGAAAGTTGTTAATATCGACGGGCTGAATCACCCCTTTAAGGGTACATAACGATCAAAAGTTTACCATGTATATTGAAACATAAAAACAATTCTAGAAACCGAATTCAGTACTGTATAGAACACATAGATTTATTTTGCTTTAAATAAGGCTAAAAGCAACATAAATTCCTCGTCTTAGATTGTGAAGGACAAACACGCATACATTCATAAATAAACGTCACGATTTTGTGTACCTAGAGACCTAAGCTATGTTAGGAGCACAACTTCAGGTTCTAGGTATGCAATAACTTGTAACAGGTACTATTATAATAATCACTGTATTATCATTAGTGCATAATTGCATCAACCGAGAAATCACAGCTGACAGACGATATTCAATCTAAGTCATTTAGAATAGAGTTCAAATTTTATCAGAATGGAATTAATTTAACGCTGACGTCACATATAGTATAGTGAAAATAGGTTACTCCATTAATGTGGAACCTGCAGTTAAGGAATAAATAATGGGCGGGAATATTACGTTATTGGATAAATATTCGAGCTTAATAGTCACAAAATAATTTATTTAAGTTCATTATTTAGTCTCTATACTTAAATTGCAGTAATAATGGGTGGGTTAAAGCCATAAACGATGACTGATAAAACATTTTCGATATATAATTATCCATAGATTCGCATTCATCATCATCATTTCGTGTAGGTGTCACGGTCAATCGACCATGCACACCCTGGTGCTAGAGTTCTTCGGAACCGCCTCTCGGCCTCTGACGTGGTTCCTTTAACGACTACCAGATGGCAGCCGAGACTAACGGCTTAACGTGCCTCCCGAAGCACGGAATTATCTTAATTATCAGACAATCAGGTGATTCAAGCCTGCATTGTCCTAACCAAACTGGAAACAACTAAACAAAATAGGCTTCCCGTGGTAATCGAACCCACGACCCCCGGGTCTACAGGCAAACACCTTAACCACTGGACCACGGAGGTAGTTAAGGTAGTTAAAAAAATAACATTAAAAATATATACTTCCTACTTTAGTAAACGTATGTATATATCAAATAGGTAGATTCAATCAACAATACAGATAAAGTTTAAATATAAAGTTATTAGGTACGAGTATCTAGCGTTTTCCTTAATGTCATTTTCCCCCGAAAACTATTAATTAAAATTTGGTCTCGTTTTCCCCCGATTTGTAAATTTGCAAGGGCGATGAAATTTTCATTTTTACTGGTATATAGGAGGTATTAAAACTTTTTTCGGTATTCACGATGGATAGAATGTGTCAGATCGGACAGCCTCCGTGGTCTAGTGGTTAAGGCGTTTGCCTGTTGACCCGGGGGTCGTGGGTTCGATTCCCACCGGAAGCATACTTTGTTTAGTTGTTTCCAGTTTGGTTAGGACATTGCAGGCTTGAATTACCTGATTGTCTGATAATAAAGATGATTCCGTGCTTCGGAAGGCACGTTAAGCCGGTGGTCCCGGCTGCCATGTGGTAGTCGTTAAAGGAACCACGTCAGAGGCCGAGAGGCGGTTCCGAAGAACTCTGACACCAGGGTGTGCATGGTCGATTGACCGTGACACCCACTCGAAATGATGATGATGATTGGACATGAGACAAAGGGGGTAAATATTGATATGGTTAAGGACATAAATATGGAGAAAGTCGTTATAGAGAGCCAGCCCCAAATAGGATAAAGGCGAGGAAGAAGAACAGTACTCACCAATTTAAAAACCCGTCTGGTCATTTTTAAACACCTAGACACTTGGTATTTTGAGACGATACTAATGATACTTTAAATATATAAATCCATCCACCCGTTTGGAAGATACGAGGTGGTGAAGAAATATACAAACATACATAATACGCACAAAACACATAACACTTTTTGGCAGGGCGGCAAAAAAGAGAAGCATTCAATATAATTGTTTTTATTTTGTATTAATCGTGGAAAAATATCTCGTTATTTTTTTAATTTTGAATGAGTTAATGTGTGTATATTAATTTTGGTTTGAAACTAGGTTTGTGAATGTAATAATATACTAATGAATTCAAACTTATTTTTTAAAGAGATAAAGCCATTTAGACCCTTGAAATTAATTGTATGGTTTTGGATTTGATCAAAGATTTAAAAAAAATGGATTTAATGTTTCTTAGGATATTACACTAAGTAGCATTGTCAGATTGTCCTAAATCTATAGATATTATACAACAAAGTCGACTCAAACACTAATAACTAAAGAACGGGTGAACCGACTTTTATAATCGTTTATTTGTTGGTTTTGTTATCACCCCCAATAACAGAATAACTATAAAAAAATATATAAGACATATCTAAGACAAAAAAATAATAGCGCAACGAATATTGGATAAAATAACAATATATGTATTAACTGCTCATGTAGTTTTTCACACATTTCTGCAATTGAACCACAATTGTTATTGTACGTGCTTCTGGCAATAGCAAAAAAATGCAATTTTGCGACAATTCCTTAGTAACCTTGACTTCTTAACTGGAGCGAGAACCGATCGAGAACTCGTGGTTCTGCTTCTCCCACTACACCATGCAATGTCAACACTGCTTACGCAACAAGGCCTCGCGAAGAAAAATCTACCGTTTCTAAAAGCCGATGCACTTTATAGTTATACACATAACGCTTATAATCGATTGAAGTCAATATGTTTTTGGAGGCTGCTTTGCTAAATAGCTAATGATCTTTATATCTATATACATAAAGTATACAATAGTATGAAAAGATAGGTTTTTGAGGTTGCACTGCTAATTTCGTAATACGTATGGGGAGTTTAGTGGCAGATTTGTTGATAGTAAAAGTGGTTCCGAGCTTTTTGAGAGTGAAACCGCGTTTGATAGTTTGCGGTATGCGGAGAAATTCTTTTTGGGATTCTGCTTTATGGTCTTGTGGTTCATGAAAAGCGTGAATTAAAATATTTTATTAATGAGAATTTTAATACCTATAGCAATTTTATTTCATCGCTTTTATTAAAAAATTTGGTAGTTTATTAGGTAGATTAGGACAAATGTTACAAATTTCTGTTTTGATTTTATCTTATTTAATGTTGAGTAAGTTACATCAATGTAGTAATACAGTCAATTTAATCTATCTAGAGACAATTTAATTTAAGTTTAATCATCAAAAATAGGTTATCTTATATTTTCTACGGTCAAAGAGAAAATTAAACAAAAGATACAAATATATCGCCTTATAATTTAAGAACTTCGGATTTTATAGCACTATTGTACTTAAAATGATATATAATTATGTAAATAAAATAAATATTAAAAACAATAAATCAATAATACATAATAATATACACGGGCATAATACACTGTTAAGTAGGATAATATACCTTTCTAACTCTACTTAATTAATTTCTAAGTTATTTAATGTCTAAAACAATTAAAAAGATATCATTAGTTTACTTACGTCGAAAACAAATGTAGAATAAATCCGCACTATTCAAATGCGCACAGTTAGATGAAACAGAAACTATACATTATTGAACAAAAATGCACCAACCGCCCCTGAACTTGACGTCATTCGTTGCTATAGCAATGCTCTCCCAGGGAATCGCACCCCCGGCCGTCCGCACTTTATTCAAAACAATTGATACGAACACAAAATTAAAAAAATAAAATAAACACTGGCACTTTTTTCCTGTTTAAAAAAAATTACAGCGTCGAATAAATCTTTTTTCGAATTCCGAACGTTATATTTCTTTATAGCGCGTCTCGGACGCGCGTCTACGCGACTGTACGGAGCGCACTACGTAAATGTCAGACCCATCGGCACATGTGCGGGGCGTAATAAGGCCGCGTGCAGATTGTAAAAGATTTTTCCAACGACTTTTTTGTAATAATATGAAGATATTATCGGATTATCAGACAAGTCAAATTCACATTTAAAATATAGAAGTTAATCCTATAACAGAGCTCTTGCCTGTGCTAAAACCAACATGAAGTCCATACTATAATATTATTATAATATTAAAACTTACGCTAGATAACTTCATTATAGAATCACGGTTTTACTCACGTTTATTCGTCGGATTCGCCAACTAGTTGCGAAGTTACGAGTAATTACGATTATAATATTATAAATGCGATAGTGTCTCTATCTGTTTATCACTTGACGGTTCAACCATTAAACTAATTGCGATTAAATTTGATATTGAGGTAGTTTGAAGCCCGAGGGAGAGCCTCGGGAAAAATAGATTTTTCGTGATGGGTTGTTCCCCAGGGATCTACATTAACGATGTCAGAATACTGTCTTAATTGCGACAATACTTACTCCTGTCTTCTTGGTTTTATTATTAAAAGGCTAATTCTATACTATTTGCATATTTGCGTCCTACGTCGTATTTTTATTAATAAACAAAATAATATATTGTTGTTTTTTTTCATACCTTTTACTTACTACAATATTTGAATATTCTTTTTAACACAACCAAACATAATTTTTTTAGTTACATTCAAAATGAATTTTTGTGGTAAACAAATTAAGGAAATATATTTAATCTTATAATTTCAGTTGTATATTATAACCTGTAAATTTGTAAGTTATACCTACCTTTACAAAAACATCCTAAATTAGTGGGGTAAGTAATATAACATATAAACACAAAATATATATCATTTAAGATAAATATCAACGAAACATATAATTTTGGTTAGTATAATTATCAAGTAAGATAAAAATCGAAAGAAATAACTTTGAAATAACTAAAATCTTTAATTATAACAATAATTCAACATATCAAACCTTTATTATACCGTTTTATTATTATAAACTTTAAAACATCGATTAGTTGTTATGTATAATAAACTTTATATATACATTTTAGTACGGATAATAATCATTGGTTATACGAATTAATTGGTAGAAGATTCTCAATAAACCTAAAAATTAAATTTAAAAAAAAACCTAGCATCTCGAACAATTTTATTTTACGAGTTTCTTCCATATCTCCAAAGTTCTCCATTATATCTTCAACAAATTAAAATGGGAACAATATGGTAGTAAAGGCTTTTAAATACAAAAGAAATATCAAAATCGGTTTACAATTGGCGAAGATATCGTGTAACAAACATACATAAAAAAAGAAACATACAGTCAAATTGATAACCTCCTCCTTTTTTGAAGCCGTTTAATAAATTATCTTATTTATTTTTATAGAACGCCTAGGCGAAAATTAATAGGAACCTGACGAATAAAACAAAAAAAGATAACATTATATTAAAACGAAAATCTGAATATTACGAGTGTGAATTTCTTCTCTTATATAAGTATAAAAAAAAAGGTATACTAAAAAAATTCTTAAAAAAATTGTGATACATACAAAATGCGCGCGCATTTTGTATGTATCACAATTTTTTTAAGTATTTCATACTTTGTCTTAATATTTACATGCAATAAAATATTGTAATAAGTTCTTTTGTTTGTTATAGTTTTTTGTAATCCTATGAAGTTAATGACTTCTTGTATTACTTTCCGTTTACTTTACTGATGAAATCGATTACCTATTATTAGTTATTCGATAGTCTGTTTGAATGATGCACCTTTTGCTGGCTACTCCGATTTTTTTACAAGAAAATGAAGTTTATGAGCTTGCGCAAATATGACTTATTTCGTAGGTATTACTGAAATAATTCAAATTCGCAAAATAGACATGGGTCTATACTAATTGGCTGGTATATTTTCTCTGCTATATATTTTTAATACGTATGCATTTTATACATTTTGATTCATATTTATTTTAAATACTATACTTTTTGAATGGTATACATTTTGGCAGGTATATTGCACAAGTTGTATAACAGGTGATATTTAGTATTCATAAACGTTATAAAAAATGAGTTTATGCTTTTCTTATTGAAAATATTATGAATGTTATAGCTTTTAATAATATAATCAGTAATGATTATGTCAAGTTAATATTATATCTTTTGAACTTTATTGAAATGAAAATATATAATTTGTTATTATATCAATCAATACGCACCCAAATTAGTGAAATACATAATCCAAATACAAGTTTTCAAGCTTCATTTCAATAGATACTCTCAGGCGTCTAAAGTATTCAGTCGCCGGAAAATCGTTCCCACCGTGACTACATCCTTTTCTCGTGCGAGCGAGAAAGCAAGAAACCGGGGGTTGTACATCCGCTTTTCTCCGCGTTATGTAAGCTCGGCCCTGGAGCCTGGCGACAGGCCCCCCGCCGCGTCTAGCCTCACCCCTAACACACCCTTGCTATCCCCGAACCCCGTGCGAAACTCCACGCGAAACCGGGCAGTGTCGCCCTGACCAAAATTTCTCAATAATGTCTTTAATGTTTTTCCACGCCCTGTATTAGTAGGCAAAGCGTTTTATTTTTATTGTATGTAAATAATATTAACATAGAATCGCCGTAGTATGAAATAAAACGCTGCTATAGAAGTAAATTCTCAAAACAGTGTCACGATTTCCCGTTGCTGTAAAGCTGTTTTTCCTCTGGCCGGGATTGCAGCCCCGTAGCTGGGGTGCCGGAATTTGGACCTCAGTGTCTACACAAATAAAACTCATTAGGTCGCCAATTTGTTTATCAATTTCACCGTTATGTTTTATTTTATTGTGTGCCAATGTGTTTTGTCTCTTCGTTTGCCGCCTCAATTTGTCTTTTGGTGGCGTTCCCAGTTCAGAATCATCGGGTTTTTATTTTATGTCAAATTATAGGGAAATATTTAGATTTTAGATTTTCCAGGTCGAGTTATGTGTAGCTAGATTAGATGATTTTTGTAATTTGAGTATTTGGATGCTTCTATTTCTATTACTATTATATTTCTAGTGTATACTATCCCACTGCAGGGCAAAAGCCTCCCTTTCATCATTTCAACTATTCTGTACAGAAGTCCAGTCTTTCCGATAGTATTGAAGCTCGTCTTCCCATCTCTTTTTGGACGCTTAGATAATTAAAAACCTAACCGCCCTGCTTCGCACGGGTGTTTATAGCTATTTAGATTTTTTGATATTTTTTTATCGCCTAGGATTACATTATCGAAATTTTCATACGGATCCCTAATTTTTTTTAAATATTCTGTAGCCTATGTTCATCAGGGATATTCTAATGTTGAAACATTTTTTAAATCGGTTTAGTAGTTTTGGAGCATATTCAATGCAAACAAAGAATCAAATATTTCCTCTTTATGATATGAGAAGTGAAGTTAGCCAAATACCTATGAAGAAGTGGTAATGATCTTGAATCATATAGTGCTGTGGTTAATCTGTGGTCAAATTAATATGATCTAGTTCAAATTGTCTCGGGTTTCGGACGTGTAACTATAAATATATCATCATTATCATCAAGTCTTTTAGTCTCCACTGCAGGAGCATGACCTCTCTGTACGACCGGAACCATACTTGGCCAGAGCAGGCAGAGGATTTGGCCTACACTCTCCTCGCTGGCCAAACGGGTTGGAGAGGTCTCATTGATGTTTATGAGCTTTGTTTAGCTTGTATTTTCTAAGTCGCCTCTGACGACATCCACTAGGGAAGACTTGTACTATAAATGTATGTAATACAAAAATATCGTTAAATTGTTCGTATTATCATATCACTTAACTCGAGTTGATAACTTATTCGAGTCTCTTGACTATTAGGTTCTACGTTTAAGATATTTCAATCTCATCATCATCATTAGGGCTTTTTAGTGTCCACTGCATTACCAGAGCAGTATTACCAGAGCCATACCTGGCCAGAGCAAATAGAGAATAATATAGAGGATACATTAATCTATTTCTTCTTCTCCTCATATTATAAAATAGGAAATATTTGATTGTTTGTTTGTTTGCATTTAATAGGCTCCGAAAGTACTGGACCTAATTGAAAAATTATTTCATTGTCAGAATCCTACAATAACCCTGAAGAACGTAGACAATAGAATAAAAACCTATGTCTAATAGTCTACCCGTTCGAGGCCGAGGCGGGCCGCTATTTATTAATATAAAGACAAGAAGACAAAAATTTAATGTACCTACGAAACATTTTTTACTCTGTATGAATTCTGTTAGACGCCTGCTTAAATATTATTGACTAGCTTTCGCCCGCGGCTCCGCCCGCGTCATTGTCGATCCCTCGGGAATAGTACTTTTTCCTGGGATAAAAGGTAGCCTATGTCCTTCTCCGTACTCCAGAGAACTTGTATGCAAAATTTCATGATGATCCGTTCAGTAGTTACGGTGTAACAAACAAACAAACAAACAAACAAACTCACTTTCGCATTTATAATATTAGTAATTTTGAAACTCATACGTAATCCATGTAAGCCACGCAGGCTTTTATTCATCAAACTTGTGTAATATTGTTAAGAAGCTACTTCCGTACCTCAATCAGAAACTCTGAGAAATTTTGAGCAAGTTGTAAACCTTATAACAACCTGTAATAGTTTAGTCGACATTATATATGTATTCGCGAAATGACCTATCGCAATAAGAGCTGTTTCTCAACAAGTCCCATTCTTAGCTGGTTACTTGTAAATGCCATACTCACATTTGGTGTCCCTTTTTGGTAATACCTTGTTAGGCTTTTAAATCGTCAAATTTTATTTTATTTTATAGGGCGGCAAACGAGCAAGCGGGTCACCTGATGGTAAGTGACCACCGCTGCCCATGGACAACTGCAACACCAGAGTGTGGCAGGTGCGTTGTCGGCCTTTCAAGGAGTTGGGGGAAGGAAATGGGGAGGGGAGGGGGAAAGATGGGCCTCCGGCTTCCTTACCCACCGATCGAAGCATAGAAGCGGCAAAGCTTCTACTCAGACGTCGAATTTCTGCGAGAGTGTGGTACTTCCCTAAATTTCAAACAGTTGTCTGATTGTTGTTTAAACATTTGTGAGAATAATCTAAGACTTCTTTAACTATGTTTGGACTTAGCTTGCTTACGTAAGAAGTCTTCGGGGTGTGTTTAACTATGGAAGAACCTGTCTGCCTGAGCACTAAATAGAAATCATCATCATCATTACAACCGCAAAAAGCCCACTGCTGGACGAGGGCCTCTCCGAAGATTCTTCGTTCCATGGGAGGATATTGCCATACTTACCACGCTTGGCAGGCGGATTGGCAAGCGCAGTTTCTTTGGCGTCTTGTGCTTTCGGCGCTGCTTCCTATCGCAAGTATTTTTAAGTTGGGGAAGGATAAGAATTCGTTGGATTTAAGGTATTGGGATATTACTCGCTCGGATGGATGTGAAAAAGCAAATAGCATTTCGCGAATACCGGCAACCACCGGCCAACCAGTTAAGGATGTCACCCCCGACCTGCCTGAGAGCTGAATAATAATTTTTGTACTCATTTATTTACAAATGCAATTAGCTTTTGCCTTCCCTCGGTCTTCTGGAATTGTACATTGTTCCGGGATAAAAGGTGTCCCTAAGGTGTCATTCCCTGGGCCTAAGCTTCCTCCTTATAAAATTTCATCGTAATTGGTTTAATAGGTAAAGCGTAAAGCTGTAGGTAATATAGCTATAGATAGGAAAAATTACTCTCGAATCCTAATCCTAATCCTAATCCTAACTAATATTATAAATGCGAAAGTGAGTTTGTTTGTTTGTTTGTTTATTTGTTTGTTTGTTTGTTTGTTTGTTTGTTTGTTTGTTTGTTTGTTTGTTTGTTTGTTTGTTACGCTTTCACGCCGTAACTACTGAACCGATCATCATGAAATTTTGCATACAAGTTTTCTGAAGTACGGAGAAGGACATAGGCTACCTTTTATCCCGAGAATAAATACTATTCCCGAGGGATCGACATTGACGCGGGCGGAGCCGCGGGCGAAAGCTAGTTTATACTATTAGATGAATTTAGCACACAAGTTTCTGATTCAATGAGCATATTATACTACAACAAGAAAACTAAGGCATTTTACGAATGAATGTCTTTACCGTCACAACTAAGATTAGGGCGGTGATACACGAGCGACAAGTTATTAAGTACTGTCAGCTGTCACAGATGTGCTCCATCCGAATTAAGTTGTAAACTTACGTGGATTTAATTAAATCGGAAACTCATGTTGCTAAAATTAAACTCTAAACATACACTGTTAAAACAAATACTGCTGAAACAGGACGTTTTACGTTGAATAATACGATACTTTGTAATGAAATACTCTACGTAACTGACGTCTGAATTTGTATTTTTTTAACACTCAAATATTTTATAAGCGTTTTTGATTTTGGCTTTGGCCTTATCATACAGACAGAGATAGTAATGAAATTATGGGCAATTTTACAACCTTTATGCCTCAGTAGTACGGCAAGTGCATTTGAATTGCTAGGTCCTGGGTTCGATTCCCAGTTAAGTCAAGATGAAAAACGATATTTTTCAAATTACCCTGGGTCTTGGATGTTTAACTGTATATGTCTTTAGTATAAAAAATGGTTTTGTATATTGTTGTATATAAATTGGTGTAAATTCGATATACGGACCATAATTTTACGTGATAACGGTGGAAGAGAGATAGATGCGTCACACACAAGCCGAACGCTTAGGCCGATCGTACCTCTCTATCGTTTGTTTCGCACTCTCGCTTGCACTCAGAACATGACAGTTTTTCGTGTAGCTGGCGTTTATCGATTTATAAGACGATATCGCGTCAAAAAAAAATATCTTTTTGACGAGATTAGGTATAATAATAAAATATAAAATAAAATTCCTTTATTCGTATTTCTTGATTGGTCCGCTGGGGAAAGTTCATAGACTGATCATTCTCATTAAGTATTGTTACCGCTATTTTACTTACTACACTTACCTACTTTAATTATTACACGTCTTTGAAATGAATCAATCACTAAAGCTGTAACCTATATATTATGAGGTCCAATTTCCATTAGATATTCCCAGAAACCGAACATGTTCGTGAGATAGTCGGCCATACGAGTAACACGTTATCCCCACAGCACCTGACATAGACATGTCCCTGTAATAAGTTTTGAACCTCAGGGTATCCAAATTAAATTGACGAACTTCACAGGTAAAGATGAAAACAGATACGGACGTGATCGGAGTGAAAAGCAAGCTACAGCGAGGGACTGGTTTTCTTTTTTTTTTTAACCTTTTTTTACTAAATTTATTTTTGTTTATTTTTTTATTTATTAGAAAAACAAACAGGCACAGAATAATACATGTAAACTTAATTATATATAAGATAGAACATAGCCCTATAGTTTTTACTACTAATTAACACATAAATACGTTGTAGGACAAGTGAAATTATTACAAATATGTATAGGTAATTAACAACATGGTAATACTATAATTAAACCTAAAAGCAAAAACTAATTTTTTTTTTTTCATATACCACTTAACATTTTACGGAATTTACCCAATCTTTCATAAAATATATCGACGTGATTATTAGATTTATTCATTTCTGTCACAGGCTCTTACAATTAATCAATTTTGTGCATAATTAGTATTACAAAGTGGAGGAGAAAAGATATTTCTATTACGTGTGCGATGTCTTAACCACATTAAAAGTTAATTTGGCTTAACAGAAATGGAGAGTCAACGAGGTTGTTGATGATTTTATATACTAAAATGTAATCCCTATGTTCTCTTCTATTTTCTAGTGATGTGATTTGGTCTGAGTTAAAAATTGAAGTAGACATTTATCTCCCATTTCAATGCTATTTAGAAAATAATACAGGCTGCTTATAAGAAGATACAACATTTAATAATGAGTCTTTACCTATGAAATAGCATACTTTGTTGTATCCAGTTTGGTTAGGACATTGCAGGCCTGAAACACCTGATTGTCTGATAATGAAGATGTTTCCGTGCTTCGGAAGGCATGTTAAGCCGTTGGTCCTGGCTGCCATTTGATGATGATGTGTTCCTGTGATCCCTTGTCAGGGACATAGGGCTCGCAGAAGAATTCTCCACTTCTCACGGTCCTGGGCTGTGACTCTTAACTCGCTCCAGTTGAGTCCAGTTGTAGCGACTTCCTTCTCGACTGAACGCCTCCAAGTTTTACGAGGGCAACCTGGTCTTCTCTTGCCCTGGGCGTTCCATAGGAGACCTTGTTTGGGCAGGTGGTTATCAGGCCTTCGCAGCAGATGTCCTATCCATCGCCATTTCCTTAATAGGATTTCTTACTGGATGGGCTTTTGGTCAGTTATCTGCCACAGTCTTGCATTGGTTATGGTTCGTGGCCAGTATATCCCTAACAGGCGACGTAAACATTTGTTAACGAACACCTGTAGTCGGCTGGTGATGTCGTTCTTGACGAGCCATGTCTCGCATCCGTACAGCAGGACTGACTTAACATTGGAGTTGAAGACTCTGATTTTAGTGCGTCGTGTTATTACGGTCGATGTCCACACCGGCTTCAGTTGCGCATATGCTGCGCGAGCCTTGTTGATGCGTGCTTCGACATCGGCTTCTGCTCCCCCGAGCGGATCAACAACACTACCTAGGTAGACAAACTGCTGGACCTGTTCAACTACCTCACCATTTATATATATATAGGTGCCACGTCTTCGGTATTAAGGCGCATTTCCTTCGTCTTGGAACAATTAATGCGCAGTCCCTCTTTTGCAGCAGCATTGGCGAGGTCGTTAGCCTTGGTTGCCATCTGGAAGTCGTTAAGACCTTCGTCTGATCCACAGATTTCTGGGAAACCTGAATATGCAATACCAATTAAGATTCTGCAGCAACGAAGGATAGCCTTACTCTATACCATATCACAATACACTGCACTATCGCTCTCCCAACCATTATATTGGATTGAGGCTCCCAACTGACCGTACTTGACGTTGCTTACTCAACGTGAGCAAATACTGAGTTCTGTTTGCTCCACTACGAGGTAATTCGCAAAGCGTAGCTACGATATTGTACATCAATATAGTACCTGCAAGCGTTGTTTTATGCAACAATGTCCAACTCTTGCTATATCCTTACTAATATTATAAATGCGAAAGTGAGTTTGTTTGTTTGTTTGTTACGCATTCACGCCGTAACTACTGAACCGATTATCATGAAATTTTGCATACAAGTTCTCTGGACTACAGAGAAGGACATAGGATACATTTTATCCCGGGAAAAAGTACTATTCTCGAGGGATCGACATTGACGCGGGCGGAGCCGCGGGCGAAAACTAGTAGCCTATATAAATAACTTACTATATAGTCAAGATAGCGAAACAAAGCAACTGTTCAAGTAACTTCGTTATACTTCCTACAGTCTGAAACTTGCGTCGTATGCACCTGCATAAACTTGTGCAGGAGGTATTAACGAGCTCATATGAACACTATAAGTTGTAAATAAGTTTAATTATGTTATGGGTATTACCTAATATCAGTTTTTGTTCTTTACGGGGCACATAAAGGTAACAATGGTTGGTTTTAACACGCTAGCCTGCTACACGAAGGCATGTCGTGGTCCCAAAACGAATTAATTGGCATGTACATATAAACCAAACTGTGTGTAAAGTAAAATAGTACCTGTATGTAACTGCTGTAAGCGTGCCTATATTAAATAAATGAGCCTTACATGCCGTGAGCAGCCGGAACCAACAGCTTAACGTGCCTTCCGAAGCACGGAATCATCTTTATTATCAGACAATCAGGTGATTCAAGCCTGCAATGTCCTAACCAAACTGGAAGCAACTAAACAAAGTTTGATTCCCGTGGGAATCGACACCCGGGTCTACAGGCAAACGCCTTAACCACTAACGTAAGTGTTATATATCCCTCGGGAAAACTAAAGGTCTCCTATGCACTTTCCCGGGCCTCAGACTAGGTACCTGCATACCAAATGAAATTTCATAGATAAATCTTAAATATCAATGTATGGTTGAAATTCATTGTTGGCAATGATTAAACCTAAATATACTAAGCTGTTTTTTAAATTTATTTGGTTATTATGATTATTATTAACGTGTATTAAGGGCTATATTTAATTACTTACTGTTTGTGATGCGATTTGGTCCCGGTTGTCATCATTAATAGCAGTCGGATGCCTTCAGGCAGTTAAAAAAATCTGACACCATAGTGTTGGCCACTTACACACACACGAAAAACGAAACAATCGACTGCCTGATGACTTTGACAACTAAGCTTACCAGAGCCTTTGTCAGAGCGCGTACCGCCCGATAAGATATCTTAAGCTCGTCACCACAGACTCCTTAAAAAGCTTTTTATTTTGTATCAAAGCACATTTGGCTGGTAGCCTACTTACTGCAGAGAGTACGTGACACTTCTGCCAAAAGAAATTCCTAATCTTAACCGTTTTGTTTTTCTGGACTGTTCTGATAATGTTTAAGCTGTATAAGTTATGTTTAAGCACGTTTAAGCAGATTTTAAAGTAAAGTAAAAGCTCATCATTCGCGGTATCGCGGTTGCCGTATTCGTGGGTCGAAATAATGTGACTATTGACCGTTTTGTCATCCGCATTCGTGTATAAAGAAACGTCGATCTTAAATATTTAAAACAATGTATTTACGAGTTACTTATTGAAATACCTAATTTTAATGTAGCAAAGCTGGAAGTAAAAAAAGTTAATGTAATGTAAGAAGTAGAAGAAATAAAAAATGTTACTTATAAAATTAAGAATGAAAATAGCATTTTAAATGCAAAATAAAAACACTTATATAAATATCTACTCTTAATTAGATTTTGTTAGTGTTTAAGGTTTATTTATTTATTAATTCATAAAAATGTCACTATAAATATGACAATTTGTTTTTGCAGATTCCAATTCAATTACTGCGAATACAGAAAATTTAACTGCACTGCTGTTGGTTTTGCTTGCTTTTCTTGTGTAGGTGGAAAAAACTGCCATCTTAGGAGGCGCCTTGACAGCCAAGGGGAGCTAGATGCATTTGAACCCACATATAGACACGGGGAGGGCTAAAACTAAGTAGCATATAAGCAAAGTTTTCTTACTATGTCAATTGGTCTTAGTCAAGGGTCTCATCCTCCTGCCTGTCCGGTAGTAGCAGGTATGGCATCGGGTACGCCCTCGAGCTGCTTCTTGCTTGTCCCCATTCATTTGAGTGAGTAGTATAGAAGGTATTGACCTTCATTCCTTCCCGTGTCAAAAAAAAACCCTAGCTTCTTCTCGAAAGTCTTCCGATGGGCTGCAGCATCGGGCGCACAAGAAGCTAAAGAAACTGCGCTCGCCAACCCGCCTGCCAAGCGAGGTGAGTATGGCAATATCCTCCCAAGGAGAGAAGAATCCTTGGGAGAGGCCTTTGTCCAGCAGTGGACTTCTAACGGCTGGAATGATGATGATGAACAGTCAATTGGTACTAGTGTTACCTATACCTGCCCAGAGCAAGAGATAACTAAAAAGTTTTAAGTCCTCATATGCACTACAGCTCAACAAGTCCAGCAACATACCCCAAAAAGCGCTTACTTTTTACTCTTAACAAGCAAGTGAACATAAAATCCCTTCCGTTTTCTTAATTAAAGTTCACGCTACGTCTACGTGAGGATTATTGGCTAAAAGCGAAGACCAGCTATCGAAATAGACCTAATATAACGTGTACTCGTATCCTTAGATGTTTTGAAAGCGAAAAAGATAGCTTACTTGTTAGATATAAGTGAGCGGGACCCATTGAAAAAAAAACCGCCTTTTATACTAAAAATCTATAATTTGGGCACCAAACAAGTAACAGCTCTTGACGAATGAAACAACTAAAGAGTCACCTAATTACATTCAGTACACAGGGTAATCTATACAAATAAGTGTTCTTTCCTTGCGACACAGCCTTTAAGAAAAGTCTGCCGCAGCACACCATTCGTGGAGCCAACTCGGCAGTTCGAGGCGGCTTCTTTACTTTTTTAGTGCACTGTGGGACCTTTTCAGTTGTCCTTTGTTTATTATCTTTTTTAGTCCATATACTTCACTTAAGACAAGCTTCATAATTATTATATGCGATAATGTTCATAATTATATATGTTTGAGTTATTATATGTCCCAATATCTTTACATGAGTTTGATCTTAGATGTAAAACTTCTGTTTTTAAAATTAGCGACAAAGGACCCAAAGCATAAAGATTTTTACACTCACCTAAAAAGTAAAAAGAAAATGCTTCTTTATGTTCATCCATACAAGCATTATCTTCAGTGTCAGATATGTTCTGAATATTTTCGTCTCATCAGTCGTCTTTAGCTGTCCATTACCTGTTTCACTTTACTACAGTCGACAAAGATCATACCGGTCGTCAGGTGTGTTGGTATTTGTAATCTATGTATTAGCTTATCTGTGTCCACACGCTAACTTTAATTGCATCGCTGCAGTTTCAATTTCCGTCAGATGCGGATTTGAATCCAGGTTTACGATAACTTCCACAATGTTTCAGTGAAAATACTTATTGATTTTCAAGAAATGTCTCTCCTGGGGTTTGTGCAAGTCTGGGATACAATGGATAAAATATTGAATCTCTTTTATTTTAAGATTTACGTGGACATCGAAATCGTACTTTTGTATCAAAATAAGAGCTATGTTACAGGGATGTTGTATCGTCGCAATGCAATGATTTCAACGCTTAACTAATTACCATCAAATGTCATAAATATGCAGACCAGCTTTCGCCTGCAGTTTCTTTTGGGAATCGTCTCTCCTCACAACGTGTAAGCAAAATTATATGATGAAGAGTTCAGAAGGTATGGCAACACGTAACCCTAAAATCTTTCGGCATAAAGGTATTTGGCTACGTGGTCGGATTAATTAGCAATATCTAAGTAAACTCGGGAGGCTGCGGACGCATGTTCTTAATGCCAAATCTGCGACCACCGGACAGGTAGTTGAGGATGACCATGACAGAATTCACTGTCTTATTTCCCTTTAAACCTTACCCACTTAGTCTTGCTTAATGAGCTCCTTTCATACAAAGGTTGTTAGTTAGTCCATCCCACCCAAGGAGACTTGGTGTACTTACAAAAGAAATTAAAGACGTCAAAATCAAAGCCGGAAGAGTGCCCGAATCAAAAAGAGATCTAGAGAAAATTCTGTGGAAGAATTTGGACCGTAAGCAAAGAATATATAAATGCCATAAGTCAAGTAAGTATATAGGTCAATAACACCCAATATAAATTACTAATACTCTTAGTCGGTTAGCATCCTGATTTATACCAGTTTTGCGATGGGCCGCACATCACGCATGACAAAATACGCCTTGAAAACCGCCTTTAAACTATTTCCCGACCAGGGTTAGTACAGAGTACATTCTGCTTTATGCATTACGTACTTGCGAATGGCGATGAAACACGAAAATTTGCGCCATAAATAGATCTATCTTTTGGTTGCGTTGGCTTAGAAGTTTGATTTTTTCACAGCTCCAAGGGACAGTAGACCTGAGTATTTGATATGAATTTTAGCTTGATACCTTTACGGGTTCCTAAGAAAAGGATCTTGATATACCGACAGACAGACGGACAACCGAGTGATCCTATAAGGATTCTTTTTTACCTTTTGAGATACGGAAACCTAAACATGACAATCATGTCGAAGTAATATTCGTGTCATATATTCATGAAGTCAAAAGATTTTTCTATGGAACTACCTACACCTGAACACATCGATAAGGTTTCTGGTGAAGTACATATGATCTGTTACCCACTGTACTAAAATCGACAGGTGCCTTAAACAATGGCCGTACGGACGCGCTTTGAACATTGATTAAGCACGTTTCTCTTTGTTTTAGTGTGTGCAGTAGACACGACATGAGCTGTTTGCACACTGAACTACAGAAATGATTTCGTTGTAAATTTGTTCCGTTTAAAAATACTAACATTAGTGTTTTTTAACGGAACAAATTTCTCATATTGGTCTGGAAGAAAAGAAAAAACATAGAATGTACCAGTTCCTTCTTCCTTCCCGCGCAGATCGTAAAAGTCGAACGAGGAAATGGGTGAAATTCTGGGTAATCATTTTAGTAGGCGATGCGGATAACAACCCTAACGCCCACCATTATGCTAAACGTGGCTTGGGTGTTCAAGACCTGAACTCTGTCTACCTCGCAAGAGAAAAAGAAGTGATAGTATTTATATGATAGTATGCATTATGTATCTCCGTGTGGTATCCGGCAGAGTAGAATAGGACCACTCCAAGTCTTCCCGTGGATGTCGTAGAAGGCGACTTAGGAAATACAAGCTAAACAAAGCTTATAAACATCTATGAGACCTCTTCAACCCGTCTGGCCAGCGTGGAGAGTGTAGGCCAAGCCCTCTGACTGCTCTGGCCATCTATGGCTCTAGTAATACAGAGAGGGTCGTGCTCCTGTAGTGGAGACTTAAAAAGGCCTGATGATGATGATGATGCATTATTTTTTTATTAATTGTGACGAAAATGATACAAATCAATTACAATCATCACACATTGTCAATTAAATTAATGTTTTTAAAACAGAATAATTATTAAAATTGAAACATTAAAGTTTAACTTACCTACTAATTTTCTTTTTCTACTAAGTAATTACTAACTACTACTAATTTTAGTCTATGCTCATCTACAAAGAGGACGTAACAAAAAAATTTAAGACTGAGTTAAATCCTAATAATAGGTCTAATCTATGAATAAGTAATAACTATTGGAATCTAGTTGAATATATAAGATTGTCGAAGGTTATCAAATATTTTTTTTATTAATATTATTTAAGAGGTTTATATTGACAAGTAACTAATGAATAACTTAAGAATGTCTCCCATTGTCTTATTAATTCAAGTATTAAAAAAACTTTACCACAAACTAATAAAGTCTACCAGTCAACCAATAGATGATGCCGATAATTAATAGTAGAAGTGCAAAACTATCTATCTTAATATAAAAACTATACATAATAATAATCAAATATTGTCTGTATAGTTAAGTTATATATAAAGCATTATAATTAAACTTACATACTACAGTACATACATAAATACAAAACGCCGATAAATACAACTAAATCCTATATAAATATTTTCATACTCTTTAAACTTGGTGAGAGCAATGTGGGTCTGTGAATACTGGAAGACAATTCCAAAGCTGCACGGCTTGAATTGAGTTAGAAATGCCAGACTGTAAGCCTGTGTTTCAGAAACTCACTCCGATATTGAAGCGTACGGAGAAGAAGATTGCTGTTAAATCGCAGTTCTCTGATGGGTGTTATATCCAAAAACTTAAAAAGGCTTCTCACGTGTTTTTCATTATAGCGTTATTTTTCATTGTATTTTCATGATTCGGCTGTAATGCTTCAGGGCATGACATCCGTTTAAACACCAGAATGTTTCAAGGGTTTTAGTATTTTAATCTCTTTTTTATTGACGTTTAGTCAATATATGTTTGACACGCGTATACCAGTTAAGTAAATACACTTTTCTGTTACAAACCACATGATAAAGGATTTCCGTTACAGCCGCTAGTTATCGACATTTCCAGTGCAACTGACGGTTAGCAAGTATTTTAGGGCCTGTTCACATAACTCTGTGGCTGGTTGAAAATTAAGATATATATACGCGTAGACAAGGTGTGCTAGTAAGTAGTACGTTCATCGAATTACGTATGTATTTAAGACTTGAGGTGGGAGTAGAACTGGTTAAGGAATGCCTTAAAGAAACATCATTGAATATATTAAAAAGAAAGTTAAATCAAATAACGAATGAATGCAAAAATAAATAATGTTATCATCATATAAATAATAACTAATTCAATTCTTTACTTCAATTTTTTATATGCATATCATGTTTAATTAACTTACTAGCTGCAGACTGTATAGTTGTCTGATGCTTATTGTATAATTATTAAATTCTATATAATGGGTTATTGTAAGATTGGTGCGTTTACTAATCTTAATGTTATTGTATAATAATTCTTTATATAATATATATTATAATATAAGTCTACCTATAAAGAAAGGGGAACTGTAATTTTGAATTTCTATTTTATAATGACGTTTTGTTTGATGAGCCGCTTGCTTACGAAATCGTAAACTTACTTCGGTATTTTCTTGATGAATTCTGTAATTGGTCTTACCTATTATAAGCTCATCCTTAGTTATAATTTCAAATTGTAACGCTGTTGAATTCATAATAAATAAAATTTAAAAAAATAGGAAACATTTGCTTGAAAGTAGGTCTATACTACTTTCAAGGAAATGCGCAGTATTATAAATGCTAAGGTTTAAAAAACAACCTAGAGATATTCATAGGAGGCCAGTTTTAAAAACTATCCTGATATATAAGGTCGTACAACTACTTACCATTACCTACTATGTAAATGAATTTGCTGACGTGAACATTAAAAACGGTAATTAATTTTCATAAAAAAGATCTTTGAAAAAAAAAAAACAAAAATAAGAACTAGCGTGTCAATTTCTTTAAAGTTTCTAAAGCATTTCTTTAAACGATGGGAGCCAGCCTTTAAAATATTTGCGCTTGATTTAAAAGGACCTTATATTATATGCCAGGAATATCATATTATTATATAATAAAGTTGACTTAAGACACATTATTTTAAGCAATAATTTTTGGACTAACTGATCTTGCTACATACCTATTAAAAGGAATATTGGTCTCTGCAACCGTCAATAAGTCATTTGCAAAAATATTACAATTTAATTTATATTAAAGTTTTGTAAAAGCCGAGATGAAAATATCTGAATGTGCCTTAAATCCCCGCTCAGTGCTCTCATCTATAATTAATGGCGGTTGGCCTCTGGTTCAGCCCTATCACTTTAAATTTAGGAGTTCCAGTGGAAAATAAAATCCTAGAGAATCTCTGCAGACACTGCAATTTTTATTGTAAAAGCTAACGGAAGTAAAAACTTTATGGATTATTCAAAAATATCTTTATTTTTAAGTGTTTATTTTGCATTAATAATGCTATTTTGATATATTCTTATTAAATTACGAAATAAAATATGGTGAGAATTTCCACGCGGGTGGGGTGTACCAGCAACCATAGCTCTATGTACTACTTATTATTTTTTTTACCATATTTCATTTCTTAATTTAATAAAAAATATAGATTTCAGCAATCCCTTTGAAAATGGAAGACTTTTCTTTCTGCCATTAGAATATTACAATTTGGTAATAAGGTAAGTATGTATGTTTGCTCTTAAATTTTGGTAATATTACAATGCTAAGTAATAAAGAACTTCAAAAAAGGAAAAGGATTATTCTATACCTTCCGAAATAGAATGTATGGAATGGTATAAAAGTATAAAGCGCATTCGGCTTCCTTTCGGCAATGTAGTTGGTTCGGATACTTTCCTTTCCGAATAAATTAGTACATATGTAATTTTAGAATAGGCAGAGTAGTAAGAGGCGACTTTGGAAATACAAGCTAAACAAAGCTCATAAACATCAATGAGGCCTCCCCAACCCGTCTGGCCAGCGAGGAGAGTGTAGGCCAAATCCTCGGTCTGCTCTGGCCAAGTATGGCTCCAGTAGTACAGTGAGGGTCATGCTCCTGCATTGGAGACTAAAAAGACCTGATGATGATGATATGTAATTTTAGTGCCGCGCCGTGTGGTTTCCGGTCTAGGCTTAAACAACCCTATCTCTTACGGATATCGTACAGAAATATAAATAAAAAGTACATTTTTTTTACGGCCAGCCTGATGCCAACCGTCCTTGGTTGATATCACGCTGGCCGTAAAAATTTTGTCAAATCATACACAACACGAAACTATGTCAAATTATATACAACACTAATAGTTACTAATATGCTTAAAATTGAAATTGTGATATGATAAGTAAGATTTGAACCACGTCCCATACGTTTACGCTCTAAGTGTACGGGCGTGACTTAACGTGGTTGAAAGTGGCGAGTTCATTTTCATTACATAATTTCAATTTTAATATTACTTCTACGAACATTATAATTCTATACAACGTGATTTTAAACCTCCTAGCTTTATTGAAATCTCAGAATCAGAATCCCTAATGAAATACAGAACTGCAAGAAAAAAAGCTGAAAATCGAAAAAAAAGTTAGGGTTTCCCATACAAAGATGCGATCAGCTGGACGATTTTCTATGGAAAGTCAACTTATTTTTTTCGGTTTTTACCTTTTTTTCTTGCAATTCTGTATTCCATTAGGGATTCTGATTCCCAGATTTCAATATAGCTAGGGGGTTCAAAATCACGCTGTATAAAAACATTCAATTAACTAATATGCTACATAGCGAACTTCAGAGTCATTTGACCAAGACATAGAGACCAAGACTGGACTGAGTTCCTTTCGGCGTAGGTATTCTTCTCAGCAGTGGTCATTCCGAAACGCTAGTAGAAATGATTTTGCAAACATAAAAGAATGAAAAATAAATAACAGAAACATTATCCTTACTAATATTACAAATGCGAAAGTGAGTTTGTTTGTTTATTTGTTTGTTTGTTACGCTTTCACGCCGTAACTACTGAACCGATCATCATGAAATTTTGCATTCAAGTTCTCTGGAGTCCGGAGAAGGACATAGACTACCTTTTATCCCGGGAAAAAGAACTATTCCCGAGTTATCGACATTGGCGCGGGCGGAGCCGCGGGAGAAAGCTAGTAAATAAATAAATAAAATAAAATCAGAAACATGTGACGCTAAAAAAGCGATACATGCATCCTTTTTTGAATAAAAAAAAATCATTTTCATTTTTTCATTTTGTATTACAGCTGAGAAAGAAAGTAGACCGCAAGGCGCGGAGTTTGTAAAACAGTTTATATCCTAGGATTCATTTCAATGTTAACAAAGCAACGTAATACGGCATCAGACGGACATTGTAACAGGTAACTATGGCTTCCCCACACTTGCATAACTATATTAACCATGGCTGCTCATTGCATTGCGCAACGAACCATAATCTGGCCACTGGAGGAGAAACAACATGGATCCTAAGCTTTAAAATAGTGCTGGCAACTTTATGCCACTTTTATTTTTTAATTAAATGGCATGTAAAATTTTATAAAAATAATATTTGCACGCCTGCAAGCAGGTTGATTACATTACTATACATATCTACGTCTACATTGTTAACCATCTACATATTAGCTACTGTAACGTATTACACGCAAATAAATCTTTATCTTACATATTAAAGGTAACAGGAGTTCCTAATGTTAAAGATACTAATTTCTGTACTACTACTACTTACACAAAACTAACCTAATTAAAGTTAAAATAGTTTTAACTAAGTACATATTTGCGTTAAGTTACAATAATAGTAACGAAAAGTCGAAAGTAACTGACCACTGCATATTATATTTTTCGTAGACCCGCTGCAATCACTTATATGAAATTTAAATTATAAACTTGGACCCGTTGTTACCGAAATTTTGGACCGCTCGGAGTTGGTCATCGAAACTCAGTCAACATGACCGCCAACGATGAAACACATACCACTCACTTTGGTTGATTCCTGCGTAGTTCGTAAAAGCCAATCGAGGGACTGGGCGAATATTTAATAGGCAATATGGATAGCAATCCGTCACTATTTAGATTTTTTACTTATATAGTCAATATCACGATAAAAGTTTGACTGTTTTTTTTTTTGTATTATGGACAGTCTATTTCTTAAGAGATAAATGAAGAAAAAAATATATGTAAATAGTATAATTTGGGAATGCAGCTTGGCCTCCGCACATTTACTCTGTGATCTAACCATCTATCATGTACAGTCAGCCAATGAGATATCTGACCCCCTACAACAGCGCCATTTTTCGCAAACTAAAGAAACATCCGTGGTTTAAACCCAAAGATAAAAATATACAAGTGTAATATCCTTTGCGACTAGTGCCATCTATTGAATTGTGAATGAACAAATAAGGTTAATAAGCAGAAATCTGATACCCTTGACGACTAATGCCATCTATTCGATTTTTGATAAATAAAACAAGCCCTAGCATACGATACGCTTATTTCAAAGATAGTTCAATAGTTAGATGTGGCGCAAGTGGTAGGCACTACGGTTTAATAGTTAATGTGATTATGAATGAACAGGGTCAAATCCTCCAAAGCTTTTTATTTTTTACAAATATCACCAACTTCGTATTGTGATGTTGGGTGTAATTTTGGTTGTTTTAACATAATGTTACCGAGCTAATTACTGTGAATAAAAAGCATTTTAAATTTTTTATTACTTTATTACATCAAAAAAATGTAACAGTGAAATAAATACCTGCCTACTTAATTCAAACTATGATTAATCTTCTGTAGAGAGAACCAACATGTTACTTAATAAGTAACAATTTACATCTCTCAACTTCTTTTTAATCATAGTATTATATTTTTTTAAATGTGTAGGGTCAAAAAGTGCTATGTGAATAACTTTGCTTCGATAATAGTATAAGAATGAATATAAACCGATGGCATTAAATGAATTTTAATATGGGAGAGGGTGACCCCCATTTTGAAGCTTTTGTTCAAGTCTATTTGTCATTTCACTTACCATGTTAGATCAGATCACATATCACTTATGCGCATATTTATTAATTTAGTATAACCTTTTTGTCTAAATTGATTTAAATCAAACTTTACTCGTGTCTCGTGTCCCAGTTAAGCACTATTTGACCCTACAATCTGGGATTTTAATTGGTCACTCAATAACAGTTAGATCACAGAACAATTGTCTTAAATAAAATATATTCTACATTGCAAACTGTTGGAATCACCACATCTCATAAATTTTCCAAGTATTTTTCTTTATTCATCCGGCCGCCGAATTCTACCAGCTCCCCTGGGCCCATTGAAGACATCTGTCCCCAATAACCTGCAAAACAATAATACGATCAGTTACCTATTATTCTACACTGCGTAATACACTAGGTATTAAATATTATTATTATTTTACTTCACTATTTAATGAATATTTTTACCTAATGTTATCCTGCCACTGTTCTCAAAGGCAAATTATTTTGATGGCTATACGCTGGCCATGTCTTCTCCGCAATATTTTTCTGCCATCATCATCAGACTTAAAACTTTTTTCATCAGAATAAAATACGATCTCGTTCTTGTTGAATGTTTCCTCACTGTTTCAATTGAAATATTGTAGTGTATATGTTACGCCAGTTGACTCCGAATCCACAAACGGACGGTGTTTCTCTGTAAGAGATATATTTATCTTAGACATTTATCACAAACCCTATGTTTTACGGAACAAAAAATAGTGTGACAATTAAGTAAGTATATTAAATACTTATAATTTCTACTTACCGCGATACCTAACTCTCTAGATATAGATATTTTAAATACTGTGGTTGTCTTTACAATACAATATTAGCTTTCACAAAATCTGCTATATAAGATGAAACGGGATGCCTAATAACTGGTGGGGTTTTGCATCACTACACAGTAATCGCAGTATCTTATTTGTGACGCGAGTGAACAATATTTTTGATTAGTTGGTATCAGGTATAAATAAATCTGATAGATTACCCTCAATTTATTTGTTAAAGCAATGCGTTGCAGTTGGTGACAATGATGTCATAGCAGTAGAAATAGATAGCCAATTTCGCCCGAGACGTCATATCGTCGGTTGGCGTATTGAGATGAGCGCTAGCTTCTCAAGTCGTGGGTCCATGGTTCGAATCGAACTTTACGTAGGATTGATTTTGATTCTTTCTTGTTCTTACCATTGATGATTACTTGAATTATTAGCTGAGATTATTAGAAACACAAAATTTGCAACTGAGCAGGTTATCAGAAACAAGTTTATACCAGCAGTTGTCTGTCTACTTGCCAAAAATCACGGTAGGTGGCGCTTCACAGCAAAGTGTGAATTTACGTTTTAAAAGTCAGGGGGTCAGGTATCTGCTTGGCCGACTGTACCTACACAATGATGCGTGCACTAGAATAGACCATTCAAAATAGTTAACCATTGAGCACTGAGGTTTTACTTTCTCCGTCACTTTACATTTTTTTATTTGTATGGCAGAAATTGAAAAATTTGCAATAGACTTCGTTATGTGAATATTAATATGAACCAGTTCCCAGAATGTCACCTGGAAAATAATAATGTAGCTCTAGTGTCTGTCTGTATCTGGCCAACACTGTTTCTGATTTTATAGGCTGCCTTAACCAGTCTTTATATGTTATATATATCATGATGCGGCTTTCATCCACTTCTGGTCGCGCTCGAGAGAATTGAAAATAGGTATTTGTAAAATCTATTGCTGTCGTCGCTTTGTGCCCAGACAACCCTCGCAGAGTTCCATAGAGTCCCCTGATTTCTTCTCCAAAACTCAACCGAATTAATTTCTTATTATTAAAAATTTCAAATAAGCTATGGCTGTGTTTCTATGTTTTCTTTTTCTAATATATTGCGTCGAATTTGTTTTCTTGTTTTCTTGAACACAACGGAAATTCTTACCAATTATTCAGGTTTTTTAAGGTTCATATCTTTTTAAATAATTCAATTATGAAAAAAAAAACATGCTAATAATATCGATAGATCTATTTTGTAAAAAAATCATTGCTCTACTTGTACTATCCGGCGAGGAATCAGGGGACTAGGCTTGTATGGAAATACGTCCCTACGATTTTCTCTTAAATCAATTAAAAATTGACGAAAGCACCTATTATTATTTTTTTAGCCTGCAATTGTGTCCCACTGCTGGGCAGAGGCCTCCCCTTTCTGTTTCCACGTGTCCCTGTCAAGGGCCACAGTCTGCCAATCGTTCATGTGTCATCGCGCCATCTCCTCCTAGGTCTTCCTCTTCCTCGACGGCCATCTGGTATCCACGTAGTTGCAGCTCTGGCCCACCTGTCCTGTCGCATACGGTAAACGTGTAAAGTACTAATACTATACAAAAATTATAAAAAAATGGACACATACATTTTTCATTCCCCTGTACTGCTCCACAGTTTGACAAAGATCTAATGAAATTAAATGAAATTTTATTCAAATTTGGAGAACATGTAACAACTTAAGTATTATTTTTGAGCGTCATACAAAATCGAATAACAACTAATTAGTGTTTCGGAACGACCATTGCTGAGAAGAACTGCTGTCCCTCCTTCCATTTATCTCGAAATAGAGCTCCAAGTTTATCATCACGCGAGAATAATTAATATTATTCATTGTATAAAATATAAACATCCATAGTCCATAACATCGAGTTGAATCGACAAATCTATTATCCAAACACGGTTTTACAGACGTTTATACAGTCGGAATTACCGACTAATTTCGGTCATTTACGAAGACCATAATCACGGGGTGACACGGCGGTTTCTCTTCCCTCAAAACACTGAATTCAAAACGAAATTAGTCGACGATTTCGACTATATTAACGTGGTTTAAACCGTGTTTCTAAAATCAATTTATGTCGTGTAAGTTTTATTAATTATAGCGCGTAGAACCAATAGCCGATGGGGCAGAAAGGCTCTCGAATGGCGACCACGTACCGGCAAGCGCAGCGTTGGACACCCACCGACCAGCCGGCCTATTTGCTAACTTAGTGTACAACATTTTGATAGTCACTTCGAAATACATTACGTTTTATATATCTTAAATAGAAATAGTCAATTATACGAAAGCAGCAATATATTTTGAACTGACTATCAAAACTTTGCACACTTAGTAAATAGACCGCCTGACCAAGGTCGCAGGAAGACGCTGGATGTAGAACGCTTCCAACCGGTCATATTGAAAATCCTTGGGGGAGGCCTAGCTACGGCCAGCAGTGGACTTCTTGTGACTAAGATGAAGTTTTCATACTCTTAACTTTTTTTTAATGTATATTTGACGGCAAACGAGCAGACGAGCCACCTGATGGGAAGTGGTCGCCCATGGACATCTGCAACACCAGAGGAGGTGCTGATGCGTTGCCGACTTTCAAGATACGTGTAAACACGCCTTTTGAATGACTCCAAGTTATAGCACACAGGGAAAACCTCGGGGGGAGTCCGTTCCACAATCTTACTGTACGAGGAAAAAAACAACAAGACGCTCTGACATTTTTAGAGACCCAAGCGTCGAGGATGTGGGGATGGACTTTACTCCTGTGGCGAGCTGTGCGGTGGTAGAAAGGTGACGGTGGCACCAATTCAAAAAGTTCTTTAGAATACTCTCGACTATATATATATATGTATAGACGGTAAAATACACACAGAGAGCCAACGCCTCTCCGTAGACTGAGGGTGTCTAAATTGTATGTGAGTGTGGGATCGTCGATAATACGAATTGCCCGGCGTTGCATGGATTAACTCTGAAAAAATTGTACAAAACATTTTCTTTTCAATAGAACATCTATTCTTTCTACATCAACTTCCGTCACATGTCAGGCTTCGTGTAATTTGATTTGCGATATTTCCTGTACAATGTATGGTTTCCGAGCGAGGGTGGACTGCCACGGCCAGACGTCCTACTTATAGTCTGTCTAGCCTGATTGGAGGGGAACGAAACAGTTTTACACAACCGCCCAAATAAGGTGTGTAATGCTTTTCAGGATCCATGTAAATATGTATGAAAGTATTTAAGTAATTAATTCTCGATTACAGACAAGTACGAAGTGGTCGATGTATTGGACACTGTATGGAATTTCGATGTTTCTTGCAATGTATGGAGACCATACATTGCAAGAAACATTGAAATTATAGAGCGAAGAATAACACATTTTTACAATACGCCTAAAAAAATATGTGTAATGTTTTTAGAATTCATAATAATCTATGTGTGTTTTTTTCTGGGATTTGCGATATTTTTGAGGCGAGGGGGTTTTTCATACAAAATGTACAACTAAAATGTGGAAATTAAATTGATATTTAAAATGATGTGCGAAATAAATTTGATAATAAGTATACAATTCCTGACTTAAAGATTACTTACCAGGTTGTGCATAATGGGACCTAGGCTCTGTCTACACCGCAAGGGAAAAAGACGTGACATTATGTATGTATATGTATGTGTAAAATACAATCAATAATATTACGGGAGCGTAATTTTTGTGTGATTATCCTTTCTTATTTATCTTAAACCAAAAAAGTATTTATTTTAAATAAGGTACAATATAATTATAATAAAATAACACTAATTAACTTATAATACTAATAATAAATAAAACTACTTAAAAATATAGTTATTTACAAATTATATAGTCCAAATTATATAGTCTTTTACCTAATTTACAAAATATGATGTACATAGTACATACAGTGCAATCTAAAATATACTTCGGGTTCTAGAATAACTTTCGGTTCTTGCCAGAAGCACATAACAAATAATTAATTTACACGCAAACGAAGTCGCGGGCAAAAGCTAGTTATTACCTATATTGACAAAGTTAGGTATTGCCAGGGTAGGAGCAATATAACCCTTTAACTTCCGGTATGTATAAACGGAGTTCGGAACCCTCTCGTCACGGATGTAGTTTCATCTTGGAATAATGAAATGGTCTCCTTATTATTTCCCATTGTTTAAGAGAAATCTTCCACAGGAATCGAGCAAACAGATGCAGCAGTATCTGTTGAAATTTTTAACCAATTTAGAAAATGGAGGAGGTTATCTGTTTTTTTAAATGTTTGTTGTCGCATGAACCGATTTAAAAAATATATTTTGAAAGGGTCTCATTTAAATTTATTTAAAACTAGCTTTCGCTTGCGGCTCCACCCGCATCAATGTCGATCCCTCGGGAACAGTACTTTTTCCCGTGATAAAATGTACCCTATGTCCTTTTCTGTACCCCAGATAACGTGTATGCAATTTCATGATGATCGGTTCAGTAGTTACAACGTGAAAGCGTAACATACAAACAAACTAAGTTTCGCATTTATAATATTAGTTAGGATTAGGATAGGATTAGAAGTTTAGAGATTAGAATTCGGATTTTGTATATGAAAGACTAGCTGTTGCCCGCGACTTCGTCCGCGGCAATTTCTGTTATTATGATTAATTAGTATAGAATAATTTAGAATAATTTTCTCCCGTTTTCGAAACATTTTTTAGTGATGCTTCGCTCTTATTGATCGCAGCGTGATGTTTTTTAGTCTACTGCTTTCCTTAATAAATGGACTATCCAACACAAAAATAATTTTCCAATTTGAACCAGTAGTTCCTAAGATTAGCGCGTTCAAACAAACAAACTCTTCAGCTTTATAATATTAGTATAGAAGTATAGATTGTCTTTAAAATGTACTTTTAGTTTAATTTTTAACATTTGTTTGTTAATAATTAAAAAAGGTAATAATCGAAAAATCATTTAGGCTTCCTATACAAAGTCACCGATCAGCTGGATGAATTACTATGGAAAGTTAAATTTTATTTTTAATTTTTCCTTTATTTCTTGCAATTCTGTATTCCATTAGGGATTCTGATTCTACGATTTCAGTATAGTTCAGAAGTTCAAAATCACGCGGTACCTATATCCTAATCCAGACTTCCTCATCCTAAATAATATTATAAGAAAATGCGAAAGTGAATTTGTTTGTTTATTACGCTTTCACGATATAACTACTGAACCGATCATTATGAAATTTTGCATACACGTTATCTGTGGTACGGAGAAGGACATCGGGTACATTTTATTCTGTTACTGTTCCCGAGGGATCGACATTGACGCGGGCGAAAGCTAGTACATAATATATACATGAACTTTTTTAACATTACATTACTTATTTAGACAATCACGTATAAAGGCCATGTGCTGCAGACAACTCACTAGAACAAAGTTCAACTGGGTGCATCATGTCACCTTCGCCCCGACAATTGCGCAAGTGGATAATAACAGAAGGCAGGACATGCTGACTAGATAATTTAATAGCCCACTAATTGTAACATAGTGTGTGAATCGCTGTTAGTTGACTTTTGTTTATTTTGTTTGTGATTTCAAAGTGCCTTTGCAAGTGACGTGAATAAATTGCTGGTCTTTTTAAATTTATAAATATATAGGGACAAATTACACAAATTGAGCCAGCCCCAGCACTAGGTTATAAACTTGTGTCGTGGCACAGAATTAGTAATAGTACTTCGTGGTATACTAACTCAACAGTACTAGCTACTTCCAGCCAAGGCGGAGCAGCTGCCTGTGCTGCTGAAGCTAGCAAAAAGCGAAAATACGCGGGATTGACCGACAGCTTTATATTCTTGCCTTTTGCTGTAGAAACTTTGGGTCCCTGGGGCACTGAAGCTAAAAAATTCTATAAGGAATTGACAACACGTCTCATCGAGGCAACTGGTGATCCAAGAGCTGGCAGTTTTTTTGCACAACGTATCGGACTCGCTGTGCAACGGGGAAATGCTGCCAGCATTTTGGGTACTTTGCCTCGATGTGGTGCGTTGGAAGAAGTTTTTTATTTGTAAGTTATTTATAATTTTTTATTTTTATGTTGTTATTAATTATGTTTAATATTAAAATGTAGTGTAGAATCATTATTCTATATGGTTAATAATTACTATAACTTTTTTACTCATTTAATATTCTTCTATTGATCTGACAGTACTATCCATACTAATATTATAAACGCGAATATACTCTGTATGTCTATCCTTTTCACGCTTCAACCATTAAACCAATTTTTATGAAACTTGGTTTGGAGGTGGTTCGAGGCCCGGGGAATACTACTGTTCTGGGTAGTGATGTCCCGGAGGGAAATTATCCGTTCTCATGACTTCCTTCTCACAAAAATTTGCGGGAAATTTCCAATAATTCCCGCACTTAAGAGAAAGAAAATGAAATTCTCGGGAAAAATTTCCGACTCGTTCTCGAAAATGTCGAGCACGGCACAACACTAGTTGCGGGCGGAGCCTCGGGAAATAGTTAATATTTAACAAAAGATGCATTTATAGATAAACATCCAAGACCCAAGCCAATTTGAAAAAGATGTTTTCGATCTTGACCTGACCGGGGATCGAACCCGGGACCCTGCGATCGCAGTAGAATTATGGGACACACACACCCAATAGATCTTTTTCCATAATGGGTTTAAACCTAAAATAATAAACTTACCTACTTTTTCTTTACGTAGATAATTCAATTTTTTTATTCACGTAGATAATTCACTTACTTAAAACCATATTTTGTTTATAATTAAAATTTACGACAAGTGAGAAGCCAGCGGTGTCTGCTACCCATATAACGTATGCATGTATGTGTGTAGATGTGTGGAGCCCGTTTATAATAGGACATTCCACTGCAGGCCCTTCCCGCACAAATTATGGAGGAAACAGATATTGACACTCCACAAAAAACTGCGATCTGGCGTTACATACAGTCTTGTAGACAGACACTGAACACATCCTTCATATTTTTAGTGTGACAGACACTTTCTTGTAGACATATAATAAATTTACGTATGAGCTAGCCTCGTATAGTGACATTTTCACCTTATACAGAACTCTCCATAGTTTTTATATTCAGTTCTTAATAGTTCGGCAATAGCGCTGCGCGTAATCATCAGATATTCATGTTATATCATACATAAGCTTCTCTTAGGTATACAGTTTTTGACCAATGGCAATAAGTGTAATTAATCATTATCTGAAGACAAATAGTCTCTTCATAATCGTATCCTCATGGCCGAGGGTTGTGACCATCGGGAGCAGCTCCCCTCCCTTAACAATGGTTTTTCACCCTAAACGGTCTTGCGCCAGTATGGCGCCTTGAGTGCCACCCTACGAACAATATCAGTCCATCTTGTAGGCGGTTTTCCTTGACCTCTGCGTCCTGGGACATGGCCCAAAAGTATGTTTTTTACGAGACTATCCGGTACGCGTCGCGCTATGTGGCCAAAGAAATTAAGAAGCTTTTCGAGACACCTTGCAGACAGTCAGTGTCGAATGCCAAGTTCCTGCAAAATAGACACATTTGTGTGCTGTTCAGGGAATTCTTAGCATTTTACGCCAGCACCACATCTCAAATGCATCTATTCTGGCCTTGAGGTTCGGCTTCCACGTTCATGTTTCAGCAGCATACATATAGATGGAGAAAACCAAACTTCGCATAAGTCTGATTTTAGTATTGCGACTGATTCTGCAGCTTCTCCTAGTACAAACGTCTTAATACTGACAAATATCAGATCGTATGTAGCTAATAATTAAAGTTAAATATCAACCAAAAAATATTTTAGACACTGACACTGGTCTCCTTAGTTTTTTCTTCTTGTCTTATGATAGAACTAGCTTTTGCCTGCGGCTTCGCGCGCGTTAAGAATTATAGTTTCATACAAACTTTCATCCCCTATTTTATCCCCTTGGGGGTAGAATTGATGATAATCCTTACTTAGCGGATGCCTAAGTCATAACATCTACCTGCATGCCAAATTTCAGCCCGATCCATCCAGTGGTTTGGGCTGTGCGTTGATAGATCACTAAGTCAGGCAGTCAGTCACCTTTGAGTTATATTTATATTTAGAAGACAGAATAAGAAGAAAGATGCAATACAAATGTATTAGATTTTATATAAGGGATTTTTAAGCATCCTTAATGTAATACTGAACCATGATCTTCCTGTATTTGCATAAAACTTAGACATAAATTGATACCTAAAACGACGAGTTATCTTTCTGTGCATGGTTTATTTTGAGGTTTCCGGCATTAAAATTTATTATTCATGTGGGAACCGCAGTTTTCCGGAGATGCTGTTTCGGATGAAAAATCTTTATAACAAACTCGGGACCGTGATAAAGTTGTTTAGTCTCAGACATTTTTTCATCGTGAGATATTTTATATTTAAGATATTTTGTTAATTAATTTACTTTAACGTAGCACTAATCTCTATTTCTTGATTCCTTTCTAATCTGTACATACTGGGTATAAATTACCCTCGTCATTTCATTGATGGGGCGACTCAGCCCGTCAACATGACCATTCCTATCCCTCCGAATCCTATACATCTACACTTATATTATAAATAAAGAGGAAAGATTTGATTTTTTGTTTGCATTGAAAAGGCTCCGAAACTATTGGATTTGAAGAATTATTTCATTAGAATCCTACATTATTTTATTTATTTAATAAACTTTATTGTTCTAAATAAAATTTGTTACAATTGGCGGACTTAATGCTATAAGCATTATCTCCCAGTCAACCATAGGGAATAACAGAAAAAAAAATTGTATGGCGCAAAAAGTGATCTATTTAGTGCAAATAATATATACCTATACATACACATAAACGACAGTAAAGTAAATAAATACATATATATATGCAATATATACATAAACTTACATATAAATAGAATATACTTACCAATGATGAATATAGAAAAAAAATAATTACTGACGGGGTTCTAAGGAGATAAAGAATCAAGAAGGTGAGAGTGAACCTGTCTTTTGAAAGAAAAATTTGTTAAAGTTTTTTTTATTTCAACGGGCAAAGCATTCCAAAGTCGAGAAGAGACAAGAACATTATCAGTTTATCAAATCAAATACCTATATCTAACGTGCGAAACTGGACCGGGCCGCTAGTATACCTATAAAAGGGTTCGATGGCTTATACATCTTTACCCCTTCCATACATGGGTAATAACACAGTCGCCACAATCACAAATGAACAAATATCCCGAGTCGAGGGTCAGTAATAAAACGGTCGGGATGCTGGCTATATGGGAGTCAGGTTGATTTCCTATTGAGATGAGAAGGTAACTGGGAATAGGTATCTCTGGGATATGTTACGAAAGAGTATACTTATAATGGGAATTGGGTCTTACCCAAAATACAAAATAAATATTTGTCAGCTTAAATTGCTGTTATTGCACTAATTCAAAAAATACAAAAGGTGGACTTAACGCCGTGTGGCATTCTTTACCTTTATTTTATTAATTATGTAGTCCCACTGCTGGCCAAAGGTCTCTCCCATTCTTTACCTACAAAAAATAATAATAGGGTGGGTTTTCAGCCAACATTGTATAGCACTAATAAGGGTGTCTCAGTATCAACAATGAAACAGGAATCAAAAATTAGTTGCATTTATAGTTAATCTCATGACCCGTGTCGAAGGTTAGAAATAATAAAGTCATAAGTATGTCGGGATGTTCATTCGTGACTCAGGTCGATCTCCTAATGAGATGACTAACTGGGAATATATCACTGGATATGTGACAAAACGGTGTTATGTAATATGACGAAATTGTGACCGAAGTCAGAGAGTTAAATAAAGTAACCTATCTATATCTTTGTCGAGAAACGGCATGAGGGAATCAATGTTAATCTTTTCTTTTGTGTTCTGACGCAAATTGAAAAATAATTTCGTGTCGAAGATTTGGTACGAAGTTATTAATTTCGCAACGAATGAGTAGGATTACGGTGTTATCAAATGTCCTGCACATTCAGCCAAAGTTGGCATGCAAAATATGTGATGAGAGAATTCGACGTGGTGATTCGAAGTCACGCTGGTGTAGTTGGTATCACACTCGGGACGTAAACCTAGGGGACATGCGTTCGAATCCTACCTATGGCCGAGTTCTTTTTCATCACATACTTTCAATTTTACTTTAATAGTGGAGCTGATATGGTGAAAAATCGAAAAATTTGGATAGAGTTGACATACAGAGCCGACCCCAAATAAGGAAAGGGCGAGGAAGAAGAAGTTAATGTACCTACCCATATTATTGATGATTAAAATCTATTACAGTTACTTGCCAGTAATATTTACTTATGTTTTGACAAAGAAATGACATCACCCCATCACCCTCATCTTTTTGCCTTCTTCCTTGGATCAGATTGTCGGGGATAATGTGTCAGCTAGTTAGATATAGGTCAGTACAAACTAAGTATATATTTTGTTCAGTTGGCAACAAAATTCATGTTAAATCCGGTTTGCCCTCCTTCCGTCAAGGAACGCACTTACCAGGCTTCGCTTGTGTTTAGGGCTGCCATCTTTAGAGAAAGATATAATCGGGTATTTTGATCTACTTAATGAAGCCATGATATTTTTTATTGTGGCAGGATAAAATTAAATTTATAATCTTACTCCGTGTTTATAACAGTCTTTTATGTAATTTTTAATAATTACATAATATTATTCTTAATGCCTAAACACAAACAGTCATCCCCTACATTATTTTTACCTATTTTAATAGTCTTGGTGGAAAAAGTAAGTTAATCTATATATACATGTAATAAAACAGTAAAAATATTTTGTCTGTACATTTAGAATTTTTGACTGAAATGGATAGAGGGATACTTAAAAAGAATAAAAGAAAGCAAAAAAAAATTTTGCGAATTTTTTGTCTGTCTGTCTGTCTGTCTGTATGTATGATCACGATTATCTCCGAAAATACTGAACCGATTTACTTCAAACTTTCACCAATTGCTTTGTTTTAACTCAGCAAAACATTTAGTTTGTTTTATCAAAATCGGTTCATTAAAAAAAAGTTATCGTCATTTGAATGAACTCAAGGCATGAGTTTGCCTTGCCTGCAAATATATAGCAAAAAAAATAAAAAATAATAAGTAACATAGGAAAATTAAAATCCAAAGTCAATTCATCATCATTATACGACAGCATTATACACGTACCTGTCCATACTATCCATAGTAATCCATACTAATAAAAAAGGAGAAGCTGACTGACAGACTGACATATCAACGCAAGGCCTAAACTATAAGGGTGCGAAACTTGAAATTTTGCACAGGGGTTCCTTTTATAACGTAGGGGAGCACTAAGAAAGGATTTTTGGAAATTCATCTCCTAAGGGGGTAAAACGGGTTGCAAAGTTAGTATGAAACTTTGCCGTTTATGAAGATATTCGACTGAAATTCAGCATGAAGGTTCTTTCCTGAAAGGTATGAAACACGAGTAAAATATTTTATCCAAAAATCATTTCTTAAGGGGGTATAACGGGGATGCAAAGTTAGTATGAAACTTTCCGTTTTTGAAGTTATTCATTTGAAATTCAATATTAAGGTGTTTCATTGAAAGTCATGAACTAATGTATTCCAGGCGGGTAATTCTACTGTTCCTGAGAAATTAACACTTACGCGGGCGGAGCCGCGGGCCAAAGCCAAACTTGACTTATATATCAACGCACAGCCGAAACTACTGTACCCAGAAACTTGAAATTTGGCACAGGGATTCTTTTTATGATGTAAATGAGCGCTAAGAAAGGATTTTTAGAAAATCAAGGGGGGTGAAGTTTATATGGAATTTTCTCATTTCTGGACTTATAAGTATAAAAATAAGTATATATGTTACAATTATAAAGTATTATGTTTACATTACAATTAAAAAGATCTGTGTAGTTAAAATGGACCAAATTTCCCCTTGAGGGGTAAAATAGGTGGGGTAAAGTTTGTATGGATTTTTTTTATTTTTAGTCTTAGAAATATGACAACAAGTATATAAGTTCTCAAGAGGGCAAAATCCCCTCCTTAAGGGCTAAAGATCCATGCAGGTGAAATGTATTAAATTCCCCCTTAAGGGGAAAAAGCAAAGGGGGAGGGGTTTGTATGGAATTTTTATCATTTCTACTGTTCCCAAGGGAGCGACATTAACGCGGGCGGAGCCGCGGGCAACAGCTAGTTTATAATAATACACGAACGTAATACTGATTTCGATTGTGAACAAGAATATTAAAAGATCATCTAAGTATATCGATAGTTTATGTTCAACCCAGTAAGAATTTTAAAAAATATCAATTTTTTTTATGTTATAGGGCGGCAAACGAGCAAGCGAGTCACCTGATGGTAAGCGATCAACGCTACCCATGGACAACTGCAACAACAGTGTGTGACAACAGCATTGCCGGCCTTTCAAGGAGTTGAGGGTAGGACATTGGGAGTAGGGAAAACTGGGGGACATGGGGGAAGGGCGAGAAGCATGGGCCTCCGGCTCTCTCACTAACCGAACGAAGCATAGAAGCGGTAAAGCTTCTACTCAAACGTCGATTTTCTGTGAGAGTGTGGTACTTCTCCGGACGAGCCGGCCCATGCATGCTACTAGCAAAAATTAATTTTGCCGGTAGCGTGACTCTACCTACAAATCTACAAATTCGGTTCCGCTTCTGTTTTATTAATATTAGACTAGATTTTGCGCGAGACTTCGGCCACGCAGAAGTCGAAAATGTTTCTAATAAGAGTAGACTGGACCAAGGAATCACGTTGTCCAAAACTTTTCCCCTCCTTTTCACCCCTTAGTGTTAGAATTTCGAAACATCCTTTCCTAATGAAAGCCTACGTTATACAAAGAACACACCCTCCAAGTTTTAGGTGTCTACGAACAGCGGTTTAGGCTTTGCGTTGATCCGTCATCAGTCGGTCTTTCTGGTCATGGTTAAGTCTAGTTAAGAGAAAAAAGATTGTGTGTAAAATCGACGACCCTGTAAAATCCAGGTGATTCGTCATCCAATGTGAACAATAATAAACTATTAAAATTGAAATATGTGATGAAAAAGAACTCGGCCACAGGTAGGATTCGAACCCACGTCCCTTAGGTTAACGCCCTAAGTGTGATACCATTACACCACCGTGACTTTGAATCACCGCGTCGAATTATCTCATCACATATTACCCCGTAGTGTATACGCATTTCAAGCATGCGTATCTACTTCTTCAATACTACCCACTACTTAGTAGTGTGGTATTCCACTTCATTCATATCCGATGAATAGAAAGTTGATTAAATTGAATAAAGCTTTTTACTTACTTAAATTGTTTTTAAATAGCATTACAATGCTCGGTATATTATTAAAATTTAAAAAATATGTGATGAAAAAGAACTCGGCCACAGGTAGGATTCGAACCCACGTCCCTTAGGTTAACGCCCTAAGTGTGATACCATTACACCACCGTGACTTCGTATTACACTACTAAGTAGTAGGTAGTATTGAAGAAGTACGCATGCTTGAAATGCGTATACCCTATGGGGTGTTTCGAAGTCACGGTATAATAATATACCGATCATTGTAATGTTATTTAAAAACAATTTAATAAACTACTCGATTTCAGGTTTCGTGACCTAATTCGGATACAAAACACACCGCTAAACCTAAAACAAATACTCACCGCTAAACTAGCAATCGTCAGAGGCAACCCTACTTGTAGTCTATGAACTGCGAAACTTTCGCTGTAATTTATAGGGGTTGAATAAAAAGTTGGAAATTTAATTCTGCCTGGAGGTACGCTTTATAGGTAAATTTGGTAATTGGTATACTTTGAAGTTATCAAATTATAATTAAGTGGTGGGTTTTCCAAATATTAACTGAATACACGGTGCGTCATCTCATCTTATAAGTAGTACTTATTAACAGTAATAGCACAGTTTTAATTTTATGTACTATTCATAAGAAGCCTTTCAACGGTCATCATCACTTCGAGTAGGTGTCACGGTCAATCGGCCATGCACACGCGGGTGTCAGAGTTCTTCATAACCACCTTTCGGTCTCTGACGTGGTTCCTTCAACGGCTACCAGATTGCAGCCGGGACCAACGGCTTAACGTGCCTTCCGAAGCACGGAATCATCTTTATTATCAGACAATCAGGTGATTCAAGCTTGCAATGTCCTAACCAAACTGGAAGCAACTAAACAGTCGGTATCGGAATATAGTCTCGATTATAAAGACGATGAGTTTCTACTAGTGGGTGATTTTAATATCAGGAAAGTCATTTGGATTGAAAACACTGAATTGAGAAATAGTCTATCTCTTTCTAACCCAAGCGTTGATGAGTTAGCCTCTCAACTTTTTACCTTTTTGTGTTTCACTGGTTGGTCTCAGTTTAATGGCTGTTTTAACACAAATAACAGAGCCCTTGATCTCGTCCTGGCCAGCTTCCCCTGCTTGGTAGCGATAATTAACCCGTTATCTTTACCTGAGGATGACCACCACCCCTCGTTATCCATTTCAGTCGATGTTAGTATTACGCACAGTTGCTTGCGCGAGCCGCCACGTGTTGTGTACAGGTTCTATGCTGCTGACTATGAATTAATAAATGCTGAATTATCCAAAATTGACTGGAAACTTCATTTGTCTAATCGCAATATGGAGTCCTCATTAAAAAACTTTTATGATATTATTAATAACGTTATAAAACTGTATGTACCGTCGAAATGTGTCACAGTAGATAGTAGGCATCCTGTGTGGTTTTCTTTGTCCTTAATAAAACTGATTAATAAGAAAAAAAAGATTCATAAGAAATGGAAAACATATGGCAGGATGGTAGACTATGAATCGTATTCCTCTCTTAGGAAATCTGTTAAGGCAATGGAAGCTTCCTGTTACAACTTATATATTGAAAGATCCGAAAATAATATTTGGAAGTGTTCAAAACATTTTTGGTCTTTTATAAAGTCTAAAAAAAATACAAACGGCATTCCTGATACGCTCCATCTGGATGGTATGGTTGGGATCGATGGTAAAATTATCGCTGATATGTTCAATGTTTTTTTCCAATCAGTTTTTGAGGACCATAGTAACATTAATCCAGCTGCTGTACAGGGGCCAGACACAGGAAATAGCTCTGGTATTAGCACAATAAATATTACTTCTTCCATTGTGGAAAAATATCTTTCTGTGATAGACCCCACCAAAGGTACTGGTCCGGATGGACTTCATCCTATATTTCTTAAACGGTGTAGTAGACAGTTGGCCTCACCAGTGGCATTCCTTTTTAATCTGTCACTAGCTACGGGAACAATGCCTGAATTTTTGAAACGTTCTTATATTATTCCAATTCACAAAAGTGGGGACAAACATGATATAAGAAACTATCGCGGTATATCCAAGACTTCTTTTCTACCTCGAGTTTTTGAAAAAATCGTTTACGACTCATTATATCCCTCAATAAACCCAGCATTAACTGATCGCCAGCATGGTTTTAGATCAAAACATTCCACTGAAACCAATCTGTGTGAATTTTTAGATGTTGTCCTTGAAGCTATGAATGATGGCTATCAGGTGGATACCGTGTACACCGATTATCAGAAAGCTTTTGATAAAATTTGTCATCCCTTACTGATTTCTAAGCTAAATGCGTTCGGTGTACATGGAGATCTGCTTCGATGGATAACATCTTACCTAAGGAATCGTTCCCAGGCTGTAACAGTGAAAGGTTTCATATCTAGCTTCGTGCCTATTACTTCAGGCGTCCCCCAGGGCTCTCACCTCGGTCCTTTATTGTTCAACATATTTATTAATGACTTTATGGAATGTTTTAAATTTTCAAAAATTCTCCTTTATGCAGATGACTCCAAAATATTTTCTGTAATTCAGTCTCAAAAAGACTGTGAAAACTTACAATATGATTTAGATCGTCTATGTCAATATTGCATTAAAAATAACCTTTATTTAAATGTCAGTAAGTGCCAGACAATTACTTTTACTAGAAAAAAAAAATCCGATACATTTTGAATATAAACTTCTTAACCATAAACTATCTAAAATGACTGAGGTGAGAGATCTGGGTATACTCCTAGATAACGGACTTTACTTTGACTCTAATGTCAATTTCATTACAGCAAAAGCATATAAACTTCTAGGGTTCGTTTTTCGGCAAAGCTCAGAATTTAAAAATGTGAATACTTTTATACTGTTATATAATGCATTTGTCAGATCCAATTTAGAATATGCATCCACAGTGTGGAATCCTATGTATGACAAGTATAAAAATTCAATAGAAAAAATTCAAAATAAATTCATTAAACGTCTACTTTATAAATTTAAAAACTTCAGCCATAACCAAATGGTATCATTAGAAAAAAGAAGGGAACTCAGGGATCAAACCTTTCTGTATAAAATTATCAACAACCTAGTGGACTCTCCGTACTTGCTAAGTAAGATTAATTTCAAATGTACTAATCATCGCACACGAAATACCAAAACTTTTTCTCCTCCCATTTGTAACACTAATTATGCACAGAATCGTTTTCTGGTGAGAGCTTGCGACAATTATGACAGTGCTTATAGCCGCGTCGATATATTTCATGAAAAATTAGGAAAATTTATAAAGCTCTTAAAGGGTTAACTTCTTTATTTTGTACTCCAACCTTGTTTAAACTTGTTAATAATGTTATCTAGTGGTTTTTTTTACATAATAAAATATATATATATATGTACTTATAAATATGGTAGACTAACGTCTATATATAGACGTTAGTCTAATAATAATAAATAAAAAGTAAATTGCCAAAGCGTTTCTACAGCTAGCTTATTCCTTATAAGGAATAAGCTAGCTGTAGAAACGCTTTGGCAATGTATAATTTATAAATTGTCTAGTATATAAGTAACATTTAAGCCTGTTTGTTTCTCATATTATATAAATAAATAAAAAAAAAAAAAATTATACTCTTCCATGCTAGTCTGGGAGAAAAGGAAAAACGTTGAATGTACCAGCTGCTTCTCTTCCCGCGCAGATCGTAAAAGCCGATCGAGAGATTGGGCTAAAATCGGCGGAATCATGTCAAAAGGCGATGCGGCTAGCAAACCATCACTATTTTGATTCAGTTCATCTACAAGCCCTTCAACATGCTAAATATGGCCATAAGGTATTATAGACCTAGGCTCTGTCTACCCCGCAAGGAAACAAGACGTGATACTATGTATGTATAATTTTATGGACCCATGTACTAAATAGGAACTCAAATGGCCAAAGGACATGAGTGAATAAGCAGGTCAAAGTTGAATCCGCTCAGCAAGTACTTATGCCCATCTGTCTCGGCTCATTCGTCATAGAAATTGACCCCAATTAGGAGACATCCGTCTTAGTTTCCGATAGAGGAAAACAGATTGACAACTAGCTTCCTTATGCATTAGAGAATTCAGTAAGTGATAGTGAATCAAGTTTAGTTAGATTACTTTGAAGAATTTGTTATTTACGGACAGACAGACGAAAATCGGAAGCTTAGTAATAGGTTCCCGTTTTATTTACAAAATGAATAAACCATTATAATTTTTGGTAAATAGCGATGGGTTGCTAACCGCATCGCCTACAAATATGGTCTTTCCTTTATAAACTAAACGTGGCTTATAGGTCTGAAAGACCTGATCTCTGTCTACCCCGCAAGGGTACAAGACGTGATAAATAATTGTAAGTGCAAAAGGTCCAAAAAACTTTTTGATTCCTACTCAGATTCCCTTATCTTTGATTGGTTTGTATGGGTCCATGTATTTCGTGTATTCCTTCCTTTTATAACTCTAGGTATTCAGTTTAAATGAACTAAGTAAAAGCCTAGGTAACTAATACTGACTAAAAACCTAGCCTTGGTATACTAAGAGTTATTTTACTGAAAGACCTATGAATTTAATAAAGTTTCCAGAGCAAAGTGCACGGCCGCGTCAGTCAGCGCAATGCAATCTGCCCGAATGAGGTCGGCGGCGGGTCTTTCCACTCGAAAAGCATGATCCTTCCTTAATGAGTGGTTACAGAATGTAAAATTAATTGGGGATACGAAAGAAGTCAGTAAAGATTCGTGTGCAAAGTGCACGGTTACGTCAGACAAAGTAGGTAGCAATCGGCCCGAATTATTAATGCGACGGGTATCTCCTCTCCAAAAGTATGATCCTTATTAAATGAATACATAATATTTGTAGATTTATCGGGATATCTGCCATAATTTGTAAATTTCATCTTTTGCCGCTTTGGTTTAAAGATTATTAAAAGACTCGGATTTTTCACATAAAATGCTTCTACTTTCATAAAAATATTGAAGCGTAACTTATGTAGGTATTCTGATTTTATCAATTGTGAATCTAGAAAATTATATTCACCTACCTAATTCCTGGATTTGAAAAAAGTTACGATCTGTTGTCGCCTAATAAAATGTACCTAAACAAAAGCATGCAAAGATAAAATCAAGATGAATAGATTTTAGGCACAGCTATAATCAGTTACACTCGCAAAGAATCATATAATTCAAGTAAGCATACCCTTAGCAATGTATTCAGCTTGGTTAATAACAAGGTATGCTTACCGTCTCATTTTCGTTATTATCGTTAAGCCAGAAATAGAACGAATTTCCTAGTTTTCACCGACAAAACTGGATTTCCACTCATCCTCGACATCTGATATAAATTTTAGAGAAAATTCAAGATGCAAATGCAATATTAAAACGTATACTGTCGAAAATTACTTCTAAAATAAAAAATATTTTTTAGAGTTAAATCGAATTATGGCTTTAAAACCACCGGAAGACAAAACATATTTGCCACTCGCGGTGAAGCTAACAGGAACCGGGCGGAAGTGGCTCGAGGTGGGTGCCCAATTCCTGGGCACCTCGGAGTTCCCTTACGGAGAGGAGGAACCTCTATTAAAAATTACAGGAGAGGCCGCTCTCTTTGAATGGCCTGGCTCGAATACGGGGGTGATCTCTCTCTACACTTACAGTCGTGGTAGGGGTCGCGGGGGCAGGTGATAAGGTGCGCCGTTCTCCCTGTCCTCCGCGACCAAGCGCGGTAGTGGCCCCTGGCACGGCTTCGGTGTGGCCGCAGGGGAAGAGGAGTGTCGGTGATAAGGTGCGCCGCTCTCCCTGTCCTCTGCGGCCGAAAACTAGTGGGCCTCTGTAACCTTTTTGGTTCACAGAGGCAAAACTGAGGGCTGGTTGAGCGGCGGAAACGGGATTCCGTCTCGCTCGACAGACAGCCCTCCGAATTGAGACGTCGCTGGTCTCAAGGCGTCTACCCTTTAGGGCCAGATTGGCCGGCCGCGGGCCGCTCCGACCCCATTATAGAGGGTATTCATTAGAGAGGGTACCGGACCTATGTGGAGCATATGGAAGCACACAGCCCCGGCATTATGCGGACTTGATTATGACACCGGTTTTAGTGGGTTCGAGCCCCACATACCTGTCCGGCTTCCCGTGGCCGGCTAGATGAGACAGGAGTCTTTCCACACATTAAAAAAGTGTTCATGTTGATTGTGAGATATTTCAAGTTGCGTAAAGGAATCTAATATGACTTAGCGACTGCCATCTACGTATGTATAGGACCAGCGGCTGCAAAAAATAATATTCTCATTACCATCGTCTCATGTCTCCTCGGGCACAGAGCTATAGAAAAAGTCTCTCCATTACGGCGCACTTCTAATTTAGAGTTCTGCGCTGCGTAGTTCCTGCGCGTAACGAAGCATTGTTTTATATTTAAGAAAATTATTACTAACAATGATTTTTGTAACTTCATAGTTATCTTTTATAAAAAACTTGCGTCTATATATTAATCGAAAACTTAGGAAGGATAGGAAGGTTGTTTTAGTTTGAAACTAATTATATATTTTTTTTTTATTTCATCCAAAGTAACGTAGCTGAAGACGCAACAGGAAACAGGTTTAAAAAGAGAGAGAGACCATGTCGATTCGAGTTCTTTTTAATTTTCAATACACCACAATTTTTACCTTATTTTCTTGCAATTCTGTACTTCATTGGGGATTTTGATTCCAGTATTTTAAAATAGTTCAGAGGTTCAAAGCACGCGGTATTGTTGCCCAATAACTAAATAGATTTGACCAGTATCATAAATAAACATAAACTTATAACCAAGAACAAAACAAGCAAATACCGTACCCTCGTTATAAGTTTAAACAGAGCTAACTTCAGACCCTTATTTACGCTGACGGCGTATTTTATGTGAGAACGTGTGAAATAACTGTTTTCCAGCAGTACTGTAGAATTATACTCTGATGTCATTGGTTAAAATTATCGTTGCAAAAGTCTATCTGTAGTTATTAGCAATGTCGGCGTCAGCATTTCTGGCGCCCTGGGCGAGACTTAGCCTAGGCATCCTACCGTAATGGTGCGTCTCTACTGACGCGGAATACAGACACGGACAGCCTCGCCGCTACTGGCTTTTAGTTACAGAAAGACGCATTTATTAAAAATCTTTGCTTTGAAATAGATATTCCATGTTTCTTATATCAAACCTAAAATTACTATTACTGCATTTACATAACTTTTTTTTTGGAGGACAGAGGCAGACCCAAACAGAGATGGATTGCGTAAAGAAAGATATAAAGGGGCTAAGCGTGGATGCTGGAATGACGCAGAATAGAAATATTTGGTACGAAAAGATATATTGCGCCGACCCAAGGTAATGGGATAAGGAAAGGCAGACGTTAATGATGATATGTAGCTAGCTCCAAGTGAGCTCTTGCTACTTCACCGGGCATTTGAGATGAGGGCAGAGTGCCCTCAACCTATATGGATCACACCAAAGGATGAATCACCCCCAGAAGGGAGGAATCACGGCTTTGCGCGTTACCTGTGTGCGCAAGGCTTGGAGAGACAGCAAACACTCATATTGCCTGACGGGACGCAATAGCGTGCACGCATAGCCTGAAGGGCCAATCTAATATGGCAAAAGCCTTTTTAGAGCAGCAACTTTCATCTTTTGCCTTATGGGCCAAAAACTACGTTGCCAGAAGGGTCTATCATGGGTGCAAGTCACCCGGGACAGTGCGGTCACCCACCAGTAATCAGAGCTTATCCGACTCTACGCACTCTGTTCTGGTGGCGAGTGCGAAGGTGTCGTATAGAGGGCACTTAGAGATTCTCTTTGTGTACTAGGAATATAACTATAAGTGTATTTCTGTTATTTTTTTTATATCGGTTCTATCAGAAAAGCCAGTTTGTTCACTGCTACATAACTAACGGTCGGTGTCGTCGGTAGTAGTAGTCAGTAACAAGCCTGAATATGATGTTTCTAATAGACAACTAAACCAAAACCTGCATACCTAACCAACAACAAAACGAGCAAGCACCGTTCCCTCGTTATAAGTTCAAACAACGCTAACTTCAGATTCTAATTAATGCTGACAACTTATTGTACGTACCTAAGTGGGAATGATATCTAAGTGACGCTCAGTTGCATATTTTATTACCTTTCGAACTTACTGTGGGGCTAGCTCAATCTGTGTGATTTGTCTTTAAATATTACCTTTCTCAGAAATTTACCAGTATTTTACTGTATTCATTTCCCTGCTAAGACTTGAAACTATTATCGATGATAACAATAGACAATTTTAAGAATTTCTTCAAGTATATTTATGACCTTAAAAGAAAATGTTATTCATTTAAGGATTTTTTATTTCTCTATAAACTGGTAGGGCCGACAGATACCGCAAGCCGCAACCAATATCTAAACAAACACTTACCTCACAACAAAGCTGAGCAATTACCCTCATTGAATAACTCTAAACAGAAATAACTTTCTGAACTATAATTTACGCTGACAAAGTACCTATTTTCAATAAAAAATATCTTATTAAATATTGTTGTTTGTTTATACTAACATAAGTTCTCTTACCAACACAGACCGGTGACGGCTGAAAATCAGTGTTGTACTGGGTCATCGTCATGCTTTTGCCTAGTACAGCATGGTAATACTGAGCCGTCACCTTTTGTAATACTCACACACATAGCGGAGCCACCTGGTACAGGCTCATTCTCATATGTTTAAAATAAGGTACCAACAACTATGATTTTACATCATAGTCCTTATATATCCTTATCTCTATAATCCTTATAAATGACCTAATATTTTTTTTAATACTGATGGCACCGCCTTATAATTTCTTGATAATTTCGTTTTTGTCTTATACTGTCCTTTTTTGTTATTGTTGTGTGTGCCATTGTGTATTACAATAAATATTTTTCATTCATTTCATTAGATATTCTATTTTAATTTATAGGTAATAAAAATAAGAACATAACACTCATCAAGAATCAAGTCTTAATATAAGGATGCAGTTTATCAATAACTTTAAAGATATTCCCCAAAAGAAAAATAAAGCACTGGGTTTCTGTTCTGTCTAAACAAATCGCAATAATAAGCAGAATCTCAGAAGTACAGTTTGATGATCATCTCTCTCCTAAATAAAGCGTTGTGGTGTTTACAATTAGCCGCAATACGGTGTAAAATTAACCAATAAACAAAAACTTACCACACAACAAACCGGGCAAATACCCGTTCAATAACTTTACACGCTAACTTCACAAACTCCCATTCACGCTGACAGCGTATTTTATGTGAAACAACAAGTTTAGTGGATGCGTTATTGCATTACCGCTAGTAATATTGCAGAATATTAGTGCTGGAACCAGAGTGTTGTTAGCATTCATCTTCTTACTGCGAGTAGGCATTGTGACGTGGCTGTCAGATATTTGTGACGTGGCTGTCAGATATTTGTGACATGGTGTCAGATATTTGTGACGTGGTGTCGGATTTCAACCTGCCTTAAAGCATCTGACAACGGTTAGGTATAAACTACTATATTGTGATATTCGTTAGAATATAATAAAAAATCATTTATTACAACACTTAGACACACAGTACACAAATAAAAGTTTTAGAAAATAAAACAAATAAATGGTCAGTTCCATCAGCGTTATAAAAGGTGACGGCTCAACGTTACGCTGGGCTAGGGATAGGTACCACAGGGATACCCTAATCCAGCACTGATTTTCAGCCGTGACCTTCTAAGACAACACGACTCAACTCACGCCCAAAAGAAAAATACAAAGAAAAAGAACAATTACACGCATACATTCAAAAGAAAGAAGAAAACACTACAACACACAAATAAACTACTACAACCCCCTTTGAAGGGTTCGTTTCTCTATCCATGCGGCCGCTTGTAGTAAGTTATATAGCTATATAAGTATATTAAGTAAAAATAGCATAAACAAATGAAAAGCGAGTCTTTTAGGTAGGTTAGTCCCTAGCCTACTAAGTAAGGTTTAATATAGGTATCCCTTAGTCACCAAAACGCAGACATGTTAAACTTGAACCGTGCACTTGTAAAGGTTCGTGCCCACCCATCCGCACCGACTTATTTGTTTAGGTGCTTAATTAGTTATAAGGTGCCCTTGACACAAACCAGGGGACGCGAGCCACTCGTCCACCAAATTGGCTATGTAACTTAGGAAGCCTTAGGAAATCGTGTACTTATTACACTACTTTAGAAGGCTGCTATTTGGCATTTTAACCAGTAAATCCGTGCCTATGTCGGTCCTCGGTATAGGTAATTGGATGATCATTCAAGTAGCCATCGATATCATGCACTTTCTGATCGTTCCCAAATTGATAGACTACTTATCAACTAGCTTTCATTCGCTCTTTCATTGGTCTATTACAAGAAACAAACGCTTATAAAAAAAGTAGTAGGTAGATACATTCTGCAGTTACCTAAGCTATGGTAGGTAATGTTGTAAAGTGTGTAGCAGTCAATATTTTCTTAACGGAAACCTGTAAAACTCATCCTAAGCAGACGAAATCAGGCACATGTTTTTCCCTCGAGTTTCTATTTTTTTGTTTCTCTTTCGTTCCTACTTAGACATTGCTCGAAGTCCACCAGTGTTTTCATGCATCACTTTCACCGTGAAACACAGGTATAACTATTTTTGAACTCTATTTTCGTAAGCATAAAGACCACTTACCTCAACGCAGCCAGAATGCTAATTCATAACAATGGGATCAAATTGGACTTCCATGATTTGAGCAAACCATCCTCTGCATCTACCTCTTCACACTTCAAGTTATAATAATATTTTTGAGGCCTTAATGGGTATTCTTACTTCCAAAAAGGTACTGATCTCGATAGTCTACATTCAATAGACTGGAGCCTCGGGCGAAAGCTGTGGCGACCTCTCAACCACCAAGCGATCCAATGAGGACGCATAGCCATAGAAAATCATAAGGAACTTGATGGGTTAATCATAAGAAGCACATAGGATACTCGATGTAATTATTACGACATTGTAAACTGTGTGGAAAACAACCTTTTCTCGAGTAAAAGATATAAAATTCATCCTATACAGACTACAGACGGGTTCGTGGACAATACTTAGCTTAAGTAATAAATATCCCTTCTCTCATGTTTCTTACTCGTTCCTATATCTATGTTGCATAAAGAAAACCAAAGCTTTCTTAAATCTTAATGGAAAACACTCACCTTGAGACACTTGAATAGGAGATGAAAACATCCATTTTGAACTCTATTCTCATAAGCATAAGACCATTTACCTCAACGCAGCCAGAACGCTAAATCATAACAACAGGATCATAAAATTGAACTTCCATGATTTAGGCAAAACATCCTCTGACCTCTTAATCCCATTCTTTGGTATGATGGATCTTTGCGGGGAAAAATTAACGCGCTTTGTATAATGTACAGTCGCATACAAAAGACCTTTTAAAAATAACATGAAGTTTAGGCTTAGAAGTTTGCAAAGTGTTTCTGAAATACTTAAGTGGCGGCAGTATTGAATAACGAAACTTTTCGAGAGGTATTTTGACAGCAGCAATCAATATCCACCATTGTTTAATCAGCATTTTTATGATAGGAACATTTTGATAGCTCCTGACCATAGAGATAAGATAATCCATGCTCCTGACAAAAAATTTAATAAGCATTCTTATGATTGAAGGATTTTTGATACCTCCTGTCAACTGATTCAGATCAAGATGGCCCAAACGAATCATCGTTTGGGCCATCTAAATCAGAAGAGAACCTAAAATTCCTTTTGTCTTCCTATATCAGGCCGTTCCCAGAGGCATATAGATAAAGGAATCGCGCGTATTACTTTGTAACCACATTCTTCAAAATACCAACATTTGAAATGAATCAGGGCACTAGGGTCACCTGATAAGTCAATCAACTCCACACCGAATGGCTCTTTAAAACTTAGTGACTGAAGGCAGTGGTTAATGAGTTTATGCATCACGTTTGTTACCGACGATACTTCGGATGCCCGTTATATTCAGTGTTTACCCAGGGGCCACGTGCACTAATTAATGCTTATTACTCAATCATATGACGCCATTCGTGGCTCGTTTACCTCAACACCTCAACCAAAGACATTATAATATTTCAAAGTTTTGGACATTTGAAACTAAGTGAATACACCATAGAAATAGAATATATGTATATCCTAACGGACAGAATATAAAGTAATTTTTTTATCTGTGATTGAATATGATAGATTTGGGTTTTGCATTATCTCACTCAACCATTTGCTTTGGTTTAATTGTTTATTTATGTATTATATTTATATATATAGGTATAAAGAATGCAGAAATATAGTTTCTCTATCTGTATATATAAAAGAAGTTCCCACTGACTGACTGACATATAGACGCACACACTACCTGCCACCAACCCTCCTTAGGTTGCTCCAGAACCGCAGGCAAATTGGTACAAGTAGTAATTGCCCACGCCGGGAATCGAACCTGGTGGACCTTGTGTAGCTGCCTGGCGTGTCTGTGTAAAATTCATAATGTTCCAGCGATCACCGCGTGTACTCACTGCATAACTGAATGATGTAAAGTTATTTAGGGCTCATTACATAAACACGATCATCTGATCGCCTGGAGCTGCAAAGTTTTGAGAGTTTTTTTTTCTCAGTAGGTAATTCCATTGACATTATGAAGTCAATGGAAATGAGAAAAATATCTCACTAGAACCCTGGAACCACAGAAAGCCTGGAACTATTTGCCAATGGAACTGTTGATAATGGTCCCTGAATTTGAATTAATGAAAGCATTTTGCTTGATGCTTTCTATTATCGACATAATTTATGTGACAATAATAGAAAATCATTTATTTGTTTGTTTGTATACTCTTTATTGCACACATACAAAAGATACAATTTAAAGATACAGATTCTTGGATATAAATCTACAGTGGCGGACTTATCCCTGAAGGGATTTCTTCCAGTCAACTAAATAGCTGAAAGGACAAGATACAAAATACAATAAAATTTGCCAAATTAAATCTATTAATTTAAAACAATCGTATTAATCATAATTTTACTGCCACTGTTTGGGTCTATATTTTTTTATTGTTTGCATTACTATAAAAAGATGTACATGATCTTTTGTTAGTTTAGTTAAAAGTACTTTTCATCTAGATAACGCAGGTGAAGCCGGGCAAAAATTCAAAGTTTAGGTATTGTTTGTTTTTAGTGTGCGTACCTAAGTTACCAAAACTTGTGTCAGGTTTTACAAGCTGCCTAAAGGCATCTGACATAGCTTGACGACCGCAATCAATATCTATTGACATTTGTATGCCAATTGTGGTCACCCTGTAGGCGTGTGGTTTCCGGCAGATTAGAATAGGACCACTCCTAGTCTTCCCAGGAGGTCGTAAGAGGCGACTAAGGAAATAATAGCTAAGAAAACATCAATGAGAACTCTCCAACCCGTCTGGCCAGCGAGGAGAGTGTAGGCCAAATACCTCTGTTTGGTCCGATGGCTCCGATAGTACAGAGGGTCATGCTTCTGCAGTGGAAACTAAAAAGACCTAATGGTGATGCGGTCACTCTCACCCATGCCAGTAGGTACTGCGCCGGATGTTGCTTAACATACGTCAGACTCGTCATATCAAAGCTTCTGACAAATGCGTTCAAAACAGAGGCAGATTTTTACCAGAGATACCCAAAGACGTCACAGAAAGTTTGGTCACTACAGAAAAAGTTGTAACACATATTTAAAGTAATTAACAATTTTAGGTAACAGCGGGATATTACATTTTTGTTTAAGTATTTGCATGGTAGAATATAAGTCATTGGCACATGAAAATGGAAATGAAAATGAATAATTTTTATTCAGAATAGGATACATGTATGGCTTTTTGAACGTCATATGTTTCTGTTGTTTATTTTTCTTTTCGATCAAAATCGAAAACTACTGGCGTATCGGAATGACCACTGCTGAAAAGAATACGCCAAAGGAAACTCGGTCCAGTCTTGGTCTCTATGTACCTAAATGGCTCAAAAGGGACATAGAACATAAATTAAGATTTGCCAGTTTTTGGGGAGAAGCCATACCAATAAATATCCGTCAGAAAATCACGCAAAACGAATGCTGCAATCATTACCAACATAAACGCCTCAATTAGATCACCTAACAAACCTTGATCGTACAAAAATAAGAGGTCGTCGCTGCAACATTTCTCCCGAACTCGGAACTACAGAACAAATAAACAATTGCAAACGTAAACAGACGTTTGATCTCGAGGATAATAAACGGAGTATATCGCTACCACAGATATAAGAACATTCATGATCGCTACCTGACGAGTCGATAGCTTCCGTTTGCACATATTCCTACCTTTTTTCATGAATTTATATTTGATAAAGTTCTTTTTTTATTTATTGCTTTGTAAGCGTAACGTATTTTATTTAGCCAGTATCAAGTAAAGTTGAAGTGTCCCGCGCTTTTACTCAGTTTTGTTCTTAAAAATGATGGTGTAGTTCATTTCGTTGATTCTTTGGAGCATGGCGACAAATCCCACAAATCCACTGATTTGATCATAGACGTCGCAGTAAGGCGAGCGACGAGAGGCGCTATATAAATCTTACTACAGCCGCATGGCACAAAGTCCACTAGAAGCAATTTGCAAAACAATCTAAAACAAAAGCCGTACAGTCCGCCGAAATTCCCGCCATAAACTCTATTCATGAATTATATTTGTAAAATTCTTTATTTATTTATGGCTTTTACGCGTAACGTACCTATATAGCTAGTATCAAGTAATGTTGAAGTTTCCCATGCTTTTACTCAGTCTTGTTTAGGTATCAACGAAATGATGACGTATGTAGTGCATTTCGCTGATTTTACTTGCTGGTTTGTTCATAGACGACGCTAAGTAAATCTCACTATAGCTGCACCATGACAGTTTATTATTTTTTTTTTTTATCTAACCTATATTGTCCCACTGCTGGGCAAAGGTCTCCCCCATTTCCTTCCACTTGTTTCTGTCCAATGCAATTTCAGACCATCCACATTGAAAAACGTCGAGGTCGTCGCGCCATCGCTTTCTAGGCCTTCCCCTTTGACGTCGACCATCCTCAGGTATCCATTTCGTCATCTTGTTAGCTCACTTTTCAGGAGTCATTCTACAGATGTGGCCTGCCCAATCCCACTTCAGTTTAGCTGTTTTGTGTCCCACATCGGCAATACCTGTTTTAGAACGAAGTGTGGCATTTGGAACTCTGTCTATCCTTTTCAGCCCTAGGACACTTCGCTCCATTGCTCTTTGGCATACTCTGAGCTTAGACTTCTGTTCCTCGGTCAGTGACCACGTCTGAGCACCGTAGGTAAGGACGGGCAAGACACACATGTCGATGATTTTGCGTTTTAGAGTAATAGGAAGGTCACCCTTCAAGAACGCTTTCATGGACCAGTAGCTCCTCCAAGCATTTTCTATGCGGCAGTTTATTTCTTTTTCCTGCCGGTTACTGAAGGAGACTATCTGGCCCAAGTAGATGTATTCATCAACATATCGGATTTCTTGCCCGTCTACTTCAACTCTACTCTTCGTGCTGTTGGTCATAACTTGTGTCTTTGACCGATTCATCAGAAGTCCAATCTCAGAGCTAGCGTCGCTCAGGTTTTGAAGCATTTGTTGCAGTTCCGCCGATGTGGACGCGTAAAGGACGATATCGTCGGCGAATCGCAAATTTGTTAGTCTCGCTTCGCCGACCATAATGCCCTTCGATTGCCAACACGGTGCCAGTTTTTTAAATACCTCTTCGAGGACGCTTGTGAAGAGTTTGGGAGAGAGCGGGTCCCCCTGTTTGACACCTTTTTCTATTTTAAATGGAGGTCCGAAAGATTCTAGTTTTATATCCGCAGTACTATTTCTATAAATTATTTTAAGTATGTCAATGTACGTCTGTTCTATATTTTGGTTTTCTAATGCCTTAAAAATGGCTTCGTGAGTTATGCTGTCAAAAGCCTTTGTATAGTCTACGAAGGCTATATAGAGCAATATGTGGTATTCATTAAATTTTTCTATGGCTTGGTTAACAGTTTGTAGATGGTCATGAGTAGAAAAGCCAGGTCGGAATCCGGCCTGTTCTGGGGGTTGCTGCGAATCCAATGTATTACTTATGCGCTGTAAGATAACTTTAATAAAAACTTTATACACATGAGAAACTAAGCTTATGGTTCTGTAGTTGTTAATATCAGTTTTGTCACCTTTTTTGTGGAGTAATATTATATTAGAGTGGCACATGTCTTTTGGCAGCTTACCAGTAAGTAAAATAGTGTTAAAGAGATTAGTTAGATGAGGCAATAATACATTGGAGCCAATTCTAAGAGCTTCCGTTGTGATTTCGTCTTTGCCAGGACTTTTTCCGTATTGCATAGTTTTAAGTGCTTGGGTGACTTCTCCATTGGTTATGAGCGGAATATTATCGGGACAGTGGTAATAGACTTCAGTGTCGTCTTTGTTCTTATCACTATATAAACATTTGTAGAATTGTGTACAGATATCTAACTTTTTCTTTTGGTTATTATGCTTAACACCATGGTTATCAGTCAAGCAATTCATTCTTACCTTTCCATTGGACATGCCGTGTTTTGCTATTCTTAAGGATGTGTGTTTTTCTAAAGCGTTTTTTACAAGTTGTGTGTTGAGTTTCCGAATATCATCTCTTATGCTTCTTTTTACTTGTTTATCTATTTCTCTATATTCTGGACTACCTATTGTTTTGTTTAACCTTAAATCTATTAATTTCAATGAGTGTTGGGATAGTTTCTTTAATTTTGGTTTATTTTTCTTAATTTTATTGCTACTAACGCTAATTGCCTTTCTAATATAATTGTACTGAGAATCTACGTCTTCTACGTTTTTCATATCAAGTAGTTCAAACTGATTTGAGAGCTCTATCTTAAATTGATCGCAATTATTAATAAGTGTATTTAAGTTTAGTTTCCTTATTTTATTTTTAAATAATATTGTCCTCTGAATTTTAAAATCAAACCTAACTTTTGCTCGGACAGGTCGGTGATCTGAACTGAACTTTATTTTGTTGATTACGTTTATGTCTTTAATAATATGTTTATGAGTTGAAAGTACGAAATCTATTTCATGTTTTTTATTTTTGGGTGAAATCCATGTCCAGCGTCTATGAAGCTTCTTCTTGAAGGTATTGGCAATTGCCATGTTTTGCCCATACGCAAATTGTAGTAGACGAACACCCCGGTCATTGCGTTCGTTTATGCCATATTGACCGACGACATCGTTGCTATCTTCTACCTGCCTGGGGCCCACCCTTGCGTTAAAATCACCAATAACCATAGTCCAAGTTCCTTTATTATCATCGCATACTTTGTTAAGGAGTGCATAAAAATCCTCGATCTCATCTGCAGAGTATGACGATGTTGGTGCATAGACTTGTATAACTGTGAGATATTTGTTATTTATAATGTGAAATTTCAATAATGCAATTCTTTCCGAAAACCCAACAAATTCGATAATGTTATCCTTCCACTTCTTTGCAACAAGAAAACCTACTCCATGAAGGCCCTTGGTTTCGCCGATGTAGCAAAACACGTTGTCTTCTCTTTCGATAGTCTGTTCTCCCATTCTTCTAACCTCCGACAATCCTACAATATCCCAATTAAAATCTTGTAAAGCGTTCTCGAATTCAATGAGACGTTCATCCTCCAACAATGTCCGAGTATTGTACGTGATAATGTTAAGCATATCGGTGTCCTTAAAAGTGTGAGCATTAGTCGTCTGACGGTTGGTAATCGCCACCCGGGGATTCTTTGCACCCCTGACTCTAGTGCCATTTCTGCGCCCGTCACCGCCGTGATAGCAGCTAGAGTCGCCGGGCACTTGGGGCCGTGATGGTTTTTGTCCGTTCATAATGGGAGGTATGGACCATACTCCGCCGCGCTGGTCCAGTGCGTGTTGGCGGGTCATTGTTTGTCGCCAGAGCCCCGTCTGTTGTTCAGCAGGGTAACCACGAGCAGGTGAGGTTGGCTTGGTTCCTGATTTTTCCTGGTATTTTAGTTATAACAATGTTTATAAACATGGGCATTTATAACACCAAATCACACCGATGTAGATTCGATGAGACACAATTTGCAAAACAAAAGCGTTGCAAAAACTGCAGTGCAGTTTAATAAAAATGACAATAACCTTTGCCTCAGCGTTAAAGATATTCATTACTGACTCCTCCCAGTTAGACTTGTCACAAAGGTCAGCATGCGCGCATCCTCGATATTAAGACTATCAGCGACATGTTTTACACGACACACACAAATTCATAATCATACTATAACGTCTCTTTTATTTGGAGGATAGACAGAACCCAGGTTACGCTTAGCATGTTGCTTGGCGTGTAGGGGAAAACGGAATCAAATTAGTGATGGGTTGCTAGCCGCATCGCCTACTAACATGATTCCTACCCTTCCCTTGATCCACTTTTACGAGCTGAATGGAAAAGAGAAGCAACTGGTACATTCTAGGTTTTTTCTTTTCTTTCGGACCTGTGGCCTCATGGGTCATGATATGCTTATCAAGATTACCATCTCGTCAACTTAATGTTAGATATTTTCATCAAGAATTCGAGGAGCCCGATGGCCCAGTGGGCGTGATCGATATTATCGCTTACGCATGTTAGGCAACCCCAGGCGCAGTCCTCGCTAGGATGGGTGACCGCAAGTGGCATAAAAATATCTCGAGCTCCTCCGTGCTTCGGAAGGCAGGCGTTAGTCCTGGCTGTCATCATTGATGGCAGTCATTAAGCTATGTAAGATGCCTTTAGGCAGCTTGACAAATCTGACACCAGTGTTAGGTACTTACACACACGAAAAGAAAATATTAGGAATTCAGTATTTTTATGTATGTAGAAGTTGTCATCATCATAATAAAAGAAGAGTGATGATGATGAAATGTAGACTAGAAGTAATCTCCCTCGCCGTAAAGGGCAGTGTTGTAATATGACTGTAGTTATGATTACCAGGTTCATGATAATCACGGAGACTACTAGGGCGATTTTGATGGGGTTTTCACTTGCGTGAAGAGCATTTTTCTAGGTAGGGTTATAATTTTATAAGTATAATATTACTTATAACCCTTCCAGAAAAAATTATAAAGATAAGAACGAATAAGAACCAAATAAATAATATTTTAAAAGTAAAAAGTATTTTATTTCACTTAGCTACTATAATGTATAAAATAAGGCACGATTTATATTATAGACTAAATCACAATGGCAGTTTGTTAACCACTTTGTTTGATATAAATATGTACTTTGTAATGTGATATTTTAATTCCTCTCCCATGGTAGTCACTTCAGCCATTTCTTCTGATGGTGGTTCTGAAAGAAAACAAAACTGTTTTTAAATTTCATTTGTTGACAAGCTTTTAATTGGGATTCCTGCTGTAAATTGCTTCCCTAGACAAATCGAATAAGCCCTAATACGATCGATTTATCTTTTTTAAATTCAGAAGTGCCCCTTCCGACTCCATCTCTTTAGGGATCCTTACAGAAAGGGTGCCAACGGAACCCTATTACTAATATAACGTTGTCCGTCCGCCACAGGGTTGTATCTTTTCAACCGTTAGACACATACAGTGTTATTATAAAAAAACGGCAAAACCCAGGTTTAAACCTGGTCTACCTTAGTCCGGACTAACGATGGATCAACCTAGGTTTAGTAAATTAAACTTTGTTTCATTACAAAAAGTGAACTAAGTCAGGACTAACTTAGACCTGAGACGATCTCTGGATGATCTAACGGAAGCAGGATTCATTCAATCATCGTTTAGTATGCTACTACTACGTTCCGATCTACACTAATATTAAAATAAATAATAAAATGTATTGTTTAAAACTAGTATAAAACTAAAAATAATAAAATTGAAATGGAGAAACATGTTTATTTATGTCATAAACGATATATTCAGTGGTCAGATAAAAAAATCATACTTTATACAAAACGATTTAATAATTTTACAAACCTGAAACGGAACGCGTGTGCGCGCGCAAGTCGCGCAACAAATCGAATTTGTTCCAAAGTAACCTCAAAGTTTGTTTACAAATATGATTGTAAAAAATATATTTTTATTTAATGAATTAACGGTGCAGTGTGTCGAAAGTAATTGTTTTAAAGTTGTTGTGAGATAAAATTTACGTGACTAAAAAAGTGAATATGGTGTAAAAAATTGTTTATATTTGTACCTAAAAAATACTTACTATATAGATGATTTGTACAAACTATTTTTCCTAATATGAAATTAAGGTGCCTAAAAGTCATTGTTTTGTGGCGGTTGTGAAATATAAATGACGACAAAAGCGTTGAAAATAAACTTATTTTAAATGTTTTGATATGTTTTGATATGTTAAAATGCAAATAATTAAAATATTTTTTCATAATTTTATGTATTGGTTTTATTCATTTCTTCACATTTCCAGGTTTTTGATCATTGCGAATAGGGTAATAGAATTTGACATAGATTTTATCATCAAAGTATTTTTTTTGGTGAAAAGTGACCTATTTGTTGGTAACAAAATAAGTTAGTACTAGAGTTAAACTAGGGAATCGTAGGTTTATCTTTAGACCTAGGATCATCTATGGCTTAAACGATAAACCTCGTTTTATAATACGATTTTCCTTAGTACTTGACTTGGACCCCGGCTTAAACCTGGTACTAACTTTAGTCCTTGTTTTATAATAACACTGATAGAATTTTTACAGAATGTGTATACCTTAATAAACTAAAATTTTTGACAGAATATGGAAAGACACCATTTTGTATATTGTTTATTTTTAGACCTAGTCGCTGTAGGTCGTACATAGACCTAGGTCGGTGGTTCGTATCCTGCCCGCATGAAATTTGTTCACCATATTTTATATCTTAATTTATTAATACTATATTAAAATAGCATTGTGAATGCAAAAATAAAACACTTATAAATATATGTGTATTTGCCCCTATAACAAATAATAAAACGGATGTATGTTTTAACAAGAACTTTAGAAGAATAAACAATATACAAATTGTGTTTATCCAAATTCTGACAAAATTCGGTTAAATTATAGGTATAAATAAATAAATATATACGAACAAATCACACAGATTGAGCTAGCCCCAAAGTAAGTTCGAGATTTGTGTTATGGGATACTAACTCAACGATACTATATTTTATAACAAATACATATATAGATAAACATCCAAGACCCAGGCCAATCTGAAAAAGATCATTTTCCATCTTGACCTGGCCGGGGATCGAACCCGGTCACTCCGTGTGATACATCAAATCATAGATGATTAAGAACAATTAGTGTCCACGTTACAAAGAACTTGGTTTACCTTACAAAAGAGGTTGCTTGAAAAATTGGCGTGTGTGATTTTTCACTACATTTATTTGTTCATACACTTATACGAGGCGAGCTCCGTGGCGCAGTGGTTAATACGCCAGCTTACGACACAAGGGTGCTCGGGTTCAATCCCCGGTCAGGTCATGATGGAAAACGATCTTTTTCAGATTGACCTGGGTTTTGGATGTTTATCTATATAAGTATCTATTATAAAACATAGTATCGTTGAGTTAGTATCCTACGACACACGTTCAGAACTTACTGTTAGGCTAGCTCAATTTGTGTGATATGCCCCTACGAATAAGTCATATTTCCCTATATACAAGATAATCTTTCATATAAAAAAAAACGACCGATCAAACTACTGAACCGATTTTGATGAAATTTAATTGTGACCAATTTGAAAGTGTACCCTTTCAAATAAAAACAAACAAAAATAATATTTAGTTCATAAACGATGGAGTTCTGTTCATAGGTAACATTAAAAAATACAACCCTTTTAAGTCGGTTAAAAAGTGATTGTTGTATTAATTACTGTATGGTGGTACGGATGCCTTGGGCAGCAATCTGAGCAAGACAGAGCTATATACGTAAAAGGGAAATCCTTAAGCGGGTGCCGCGCAAACGAAAAACGTCGCTACTGCGCAAGCCATTAGGCTGCGCAGAACCATTAGGCGATTAGGAAAAAAGATGAAAAGTCTCAATACTTTCATATTTATAATTTTATTAGAAAAATAAGAAAGGGGGCGACCTCCAAGATGTAAATATAAATATTGTCAAGTAAGAATTATTGTTTTAGACGTAAAAACTACGAAGTTTTCGAAGAAAAATGGCTTTAGATATCATAACATATATAAATCATTTTTATTATATATTTCATATGTATCCGTTTCAAATTCCAACAAGGGGGCGATCTTGCTTAAGGATTGACCTTAATTATACAAATACTTTTGATGTAGGTATTTAATTAATTTAGCGCATAGTACTAGTGATTTGAAAACACGTAAATTTTCACAATTTTGTGCAGTACCGTCTTAAAACTTTTTTTAACGTATAAGGTGTCCTGCTAGGAGTGCGGCACCGCAATGGCAGAAACCAAGGCATAAGTGTGTCTATGAATACGATTAGCACCGGATAGTGCTATTTTAAATGTAAGAAATTATGTTACTTACCTAAATGCTGCCAAACGGATGGCGGGAAGACAGGCAGCTGTGAGAACACATACACTATCTTGCAATCTCTCTTGAGTCCTTTGCCTGCGGTATTCTCCTTTTTGTTGATCTCTAGGCGATACCAGAAGGCATTTTTTCTAAAAAGATAGTTCTTATTACATGGTCTACAAGTTTAAATGAATTGGAATGTACATTGTTTGTGAATAAATGAAGATGAATGAATGAAGAATCTTATTATCACGTGCTATTTCGTCGGGATTGCCGTCTATAGTTTAGGACTCGACAGGAGCCCATTTTCAAGGCGAGTGCGGTGTGGGACGCGCGGCTGAGGGTCCCGAACTAACTCGTCTCGCACTCGCCTCGTTTTTAGTACATAATGATATGATGATGAACAAAGACCTGATAATAGAATACTTACTTGAGATGATCTTGCACAATAATGTTGCTGATAGGCATGGATATCTTCTGTACTGGATCACTCATCACTTGTCCGACTGTTTTGATGGGAGATTTCTCCGAGACATATAGCTCAAGGAGATGGGACGCTATTGGCTTCAAGTTTGCTGAAATAAAATATTAGCCAGTGGTCGATAAAAATACCAGATATGAGATGACTTGGATAATTCAGAGATTCAAACTGTTAAAAACGTATGGTCATATTAAAATAAAAAATTAAATATGGTGAAAAAATTTCACGCGGGCGGGATTCGAACCACCGACCTTAGGTTTATGTACGACCTATGCTCCACTAATTGAACTACCGCGCTTCAAACTTCGGCGTAACTCTCCACCATATATATTTTATTTTCTCCCAGACCAACATGGAAGAGACTCAATGATTCTATATTTTATAACAAATACATATATAGATAAACATCCAAGACCCAGGCCAATCTGAAAAGGATCACTTTCCACCTTGACCTGGCCAGAGATCGAACCCGGAATCTCCGGTGTGGCAGCTTGGCATGCCACTTGCACGACCACTAAGCAATGGAGCATCAAATTTGCGAATAGCGCAGACGAAGTCGGGAGAAGGAATTAAGTAAATAATGGGACCCTATCAGATATTGAAAACTTACTGAAATCGGCTCGAAGATATATTTCAGCTCTGTACAAATGCTCCAGGCAAACATGTACTTGAGCGAACCTCATCAGCAGGTTCTTCCATGGACTGATGTCGATTTCATCTGATATGAGAGGTACCTGTAAAAAAAATGGATTTAAAAATGTATTGGAATAACTTTTTTCATGACATTTAAGAAATCATGTTTTGATTTTATTAAGCTTTGACACTATACAATTTCATCGACATCCATACAGTTTAATGTAAAGTATTTACAATTCAATTCATTTATTTATCAGATAATAACTTAAAAAATACTACTAAAATATCATATTTGGCCATGTAGGGCCACCGGCATAGTCCCCTTCACGAGATACTAACTCAACGATAATATATTTTATAACAAATACATATATAGATGCACATCCAAGACCCGGGCCAATCTGAAAAAGATCATTTTTCATCTTGACTTGGCCGGGGATCGAACCCGGGCACTCTCGTGTCGCAGGCTGGCGTGTTAACCGCTGCGCCACGGAGCTAGCCTATATATTATAATGGAGTTATACTTTCAGGATGTACAGTTTTTGTCGTTATTTGTAAGTATGCATGATATTTTGACTCGGGGACATTATTAAGGCTTCGTTTTGTATGAGACTGTGTATCTACCATTTTATTTGTTCGAAGCTTTACACAGTATAAAATTAATTCGCTTCTTTTGTCTGTTCGCTTAAATCTTTTAAACTACTCAATGGATTTTAATGCAGTTTTCAGCAATAGATAGATTTAAGAGGAAGGTTTATGTTTATAATTTACCCCATATTAGTGACTACATTGCGCGCGACGCTGGGGCGGGTCGCTAATCCATACTAATATTACAAATGCGAAAGTAACTGTCCGTCATCATTTGACGCTTCAACCATTGAACCAATTTGAATAAAATTTGGTATGGAGGTAGTTTAAGGCCCAGGGAAGGACATAGAATACCTTTAATTTCGGGAAATGTTAGGTACTGTTCCCGAATGGTGGAAGAGTGGTGGTAGCTCCACCGTACCCACCATTCCGGTAATATGGCGTGAAAAGAGCAATCATGTGGTTTTTAGCGGGTGTGAGTCCCGCATAACTGTTCTGTACCCCCGTAGCAGATCAGTATGCATAACGCATTTTCCACATGTAAAAAAAAAGGTACAGTTCCCGAAGGATCGACATTAAACGCGGGCGGAGTCGCGGGCAATATCTAGTAAAATAATAAAGGCGAGATAACATAAACAAACCTCATTGACATCCTTTTTCTCTGTAACTAGCCCATGTTTCTTCAGCGACGCGAAGTCATCAACAGTCAGCTCATTCGGGTCATCGTCATTGTAAAATGATTCGCAGTCCAACCTGATGGAATGCTCTGCGCTGGATATATTCTCGAAGGGATTGAGAGTGAAGTCTCCGCCCATGGTCATGTCCTGTATAGTTTGGTTTATTTGTTCTATTGAGTCGTGTGACCTGAAAAATAAATAAATAAAAATCTTTATTTGTCTCCACAACAATACAAGTTATTACTTAACTAAACTATTACAATATATGTAATTAATAACAAATATAGGTGACCTAATCTGTTGTGGAGAACTGGTGCCTGAACTAGGTAACCAGAGGCACCTGTCTTACAGGACACCAGGCCTCCTCTCAAACAGGGTACAAGAAGCCGGAGTAGCTTAGCCTAAGTAATTTTAGATTAATATTAAATGTTTACAAGTGACGCGTTATGAGATATTATTAATACAAACAAAGACAGGAATTGTTTGTTATATAATTATAAGATATGTTACTTAAGAGGAAATTATAAGTATAGTAAAGGAAATAGTATACCGGTATATGTTAATATATATACAAATATGTTGTTGTACTTTATCAAATACCTGACCTGACGAACGTAGTTTCTTTTTTTTTTTGGGTAGGCGGGTTAAGGTGATACCACTGTAAATAAGGTCGTTCTAAACCTTATTTATCTCGCAAAATACTTAAATTAGGAGTTTCAAATCTAAGTAATATGATTTTTGACTATTTCATCTCCAAAAATTGAAGATGAAAACACGTTTTGATAAAATTTTCTCGATAGAAATATTTTTTGAAAAATGGTCTTCGTTCGCTGAGTTTTTGTTATTGTAGCTCAAATGCGACGAATGAAATAATGATTTTTAGACTAAAAGATAGGTTATTAGAAATTCATCAAAATGTAAATATGAAAATACAATTAACCGGTCTGATTTTATATAAAATAGAAATAACGAATGTGGCGCTTACGTTTTTTTCTTTGAGCGACTCGAGACTATCTCCTATCTCATCATTCACGGGCTAAACCGCCAAGCGCTATCCCTTGCGCGCACTTGATCAGTCCTTTGCCGAGCGAAGGTACCAAACATTTGAGGCCTCGCCTTAAAAGTAGCCTCTATGTTAATCCAGCTACCTCCATACCAAATTTCATCAATATCTGTCCACCCGTTCTTGAGTTATAAATGGTGAAACTAACCCGACTTTGAGGTCATTCAAATATTACGTAAGCAGCGAATGGGGGTGGGGGGTCTGGGCTAGGCTTTTTTTTGCTGACAAAGGGGGTGGAAGGGCCTGTACGGTTATGACGTCAGCAATATTTTGTAAAAATTATAGCAATGTTTACGTAAGCTTGGGGGTAGGGGGAAGGGCTTTTCTTACTTTTGCTGACAAGGGGGAGGGGGTTAAAAATAACTGACATAGTGCTTACGTAATACTTGAACGGTCCCTTTTTTTATTTATGAGGGAACCAAGGGCCACAACATATTTTATGGCCTATTATAAAAGCCTAATATTTTTTTAAGTAAAGTCTTCTAGACTTATTGAAAGATCCTCGGAAAGGGGATCTGGGGGTAGGGAGGAAGGGCTTTTATTACTTATGCTGACAAGGGGGAGGAGGGGGTTAAAAATGACTGATTTAGTGCTTACGTAATACTAGAACGGTCCCTTCTTTTATATATGAGGGAACCAAGCGCCACAAAATCTTTTATGGTCTATTATAAAAGCCTAATCATTTTTAAGTAAAGTCTTCTAGACATATTGGAAGATCCTCGGAAAAGAAAGTTAACAGAAAATCGACCTATGAGTAGAAGTTTTACAGCTCTTATGACCGGTAAAATTTCTACTAAGCTTTGTTCGGTGAGTGAGAAAGCCGGAGGCACATTTTTCCCCCAACTCCTTGAAAGGCCGGCAACGCTCTTGTCACTGCAGTTGTGCATGGGCAGCGGTGATTGCTTACCATCAGGTGACTCACTTGCTCGTTTGCCATCCTATATCATAAATTTACTTTGAGATAATTTACTATGCGTACTTCCGCCACCAGTAAACGCAACATAAATTAACACGCAAAGTAAATTCATCATCATCATCAGGTCCTTTTCAGTCTCCACCACAGGAGCACGACAAAAAAAAACGACCCTCTCTGTACTACTAGGGCCATACTTGGCCAGAGCAGCCAGAGGACTTGGCCTACACTCTCCACGCTGGCCAGACGGGTTGGAGAGGTCTCTTAGATGTTTATAAGCTTTGTTTAGCTTGCATTTCCTAAGTCGCCTTCTACGACATCCACGGGAAGACTTGGAGTGGTCCTATTCTACTCTGCCGGATACCACACGGCTACAAAGTATATTATCTCAAATTAAATGTAGCTTTGACTTACGCAAAGTAACACCCGAATATATTAACTATCTATATCATAGAATAAATCTGTCTGACCTTGCATCAGAGTTCCATATCCCTGCTACATAAAAGGAATGTTCCAGCAGCGACATGACCCTAGTATATTCCCACATGGTCTTTTCTACGCCTACTTGAGCAATTAAAGACAGCGCTTGTGGTGGACTGGAGCGGAGGTTTTTCAGTACTTTGGCGGTCTGAGAGTGACCGCGCGACAGTTTGAGCACCAGCTTTGATAGATATGTTTTGTTGTTGGCATCAATCTGAAAGAAAGATAAAATCTGAAAGAATAGTAAGGACAGCCTATTGTTTTTTTCATATTTGTTTTACAGCATTTGGCTTTCTACGCCTTTTAGCCCTTCATACATATCTTAACTGCCTCCGTGGCAGTTGCCTGTAGACCCGGGGGTCATACGGTTCGATTCCCACGGGAAGCATACTTTGTTTTGTAGTTTCCAGTAGTCGTTAAAGGGACCGCGTCAGAGGCCGAGAGGCGGTCCCGAAGAACTATGACACCAGGTTGTGCATGGTCGATTGACCGTCACCTATTCGAAATGATGATATCCAATATACTTGATAACTTTTGGCGAGCGGCGTGGCGCATACAACACGCCAGCCTGCGACACGAGGGTGCCCAGTTTCGATCCCCGGTCAGGTCAAGATGGAAAACGATATTTTTCAGATTGACCTGGGTCTTGGATGTTTATCTATATAAGTATCTATTATAAAATATAGTATCGTTGAGTTAGTATCCTACAACACAAGTTCACAACTTACTGTAGGGCTAGCTCAATTTGTGTGATATGTCCCTATATTTATTATAATTAAATGGCACAAAACTATTTAGAAAATGCGCTGTGCAGTTTGTTGCCGCTTCTTCTGCATTCCGCCTTGGAAGCGGCGTAAACTTAGCTCTAAGTTATTGACGTCAACAATAATAATGTTGTAAATAATAATGTGTTATTTAAGTTAACGTTCACCAAATGATATTTAAAATATCTTACGATGAATAAAATATTTGACTTTGACTTTATTAACAGTGCCCTACAGCTATTCTTGGTATTTATTAGATTTGCAAGAAGAAAGCATAATATGTATATGGACACTTACAAACGGACGAATCTTCCCTGAAGATATGAATTTCAGCGAATGAATGAGCAGAGTCACAAGCTCCTCAGCAGTCTCGCAATCTGAAATTTGCAGTATAATAGTTTGACGTCAACATTTTTAACCTTTCAACGTCACAGTCTGCTTATATGTGACAAATTAATTTCGGGCCGGGACGCCAGTCTTATAGACTGCGAGATTGCGGTGGCGCGGCACCATAGATTTTGAACATCAAAAACACGAAACTGATTTGTCAAATATATGAGACTGTGGCGTTAAATCTTTAAAAAATCATAATATGCAACATTAAATATAATAAATATGTACTGCTTTAGAATTTCTGGTTATTATAGTGTTGGAGCGCTACCGATTTATTTTTATTTTCTATTTTCACCAGTGATTTATTTATATCTTACATTATTATTTTAAATTTGAATTAGCAGGTATATGCTGAAGACTAGCGTCGTAGCATACACCACGGCATATGCCAACTGGAAACCATTTTGGTAAAAAAATTAATTGTTATGTGCATGTTACGTACATATTTGTATTATGTGGTAGTTTATTGTAATAAAACCGTACGAGAACTTTAAGATTTTTATATACACCGTGTAAATAGACCGTCGACATTCCCTTAACGGGGTGACTCAGCCCACTAATATGATCAACTTTTCCTATGGGAACAATGCTGGGAACTCAAAAAAAATCGACCTTCCCATACAAACTGGCCGGGCGGCGGAACTCTTTTGTATGGAAATAACGAAATTTTTTTTGAGTTCCCAGCATTGGTCCCATAGGAAAAGTTGTTCATATTGATGGGCTGAGTCACCCCTTTAAGTAAATGTCGAGGGTACATTTACACGCTGTATAGAAGAAGACTTCAGGTTATAATACAAATTATTCGTTTGTTATTGTTTTTATGATTAGGACGGCAATGGTAAGTGATCACCGCTGCCCATGGACAATTGCAACACAGGTGCGTTGTCGGCCTTTCAAGGAGTTGGGGGAAGGAAATGGGCAGGGGCGGGGGAAGGATGAGCGATGGTAGACAGAGCCTAGGTCTATTAGACCTTATGGCCACATTTAGCATGTTGGAGGGCGTGTAGGTTGCTAGCCGCATCGCCTATTGACATTATTCCGCAGATTTTAGCCCAATCCCTCGATGGGCTTTTACGATCTGCGCGGGAAGAGAAGCAGCTGGCACATTCTACGTTTTTTCTTTTCTCCCAGACCAGCATGTAAGAAACTAAGCGCTAAGCCTATAACAAAAGCTAAGGATATTGAAAGACATTTTAAGTTACCTCTTAAGACATCCCAAAGTTTGTAAGTAAAATCGTTGCTTGATCCATCTCTATTCATAGCACTGAGACACTGTTTCAGGCTGCTGGTATCCTCGGTGACACAAATACACCCCCCAGCCGGGCACTCGGCGGTGTAGGCATAGGTTTCCGTCTCGTTTAGAAGTTCGTTTAATCGTTTTGTGTTGTTAGGCCGCTTTTCGCTTTGTGTGAAGTTCCTGGAAAGTAATACATACTATCACGTCGTTTTCACTTGCGGGGTAGACAGAGTCTAGGTCTATAAGACCTAAAAGCCACGTTTAGCGTGTTGGTGGGCATGCGCTAGCTACATGGCCTACTATATAATTTCTCAGATTTTTGCCCGTTCCCTCGATCGGCTTTTACGATCTACGCGGGAACACAAGCGGCTGGCGCATTCTACGTTTTTTCTTTACCTGGTACCTGGAGAATTTCCCGAGACTGCCCAGGAATGAGAGCTAGCTAGATCGAAAGTTTTTAACCCCAAAAAGCCCTACCCACAATATTTCATTGCTTAATTTGTTTTTCGTGTGTGTTCACACAATGTGTTCAACACACATTGACATTGATTGGACAACATTTTTTTAAATAGTACGAGTCATTTCAGAGTTCCTGATTTAATATTTATATGTTGTTATTACTAGCTCCGTGGCGCAGCGGTCAACACGCCTGCCTGCGACACGTAGTGACCGGGTTCGATCCCCGGCTAGGTCAAGATGAAAAATGATCTTTTTCAGATTGGCCTGGGTCTTGGATGTGTGTCTATATAAGTATTTGTTATAAAATATAGTATCGTTGAGTTAGTATCCCATAACACAAGTCTCGAACTTACTTTGGGGCTAACTGATTTGTCCGTATATATTTATTTATTTATTTATCCTGAGTTAATATTTATATGTTGTTATTACTAAGTGTACTATGGTTTATTTGTTGATTTAATTGTTATAAGAGAGCGGTGTCTCCTGGCACAAGCAGATATTGCTTAAAAGGAGACACCCACAACTAGCTACAACTGATGGAGATAATTTCTCCAACAGATGGAGTCAGAAGTCAAAAATGCGTCGGGATATTTTAATAAGATTTTATTTATCTTTATTTTTAAGTATGTATATGTTTGTTCGGTTTTAAGCCTGCAACCAAATATTAAAGCAGTTATTTACAATCAATTTAACTGCAATTTTGCATTGTACTTAACTTTATGGTGGTGGAAGATAATTGTAAAAAATCACTGATCTGATTTGAAGATGACGAGCTATTTATTTATGAACATCCCGTTTACAACATTTTACAGTTTCAATCCTTTCACAATAAAAGCTGGTAAAAAACCGGCCAAGTGCAAGTCGGACTCGCGCACAAAGGTTTCCGTACCGTTATCTATAAAAACGGCAAAAAAATCATGTCTGATGCATGGGAGCCCCACTTTAATATATATTTTTTTAAATTATTTATTTTTAAAGGATATATATATATAACTACATATTCTATGAATATTTCAATCGTCTACCTGTTGCCGTTATCAATATAGTGCAAAAACATCACGTTTGTTGTATGGGAGCCCCCTTCAATATTTATTTTATTCTATTTTTTATTGTTTCATGTTAGGACCCCGCCATAGGCTAGGCGGCGTGGCGGTACAAACGCGGATTGTCTAAACGCGATGGCTACTTTGGATATTTTCGTTTTTAGGAATATTCAAGGGTTATTCGAAAAAGAAAAACACATGATGGCTGCCTTATCTGTAATGCAATAATAATCAAAAGTTTCTGTATACCGAGTAAATGAGACGTGATTTGGAGGCAACTTTGCAATTTTTTTCTATCGAGAAAATTTAACGCAATCGTGTTTTTGAGTCAGATAGTTACCAGAGTTAGTCCTGAACTTTGCTGCATTTTTTTTTCAACTTGAGTATTTTATTATTATTGATATTACAGACAATCATGCAAAGCAGTATGAGGTAGTACGGGCCCTTAAAGCGGCAACAGAAATAAATCATCTGCGAAAATTTCAGCTGTCTAACTATCACGGTTCATGAGGTACAGCCTGGTGAGAGACGGATGGACAGACAGACAGACAGACAGACGGACAGTAGAGCGATATTAATAGGGATCCGTTTTTACCCTTTGGGTACGGAATCCTAAAAATAAATAAAAAAGTAGTGTAAGAAGAAACAAATAATTCCGCAGAACAGACACAATAAAGACAAAGAAATGGGGTTGGGGTCAGTGGGCGAGAGATAAGTACAGATGTAGAATCCAAACATACGAAAACCATATTTGGAAGGGAAAGCCGAAGCATAGAAAGAGGAATATGGGAGTGCAGCACTCTGCGAGAGAAATAAAAACAAAATTCAAATGAAAAAGGAGCTGGAGGGTTGTCCGGACAAAACAAGCCAGAAAATTGATACATATGAAAACCAAAAGTTTTATAAGTATAAAGCTCAAGCGAAGAAACGGAGGTACCTAATATGTCTATCGTGGCTAAAAAATTAAACATTGACGAGTACACATCAAAACCATATCAGTGTTATTATAAAAAAACGGCAAAACCCAGGTTTAAACCTGGTCTACCTTAGTCCGGACTAACGATGGATCAACCTAGGTTTAGCAAATTAAACTTTGTTTCATTACAAAAACTGAACTAAGTCAGGACTAACTTAGACCTGAGACGATCTCTGGATGATCTAACGGAAGCAGGATTCATTCAATCATTCGTTCAGTATGCTACTACTACGTTCCGATCTACACTAATATTAAAATAAATAATAAAATGTATTGTTAGAAACTAGTATAAAACTAAAAATAATAAAATTGCAATGGAGAAACATGTTTATTTATGTCATAAACGATATATTCAGTGGTCAGATAAAAAAATCAAACTTTATACAAAACGATTTAATAATTTTACAAACCTGAAACGGAACGCGTGTGCGCGCGCAACAAATCGAATTTGTTCCAAAGTAACCTCAAAGTTTGTTTTCAAATATGATTGTAAAAAAAATATTTTTATTCAATGAATTTAATGAATTAACGGTGCAGTGTCTCGAAAGCAATTGTTTTATAGTTGCTGTTAGATAAAATTTACGTGAATAAAGTAAAAGTGAATATGGTGTAAAATTTGTTTATATTTGTACAAACTATTTTTTCCTAATATGAAATCAAGGTTCCTAAAAGTCATTGTTTTGTGGCGGTTGTGAAATATAAATGACGACAAAAGCGTTGAAAATAATCTAATTAAATGTTTTGATATGTTAAAATGCAAATAATTAAAATATTTTTTCATAATTATAAGTGTTGGTTTTATTTATTTCTTCGCATTTTTCAGGTTTTTGCTCATTGCGAATAGGATTTGACATAGATTTTAGCATCAAAGCATTTTTTTTGGTGAAAAGTGACATATTTGTTGGTAACAAAATAAGTTAGTACTAGAGTTAAACTAGGGAATCGTAGGTTTATCTTTAGACCTAGGATCGTCTATGGCTTAAACGATAAACCTCGTTCTATAATACGATTTTCCTTAGTACTTGACTTAGACCCCGGCTTAAACCTGGTACTAACTTTAGTCCGTGTTTTATAATAACACTGTATAGGTTTAGAAAGCAAAACACATATGTCTCGTTTTTAGAACCTTAATCATCATTATCATGCCGACCGAAGCTCAGTCACCCTACTACTATATACTAGGATACTAACTTCTATTCCCTGAATTGTAAGTCGCGGGCCTATTCACATTTTCAAACACTCAAGACGCCTGTGGAATATTTGGTACGAAAATTATTTTTATAAAATGTCCAATGTTGTGATTCTGTTAATAACCATAGTCTTTCAGATATGACGAAACATTTACATTTATTTGTCCCTTAGTGAAATTATATTTATTTTTCTGTGAGGACCTACACAAATTTTGCTCGATAGTACAACGCAGCTCTTCAGCTACACGTTGCACTATCGAGAACTAAACGCCTCACAGATGTTGTATTGAAACCCGGTTTTGATTTTGTCATCTTAATTAGATGAAATTCTACTCGTACATTTAGGGATTGGAAGGGAAAAACTATTTCAACTATTCGTGCAACAGTAATAAAAAGGGGTTTAACATTGTATGGCAGTTTATTTGTGTGGATACAAATGAATGTTAAATATTAGTACAAGAAAGTAAGGACATTGTGTTCATTGTATATTAATTTGAAATAAGTCGTGGTGAGTAAAATAAAAAGAGTGCTTTTGAAGTCATCTAAACAATAGCACTATGACAACATGCTTATCAAAATCCGTATAATAGTGGCTAGCTCAGGAAAATTAAATAATCGCGAGGTCCACGTTCGCAGCGAACTACTAGTATTCTTCTTCTTCAGGCCTTATCCCATATCTATTTGGGGTCGGCTCTCCTAATCATCCTTCGCCAGGTATTTCTTGTCTGGGTCGTCATCGGATCCAATGAATCTCCGGCAAGATCCTTTTTTATAACGGACATCCATGTGGTAAGGGGTCTTCCACGTTTTCTAGGCCCTGAGTCAAGTTGCAGCACCTTTTTTGTCATATGGTCTTCTGGCTTCCTCATGACATGGCCGTAGCACCGTAGTCGCGATTCCTTGATCTTTTCATGTATAGGCGTGATCTTAAAACTTCCCCGAATGTAGATATTTGGGACTTTGTCCAGCATTGTAACTCCCGCTGACCACCTGAGCATCCTCATTTCGGCTACATGCACCCTCTCTGACTGCTGCTTTCTAATCGGCCAACATTCCGCGCCATACAACATCGCGGGTCTTACTGCAGTCTTATATACTTTGCCCTTGACTTTAATGGGCATCCGCGAATCGCAGAGTACTCCCGTTAGGTCTCTCCATCTTTGCCATCCCGTATTTAATCGATGAGCTATATCGGCATCAATGTTTCCGTCATTCGAAAGGACACTGCCAAGGTATTTGAAATTTTCTACAGATTTAAGTGGGGAACCATGGAGGTTTATTATGGTTTTGTGGTTGGCATTTGAGAAGTTGCAGTGCATGTATTCCGTTTTAGTTCTGCTGATTTTGAGACCTGCACATTCCAGCGTCGCTCTCCACAGCTCCAGTGTACCCTGTAAGGCAAGCGGATCGTCCTCGACAAGAACAACATCGTCTGCGTACATGATGCACCTAGGGGCAGGTTGTTGTATTTCTGCTGTCAAGTAGTCCATTACAAGGTTAAAGAGCAAGGGGCTAAGTGCAGATCCCTGGTGAACACCAACATTAACAAGAAATTCGTCGGTTATGCCTGCTGGACATCGCACCTTTGTTGCAGCGCGGTCGTACATATCCACGACTATTTTCACGTAGCATTCAGGTACCTCTTGAGAACGTAGTGCTTGCCAGATCAGTGGTCTGGGGATTCTATCAAACGCCTTCTCCAGATCTATGAAGACCATGTGTAGATCTTTCTTTTTGTCTCTATGGTTCTCCATGAGGATTCGGAGGGTATGTATGGCATCGGTCGTAGACTTACCAGCCACAAATCCGCACTGATTGTCTGAGGCCGAAGATAGGTATTGCAACCTTTCTTTGACTACTCGTTCCCAGATCTTAAAAGTGTGAGAAATCAGTTTTATTGCCCGGTAGTTACCGCAGCTCCTTATGTCTCCTTTGTTTTTATAAAATGGTACCAAGTAGCTTTTCCTCCACGCATCGGGTATGCCGTCTTGAGGAATTTTGTTAAACAGGGCATAAAGAAAATAAATGCCTGGGTCGCCTAGTGTTTTCCATATCTCAGCCGGGATGTCATCGGGCCCTGTTGCTTTGTTGTTAGACATTTTTATTATAGCAGCTTTGATTTCAGCACAGGTTATATCGTCCATAGGCCCTTCGATAGGCTGTTGTTCCACCAAAGGTTCACAAGGGAATGTTTCGTTGAGCAAGTTAGAGTAATACTCCGTCCATCTTGTTTTTATCTCCTCATTTGATGTTAGGAGTGTACCATGTGAGTTCTTAATGTACTTGATCGCTCCTGTATCACGCGTGTCACGGTGTCTCTGTTTAGCGATTTTGAAGAGTTGTCGGTCATTAGATGCGTTTTCTAAGTTGTTGTAGAGTTCTTCCCTGTTTTTAGCCTTGGTACGAGCTATTGTGCGTTTAAGGTCTCTTTTCGCTTCTAGGTAAGCGAACTACTAGTATTATTATAGATAATTTTAAAACATCATCATCATTTCAGCCATAAGAAGGCCGCTGGTGGACAAAGGCCTCTTTCAGCGTTAAGCGGGGAAAGGATAGAAGTTTGTTGGATTTGGGAAAGGAATGGAAGTATTGAGATACACTCACTCGGATGAATGTGGGAAAAGCCAGTAGCGTATAGCGCATACCCGATTCCATACCTGCAACCACCGGACAGGCAGTTGAAGATATAAAATAAATAAATAAATATATATATATATATTTATACAAGTGGTCTTTGGTTCAACTTTACTCAAAAATCATATAATACATTACGAATTTTATATAATAATATATTCAGGTCCTTGTTTGGGCTTCCCCGTTTTTGTAGTGCTTCAGGCATGTTTGCCGATGCAAGGGTGGAAGACTTTTATGCTCTTATGAGAAAAAAGTCTGCATCGATATTACACAGAATCCGGGGAAGCCAAAACAGCATTATGAAAATGATAGCAGGTAGGTTCGATAATTCTCTCTTTGCCTCATTCACGGCTTTACATGTGAAGGCTGCAGGCAACTGAAGAAATAGTTATTATGTGTATTTAGTGAATGATTGATTGTCTTTTAGTTAAAATTGGCTAAATATTCTAATTGTTGTATATCTCTTTTGTTTCACTCTTTAATATGGACAAATTATAGTCTGAAATAAAGATATTTTATTTTTATTTTATTTTATTTATTTATTTTATATATGGACAAATCACACAGATTGAGCTAGCCCCAAAGTAAGTTCGAAACTTGTGTAATGGGATACTAACTCAACGATACTATATTTTATAACAAATACATATATAGATAAACATCCAAGACCCAGGCCAATCTGAAAAAGATCATTTTCATCTTGACCTGGCCGGGGATCGAACCCGGTCACTCCGTGTCGCAGGCTGGCGTGTTGACCGCTGCGCCACGGAGCTAGTAGAAGATGACACCCCCGATGATAAACAAATAATATGCAATGCCTCTTTACCTGATTACAGCTGTATCTAAATTAACAGATGAGAATCCTGCAGCTGTCATGTCAACCAGCAGTTGGTTGATATTGTGGAGCGAACAAACGGACTTCCAGATGGCATTACATGGACTTGCTAAGTGGCCAACTATTACTTCTTGTTCCTGATACAAAAACAATTAAAAAATAAATAAACCAACTTTATCCTCTCTTCAACTATTAAAATTGGTGGATTTTGACAGCTGTTGTGAAAAAATCGCCGTGTAATATATGCCATGTAAAGTAAATAGCCGTGTGGTATCCGGCAGAGTAGAATAGGACCACTCCAAGTCTTCCCGTGGATGTCGTAGAAGGCGACTTAGGAAATACAAGATAAACAAAGCTTATAAACATCTAAGACACCTCTCCAACCCGTCTGGCCAGCGTGGAGAGTGTAGGCCAAGTCCTCTGGGTGCTCTAGCCAAGTATGGCCCTAGTAGTACAGAGAGGGTCGTGCTCCTGTAGTGGAGGGAGACTAAAAAGGACCTGATGATGATGATGTGAAAAAATACATAGTGCCGCGAAACTCCCAGAATAGAATAGTCTAGAACTTTTCCGAACCTCGTCTGTCGCGCTCATAAATCTTCCCACATATATTTTATACCGCTCACACACATACTCGAATATTCTGGAATGTTCTGGCTGCCGCTGGCGGGAGGACAGGAAGCATATGGAAATTTCTAGAGACCCACGGGACGGGACGACCGTCAATCATCCCTTTGGTGATGTTGTCTATATAGGGAACTGCCTTCGCCCCAAACGCCCGATGAAGTAGCGAAAGCTTTCTTGGAGGTAGATACAGCCATTTAAAAAAAAAAAACTATTGTCAATCAGTTCACCGCGAGTGTTCGAAGCGATCCATACTAATATGTGTACGACTGTGATCATTTCTACGCCCACAGCAACGGACCAGGACTACGAGTGCTTTGCTTTTTGGATATTCGACGTGTTGGAAGACCAGTCAGTAGTTAGTGTTGGGATTCCTTAGTGAATAAATTCCCTCTGAAGAGTTTTGTAACACTATCATCCCAGTGCCGCCGCCTGGGGCAACGTAAGCATTGTTTATGAGGAAGTTATGAAGTGTTTACTTAGTTTTGTAGTTGTCATACAAAAGCGTCCCATAACGTCTTCCATTCGTCTCATATTTAAGGGCCCGTACTACCTCACACTGCTTTGCATGATTGACTGTTATGTCAATAATAATTAAATACTCAAGTTGAAATTAAAATGCAGTTCAGGACTAACTCTGGTAACTATATGACTCAAAGCACGATAGCGTTAAATTTTCTCGATAGAAAAAAATTGCAAAGTTGCCTCCAAATCACGTCTAATTTACTCGGTATATAGCATTATTCACCAAATACATTAAAATTAACCTTGAAACTTTTGATTATTATTGCATTACAGATAAGGCAGCCATCATATGTTTTTTTTTTCGAATAACCCTCGAATATTCCTAAAAAACTAAAATATCCAAAGTAGCCAACGCGTTTAGACCATCCGCGTTTGTATCGCCACGCCGCCTGGCATATGGCGGGCTCTTAAGCTTTGCGGCACCACAGAGGACCCGCTGTTTTTTTTATGGTTTTTTTGCACCAAACCCCTTTCTTTTTGGTTTGGTGTTATATCTGGGAGTTTTCTTTTTGTTTTCTCTCAATATAAGTACATATTGTATGTACTTGTAAATAAAAGACAAGGAGTATCTGAATGACAGATACACACAATAACATTAAGTTTTGTAATAATTGTATCAAGGGGAGATCCATAGTCTCTAGACTTATATCTCACTGGTATGTTTACTATACTTACAAAATTAACTTTGCAGCTTATAAACGGTGTCTGCAATGTTTTCGCCTGCCATTCACAATGCAACTCTGTCAAGCCACCTTGAGGGGCATTCAGCAGTTCTTCAGTACTGTGCTGTGATCCATAGGATATACCGGCTAAAAGAAACCTGCAATCCACTGTTGATGTCACCTGAAATTACAGTAAAAAAAAATTGTAAAGTCGTTATACTGACGATTATTTTATGTCATAACGGTAGAAGAGTCAGTCATCCAGTAATCATAGCGGGTGCAACCTGGTCGAAATGTCTGGAGAAAACGATATCTTAACGCTGATTCCCGTTAATGCATTTAGTAAATATGCAGCGCGAAAGTTTAAAATTACAGGGGAAATTTAGAGGATAGGATTGCCAACCTATCCTCTAATTTTCTCCTGTAATTTTTGTAGTAAGTAATTAAATGTATATGAGACAATCGCGGGGGCATAAAGGTCAGCGGCATCATTCTCAACTGGTTGCAGGTCTGACTTTGAATACGCACGCAGAGCCAACCAAACTGGTACTTGCTTTCCCTTCCCAAATCCAATACATTTATATATCTCGCAGCTTAAAAGTACCATCGGTGGGCAGCAGTGTCAGAAGCACAAATAGGCAGAGAAACTGCGATCGCCAACTGCCTGTCAATCGTGGTGAGTATGACAATATCGTCCCATGGAGCGAAGTATCCTTGGGAGGAGGCCTTCGTCCAGCAGTAGATTTCTTACGCCAATAATCATCATCATCATCAGGTCTTTTTTATTCGCCACTGCAGGAGCATGACCCTCTCTGTACTACCGGAGTCATACTTGGCCAGAGCAATACTTCGAGCCATACTTGGCCAATAATGATGATGATAAATTGCATAAAATATCTAGAGCTCTGCAAACCTTCAAAAGGAACTGGCAATGTCATTTAATTCAAGTAGGAGTTGTTATAAGCTTTATTACATCCAGCTACAAGTTTTACATTGGCAGTGTTGACCACCTTTAACTTTTGATATAAGCTGTGGCAAAAGTAGCTCCCATTTTGTTTTTTTATACTTACTTATTATATGGTAGAATTCAAAAGGAATAGTATTTAATAGTAAATAATAAATAATAAATATATACGGACAAATCACACAGATTGAGCTAGCCCCAAAGTAAGTTCGAGACTTGTGTTATGGGATACTAACTCAACGATACTATATTTTATAACAAATACATATATAAATAAACATCCAAGACCCAGGCCAATCTGAAAAAGATCATTTTCCATCTTGACCTGGCCGGGGATCGAACCCGGTCACTCCGTGTCGCAGGCAGGCTGTTGACCGCTGCGCTACGGAGCTAGTCACATTAACTCCCCGAATTTGGGGATTAGAAAGGATCGCGAGTTCTTCCCGCTCTGTTTTTTATACTTTTCATATGAGGGATTAAAAAAAATTGTAATAATTCTATTAAATCTCCAATAATAACGGATCAGAAAGGATAGTGAGATCTTTTAATTCTTAATAACTTAAATCGGGGATCTAAGTGGACCAACTGTCTTTTTCACTTTCTCTTTTACCAGCGTGAAAGATATCTTAAGCTCTTACCATATCACTGTTCAATTTCTCCTGAGCAGCAAATTCCTGAACCAGAGTATCTATATCAACATCATCCAATGACATCGCCCCTTCATAACTGACTATACCTCTAGCAAAGTGTCTGTCATCAGATTGTAAGGTCAAAAGAAGAGGTTTGCCTTCTGAAGATGGGTTTGTGAGTATCCACATAGGTAGGCTGTCTTCTTTCGAGGTAGATGCCAGACTTTTGTGGTAAAGGTTTGCTATGTCCCTGGAAAAAAAATAAATTTAAAAAAAAATTAACATAGTATTATTACAAAACTATTAAAAATCCTGCTTGTCTTTCTTTTTTAAGAACAAGTAGTAGTAAGTAACAAGTATGTACTCTTAACTGAAATCCATCCAGAGGTTTGGAAGATCCAAGGAAATAAATAAATTTACAAACATACAAGATACACTTCCATGCTGGTCTGGGAGAAAAGAAAAACGTAGATTGTACCAGCTGCGTCTCTTACCGCGCAGGTCGTAAAAGCCGATCGAGGGAATAGGTAAAATCTGAGCAATCATGTTAATAGGTGAAGCGGCTATCAACCCATCACTATTTTGATTCTGTTTTGTTGGTGGGCAACATGCTAAATGTGGCCTTCAGGTCTTAAAGACCTAGGCTCTGTCTACCCCGCAAGAGAAAAAGACGTGATACTATGTATGTATGTATACAAGATACATGCTTAACACATAACATAACCCTTCTTGGCAGTTGGGTATTTGTTATTGACAAAAGTATATAGTGGTGGCCTTTACAATACCTTAGCACAAATTTAGATATATAACTCGCTTTTCTCTTCATTAGGAAACTATTTTTAAAGCGCACACTTGGGCCATTTTTAAATTACAATCATTTTAAATTTCATACTTTAGCGAAACCCCCAAATACTAAACTAAAATAAGGCTAAAGCTTTTAGTCCAATTTTGTATGAAAATATAAATTACATCTCTGTGATTTAAAAATTGTATTGTGAAGAAAAGCATGTCTTGTTGGAATGTGGTCATTACACTGCCCTGCAGGACAGATTCTTGGCTGAGGTAACTATGGAGAGTGGAATGCTGAACGTAGCGTTAAGCCGTTCATTGTCACAGTCAGCACCATCTGATACCTCTCATGGAGGTTTATAATGAAACTTAGATAAATTTTATATTAGAGGTCCCCCATGAGGCTGGCATAGTCACACCAAGTGTACTGAAGCCTTGAAAAAATAATTAGATAAAAAAAAAGAAAAGCAAAGCCTGTTCTATTAGATCCAACTATCAGAAATTACAAGTTCGTGCTAAGCTATTGTAAAGCTCCCCCATATTGAGAAACTAACATGCTGTCAATATTGGACCCTAGTCTGAGAGGTATCCTGGCTGAGCGTGCAAGTAAGAATACTGAGGGAAGACAAATAGAAAAATGCAAAAATATTACACAGGACAATGCTGAATGGTCATTTCTATTGAAAGATGGGAAATTCCAAAGATATTGGCATCAGCATCTACATCATGACCTTTACTCTTAGAGTTGTTTTCTTATAACAATCTAACTTTCAGTACTAGATTATTTCACACCAATGAGTTGTATTGTATAAGCCCTTTATCCTGAACTCTTGGGTTATATTGGTTATTTTTATAGGATGTCTTCAGAGTCAGTGTGCCTCTTGGCAAAGGCCACCTCCAACCACTTCCACTTTCCAATGAGTTACATAAATATATATATAAATAGACAAGATAATTTTAGTAAAATTATATCAATTTACCTAGCTTTATCTATATCAACAGGAATGTGAGTTGCCTCTTCTTTGGTCCAAAGTTGAGGCTCATCCGACACAAGAGTATCATCCAAAATTGTGTGGAGACTGAGGTCCAGTTTCAAAGGAGATCCAGTCAGCTCCAACTCCTCTGAAATATCAAGATAAACAAATGTAAATTATAAACATAATTTCAGCTCATTGCTGAAGATGAGGTAAGGGTGTTATCCTCAACTGGTTGTCTGGTTGTGGTATGGCATCGGGTAAGCGTGCCCGGCCTCCCGAGCTGCTACTTGCTTTTCCCCCATTTGTCCGAGTGAGTAGTATCCCAATACCTTCATTCTCTTCCCAAATCAAACATATTCTAATCCTTTCCCAGCTTAAAAATGCTTGGGATGGGCAGCAGCGTCGGAAAAACAAGAAGCCAAGGAAACTGTGCCCGTCAACCCACCTGCCAAGCGTGATGAGTATGGCAATATCCTCCCAAAGAACGAAGAATCCTTGAGAGAGGCCCTAGTTCAGCAGTGGACTTCTTGCAGATGTAATGGTGATGATTGCTGATCGTAGACTTCTAACATGGATTTACAAAACTAGAAGATACAGTTGTTATCGAGGGTAGTTGAATGCAATAACTTCAAAACTTTATAAAAAATTTGCAAAAACATTGTAATTTTGCAGCATGATAAAGTAGGCACCAAAGCGCCTCTTAGGAAGAAAATGAGGAAACAATGTTAATTACCTACTGTACTTTTCTAAACAGTAATCTAAGCATGTTCCTGTATATAACATACTGAAGTAATGTATGTTTTATGAAGTATAAATATATGGCTGTACCCCAGTACAGCCATCATAACATTTTTGGTTCAATATTAAACCAAAAACGTTGCCATCTGCCAGCTCGCTACTTACAGTACAGCAATAATATGAAGCCCATAATGACAATTTTTATATGGAAGCAACAGTACCTAACGTTTTACAAAACTATTTACGCGTTGTTAATATAATTTAATAATGTTAAGTCAATAAAATTCATTGTTTACTAGAATTACCATGTAGATACTTAATGAAAAATATCAGAATTGGCTTCTTAACGCGAATGTACTGTAGCATGATACTGTTGCACTACGGAGTTTACATTAGATTAATTGTTAAATAAAAACTAATTACTGCAATGACTTACCGCTTTCACATCTGTTATCCCTTGCTGCATTGTCGATGTAATTTGAAGATAATTTATTCTGAAAACACAGGGTTGTTAGAATAAAGTGTAAATGCGTTTGAGGGTGATCAATTATGTATAAACTTTCCTTCTAAAAAACTTTACAAACCTTAACGTAAACGAGGACGATATCATCGTTTTTCTTGTTGTACATTTGCACATAACTGGGACTGATCTGTTTTTCAATAGAAAACTTGGGATAACTTTCTAGCACTGGCTGTAATAATGACTCCATATTTAGGTAATAATGACTATAATTTAATGACAAAATGCAAAAAGGAAAACAAATCAAAATCGTTTCGACGAACCATTCGGTTCGAATTTTGAATTTTATGGAAACGCTGGAAACGTCATGTTGACGTTGACAGTAGATTTGTTCCAATTCGCTAACAAATGAAGATGCGTGCGTTGTTTTATTGACTGATTTTATCATATAATTGAATCACTGAAACAAAATTGCGGAGTAATTTATTTTTTCAAGTATGCGGATTGTTTTTACATTTTTTAAATTTATTGACTATAATTTTGTTATTCACACCAACTAATAAACCGCAAGTTTGAATTGGAAAAGAAAGATGAACCAATGAGAGTTGCGTAGATTTTGCGTGATTGCTCCGAGCGAAAATTTGAATTTTTTGTCATGTACATTCAGGTATTTTCAACAAAAACTTTTAGCCCTAACCCCTAACGTTCTTGGTTTTTAGGGTTCCGTTGTAAACAAGGAACCCTTATAATTTTAACATAACTGTCCATCTGTCCGTCTTCGCGGTTTCACTCAGATACTATCAAAGATAATACAAATACTACGGATACTATAAGTACTAGAAAGCTTTAATTTGTTATATGGATATAATCCCGTCTGCCAAAATAGTGGTAAAATAAGATTCTGAAAAAAAAAATATTTTGGCGTTTCAGATGGCGATTCAAGATTCTACTAATTCAGACTAACCCAACTCGTTGAATAGGTATGTCTTTTAAAAATATTGTGAGCTTTTGTTCATAATTTTTCGATTTACGCATCCGTTTGTAAAATATTTGGTTTTGGTCATATCGGCATAAATAATCCTAGCTAGCCCCCTAAAAAGCTTACGTAATATTTGAATAACTCTAAGTAGGTATATACCTACTACACAGTATTTTCTATTGTGTTTGAGTGAACATAACTTTAATAACTTCGAAGAAAAAAATCAGGCCTACCTTGGTCTGATTTATAACTTGGACCCTTGGACAGTTATTTTATGTACCTACACATACTCATTGATATTCAACGAGCTCACTAATCCCTAACCGGCTACCAGCCTACGGGTGCGCATTGAAATACCGATAGTCACGCTATGATACCCTTTTTAAAACCTGCCACTTGATTACTCATACATATCGGATTAATCATACTTTACCCATCACTTGTGGTTGACGACTATTAGATACTTATAGTACCTAAGTACCTACTTGAATTAGTATTAGCTTTTCGAAATACTTACCTATTTACTTAATCTGATATGAAACGCTGATAAAATGTAAATATATTTTAAAGGTAAAAACAAAGCCTGTGGTTTTATTAAATAACTAGCTGTTGCCCGCGACTTCGCCCGCGGCAATTTTTCTTATTATGAATAATGAATAATTTTCCCCCGTTTTCATAACATTTTTTATTGATGCTTCGCTCCTATTCATTGCACCGTAATGTTGTATAGCCTAAAGCCTTCCTCAATAGATGGACTATCCAACACAATAATAATTTTTCAATTTGAACCAATAGTTCCTGAGATTAGCGCGTTCAAACAAACAAACAGCTTTATAATATTAGTATAGATTACTAGCGTGTTAGAATTCAGTCTAATAGGACTTTTTAATTTTCATACAAAAGTGTTCGGCCGGCCGGGCAATTAGTATGAAAATATCAAAATAAAATTTGAGTTCCCAGCATTGGTCCCATAGGAAAAGTTGTTCATAATGAACTCCCTAGCTATACTGAAATCTAGGAATCAGAATCCCTAATGGAATACAGAATTGTAAGAAAAAAAACGAAAAAGAAAATCAGGTTTCCCATACAAAGTCGCCGATCAGCTGGACGGATTTCTATGAAAAGTTAAATTATTTTTTTCGTTTTTTATTTTTTTTTTATTCCCAGTGAATCACCCCTTCACTGGAACGTCGTTGATTAAGTTACACGCTGTATGTAGGTATAAATAAACATATAAGACTCAGATCAATTTGAAGAATATTGTTTTCCATCTTATCCTGACCGGGGATTGAATCTAGGACCCTGCAATTCAAAGGTGTGCATTGTATGCTGCATTCTCTGTGTGTGATGTAATTTTATTACATATCTGCGTAACACATTATATTTTAACAAAGCCATCATTATTATTCCGTGCTTCGGAAGGCACGTTAAGCGTTGGTCCCGGCTGCCATCTGGTAGTCGTTAAAGGAACCACGTCAGAGGCCGAGAAGCGGTTCCGAAGAACTCCGGGGTGTGCATGATCAATTAACCGTGACACCTACACGAAATGATGATGATGACTATTTTGATTCCGTATTACACCTAATGCCCACCAATATGCTAAACGTGGCCTATAGGTCTTAGAGACCTGGGCTCTGTCTACCCCGCAAGGGAAAAAGACGTGATAGATGTATGTACGGTACGGTTCTATGTCTGCAACACTTAAACACGGCATCACAGCAGACGCAAAAAAACGGGTGCGTATTGATTGATATAATAACAAATTATATATTTTCATTTCAATAAAGTTCAAAAGATATAATGTTCACTTGACATAATCATTACTGGTTATATTCTTAAAAGCTATAACATTCATAATATTTTCAATACGAAAAGCATAAACTTATTTTTTATAACGTTTATGAATACTAAATACCTATCACCTGTTATACAACTTGTGCAGTATACCTGCCAAAATGTATACCATTCAAAAAGTATAGTATTTAAAATAAATATGAATCAAAATGTATAAAATGCATACGTATTAAAAATATATAGCAGAGAAAATATACCAGCTAATTAGTATAGACCCATGTCTATTTTGCGAATTTGAATTATTTCAGTAATACCTACGAAATAAAGTCATATTTGCGCAAGCTCATAAACTTCATTTTCTTGTAAAAAAATCGGAGTAGCCAGCAAAAGGTGCATCATTCAAACAGACTATCGAATAACTAATAATAGGTAATCGATTTCATCAGTAAAGCAAACGGAAAGTAATACAAGAAGTCATTAACTTCATAGGATTACAAAAAACTATAACAAACAAAAGAACTTATTACAATATTTCATTGCATGTAAATATTAAGACAAAGTATGAAATACTTAAAAAAATTGTGATACATACAAAATGCGCGCGCATTTTGTATGTATCACAATTTTTTTAATAGTAGAAAGATAATTTTTACAATATTTTATTGTATGTAAATATTAGGACAAAGTATAATATAAATAAAAAATTGTGATACATACAAAATGCGCGCGCATTTTGTATGTATCACAATTTTTTTTAAAGTAGAAATATAACTTTTACAATATTTTATTGTATATAAATATTAGGACAGTTAGAAATAAATAAAAAAAATTCTTAAAAAAATTGTGATACATACAAAATGCGCGCGCATTTTGTATGTATCACAATTTTTTTAAAGTAGAAATATAGAATAGAAAAAATAGAAATAGAAAAATGTTTATTTGCCAAAAAGAAAATTACAAGTACACAGATGCATGATAAATATTACATACAAAATGCGCGCGCATTTTGTATGTATCACAATTTTTTTTAGGAATTTATTTTAGTATACCTATTTTTTTTTATACTTATATTAGAGAAGAAATTCACACGTAATATTCAGATTTTCGTTTTAATATAATGTTATCTTTTCTTGTTTTATTCGTCAGGTTCCTATTAATTATCGCCTAGGCGTTCTATAAAAATAAATAAGATTTATTTATGTATGTTTGTTACACGATATCTTCGCCAATTGTAAACCGATTTTGATATTTCTTTTGTATTTAAAAGCCTTTACTACCATATTGTTCCCATTTTAATTTGTTGAAGATATAATGGAGAACTTTGGAGATATGGAAGAAACTCGTAAAATAAAATTGTTTGAGATGCTAGGTTTTTTTTTTAAATTTAATTATTAGGTTTATTGAGAATCTTCTACTAATTAATTCGTATAACCAATGATTATTATCCGTACTAATATGTATATATAAAGTTTATTATACATATCAACTAATCGATGTTTTAAAGTTTATAATAATAAAACGGTATAATAAAGGTTTGATATGTTGAATGATTGTTATAATTAAAGATTTTAGTTATTTTAAAGTTATATCTTTCAATGTTTATCTTACTTGATAATTATACTAACCAAAATTATATGTTTCGTTGATATTTATCTTAAATGATATATATTTTGTGTTTATATGTTATATTACTTACCCCAAAAAAACACCCTGTGCACAAAAAACACTTTTTTGGGGTACAACTTTTTACCATGGATACTAGTTAATCAGGCAAATAAATATTTCTATTCTATTCTATTCATTGACTGTAACAATCAAAATGGCTTGTAATTCTTCACAAGTAGATTTTCATTAAAAAAATACCTAATTGTTTATTTTGTATAAATAAGCAAATACAATAACTAGTGTGTCAATTTATTAAAATTTGCTACTCTCTGGAGCACCCATTTCTTTGATCTTCCTAGTGCCTTTTATGTTCATATTTGTTTTACGGCATTTGGCTTTTTATGCCCTTTAGTCCTTCATATTTTTTACCGTGTTATCAAATAAATGGTGGTGTAATTAATTTCGTTGATTCAATGGAGCCTCTGGCGACAATTCCCTCAAATCCACTGGTTTGATCATAGACGTAGTAGCAGTAAGGCGAGCGACCACTAGCCCGCTATGTTAATCTCACTACAGCCGCACCATGACACTTTATTTTAGTTACTCCACACATTGTTCATAAACATGATCATTTATAACACCAAATTACACCGATTTCACATTATAAAGTCCACTAGAAGCAATTTGCAAAACAATCCAAAACAAAAGCCGTGCAGTCCACCGAAATTCCCGCCAACATAGATTTAAAAAAAAAAATTCGTCTCTCTGAACTTCTATGCCCGCCAAGAACTCCTTCTAGTGCCTTTAATTTAAATTGACCCTTTATACTTATCATGGTGACAAAGTAAGGTACCTAACATAACATAGGTTTATGAACTCTGAAAACAATACACTTCTTTTTTGGCAGCCATGTAAAAACTTCAGGACTTATTTCATAACGACTGACTTCGTAATAAGTCTTCAAGTGATTATTTTCTTCATACAAAAAACATACACACACACAAAAACCATACAGCCTTCACTCAAGCGGTCGCCCGTTTATCATAGTTTCCTAGACAAAAATAACTATTCATAAACTAGCCCTAAGTATCTTAGTTTCAAACCTTTGAAAACAAGTTACCAATACCAAGTCTTCCCATGGAGGTCGTAAGAGGCGACTTAGGAAATACAAGCTAAACAAAGCTCATAAAAATCAATGAGACCTCTCCAATCCGTCTGGCCAGCGAGGAGAGTGTAGGCCAAATCCTCTATCTGCTCTGGCCAAGTATGGCTCCGGTAGTACAGAGAGGGTCATCCTCTCTGGGGCACCCATTTCTTTGATCTTCCTAGTGCCTTTAGTTTAAATTGACCTTTTATACTTATCATGGTGACAAAGTAAGGCACCTAACATAACATAGGTTTATGAACTCTGATAACAATACACTTATTTTCGGGCAGCCATGTAAAAACTTCAGGACTTATTTCAGGATTATTTTCTTCATACAAAAAACATACACACACACAAAAACCATACAGCCTTCACTCAAGCGGTCGCCCGTTTATCATAGTTTCCTAGACAAAAATAACTATTCATAAACTAGCCCTAAGTACCTTAGTTTCAAACCTTTGAAAACAAGTTACCTATAATCTAATGTGATGTTCACACAAAGCGACATATAGCTGAAGTTATTACGTGAAACTTCCAACTTTCCGAGCGAACGATTTTAAATTACGAGATCAGCGCGGAGTTCTTGTTTATTGTTAAATTACTAATGTTTTTGGACTGTTGTGTATATCAACCACTATCTATACTATAAAAATGAATCGCAAAATGTGTTGGTAAGCGCATAATTCAACAATGCCTGGACCAATTTGGCCAATTCTTTTTTTAAATGTTCGTTGAAGTTCAAAGATGGTTTTTACGGCGAGAAAAAATCGAATAACAGGCTATATTTGGCAGTACGAAGTCTGCCGGGTCAGCTAGTTAAATATACAGTCAAAGGTACATATTTATACACCTATGAAGCCTATATAGTAATATGCAGACGTAATTTTGAAATAAAGCTTACTCATTAACCAGAACAGAACAAATTACTAATATAGATTTACCTTACCTGTTTATACCTGCCTACTCAAAAGTTATGAAGCAAAAAAAATAATCAACCTAACGATTGCTTACTCTTTACGCTTCATACTTTTGATATGCATGTGAAACAGTGAATTAAAAAAAACTAAATATCTGGTCTGAATTTTTTTTGGAAATGAGAATAGACAATTTGATAGACGACTTGCAATATATTTATTAAAAAAAAATAATTTAATATATAATACTTTTCATTCATTAAACAGTTCGGTGAAGGTCGTTTTATACTAAGATCTTAGATAATAGTAGATTGTTCACTTCTATTTCTGCCAAAAATTAGTCATTGATTGCGTTTCTTTTCATTTAATAACATCGCGACAAGAAACCTCTAAGCCTAATGTCGGACGTCATTGATTGCGTTTCTTTTCATATAATAACATCGCGACAAGAAACCTCTAAGCCTAATGTCGGACGTGTAGAAACTGAGACAGCGGAGACAGATTGTTTTATAAACTCAGACAGAGGTATGAATGAGGCTGTCAGCTAGGAATAGACCCCCAAACCTAGGTCACACACTTTGACCAGATGACCACTACGAGTACAAAATCAATACACAACGTGATTTTGAACTTCCTAGCTATATTGGAATCTCGGAATCAGAATCCCTAATGGAATACAGAATAGCAAGAAAAAAAATTAGGTTACCCATACAAAGTCGCCGATCAGCTAGACGAATTTCTATGGAAGGTCAAATGTTTTTTTTCGTTTTTACCTTTTTTTCTTGCAATTCTGTATTCCATTAGGGATTCTGATTCCGAGATTTCAATATAGCTAGAAGGTTCTAAATCACGCTGTATGTATGTAACTTGTGAACTTGTATGGTAAGATACTAACTCATTGAAACTTTATGTTCATTTCTTAAACCTATACTTACACAGATAAACATTTAAAACCTATGCCAATCTGGAAAAGATTATTTTCCATTATAACCTGGGCGGAGATCGAACCCGGTAACCTGCTATTCAAAGACATACGCAGTTCAAACCGTAATCCTACCGCGATCATTTAATAATAATAATAATCTATACATATAATAAAACAGTAAAAATATTTTGTCTGTACATTTCGAATTTTTGACTGAAATGGATAGAGGGACGCTTAAAAAGAATAATAGAAAGCAAAAAATTTTTTTTGGAATTTCTTGTCTGTCTGTCTGTCTGTCTGTATGTATGATCACGATTATCTCCGAAAATACTGAACCGATTTACTTCAAACTTTCACCAATTGCTTTGTTTTAACTCAGCAAAACATCTAAAGTTTGTATCATCAAAATCGGTTCATTAAAAAAAAAGTTATCGTCATTTGAATGAACTCAAAGCATTAGTTTGCCTGCAAATATACACGGTAAATTTTTTATCGTTTTGGACCCTTAAAGGGGTGACTCAGACCATCAAAATGAACAACTTTTCCTACGGGAACAATGCTAGGAACTAAAAAAAAAATTCGACATTCTCATACAAACTGGCCGGGCGGCGGGACTCTTTTTTATGGAAATGACGAATTTTTTTTTGAGTTCTCAGCATTGGTCCCATAGAAAAAGTTGTTCATATTGATGACCTGAGTCGACCCTTTAAGGGTCCAAACTGTTCCTGAGGGATGTCAACTAACGGCGGCGTCGTAGCCGCGGGCAAACGGCAAACCAACCGAAACTGCTGCGCCTAGAAACTTGAAATTTGGTACAGGGGTTCTTTTAATGATGTAAGTGAGCGCTAAGACAGGATTTTTAAGAAATTTAACTTCTAAAGGGGTAAAATTTATATGGAATTTTCTCATTTTTGGACTTAGAAGTATGAAAGTAGGTATATAAGTTCTCGATTAAAATTAAAAAAAATGTGTGTGGGTAGATTAAATTTGCAAAATCCCCCCCCCCCCCCCCCCCCTCCCCCTTAAGGTGTAAAATGGGGGTGGGTGGGTGGTATAAACTTTATATCGAAATTTTCTCATTTCTGGACTTAGACGTATGAATTTAAGTATATAAGTTCTATTAAAAATATCTGTGTAGGTAAAATGGACGATATTTTCCCCTGAAAAATGGGTAAAATAGCGGGGTAAATATTGTATAGGAATTTACTTATTTCTAGACTTAGAAGTATGAAAATAGGTAAATAAATTCACGATTACAATTGAATAAGATCTGTGTAGCTCAACTGGAAAAAAATCCCCCAGAAGGGGGGTAAAGTTTGTTTAGAAATTGGAAATTTTCTCATTTCTGGACTATGAAGTATGAAAATAAATAGGTATGTTCTCGATTACAATTAAAAAAGATATATATGGGTGAAATGGACAAAATTCACCCCTAAAGGGGTAAAATGGGAGGGTAAAGGTTTTATGGAAATTTTCTCATTTCTGGACTGAAAAGTATAAATAATATCCATACTTCCATACTAATACTAAAATTATAAATGCGAAAGTAACTCTGTCTGCTGTATTTTTACGCTTCAACCATTGAACTGATTTGGATGAAATTTGGTATGGAGGTAGTTTGATGCCCGGGGAAGGACATAGGGTATATTTAATTCCGGGAAATTTTACTGTTCCCGAGGGATCGACACTAACGCGGGCGGAGCCGCGGGCAACAGCTAGTATAATAATAAAAACGTTTATTTGCTCTAAGTAACTTACAATGTATGTGCACAATAAATTCGTAAGAGTACTCGTAACATGGATGTGGATTGTAATCATTGATAGAGCCTGGTGCCCGCTCTAAGTTTCACAGAAACCTGTATTTACGGGTCGCCAGTGCCCACTCCCTGCCTAGACGAGCTTTGTCATTGTATCCGAATGGCTACGATTACATAACTCATAATACAATAAACAATTTAAAAATAAAACATTTAATAAATTAAAAGCTAAACTCGAATGTAACCTTATTACAATTTAGGGAAAATACATGAAATATAGACAAACAGAGTACCTATCAATACTGTTGTGCGAATATATTATGGTAAATAGATTTAGTTATGTATAATCATATTCCGAATTACGACAGTTTTACCAGAAGATTTTCAGTTTGGTCGTAATCTAGGGATTTTAGATATTTAGACACGATTTGTTTACATTTATATTTAGTAAGGGAGTAGAATGAAATAATAGAGTTTTATTTATTATATATATAGGGACCGAAACAGCAGAAAAAAATATTGGTGAATCGACAACGAAAGGGGGTATTGTAACAAACTGATCCTTTTCTTCGTTTGCCTCTTATCAACTCGGGGTCGTAGGGCGTTTGTGAGTGCATTTTTAAGATAGTTTGTAACAGATATGACTGTCTTACCGTTAATAGGTCCCATTTGATGGAAGTAAAATAGTGTTCACAGAAATATATCAAGATAGAACGGCCAAGTGGGCGGTACACGCGTGTCTCAATCTTGCACAATCGTGCAAGATTCGTTAAACGATCATCAGTCGGCGCGCACGTCCCGACATGAACACATGCTAAATCTTCGGTTTGTGTAAAAATGTAAAAACTGTTTCGATATGACGAGATTTTTATCTGTGCATGTCACATTACTATTTCGCTAGTAATGACGTCAAATTGGGGGCGCGACTTATGCAAAAACTGACACGCGCTTTTCTTTAGCAAAATTTTGGCATACCCGTTCTATCTTGATATATTTCTGTGATTTTTATTTTAGAAGCGGTAAACCTTCTACTTACTCAGACGTCGATTTTCTGTGGGAGTGTGGTACTTCTCCGGACGAGCCGGCCCCTTCATGCAACTCGCAAAAATGCCGGTAGCGTGACTCCACTACAACTTTCCTAATCGGATGTGAAAAATTGGAATTAATGTTCACCAATGAAGTGTCCATCCATATTATAACCTCCAAACACTATCTTAGGTATACCTACATCAGAAAATTTCGCATTCAGACGACGATCTAGTACCACAAAAGTCAATAAAGTAACTGCTGTGTACCTATTTATTTTTAAAACGCTTTGAGATGCGTAGGCAGATTAAATAAGTCTGGATTTAGTTGGTTTACTTGTTTTTACGAATAAACAAACCTTTCCAAACATCAGTTCCATCAAACGTATGCCAAACCAGATTAACAACAATCTAATTATCGTAACCTTAGGTAAACAATAAAATCAAAGGGTATCCATTCCAATCTGGCTAAAAGGATTCGCGCACATTTATCCTTTCATTTAAACCAAAATAAAAAACAATTGCTTCTCACTTACCGGTGTTATCGGCGGAGTTCTGTTTAACTCAGCGTAAGATAAAAAAAAAAAACTATTAATTTCTAAAGTTTCAATTCTCTGTCAATACTGCAATCAGGAGGGGAGGAGAGTGTAGGCCAAATTCTCTGTTTGCTCTGGCCAAGTATGGCTCTGGTAATACAGAGAGGGTCATGCTCCTGCAGTGGAGACTAAAGAAACCTGATGATGATGATGATGATTACAATCAACTGTTGCTACTTGCAATATTAATCCTTTGACCGCAAACGTCGGATAATTCGACAAGCGTTTTCATAGAAAATATATCAAATCTCTCAATTTTATTCAAATGTGTAACAATCGCGAAATCATCAGAAACCATAACCGCTTCCCATCAGGTGAGCCGTATGCCTGTTTGCTTACTTCATGTTGTATAAACTGTTTCATTATGGAAATATCTCCGAAATTGCAAAAAAAATCTAGCTTTTCCATAGATTTTGTCCAAACAGATATTCCACTTTTGTATGAAAGAGCAGATAATTTTTCACGATGTCGAAGTTGGTCCCGTAGTGAAAGTTGTTCAGATTCGTGGTCTGAGTCACTCCTTAAACTTTTGCTAATAAATTCAATTTACCCTGTATGTAATACATCTCACAGAAAATCGTCGTCTGAGTAGAAGCTTTACCGCTTCATGCTTCGATCGGTGAGTGAGAGAGCCGGAGGCCCATCCTTTCCCCTCCCCTCCCCATTTCCTTCCCCCAACTTCTTGAAGGCCGAAAACGCAACTGTCACACCCTGGTGTTGCAGTTGTTCATGGGCAGCGGTGATCACTTACCATCAGGTGACCCGCTTGCTCGTTTGCCATCCTATAACATTTAAAAAAAATGTAATAATAACAATGCAATAAAATAATGTCAACAAACCGGTCTGATGATGGAGAAGCTTAAGAATGCCCTGCCATATATCTCCTTACAATAGGCGTTTCAAAAAACTTGTACCTACTTGCTTAATTTGTACTTGCCTGCCATTATGGAGCTCACGTAGACTTTTGAGTATATGTTAGTCTCGTTCAGGTAAAACTTACGGCAAGAAAGGTCGAGTTTAGTTAAGGATTGAAATTACCTTAGCTCTTATTGTTAATAGGGATACCTTCCATAATTTATAGTTAGTTATGCAGAGGCTGATAGCAGAGGACCGATTCGGGGCAAAATTAAATTATACTGTTGAGATATTTTGAGGTATTCCGTGAGACCAGGCGAGTTTGTATTGTGGGTTTTATTTGACCATAACAGGGTAGAGTTAAATAACACTTGCCAAGTGCGAGTTGGATAGACAGACACTTAGGGTTTCGTAACACTATACAATTCTTCTTCGTTCAAACTTGGTCATGGTAGAGCCACGCTACTGGCAAAATAAATTACTAGTACGAGTAGCATTAATGGGCCGGCTCGTCCGGGGAAGTACCACACTCTCACAGAAAATCGAGGACTGAGTAGAAGCTTTACCGCTCCTATGCTTCGTTCGGTGAGTGAAAGAGCCGGAGGCCCATCCTTTCCCGTCCCTTCCACATTTCCCTCTCCCAACTCCTTGAAAGGCCGGCAACGCACCTGTCACACTCTGGTGTTGCAGTTGTCTATGGGCAGCGGTGATCACATAAAAAAAAATATCAACGACAACAATTACGTCTTTTGTATGGTCACCCTGATCTCAAAAAGTAAACATCAACACAGAATAAAAAGAATAAATATATATAATAGGGATGTACAAGTGTTCTCTCTTCATGCGACTGCTCTTGTGAGGTTAATTAACTATCTAAATAATTATTAAATAAATAAATATATAGGGACAAATCACACAGATTGAGCTAGCCCCAAGGTAAGTTCGAGACTTGTGTTACGGGATACTAACTCAACGATACTATATTTTATAATAAATACATATATAGATAAAAATCCAAGACACAGGCCAATCTGAAAAAGATCATTTTCCATCTTGACCTGGCCGGGCATCGAACCCGGGCACTCCGTGTCGCAGGCTGGCGTGTTGACCGCTGCGCCACGGAGCTGTCGAACTAAACCTTTTCTTGCATATAAATACAAATTTTGTTAAATATATGTGATTGTCTTTGTATGAGATGAAAATACACACGATTTGGCTGAATCAACTATATAATTATTATTTGTTGTTATAGCGGATAGTAACATTCAGTCAGTCCATGTTTCGTCACATAAAGTTTTCGTCCCAATCACAATGGGAAGAAACACAATTCTGTGTGCGATTCGTTACATAGATTTTTTGAAAGTAATGTCAGCAAAAAAGTGAATCGAATAAAGTATTATAGCTTAATAGGGTTTAATTGCAAATAAATATTTTATTTTTTATTTTTATTAAGCATGTGTATATTTTTTAACAATATAAAATACCCGTTATATCCCTAACTATTGTATATCTATAGTTCTTTCAGGTACTTGGTTGACTGGAAGAAATCGCATCAGGCATAAGTCTGCCATTGTCCATATAAATCCTAGAATCTGCATGTAATCTTCTTAAATTTAGCTTTTGTATGTGTGCAATATAGAGTGCTATACATTATAGCGTAAGTGTGTACTTGAAGTATTATAATGCAAGATGGCAATAGATCCCTTGACATTTCACTACCCATTCTCGTAATCGTATTAAAAAAGTGTGTAATGTTTAGATAGGATATCCTTTCTTCAAAAACCAACACACTTGACACAACTTGATACAACTTGTTATGAGATCGATGATTTAACGAATACTGTCTTTCCTGTCAAACAGTTTTCGATTCCAATCTTGGTTTAATAATCACATATTTTTTAACGGGAATTTCGGCACACACATCCGTGAACACACCCCAAAGCGTGAAATGTATTATGACCCTTTCGTTATTTTTGGCAGGGACACCAATCCTGCATTTTTGAGAGACACCAATCTTGAATTTTTAAACACACAAGGGACTATAAAAAGTTCAAGACTTTTATAAAGCTCAATGGGCACAACTAAATCTCTATCAATAAACATGGCGTAAATATTATATCTTCCTCACAGATCACTGGCTCATAAGAGTATTCCAACAAACAATTTGCGTCTCGTTAACAAACATTGATAAACTTTAAATTGGGCTTTTTATTCGCGAAGTTTTGCCTGCACACGTTCTGTAAATCTGTTTAAACGTTGGTCACAGACTTGAATTATTGTTACAAGTCTCGTTATATTTTGGGTAACTGCTAATTCGTTAAACAAAGAAGGTTAAGTTTACATATGAGTGTGTGTGAGTGTGGTAAAGTGCCTTCCGAAGCACGGAATCATCTTTGTCGGGTCGTTGAATTCCCTCTAATATGGTTGAGTTCAACGATGGCTGATCCATGCGTCAACTCGTGAACGGGTGCTGCTAGGGGGGACAGGTCTGCTCGGCCTCTTTGAGACTACTGTGTATAATGTAAAATATTATCATTGCACACTCGATCGCTAACATAATATGTTCCAAAAAATAATAATGTACCTACCTATATAATAAAAATTGTAAAGAAATTAGATGATAAATGATAAAATAAAAAAGCCCTTCAGGCGAGTAGGCGACCAATACTGTTGAAAAGAGTTTCTTTTGGCGTTTCTTCTCTGCAGTGGTCGGTTCCGAAACGCTAGTAGTCTGTAGCTTTTGCACATTAAGTAATAATATAAATATGAATAAATTAGATCCTTTAAAATGTGATTTGACGTGAAAAAGGCCTATTTTCTGAATAAACTTTTTGGTTTTTGATTTCGATATAAAACATTGTTTTCTAAAGAGCGAATGAATTACGAAATATGTTCACTTATATATACGAGTAAAGAGTATAAAGATTACGGTTAGGGGTGATATCCTCAACTCCCTGTCCGGTGGTTGCAGGCATCGCATCGGGTACGCGCGCACGATTTCCCGAGCTACTACTTGCTTTTCCCCCATTCATCCGAGTGAGAGTATCCCAATACCTTTATTCCCTTCCCTAATCCATCAAATTCCTATCCTTTCCCGCTTAAAAATACTTCCGATGGGCAGCAGCGTCGAAAGCACAAGAAGCCAAATAATAAATATATACAGACAAATCACACAGATTGAGCTAGCCCCAAAAGTAAGTTCGAGACTTATGGGATACTAACTCAACGATGCTATACTTTATAACAAATACATATATAGATAGGTACACATCCAAGACCCAGGCCAATCTGAAAAAGATCATTTTCCATCTTGACCTGGCCGGGGATCGAACCCGGTCACTCCGTGTCGCAGGCTGGCGTGTTGACCGCTGCGCCATGGAGCTAGTCACGGAGCTAGCCAAAGAAATAGTGTTCGCCAACCCGCCTGCCAAGCATGGTGAGTATGGCAATATCCTGCCGTGAAACGAAGAATCCTAGAGAGAGGCCTTTGTCAGGGCAGTGGACTCCTTACATCTTAAATGAAATGACGATGAAATATAAAGAAGTTTGCATGCATACTTTTTATAAAATTCATTCATAACTTAATGGAGGCTAGTTCAGTCTGTGTGTTGTCTCGGTACCTATATTTTATTTACTAAATGCATTAAGCGGAATGAGGGCCGAAACGTCTGGAGAAAACGGTATGTTCGCGCTTATTCCCGTTAATGCATTATGTAAATATGCAGCGCGAAAGTTTAAAGTATAGATTTATTTATTAAATTAAGTGAACATGTTAAATATGGAGTCTTAATGGAATGGACAGTGTTGGACTTTATTAAACTATAGAAGATAGGAAAAGTCTTCAAATAAACCCACCTCCATGACACACCTGTATGTATTCCTTTTATCATCCTTATATCGTCAGTAAACTATGGAATATACGTCAGGGATACTAAAATAAAACTGGCCATTTGCGAGTTACATACACACACTAAGGGCTCAGTGCTATCGTACTTAATCAATTACTATAACCACGTTTTATTTTTAGACCCTTTAATTCCTTATTTTATTTATGTTTTAATTATTAAGTTGTAGCGGCAAAAGTAATACACATTCTGTGAAAATTTCAAATCTCTTCCTTAATAGATACAGTCCTGTGGCGGACGGACGGATAGACGGACGGTAATTGGAGGTTTAGTAATAAGTTCCCGTTTTTACTGTTTGGGTACGGAACCTTAAAATATGCATGTATGTTATAAAGGCAGAAAATACGATCTTTTTTTCTTAACAAATAAAAAAATCCGTCTACAAATAGTTAAAAAATATAGAAATGCACCGTCTTCTTACCTCTATGCATGTACAAATCCTACAAGGATCTTTATGAACACACATTTTTTAAGGTAAATTTTTTCTTTCCCAAATAAAATCCTATACCGGCATTATCTATTTTACACAATTACTTATAACTTTCGGGCACGTTCTTCGTGCTTATTGTACAAAATATAACCTGAACTGAAGACGGACAGACAAAACTTAGCAATAGCTAATAACATTTTAAAAGATGCCGACTGGCATTCATTTAGCTCCTTGCAGCTAGTACCTCCAAGAGAGAAAGACGTGAGTGACAATGTTTAAAATTGTCTCCTATTAAGAATTTGGGAAACCCAGTAACGACGTCACTGAAATGCATGCATCACTAATGTTGTCCATAAGCTGCGGGAAATTTTAATGTTGACGTAGCAACGTCAACATTAAAATTTCCCGTAGCGGCTAAGCTACGCGTAGCCTACGCGTGCGTAGCTCCGCCTACAGCCCGCCCAGATGGCTATAAATGCTGCCGGCAACATCCTGAAACATCATTTGAACTTGTTGCATTTTCGCGCTGCCTAGCCGCCGCTGCTGAAAAGTTTCTTCGGTACCCGTGAAGCAGAAATTAAAGGTAAGTTGGGAAAATTATTCGATTTTTTTTTATTTTTGCGGAGAAATGCGACGATGGCTGCAAATTTATTAAAAAACATATTTAATTTATAAATTTATGTGACTTAAGTTTTTGACATAGGATAATACAAATTATTATTTAAAATATAGTATTAAGTAAAACAGTTGTCATGATTTTTAAAAAGAAAAGGTGATTTGTGAAAGTAATTCAATAAAAAAAAATTTAAATTAAGTAAAGAAGTAAAATATGAGAGTATTTTATAAATGTATTTCAATTTCCGTTTTTTCTGTGATACTACTGGCTTTAGAAAAAAAAGGAACAATAAAGAATAAGTCACAAAAAGTAATGAATGACAATTTATAGTTTAGATACTAGGCTGTCCAGGCAAACTTAGTTTCGCTATTATTTTTTGCCCAAAATATTTCTTATATTTTATTAGTTATTCTATAGCATGATGCTATATGATGTTCTATTTATCACTTGTCTGATCACTCTATCCTAATCCTAACTTAATATAATATTATCCTAACTTAATGTTATTCTATTATTCGAGGTGATAACAAATCAACCAATCGACGGTTTGAAGTTATTAAAATACTCATGATTTTAATAACTTCAAAAGTTAAAAATACTCAAATTCATTTAATCCATTAAATATTAAAATATTACATTATAAGAAAAAACAAAAACATACAAAAAAAAATAAACACACACACACCACCACATACATAAATTAAAATTAATCGGTAAATAATTAAAGTTAAAATAAATATTGTGCATATGTACATTTCTAACTGCATCTGCGTAATGTTAAAGTAGACAAGTAAAATCCTAATAAAAATATATTTATTTAACCTAATAAAAGACAAATAATGATTGCAAAATTGAGAAGGTTTTTATTTTTCACAGTACACACACATAAACAAAAAAAATCAATTTAAATTTCAGTGAAATTGGATTAGTAAATATTTTTTGTAACAGAATACAATCTCTGAGATTTTGAATTATGTGTAATAAAATTAAAGTTTCGAGTATAATGCTATTTATTGTATAAACAATATTAACAAAACAAACATGTTTAGTTTGAACAATTTCTTCATTTGCAATGACGTAAACAAGCCTATTACATCAATTATTGCATATTCTTCCCTATTACAATGGAATGTTTTTTTACATAACAGTATAAATCTAATGAGTAACATGAAACTGTGAAAATACCAGTGAATAATAACTATTCGACATATATAATTTCCCACAGCTAACGTCATGTTTACACCCACTAGTAAATTTCTTGCGTTTTAGGTTTCAGTATCTAGAAAGGTAAAATAAACCCTTTATAGGATTCGGTTGTCCGTCTGTCAATCAAGTTTTTCTCAGGAACGCGTAGATGTACACAATTATCTCGCCTTTATTCCTTACGAGGTACACATAAGGGTATAAGAACCAAAAACCACGTTTAGCGTGTTGATGGGCGTATATGTGAAAAAAGAAATTAAAATAGTGATGCGTCAATAGCAGCATCGTCGATTGTCATAATTCTTTAGATTTTAGCCAATTTCTCTGTGAATTTATTTGCAACACCGATAATCTGGACATACTAGAAGTACATATACAAAAAAAAATCATCATAAAGCCCCTTAAAATGCAAAAGAATCAATTTCTAATACGATGCATTTAAAAAAATAAGGCTGTTTATGCAAAATTGTATGCTCATTCATGGAATGAAAGGGAATCAATACCTTTACGATCCCGATGACCTAAAATTATGTTCGGCACAAAGTAAGTAAAGAAAAAAGCTTAAAAGCCAAAAATTTGTAGTTATCTTTACCTGTTTGTAAATTTCATATTGAGAAAATTGGGAATTCGGTCAAACTTCAAAGTTATCTTGTGTTATTTTGGTCTGGGAGTAAAGAAAAACGTAGAATGTACCAGCTGCTCCTCTTCTCGCGCAGATCGCTAAAGCCGATCTAGGGAATGGGCGAAAATTCGGCGAATTATGTTAGCAGGCGATGCGGCTAGCAACCCATCACTATTTTGATCCTATTTTTCATCTAACGCCCACCAACATACTAAACGTGGCTTTTAGGTATTAAAGACTTGGGCTCTGTCTACCCCACAAGGAAAAAAAGACGTAGGTAATAGTATAGTATTGTTTTGAAATCGTAAGTAAATCTCATATTTATTCAATCTCTTAACTGTTCGCTAGTAAAGCTTTTTAAATGAAATGTAGAGTTTCTTACATTTATTTTACTTACTTTTTGCCGCAGGCTACATGAAATCTTCATTTTACTACCTTTACATTTAAAATATATTAAATACTTGCTGTCAGTATAATTCTTAAAGACCTGTCGCGAACAAGCTTAATGAAGAACTCGTTGGTACAAAATAGAAAAAAACAGAGTCAGAATCGCGCACGAAGTGTTTCGTACCATCTTAATCCTAACTAATAATATATAAATGCGAAAGTGAGTTTGTTTGTTACGCTTTCACGTTGTAACAATTGAACCGATCATCATGAAATTTTGCATACACTTTATTCGGGGTACGGAGATGGACATAGGGTAGATACATTTTATCCCGGGAAAAAGTACTGTTCTCGAGGGATCGACATTGACGCGGGCGGAAGTTAGTTATTTATAAAAACGCTAGTTTCGCGCTCTCGCTTGCACACAGATCGTGACACTTTAACGTGCGTGCAGTCGGCGTTCATCGATTTATATGACGTGATCACGTTAATAAGTACCTAATTTCTAATGTTTCATTGATAAATCATCATTAACTAAAGATTTCTTTATCTTTTAGTCATTGGTGTTGCAAAACTGCGGTTACAGAAATTACCACAAACAGTTGTATATATTAGAAATTTAAAAAGTAGCTAACATCACAAAACAGCCTCCGTGGTCCAATGGTTAAGGCGTTTGCCTGTTGACCCGGGGGTCGTGGGTTCGATTCCCATCGGAAGCATACTTTGTTTAGTTGTTTCCAGTTTGGTTAGGAAATTGCAGGCTTGAATCACCTGATTGTCTGATATTAAAGATGATTCCGTGCTTCGGCACGTTAAGCCGGTGGTCCCGGCTGCCGTCGGCTGGTAGTCGTTAAAGGAACCATATCAGAGGCCGAGAGGCGGTTCCGAAGAACTCTGACACCAAAGGGTGTGCATGGTCGATTGACCGTGACACCTACTCGAAATGATGATGATGATCACAAAAGTTTCTCCGTTTAAAAGTTCAAATATCATAAACTGAAACGTGTCTACAGATTGTGTTCTCAGCTAATTCGCTCTCATAATCGCGGCTCACATCTCTCACGGCGTTGTATTACAATTACAATTATAAATGCTGTAATTACAATAAAATATTACAGTTGGGATGTTATTACACCAGTACTTGCTAGCGTGGGTTCTAATTTAATCACTTACCCGCAAGCTTTTCTAAAATTAGTTTATTTTGGGTAATATTGCAACGGAAAAATAGCATATTTAAAGAATTTAGAGACTGATAATACGCATTGTGATTGCAATATTTATGCTGTAATTGCAATAAAATACAATAGTTGAGATTTGATTACACCAACGGCTACGGGCATGAATTCAAAATTAATCATTTCCCTCCTCGCTTTTGTATTTTTAGTTTTAGCGGGTAAAATTGCACCTGAGAAATGGTATATAAGTATAAAAAAAAGGTGACTGCTATTACACATTTTATTATTACTAGTGGTTCTGCGAGAACAGTAGACCTCGCGAGCCCTTACAACCAACATCCTCATTTGCCCTCCAGTGCTCTAAAATACATCTGTTACTGATATGCTAATTGACTAAAGGATGATTTCCTTCAGTTACTATTTCCCGGAAACGGAAATTTAAACCTACATTCCTCTTACCAGAAGACCCGACCAGACCCTTTTTTAAGAGGAAACACTAAGCTCGAGAGATTTGAAAAATAGATATTTATAATATCTATTGCTGTCGCGCCGCGTGCCCAAATAAACCCCGCAAAGTGCGATAGAGATGACTGCAGCTCGGCCGGAAAATACCTTAAAAAAAGTACACAAAATTAACGCTTCCTAGTCCTCTGATTTCTTCCCCAAAACTTAACCGATTTAGTTTCTTTTTACATAAAAAATTTTTCATGTTTTTGAAGGTTCATATCTCTTGAAATAATTAAGTTATGAAAAAATTTAAACATACGGATTTTTTTAGTAAAAAATCATTGCTCTATTGGTACTATCCGGCGAGGAATCAGGGGACTACTCTTGTATGGTACACGGCCCTTGAGTACCATGTTTAGTATGCTTTTGTACACATGAACTAAGTTGGAGTGATCCTCATCAAGATCGGAAATATCGGTTTAGCGATCTTGGCATGGGTGAATGGGAGGCAAAGTTTAAGTACCCGGTTTCATCATAATCAGGTCTTTCTAGTCTCCACTACAGGAGCATGACCCTCTCTATACTGCTCCAAACTTGGCCAGAGCAGCCAGAGGATTTGGCCTACGCTCTCCACGCTGGCCAGACGGGTTGGAGAGGTCTCATAGATGTTTATTAGCTTTGTTTAGCTTGTATTTCCTAAGTCGCCTTGTACGACATCCACGGGAAGACTTGGAGTGGTCCTATTCTACTCTGCCGGAAACCACACGGCACCCGGTTTCATCGTTGTTACCAATTGGTCAAAATTTTAATAGGACATAGGATGCTAATTTTCAACTACTATGGCAGACAAACATGCGAACTTTACGTAAAGATGTGACCGGCACCTATAAGCCCCGGGTTCAAGTCACAGGATAGCATGTGAATCTTTTTTATTTATTTGTAATTTTTATTTCAGGATTCTAAGTTTATTCGTAGTTGTAGTCATGGTTCTTGTGGCCGAGCAGATCACCACATAGTATTAGATGAATTATATCAAAAAATTGTTCATACTTTGTGCGGTGCGGCTGCAAGTACAAAGTCAAAAAATGTAAATAAAAAGGGGAAACGTAAAGTACTATGCGGGTGGAACCTTTGCACATGCAAAGTGCTCACCGAGAGGCTAGGCTTACGTTTGAGACATGGGTGCAGCACAATCGACCCTCATCTGGGCCAGTTTATGTACAAATGTGCGAAGCTCGTAAAACTTTCAAAAGCCGACTAAATTGGTGCCAAAAGAATCAGGACCAGTTAAAAATGGACATGTTAGCACAAAAAAGAGCTACAAATAATTTTAAAAGCTTTTGGAAGGCCACATCCAGTCTTAATACAAAGCCCGGTTGTCCCATTAGTGTAGAAGGGAGATCTGACACAACTGAGATTGCAAACATGTTTAGGGAAAAGTTTTGCACGCAGTCTCCGCCCGGACCTGCCGATGAAATGTTTAATGAGGAGGACCGTGGGCCTGGGGGACTGCCGTCGTCGCCGCTGCATTTTACGACAGCCGAAGTAAAATCAGTCATTAAGAGGATGCGTAGGGGTAGGTCGCCCGGGCACGATGGTCTAAGTATTGAACATTTGAAATATGCGGGGTTTCACTTACCGAGAGTCCTATCAATGTTCTATTCATTATGTATCAGTCACGCGTACTTACCACCTGATTTAATGAAAACTAACGTGGTACCAATTATAAAAAACAAAACAGGGGATATCTCGGATAGTGGAAACTACAGACCGATCTCTCTTGCGACAATAATTGCCAAGGTACTGGACAGTATGCTTGATTCACGCTTGCAACAGTACCTAAATTTACATGACGCCCAGTTTGGGTTTCGACCACAACTGTCCACTGAGAGCGCGATTGTTGCTCTCAAGCATACTGTCCAATATTATACTAACCGTAAGACGCCGGTATACGCCTGTTTTTTGGATCTTTCCACAGCATTTGACCTTGTGTCTTATAATATGCTGTGGAGAAAGCTGAGGGAAAGGAATGTACCGGTGGAAGTGCTAAATATATTAAAGTATTGGTACGAGCATCAGGTGAATCAGGTGAAGTGGTCCGACAGTATGTCTGAAGCATATGGGTTGGCATGCGGAGTGCGTCAGGGTGGGATTACGTCTCCTAAGCTGTTCAACCTATATATTAACGATCTCATAGTCGAACTCGGCAGTATGCGTGTCGGGTGTAGTGTCGACGGAGTTGTCATAAATAATCTTAGCTATGCTGATGATATGGTGCTGCTGGGTCCGACTGTGGGATCGATTAACGATATGTTAAGGGTATGTGAGAAGTTTGCGGCTAAGCATGGACTCACGTACAATGTAAAAAAATGTGCAGTCATGGTTTTTAAGGCCGCTGGCAAATGTCCTGAAGATACAACTGCTATCACCCTCAACGGCATGAACATGAACAGAGTAACAACATTTAAGTATTTAGGACATATTCTTGCGGACGACCTTAAAGACAATGCAGACGTTGAAAGAGAACGCAGGGCGCTGGCGGTTAGGGGCAACATGCTGGCGCGTAGATTCGCTCGTTGCAGCCAGCAAGTTAAAATAACACTCTTTAAAGCTTTTTGTCAAGGGTTTTACACGAGTAGTCTATGGGTCAGCTGTGCCAAACGATCGTTGGACGCCCTGCGTATCCTATATAATAATATTTTTAGAATGCTGTTGAGACTACCTCGGTACTGCAGTGCCTCAAATATGTTTGCACAAGCCAGAACGGACGGATTCCATGCTGTAATACGTAAACAAATGGCCTCATTACTGAAAAGACTGAGAGCTAGTCAAAACAGCATTCTAAAAACTGTGGCGGAAAGACTAGACTCGCCGATGATGAGGCATCTTGTGCAGGGAACTAAGGCCGTGGCCTTTTTTGGGCAAATATAATATGCTGGCCGATTCGCTGCACAGGGCGTCTCAATTAAATAAATTTTGTAGATTTCGATTAAGTTTCACACTAACATAGATATAAGTAAACTGTAACTAACAAAATGGATCCGAGTCATCCGAAATAAAGAAATTTTGATTTGATTTGATTTGATTTATTCAGTGTTTTCAATCATAAAAATAGTTCGCAGTATCATGCTTTAAGCCAAAAAATATTTTTCATATTTCGATATATGTTCCTTAGGGAAAGTTGTTCAATTTCACTCTTTCTCCCACTTCACGTACTTCAACTTCTTTCATTTCAATTTATATTTAACTTTTGTACATATAGTCTGTCGGTTTGAGCAATATGGGAGTGAAGTTTATTTCTGTGTAATCTACTCATAAAGCCCTTTTATTTGATACCGCACAAGGTATGTTTATATAAAAAGCGTTTTTTCTCAGTATCGCCGATGCCACAGTTACTACGCATCATTTTCATACTTGTCATACCATACATTTGTATTTACGACATCATACTGAATGCACTAATACATAAAAATATACAGAAAATCGATTTTAGACAACTTTTGGGCAAATTGCCGACTATAAACACGTTCAAGTTTATCGTATAAAAAAGTTGTTCAGACAAAAAAGTTGCGTCTTAATAAGAATAACAAAAAAGTCTAATAGCATTTTTGATTTTTTTTTTCAGATAGCTGTGCTATGAGTTTTTTTAAGTTTCGGACCCATATTTCCGTCATTTTTTTAAATATCGAAAAACTGGCACGACAAAAAAATTCTATATTCTTACCGAACCTGCTCACAAAATTTCATGAGAATCGGTTGAGAAATGCGACCTGTAGGCGAGAACAGACAGACAGACAGACAGACAGACGGACAAAAGAATTTTGGCCAGTGGAAACTGAGACGCTTCGCTCGCTTCGCTCGCTCGGTCAATAATACTGTCATTACTTTTAAATATAACGGATATAATTTGACAACAATTTGTGTGGACTCAAATAAAAAAAAACTTCCTATTTCAAAAAAAGGAGAAGACCACATTATTTTTATTTATTTAAATGTTTGTTACTTCGTAACTCTGTCGTTTATGAAACGATTTGTAGAGTTCTTTTTTATTTGAATGGAAATTATACATCCAAATTTGTTCCATTTAAATTTCATCAAAATCGGCTCAGTAGTTTGGTTGAAGTAGTTTTATTATATGAAATATTATTATATTTCGCATCTGAAAATGATTAATACAAGAGGTTGGTGATTATTTATAGTGCAGTCATTGCAATCAAATATTACAGTTATAATTTGATTACACCAACGTCTGCGGGCCTTGAATCAACATTTAATCACTTCCCACCAAGCTTTTGTAAAATTAGCTTGTTTATGAAAATCGGTTATAAACATTTCCCGCATTACGATGATTAAATCATATTATTATTCCAATTAGACTCGTAAATACTTATATTAGTAGTACATTTGGGATGTAATTATAATATCGTTTATGAACTGAAATGAAAAATGCCCCTAGCTTTTTGAAAACCTGAAAATTGTTTAAACTAGGATTCAATTACAGTATCGGTTATAACCTATAACAATATTGTGTAAATGAAATAAATAAATAAAAATGAACATGAACTTAAATGAAAAATCCTCAAAATTGCTTAAATTAATTATCGTTTACTTACATGATTATTTGTATCTCCTTTCGGTACACGGGTGTTACCCCGGTCCTTTGAGAGGCTTGCGTAGATAGATCCAAAATGTAGAGGCCCTTTTAATAAGTTGACCTATTTAATGTTGGTCTCCAACTAGAACCTGTTCCTGGAAATACCAATGAATGATATGGGTTGAACAGGTCTGGCCGGAGGAGGACCATTTGAACAGTTATGATGTAAAGTGGTTCTCCAGCCAAAGCTCGCTCAATGAGTTGATGTGCCCATAAGCAGATCCCAGCAGAAGGGTTGCAGGCGTTCAATCAACATTTAATCATTTCCCACCAAGCTTTTGTAAAATTAGCTTGTTTCCGTCATTACGATGATTAAATCATATTATTATTACAATTATACTCTTAAATACTGGTATTACAATTACGACTAGCTCCGTGGCGCAGCGGTCAACACGCCTGCCTGCGACACGGAGTGACCGGGTTCGATCCCCGGCCAGGTCAAGATGGAAAATGATCTTTTTCAGATTGGCCTGGGTCTTGGATGTGTATCTATATATGTATTTGTTATAAAATATAGTATCGTTGAGTTAGTATCCCATAACACAAGTCTCGAACTTACTTTGGGGCTAGCTCAATCTGTGTGATTTGTCCGTATATATTTATTTATTATTATTATTTATTTATTAAGTACATTTGGGATGTTATTATAATATCGTTTATGAACATGAACTGAAATGAAAAATGCTCCTAGCTTTTTAAATTTCCGGTTAGCACGCACGCGCGCGCCAATCCGCGTTCCGCGCGCGTGCTACCCGCATGATAGGAAAAACATGTATGAAATGGTAGGATACAACCTGCATGCGGACCAAATTTGCGCGAGGGCCAAAATACGCATAACAGGAAAAGGGCTCTTATCATATTTCTAGATACGAGTAGGGTAGTAATACTTTTAGATTTTCGAGCAAACAAATCCTATCCTTTAACCACATATTATCGTACGAAAAATTGTTTTCGTATTGGTACGTATTGACTTACCTCATTCCATTTATTTGCGAAATGGTAATAAAATCATATTGAACCAAATAAAATATGTCATATCATACATAATAATTCTATCGTATCGATATTTTGTATTCCATGTTTTCGATTTTGAGCACATAATGGGTATTAAAATTTAAATAAGCATATGTTCACAGAAGAGACGCTATGAATTTTAACAAGGTACTTTGTACAGAAAAATATTTAATGGTTTGTAAAATAATATGTATAACTTCGGTCGAAAGGCATTAGCCTATGTCGTTCTTTGTATCCCTGACAACGGGTATGAAAAATTTCATGACGAACGGTTCCTTAGTTAAAGCGTTACAAACAAACTCACTTTCGCATTTTTAATCAAATATAATTAACAAGAGCCTTTTTAAATGTCTAAACCTACTTTCCGTCACATTTATTATTTATTTCAGATCACAAAGCCTCACCTGACCTTTCGCTACAAATGCCTTTGGTCATGTCAGAATTTTCCGCTGTTTTTGTCATACGAGTAATTAAGTCCGTCACACTCCTCGCGGTGCAAGTTCAATAATTTTCACACCTGTAACTTAAAAAAAAACAAGTTATATCGGATTTACGGAATTTAAAACAAAGCCTGAAAATGGCTAATATGTATTAAAAATTAGAGTAGCGACAACAAACTTTCCAGGAATCTTTGTAATTATTTAAATTGTGATACTAACAAATACATAAAATTATTTAAAGTTGGGTAATACAAGTATAATTTTAAAGTAAAGAAAAGAGATAGCTATAATAGCTATAGAGTGCGTAAGGGCTATTGTATTTTCAGACTACAAAGCGTCAACTGAATTTCATGTCAGAATTTTCCGCTGTTTTTGTCAGCTGAGTAATTAAGTCCGTCACACTCCTCGCGGTGCAGTTATGTTAACTTTTAAACCTCTAAATTAAAAAAATAAAAGTAGATTGGATATTACAGTTAAAAAAAAACATACTGGCCTACGAGGAAGTAAATAACAAAGGAAGTGTTAGATATTTTTCATACCACGCAAATCAAAAAGTTATTCAATAAAATGGCAGTGTACTTGATTTTTGATTTATCTTGAGAGTAACTCTATAGACAGTAATAGAACCTTCCATGCCGGTCTGGGAGAAAAGAAAAAACCTAGACGATTTTCTTACTGTGCAGACCAAGTGCAGATGGTAGAAGCCGGGCGAAGAAATTTTTCAAATAATTATTCATTCATTCAAGAAATAGTCGAAAATCTCCATCCCATCTCAGCTATGATTTTGTTTTCCAATTATACCTCTACGCCCACCAACACGCTAAGCCTGGCCTTTGGGACTAAATTTATTAGACTGGGTCCCCATAAAGAACAAAGACGTGATAACATATGACAGCTCCGTGGCGCAGTGGTTAACACGCCAGCCTGCGACACGGAGTTCGATCCCCGGCCAGGTCAAGATGGAAAATGATCTTTTTCAAATTGGCCTGGGTCTTGGATGTTTATCTATATATGTATTTGTTATAAAATATAGTATCGTTGAGTTAGTATCCCATAACACAAGTCTCGAACTTACCTTGGGGCTAGCTCAATCTGTGTGATTTGTCCGATATATTTATTTATTTATTTATTATATGTAGTAGTAGTTAACTCTATAAATATGTAGTTAATTTTAAGCCTTAGATTATATTTTTTATTTTAAGAAAATATTATGTTATTTTAATCTTTCTTGGTGGCCTTTGGCATTGCGATCTTTAGCTCTGTACCCTTTAAGGATAAAGATGTAATCCTATATAATTGATAATATGACTGTAGATGACTGTCCTCTGGCTGCTCTGGCCAAGTATGGCTCTAGTAGTACAGAGAGGGTCGTGCTCCTGTAGTGGAGACTAAAAAGCCCTGATGATAATGATGACTGTAGATATTGAATTCTTGGGTGCAATAAGTTGTTGCGGTGTAGGTGATTTAAAGAGTGTCAATGTATCATCATCATCATTGCAGCCGAAAGAAGTCCACTGTTAGACAAAGGCCTCTTCTAAGGAATCTTCGTTCTATGGAAAGCGTTCCTCTTCTTTAACGCGCACATGGCCGGTTTTAGACTGTATCCTAATCAAAGCCTTATCGATGTTATACGTATACAACACGATTTAGGTGCCTTAATGGACATTATCGGATAATCATAGTATAATAACAATGTAAAGCAAGGTAAAGTCATAAAGATAAAAAAAAGTACCTACCTAGGTATGTTCGGCTGTTATTGCTGATAAGAATTCGTTCACGAGAAAAATGCGGAAACTCATATCTATTATTAAATAAAGTACCTATATGATTCCCTATCAATGAATTTCGAGTACAAAGACTGGCCGAATAAATATTCTTACTAAATATGAAACAGTTTCGGCCAAATGTATGTGTGAATAATAACAATTACTTATATTATTATGTATTTAAATCCACTTTATTTTACAGAAATACAGAGAGATAAATCACATTATTAAAAAAAAACCTGCTACGTGCGAGTCAGACTATCTATAACAAGTCTAAAATTATTCAAAATATTTTAGTATATGATTTTACTAAAAATGTATGCCCAATTTTTCCTTTATCTGTGCTTATGATGTTGCTTCATATCAAATTTCAAGATTCTGAGTTCACGGGAAGTACCCTGTATGTTTTGATTCACTTGCGAATGTCGAAAATTTGCGGTATAAAAGGCTGTATCTTTTGATTGCATTGGCTTAGAAGTTTGATTTTTTCATAGCTCCAAGGGATAGCTGAGTTGGATGAATATGAATTTCAGCTTGATACCTCTATGTGTTCCTGAGAAAAAGGCTCTTCACAAACAGACGGATAGCCGTGTGGTATCCGGCAGAGTAGAATAGGACCACTCCAAGTCTTCCCGTGGATGTCGTAGAAGGCGACTTAGGAAATACAAGCTAAACAAAGCTTATAAACATCTAAGACACCTCTCCAACCCGTCTGGCCAGCGTGGAGAGTGTAGGCCAAGTCCTCTGGCTGCTCTGGCCAAGTATGGCCCTAGTAGTACAGAGAGGGTCGTGCTCCTGTAGTGGAGACTAAAAAGGACCTGATGATGATGATGAAACAGACGGACAACAAAGTGATCCTATAAGGGTTCCGTTTTTTTCACTTTTAAGGGACGGGACCCTAAAAAGTGAAAAAAACGCCTAACCTAACCCTAAGAAGGCTACACTATAAAGTGTACCACTAGTACACTGAGCTGACTATTGACGCGTTTATTCCGAGACTAATTATTATTTACCCGAACACATAAGTTTCGACAAAACCAAAGATTTGACCGATTCTATGCTAAAACTGTCGCCAAAACTATATTTTTTCCAAAACATGCCGAGAACGTAAATCATAAAAATATTTGAATTTTATTTCTATAAAACTATGTAAAAAAAACTATTCAATATTATAGACCGAGCAAGTCCTATAATTTAAAATCTCTGTTCAACTATTAATTATTAAGTTAATTCTACTAAAAGTGAGATATACGAGATCCAGTAAATATCTTATTATAAATAAGGATAATTGGCGTGAGTAATGAGCAACTCGGGTTCCGTAGTACGCTTGGATGGGTATTGCGATATATATGCATATGGTGCAATTTTATTATATTGCTACCTACTGAGAATAAGCTGGATGTTTATCTATAAATGTATATATTATAAAATATAGTATCGTTGAGTTAGTATTCTACGAAACAAGTTCACAACTTACTGTGGGGCTAGCTCAATTTGTGTGATATGTGCCTATATATTTATTTACTAGCTTTCGCCCGCGGCTCCGCCCGCGTTAATGTCGATCCCTCGGGAATAGTACTTTTCCCGGGATAAAAGGTAGCCTATGTCCTTCTCTGTACTCCAGAGAACTTGTATGCAAAATTTCATGATGATCGGTTCAGTAGTTACGGCGTTAAAACAAACAAACAAACAAATAAACAAACAAACTCACTTTCGCATTTATAATATTAGTAAGGAAGTAAGGATAAGGATGTTATTTATTTTTTACTGAGAATAATATTAATTGGGTTTCATTTTAAACTGGCAATATTTTACTTTTTAATAATACACTTAAACTTCTAAATGCCTAAACGGATTTAGACATATCGTTAGAATCTTTATACACACCGAGTGACAAAGAATACACACCTCACTGTATACCAGGGTGGACTATAGCTTATTTTAAAGACACTAGGTTTGTTATACGTCTAAAAAACGTCTTAGAAAAATATGTACAAAGTGGTTTTACACGGATATTTCTGCTTCCATCCCAAAAAGAAAGAGAGATTTGTACAAACTAGTGTATAGATAGAGATGTACTCATCGAATAAAACTGATGTTTGCATTGCATTGTAAAGGCTATAATTTTCTTGCCATGGCAGTCGTGTCTCTTTTTTAAAGGCTTCTTTCCATATTTTTATTTCAGATCGGTTCATGAATGTTGGAGTTATAAATAAAATAAATATATACGGACATACAGGTCACAAAAAAAAATTGCGGAGACTTCATACTTCTATGGGTAACATACATAAAAAATAAAATAAATGATTCCAAATTCCAACGACATGTGCGATGCTTCGCCATTTTTTAAGCAACTTCAAAAAAAAAGAGGTGGTTATCAATACGGTTATATCTACGAATAAGTAATAAGTTGTATATTATTTTTATTACTCATTACTCCGTCATTCATTTACCGATTAAAAAAAATATTTTTATTTTATTTAAAAGGGCATACTTTTTGATTGGCGCCATTATAATTTTATCAAAATAAGTTCAGTAGTAGATTGAAGTGGGTTTTTATATGAAAGATCATTTATAGTCGGTTCATGAGCTAAACATTAAAAATAAAACTACAAATTATTTGTCTCGACCTACGAATAAAATGACAATCTTTTTTGTCAATAAGGAAAATTTTCTGAAACTGAACTGAAATTGGGCCGGAGACAACTATTTTACAGCTGTTTAATGAGTTACTGATACTTAATTAGGCCATTCTGCGAAATAAGATTCAGGTCATTTACCCGGTTGGCGATAGAATTGTTTATTTAAAAATTCTTTTCCTCGGAATAAACGAAAAACAAAGCCTTTAAATAAAGACAAAAATAGGTTTGTTCTGTAGTGATATTTGACATGATAGAACTCTTTGTTGGGTGGCTGGCTTTCATGCTAGCCTGGGAGAAAAGAAAAAAAAACGTAGAATGTACCAGCTACGTATCTTCCCGCTTAGATTGTAAAAGCCGATCGAGGGAATTGGCGAAAATTAATCGTGTTAACAGGCAATCAGGCTAGCAACCCATCACTATTCTAATTCAGTTTTAGAGCTACACGCCCACTAACATGCTGAGCGTCGCTTTTAGGTCTTATAGACCTAGGCTCTGTTTACCCCGCAAAGGAAAAAGACGAAATACTAAGTATGTATCTATCCTTAGAATATTTAGATAAATTACGGGTATGAAAGTTGCGCCAGTAACAGAAAAGCTCCATTCATAGACGGCATGGGCAACTATAGCCCCGCCTAAATTATAGCTTTTGTTACCTACTGGTGATAAAGCTCTCTTTAAATGAAAGAACTTTCAAATTAGCTTAGTAATTTTTGAGCTTATCCATAACAAACGATTAAATTCTTCGTCTTTATAAAATTAGTATACTGTAACAGTACACAGTGTGATTTAGAACCTCCTAGCTATATTGAAATTTGGGAATCAGAATCCCTAATGGAATACAGAATTGCAAGAAAAAAAAAACCGGGACAGTGAGAGTTCCGTACCATTATCTAACGTCTAAAAACGAGCTCACACAAGACGGTTGGAACTGAAGTAAGATTTATAAAGTCCTACTTCGCAAGGGAAATTGAAAAAAATATTATCTATTTGAGTACCACCACGAGTAGAGGCAAGCGCTGGTAACAAGATTTCGTAGGTATATTACCTACTTTGATTCCCGAGCGCAATAGGTACCAAGCGCCTCTTATCGTTCCGCCAAGCGCCGTGCGCTGTCGAACGTAAACACATTAATATTATTTTAGGTATTATTATTATTAAAACTGCTATGATTTCATATCTACTTGACTTCATGTGCTTTGAAAATTTATATTCAGTAGTTGTTTTACGTAATTAACAACTGTCTTAACTAATTTTTACTTCAATTTGTATGAAATGTTACTTTACCGAGTACATTTATAAGTTGGTCGATTATAACACTTTAATTTATAAACTCTACTTAGCTCTGAGAGTTTTCCTTTAAACTTCGTTATATAAACTACTACCGTGAATTTTTTCACGTGTTCATATACAACCATTTGGTACCTAACCTATTTTTCACCCATCAAGGATGTTTTTTGTTATTTTTCCAATGTGTAAGTGACCAACATCGGTGTCAGATTTTTCAAGCTGCCTAAAGGCATCTTACATAGCTTAACGACTGCCATTAAAGATGACAACAGCCGGGACCAACGGCTTAACGTGCCTTCCGAAGCACGGAGGAGATCGAGATATTTTTATGCCACTTGCGGTCATCCATCACAATAGGGACTGCGCCCAGGGTTGCTTTACATGCGTAAGCGTTTTCAATGCTCACGGCCATCGGGCTCCTAATCAGGGATGTGTTCAGGAAATCCTCATCAACGATGTTTTAGTTGTTATAGTGAACAATAATGAACCAAGCACATTTTCGCCTTCATTTTGGTAGTGGTTTTTCAATTAATTTGTCGCATCTGTCTGTGGTTAATTTGCAGAATTGATTATTTTATTAAGCGTTTTAATCAATATTTATACATATATCTGTTATATTATGTACCTATGACTATGACGCGTTATTTGTAGTAACTACATTTAGTCATACTGGGAATTAATTGACCCTTGACATTCCTTTGAGGGCGTTTGACCCTTTCATATTGACGGGCGACTCAGCCCGTCTATAGGAACAACTTTTCCTATGGGAGCAATGCCGGGAAGTCAAATTTGATATTTCCATAGAAAAGGCTAGTTTCCTGGGTCGTAATAATAACATAACAATTAGTCCGTCAGTTAGATAATCGAAAAATATTAAACACGTATTTTTTTTGCCTAATAAATAATAAAGATACAGCGTTAAAGTTCAGAAGTGGGGGCACGTAACATCAAAGTTTGCTAAAAATTGTAGCAAACTATGACGTCACACGGACTTCAAAGGGCTATATCTTTATCATTTTTTGTTTAATCGAAAAAAGAAAAAAATATGTGTCCAATAGTTTTTGAATATCTAACTGACAGACTAATTATATTTTTTTAGGGAACTAGCCTATTATTACGAAAATGTCGAAAAAAAATTGAGTTCCCAGTATCAATCCTATATGTAAAAAAGTTGTTCATATTGACGGGCTGTATCACCCCTTTAAGGGAATGTTAAGTGTTTTACACTCCATACGTGTAACAAAATGGGTGTAACAGTACTTAAGGGGGCATTATGATCAGCTCATTATATTGAACAAAGTTGTTCAATATAATCCCCAGGGGATATAGAACAAAAAAAACGACCTCCCACAAAATTTTTCGATCAGCTGATCGAATTTCTATGGAAAGTATTTTTTTTTCGTATTTGTCGGTTGGCCACCTGGGGAAAGTTGTTCAAAATCGTGAACTGACCAGGCCCCTTTACCCCCATTTCTTAACACGTTATATAGAGTACGCGTGTGAAACGGCGGTGGCTCAATAGCCTTAAATCAGAAGGTAACAGGTTCAAATCTGGCTCGACCCCATATCTGTGAGTGTGTAGACCAATCTAACCCAAGTACAGTCATTTTTATCGAACACTACCTGCTTCCGATGAAGGAAAACATTGCGAGACAGCCTGTATATCAGTGAATTGTTCATTAGTGTGTGAAACAAAGAAGGCGATGGTAAACGTTTTTGGTTTTGGTAGAGTCTCGCTACCGACAAAAGTAATTTTTCCTAGTAGCATGAATGGGCTGGCTCGTCCGGGGAAGTACCACACTCTCACAGAAAATCGATGCCTGAGTAGAAGCTTTACCGTTTCTATGCTTTGTTTGGGAGTGAGAGAGCTGGAGGCCCGTCCTTCCCCCATGTCCTTCCCCCAACTCCTTCAAAGGCCGACAACGCTCCTGTTACCCATCAGGTAACTCGATTGCTCTTTTGGATTTTTGCAGATAACCGTACGGTCACCTGCAAAAGTTCATACATGCCATAAGGTGAAAATCGATTGTACTGATTAGGGAGGCATATATATTTAGCAATATTATGAACCGTATGCTACATGTTTAAGGTTAAAATCGCGGTAATTTTAAAACTCTTATATGGACTTTTGCAGGCGACTGTACGTATCTTTGCATACAATGCTATCGAAAAGAACCTGGCTCTTTAATATCAGAGACGTCAGTGAGACTTGCTTGCCCTTAGGGAAAATATACCAAAATACGAACTTAGTTGATATCCCATAAAAATTTGAGCAATCAGTGATTTCGTATGAAAGTTGGAAAGTATTTCCGATTTATCTCCAGTCAACTCGTCCATCACTCCCTTTCTACACATATCCTCCTTTACACACTCCATCCAACGTTTCCTTGGTCTCCCTTTGTTTCGATGACTTTTGACATGCATATTCAGAACCTGCCTGGTTATATGACTTTCCTCTCTTCTCTTAGGGGCCCGTACTACCTCACACTGCTTTGCATGATTGACTGTTATATCAATAATAATTAAATACTCAAGTTGAAATAAAAATGCAGCAAAGTTCAGGACTAACTCTGGTAACTATCTGACTCAAAAACAGGATTGCGTTATATTTTCTCGATAGAAAAAAATTGCAAAGTTGCCTCCAAATCACGTCTAATTTACTCGGTATATAGCATTATTCACCAAATACATTAAAATTAACCTTGAAACTTTTGATTATTATTGCATTACAGATAAGGCAGCCATCATATGTTTTTCTTTTTCGAATAACCCTTGAATATTCCTAAAAAACGAAAATATCCAAAGTAGCCAACGCGTTTAGACCATCCGCGTTTGTACCGCCACGCCGCCTGGCATATGGCGGGCTCTTATTATGTCAATACCAGCCTAACCTGTTACTTCTTAATTTGTCTTAATTAAATAAATAAAATCGATATTCCCATGCAAACTGGCCGGGCAGCAGAACTTTTTTGAGTTCTCAGCATTGGTCCCATATGTAAAGTTGTTCATATTGATGGTCTGAGTCACCCCTTTAAGGGACGTCGAGGGTACATTTACACGCTGTATAAGGCCTTGTTTCACAATCTACTAATGACTATCAAGGTATACTCATCATAAATTAAGAAATAAAATATGATGATTTTTTTTATGCAGGCGGGACTTATACCGGCGTCCTAGGTACGACGTATGCTCTGCAATCTGAGCTACCGCAAAATTCAATCTCGGCGCCGAAATTCTCCACCTTATCCCATTTCCCCTTATACGTATTAAGGCTTACGTCACCTACACAACTACTTACCCGACTTTTGCAAGTGAGGTGTTTGATTCAACTAATTTTACAATGAATTTGCAAAATCAACTAATTATATTGTTACTAATTATATACATATTAATATGTTTTATAAGTGTTTTATTTTGCATTCACAATGCTATTTTGATATCTCTTAATAAATTAAGAAATAAAATATGGTGAAAAATTTGCGGTAGCTCAGCATTGTGAATGCAAAATAAAATACTTATAAAAAAATACTATCAAGGTAGTTTTCTTTTACTTTATTTCCGTCTGTCAATAAATAAATATATACGGACAAATCACACAGATTGAGCTAGCCCCAAGGTAAGTTCGAGACTTGTGTTATGGGATATCATTTTTTGTTTAATCGAAAAAAGAAAAAATATGTGTCTAATACTTTTTAAATATCTAACTGACGGACTAATTATATTTTTTTAGGGAACTAGCCTATTATTACGAAAATTCCGAAAAAAAATTGAGTTCCCATATCAGTCCTATATGTGAAAAAGTTGTTCATATTGACGGGCTGTATCACCCCTTTAAGGGAATGTTAAGTGTTTTACACTCCATACGTGTAACAGTACTTAAGGGGGCATTATGATCAGCTCATTATATTGAACAAAGTTGTTCAATATAATGCCCAGGGGATATAGAACAAAAAAAACGACCTCCCATTAAAATTTTCAATCAGTTGATCGAATTTCTATGGAAAGTATTTTTTTTTCGTATTTGTCGGTAGGCCCCCTGGGGAAAGTTGTTCAAAATCGTGAACTGACCAGGCCCCTTTACCCCCATTTCTTTACACGTTATATAGAGTACGCGTGTGAAACGGCGGTGGCTCAATAGCCTAAAATCAGAAGGTAACAGGTTCAAATCTGGCTCGACCCCATATCTGTGAGTGTGTAGACCAATCTAACTCAAGTACAGTCATTTTTATCGAACACTACCTGCTTCCGATGAAGGAAAACATTGCGAGACAGCCTGTATATCAGTGAATTGTTCATTAGTGTGTGAAACAAAGAAGGCGATGGTAAACGTTTTTGGTTTTGGTAGAGTCTCGCTACCGACAAAAGTAATTTTTCCTAGTAGCATGAATGGGCTGGCTCGTCCGGGGAAGTACCACACTCTCACAGAAAATCGATGCCTGAGTAGAAGCTTTACCGTTTCTATGCTTTGTTTGGGAGTGAGAGAGCTGGAGGCCCGTCCTTCCCCCATGTCCTTCCCCCAACTCCTTCAAAGGCCGGCAACGCTCCTGTTACCCATCAGGTAACTCGATTGCTCTTTTGGATTTTTGCAGATAACCGTACGGTCACCTGCAAAAGTTCATACATGCCATAAGGTGAAAATCGATTGCACTGATTAGGGAGGCATATATATTTAGCAATATTATGAACCTTATGCCACATGTTTAAGGTTGAAATCGCGGTAATTTTAAAACTCTTTTATGGACCTTTGCAGGCGACTGTACGTATCTTTGCATACAATGCCATCGAAAAGAAACTGGCTCTTTAATATCAGAGACGTCAGTGAGACTTGCTTGCCCTTAGGGAAAATATACCAAAATACGAACTTAGTTGATATCCCATAAAAATTTGAGTAATCAGTGATTTCGTATGAATGTTGGAAAGTATTTCCGATTTACATATATTTTTCTTTGATAATGTCGGTCAAGCATTCCTTTTAACGTTATTTCGTCTTTGAGTTAGGCACATCCGGTTTAACGACTATCACCAGAAGCACGATAATACGGAGGAAGTAGAACTAAATATATTTTTTATCTCATCTATTCAAAAAACAAAGCGCGGTGACCCGTAGGGTCTAAAATACGTTTTTATTCCCGACGGACTAAAAACTTTTTTAATTCACAATTCAAACTTTTTTTAGTCCCGTGAGAATGAGAACAATCCGTCTGTCAATAAATAAATATATACGGACAAATCACACAGATTGAGCTAGCCCCAAGGTTAGTTCGAGACTTGTGTTATGGGATACTAACTCAACGATACTATATTTTATAACAAATACATATATAGATAAAAATCCAAGACCCAGGCCAATCTGAAAAAGATTATTTTCCATCTTGACCTGGACGGGGATCGAACCCGGGCACTCCGTGTCGCAGGCTGGAGTGTTAACCACTGCGCCACGGAGCTGTCTATTTTGCGATAATGTATCTATAAACAGAGAAAAACGGTATTACTACATACCGTTACTACGTATACTTATTTATTTAAAAACTTTATTGAGCTTTAAAAGCTACAATAGGTAGACTTAATGCTAAAAGCATTTTCTCGTCGACCCCTGGGAAATGACAAACAGATAAAACAAATAGGTGCCAAATCAAAAGAACGATCAAGGATGAGACTAAGCAAAGTTTTATAAATATCCTTAATATCGTTATCCTTACTAATATTACAAATACGAAAGTGAGTTGGTTCGTTACGCTTTCACGCCGTAAATACTGAATCGATCATCAGGATTTTGCAAACAAGTTCTCTGGAGTACGAAGAAGGACATAGGTTTTCATCCCGGAAAATGTACTGTTCCCGTGCGAACGACGTTGACGCGCGAGATGTTACGGGCGTTTATACTATTCTCTCTCGCGCATATCGTAAAAGCCGATCGAGGGAATGGGCGAAACACTGAGGAGACATATAAATAGTAGATATTTCTTAATTTCAATAGCCTCACGAAGCATTCTTGGAATGTATCTGTTTTCTTTTGTAAGGACTTGAGGATTATCAAAACGCATGTAGTGGTTGGGTTTGACTAAGGCATGTTCACCTACTGCTAGAGATGGGCAAAGCACCGGGTTTAAACCCGGTGCTTTGATAAAAACCCAATAAACACCCTTAAACACCCATAAACACCCAAAAAATCGGGTGTTTACTTTATTTGTCAAAAACGTTAGTAATATATGAAAAATATATTTTTATTAAATTGTAATGATCAATTCTACGTTGCTGCACGTTAAAATAATTTAAAGAAATGTTAGGTACGTACTTAATTAAATTATAGGAAATTTTAAAATGTTAACTAATAATAAAAACCAAGATGAAAATAATTCGTTCTGTGTTTTCATGTTGCAGTTGACCAACATGTTGGTCTTTTGTTTGCCGTAAATAAATATTTTAAAGGCTTTGCGCCAAAGTAGAAAGAGACAGCATGCTGTGTCAGACCTTATGTTAGAACGAGTGCGGTAATGACTTAGTAGTGAGTCGGTAGATGTAATCAGGAGAATAAATAATTCTATTGAAATTTGAGTTTTTGATAGTTTTCTTTTTACACAACTACAAAAAAAAGGAGTATATTGTTGTTTTTAAAGATTATGTTTGTATTAAAATATGTATAGGAGCATCTTATTCCACAATTACTTCAGAATGTCTCGAGGCATTATCTATCGTTATAATCCTTATACCATTTAACCTAAAAAAAATATACCCTTTGTTGTCGCTCCACCCGAGCTACGACATTGGTAGTTACAGAAAAAACTTGTCATAAAAAATCGACATGAATGTCGTTTTCCAGGTTTTATGGGTTGTATATCTCGAAAATGACGTCAATTTTGGAATCCAAGACGGCGTACGCGACTCATCTTGAAAAATCAACACTGGTATCGTTTCCTAGGTTTTTGGGGTGAAAATCTCGAAAATGACGTCAGTTTTGGAATTCAAGATGGCGGACGCGAGTTTTGATGAAAAATCGACATGCGTGTTCTTTTTTACGTTATTTGGGGTGTAGATCTCGAAAATGATGTCAGTTTTGGAATCCAAGATGGCGGACGTGACTTGTCATGAAAAATTTGCATGTATGTTATTTCTTAGGCTTTTTGGGGTGCAGATCTTGAAAATTACGTCGATTTTGGAATGTAACATGACGGAGGCATGTTTTCATGACGAATCGACAACGGTGTCGTTTCCTACGTTTTTAGGGTGTAGATGTCGAAAATGATGCCAGTTTTGGAATCTAGGATGGCGGACGCGGCTTGTCATGAAAAATCGACGCGTGTTCTTTTTTAGGTTTTTAGTGGTGTAGATCTAGATTATAAAATCAGTTTTGGAATTCAGGATGACGACATTTTATGATAAATCATCATGGGTGTTGTTTCCTATTCTTCTTCGAAAATTACGTTATTTATACCCCAAAAAACCAAGGGATCAACACCCATGATTAATTACCATGCAAAGCCGCTTCTGCCATCTTGTATTACAAAACTGACATTATTTTCAAGATCTTCTTCCCAAGAAACATAGAAATCGTAACCCATGTCGATTTTTTATGCCAAGTCACGTACGATGATGGCGTACGTGACTTGGCATAAAAAATCGACTTCCTAGGATTCTTAAACTGACATCATTCTTGAGATCTACACCCCAAAAAGCCTAGAAAACGACACCCATTTCGATTTTTTATAACAATAATAATAATAATTTCATTTATTCCTTAGAACATGGTGGTATGATGACAATCACGATGTTACATGTTTATAGTAAACACATATTCTGCCATAGCTGACGTAGGAAATCTATGAGTGAATTTAATTATATAATAATGTTAGTACAGTATATTTTATGTCACGAGATAGATTATAAATATTGTTAATTTTATCACCATTGGATCGTCAGTCCAGTTATCTCAACATCACACAATGTCACATTTTCCAATAAATTCATTTAGTCATTTCATTGATATTATAATAACACTTATCAAGAAGCCAGTTGAATAACATACATTTGAACTTATTATAAGATGAGGCTTCTCTTATCTCCTGTGGCACCGCGTTGTACACTTTGATTGCCATACAAGGTGCGTTATTATTACTAAGCATAAGCCTACGCTTTGATACGAATAGTTTCGTAGGATTTCTACTATTATTTTTTCCGAGTACCGTGTCATTTAAAGGGAAAAGGTGTGGATGTTTTTTTACAAATAGGCACAACTCGGATATGTAGAGACAAGGAAGAGGAAGAATCTTAGATTTTTGAAACAAGGGTCTACATTGATCCAGATAGTCTGCTCCGTGGAGAGCTCTAATACACTTCTTTTGTATAAGAAACACATTATTCATCTCTACAGAGTTTCCCCAAATAACCAGGCCGTACCGTACCAATTCGGGTCCGCCAATTTGGATTCCAAAACTGACGTCATTTTTGAGATCTACACCTCAAAATACCTAGACAACGACACCCATGTCGATTTTTTATGAGTAGTCGCGTCCGCCATCTTGGATTCCAAGACTGACGTCATTTTCGAGATCCCCGAATTCCTTACCCAAAAGCTACCAACCAGTCAGTAAGAAAACATTCATACTGTCGAACATCGTTTTCCATTTTTGAAGTCCTTCAAAACACGGTCAAAACAATAAGTAATTGTATTATCCAAAAAATGTATGTATTATTCTTTGATCTGAATTTTCCTTGCCGTCCGTTCTCGTGAACACCTTGGCGCTGGCGCTTGCCTCTACCGCGTGCGTCTGCCTCTGAAGCCTGTCGCAGCCGCGCGACGCGCGTACTCGTGGCCTTGCAGTCACTGTTATTACTCGCACTCGTATTGGAATCGTTCGCTTCGAATACTCGCGGTCAACTGAATGACGATGACCCCTTCCGTACCCTTATAATAGTCTTGTCTCTAGAAAGTTCCATATAGTTTCGGTTCCGACTGCCAGAATATTCGATAGTGTGTATTCCTGCTAACCTAGAATACATATGTGTGAGCAAGATATAAGATTTATCAGCGCGACAGTAACCTAGAATACATATGTGTGAGCAAGATATAAGATTTATCAGCGCGACAGACGGTGTTCGGATAAGTTCTAGACTATTCCATTCTGGGAGCTTCGCGACAATATTTAAATTATTGAGCCACTAACAGTCCAAAATACCCGTTTATTTTATCCTCTGGTCATGTCACCTCGCTCTATCGCAAAAAATATTATTTGATGAGGACATAAAACAAAAAGTTGAAAGAAGTTGACCAATAGTCCTGAAGGGTTGGAACTGTAGCCCACTGTACCAGCTTAGTCAGGTCAAGAAGTAGATAATTTAAGTAAAAAATCGTAAAAACCCAAAAATTTGGGTGCTTATTGGGTTTAAACCCAAAACACCCAAAACACCCGGTTTTTACCCAACTGGGTTTAAACCCGAGTGGGTGGATTGCCCATCTCTACCTACTGCGGACTTGGTTGAGCGTCTATTCTTCATGTCAGCAATATGTTCTTTAATTCTGGTACTGATGCTTCTCTTTGTTTGCCCAATGCTTCCTTTAAAAATGTAATATACGCGATAATACCGTATTAAAGTGATTTTATTTAAATTCAAAAATACTTACTTATTGAGTTTATGTATTATCAAAACTAACGTACGATAAAGGGATTGTGTGTAAACATGGGTCACAAAATATTAGACACAATATTTCGTCAAGTTTCTGATTCGCCAGGAACCCATTTTCATACATACATATTATCACGTCTTTATCCCTTACGGGAGTATATAGAGCCTAAAGTTATAAGACTGAAAGGCCACTTTCAGTGTATTGGTGGGAAAGGTAGAAAACGGTATTATAGTGATGGGTTGCTAGCCGCATCGTCTATTGTCATGATTTTTTTAGTTTTTAGCCCATTCTCTTGATCGGCTTGTACGGTCTGCGCGGGAAGAGAAGCAGATGGCACATTCTACGTTTTTTCTTTTCTCCCAGACCAGCATGAGGATTCAAATTCAAGATTTTTTTTATACCTACTTATTCATTTACTATGTCTGCCTACATAGAATTAGGTATGGAAGCATTCTTTTTTAAATCTATATGTCTGCTTAGGTTTTTAATAAGTATAGAATAAATAGCGAACTTAGCTTGTTAATGTTACATTTCGCTGTAAATTACATTGTTTTCGTCTCATTAACGAGTTCCAAGTTTCACCGGTGCGTTTCTTAGAATCCAGTTGTATCTAACAACCAAAGTTAGCAAAACAAATGTTGGAAATGCTGCCACTCTTATGGTTGTTATCTAAATACATTTGTGTGTGAACAAATTATCACAAATTAATTTGTTCACACACAAATGTGAATTATAAATATTATAAATTATATACAACGTGTATAACACGTTGTATATAAATGCTAATGTATATATGTATGTAATAATGTATACACGTTATATATACATTATACACGTTGTATATAAATACATACATTATTACATGTTTTTGAAGAAATGGTTTAAATTTAATCACATGCTTTTCTTCATCCGAGCAATCTCCTGTTTGAATCTACAGCTGATTCTGGTGCATCGGAGCCCTTGGTATTTTAATGTGACAGTATACATAAAATAAAATAGCCATTTATTCTACTACCCATAAAATAATACATTCAATAAAAGCGTTAGTGATCCAAATGTCCTATTTATAAAAATACATGTCTATATTAGTATCTACTACCTAGGCAGAATAAAATATACAAATTAATTCTAGAAATGTATTTGAAATTGAATAATAGCACTTATCGACAGTATACATACATTTATGCTATTTATGCTGTAAGAGCATTGAGCTCCGCATGGGTATGAGACGTGGAAGGTGACTAAAGATATCACACAGCAAATCAAAGTTTTCATTAACCGCTGCCTCCGACTGGTAATAGGCATCTTCTGGCCTGATAGAAGGGGATCAGCCACACACTAGTGACGACATAAGGGTAGGGCGCGGTTGGGCGAGCGCCTAGGGTACTGGGTCCGGAAGGGGCGCCGCTAAGCAAGGGCAACAAGGGCAAGCAGGGCAGGGTGATTCAATTTGCGCCCCCCCCTCCCCCCCCCGAGAGGGGGCGCTCGTTGAATCAATTGGACTAACCTGACCTCAGTTGGTTGTTGTCGAGATGCAGAAACACTATGAAAGCCCTCTGCCCCACCGGGAAATATCCGGGGGACTTTGAGTCAAGAAGTCATACTTGCCAAAAGTATATATCTAGTGCATCAAGTTATAGTGTCTAGTCGTTATGTTTTCTTTTTATAAAATGACCCCAACAACCCCAAAAATCATTATGAGCCTAGTTTAAGTATCAAACGGAAACTATTTTGTACTAAAAACGGGTCACTCAGGTGCTATTTCGTCGGGATTGCCGACTATTAATGGAAGACGAAACTATTTCGTCTTCTATATTTGAAATTATAAGGATGTTTTGTAATCGTCCCGGAATTAGTATTCCAGTGAGATTTGCGTCAAATTTGCCACTACGTGGAATCATCGTCGATAGACAAACGCAAATTACTACTGTCCTCAGGGATTATTCAATTTCCAGTAAAATGTTCTGTTTTAGACGTTTAGTTTTACGGGTTGAGTTGCTTTTTAACTGACTTCAAAAAGGAGGTTATCAAGTGTTTGTATAGAAGTAGTATGTTTGTCCGCTCATATTACAGAATCTATAAGATAGATTGAAAAAAATATTTCTTAGTTAAACTTTGGATTCAGTAGTTTCTAAGATGACTATATATCAGTCGTTAGGAAAATCAGAAACAAGTCGGTGTATTTTTTAATTATCTGTGTTTTTAACGCTCGTAGGTTTTTTATGTATATTTCACGGCAAACGAGCAGACGAGCCTTCTTAGGTACATAAATATTTCTTTATTTTTTAATCCTGGATAGGAGTCGCTAAAGTAATTTTATAAACAGAATAAAGGTCACAAAAAAAAGATATTCATTTAAAAAACGTGTATATGTCTACAACATCTTGTGTTGATGCACCATTGTGTTAATTTTATAGAATTTAGTATTGTTGCTCTCTAAACATATGGCCCCAAATTGGCAATATTTTCTTTGATGTTGTCTTGAAAGACGACTTCAAGACTTAAGGTAAGATTCGTAGTATGTTGTGGTAAAGCGAAATTTCATAAGATCCTAAGGGAGAAGAAGTATGGCACCGTGAGATAATTAACGTTTGATTGTTTGAGCACATGAAACACAAAGACAAGGAAAACAATGACGAAAATCACGTTGACTGAAAATTTGTCAAATAAACAGTAAAAATAAATCATCGTTTTAGGTGTGTGTGATTCAGTCCAAGAATTCATGACATGTTGACAATTAATTCTTGTTCTATCTACAACATACATTTCAAAGCAACGTGATATTTGGCGGCTTTCCAGTTATAGCAAAAATTAAGGAAACATTTACATTATGTCATTATTTGTATGCTTAAAAGAAAATAAAGATCAATATCGTCTGGCATACTTTATATTTCAACACTAGAAATGTAAATCATAATTATAATTTTTATTCTTAACACACCGTAACAGACTTGATGCCTAGATACTAGGCCCCACGCAGGGTGCTAGAGGGCGAAGCCCCCGCCACAACAAAAATGCTGACCCCAGAGGTTACGTTCGTTAGATTTCCTTGTGACCAAAACTGAGTGAACGAACGTCCCCAACTTAGGTTGAAACCCCCAAATACTAACATCTTCTTAGTCGAACACTCTTGACAGAGTGGTCGTGATTATGGATTGGGTTGCTCGTCTATGGCCGCTGCTGTTGCGATCCTTCTCCACGTATCTCTGTCTGCGGCTTTTTTGGAGCATTCTGTTGCTGGGCACTGTGTTACTGTTTTGACAAGATCTAGCCACCTCGTTGGAGACCGACCTCGTGAACGCTTGCCTTCAATACGGCTCTTAATTACCAAACGCTCTATAGAGTTTTCTTTGCGGGTGACATTGACGAAGAATATAAGGATTCGTAACTGCACAACCGACGAGATCTATACTAACCTAAAATATTTATGTAGTATCCTATTTTGTATGAAAATATAATTTACGTTTCCGCGCTTCGAGACTCGTATTGTGAAGAAAAGCAAAGCGAGTTCATTAGATCCAATTATCATATATCAGAAATTTAAGCTATTGTAAAGCTCACCCCTATATCCTTCCCTAGCTTCAAACATCCATATCACATTGCATTGCAATTCGTTGACTAGCCCGGCTTCAACTAGCCCGAAGTTTTAACAGACAGACAGAGTTGCATTCGCATCTATAATATTAGGATGGATAGTATAGATATGGAATTGAGATTCTTTCAATCCTTATCAAAAGAAGACAAAACAACCTTTTTGCAAAATGCGTATAATCAAATGCACAAAAATGTTTCAAAGTAACTCGAAATCGTGGCTTGAAAACGTGTTAAATTCTCAAGTTGTCGCCCATTGTGCTACAGTAACTGTTCCCTTTGGTAAGCGACCTTCACAATTCCTTAATTAACATCAGTTAAATAACGCCAGGAAAAAATGACGGTGATTTCCTTAAAAAGGAATGGAGGATGAAAAGTAGTCTTAAATGAGACAAACATCTATTGTTTGATACTATTGTCCTTAAATTACTATATTAAATATCTTTGCTGATATTCTTTAGAACATTGGAAGAAAAGAAAAAAGAAACATATAATGTGCCAGCTATTACTCTTGCCGTGCATACCGTAGAGGCCAAAAATAAAATAAAAAAAGTCAGAAGGCCATTAGATGAATAAAAGGGCATGATTGGTCTATGTCATTGAAGAATTTTCCACATGACACGTTTATGATTTTTTTATTAGCTATTTATGTCCAACTGCTGGGCAAAAGCCTCCCCTTCTGTTTCCTAGTTCTATCCATTGCTATGTTTTGCCATCCCCCATTGAAAGCAAACAGCTCATCTCTCAATCGCGTTCTTGGCTTCCCTCTTGGACGTCTTCCATCAGTAGGTACCCATGACGTTATCAGACGTGCCTGTCTTTCAGGGTTCATACGGTATACGTGACCCGCCCAATCCCATTTTAGCTTAACGGACTTCTTTCCCACGTCGACTACTTTAGTGATGGAGCGCAGCGTAGTATTTCTGAGACGATCTGCCTTTTTAATACTTAACGTGAATACAAAAAAAAACATTACTACGAAAATAAATACTCCCCATACAAAATAACTTATTTTGAATAGTGTACAGTAGTCATGCCTATTTCAAATGAGCCAACAGTCAAAAAAAGTAAAAAAGAAAATATTCCGTGTTTCGATAAAGGTACGAGTATATCCTCCGGGGATAAATTGAAAGCTCTTAATATTGAAGTCTTTAAACCGTACAAAGCGCTTTGAAAGGAACTTTCTCCCACGTACGCTAAAGTTGTAGAATGCCATGGTTTTCTCGAGAGTCTAGATAGATAGATAGATAGATATCAACTTTATTAGCATCAAAAAGACACACATACAAACAAGTTGGTGCAATAAAGAGTTTTTCATTCATTCATTCATTCATGATATATACAAACAACACAGTTATAAACATTAAGAAAAACACAAAAATAGCCTAATCTTGTTCGCATGTGTGCCGCAACGATACCAAAAGGTTGTAGCTCAGCGATACGTTTGCTCGCAGAACAAACCACTGATTTTCAGCTACCACCTAAGATCCACAGGGACTCGCGCAACTGTACCATCTGTGTTCTTAAGGAATATTAAATTACTGTCATTGTTCACAAGTTTGTTGATTATTCGGATCGGAATTACTAGTTAATTGGCAATTAAATTAGAATATAATAATAATAAAATTGTATTATTAAATATAATAATGAAAATTAACTATAATATAACACAAATTGAAATTGAGTGTATTCTAAATTGGCATTTATGTAATAATTTTATGTAATAATTACAACATGGGGTTCTTCAAAAAGGGCGTGTAAAGATTTCTTCGGGGTCGTCAACGTGCGAGTGGCACCGCTGGTATTGTAAACGTTCATAGTCTACGTCTACGTTCCAGCCCACCTGCTGGAAATTGGTTACCGTAGTAACCAATTTCCAGCAGGTGGGCCGGATGCCTGATTGCCTACTTTGTTGCATAAAATCCGATTAAATGTTGACTACTTTATTGAAATCTGATTTCCAGCGAAATAAAGTAAAAAACAAACAATTTAAGTCGCCAATGGCCAGCCCATAAAAGCCATCCATCGCTGTTCAAACTGGCTAAAGCTGCAACTCAAACAGTAACGGCGCAGCGATCGATGTGTCCAGCTCAATAAATCCCTTTTACCAACTGATAAAATTATGCTGTGGACTTTAGAGCTCTGCTTGTATGAAAAATATATAAAGCGCCTTTTTTATATTTAACTCATTAAAGCGGTATTTACGAGTAAGTATGTAAATGTGCTGGTATTTTTCTGTTTTAAGTAGACTACAACAACCAAAAAAGTCTAAAGTGATCATTCATTTCGAGTAGGTGACACGCATGTTCAATCGACCATGCACACCCTGGTGTCAGAGTTCTTCGGGACAGCCTGCCTCTCGACCTCTGACGTGGTTCCTTTAACGACTACCAGATGGCAGCCGGGATCACCGGCATAACGTGCCTTCCGAAGCACGGAATCTTTATCAGAAAAACAGGTGATTCAAGCCTGCAATGTCCTAACCAAACTGGAAACAACTAAACAAAGTATGCTTCCCGTGGAAATCGAACCCACGACCCCCGGGTCAACAGGCAAACGCCTTAACTACTGGACCACGGAGGTAGCTAAAGTGATGGCTACTTACTACGAAAGGAAGAAGCAGCTTTAGACAGTTACCACGCTATACGGTCGGATATTTATCCTTATCCTTGCTAATATTATAAATGCGAAAGTGAGTTTGTTTGTTTGTTTGTTACGCTTTCACACCGTAACTACTGAACCGATCATCATGAAATTTTGCAGGTGCGGCCAATAAGGCCTAGCTAAGCGGGAATTGAAAATAAACAAAAACTACATATATGAATCAACAAATTTAAATGTTTATCAAACATTTATAGTACTTAACATCAATCATAAACAAAAAATCGGAGGATTTTCCACAAACATAGCCAAAATAAAGTGTTTTTAAAAACACTATATTTAGGCCTTATTATACTATAGTAGGGTAATAGGGCCTAAGAGTTTAACAAACAAAACTAATAAAATATACGTCTTTTATTTGGAGGTTGAGATCAATAATGAATAATTAAGTAATAATCACAGTGTTTAGACTTAAAAATAACGAAATTTTTGATTAGTTACAATCAGGACATTCAAAATTATCATCATTCTCCCCTGACAACCCAACGCAGTCCACATGATACCACTTGCTGCATTTAAAACATTGCCTCATAGCGGCCTTTTCATCCTGCTTACATCCGTGACAGTACCAACTCTCATTGTTCTCTTTAGTGCTGGTATCACCACTATTCTTTTTTGTTTTTTGGTATTTTTCTCAATTTTATTTTTGTAGAACAGGTCTTTGGTCACCGTAGTTCCTCTGTAATTTATGGCCTTTCTTCTTGATGTTGGTGTCTTTTCAGTGTTCTTAGCTGGTGTAGGCATAAGCTGCTTAAACACAGTTCTTTTAATTTGGGCAAGCGGTATATTATTCTCATCATCGTCGGAACTGGAACTACCATAAACCATTCTGTAAAATCTATCAGGTGTTATTTTCGGGGTTTGATCATTTTTTTGTTCCTGCATTGACGTCGTGCCGTGCGTGACGGCAGTTATAGGACCTAAAAACAATAAACCAATAAGAAAACAGTTTAAATTCCATTTCTGAAGATGTAAAAGTAAACTGAAAAGCAGTCAATGCATGATGCAAAAAAAGGAGTATATTATGGCCTATACACGAATTTTGTAGGCCTTAATAACCGCTGGCAATTTAGAAAAGAAAATTTAAAATTAAACTATTTAGTTTACTTTATACTAGTTCTAACACCACAGGCTACTAATGCGTGCACTAATTGACAAATAAACAATAACATTATGTAGAAAAGTGTAGTATTACAAAAAAACTTACGTTTGAATTGCCTGCAATATTATAATTTGAACGGAGCGTCTGTCGACCACGATGAATGTCGCCGCACTGGTGGCAGCGAGCGAGCTAGCGAATCGTGACATATTCAGGACACCATCTTGGATTATTAGCTACCTACGACTGTAACCTCAAGTGTTGGCGGTAATTTTAAGTTGTGTTTTTGTTATTTAGGCCTAATTTCCCGACAGGCCTTAATGGCCGCACCTACCTTACAAGTTCTCTGGAGTACGGAGAAGGACATAGGCTACCTTTTATCCCGGGAAAAAGTAGTATTCCCGAGGGATCGACATTAACGCGCCGCGGGCGAAAGCTAGTTATCTACAGATAGAACGAAAAAGATATGAAATCATCATTATTTTGATCGACTTATAGATAAAAACCGGCCAAGTGCTAGTCAGACTCGCGCACTAAGGGTTCCGTACATTATATAAAATAAGTTTGAAATTATTAAAAATATTTTTATTATATGATGAAACTAAAAATGTATGCTTTTCGAAATTTTTTCTTTATCTATGCTATAATATGTTCCTTCGTACCAAATTTCAAGATTCTGAGTTCATGGGAAGTACCCTGTAGGTTTTGATTCCCTTGCGAATGTCGAAAAAAATGGAAAATTTGCGGCACTTGTATCTTTTGATTGCGTTGGCTTAGAAGTTTGATTTTTTCCCAGCTTTATGGGACAGAAGACCTGAATATTAGATATGAATTTCAGCTTGATACCTTTACGCGTTCCCGAGAAAAAGGGTCTTGACAGACAGACAGACGGACAACCAAGTGATCCTATAAGGGTTCCGTTTTGCCTTTTGAGGTACGGAACCCTAAAAACTACTAGTCATTGATAATAAATAAATATATATGAACAAATCACAAGACTGAGCCAACCCCAAAATAAATTCGAGATTTCTGTTACGGGGTACTAACTCAATAAATAGTACATTACTGCAGAGGCCGGGAAGTAAGGGATTGCCGGACGAGTAGAGTTTTCAAGGCCGAGCGTCAGCGAGGCCTTGGCAATAAATACGAGTCCAGCAAGCCGATTCCCGGCAAAGGCATGTATTATGCTTTTCTCAATAATTGCGAGGAAATAATGAAAGACGTAGGTACTACAAGGAATAAATGAGTATAATATAAAAAAACGATAATAGCATGTACATTTTTATTTTCATATTTCTTTTACGGCATTCACTTCATATTTTTCAACGTTTTATCAAAGAAATGATGGTGTAATTCATTTCGTTGATTTGACGGAGCTCCTGGCGACAATTCCCACGAATCCTCTGGTTTGATCATAGACGACGCAGTAAGGCGAGCGACCACCAGCCCGCTATGTAAATCTCTAAATCTGCATCACAGCCGCATCATGACATTTTATTTTAGTTATTCCACACATTGTTCATAAACATAGGCATTTTTAACACCAAATTACACCGATTTTACATTATAAAGTTCACTAGAAGCAATCTGCAAAACAATCCAAAACAACAACCTTGCAGTCCGTCGAAACTCTAATAGTATATTCCCGCGTTATTTTCTTTTTTAATTTTCAATTGTCATTAAGTGCTAAGGAAACATAGCCCATACAGCCAAGTCATATTTTTACCCCAAAAAATGTAATACCGTAAAAATCTGCTTTCCCGCATTTTTTCTTTTTATTATTGGCATATTTTTGTGTGATTTTATTCCAACATTTTATTTTAAATTTTTTTATTCATATATTTATATGCTCGAATTTTTTATTATGTGGTAGGCATTGGCTGTATGACAAGTTACGTAGTACAAGTTGCATAGATTGATTAAAAAGTTTTGAGCAGCGGCCAGGAATGAATTTTCATACTTACTTTCCTGGCCTAGGCCCGTAAAGTAGTGGACGAGCCAAGAATTACAAACTTCGTGGCTTCATTTTACTACAATAATGCCTACATTTCCGAGCATGTTTGAGAAAACTATATTTTATAACAAATACTATAATAGATAAACATTAATACCCAGCAGGCCTATTTGCCAACTCAGTGAACAACGTTTTGATAGTCATTGCGGAGAAGGTCATAGGTAGCCTATGACCTTCTCCGCACTCCAGAGAACTCGTATGCAAAATTTCATGATGATCGGTTCAGTAGTTTACGGCGTGAAAGCGTAACAAACAAACAAACAAACTCACTTTCGCATTTATAATATTAGTAATAAGGATATATAAAACGTAATGTATTTTTGAAATGTGACTATGAAAACGTTAAACACTGAGTTAGGAAATAGGCCGGCTGGTCAATCTGAAAAAGATCATTTTCCATCTTGACCTGACCGGGAATCGAAACCGGGACCTTCGATGTTAAAGCCTGTCATGATAACCACTAGGCCACAGAGGTCGTTACACATTGATGTGTATCATAAAATAAAAACAATGTTTTTTAATTTCACTTGCGTGACAAGAACGTATCGATTCTTGATTAGATAAGACTGAATGCAAGTTGTATCGGTCATTTATAAATACTATTATTATTTAATAGCTCCTTCAAACTACTATGTAATCTTGATTGATTGAAATTGTTTTGTTCAATAGCATTCACATTAACTTAATATCCTTATATATTTTTGTAATTTTGTACCGTTTTTTAAATTGTGAGTTATTTTAGATAATTTACAAAATAAAATCTGGACCATAATCCTCTTTCGAACACAGAAAATATGAAAAGAAAAATATCGTTTTCATACAATTTGACTGACTTAAGTCAAATTTAAAACAAACAAGACACACACTGGTATCAAAGTTCTTCGGAACAACCATTTGGCCTCTGACGTGATTCCTTTAACGACTACCAGATGGCAGCCGGTACCAACGGCTCAACGTGCCTACCGAAGCACGGAATCATCTTTATTATCAGACAATCGGGTCGATCGAACCCACGACCGGGGGTCGTGGGTTCGATTCTACTTAACCACTGAACCACGGACGTTGTTATTCTTAACTAAAACAGTTGGTTGTTTCTAAAGTCGGTTTACGGATGATAATTTTAGTTGTTAACGGTAGTAGAGAGATAGATGCGTCACAAACCAAACACTTAGGCCGATCATGCCTCTCTAGCGCTTGTTCCGCTCTCTCGCTTGCACACGGCACGTGACACTTTTTCGTGCATGCAGCCAGCGTTCATTGATTTATAAGACGTCAAAAGAAAACGAATTTATCCTGCTGAGCTTATTAAATTTGTTCTAGCGAGCACTTTACAATATGAATCACTCAAATTAAAAGCTTGACACAAAAATAAATATTTTGTGAACGAAAAAAACCTTTTTCTCTGTTCTTTCAATAAATTTTACGATCAATATCCTTACTAATATTATTAATGCGAAAGTGAGTTTGTTTGTTTTTTTGTTTGTTACGCTTTCACGCCGTAACTACTGAACCGATCATCATGAAATTTTGCATACGAGTTCTCTGGAGTGCGGAGAAGGACATAGGGTACCTTTTATCCCGGGAAAAAGTACTATTCCCGAGGGATCGACATTGACGCGGGCGGAGCCGTTGGCGAAAGCTAGTGAGAAGATAAACTCAAAAAATAAGCTTGCATCTTCTGAGACTTTACTTCTGGATCAGCATTGAAGAATTCAAATAACTATTTCACTCACGTATTGTTAGTCGATATCGCCGACAAGTTTCCGTTTGTTATAATTATAATCTATACTTATATTATAAAGCTGAAGAGTTTGTTTGTTTGTTAGTTTGTTTTATTGTTTGAACGCGCTAATCTCAGGAACTATTGGTTCAAATTGGAAAATTATTTTTGTGTTGGATAGTCCATCTATTGAGGAAGGCTTTAGGCTATACAACATTACGCTCAACGAATAGGAGCGAAGCATCAATAAAAAATGTTATGAAAACGGGGGAAAATTATTCATTAATCATAATAACAGAAATTGAAGCGGACGAAGTCGCGGGCAACAGCTAGTTATTTAACAAAAGCACATGCTTCGTTTTTACCTTTAAAATATATTTAAATTATACTAATATTATAAAGCTGAAGAGTTTGTTTGGTTGTTTGTTTATTTGAACGCGCTAATCTCAGGAACTACTGGTTCAAATTGGAAAATTCTTTTTGTGTTGGATAGTCCATTTATTGAGGAAGGCTTAAGGCTATAAAACATCACGCTGCGACCAATAAGAGCGAAGCATCAATAAAAAATGTTTTGAAAACGGGAAAAAATTATTCATCTATACTAATCAATCATAATAACAGAAATTGCCGCGGACGAAGTCGCGGGCAACAGCTAGTAGTAAATAAATCTCGCGTAACTTTAAATAATACTAATTCAAATAATAACCTATAAATCATCTCGTTACCTCTGTCCTACTGTTTCCACTTCAATATTATTCATGAAGTATGACCCGTCTAAAATTTTCGCCCTTTTGACGTGGGTGTCGACCGTTGAGTGTCGACTCGTATTTATAACAAGTATACTTCAGTTTCTTTCAGCCTGTCCCTTACAGAATTACCGACCACTTTTCCTACGCTTGATATCGTCCTACGTGAACCACAAATAGGTTTAAAATTAAATCCTTCCTATTGAAACAGAATGCTTATTTCCTTTTTAACATTTTTTCGGAGATATCTATCTGTGAAAATAAGGCTTTGGTAATATAAAAATATGCATCTATCGCCCGTATTACTGCCAATTTTATTACTACTCTTTATTTATATAAAAACTTTATTACAAACAAGTTATTGGCGGGCCATTATGTGATGCCGAGAACAAAATTAATCAGTTAAATAAAATCATAATAAACTTACATACCATAATACATATAGTCTAAATATTGATGCATATATTTAAATACTATTTACATAAATACTTTTTTGTCTCTCCGATAATTCATTAAGATTATGTGCACGTACTACGTTTTAAAATGTAAGACGACTCCGTGCCTTGCGAATAGAAAGAAAGAAAAAATGTTTATTTGGCACATATAGGAAAAACAATACAAACAATATACACATGACAGACCAATTTTGTACCAAAATGGTCCCCACTCAGCATAAATGCCCTGGTGTTGGCCACGACGCTGGTCTTCCGTGGATACCATGTGAATACTGATTGTAACATGGTAGGTCACTCCAATGGTTGCCAACGTTATCACATAACCTTCCACCCGAGCTGCACTGGCGCAAGGCAGCAATATCTGAATGGCAGAAATGTTAACGGTAGGATATTCCAAGCCAGTAAACGCTAAATGACCTGCCACCTCAACGTTTTTCATCGAGATCTCTCATTTATACGGATATTAGATTTAAAACTCAGTTTAGTGTTGAATAAACCTGGCACTCGCCCGGAGAGTCTTGCGAGCTTGCATAAAAGGATAAAATCTTAGACCCGACCAGAAACCAGCAGGCTTTGATGCTCAGCGATCAGTGTGTGTCAAATTAAACCCTCTCTATAAATGGGGGATTTAAGCATTTTCCAGAGTGTAACTGCGGGGCAGGAGACCAAACTTTGCGGCATATTGCTGAAGAGTACCCAGTACATCGTTTCCCCGGAGGACGAAGCAACTGCTAGCAACGTGAAAACTTGTATAGTATTCTTAAAGGACACTTTTTCACTTAAAGGACACTATTATCGAAGGACATACTTTGATTGAAACTTTACTAAGGTTAATCAGATTTTCAATAAGTGCTTAATGAATTTAAAAAATCAAAATTACTTTTACCTGGAAGATTTAATTAAATTATTAAATTTTGTCCTAAAATAATCCAATAGTCTGGGTAAACTACAAATGTTTGTCGTCATTATAAGATAGAGGCCTATATCCAACAGTGAGGCGTATATGTAATTATGCAGTATCTAATATATAAAATTCTCGTGTCACAGTTTTCGTTGCCATACTCCTCCGAAACGGCTTGACCGATTTTGATGAAATTTTTTGTGCTTATCCGGTATCTATGAGAATCGGCCAACATCTATTTTTCATCCCCCTAAATAGGGGTAGTCCACCCCTAAATTTATTTTTTATTTTTTAGACATTATTTATATGGCAAAACAACGTTTGCCGGGTCAGCTAGTTATATATAAAAAAGTCTTTATGGAGATTGCTTATGTCATGTCAATTACACTATTCACCATTGTTATCATTATATCAGCTGCGAGAAGGCCACTGCTGGACATAGGCATCTGTTTACGAAGCAGAAGGGTTCTCGAATGGTGACCACGTTCCGGCAAGCGCAACGTCGGACACCCACTGACCAGATGATCGGATGACCTGGCTTAGGTTGCTTGAAGACGGTGGCTGTAGGCTGTTTCCAACCGATCGTATTATTACACTATTATTTGGTACAAAATTGTAAGCTGAAAAGCGGAATGCACATAGTCAAAAGCTAATCAACACGCTTAACGTAGCCTTTCAGCATTATGATCTTCGGCTCTGTTTATCCCGTAATAGTTAAAGACGAGATTAGTAAGAAGTTAGTTATAGTAACACATACATACATAAGGCACGCAGAGACCAATACTGGACTGAGTTCTTTCGGCGTATTCGTCTCGGCAGTGGTCGTTCCTAAACGCTAGTAGGTCATCGATTTTGCAAATATAAAGTTAAAGAAAAAAAATACTAAAAACAGAAGTATCTCTATGTAACGAAATGTTATTTCAACATATTTAATCTCAATTGCACTTCATAGCAATTTGTAAATAAAACTATTTATTTTTCAAGCTTAAGTAGGAACAGTACATTACAAAAAAAAAAACTGAAAATAATAACCTACCATAAAATTACATACTAAAATAAACCGAAATTAAAAATCAAAAAAATCTTGCTCATAAATGGCATGTTGGCAAGAATGCTGGCTGCATTCCCACGCTGGATAGCGACGCTTATCCTATAGTAATAAATAAAAAATAAACAATCTATTTTCCGCGATAAACATGACTCTTATTTATAGCTAAACCGTAGATTACACGGAGTTAGGACTTCGCATATTATTATCTTATTTCATCTCAGACTTATTTTCTCAATTAGCTAATGCTTGTTCACTCCTCTATTCACATTTATATTTTCTTTAATGCTGGCTAAAGAGAAAATAAAAACAGAATGTGTCTGTTTTTCTAAGGGGCGTTAATTTGGAGAATTATATAATTACACTAGCTATTCGTCCGCTTAAATTATAGCCTATGTAAATAAAAATATAAAAATATTTCTATGCTGCTAATGGTCTCACTGTGGTTAAACGAAGAATTAGATAAATCGAAAAGGACGTTTTAAGAAGCAGTCACTTATGCCTAAACCATTGGAAAAATCCGAATGGACAAGAAAATACCGGAAAACGGACCCCGGGCTCTGAAGTACCTCGTCTGAGTATGCAAACAAGAAAACACTCAGATAAGACAGAAAATTTAGCTTTATATTGCTTATCGCTTCATTTGTTATTGAGTTTATCCATCACAAACAAATACTTATCAAATATAACCAATAAAGCAATAGAAATATTTACGACAAAATTTGTTGCGTAACAAAGTTTAAATATCATTTATTCATCATAATAATATTTTTAATTTTATTCGGTGAACTTCAACTTTCAATTTACAACAATGTTGTTGATGTCAATAAATTATTAAAAGCTACGAGTAGAGTTAGTGCCGCTATCAAAAGTTCCAAAGCGCAGTGCAGAAGAAGCGGCAGCGAACTGTTCTCCAAGAAACAACACAAAATGGTATATTACTTAAAATAAAACTTCATTGACTTATATGTGGAGAATACATTATCTAGTATGTAATATGTAATTCAAATTGTATATAATCTCAAATATATTAAATATATGATCAATCAAAAATGTTATGTTTAATATTATCCAAATGATGACTTTAAAAAACGAAAATATAAATATATATGGACAAATCACACAGCTAGCCTCGAAGTCAGTTCGAGACTTCTGTTATGGGATACTAACTCAACGATACTATATTTTGTAACAAATACATATATAGATAAACATCCAGGACCCAGGCCAATCTGAAAAAATAATTTTTGACACGTGTTAACCGCTGCGCCACGGAGCTCGCCAGATGCATTATGAAGTTCGAGCGCCAGGCTCAAATTCGCTGGGGCAGATAGTTTTTTTATTCACTTTGATATTGCGCCAGCGAACCGTCTCCCATTTCAACTTGGGCAAAAAGTCGTTTGTACGTCCCGCTGTCCAGTTCTCCTCTACAGGTGTAATGATTTTCTCAACCGATTGTCGTGCAATTTTGTGAGATTGTTCAATAATTTTGCATGGAATATTTTTGTCGATACAGTTTTGGGATTTCTTTTTCAAAATGGCGGATGTGGTATAAAGGTCGCCATTGCGGTGACCATTGAAGGATGCGGTGATACAACTAAGTCTCGCTAGGTCTATAACTCACAGAGCCTCTAGTTTATAATATCAAAAAAATGTTGCGATACTACTTTTTAGGGTTCCGTACCCAGTGCCGTACCCAATCGGGACCCTATTACTATTGTTCCGTTATCCGTCTGTCACCAGGCTGTATCTCATGACCCGTAGCAGTTAGACAGTTGAAATTTTCACAGATGACGTATTTTTATTGCGGCTATAATAAAAAATATTAAAAATCAAAATAAAATAAATGTTTTGGAAGGAGGAGGGAATTGGAGGGAAAAAGAGTTTTGGAAGGAGCTCCCATACAACAAACATAATTTTGCTCGTTTTTACTCGATATATATATATACTCGTAACGGTAACAGTCGCTTGATTATAGATAATGGTACGGAACCCTTAGTGCGCTAGTCCTACTAACACTTGACCGGTTTTTAGTATAGTTAAGTAGTTTTCTGAGTACAATCCTATTATAAGATAATTTGTGAACATAACGCTTATTGGAGTCGTATTACGGAAAGCTAGATGTAAATATAGAACTTTAATATGTATTTATGATCCATAAGGGACCAGACAAATATATGTTGGAATTGTATTAGAATATTATTGATGTTCGAGCTCAATATCATGGGAAATTACCACACCGTTCTTTCTATTGTTTTCCGTATTCTTATAATACACGTTTTGATAAAAAAAAAACAAAAAAAAAAAACGTTTGAGGAAAGGCTTAATTCGCATTCGCTCTGTACCGGAGTAATAAGTTTGTCTTATTATAATATTTGGTTGGGGAAAAAGTCTATTTATAATATATTTTATTATACCTATTTTCGTTTTTTGAAAAGACATGGAACTATGATATTAAAATTATTAAATACAACACAAAGTATATTGAACTACTTTGTGGTGTATTTAATTATTGAAGTTTAAAATTTTATTCGCGGCCTTTATCAGTTTTTCTTATTAAAAAAAAAAAAAAAAATTATTAGAATTCCTACGTTAATATGGTTAATTTTAACTAACAGAAACATAACTGAAAAACTAGAATATAATTTATAGCCACTTTATATTCTCCTTCAAAATGTCATCTTTCTAATGGTATTAAAATCGATCATTAAATATGTTCAGTTACGCTGACTACAAATCTTAACAAAAAATATGAAAACCTTTTAGGACGCCGAAATAAACAACTTTTATTATGAAAATATTTATTATGGCATTAAAACAATATTGGGTTTTGAAATTCCAACGTAGAATAGATACACTGTACGCTGTAGCACGAATTTGGTTGTACTACGATGAAGACTATCGTAGCTCTGCTACGACGTAAACCAGCGTAGCTGTTACGGCGTAAACAAGCGTTATAGCTATTACGTAGCACGTACTACGACGTAGGCACTTAGTATTGTTGTGAGACAAAATCAAAGCTACTTTGATTTTTAATTAATTTTGGGACAAGCAGTTTTAGTCATTGGATTAGTATTTTATGAAATAAATAATTAAACGCTGTTTTTATAGTTAAACAGAACTGCATTATCATTTAAATTAAATTAAGTAATTTTAAGCTAAATTGCAAGATTAATAATGTAATAATTGTTTAAAAAAATTAACATTGTTTTTCAAAAATCTTGTTTACTTTTTTTCTATAACCTTAATTAGTATCTTTATTTTATTTATTTGGAAAACTAAAAGCTATTTACATTGTAATTGTTTGTTTTTCGTGTGTGAGTCTTGTCAGATTTTAAAGCTGCTTTAGAGCATCTAATATTGCTTAACAACCTGTCATCAATGATGACAGTCTTCTAAAGAATGGAGGAGCTCGAGATATTTTTATGCTTCTTGAGCTCACACATACCAGTGGGGACCACGCCTAAGGTTGCTTAAAATGCGTATCATATAATATTCACGCCCACACAGAGGGCTCTTCAAATTTAATAAGAAATAAAGTTATTCATTTTGACGTCATTTGACATGCCTTCAAGAGAATGATGGTGGTTAATTTACACGTTGTAGATACATTAAGATCTTTGAAGTGGCAGTGGGCGGGGCACATAGCTCGTAGAACCGATGGCTGATGGGGCAGAAGGGTTCTCGAATGGCGACCACGTACCGGCAAGCGCAGCGTCGGACATCAACTGACCAGATGGTCGGACGACCTGACTAAGGTAGCAGGAAGACGCTGGATGCAGGCCGCTTCCAACCGGTCGTATTGGAAATCCTTGGGGGAGGCCTATGTCCAGCAGTGGACTTCTTGTGGCTGATATAATGATGATGATGAGATACATTAAAATAATATTATTTAATATTTCTGACAAAACCTAAATTAAACGAAAACGCTGTAAGTGTTCTTAGACGCACACTGTACCACACCTCCATTGTGTAAAATGTTTTATGGCATAATGGTATGTATGTTTTCGCGATTGTTATACATTCAAATAAAACCTTTTTAATACGGCACTGACGCGTATATTACATTATTTTTACACCTAACGTTTCGAAAACTTTACAGTTTTCATGGTCGCAGGTAGACTACCTGTGACCATGAAAACTGTAATATACGAAAAATAGTGTAATATACGCGATAATACCGTATTAAAGTGATTTTATTTAAATGGATTATAGCAATTTTCAACTTTTTATACTTCTTCTTTTATCGTGTCTATGGTCCAAACCAGGGATGTTGCGGATGCTGATTTTTTCATATCCGCGGATGTGAATGCTGATGCGGATTTTTAAGGCTGACATCCTTTTAAGGCGGATGCGGATGTTTAAGATCCGGATGCGGATGTTTAAGATCTTTTATAGATATAGTAGATAGTATATGAATTAGGAAAACAATGATAGTCATTATTAACATTTTTATTAGTTTTTATAGTCGTTCCCTCGGGAACAGTACTTTTTTCCCGGCGGAAAGGTAGCCTATTTCCTTCTCCGTACTCCAGAAAACTTGTATGAAAAATTAAATGATGATCGGTTTAGTAGTTACAGCGTGAAGGCGTAACAAACTTAAACTAACAAACGAAAGTCACTTTCGCATTTATAATATTAGCAATAATAATAAAGAAGTAAAGATAAGGATAGGGAAAATTAGTAATAAGCAATAATGCGTCTATTTTTTATATCTTCACTTACTAATTTTCTTATTAGTAGGTGAAGTTAAAAATAGAAGCATTATACTGAATACTAATATCATTAATAAAAATGTTAAAATAATTCCATAGGTATATTACTTTGTGTAAGTGGTGACATTGTTAATTAATTTGTTAGATAATCTATCAATAACTGCTAACTTAATTTTAATACCTAAGCTGAGCTAAGACTAATTTAAAGATTCCCCAATAAATAATTACTTACACACAATGATCACTATGACAACAACATTAAAAATATCTACTATGTTGTATACGATAAGTTATCCTCAGCGCAAACAAACACGTTAGTAATTTATAAGAAACAAATGCATCTCATCTTGTCACCAAATTTTTCGCTCCCGTTGGTCATTGTCACGTGCGAACGGCACGCGCAATTCGCCGGCCCCGCCCAATTTCTTTTTTGTCACAACTTTTTAATTTCATTCGCATCCGCATGAACATCCGCTTTTGATTATTGCGGATGCGGACGCGGATGCAGATGTCCAAATTTATGCGGGAGCTCCGCATTTGCGGATGCGGATGCGAATATTAGTAACATCCCTGGTCCAAACGATTAAATGAATCATTCCCAGAATGACGCAACCTTTACAGTCGCATTGCTTTTCTGCTTGCTTTCGCCAAACTCTCTCTCGTACAAGAGATACATCCGGGGAATGAACAGATGTGGCATAGATTGCACAGCAACTGTTTATAAACAAGGTATTTTTGGAAAGGCCGAGGTTTTTGAACTCTCTATAGGATCGCCTACACCTCAACTTACAATGGACAAGAATGTTACCGTTTGACCGGGATGATATTATCTTTGACGCTTCTACGACATTTCATACAAACTAGGTATTACTCTCATCTGTATACATTTATTTTCCAAAACAGCACATTTTACACATACATATATCTTTTATCTTAAATATAGATAAAATCTTCCAACGCCTTACATCGAGGCAACGTTCCCAGAATACTGGCAGTGTTTCCCCGTTGAATCGCAAGACTTATCCGCTGAGCAAAATAACTGCCAGCTCTTAGGTCACCCGTTGCCTCGATGAGACGCGTTGTGATATCCCTTAAGAACAATTTTGCCTCCGGACCCCAAGGGCCCATCGTTTTCACCGCGAAAGGTAAGAAAATATGATTGGCTGCCAGGCCCATGTATTTGCGTTTTTTCAGTGACTCTGCCGCTAGAGCAGCCGCCCCACCGTGACAGGACGTAGAGAACAGATGCGAGGGCGCCAAAACGTGTCAACACATGTGGCATCCCACACAAGACATTTTCCAATTTTCCACGGGACTAAAGAGAGGCCATTACTACTACATAAACGTTTCATATAACTAGGTTTTATATAGCGCACAGAACCGATGGCTGATCGGGCAGAAGGGTTCTCGAATGGTGACCACGTACCGGCAAGCGCAGCGTCGGACATCCATCGACAAGATGGTTGGATGACCTGACGAAGGTCGCAGGAAGACGCTAGATGCAGGCCGCTTCCAACCGGTCGTATTGGAAATCCTTGGGGGGGGGGGATTATCTCCAGTAGTGGACTTCTTGAAACTTCTCAAACTAGAGTTGCGCTGCAAATAAACTCAGACTGCTTGCTTCATTTAACAGATATTCATACTAGAACTAACAATAACAAGAATTTTTACTTTATTTAGATTATCATCATATCTACTTACGCTTACATACTTATAAGTCTATTTAACAAGCAGTGGATTTACTGCCATCTACCAATGACTTTTGGAAATAAGCTTGCCAGAGCCAGGCCTGTCTCACTCCCGTGTTAATATTGAAAACATACCGAACAAATCCGGTAGGAACTACGCGCGTTTGGTCATATGTGTTCACCGCCTTCAACGAATTATGAATCGTTTGTCCAGAGCCATAAGTATAAAATTGGCTTGCTGTAGGTATCTGAACTAAAAGGTGCTGCGTTCGGACGCGAGCTAAATTACACCGTATCGCTAACTACATTGAGTTAATATTTCTTTGAATACCTTTGCAGAGTGCGACTTATGTCCGTAAGTACTAGTACTTATACTGTGCCAGAGTCTTTGCTAGAGCGCGTGCTGCCGGATGGGATTCGATTCCTGTAGAATTACAATATCCATAGTATGACTAGGTTTTACTTCTTAAAATATAACATTACGTAGACTCTGTGAAAAAAAAGAATAACAGTAGGATTTTAGGGCACGGCTGTTTTTCGTGAACTTGCTAAAGGTCATCAAACCCTGTTACTCGTAACAGGCTATAAAAAAAACAATAATGTTTTCAGGGAACTTTTAACTGTTTATAAATATATTTTTTTTAGAAAGGCACAGGTTTCTGACCTCCCTTCACGGTCGCCCCCGCTGAAACTTAATAGATGGATGAGAATGTTATGATTGAGTTCTAATAATACAAGAGTAAATCATGGAAATCATGTGTGTGTATATATCAAATTTGTAAGTAATATAAATTTAATAACAATTTTACATTAAAATAATGTTTTAAATCTTGTTGTTAAAATATTAAGTTTTAATACTAAAACCCTTTATATTTCCGCGTATTTTAAAGATTCAGTCAGTCAGTACAGTAATCTAGGTAAAATACTTTTCATTTGATTCTCACTCAACACATCTTTGGACACAAAACACAACTGAGAGGGCGCCGTTTTGAATTTGGTGTAATCAAGGACAGTCTAGACGCTGATGAAGATAAAAAACAAACTATACAAATAATCGGAATAAAAATCTTACATTGACTTACCAGACCAAACAAACAAACAAATAAACAAAAAAACAAACTCACTTTCGCATTTATAATATTAGTAAGGATTCTTCCAGAGTAAACATCCTTATCCTTATCCTTACTAATATTATAAATGCGAAAGTGAGTTTGTTTGTTTGTTTGTTACGCTTTCACGCCGTAACTACTGAACGGATCATCATGAAATTTTGCATACAAGTTCTCTGGAGTACGGAGAAGGACATAGGCTACCTTTTATCCCGGGAAAAAGTACTATTCCCGAGGGATCGACATTGACGCGGGCGGAGCCGCGGGCGAAAGCTAGTATTAGATAACTTAGTTTCCGGTTGTAATATAAATTCTAGTACAAACTTTATAAAGGTAATTGATTCATTGCAGTGTTTTAAGTACTTTGTATGTCCTGCCACACAATTTTGTTTTTCCGACATCTATTTTAAGATTCCGTAGTCAAATGGCAAAAAACGGAACCCTTATGGATTCGTCATGTCTGTCCGACCGTATGTCACAGCCACTTTGTTCCGGAAATAATAAGAAAGTTGAAACTTGGTAAGTAGATGTATTCTGTGAACCGCATTAAGATTTTCACACAAAACTAAAAAAAAAAAATTATTAAGTGTTCCCCATACTTAGAATTGAAACTCATATTATTTTTTCATAAACCCATACTTGTATAGGGCTTCAAAAATGAGATTAAGATTTCTAATATATTTTTTTTGTAAACTGAATAGTTTGCGCGAGAGACACTTCCAAAGTGGTAATGGGAGAATGATAAAACTAAAAATAAATATGATGTACATTACCACGCAAACTTCTACTGAAAATTGGTTTGAACTAGATCTAGCAAGCAGTTTGTTTTTCGTCATAAATCGTAAACCGCTTTTTACCTTTCATTTTATCAACTCAAATATAACAAGAACTTTTAATGTTACTTGCTGCTACGGAACCCTTCATGGGCGAGTCGAACTCGCACTTGGCCGTTTTTTTTTTATATCGTAGTCGATAATATTATATTGTCCTTGAAGGGATACATGTTTTTTTTCAACATGCCATTATTTCGAAGAACTCTGACACCAGGGTGTGTGAAAAATGATGATGGACATACAAAATATTGTTGCAGACTACACAATGCTGAACAAAAGGATCGCCGTAGCCATCGCCGTCGTCCTGGCCATCATCTGCCTGGCCGAAGCCCGGGAGGAAGGTCCCCATGACATGGCTGATGCAATCCGCATGCTACAAGAACTGGACCGCCTCTATACCCAAGCTGCTAGACCACGGTAAGTTTATAATTAAAATACTCGACGTTTGTATTCTGCGTGTTCTAATTATGCTGACCAAACATGGTCTCTTACCGACGACTGTACCAAATATATTTTTTACTTTGAGACAATTTACTTTGCGTGCTTCCGCCACCAGTTAGTTCATGCAAACTATTGCTGGCCAGCGCCCACCCACTATTGTTAGTCCCTTCATACCCGCCACCAATATTTGCTGCATGCAACCCTGGTCGATACTGCTGCATCCGTTGAGGCTGCAGCAATGTCGGCCGTCGTGCTCGCGGGACGTGTTTCGCCTCTACACGAGGCATCTTCAGGCAGTGAAACCTAGATGTTGATCGTTCGAATGACAAGCGACGAATGACAAAAATTACTTTTTTTTTTTTTGAAATGACTATGTAGCTAACTCCAAGTGAGCTTTCGCTACTTCACCGGGCGTTTGAGGCTATGGGCAGAGTGCCCTCAACCTTTATAGACAACATCACCAAAGGGCCCCCAGGAGGGACGGACCTCGGCTTTGGGCGTTGCCTGTGTGCGCAAGGTTTGGAGAGACAGCAAACTCTCATATTGCCTGATGGGCCGCGTATGCGTGCATGCAAGCCTGAAGGGCCAATCTGAGAAACAATGGTAAAAGCCTTTAGAGAGCAGCAACTCACATCTTTTGCCTTATGGGCCGAAAGCTACGTTGCCAGAAGGGCCTATCCTGGGTGCAAGTCACCCGGGACCGCCGGGCGGTCACCAGTAATCGGAGCTAATCCTACTCTACGCACTCTATTCCGGTGGCGAGTGCGACGGGGTCGGATAGTGGGATTCCTCTGGCTATTCGGAGCCGAAGAGGGGACGGGGCGGGCTTGTGCGATGTCAATAGGATCATCGGGATCGTCAAGTACGTTTCTAGGACGTCTACGACGTAAGGTCGTATCGTGTAAGTTGGGGGAGTAGTTAGCAGCTTGCACTACTAACGGGTTGGGGTGGCGTGCGGCTTTCTCAAAGTAACGCTTGGAGGCGTTTTTGAGATAGCCGCGGATGGATGGGAGATCTAGGTCGCGGTGTAGGTCTGTCATGCGCAAGTACCGATGGTGACTCGTATTTGTGGCACGGGTGACGAAGCGGTTCTGTAAGCGTTGCAGCCGATCGATGTGGGAGGGCGCGATATGGGAGAAGACTACGCCGGCGTAGGTCATGATAGGGCGGACGCAAAGCTTATAGAGTGTCAACTTATTTCTAAGTGACATCTTAGCATTGCCTATCATGGGATGGAGACGGCCTAATACGAAGGCGGCATGGTTGCGGACTTTGGTAATGTGGGGGCCGAAGGTCATCGCGCTATCGAGTACGACTCCAAGGTATTTAGCCTTGCCTGCCCACTGAATGGGCTTTCCGTACAACGATACTGATCCTAACGAGGGGAGTTCTGCCCCGGACATGGTGATTTTTCGACGTGACACAGCTTGGTTATCCTTTGAGAAAAACACAGCTGTGCTTTTCTCCGGATAAACTTCGATGCGCTACCTCTTGAACCATCTGCCGAGAGCGTCCACGGCGGACTGAAGACGATTCACGATGACCGTAGGGCCGTATCGTCGGCGAATAGTGCCACTTCTACATTTGGGGTCTTTGGGATATCGCTTGTGTACAGCGAATAAAGGAGGGGCGAGAGAACAGCGCCTTGCGGGACGCCGGCTCGAATGGGACGGGGCCTCGAGAGGCATCCCTCTACTCTGTACCGAAATGACCCCGATGAAAGTCTCGTATGATGTGCACGAGACTATCCGGCAGGCCCAAGTTAGTCAACTTGGATATCAAGCCTGAATGCCAGACTTTGTCGAAGGCTTTCGCTACATCGAAGAAGAGTGCTCCCGTAGGACGTCCTCAATTTCTCAACTTGAGAATATGCTCCGTGAGGCGGTGCAGTTGGTGGTGACACGCGTGTTTGGCCCGGAATCCAAACTGTTCGTCGGGGATGAGACTTTTGGACTCTACGTAGTCCTTGAGTCTTTTAAGGATGATCCGTTCGTAGATCTTGCCTATACAGTTCAAAAAACTGATAGGCCGGTAGGAGGAGGGGTTCTTCAGGTCTTTGCCTGGTTTAGGGATCCCGATCACGATTGCTTCTTTCCAGGCGGCTGGAAAAGTGCAATTTGCAAGACAAGCATTGAAGATGCTTACGAGCAGAAGGAGGAAGGTCTGTGGGAGGCATTTGAGCACTCTGTTCGAGAGTCCGTCAGCGCCGGGCGCTTTTCGGGGTCTGAGATCGCGGATGATTGACTTCACTTCGTCAAGTGTCGTCGGGGCAAGGGGGGTATTTGGTGGGATCGTCTTAGAAGCCACGAAGCGTTCTACGTGCGATTCCACCTCGCGAAGGTGATCGGGGTCAACTGGCTCACGACAAGGGGAGCATTGGCTCTCCAGGCTGTCTGCTAGGCATTCAGCTTTTTCGCCATCATCGAAGGCGATGGAGCCGTCTGGACGCGTGAGGGGGGGAGTGGCCGCAACCGTGTCGGTCTTGAGGCTTCTGGCTAGTCGCCAGTATGCCTGATGGGAGGGCGTCATCTCGGCAAGGAGATCGCCCCAGCGTTCGTTCCTAATTTCCGCGATGCGTTCCTTGACTCGCCGTTGCAAGAAACGAAGGTGGGCACGGGCCTCTTCAGTGGGATAATTGTCATGTAAGCGTGAAGCGCGATTCTTCTCTGTCAATAGCTGCCGCATATCCTCGGGGAGCTCCATTCTGTGGGTGGGATCCACAGAAGGGACTTCCCGAGAGCATTCCTTGTAGGAAGCTTGCAAGTGGCTGGGGAGAGAGGAGATTGCGCTGTCAGTGTCGTCAGTCGTGGTGATTTTGTCAGGGATTGCATCCAAGTGCGGTGTTGGCTGGTTGATAACTTTTCCAAGTTTCTTCTAGTCAGTCACCGTCCTTGTATGCACTATACGTCCGTTGTCTGTTGGTCCTAGTTGTAACACTACAGGTCGGTGGTCGGAGGAGATGTCAGGGTGGACCTCTACTGAACACACCTGAAGAGTGATGTTCTTAAGGAGGGCAATGTCAAGAACGCTGGGGTTTTGTCCCTCTTGTGTGGGGTAACGCGTGGGAGCTAACGTGGCAACAACGTCAAAATCTAGTTCGTCATGGAGACTCTCTAGGATAAGAGCGTTGGGCGAGTCCGTGACAGAGTGCCAGCGGACTGATTTACTGTTAAAATCTCCAGCCGAAATGGTAGAGTTTGACAGCGAAAAGAGGGATTCGAGGTCGCTACGGAGCAACGTCTTTTTGCAGGGGAGGTAAATCGAGGCGATGTTGATAGGCGCATGACCGGTCATGGCTATCCGGAGGAGGGAGCACTCGATATTTGTAAGAGCTGGGGGGTCTAGCTAGGTGCAGTGAAGCAACCTTTTGTAGTAGATTACTGTGTCACCCTTTTGGGTGCGTAATCTGTCATTACGGATGATGTTGTAATTCGCAATGCGAGGATTGCGATGGTGGGGCTTCAAAAAGGTCTCTTGTGCAAGGAAAATGTCCACCTGATGTGTTGTAAGAAACTACTGGATGAGGGGTTTCACATCGGTGAATTTGCCGTTGGCGTTGTAGTACGCGATAGTGAGGGAGCGGGGTTTAATTCTCTTATTGAGACTACCCATATTAGCGCGAGGGGAAGATACGCGCGAGGAAGGGCGCGTTTTCTAATCTTTCGATTAGGAATCGGTGTTGGAACACGATGTTCAAGATCGCGTAAGCGTCGCCGTTGGTCGCGAGAATGGCATGACCCATTTCGAGGATCTCGGCGCGGTCCTCACGTGTTTCTCGCGCTATGTCGAGAACCACTCCGAAGAACAGAGCATCCTGGTCCCGGCTAGCCGGAGGAGCGCTGTGGCGCATCAGAGGTGGGGGTCTGCTGGGGGGAGCGCGGTTCCATGTTGGTACCTTTGGGGCTTCTGAGTGAACAAAAATTACGCCGTATTGCCGCCTTTTATACTTTCTGGGAGGGGAGAGGGGATTGATCGTTATTTTGGTTTTGTATTGAAAATATACTTAATAATGGGGAATTATTTAAATCTATTTGTTTATTTATCAAAGTAATATTTGATCTTTTATGTTTATTTATTTCTAATTGCTCCCATATACTCATTTTTATTTCCTTCTCCGCTGTATGTAATATTTTGTATGTGTGATTCAGGGGTTGGAATACCGGTAAAAATCAATTACCGGTACCTCTATGAAACGACAGTACCGGTAATTGGTTTGGTACCGGTACATTTGGTAACGGTAAAAATCAAGTACCGGTACCTCTATAATACAACGGTACCGGTAATTGGATTGGTACCGGTACCTCAGTAAAACGACGGTACCGGTAATTGAAAGAAGTACCTGTACCAAATACCGGTAAACAGTACCGGTACTTAGTACCGGTACTCGTATTGGGAATTATCATTTCGTTAATGTGTGTCGTTGCCGTGTTGTGCATGTACGGCGTGAGGCGGGGGCCCACAATAGGGCGGCACTTTTACAGTCGAGCGAGTCCCATGCGGTAGACGGCAACAATGCGTAGGTACCGGTAAAATTAACGCAATTTTAATACCGTTAAAATTTGACAGAATAGAGGTACCGGTACTTACCGGTACTTATAATGTGAATTTGGTACCGGTAACAAGTAGCGGTAAAATTACCGTTAACTGTTAACAATATTATTACCGTTAAATACTAGATTACCGGTACCTCATATTACCGTTAAAATTTTAACAGAATAGTAATACCGGTACTTACCGGTACTTATAATGGGAATTTGGTACCGGTAACAAGCCCTGGTGTGATTATTTAATAATGTGTGATTATTTTCCAATAGATGTTCTGCAAAATGTGATCGATCGGGGTGATTATTTTTAAACGCGTTGATATGTTCGTTATAACGAATTTAAAAATTACGTCCTGTTTGTCCAATATAAACTTGTTGACAATCATCGCAAGTTAATTTATATATACCGGATTTTTTATCTGATTGAATTTTGTATTTAGTATTACAAAGTGATTTTAATGTTTTGTTTGTTTTAAGAGCGATATGAATATTGTTTTTTCTAAATATCTTAGCTATTTTATCTGTAATTTTACCGTAATAAGATAAGATATCTTTTAACTAGCTGTTACCCGCGACTTCGTCCTCGGCAATTGTAATTGTACTGACGCGGACATTTTTTTAGTTCGTTTAAAGAGGAATAATTCTTTAATACATATTTTTTGGGTAACTTGAACCGTATACGCATCGCACGCGTCGGATGTCCTTAACTATGAATAATTTTCCCCCGTTTTCAAAACATTTTTTATTGATGTTTCACTCCTATTGGTCGCAGCGTAATGTTTTTAGCCTAAAGCCTTACTCAAATTGGACTATCCAACACAAAAAGAATTTTCCAATTTGAATCAGTAGTTCCTGAGATTAGCGCGTTCAAACAAACAAACAGTCAAACAAACAAACAAACTCTTCAGCTTTTTATTATTAGTTTAGATATGGCTAGAAAAGGTTCATCGACATGTGTATTTTGCGTGTTCTAATTTATGCTGGCCAAACATGGCCTCTAACAGTCGCCTTAGTGACCAAATTTAAGGTTTGTTCAGGCTTAGCACGCTGCGCTTCATCACTTAAATTCAGTTCTAGGAATAAGAGACTGAGTGGCAGTGAGAAGTGGTTGGTCACATATATGCACCTGATAAATAGCGACATGATACTATAGACTAGGAGCGGCAGATCGAAAAGACGAAAATCTAGAACAAGAATTAATAAAAAAAATAGATTCAAATCATCTCTTACACAGGAAGATAAGATAAAGAAGCTACGCAGGTCAAGAGTCACAAGAGATCAGGATAAAGAAATAAAAAAAGACCTTTTTACGAAGTCACGTCAAAGCTTCTTTTAAAAGTGTCATTACATCAACATTCTAAGCTAGGTAAGCTGGAATGGTTTCATCATAGATCGATCGGGTGATGGCTTGTAGTTGCCATCAAAAATTATGAGTTTCAGGTCGTGTCTTGGTGGATAGCACTCTCTGTTAGGCCACAGAATAAGTACTAGTATTAAGAACAGACGTCGCACTCTGCAAAGGTATTCAAAGAAATATCAACTCAATGTAGTTAGGGATACGGTGTAATTTAGCTCGCGCAAGAATGCAGCACCTTTTAGTTTAGATACCTAATGCAAGCCAATTTTATACTTATAGCTTTGAACAAACGATTCATAATTCGTTGAAGTCGGTGAACATATGTGACCAAACGCGCGTTGTTCCTACCGCTGTGTTCAGTTTTCCCCTTCAAAGGGGTCGCCACGCGTAGGTATTTCGATACCGAGATGGCTCTTCATATCACACAAATTGAGCTAGCCTCACAGGAAGTTGTGAACTTGTGTCGTAGCGTAGGATACTAACTCAACGATACTATATTTTATAATAGATACTTAAATAGATAAACATTCAACACCCAGGTCAATTTGAAATAGATCGTTTTCCATCTTGACCTGGCCGGGGATCGAACCCGGGAACCCTTGTGACGCAGGCTGGCGTGTTAATCACTACCGACGTGTGTGTGGTTTGGCCCTTTTTCCTTTTTATTCATACCATTTACTTTTATAATAACATCACTGTCCCTTTATGGCCCGTGGTTTTTGTGGTCAAATATTTTGAGGGTGATACGAAACCCTTAGTACGAATGCGTGTCACACTTGGCCAGTTCAATAATTTTACGATGTCTGATATAAAAGCTCAATTTTGAAAATGTAAAATTTATTTGAAAAATATTCAAGAAGTCCATTTCGCCGCATCTTGCGAATTGTTAAAACATTTGGATCTCCCGAGATTTTGCAAGTAAAATACAGTATGAATCAAATTTATTTGGGTCTGGTCAGTGGGTTATGATCTATTCATCTGAGGGATGGAAATGTATTCCTTTGATAGATTCCACATTATAATGTTATTCTTTTAGTATTATTTCAATATTTCTTTGATATTTTATTGGGATAGAGGTTTTATATTACCCTAAGCTATCTACTGAATTTGAATACGGTTTTACAATCTCGTTTTAATTTAAATATTCTTTTGCTTGTCTTACAGAGTTTCATTGAAGTAATATAATGACTTATGATAGCGATACCATAGCTTGATTGCTTTTCAGCTGTCATCATCATCAACCTACATTCGTCCAATGCTGGATATAGGTCTCTCCCATGGCACGCCACTGAGCTCTGTCTTGAGCTTTTCTTCTCCAATCACTACCAGCAACCTGAGCTGTGTTTATGACTTATTTATTTTTAAGAATTAGAAAGCTTATACTCGTAGTTACTGGTGAAATAAATGTTGAGTACATTGCATTAATTATCTTTCTAACTACGTAATTTTAATTTATTCTATGTTTTTCATTGTGTGAATGTAAGCCCCCTAGGCAGATAAATGTGACCCCCTTACAATTTAAGATCTGTCATTAGAGGGGTCAGTTTTATCTGCCCTGACTGTACATTGCTCAGAAATGTGGATACCCTCGTGTTATACTTTGGTGCGGGCAGGAGCGGCTACAGTTGCTGCTGAAACCGTAAAGCGTAGGAAATATGAACACCTCGATGCGAAATATATTCTTGTGCCCTTCGCGGTTGAGGGGCTCAGAAGCAAGAACCCTGGTGACTGAAATTTCAGCGCGCCTCCGTGAGGTTACGGGTGATCCAAGGGCTGGCAGTTACTTCGTCCAAAGAATTCTATTGCAGCGCAGACAGGAAATGCTGCTAGCTTAAAATAAAGCTTGTAAAATATTACATTCTCTCTAACTGCATTTTTACCGAGGATCTGCTTTACATCTTAGCAAGTGAAACAGGGTGTTATCACGTTTGCGCATCTCCTGATAAGCGAGCTGTCGATGACACTCGCGTGTCTGTGATTTGATCTGATAACGTTATACGGGATGTTACAGTTTGCGCTATGATACTTTTGCTCTATATCCAGGTTACAATAGATGGAATGCGCATATAATTTGCAGTTCTATATAAGAATTATTCATTGATTGAATTTATGAAAACATGACAATATATAATATAATATGACGATACGTTGACGTATGCGGCTTGACTTGAGACAACTAGTGTCTCAAATTTGCCTTTGTAGAAATTAATGCACTAATCAGCTGGCAAGTTGAAAAAAACAACTGGAAATAGTACCTACTATGATTGTTTAAAGTTCTACGGTCGTGTTTTCTAGCACTAAGTCTCACAATAAAAAAAAATGGGTTGCATTCCGGGAGTGCCGGTAGAAGTCAAAACTCGCCTTTGCGGCGGTCTCAGGTGATGTGTCCGTCTTACGAATATTCGATTATCGCGTCTCCTGATGCAAGTTTAAAATTTTTTTACCCATCCCAAAAAGTGCAAACCGCCGCTTAAGCAGTTTTTAATTCAAAAACACGACAGCTTCAAAAACAAATGTCACTCAGTGTCCCTCGGGTCAACAACCACATTGAAACTGCTAAAATTTAAAATGTATTTCTTTTTAAATGACATTACGTCAGAAAAGTGTAATGATAAAATAGAATTGTGAATTTTCTTCATAAGATGTATTCTGATAAAATATTTTCTCTCTGTCGGATAATTTTATTAGTGACAGTAACACCACAAAATCACCTACCATCGGTTTCAAAACTATTCAAGCGTTTAGAAATTCATTATCATTTCAGCTGTAAAAAGTCCACAGCTGGACAAACGCCTCTCGCAAGGATTCTTTGACTCATGGAAGGATATTGCCATACTCACCATGCTTGGCAGGCGGGTCGCTGCACGCAGTTTCTTTGGCTTCTTGTATTTCCGACGATCTACCCAATGGAAGCTTTTTCAAGCTAGGAAAGGATAGGAATAAGTTGGACTTAGGAAAATAATTAATAATAATAATAACTCTTTATTGCATCAAGGATTCATACAAAGGGATTCATTATTACGAAATAGGATGTACAATGGCGGCCCTATCGCTAAAGCAATTTCTTACAGGCAATTAAGTAGGACTTCAATGAATGCGAGAGGTAGGTAAGGCGCAAAATTATAATCTAAGTTAACAATATGCTAAATAAAATACTTATATCATAATCATTTCGAGTAGGTGTCACGGTCAATCGACCATGCACACCCTGGTGTCAGAGTTCTTCGGAACCGCCTCTCGGCCTCTGACGTGATTCCTTTAACGACTACCAGATGGCAGCCGGGACCAACGGCTTAAAGTGCCTTCTAAAGCACGGAATCATCTTCATTATCAAACAATCAGGTGATTCAAGCCTGCAATGTCCTACCCAAACTGGAAACACTAAACAAAGTATGCTACCCGTGGGAATCGAAACCACGACCCCCGGGTCTAATGCCAGACGCCTTAACCACTGGATCACAGAGGCTGTACTCTTATATAATAATCATACATATATAAAATAGATAATGAATATATACTATAATAGGTACATATATAACAGACTTATCAAAATCAAGACTTATCATATGAAGGTATTGTAATACTACTCACAGGGATGAATGAGGGAAAAGCAAGTAGCAGCCCGGTAGGCCGGGGCGTATACCCGATGCACTACCGGACAAGCTGTTGAGGATGAGAAATGTCCTGATCATAAGTAAAGAAATTATTGTGGTATAAAAAAACTAATCTATGGACAAACATGAACACTAATAACAATACACTCTTATTTGAACAGTCGTGTAATAAAATGTCCTGGAAGAATTATACTTTTCAGTATATTTAAGATTTTTGTAAAGTAGCAATTTCAGTTGGCTTTGTCGTAATTTAATTAGCCGAAACAAAAAGAAAGAATAGGTAGAGGCTCAGGCCTCTGGTCTAATTAATTCAGCCAGTTGTATTCCGTGCAGAATACAAACACTTCACACACTAGTTAAGGCTCGCACCCGTTTTCCCGTTTACCTTGTTTCTACTTTTTACACCTATATTTTTAGTCGTTCCCTCAAGGTATCCTCAACTTATAGAAATCTGTATCCTTAGTAGAAGCCCGATGGCTCAGTGGGCTTGAGCATTATCATCGCTTACGCATGTTAAGCAAACCCGGGCGCGGTCCCGACTTGGATGGGTGATCACAAGTGGAAAAAAAATTTACATCGTAAAATCATACTCCGTGCTTCGGAAGGCACGTAGATGCCGGCTGTCATTAAGCTTAAAAAATCTGACATTAGTGTTGACCACTTGCACACATAGCCGTGTGGTATCCGGTAGCCGTGTGGTATCCGGCAGAGTAGAATAGGACCACTCCAAGTCTTCCCGTGGATGTCGTAGAAGGCGACTTAGGAAATACAAGCTAAACAAAGCTTATAAACATCTAAGAGACCTCTCCAACCCGTCTGGCCAGCGTGGAGAGTGTAGGCCAAGTCCTCTGGCTGCTCTGGCCAAGTATGGCCCTAGTAGTACAGAGAGGGTCGTGCTCCTGTAGTGGAGACTAAAAAGGACCTGATGATGATGATGACTTGCACACACGAAAAACAAAAGTAGGAAAAGCATCCCCGACCCATGACGTTTCATGCCGACCCTCATTTGAAGTGAGGCAACAAATTATCAATGTTGGGCAAACTGTCGATTTAAGGTGTCGTCCGCTGAGACACGAAAGTTTGAGCAAACAACTTACATTACGGGTGTTAGTATCTTTTTAGTCCTAGTAAAAGATTGTATCTCCTAATATCAGTATGTATTCTTGTATGCTCCTTATTATTTTGGGAGTATTGCGTAGCATGCGAAACGCGAGTTCATGCATGCAATTAACAGTATTTTCTTGTGTACGAAAACGTCTACTTTGTCCTTTTCAGTATCACTGGCTATATCAATGTGACAAGATTTCATGATGCTTACAGTAATGAGTAGTGATGTGTTGTGCTCGAAATTTTCGAGAACGGTGACTAAGGTTCGGAAATTTTTCCCGAGAATTTCATCTGCTTTCTCTCAAGTGCGGGAATTATTGAGAAATTCTCGAGAATTATTGGAAATTTCCTGCAAATTTCCGTGAGAAGGAATTCATGAAAACAGAGAATTTCTCTCCGGCACATCACTAGTAATGAGTATCAAACAAATATAACTACTCCCTATCGCATTTACAATATTAGTTTCGAATAAAATAGCAGAAAGCGATTATGTATTATTATACATGAACATAAATAAATCCAAAGCGGAAATTACTATTTAAACTTTCCGTCGCTCAATAGTTAGGTTAAGTCTACAATATGCGGAGACCCGACAAATTTTCAAAGAGATCTCCGCACGCCTAATCGTTGTTTCCGGTGATCTAAGGACAGGTGCGCATTTTGGTCAAAGACTGAGTCTGGCCATCCAGCTTAAAAAAAGCGAAATGCCGCCAGCCTTTTGGGCACCCTACCAGCAGACTGCAGCGATTTGGAATCCATATTTTATCAATTTGATGTGTTTTTTACATAAATTTAATTTTTAATTTAATTTAAGTTTTAAGTCAAAAGTCAAAGTCAAAGTCAAAGTCAAAGATTTTTATTCAAAATTGGATACATGTATCTCTTTTTGAACGTCATATTTTTATTTCTTATAAATTTTTTAATATATGCAAAATTGAAATACTACTAGCGTTTCGGAACGACCACTGGTGAGAAGAATACGCCGAAAGAAACTCAATCCAGACTTGGTCCCTACGTGCCTGAAGGGCTCCGAATACATTGTTAACATTAAACACAATTTTTCATACTATAGATTAATTTTAACATTTAATAATTGTTAATATTAAATAAATTTATATAAATTTCAACGCATTTTTATCAGTTATATAATCATCAATGCAGTAATAAGCCTTTTTTAGTAACTGGTTTTTTACAATCGTTTTGAACTTAAGTAAAGGCAGACCTAAAATTTCTGCAGGAATTTTATTATAGAAGCGTACTCCTAGACCCAAAAATGAATTCATAGTTTTCTGCAATCGCAATACTGGTGTAGCTAATTTATTTTTATTTCTCGTGTTTCGGTCATGGATATCACTATTTTTCTTATATAAATCAAGATTATAGCGCACAAATATAATATTCGCAAATATGTACTGAGAAGGTAAAGTTAAAATATTTATATCTTTAAACAGTTCTCTGAGAGATTCTCTAGCACCAAGTTTATATATAGATCTAATAGCGCGTTTCTGCAGGACACATATAGTGTTTACTTCTGCAGCGTTACCCCATAGTAAAATCGCATAAGACATAACACTATGAAAGTAACTAAAATATACCAAACGCGCAGTATCAACATCAGTCAGTTGTCTAATTCTCCTGACAGCATAAGCTGCAGAACTAAGTTTACCCGCTAACGTAGTAATATGGGCACCCCATTGAAGCCCGGCATCAAGAGTTATTCCAAGAAATGTTGTTTTATCAGTAAAATCTAGTGGTTCATTATCCATTACTATTTGTGTTGGAATTTTTGTAACATTTGGTAAGCAAAATTTGATACATTTAGTTTTCTTAGCGTTCAACAATAGATTGTTCGCTGTGAACCAATCCAACACTTGAGCTAAAGTACTATTAACCACGTCAAAAAAATTAGTCTTTCAATTTTGAAGACAAAAGAAGTGTCATCGGCAAATAGTACAGCCTTACATGTATTGACACAGTAAGGTAGTTCATTGATTTAAATGAGGAATAACAGAGGCCCTAGGATAGAGCCCAGGGGTACGCCCATCTTAACCGATGATCCGGAGGATTGTACCCTATCTAAACTAACTTTTTGAGTTCGGCCACTTAAATAAGATTCAAGTAAATCGCGAGATTTACCTTTTATTCCATAGTGCTCCAGCTTGGAGAGAAGGGTATCGTGGTCTACGCAATCAAAGGCCTTGGAAAGATCACAAAAAACACCAATAGCATTTTGTTTTTCCTCCCAAGCCTCATATATGTATTTCAACAGAGCTACACCCGCGTCTGTAGTTGACCGACCCTTTGTAAATCCATACTGTTCACGATGGAAAAGGCTATTTATGTTAAAAAAAGCTAATAACTGATTAAAAATCATTTTTTCAAATATTTTACTAAGCGCTGGCAGAATAGAAATGGGACGGTAATTAGTGGGATCATTTTTATCGCCAGATTTGTACAAAGGAATGACTTTACTTAACTTCATCAAGTCAGGAAATGTCCCAGTATCTACACACTTATTAAATATAGAAGCTAAATATGGTGCAATTGCTTCAATGATGTTACTTATGACAGCTACAGAGATATCCCACAAATCTCCAGTTTTCTTATTATTCAAACTCTTAAATGTATCAATGATTATTTGAGGTGTTACATGTTGAAATATTAAATGATTGTTACATTCTGGTATACAGCTTGTTAATAGTTTTTTAGATTCCTCAGATGATGAACATAAGGAGGCAGTAGTATTTACGGGAATGTTAGTAAAGAACTCTTCGAAATATTTTGCGACGTCTTCATTAGTACTGAGGATCTTATTATCTACTTTTAATTCTATTTTGTTGTCACGATTTTTAGTTTTCCCGGTTTCCATGTTAATAATTTTCCAAGTGGTATTTATCTTATCATTAGAATCTAGAATAGCTTTTCTTGTATATAAAGATTTTGCGCACAGGCACGCCTTTTTAAAAACCTTAGAGTAAGTTCTAACATAATTAATAAATTCAGTATTTTTATTGTAAGCTTTCATAGCTAATAATTCGTATAACCTGTTTCTACTAACGTAAATACCAGTTGTAGCCCATTCACTAAATTTTTTACCGATATAGTATATAGTATTTAGTTTAGAATGATTTATATGTATCGATATGTAAAGAACCCCTATTTAATTCATGAAGAAATGATTTAGACTGTCGATATGAACAACTTTTCCTATAGGACCAATGCTGGTAACTTAATTTTTTTTTGTACAAAGTACATAGAGTATATTTTATCCCGGGGAAAAACTGTTTCCGAGGGATCGACATTGACGCAGGCGGAGCCGGGGGTGAAAACTAGTATTGTATAAGGGCAAATGAGTGCGAGAACCCTACGTAACCCAATAAAGGTACGTAATTCTTGCGCATCCTTTCATTTATATTAAAAGGTGCACAAACCCTGACAACTTTGCCAAATTGCTTAAGTTAAGTTCGGACCTGTGACATTGTGTCTGAAACTTTTTATGCCTGTTACCTCTCTCCCGAAATGAAATTAATATTGCTTTTTACGTAGTACTTTGATGTAACTATACTCTGTTAAAACAACATCAATATTTCAATTTCCTTTTTATAGTTTGGTTGCAAATCCATTAAAAATTAAATTGATTCTCTTTGTTTTTAATGCTAAAATATTTTTTGTTGTTTTATTCATTAGTATGTCACTTTTTTACCAAATTTTTAATAATTTAATAAGGACGAAAATGATTTAGTCAACCACTCTACCTTTCTACCTCAAGTAATGAATCAATAATCATAAAATTTTGCATTTACGTTAACTGGGGAACGGATGGACATTGGCTACCTTTTATTTCGGAAAAAAAAAGATCAACATTAGTCATTAACGCAGACGAAGCTGTAGGCGAAAGCTAGTAAAACCATAAATGCTTTTAAGTTATTTAGTACATTTTGCGTGCGGCAATGTTTCGCTTTTAGTTTCATCTTTACAATGTCTGTTTGTTTTTCGTGTGTGTAAGTGGCCAACACTGGTGTCAGATTTTTCAAGCTGCCTAAAGGCATCTGACGTAGTTTAATGACTGCCATCAATGATTATAGCCGGGACCAACGGCTTGACGTGCCTTCCGAAGCATCGAGGAGCTCGAGATATTGTTATGCTACTTTCGGTCACCCATCCCAGTGGAGACTGCGCCCAGGGTTGCTTAACCTGCATAACCGCTGGGCTCCTCATCAATGTAATTTTTCAAATGCAAAACCATCACGAAAACGATATGAAGACATTTTCAAGCTTTTATTTCGTTTCACATATCCTGCAGGCCTATTTGCTAACTTAGTGTACAACGTTTTGATAGTCACTTTAAGATACATTACGTTTTATATATCTTAAATAAAAATAGTCAATCATACGAAAGCCGCAATGTATTTTGAAGTGAATATCAAAAAGTAAGAAAATAGGCCGGCAGGCGTCAGTGTGCCCTTGTCAAAAAAAAAAAAACAAAAAAATGTGAGTGTCATATTGTATTGTAATATCCTTTGTCTTTTTAGACCAGAGCCGATATTTTTTGAAATATAACTAAATTATAGTAGGAGACACCTCTCCAACCCGTCTGGCCAGCGTGGAGAGTGTAGGCCAAGTCCTCTGGCTGCTCTGGCCAAGTATGGCGCTAGTAGTACAGAGAGGGTCGTGCTCCTGTAGTGGAGACTAAAAGGACCTGATGATGATGATGATGATAGTAGGATTATGAAACCCATCAAATGGAAGAGAATACACCAAAGATTAAAGGAAAAATAAATTTACGGGCAATCTAAGGTCGGGAAGTGGGAGGGGGTGAGCTTTTAAGGGTAAAACAGTTTATCTAAATTTCCGGCAAAACTACAAGTCCTGTGGAAAAACAAGAGAACTGTAGCTTCTAAAACAAGAGAATGATAAAACTTAAAAAAATATATGATGTACCATGCGACCTTCTACCGAAAATTGGTTTGATAGTAAACCGCAATTTACTTTTCATTTGATCAACTCAAATATAACAAGAACTTTTATATTATGTTACTTGCTACTACGGAACCCTTCATGGCCGCATTTTTAATAGGCCTAAGTCTTGGATATTTATCTATATCAGTATTTATTATAATATATAGAAAATTGAGTTAGTATCCTAAGAATCCCACGATACAAGTCCGCAAATAACTGTGGGGCAACCAACCTTTCCTACGGCCCGGGTTACCCTTGGTGTTGTTTTTTCGAAGAAGCTCATAGAATGCAATAGCATTACGGAAATACATGCATGGATTGCCAATTTAAGTATAAATGTCCAATATTTGTAGATAAAAAAAAACTAATATTCTTCCACCGGTACTTTACTGCATATATTTGTATTTTTATTATCTACTAGCTTTCGCCCGCTCCACCCGCGACAATGTCGATCCCTCGGGTATAGAACTTTTTTCCGGGATAAAAGGTAGCCTATGTCCTTCTTCGTACCAGAGAACTTGTATGCAAAATTTCATGATGATCGGTTCAGTAGTTACGGCGTGAAAGCGTAACAAACAAATTCACTTTCGCATTTATAATATTAGCTAGGATTCCAACACTTTATCGCACCACCCATAGTATATCTCGGTTTGACTGGCAGAGAATGTTATACGGCATTAAGTCCACCTGTTTGTACTTTTTAATATGGAATCAAGTTTAAATAAAAATATATTTATCTCGTATTTCAATCAAATAAGACCACTAACTTGATCTGTTTGGGCTAGCTTCTTCGCTGACAGAGATAAAATTGCATTTAATCTCTGTCAGCCAACCGCTACCTCTCCGTCTGCCGCTCCGGATGGTACCTGGTTCAAAGGTTATCCATAGCCATTCAGAGGGGCAATCTACCTAGCATAATGGGTACCTTTGAGCTGGGTATGGTACGTGTACGGCATTTTTGATTGATTTTAATTAAGATTTATTTTAATCATCATCTTCATCACCATCAGGTCTTTTTAGTCTTCACTGCAGGAGCATGACCCCTTTCTGTACTACCGGAGCCATACTTGGCTAGAGCAGACAGAGGATTTGGCCTACACTCTCCTCGCTGGCCAGACGGGTTTGAGAGGTCTCATTGATGTTTATGAGCTTTGTTTAGCTTGTATTTCCTAAGTCGCCTCTTACGACATCCATGGAAAGACTTGGAGTAGTCCTATTCTACTCTACCGGAAACCACACGGCTAATTTAAATGATAATTTTAATGTTAAAATGCAATTTTTTCAAATTCTTGTCATCATCATTTCGAGTAGGTGTCACGGTCAATCGACCATGCACACCCTGGTGTCAGAGTTCTTCGGAACCGCCTCTCGGCCTCTGACGTGATTCCTTTAACGACTACCAGATGGCAGCCGGGACCACCGGCTTAACGTGCCTTCCGAAGCACGGAATCAATTTTATTATCAGACAATCAGGTGATTCACGCCTGCAATGTCCTAACCAAACTGGAAACAACTAAACAAAGTATGCTTCCGGTGGGAATCGAACCGACGACCCCCGGGTCAACAGGCAAACGCCTTAACCACTGGACCACGGAGGTTGTTCAAATTCTTGTTAGTTCGCTGAACAAATTAATCTAGCTAGTTCCTATTCATCAAAACGTCCTGGCTTAGCACTTCATCCTCACATACGTCGTCACAATGCACAAAATTACAGTTCAGACCATGCGAAGTAATGTCTCACGGCCTTTGTACTGGAATTGCGGAATTACTAGTCAAAGGTCGGCACCCATTTGAGTTGAATATTTTATGGCGCAATGATGGGTTTGCGGGAGAAAATAGTTGTGGATGGATACTTAAAACACTTAGTAAACGTGAAAATTTGGTATTAGGAGAGGACATGACCAAATAATACATCATCATCATCATTTCGAGTAGGTGTCACGGTCAATCGACCATGCACACCCTGAAGTCAGAGTTCTTCGGAACCGCCTCTCGGCCTCTGACGTGGTTCCTTTAACGACTACCAGATGGCAGCCGGGACCAACGGCTTAACGTGCCTTCTGAAGCACGAAATAATCTTTATTTTCAGACAATCAGGTGATTCAAGCATGCAATGTCCTAACCAAACTGGAAGCAACTAAACAAAATATGCTTCCCGGCTATATTCTTGTTAAGGCTAGTGTAAAGAATAGCCATTTTGACCCGAAAAATAGAAGGTATAATCAAGGCTAGGAGAATAAGGGTAGGCTAAGAATAACATTCACGGGCCAGATTAAGGAGAAGACAAGATCAGTATAAGAATGTGAAGCGGATGGCTGAGGATAGGCAGGCATGGAATTTACATCATCGACAAGAAATATCTGAAATAAAAGATAAATGGATAACTTCATTGAGTTTTTCAATCAATTGTAAAGTGTTCTGTGGTGCAGTGGTAGCGCTTGTTGACACGGAGTCCTGATTTTGATCCTAGGTCTCGATGAAACTTAATCTTTTTCAAACCTGTGAGTCAGATGATTATCTCTATAACTACACATTTACTCTAAAATATTTTGCATGATAACAGCTTACATCTATGAGGTACTCGTAACTGAATCGGTATGATTTGTTCCTTTATATTTTTTTAAATTATTATTTTATTAGCTTTAGAACCTTATTGAACGTTGTTTGTTTTTTTTTACAACACACAATTAGTGAGGACGAAATTGTTACGTATGTATAGTACGTTAGTATATTAGTTATAATTTTTTCAGGCATATTACGGTTGAGCAAAAATCTGAGGAAACATGTTTTAGGCGATGCAGTTAACAACCCATCACTATATTGATTCCGTTTTCAACTTACGCACCTGATACGATGCCTTTTGGTCTTATAGACCTAAGTTCTGTCTACCCTGGAAGGGAAAAGACGTGATAAAATATCGCAATACCTGCTCTGAGTACTCGGAGAAAATTACTTCTAACTAGTTGGAAACAAAGGCAACTACGTACAGGTAACCAGGTTTAGATGACAGTAAACCCTGGAAATAATGTAAAAGGAGTTACAAAAGTAACGCTGCCAAAGTTGAAATTTCTTAGACGAGATCTAGTCGGCAAGGTATCAGACCTTTTTTACCCTACTGAAGAAAAGGAGGGTAATGCATTTTAGCATATTTGGCTTGTTGCTTTTAATATAGGTGTCAGTGAGTTTTATTTAATTACTAGCTGTTGCCCGCGACTTCGTCCTCGTAAATTTCTAGTAGGTACAATAGGTAGAAAGAAGGCCTGTTCTTATTTACTTACATAAGGGAGGAGTCCAATACTGGTAAAAATCATCTTAGGTAATAAATTAATCACCCCTTAGACTGAATTTACAATTTGATGTTTCCAATTTCATTCTTCGAACGGAAAAAGAGTTTAAAGTGTACTGATGGTACGAAAACTGCATTATATTTAACAATTAAATTTTAAGTACAACGTTATTGAAAGACCCTAATTAAAAAATAATAATTTTACCTTGTTTTGTGTCAAATAGAGAAAACTGCAGTCACAGCTACACACACACGGTATAAAGTTATCACCCATAAAAATACAAAAAGCGTATTCATACTGTTAAGTGCTTTTCAAGGCAAATCTAATGAGCCCAAACACGATGGGTCTAACTTCTTGAGTTTAGAAGTGCCTATAACCACTTTTCGATCATCAGGTCAGGTTTATTAGGTGAGACATCTCCGTGGCCCAGTGGTTAACACGCCAGCCTGCAACACGGTGTGCCCGGGTTCGATCCCCGGTCAAGATGGTAAATGATCTTTTTCAGATTGGTCTGGGTCTTGGATGTTTATCTACATATGTATTTGTTATAAAATATAGTATCGTTGAGTTAGTATCCCATAACACAAGTCTCGAACTTACCTTGGGGCTAGCTCAATCTGTGTGATTTGTCCGTAGATATTTATTATTTATGGTACCGTAATATTGCATTGTCATCTGACATTCATAACTCCACAAAATGTCAGCTCAATCGGTTAATAAAAATAGCTTCAAAATTTGGTTCAAACGTACAAATTGTAAAGTTGTAACACAGTGCAATGAAGCTCTAGGAATCGCCAGGCATACTTGGATATCAATATTACTTTGAAAATGAACCTTTACCTTATACGGCAAAGGCATTGCGAGAAGTTCTCAGATATGCTGCGGTAAAACTTTACCTAATATCTCATTGGGGATGCTCGGTCACTTGGCTCGGCATTCGAACCTTCTGACCTGTTTCCAACTAGCTGGCAATTGAGTATTAAAATTGCTAGTTCCTAGAATCATTTATTGAATGTAAGTGTTTCATGCTCTACAGTTCAATAAAAACTTAGAGATTGCCAGAAGCGTTTTGTTCCACGCTAAAAAATCATAAACTAGTAAATGACAAGAAGGCTGGCAATTTCTATGGACATAGAATAAGCATTGTCATCTAACGAGGGAATTCTGCCAGCCTTCAGGATGGGTTCCATATAACAATGACCTGAGGGATATTTTTATTTATAGATCTTGAGCTTTTATTTATTTACGTAGGTATTAATTAATTATTCTTTTAGCTTAGTTAATTATAGTCTATATAAAACTAAGGTTAAGATATTGTGACTTATTTTTACTTTACTTACTCTATGGCTTTAAAATTTAGACCGTTTTATTATAAAATGAGGGCTAACTTTAGTATAGTTTAAACCATTATCCGACCAAAATAAATAGACACTTATAACTTTGACGTGTTGTCAACAGTAACTGTCATTGTCAATTTGTCTTGGTCGGATAATGGTTTAAACCATGAACTAAAGTCCTCGTTTTATAATAATACTGATAAAGTTTCAAATTACTTGTCACTAATTCCGAAGTGGAGATGAATAGGCAAAAAAGCGGACTACAAGCTTCAAACTATCATAGCTGAGAATGCAAAGAGAGAGTGATGTCACTAGATAGTTTAGCGTCACATTTTCCACTTATTTTGTTGGATATTGTGACCATTGGTTATGCGATCATCAAAACCTACTCAACAGATCGCAAAGACATTATACAATTCTTTTCAAAGAAAAAAAACACGATTGCGATACCAAAGGTAATTTATAATTACACCCCTGATTTTGGCAGGGCGAACTAGGCGGGTTCGAGCTTCTTCATATTTAGCGTCCCAGTTTAAAAGTGATTCAGCATCACCCAAACATGTCATGTAACCCACTCCGTTAACATTTCTTAGTAAACCTTTTTCAGTTACGGAACCCTAAAACATAAGTTAGTCACTTCTTAAACTTTCTCGTAGTGTACAATATAAAACGCTAAACGCTTTTCTAACTTATTCCGAGTGCATTAAATAATACAAAGGCTTTCTTTGTGCAGCGATACGACAAGAATAATAATTTTATGAAAAGCAATATTTCACACCCACCGCAATATTTTTATACCACGGAATTCATAATTTAACAACGTATTAAAGTCTATTAAGTCTTCTCAGATCTCCTCAATTCTTCTTAGACGTTTCCTCAATTAAGTCGAGGAAGCAACTGACATACTGTCTACTTGTCTAAGTTATCCTCTAATACACTTAACTTGAGGAAAATTTGAGCAAATGACTTAAAAGCGGGTGTTAATCTACGTAGTTATTAAGTCTCTCACCACAACACAAAGGATATCTTAAAACTCTCTTGGATAGTTTGAAAAACTTAGCTAAAGGATATCAAAATGTCGGAGAGCAAAGTTCCTCGATACAAATAATATCCAGTCTTATTAGGATAGTTTAAAAACTTCACAAAAGGAGGTAAATGGAGGGTATGAGGTCGAAGCCCTGCGCCGCAAAATAAGAAAGAGAAAGAAAATTACATCGTCCTGTATAACATGTGCCATACACATGCACGGCTGCCAAAAAAGAAGTGTATTGCTATTTGAGCTCATGTATATTTCATCATCATCATCTCAGCCACAATAAGTCCACTGTTGGACATAGGCCTCCCCCAATGATTTCCAATACGACCGGTTGAAAGCGGTCTGCATCCAGCATGTATATTTGGAGTTTATTTCTACCATACTCCTAAAAACGCATCGATGGATTTTGACATAAATCCTAAGAATCCTTACTACTTCCCGAGTGGCATAGGCTATATTTTTTTGGCAGGGCAGTCGTGTTTTTCTTTTATTTGAAAAAAACCTTGTTTCATAGAGGACACTTGGTTTTTATAAATATGAGTGCTTTTTATATTGTATAAGGCTTTGAAGTTGCGAGTACAATTAACATAGTTATATTTTAAGCTCATGGTTATACACCTTATTTAAATAAATAAGTATATAGGGACATATCACACAAATTGAGCTAGCCCTACAGTAAGTTGTGAACTTGTGTCGTAGGATACTAACTCAACGATACTATATTCTGTAATAGATACTTATAATATAGGTAAATAAACATCCAAAGACCCAGGTCAACCTGAAAAAGAATGTTTTCCATCTTGACCTGGCTAGGGATCGAACCCGGGAACCCTCGTGTCGCAGGCTGGCTTGTTAACCACTCACTGCGCCACGGAGCTCGCTCTATATCTAGTAGGTAGAATTGTCTCTTCGACAACATCTTCAATAGTTAATAGTACGGTCGGAAATTTGGTATTCGGGTCCAATTTGAATAGATAACATAAAATGATTTTATCATAGACTGCTCATAGAACTAGCTATGTTTTTTCTAGAGAGTTTACCAAACGTGGCCTTCAGGCCGTATTACTTTGTATTACTTTAGGCTCTGTCCACCTCGTACAGGATAAAGATGTAATTACTTTGTATGTACAAAACATGACGTAAACATTAAACTGTCGCGAAATATTACATTTATATCTTTAACGGTATATTTCTAATACATTAAATGGAATTATTCGCTTTTTAATGTGAAAAACGATTATGGCAAAATCATTTACCGGCCTTTCAGTAATAGAAGGAGCGTAAGTTTTATAGCTATTTACGTCAAGCGTGAATCCTTTTTCTTATTTCATAAAATAATAACTTATTATCTTTTTTTAACGGATTACAATCTTACGGTCACAGAATTCAACAAGAAATGTTTCGAATTCAGTAATATCTCCAAGATATATCTAATTCATTCTAAAAATAAACATTTTCCTGCGTACTTATCTTAAAACGACACGACAATAAGCCATGTTTTAAAAGCATTTACATATATTTCCGTTTTCTGGAAATATTATTAATGTATAAAAATAAACGTTGAATTCGAATTCCAGTTTTGTAAGTACGTAAGAATTTGAGACTTAGAGAAATATCTTTAAATTTAGGAGAAATATCTATAAATGTATGATGTAACAGATATCAGTTTTGGTTGATACATTCATTCATTTATTTATTGTATTCATGGTTAAATATTAATAGGCTTAATAATAATTATACCTAATAAAAAAATAAAATAAAAAAAGACTGTGTCAAAATAAAATAAAACATGCGTATGAAGGTCATTCGGGGCGTGACGTCACGGGTTTTAAAATATCATCATGTCAAGTGTATCGCGTACACGGAATAAATAAGACGAGGACAAGAACAAATTATCATTAAGTCATAGTTGGTCTAGTTTGAATACGTTATAGTTTATCTATATAAGAATCTATTATAAGATAAAATACAACATATATAAGAATCTATTATAAAAATGAAGTTGAATTCATTAGCATACGTTTAAGGAGTGACTCAGACCACGGATCTGAACAATTTTCATTATGGGACCAACTTCGAAATCGTGAAAAAAATATCTGCTCTTTCATACAAAAGTGGAATATCTACTTGGCCAAAATCTATGGAACAGCCTTTTCGCTTTGCTTTCGCTCAGACTTGAGCTCTGACAGCAACTATTATTCGTAGGCTCTGACTAAGCCCTTACCGATACAATTTACCCTATCAAATATCATAAAGTCTTACCAACACGCTAAACGTGGCCTTTGGGTCTGTCCCCCCCGAAATGGATAAAGACGTGATAATATGCATACATCACAAAGTTTTCGTAAAATCCTAATCGTAAGATAAGTATTAAAAAGAAGCACGATTTGAAACAAAATCGTCTACTAAAGGAAATCTGAAATGTCAGTTACTTTCTGTTCGGTTCAGGCGCTTCTGACATTCTATTTAGTGGAGATAATTTATCAAAGGCATTTAGAGCCTACGAGGGTTTATTATGGCAGTAACAATCTGACTATGATAGTGATATTCACTATTAAAATCATCATTTTGATCTCAATTCGAAAGCAAAATGATTGTCTTATAGTTTTATTAATTCATTTGTGTTTATAGACAAATAATTTGTGGTCAATTGGCATCGTATAAATTATTTTTTATACTTAAGAATTTAGCAAACAAATGCCATGATCTTTTATAAATATACAGCTAAACAATATTTTTAGAAAAACAGTATAACAGCATCGATTTTTTTTTTTGGTTTTTATTTGGCAAGGCATTTCACTTAGAAATAGGATTATCCTGTTAAGAATTTTAACGATACCCCTACGAACCCCAAACGATATTTCATAATGGAATAAAGAAAGTCACATACATATTTACTTTGATTTATATAGACATGAGATCTAAAAATCAACACACTTATTTTTTTTTGCAGTCTCGTTATAAAAATCTAGATAGGTAATCTAGATTTATTAATCAGTTAATTAGACTTAGGAATAATGTAATCTTTTATGTTGAAGACAGATTTTAGCAATAACAAAACTAAAATCTATGTAACCATGTCAACTTAAATATGTTCAACAAAAAATAAAAACAACGACACGAAAATAAGAATCATAATTTTTCGACTACTGTATACGTCTTTCAAAAGAGATTTATCTTTTATTAGCTCCAGCTACTGTCCAGATTTGTACCATACCTTTTCCATTCCACCTTACCTTGTATTTCTATTTTTAAAACACAAACTGGAAAGTATAAAAACACGTATGTTATTGTTTGATTACGGCGTGTTGTTCAGAGATAAGCACTGTTTTGTTTAATTTTACGTACCCTAGGAAGTGTCAGTTATTATGCTAGCGTGTACATCACAAACCTCTTTTTAACGGAAACTTGTTCGATATCCTATTGTAATCCTTACTCTGAAGTTGGTGTTAATTTCACCTTTATATATAAAGAGTTTATAATACATACATCTGTGTATTATAAACTTTGTATTTTGTGAGATTCTATTGATTATACAGCTTTAAATAAAATATTTTATCGGATATATTTCTACTAAATAGGTATTGTATCTTTACGTAATCATTATCGGAAAACCAGACATTATGTTGTGTATCATGCGTAAAGTTTGATGCCCCGAGTTTATAGATTATAGCGTCGTATTACTGCAAAAACCGCTAATGTGCAAAAATCACATTTTGAGAAAACTTGACTTAAAGGTTTGAGAATAATTTTGTGTATGAAAGCGAAGACTTGTATGTACTTATTTTATATCTTTTAAAGCTTCATTTATCATTCTTTATAATTATTATATGAAACTTACTCAATTTATGTTTAATGGGCAATAAAATCTCAATTCAAAAAAATATGTCGCGTAATTTATGTCACTTAACTGGTTTTGGCTGTAAAACTAATTTTTGGTCTATTTCAGTAAGTAAAGCGTCTACTCCTGTATTTTTACTATCTTTAACTTTGTTCTTTAAGCAAATTAACTAGGACCTCAAAAATTATAAAAATCAATCGGTAGTTTTCGAGATTTCACGCCTCCGTCAGTAACATGACCGGTTTTACCAGTACGAAATATGAAGAAACCCTGATAAATGTAGCTTAACATCTTTTGTAATTAGTAAAAGTTATAATTTTATTAAACTAAGTACATGAGACAGCATTATTTTTAGTTTTTCTAAATAGAAACAAATGGTAATTATTAAAAAACGGCATGTTTATTATAAAAAACATTTTCTTATAGCAAAATAAGATTTCAAAAAGTAAAAATAAAATAGTTGTAGGTATAAATTTTTTGCGACTAAAGTAAAACGACCCAGTTGACAAAACTTAAAAACAAATCTTGGTTATATAATGGGTTCACATTGTCTAGGCGGTGGGATCGTAGTTTTTAGGTCCCACCGGAAACAAAAGCCACTAAAAAATCTTAAATTTATGGCCACACGACGATCTATACCACTGCAGACCTTCGAAGAAGCGGACGTACATCGGCAGCTCAATAGACAAATCCAGAAGGCCTTGCGACACGACATTCGTTCCTTTAATACCAAGCGTATTAAGGAGACGATAGAACAAAATAAAAGCTCCAAAGTGTTCGCAAAAGTCTATTGGGCAGAGCCGATTGAGTAAGCTAAAGAAGGAGAAGGCGCGACGCGGCGCGGCGAGATCGAGAGGTTTTATGAATAGCTGTTTACCTCAGTAGCCAAACCCATTATAAGTTTGACCAAAGATACAAGAGCCAAGCTTACCCGACACTATACCGAAGATATCCTGGACATCAGCCTATACCAGATGAGGATTGCTCTCAAACAGCTCAAGAATAACAAGGTGCTGGGCGAGGACGTAATCACAGCAGAGCTTTTGAAGGCGGGCGAAACGCCGGTATTGAAAGTCCTTCAGAGGCTCTTCAATTCCGTTCTGCTCGAAGGTGAGGCGCCAGAGGCATGGAACAGGCGACAATACCCTACCTCAAGAACTATAGACCCATCACGCTCCTGAGCCACGTCTATATGCTGTTTTCGAGGGTAATCATGAACTGTCTCACGAACAGGCTCGATGCCTTGCAGCCTCCCGAACAAGCCCATTTCCGAAAAGGCTATAGTACCATAGACCACATCAAAACGCTGCGGTAGGTTATACAGAAGACCAAAGAGTATGACCCATTTTGCATAGCGTTTGTGGACTATGAGAAGGCCTTTGATTCGATCGAAACATGGGCTGTACTTCAGTCTCTCCAGCGAGGCCTCATAGACCATCGGTATATCGAGGTGTTAAAGTGCCTATTCGTATACAGCAATGCTACTCCGAGTAAAGGAGCAAAGTATGAGGGCAATCCGACTACAGAAAGGTGTGAGACAGGAAGATGTGATATCCCCAAAACTGTTCACCGCTGCTCTGGAGGATGCCTTCAAACTGCTGGAATGGAAAGGACTTGGCATTAATATTAATGGCGAGTGCATCACTCACCTTTGATTTGCTGATGATATTGTTATCATGGCGGAGACGCTGGAGGACCTGAGTGCCTTGCTCAATGACCTCAATGAAGTTTCCCAACAAGTGGGCAATATATGAACATGGACAAGACGAAAATAATGTCAAATGTCCATGTTGCGCCTTCACCAGTGCTTGTTGGGAGCTCCATACTTGAATCTGTTGACCAATATATCTATCTGGGTGAGATGATCCAGGTCAGAAGTTCCAGCTTCAAGAATGACAAATCCGACTCGGCTGGGCAGCGTTCGGGAAGCTCCGCAGTATCATCTCGTCCAAAATACCTCAATGTCTAAAGTCGAAGTCGAAAGTATTCGACCAATATGTGTTACCAGTGATGACTTACGGGACCGAAACGTGCTCCTTTACTATGGGGCTCATAAGAAAGCTCAAGGTCGCTCAAAGAGCTATAAAGAGGGCTATGCTCGGCTCGGCAGAAACGAGGATATCCGTAGAAGAACAAAGGTCACCGACATACATAGCTCACCGGATTAGCTCTTTGAAGTGGATGCAGGCCGCTTCCAACCGATCATATTGGAAATCCTTGGGGGACTTATGTCTAGCAGTGGAATTCTTGCGGCTGAGCTGATAAATGACGTGATCAAAATTCAAGACTGTACTTTTTATAATGAGTAGGTAATAATAGAAAAAAATAATAGAACTGAACCTGTATAGTATAGGCTGTTTCTAAAATAAAAAGTTATGAAAATTTATATTATTAAAACTTACGCGAGATATCATTTTAGTCCCAAAATCCCAAGTAAATAAAGTATTTTTTTTATATCTTTATAATAAATAAAACGGTTTAACTCACGTATTTACAGTCGGAAAAATGCCGACAGTTTCAGCCTAGTCAGTAGGCCATCCTCAGGGCGAGTGTCAAGGATGTCCCAGCGCGGCCGTCAGATGATCATCTGACTAGGCTGAAACTGGCAGCATTTAGCCGAATAAAACGCGCTAATCTCAGGAACTACTGGTTCAAATTTAAAATTATTTTTGTGTTGGATAGTCCATTTATTGAGGAAGGCTTTAGGCTATAAAACATCACGCTGCGACTATTAGGAGCGAAGCATCAATAAAAAATGTTTTGAAATCGGGGAAAAATTATTCATCTATATTATTTAATCATAATAACAGAAATTGCCGAGGACGAAGTCGCGGGCAACAGCTAGTATTAAAATATAAAAAAATACTTTATTTACTTGCTGATTATTGGTTTCGTATAACGATATTAGATTTTTTTAACCTACTAAATAAAAACTCTGAATTTTGCAAGGAAGACCCCGGCAACAAGGGAACGTTTCTGGCAACAAGGGAATATTCCCTGGAAATTTGGAAACATTCCCCATGAACGTTCCCACATTTTTTGGAAATGTGTTGAATTAATGGAAATATTTATATAATACCTACCCATATCAATTAATGCATTTACTAGTTTAATATATTTGCATTGACAAAATAATTGTATGACAAATAAAATTACAACGATTTTGGAAATCTGGGGAATAGGGGAACGTTCCCGGGAACGGCACATCACTACTTGCGACTGAACAAAGTAAGGCATATAGTGATCAGAGTGAAGCTTGGACGTACTTAGTCAGTTTTAGCTGTTTAACGTTTCTCTTCAATCAAAAATAAGGTTACAGGTAAAATTAATAAAGTTACGAAATATTATATTGGATGTATAATTTGCAGTTTGAATAAACAAATATTTTCTGGAAAATAGTTTTAAAGATGTTTGACATTTTTTATCTGGATACATAACAAATAATGCAGTAACTCTGAACTTTTGCAAATACCAGGTATTGGACATTGGAACTTATTTCCAGAGCAAAATTTGCTATTATTAACTAGAATGACAATGCAAAAAAATGCTAAATACCGATGACTGGTTTTACTTGGAGAAAAATCATAAACCTAAAAATAATCATGGATATTTCAGTTTTTTCCTGTATATTTTATCACAAAATTAGCACTAAGTAACTTTATAGAAAAGTTATCTTTGTAATGGATGTTACTAGAGTAAAATGGGTTTTACTAATTTGTAGAGCATAAAAAACTGATTCTAAAACTGTAAAGAAAGCAATTTCGACAAAATGTCACATTAGCGGTTTTTGCAGTAATACGACGAAGATACTATTTTATAGATTTCAATATCGTCTATTTTCCACGTTTACATTCGTGTACGTGAGGTAGTAGTTACTTGAAACTACATTCCGTTATTAGCTACAAATATAACTAACTAGATAACATACCGATCTCTATAGTGTATTTGTTCAAGCTTATTTGCTAGCATAGGTGCGTGGGTTCGAATATCCTACCAACCTATATGTTAATCCAATTCCGTAATTGGAATGAAATATGTTTACAAGAAATCCTAAACCTAACTAATATTATAAATGCGAAAGTGAGTTTGTTTGTTTGTTACGCTTTCACGCCGTAACTACTGAATCGATCATCATGAAATTTTGCATACAAGTTCTCTGGAGTACGGAGAAGGACATAGGCTACCTTTTATCCCGGGAAAAAGTACTATTCCCGAGGGATCGACATTGACGCGGGCGGAGCCGCGGGCGAAAGCTAGTAAATATATATAAGTAGGTACCTATCGATTACAGACATCAGCCAAAAGAAATAAACTGATACTGCTTACTATAAGTTAAAAAAATACAAGAATATGATATGACATAGTTTTCATACGCCTTTTATTTTGATAACTTCTGGGCCCACAAATTCCTATATTGTGAAAGCTATACATCATCCATCAATTGACATTAAAGTAAATAGTAACGTTCCTCTTGAAAAAGCTTTCTCAAATTGTTTTAGACTAAATACGTTTGAGGTGAATTGTGAAATTAAAGACACAGTTTATTTTGGTTAGATTTTAAAAGTATGGAAAGTTTATTCAAGAAAATCTTGGTAAAATTAAAAAAAAGGTTACAATCTAAGAGTGAAAGTCGCGGTATCAGGTCACTCGTCCGTCTTACGAATTTTCGATCAGGTCACGTGTCCTGACGCGAGTTTAACAGTTTATACCCATCCCAAAAAGTGCACAACGCAGCTAAAAAAGTTACACTTGTTTTTTTTTTTATGTATTTCCGACGGCAAACGAGCAGACGAGCCACCTGATGGAAAGTGGTCACCGTCGCCCATGGACATCTGCAACACCAGAGGAGCTGCTGATGCGTTGCCGACTCTTAAGATACCTGTAAACACGCGTTTTGAAGGACCTCAAGTCATAGCACACAGGGAAAACCTCGGGAGGGAGTCCATTCCACAATTCGAAACACTATCTAAATTAAAAGTTAGATATACTTGAATAATTTCCAAAAGCCTAGTGCAAATTTAGAAACAAAGTTATACATAATCCAAATCAAGTTCCGACAATCAAGAATTAGCAATGTGTGGGTGTTAACTCGATAACAAGTTAAGTTATCTAAAGCTAACACTTATAGCGTTGATATTAACGCTTGCCTGCGCTGGCTAATGGGGAACTCGAGTGTGCTAATACCTTAACATGTGGTGCGACATAACACCTTTACACTTCAGCGGTTTGTAGGACACGCAAATACTATGTCACGGGGCATATAGATTCAGGGATATAGCTTGTAGTTTTTTTATGGCATAGGATGTCAAGCGGGTCACTAATGACGTAAATGGGTGACTCAGCCCATCAAAATCATCGTAATTTTGACGGGCCGAGTCACCCCTTCACGGGAACGTCATTGGTTGATGTTACCCGCTGTATAGTTAAGGTCAGGACTTACATAGGTCACAGTCATGTTTTTCATCAGCTTATAATATATGAGAAAGGAGTTTTTCCGTTGGTTGGGAAATTCGACTAAGCTGTACCTTCACATATGATCGGAAAATTGAATTAGAAAAACTATGGAAGCAGCATTGCGCTCAAAAACTGACACCACGCAAAGTAGATCAAAGTGGGCGGGGCTTAAAAAGTATATCTTTTCGCGAACTAGTCTGCCACGCGCTCCGTGATAGAAAGACGCTTCGATAAAAGTATTGAACGACATATTTTTTGTCTTCTTGTGTAGTAATGTAGTGCGGGAAACGGAAGAAAATACGGAAAAGTGACACTGGAGTAACTTATCATAGCAAGCGAAGCAAACTGCTGGCCTACCTACCTACGCTATGTTGACACCATAGCGTTCATTAGATAATGTTGACACCGCCCGTGACCTGGACGCGGTCAATCGCAAACTACCTTCGTCTATGTGTGCGTAAGTTTTTCGTAGTGATTTGAGTTAAGTTTGTTTGCGTAAATGGGTCTGATATTGAATCGTTAGTTGCATGAGAGTTACGCTTCCATAGTTTTTCTAATTCAATGATTTAGGGATATAGCTTGTAGTTTTTTTTATGACATAGGGCGGCAAACAGCAAGCGGGTCACCAATGACGTACCCGTAAAGGGGTGACTCAGCCCATCAAAATGATCAAATTTTTCTGTAGGACCAATACTGGGAACTTCATTTTTTTTGACATTTTCATACTAATTGCTGGGCCAGCCGAACACTTTTGTATGAAAATGTAATTTTTTTTAGTTCCTTGCATCCGCCTCATAGAAAAAGTCGTCATTTTGACTGGCCGAGTCACCCCTTCACGGGAAGGTCATTGGTTAATGTTACCCGCTGTACAGTTAAGGTCAGGACGTATATTAGGTAACAGTCATGTTTTTCATCAGCTTATAAAAATCTTCCATGCTGGTCTGGGAGAAAAGAAAAAACGTAGAATATGTCAGCTGCTTCTCTTCCCGCACAGATCGTAAAAGCCGATCGAGGGATTGGCTAAAATCTGCAAAATCCTGTCAACAGGCGATGCGGCTAGCAACCCATCACTATTTTGATTCCGTTTTCCATCTACACGCCCTCCAACATGCTAAATGTGGCCATAAGATCTTGTAGACTTAGGCTCTGTATACCCCACAAGGGAAAAAGACGTGATACTATGTATGTTTGTTATAAAAATGGAAAAGGGAGTTCCTCCGTTGGTTGGGGAATTCGACTAAGCTATATCTTCACATATGCTTGGACTAAAGCTAAGAACTCAAAAATACATTTGACCTAGACACATACACACAAGTAATTGTGATGTATGTGTCGTGTGTGTGGGTACTTGGATAAAAAATATTGTGTATATAAGTCTACAGTGATCGATACGCGTGTTTTACTTGTAGAGAGATCTACCTATATACCTAGTTCTCAGGCATCGGTATAGATATTTCTCAGTGGCGACGATAATTCGAACCGACGTGAAGTGAAACGAAATCAAAATGTCTATTGGCAAAATAGCGGAATTTTATTTACGGTCTGACAACTGGCGCTTATACCACAGATTACTAAATAGGTAGTACTCGTGTGGTATCTGGCAGAGTAGAATAGGACTACTCCAAGGCTTCCCGTGGATGTCGTAGAAGGCGACTTAGGAAATACAAGCTAAACAAATCTTATAAACATCTAAGAGACCTCTCCAACCCGTCTGGCCAGCGTGGAGAGTGTAGGCCAAGTCCTCTGGCTGCTCTGGCCAAGTATGGCCCTAGTAGTACAGAGACGGTCGTGCTCCTGTAGTGGAGACTAAAAAGGACCTGATGATGATGATGATGATGACTAAATAGTTTGGTTATACGTGGAACGTCTTGAACAGTACTTTGTAGTTAATAAAATTGCCAATGAACATAAGTACCTAAATTAATAACTGTGATCGGGTTGGAATGCAAAAGAGTTATTAGATTATACCTACAAATTGGCCGACTGGCTATACATTTAATAATAAATAAATATATATGGACAAACCACACAGATTCAGCTAACCCCAAAGTAAGTTCGAGACTTGTGTTATGGTATGGGATACTAACTCAACGATAGTATATTTTATACCAAATAGATATATAGATAAACATCCAAGACCCAGGCCAACCTAAAAAAAAATAACATTCTCCATCTTGTCCTGACCGGGGATCGAACCGGGGCACCCTCATGTCGCAGGCTGGCGTGTTAACCACTGCGCCACGAAGCTCGCCAACTATGTATGTTTGGGATTATCATTTTTTTTTATTTCCTGTCATTGATCCCAAAGGAATAGCTGTTAGTAGGAATATTGACTGGCTAAATTTACTGTCAACATTCAAAGAGTATTTTTACAGTATTTTTAGTATACTTTGAATATATTAAAGATTGGCAGGTTTTTGACAAGGGCGTTTTCAGTGTCACAGGCGATTTTCCCTATATGTTAAGTTTTCTGAAGACTACAACATCAAAGATATGGAATGTATTTTTAAGAAATCAGAGATGTCTGTATATTGTGTCCCATTCCATATTGATTCTTGACATACATTAATGATCAAAGTAACAAGGCTATTTTGATGGTTCAGTGATTTAGAATTTTCAGGTTTTTTTTGTGGTATAGGACGGTAAAGTAGCAAGCAAGTCACCTGATGGTAAGCTATCCGCGCTGCTCATGGACAACTGCAACACTAGGGTGTCACAGGAGCGCTGCCGGCCTTTCAAGTAGTTGGGTGAAGGACATGGGGGTAGGAAATGGGGGGAAATTAGTATATATGTTATACTTTGACAACTCGTGTTACAAAACCACGTGCTGGTATAATATGATATGTGCTTTACGTAAATTATATTTCAATATTTTGGCAACTTCATCATCTGACTCCAAAAAGAAGTTCGACGACATTAGTGGCATAGCAATAATTATGCCAGGCTGTAACATCGAAAGTCCTGAGTTCGATCCCTGGTCAGATTTGTATGGATAATGATCTTTTTAATTTGATCGTGGTCTGGGATGTTTATATATAGAATCGTCAAAGAATATACACTACGCGAGTATCGTTGAGTTAGTATCCTATAACACAGATCTCTAACATAATCTGTGCGATTTGTCCGTATATATTTATTATTTTTAATTTGATATTTTATATGTCTCCTTTACCAATCTTCCTATCCAGCTATTTCAGTATGGACGCTCATATACTGTGTAACTGTGAAATAGCGTTATCCTAACTAATATTATAAATGCGAAAGTGAGTTTGTTTGTTCGATTGTTTGTTTGTATGTTACGCTTTCACGTTGTAACTACTCAACCGATCATCATGAAATTTTGCATGCACGTTATCTGGGGTACGGAGAAGGACATAGGCTACCTTTTATCCCGGGAAAAAGTACTATTCCCGAGGGATCGACATTGACGCGGGCGGAGCCGCGGGCGAAAGCTAGTGAAGAATATTTAAACAACGTTAAATTTCAAGATTTAAGTAATTGTCCTATTTTTATATGTCGAGTTATGGTATGTACAAGGAATTTAAATCATAAATAAGGAAGAGAGATTTGAATTAATTTGCATTAAGATCTGATGAATACAAAGAAAATACTTGCAATAAAATTGGAGCGAGTTCAAGTAAAAACAATAAACAAACTGCATTTAGAGAGGTAAAAGAAAACATAGATCGGAAAATTCTTAACAACATCTTAGTATCTTAAGCTAATTAACTTTTGTTTTGGCTTTATTTTCTAGGAGCAGTATTTTCTAATTATTTGAAAAGAAATCTCTGTTATTTGATCGTGGTTTGAGTACTTTCTAGTGCCATCGTCAGCTACTGCGCTTTCGAGCCCCGGATTTATTATTATGCTTGCTTAGGAAAAGCTTTTACGAATATCTTAAGTCACCTCGTGCGACACATCAGAAAAAAGGAGCAGTCTTACAAATATATTAAATAAATAAAATGAATAAATGCACCATAAAATTAAAATAAACATACGGTTATCAAAAACAGGCTTCTTCAAAATGTCACAGAGGATCATTAGCAATAACTGCCTCCGTGGTCCAGTGGTTAAGGTTGCCTGTAGACCCGAGGGCAGTGGTTCGATTCCCCCGGGAAACATACTTTGTTTAATTGTTTCCAGTTTGACATTGCAGTCTGATCATTTGATTGTCGGATAAGAAAGATGATCCGCGCTTCGTAGGGTATGTTTCGCTGTCAGTACTGGTCGCCGTCTTTGACAGTGGTCGTAAAACAGAACCGGGTCAGAGACCTGTGGTTTAAAAGATCTGACACCAGGTTTCATCGGGTCATTCTTTGATTCAAGAACTCACACGCCATGTTGATGATTATTAAATACCTATCTTACTCTCTCTCTCTCTCTTGAGCTTATTTCTGTAAAAGTATATTTTTGACTCTTTTTTTACAACTCCATGGCTACACTATGTTTGACAGAGTGCTTCACGCGCATGACGTCATAATTATAAGGAATTATTAGTGAATCTAATCTAGATTATTTAAAGGATTCACATTGTTTTTAGTAAATAATATGAACCATAATGTGGAAGCTGTGGGAGAGAGACCACACTGCAGAAAATATTACGACCCTCAAGAGCGTGTTCCCCCGGCCACGATTTGTTCTGGCCCATCTGGAAGTGACTTATTAGATTGTGAAAGCAGGTGGGTCGATGCAAAGACAGTCAGGCCAAGTGGGGAATTACTTCGCAAAACGTGTGCGTGTGTCCTCACTCTCCCCAAACTATGACGCACTTTTTCCCGTGTTCCGGGTGCCCCATCACCTGCACTCTGGGCGACCTTCTTACATTATCCAAAAAGGCTTAGAAGTAGCCCATTACTGGGATGGAACAATATAGGATAACCAAATCAGCATAGTTTGGTTATCTTATATTTTCCAGCCCAATAAAGGAGAAGACTATAATATCGGTATAATATTCCTGGGGTTAGATTTAAAAGATTATTTGGGTCCTGCCTATGTAAATTTTATCGGAATCGAATAAAATAGATATCGAGTGATGAATTGAAATTCTTTACATAGGATGTGAAACGATTGAAACGAATAACCTTAAAATTACAGATTAAACAATTTCATTAAAAGAACAGTATTTCAGACAGTGATATTGAACTGAGAGCTGAGGTGAAAATATTTGGAATCTTCCTAACCTATTGACTACTACCTATTGTCTTAATAGAAGTGATATTGAAATTTTTTAAGAATAGATTATACAAAGTAAAACTATTAATTGCACTGCCTTTAGCATGGACTGTAAAATCTTTTTTAAGGCTTTGTAACACTTTTTATTCTCGTGCTTGTTGCCAGCTAATGTGTCTTTCTGGTCAACTGTCACTAGGTTTTTCTATAAGACAGAAAAGTTTTTTTTTATTCTGTATAACATAAATATGCATTTACTTCATAGTATGTATTTTATGTGCATGTGATTTAAGTTTTTATCTCCTGCTTGTAGGTTCATAAGAGTCATTCACAATGTCCCCTTGTCATCCCAAAGAAACCAGAAAAATTCAATACGTATCTTGGTCGAGATAGTGATGTGAACGCACCTTGTGACATAGATATCGATATATTGGCAGGATTGACCGCCGCGACGTAGCGAATGCAGACCGCATGGACCCGCACTCGTTAGACCGCGCTGTGCGGCTCGTGCAGCTGTGGAAACTAGACAACATGTACTCCTACCAAACCCGACCAAGGTACCGAATATCGATGTTTCCCAATCATCGATGTCCCATCCGTATTCGATGTTCTGCATGCCCTGTTATCCTTCTGAAAGGAGTATTTAACGAATATCAAATTTATTTGTCACTAACAAAAGTGTTATTCCCACGCTGAATCCTATAATAAAACGTTCTACAGATGTCTCCTGTCTGGATTAATCCAGCCTTCTTTTCATTATTAGTTACTGCAGAATAAGATATGATATGATAGTTCATACTTCTTCCAAAAAGTGTCATAACGTTTCCTAATCTCTTAGCGTAATTATTTTATTTGATGTTATGCATGCCACGGCACAATATTAACAATATTGATTTAATCTTATTTTATTTTGTTTCGACACATGCTTTGTAAAAGAAATAACTAAATTTAATTTAGCATGCTTAGACGTATGTTTAACCCAAATACTCGGAATGAAATATCAATGATCTGTTTTGTGTTTTATTATAGAAGTAAACATGGATGCTTTTTATTTAAAATTCTCAGTTCTAGTTGTTTTGCATGAAGTATGTTATTATCATATTTATAAAAAATATGTAAATATAAAAGAAATGAGATCACTTTATTATACTAGTTAATTATGACTAGAAAAACAACACTATTAGGTAAAATATGTGAAATCATTATTTAGAAGGCACAGTTTTTATGTGGAGTGAACTAAGTTTTTCTATCTTAAAATTATAGCATCAAAAATACACATCATATCTTCACCGAGACAGTGTTGTAACTGCAACTTGTACTATCGATAAATTGGCAGAATATACCGGCGTCGCCGCAGGAGTGTAGAACATGAAATGTCGATTGAAGAAGCAAGGCAGATCATGGTGTTATGGGAATTACACAACAGATACTTCGACAGAACCCGTCCGCGGTACGGGTAAGGTACGATGACTTGTGTGTTTATTTTGTTAACCTTGTGTCGAAGTATCTAACTAATATTTTTCTATTAACTCCATCAATGCTTTTGTTATTAACAAAATTATATTATGAACTTCATTTTTCTTTACATGGTATAAAATGAAGTCGCTTCCACTTTTAAACTACTAAGTGAATTATAATGCAGCTTTTAGCAGTCGATAGAGTGATTCAAGAGAAAGGTTTATATGTATAATTTACTGACCTATATTAATCTATATTGCGTCGCTATTTAATGATAAAATCGATATAAATACATAAAATAGTTATGTTGATCAGTAAAAGGCTTTTGCCTTTGTTTCTTAGATTGGCCTTTTAGGCTATGCATGCAAATCGCGGCCAATGCAATATGAAAGTTTGCTTACTCTCCAAGCTTTGCGCACATTGGCAAATCCCAAAGCCGAGGTCTGTCCTACCTTGGGGTTCTTTGGTGATGTTGTCTATACAGATTGAGGGCACGCTGAACGCCCGGTGATGTAGCGAAAGCTAACGTGGAGCAAGCTATACAGTCCATTAAAATTGTTGTTGTTTTAAAGGGATGTGGATTTAACTTATATAATTTATTTACAAAATTATATTATTTGATTAAAAATAAACATCTTAATTATCTACAAAATCATCGATAGTTTCATATTTCCCCGTAACTAGTAGATGTGTTGTAAGATAGTGAAATTACAATATCTATAAATCAGATCATACACGTCATAACTAAGGTTCAATTCTGTACTCATTTGAAGTAAGTCATTTGAAGAAAAATGGAGAGAAATGTTAATTCAAATTAGGTATGTAAATTTAAATATATATGTATATTTTTAATTACCTGACCACTTGTTTTTTGGAAAAGTTATTCCAACTTGACCTTGTGTATTTTGGCAACGGCCTTAAATACGTAGCACAACTGAGCGTTGTTTTCCGTACCGTTATCTATAAAATCGGCAAAAAAAAGTCATGTCTGTTGTAAGGGGGGCTCCCTTTAATATTATTTTATTTTTTTAATTATTTATTTGTAAAGTGTAATCTAATATTCTGTGAATATTTCAAGCATCTTTATCGTTTATTGTATGTTATATTTATTTTATTAAAATGTTATGTAATTTATGTAAATATTTATTTTATTCTAGTTTTTAGTATTTGTTGTTATAGCGGCAACAGAAATACGTCATCTGTGAAAATTTCAACTGTCTAACTATCACGGTTCATGAGATACAGCCTGGTTACAGACGGACAGACAGACATACAGACAGCGGAGCGAAATTAATAGGGTCCCGTTTTTACTCTTTGGGAAGTAACCCTAAAAATAACGACGCCACCTACCCATACATAGTTATACGCATACCCCGAAAGCATGTAAAGGCCATATTGTGAATACGTTCACTCTTGGTAATCATTATTCATAATATTTCAGCCGTAAAGTCCACTGTAGGATAAAAGCGTCAGCCAAGGTTTCTTCATTCCATGTGAAGATAAATATAAATAAATAAATATATACGGACAAATCACACAGATTGAGCTAGCCCCAAAGTAAGTTCGAGCCTTGTGTTATGGGATAGGTACTAACTCAACGATACTATATTTTATAACAAAAACATATATAGATACACATCCAAGACCCAGGCCAATCTGAAAAAGATCATTTTCCATCTTGACCTGGCCGGGGATCGAACCCGGGCACCCTCGTGTCGCAGGCTGGCGTGTTAACCACTGCGCCACGGAGCTGTCATACTCTTGATCTAAGATAATGCCATACTCTCACTCGTGGTAATAACAGTAGCTAATCTTGTTCAACTGACTTTAATTCTTTTGATGAACTCTAGTAGAAATATTATATAATTTTTTTTTAGTAATACAAAATAACAAACTAAGCAGGGTAGACACAGCAATAGTGGCAAATATCCTAACGATATTATTAATTCATAGACTCAATTGAATCATAATTATAAAAAAGTTGACCTAAAGTTATTCTATCATCATTTGATATTGATGAGAAAAAGATAATTAACTAAAAACAAAACAGCCTTTCAAATGAGGTGACATCTAAAAGGTAATTAAAAGAAATTAATAAGAAAAAGGCGAAATTGCTTTGAAACGACGAATAACACCCGAAATTATAATACTACTGACCTTTTATTCTTCAATTGTACCGAGAAATTTAAATGCCGCAGATAAGTAATTTTTTGTGAATAATAATTTTCGATTTCAAGAAATTTACCTGAATTTTTTGGGAATTTCTATTGAGATACAATAAAATGAAAAGAAAGAAGCCACTTTCTTAGCCAAATAGAATACCTACTTAAGTAATAATTAGGTACTAGGAATTCCTATAGGGGTTAAATGGGAGTGTAGTAAACTGTCGATGGAAATTTTCTCATTTATGGACTTAGAAGTATAAAAATAGGTTTATTCATGTATAATTTTTCGATTACAATTATAAAAGATCTGTGTAGGTGAAGTGGACACAATTTCCCACAATTGCACAAAACACGACAAAGTTTGTATGGAAATTTTCTACTTTCTGGACTTACAAGTAACAGTATGTAAATTGGTATGTAGGGTCTTAATTCATACTATCAATATCCATACTAATATTATAAATGCGAAAGTAACGCTGTTTGTCTATCTGTCTGTCTGTCACCTATTCACGCTTCAATAATTGAACCAGTTGGATGAAATTTGGTATGTAGGTTGTTTGTGGTCCGTAGCAGGACATAGGGATCCTTTCATTCCGGGAAATTCTACTGTTTTCGTGGGATCGACATTAACGCGGGCGGAGCCTCGGGAAACAGCTAGTAACCAATAATTACTAGGTTGGTGATTTTCCAAACTTGACTAAAGACTACTTTTAACATTTGGGAGCAACGGCTTAACGTACCAAAGTAAAAACAACCGAAGTACTTCGTGTGTAAGTGGATATTTGATATGAAGATTTTCAACTGTCCTCAGCTTGAGAATTTGGGAAAAAAGTTTTTTATGCCTTTGGTGGTCATCCATCCCAGTAGGGACCGTGCCGTGGGTTGCTGGACATCAGTTATAAAATAATTAGTTTGTTTGCATGATTGTATTGATTTTTGTTCCTCAATCACGCACTATGTTTTCAACTTGATTCGAGTGGAGAACCCAGGACGAAGCCTTTTGCCAGCAGTGGGACCAAACATCGGCAGGCTAGAAAAAAAAATCACGCAAGGCCATATAATTATAAGTATCATATAGTAATAAGTGTAGGATATGACTTATCACATAAGAAGACTATATGTCTTGACCTAAAACTATGAGTTTAGTTTCTTCCTTTTGAGGTACGGAATCCCAAAAATCTTTTCATCTCAAAGTTACGTTCGTATCGGAAAAATGTGTCTAGCTAAAAAGCTAGTTTTATATAAATGAACAAAAATAGTTTTATATAAAAAAAAAATAGGACTTACACCTAGCAATTAAAGTTGAATGAACAAATAAACCGTAGTACCACTGATATTTAACTCTCCAATTGATGAAAAAAAAATATTTAAATAACTTATAAACTTATTTTGCATTCACAATGCTATTTTGATAAACTCTTAATAAATTAAGAAGTAAAATGAGTTGAATCAAATACCTCACTTGTAAAAGTCGGGTAGTTGTGTAGGTGACGTAAGCCTTAATACGTATAAGGGGAAATGGGATATGGTGGAGAATTTCGGCGCCGAGATTGAATTGTGCGGTAGCTCAGATGGCAGAGCATAGGTCGTGCACAGACCTAGGTCGCCGGTTCAAATACCGCCCGCGTGAATTTTTTTCACCATATTTTCTTTCTTAATTTATTAAGAGTATATCAAAATAGCTTAGCTATGCCGCATAAAATATGTATTTTTAAAAAGAGATGGAGCAGTAAAATTTGCTAATGAGTAATCAAGTAATCATATTTTGCCGTGAGTTTTTTAATGAATTTTAGTTAAAAGACAACGTAAATATTTTTTGTCAAACGCTCATCAAATTATTAAATTCAATTAAATGCTTTACATTACCAAATTACTGTAACATTTAAGATAGATCAGGAGTTTAATATTTCTGAAGTGAAAACTTAAGGGCTCGTACTACCTCACACTGCTTTGCATGATTGTCTGTAATATCAATAAAAATGAAATACTCAAGTTGAAATAAAAATGAAGCTAAGTTCAGGACTAACTCTGGTAACTATCTTACTCAAAAACACGATTGCGTAAAATTTTCTCGATAGAAAATAATTGCAAAGTTGCCTCCAAATCACGTCTAATTTACTCGGTATACAGCAGTATTCACCAAATACTTTAAAATTAACCTTAAAACTTTTGATTATAATTGCATTACAGATAAGACAGCCATCATGTATTTTTTTTCGAATAACCCTTGAATATTCTTTAAAAACGGAAATATCCAAAACAGCCAACGCGTTTAGACCATCCGCGTTTGTACCGCCATGCCGTCTGGCCTATGGCGGGCCCTTATGCGGCGTTTTGCACTTTTCGGGTTGGGTAAAAATGTTAAACTCGCGTCAGGACACGTGACCTGATTGAAAATTCGTAAGAAGGACACGTAACCTGTGAGACCGCCACAAAGGCGAGTTTTCACTTCTGCCGGCACTCCTGGAGTACAACCAGTTGTTTTTACTGTTACTTACTGACCAAAGTGTGGCTATGATAGAGTTTATAAACATTCGTAAGAGCTTATCTTATCTTATCTTACTAATATTATAAATGCGAAAGTGAGTTTGTTTGTATGTTTGTTTGTTTGTTACGCTTTCACGCCGTAACTACTGAACCGATCATCATGAAATTTTGCATACAAGTTCTCTGGAGTACGGAGAAGGACATAGGCTACCTTTTATCCCGGGAAAAAGTACTGTTCCCGAGGGATCGACATTGACGCGGGCGGAGCCGCGGGCGAAAGCTAGTAATAAATAAATATAAAATATATACAGACAAATCACACAGATTGAGCTAGCCCCATAGTAAGTTCGAGACTTGAGTTATGGGATACTAACTCAACGATACTATAGTTTATTACAAATACATATATAGATACACATCCAAGACCCAGGCCAATCTGAAAGAGATATAATGGTTACGCGCACTGGACTATCACCACATATATGTATCACAGGAAACCGATTCCGATGTTCCAATTATAAGCATTATTAGCGCTTACGTATGGTAAGCACCCCGAGCTTGGTCCTCATTTGGGTGCGTGACCACAAGTGGGTTATTAATATCTCGGGCTCCTCCATGCTTTTAAAGGCACTTTAAGCCGTTGGCGCTAACTGTCGTCATGGATGGCAGTCGTTATAAGTCAGATGTCTCTAGGCAGCTTGAAAAACTAACAGCGGTGTTCGTCACTTACACAAAAAAACAAACAGCTGGGTTACCGAACTTCAATATCACTTAAACAAGGACATATTTCTCAGTTAAAGTGATAACAGATTATATTCTACATCATTCAAGCCACGATATAAAATGAATAATAAATTCGTGTGGATTTAAGCGATTTATTAAATAGATACCAATTTTCAGTTTTTCTCGGAACCTAAAGTCTCTTTGATGTGCCTAAATATTTAATATTTTATGTGTTTATCCTCATTCTCTATGAAATATTTCCTGCTCCAATCTCAGAAATTTTATTACAAAGTATTACTTATTAGATTACAAATATTACTTAATTATCATATTGGACATATCAAGCGCTATTAATATGTATTTTAATAAATTTCAACGAAATATTTTAAAAAAGATATACAGAACTGCTTTCTAGGAAAATGCAACTAAAAACATTATAAAACAAGACTCTATATTGTTCCTGTGTCATCATCCTCATCATCATCAGGTCTTTTTAGTCTCCACTGCAGGAGCATGACCCTCTCTGTACTACCGGAGCTAACTTGGCCAGAGCAGACAGAGGATTTGGCCTACACTCTCCTCGATTGACAGACGGGTTGGAGATGTTTATGAGCTTTGTTTAGCTTGTATTTAAGTTGCCTCTTACGATCTCCATGGGAAGACTAGGAGTGGTCCGATTCTACTCTGCCAGAAACCACACGGTTAAGATCCGGTACTGCGTCCACGTAATTGACTTCTAACAGTTTGCCAACATTCTAACTTTTGTAATAAGAGAGTTCGAAGTATATAAATCATTAACATTAATGTTTTTGTTGACAGGTTCGGGAAGCGGTCGGAGTACTCGAACTGGGCTAAGGATGTCGAAGTAAGTTTAATGTTTTGATCGATGTTACTTACCAAATTACATCCAATTGACAATATCGTGTTGATCGTGAATTTCCTAAGCCTCGTCACGTAGGAGGAATTGTGCTTTTTGTAGTGACTGGTTTGCAAATTTACACTAGGAGAAAAGAAGAAACGTAGGATGATGCCCCGGCACATTCAAAAGTAGAATAAATGGGTATCTCTTGGATAGGCATGTAACATCCTCGTCTTCATCGTCACTTACCATCAGGTGAGATGGGAGACAAATGCCTAATCCAACATTAAGTAAAAAAAAATGTACCTGCAGCTTCTTCTCTTCCCACGCAGATCGTAAAAGCCGATCGAGGAATGCCCATCAACATGCTTAACGTGGCTTTAAAGGTTGTAAAGACCAGGGCTCTGTCTACCTCGTAAGGGAAAAAGACGTGATACTGTGTATGTATTAATTATAATAAAAATAAATATAACTTATAGCTGTAAAAGTACTCTAAAGGCAAAAAACATCTACAGAAATTTGGTATGTGATTTAATATATTTAAATGAGGATCTATTTACATATATGAACTGTCAGTTGGTATATAGGTACAAATCAAGGTACGAGTAAAGGTTACGTCAGTTTGAGGAATTCATGTCTGGCCCCACATGGAATACGGCTCTCATATCTGGTGTGGTGCACCTCAATACCAACTCCTTCTCTTGATTCCATCTAACGCCGGGCAATTCGTATTATCGACAATCCCACACTCTCAGACGATTTAGACAGCTTCAGTCTCCGGAGACACGTTGGCTCTCTGTGTGTGTTTTACCGTCTTTACTATGGAGAGTGTTCTGAAGAACTTTTTTAATTAGTGCCGCCGTCATCTTTCTACTACCGCACCGCCCGCCACAGGAGTAAAGTCCATCCCCACATCCTTGACACTTGGGTCTCCAAAAATGTCAGACCATCGTGGTTTTTTCCCTCGTACAGCAGAATTATGGAATGCGCTCCCTCCCGAGGTTTTCCCTGCTTGCTATGACTTGGGTTGGGGTCCTCCAAAAGGCGTTTTTACAGGTATCTTAAGAGACGGCAACGTATCACCTCCTCTGGTATTGCAAATGTCCATGGGCGACGGTGACCACTTTCCATTAGGTGGCTCGTCTGCTCGTTTACCGTCAAACATACATAAAAAAATAGTCGAGTTTGAGTAAATTCGGAAAAATACGTGAAATAAACGGCCATATCTTTTGATTGCGTTGACATTGAGATTTGATTTTTTCACAGTTTTAAGGGTTTGCAGTTATTGCGATATTAATTACAAATTGATACGTGCACATGTTTCCGAGAAAAAAAGGATGACAGACAGATGGACAACTTTTTAACCTTTTGAGGGACGGATATCCAAAAATGATTAGAAAGTTTTTTTTTCTATAAAACCTTTAATAAAAACATAATTTATCACACAAAAATTATAAAACAATAAGTAATCAATATATTTTTAAAATATATTGATTACTTTTTGGCTGAATCACTTGTGCCAATCACAAACATTTTATAGAAAAAAAACAAATTTTCTAATAATAGGCAGAAAACATAATTAATAACAACATAAAAATAAAAAATTATAAATAACTTACAAATAAAAAACTTCTTCCAACGCACCACATCGAGGCAAAGTACCCAAAATGCTGGCAGCATTTCCCCGTTGCACAGCGAGTCCGATACGTTGTGCAAAAAAACTGCCAGCTCTTGGATCACCAGTTGCCTCGATGAGACGTGTTGTCAATTCCTTATAGAATTTTTTGGCTTCAGTGCCCCAGGGACCCAAAGTTTCTACAGCAAAAGGCAAGAATATGGAGCTGTCGGTCAATCCCGCGTATTTTCGCTTTTTGCTAGCTTCAGCAGCACAGGCAGCTGCTCCGCCTTGGCTGGAAGTAGCTGGTATGTGGGATGGAGCTAAAGTATCTACACAAGTGGCATCCCAAACTAGACATTTGCCTTGCCGCCACGGGATTAAAGAAAGACCATCTGGTCGCTTGCCATCGGTGCGGAAGATTCCATTTGGTTCCAAAACTGACGGAACATTGACAGTTGCTAAAGTTCTACGAATTATGTCGTTTAGTGAGGCATGACGTGGAATTCGGCCAGCACTTTTAATGCAAGCAAGACCATGATGACCCAAACCATCCACAGCTGTACCACAGTGACATAAATGTGGTTGATTTAATTTTACACCCAAACGGAGGCCAATGGCGAGTGTAAAAGTGCAATTATCTAGAAGGGAGCCAACATGTGCAGAAGGAAGTGCTTGTAACCAGTGTCCGGATTCCCTCTCAGATAACGCCAAAAGACGCGATCGATCTTCCGCGCTGTCACAAAATGCAATGGTTTCTTCTTGAATATCTTTACTAAGAGGATTATCCCATAGTCGCTGTGAACAGACATTTACTGGGAAATCATCCAAAACACTTGACCTCCAAACGTCTTTCGCTTCGCTCACGCCGCATATGTCAACGGAACCCATTGCTGAGTGTAGAAGTTTACCGCATAATGACAAAGAGGCGTGAACAGAAGAAAGAAACGCAGGAAGAGCCACTGCAGATACCTTGCGTACTCCGATGCCACCAAAACGAACTGGGAGAGAAGCAAATTTCCATGTTTCATTTGTAACTTGACAATTGAAAATTTTCTCTAGTGTCTCCCGAATTACTTCGTCCAGTTTTGTGAGTTGTTCTTGATGCTTCCACATGAGTGAGCATCGCAAGGCATAAGTAAATTTTGGCACAAAAAGACAACTCCTAAGTATGTAGAAAGCCATATGTGCATTTATTTGAAATAAGAGGTCGGATGATTGCTGAAATTTAGATACTTTTTCATCTATGTAATTTGGGATTGATTCTTCTAAAAGTGGCGTGCCTAAAATTTGAAGAGAGCTTTTGGTTAAAAGTTTAATTCCAGGGGTTATCTCCTGAAAAAGAGAGTGAATTTCAAAGCTGTTTAATCCTTGAACTTTATCATTTATAAAGAGTTCGCACTTATTAAAATTTAAATTTAATCCTACTTGTTTGAGGCGTTCAATCAGTCTTATTAGGTCTGATTTCACAGAATTTACACAACCTCCAATCGTAGCATCATCCAAAAACCATGCATTCAGGGGTGAATTTAGGCTAGATATGATTGAATTTATACCTAGACTAAAAATGGCAGGACCTAAAGGGTCTCCCTGCTGACAGCCAATTGAAGAACTAATAACACGGTCTCTATATACAACATCAGAAGGTGAGCAGTAGCATTGCCAGAGATACGGATATAGGCCTGGAATCTGATCTTTAACTTCCCTTAAAAAAACTCCCCTGTCTATTGAATTAAAAGCGTTGGATATGTCCAATTTCAAAATTACTTGGCACTCGTTTGAATTGAGAAATGTTCTCGTTGCGTGTACAATAGCTTCGCAACCCCCTCTAATACCAAAACCAAATTGTCTTGGTTGGAAATATGCGGTTAACGTGGGAGCCATTTTTTTACACGCTATCTTAGAGACGAGTCGTCTGAAAGTGCATCCCACTGCAATAGGTCGAATGCCCCCATCCTTTTTAACCAGGGCAACTAGGTTAGCACCATACAAAGTTTTCGTTATCTCTTTTGGCACCTTACCAGAGAGCATCAGGTTAATTAAAGAGACTAAGCTTTGGATGAGAGTCCTCCCAGAATCACCCGTAACCCCGCCCACCAAGTCCTTAAGATGCTGAGCTGATAGACCATCTAGTCCACTAGCCGAGCCACTCTTAAAACTGTTTAAAGAGTTAATTACATCATCTGCTGCGATTTGAAGAGCCGGGTCTGAAAGTAACGGAGGATCAGGTAATGTAATTGGAAAAGTTGACTGTTGAGGCTGAGGATGCTTTTGTTTTAAAGATGAAAAAGTTTCTTCCGTATCAGGAGCAAGAGCATCACTTGAGAAAATAAGCTGAGCGGCTCCCCTTACATCACCATCATTAACTTTGCTTTCGATTTTTTTGATTTTGTACTCCGACTAAGCTTTGGATGAGAGTCCTCCCAGAATCACCCGTAACCCCGCCCACCAAGTCCTTAAGATGCTGAGCTGATAGACCATCTAGTCCACTAGCCGAGCCACTCTTAAAACTGTTTAAAGAGTTAATTACATCATCTGCTGCGATTTGAAGAGCCGGGTCTGAAAGTAACGGAGGATCAGGTAATGTAATTGGAAAAGTTGACTGTTGAGGCTGAGGATGCTTTTGTTTTAAAGATGAAAAAGTTTCTTCCGTATCAGGAGCAAGAGCATCACTTGAGAAAATAAGCTGAGCGGCTCCCCTTACATCACCATCATTAACTTTGCTTTCGATTTTTTTGATTTTGTACTCCGTATTTTCGCCTCGGGGAGTTCTATTGCTGTTGTGGCCATATGAAATAACATCTGAGGACACGGTATGGAGGGTGCAGTTATTTTTAATGGTCTGAGTAAGTGAAACATCACTACCCTTTTCCTTAGGGGCATGTAAGACTTTAAAAGCAAAAAGTAGCAACTGCTCCCAACTTGCTTTGTCATTAATCAAAACTACTTTATCGATTGCTTTTTTTAGGGCAGTTGCAACAGTTATTCTTGCGCCCCTAGGGATTCTTTTGACAATAGGCATACATTTTTTGCACCTACCCAGCTTTTTCCACAGAGGAAGATCGGTATGGCTAGCAGCATCTTGGGTAGTAGCAGACTGAACAGGATAGGGAATATCCACGTTTTGCCTGCCATTACTATCAGTCAAAGACGAAACAGCAGCTCTGTGTTTTTTTGCAATATGAATATTGAGGCCCCTTCTTCCTCTGAAGAAGCGAGGCTGAACACATTCTTCACATCTCTGGAGGCTATCTAAGGAGAGGGATAAAGGGAGGGGAACTTGTGGATTAAGTGTGGGGTTTGGTAAAGACAACATAAATTAGCAGGTATATGAAGCCAAAAAACTAACTAATTAAAATTAAAATAAAAGTATAATTAAAATTAAAATTAAACAAGTGAAAAAATAAAAACTATTTAGGTAGAATATTGAAAGAAGCCAAAAAAAACTGCTATCGCCAACCCGCCCGCGAAGCGTAGTGTATATCCATAGAAAGAAGAAGCCTGGGAGAGGCCTGTGTTGAGCAGCGGTTATCTCACGGAGTTAGTTAGTTAGTTCTGCTTCATAGGCAGAATATTTGTTTTTTTTTCTTGACTTTGATATTACCACACGACTAAGAAAATCGCATGCATTATGAAAAAAGCATCAAAATAATTTTAACTTAATGTTAACCCAAAGTATTTGTCAACTTTTGGAGGATCAAAGATATCAAAGGCGTGTTAACCCGTCAGAATGAAATTCGTTTTGTAAATTGAGCAAATTAAGTTAGAAGGTATACTATCATAGCAATTTGCACTCGACCTTACCTTGTTATTACAAAATTCGATTATTTACCTTCTGCGTACAGATTAAATAGATTTGTAAAGTCCGTAGCTGTTGATATTAACAGTGAAAGATTTTACAGTAACTTAGACGTCATAATAGTCGAAACTTATTATGACCTCTTTTGTGGCTCCCTTACACTTTTTTTTCTTTTTTTTTTTCGTTCCATAGGCATTGCTATTTTTTTAATTAACCTATTTAATCCACTGGTGTGCAAAGGTCTCTTCCATCTTTTGCGGCTCGTCCTTGTCAGATGTGGCTTCGACAGTTTCTCTCAAAAAAGCGTCTAGTTCGCTTTTCTAGCGGTTTCTCGCTCAGCCTCAAGTCAGCGACAAGGACCATATACAGGCGACCACTCTGTTGCTATCCTGGCCCATATTTCGTGACGCATTCTGGCGACATGCTCCGTCCGATCGCATTTTAGTGCTGCTTCTTTGATGCCCACACCAGTGATTCTCGTATTTGAGTAGAGTGTAGCATTTAGAGATTATATCTTTCAGTCAGCGACAATGTCTGGGCACCGTAGGTTAACATGTATCTTTTTTTAAACGCCATATTTTTCTAGCTCATTATTAATTTAAAAAAAATATATTCATCTGTCTCATTCCTGGAAGTCTATTCAATCTTCTCCGTTTATAAAATTGTTTGGCCCGTGACTGGGCCTTTCCATTTGATGAGCTCCAGGAAATAACATTTGGTTACATTCTAATGTTTTTTTTTGTACATTTAAATAAGCTTTTACGAGTATAATGGCTACTTTATCCCAGATATCAAAGTAAGCTTGCGTACCTTACGTGTAAACGGCCGTTCATGACCATCTTTATCATTTTTATTTCACTGCAAGGTAAGATATTATTTTGAAATTCTTTACTCTATAGCCGTACAGAGCCCTGTTTGCCTAGATATTCAATTATTCAAAAAATTTAGGCTCATTCTTTTGTTTATCGCTTTGCTTGGAAAAAGTTCCTTCTTATTAGACCATTACAATCCATTTTTAAATTTTCAGAAGTTATTGTTATGTTACATTTCAAGTATGTACAAAACGCAAGCATACTTGAATATTTTAGTTGGATAGAGTTGAGAGTAGAATGTAAGACAATGTAAGCTCAAGTCCACACATTTAGTTCTAAGTATGTCTTAGATTGTAAGTTGATGTCATTTGGAGAAAATGTGCTGTGCAGTTTGTTGCCGCTTCTTCTGCACTCCGCCTTGGAAGCGGCGTAAACTTAGCTCTAAGTAAGTTATTGACGTCAACAATAATAATGTTGTAAATAATAATGAGTAATTTAATTTAAGTTAACGTTCACCAAATGGTATTTCAAATATCTTACGATGAATAAAATATTTGGCTGTCGACTGTTAGATAAATACTCAAAAATAATGCGAATATTAAACCTATCTACAATGTTGTGACATTCATAAATCTAAGAGCAACTGTCAGACCGCAATCATAGACCTCTCTTCGTTTCCGGCATCAGCGTCCTAAGCTGATCTCATCCAGAAGCGACGCGTGACTTTGACCAAAACCTACATAATGTCAACACATATAGGATATCCGATGCTTCTTTAATCTGTTCTAGGTCACCATTTTATTCCTTGCTCCATCTGCCATCACACTGTCTGGACAGGTGCCCTGCCCAGTTTCACTTGGTGCTAAATAACGGAATATCAGTAACGGTTATCCGTTACTGCGATATTCCGGAGTTTAGCACATTGTCAAATTATGGTGAAGCACCATGATGTCAAGCATGGCTCGCGAGAGCTCCTTATTCGACTCTTAACACTTTGAACGCCGGAATCGTAGACACAATAGTTTTTCAATTGTTTGTCGGACACCATGACCGACGCGGCGTCGATTTTCTGTGAAAGTGTCGGTTGAATTTAATATTTCGTCCAGTCTATTCACCATATAATATTGCGAATATTCACCGAAAATAGTCGATTGTTAGCTAGTGTGTGAAATGGGGAAGGCAATAGCAAACCACTCCATTATTTTTCTGCCAAAAATAGTTATTGTGTGCGTCCCCTAACAATGACACCAGCAAGAGTCTAGCTCTTAAATATTAAAAGTGTACAGAGACAATGAAAGACAAAATTGACAAAAGTGACAGTACTCAATTTCCTGGCAAGAATAAGGCGGCACGAAGGTTGTTACCTTTTTTTTTATTTGCTGAAAATTAATTCATGCCCTGTACAATGAAAATTAACATACGGTTATACGCAACAGGCTTTGTCAAAATGTCACGGAAGATCATTAGCAACATGCTTCGTCAATTGGTCACAAAGAGCCATCAGCAACATGCTTCGTCAAAAATATAGGAAAAGTATTCACGGAACGTTTCGTCAATAGGTGCATGGATAAATATGATATCCGCAACATACTTCGTCAAAACTTTTAGTCTAAAAGACCGCCCCAGATCGTTCCTAGCCCAAAGTTTTCCATTATACTGGCCGCATTACCTCGCTGAATTGCAATGGAGAGCCTTTGTATAAATATACGGAGCGATCATCTTTTTTTGATTGTTCAGCAATGTGGCGACCCAATTCTTTACTTTTGATTTTATTGTATAATATTGTTTTTAATAAGGTATTCGGGGTAAGAAAGGAAATAAAATAAGTCCAGCTAGGATTACTCACTCCCTTAACTTTTACTTAAAAGTAAATGTCAGTAGTCTAGACATTTCTTGGAAAATTTTCAATTTAATGCTAATGTACTTGGATGAACTCAGTAGGGAGCCGATCTTCTGTTTCTGTAATAGAAATGTAGGTTGAAGACTGAGATAGTACAATCTTTTGTAGTGTCTTATGATACACATTTTATATAACAGCATAAACTTTGTCACTGAATGTTGTCTCTTGTTAATAGGATTAATATTATTCTTACCATATACAATATGTAAAGAAAACACTGACCGACCTTAGAAGGGGTGTCTTAGTTCGTTTTTCTTTATTATATTTTGGTCGTTATTATTTCTTATATTTTTTCGTTATTCTTATATTCGTGGTGATACAAAATCAACAAATCAAAGATTATAAAAATCGGCTGACTCGTTCTTGAGTTAAAAGTTTAGTGTTCGAACAAATTTAAATGTTTATTCATAAATACATATATATTTAATGTTCTAAGAAACAAATCCATACTATCTTTACTCATATAAATGCAAAAATAAAAATAACTCACTACACGCTTTAACCACTAAACTGATATCAATAAAATTTGGTGCCACCAACTTGCTAAACGTGGCCTTCAGCTCTTATAGACCTAGGCTCTGTCTACCCCGCAAGGGAAAAAGACGTAATACTATGTATATATGTATGTATAAAATTTGGTACGAAGGTAGCGTGAGGCCCGAGAAATGACGTAGACCTTTTATCCCGAAAACATACTGTTTTCGAGAGATAGACATACACGCGAGCGCAGATTGAAAAAAAATGTACAAACTACGTACTTATCTTAGTTTGATAATGCTCTCTTTTTCTTTCTCTGACATTCAAGAGATTCATATCTGTCCAGTAGTTCAGTCGGGATTGAGTAACAAACATCAAAACCTACTAGCTGCCAAATTTTAAAAGAAAATATCTTTCATATTAAAACCGACATCAATCGAATCACTGAACGGATATTGCACAAAATTGCTTTTAAATAAATAAAACTATTTTTCAATCGGTTCATAAATGAAGGAGTTATGAGGTAACAAACATTAAGACGGTACTGCACGAAATATTACGTGTTTTCAAATCACTTGTACTATGCGCTGAATTAATTAAATACATCAAAAGTATTTGTATAATTTAGGTCGATCCTTAAACAAGATCGCCCCCACGATGGAATTTGAAACAGATACATATGATATTTAAAAATTGCATATAAATGTGTATGACATATATATAATGACATCTAAACACATTTTTCTTCGAAAACTTTGTAATTTTTACGTCTAATACAATAATTCTCTCATGACAATATTTATATTTACGTCTCGGAGGTCGCCCCCTTTCTTATTTTTTTTATAAAAATATAAATATGAAAATATTAAGACTTCATATTTTTTCCTAATCGCCTAATGGTTCTGCGCAGTCTAATAGCTTGCGCAGTAGCGACGTTTTTCGTTCGCGCGGCACCCGCTTAAATAACAGTGGCTGAGAGTGCCGACAGAAGTGAAAAATTTAACATTAGGTTAATTTTTTACAGAGGTGTCGGTTACGATAACGGTAACAGTGAAGCGAGTTCCATTTTTTATTTAGTTTCTAGCTTTCGCCCGCGGCTTCGCCCGCGTCAATGTCGATGCCTCGGGAATAGTACTTTTTCCCGGGATAAAACTCCGCACTCCAGAGAACTTGTATGCAAAATTTTATGATGATCGGTTCAGTAGTTACGGCGTGAAAGCGTAACAAACAAACAAACAAATAAACAAACAAACACACTCACTTTCGCATTTATAATATTAGTTAGGATTCTGTTCCATGTTTTTTTTTTTATCTCAAAGAATGCCCAACGCTCCTAAAGAAGTCGGCAAGCTTAAGCGAGTCAGACTCATACAGAAGGGTTCCGTACTTAAATATAAGAAGATCAAAATAATTAAAAATAATTTTTATTATATTACTAGCTTTCGCCCGCGGCTCCGCCCGCGTCAATGTCGATCCCTCGGGAATAGTACTTTTTCCCGGGATAAAAGGTAGCCTATGTCCTTCTCCGCACTCCAGTGAACTTGTATGCAAAATTTCATGATGATCAGTTCAGTAGTTACGGCGTGAAAGCGTAAAAAACAAACAAACAAATAAACAAACAAACAAACTCACTTTCGCATTTATAATATTAGTAAGGATAAGGATATGGATAAGGATAAGGATGAAACTAAAAATTTATGCTTTTCGCAATTTTTCCTTTATCTGTTGCTTCGCACTAAATTTGAAGATTTTGAGTTTACGGGAAGTATTCTGTAGGTTTTTATATTAGGTATTACTTATTATATTATTCCCTTGCAAATGTCGAAAATTTTCGTCATAAACGGCTGTATCTTTTGATTGCGTAGGCTTAGAAGTTCGATTTTTTCACAGCTCCAAAGGACAATAGACTTGAGGACTTGATATACATTTTAGCTTGATATCTCCACGCGTTCCTCAGATGGGGCTTGACAGACAAACAGACGGACAACAAAGTGATTCTATAAGGGTTCTGCTTTTTTCCCTTTGAGGTACGGAGCACTAAAAAAAAAAGAATCGGATTGACACTCATAAAATATTCACTGAAAACCATCCACAGTATCAACAGCATTGTCAAACATACTATCGACTTTCATTCGTCTGTTTGACAACCGTATTTACGGATGCCGTTTCGCCAATTCAAAATTTCACATGAAAAACTTCAGTTATCATTAAAAACACAAACGCATTTTGCAATGAAATATGGCTAAATGTTCAGGTAAATGCCACTCGTGTCGAGAGCTCTTGGCGATCGGCAAGTATTATGGAATGGACCTCAATATTGTTCATAAACAATAGACAATATTTATGCTTTATGTTGCTATCACAGAGCATCTAAACATGGTCCCACCCAAGGAAAACACTTACTATATAGATGGGTCCCACTCACACAGTGACATGATATGACAGCTCCGTGGCGCAATGGTTAACACGCCAGCTTGCGACACGAGGGTGCCCGGGTTCGATCCCCGGTCAGGTCAAGATGGAAAATGATCTTTTTCAGATTGGCCTGGGTCTTGGATGTTTATCTATATATGTATTTGTTATAAAATATAGTATCGTTGAGTTACTATCCCATAACACAAGTCTCGAACTTACCTTGGGGCTAGCTCAATCTGTGTGATTTGTCCGTATATATTTAATTATTTATTTTATATTTATAATGCGTTTTAGTAATCTTTTTTATTAATCATAAATTATGTCGCCGGGCCTTTTAAAAATCGTATTGTGAAGGATTGAATGGAAGAAGTGGAGGCCTTTGCCCAGCAGTGGGACACATGATGGCTCGAAATAAATAAATAAATTGTGAAGGACAGCAAAGCGAGTTTAAGTAGATTCAATCATTCAGGCATTACAGATGCGTGCTAAGCTATACCAAAGCTTACGCTGGTTTTGTAATATAATTTTTTTTTTGATAATTCCAAAAATATTGCTCATATTTCTACGATCTATCACAAAAGCAATAAAGGAAAAGCATCAATAAAGTGGCACGAGTGATCCGTATATCGTATCATATCATATCAGTGCATCCGAGGATTTACACTTTTATTGGCGAAGGTCCTACCGTAGGTCTTTATCCTCTATATTAGATTTAGATCTCCGCTATATTTATTTATCATAGTATGACTAAATGAGCTTCGCATATGTTATTGATTGATATACCGCTTGATTTTGAACCTCTGAAGTATATTGAAATTCTGGAAACAGAATCCCTAATGAAATATAGAATTGCCAGAAAAAAGTTGAAAATCGAAAAAGAAAATTGAGCTTCCCATACAAAGTCGCGGATCAGCTGGACGAATTCCTATGGAAGGTAATTTTTTTATCGTATCTTACCTTGTTTTTCTTGCAATTCTGTATGCCATTAGGGATTCTGATTCCAGGATTTTAATATAGTTCAGAGGTTCAAATCACGCTATATAAATACATGCTATCGCCTTTTCCCATGTGAACTAATGCGTGGAATAAATTAAATATAATTTTAATCGTAATTCATTTCAGAATTTACAATATATCAAAAGTAAAAATAATAAAAAAAAATGAAAACTGTATTAGTCAAAAAGACCGCCCGCATTGTACCTGGTGCAAATGTGCCCCTAACGCTAGCGGTGTTCCTTATTAAATAAAAAAATATATATAAATAAGACCCCACATCAGAGAAAAAAAAGAGTGGTATCTCAGAAATGGGAAACGTAGTTTTGGATATCCAGTAGCTAGGTGGGTTGACGATATAAGACAACTTGATATGGTTTAAGATATAGAGGAATGGCGTAGATAAATGAAGCTTATATAATGGTTTCTGATTGAAGCTTATACCTAGCATTTGGTCATTTGGTCTGAGATGATGAAGTTAAATGTAGAAAATAAACATTAGATTTTAAGGGCAAGCATCCTTAATGCTATACTTAGTTAGTGCATTGGTTAGTTCTCGATGTAATCATACATATCTTTGGAACCCTCGTAACGCTACCTGCCTCTAGAGATACAGGTTGAATTCTGGTTCGGTGATGGGCTGCCGAGTTATGAAACCTTGGATATGTGACTAAATAACATGTTTCAAATGTAATTCTGTCATATATTACTAGAACTGAAGAGATCAGAGCAATTAAGTTTTTTTAATTCTGTCATATATTCATCATCATCATCAGGTCCTTTTGAGTCTCCACTACAGGAGCACGACCCTCTCTGTACTACTAGGGCCATACTTGGCCAGAGCAGCCAGAGGACTTGGCCTACACTCTCCACGCTGGCCAGACGGGTTGGAGAGGTGTCTAAGATGTTTATAAGCTTTGTTTAGCTGGTATTTCCTAAGTCGCCTACTACGACATCCACGGGAAGACTTGGAGTGGTCCTATTCTACTCTGCCGGATACCACACGGCTATCTGCCGGATACCACACGGCTTTTTGTTTCGACAGATGTAATTTCTATGAAACGGTTGTAAATTCAAGTTACATGTTTAATTTCACAAGGATTATAATGAGTTAGCTCGAGTATTTTCTAATTAAATCGACTTTTGACAAACTCCCATCTTGAAGCTTGATACAAAGGGATAAGACGCATTTTTCTTTGAAAGAAAAGCTTTTAAATTCAAATTTCCTGAATTTATGGGTTATTAGTTGAAATAATAGCATTTAAACTTTGACTGCTGTAATTATGAAGGTCAATAATTAAAACAGTAGCAGTATACTTTGAATACCCTACAAATTTCAAATTGTATTTATTTCATAGCTTAAAAATAAGTTTTTTAAAGATCGCAACCCATAACTAAGAGAAGCTTGAAAAATCTGACATCATTGTTGATCACTTACACATACAAAAACAAACCATCATACTCTAGAGGTAACGAGTTCGGACCCCGCTCGGCCCGATCTGTATCATCCGATGAAGAAAACATCACGACAAAATATACAGACACTATTATAAAATCTCGGTTTCACACACGTTTATTCAGTTGGAATCGCCAACTAGTTTCGATCTGTAAGGCCATCATTAGGGCGAGTGTTAGCGTTGGCGATTCCGTGAAACCGATTGAGTGAAACTGTGTTTTTATAATGAATTTATCTCGCGTAAGTTTTAATACTATTAATACAGACTCTAGAGTACTGTAATAGAGACTCTATAGTGTGTACTATTTTTAAATGACTATGTAGCTAGCTCCATGTGAGCTTTCGCTACTTCACCGGGCGTTTGAGACGAGGTCAGAGTGCCCTCAGCCTATAGACAACATCACCAAAGGGCTAGGAGGGACGGATTTCGGCTTTGGGCATTGCCTGTGTGCGCAAGGCTTGGAGATATAGTGTGTATAATGCCATGAAATACTCGACAAAAACAGACCGATATACGTGAAAGAAAAAAAGTCTCTTTCTCTTTTACGTATATATGTCTATCCTGCTTGGAGTGCGGCGCCGAAATGATAGAAACCAAGATATTAGAGAGCCTGAAAAATCAAACACGAATAACCTGGCTATTGACAATTATCATAACAATGCTGGGTGTAATATTTGAATTAAAACTTTGTGATTAAAAATGCATCGCGTATTGATTTGAACCTTTATTTCTTCCGAAATCTGCGTCTACTGTGACGCTAAACGTGTCCCTTCAGGTTTTATGGCCACAAAAAGTCCATTGCTGAACATGTGCCTCTCCGAAGGATTCTTTGTTCCATGGAAAGATATTGCCATACTCACCACGCTTGGCAGGCGGGTTGGCGAGCGCAGTTTCTTTGGCTTCTTTTTCTTCCGATGCTGCTGGGCAGCAAGCATTTTTAGGCGGGGGAAAGATAGGAATTTGTTGGATTTGGGAAGGGAATTGAAGGTATTGGGATACCACTCACTCGGATGAATGGGGGACAAGCAAGTAGCAGCTCGGGAGGTCGGGAGGCGTACCCGATGCCATACCTGCAACCACCGGACAGGCAGTTGAGAATGACGCCCCTGACCATCTAAGCTCTAAGCTATATCTACCCCTAAAGGCATAGAGACGAAAATATTTTTTTAAACTTTTTTCTTTTTTTACAGAAACCGGACTTACCAGCCTGGCTGGCGTACGCCCGAAGGAGATGAGAGGTGCAACACTACGATCCCTAATTACATACACTATCAATGTTCGTGATTACTATACCACCGTAATCGTACCGGTAACCGTTTCGTTCAATAGGTGGATGTGTAACCTTAATATAAGCATTTCAAGTTTTGTGAATTGTGATTCTAGTCATCAGTATTAATTTTGCTTGTAGAAAGTCTTTTTGTGTTCCTATTATTACTAGTTTTTTTTTTTTTAAATGGACATGTCAACATATTCCTCCATGTATGTATAATCTGAACATATAACATTTGGATTCGCGAATCCAAATGTTATATGTTCAGATTTCAAAATAAGAACGCGTTCTTATTTTGAAAGCCCGACGTTAACCAACTACTTACGTCAACCCGCCTTTAAATTCAAACTACGAACGCTCTTTTCTAAAATTCTTTATTTGAATATAAAGCTGCTTATTAAAATCTCTTTTAAATTGGTTATAAAGACTGTAATATTAAGGAAAATTCTAAATTAGGACGACAAAATTATTCATTCCTTTGAAATTGTTTTAGGATGACGTCAATATTTTAATATTCGCAACGGCCTTTGAATTTTTGACTTTGTTTCCTCAGATGTCATTTGAATATAATTGTTTCAATTATATTTCCCGCTTTCTTTAGATATAAAACTTATCTCTGTACTTAATTAAGAAATAGCATCTGAACCAGTTGTAGATATGTTAAATTTAATATCATTGTAATGTTATAAATACAAGCATTTGAGAAAACGTAAAATTTAATTGTTTGTTTTATTTCTACCTACCTATCTTAAACCCTCATGAATTTACTCGTCTGTTATATTAATATTGTCAGTGAAAAGTAATATACTTAAGTCGAGTTATATCTTAGAACTTTGGTATTTTATATTACTGGAATTCAATAAAAATCCTATTTTTCCATCTCTAATTCCATATTCCTAAAGCTTAAAATTGTTATACAGAGCGTAATAAAATAGCAAAGTTATATAAATGTGGCATGATAAGTCCATGATACTGAACAACTTTCTCTACGGGACAAACTTAGACAAATAAAAAAACGACCGATATACCAAATGAACAATCAGCTGATCCAGTTTGTATGGGAAGTTTTTTTTATGTTTCGTACCCTACATTTTTTATAATTCTTTGTAAGTATGACCCTAGTGACTTTTTTTCAACATTGCACAATTAAAAAAACAAGCAAGAACTTACGAAAACAGATTACATCTGAGTATAATTTATAATAAAATATTTTGTACCAGAAAATGAGAACGAATTGTAATAAGTATAATCTTCTTACGAAAATGTAGATAGAAATAAAACAAAATATATTCAAGGTTTATATTTACCTTCAACAAGATCTCTCTACAAAATGTTGGGTGCTTTATGTTCTTATAAATAAATTAAAAATTCATTACATAAGTAACGGTGTATTCGTTGTTGAAATGTTAACCCACTAAAACTTCATAAAATTAGTGTAAATAACAAGACTTCTAGTACTTAAATAAGCCGTGTGGCATTCGGCAGAGTAGAATAGGACCACTCCAAGTCTTCCCGTGGATGTCGTAGAAGGCGTCTTAGGAAATACAAGCTAAACAAAGCTTATAAACATCTGTGAGACCAACCCGTCTGGCCAGCGTGGAGAGTGTAGGCCAAGTCCTCTAACTGCTTTGGCTAAGTATGGCTCTAGTGGTACAGATAGGGTCGTGCTCCTATAGTGGAGACTAAAAAAGACCTGATGATGATGATGATAGTACTTAAATATTTCTATTAGTGTTGGTTCCATTTAAATAAAGCGCAAATATTTTAAGGGCTGGGTCCCATAGGTCAAAGAAATGGTTTAGTAGCAAATTTTAAGATATCGACACGCTAGATTTTTTTTATTTTTAATAGAAAATAATATTTTTTTTATTAAAATCGATAAATCAGCTATTTTGATCGTCGAGGTCAGTGACCTAGTATCCATAGTAGATAATAGTAAAAAGTTGTTGGCCAAGAAAGTGTTTATTTGTACACAGGGTGCTTTTTTAATTTTTTATTTTTAATGTTCACGTCCTCATATCTCAAAAAGTAGCGTGCCGTTTTTTTTATTTTGCTTCTAAAGCATTTTTCTAGCATAAGGGAGTCAGCCTTTAAAATATTTGCGCCTATATAATAAAATACCAAAATATAATATAATTATTATGTCCATTTGAATTAAGCGCTAATTAAGGGCTGGCTCTCATAGGTCTCGCAAATTAAAAAAAACCCACACGGAATTTTTATCATCTTTTGTTGTTTTTTAAATGTTTTTTTTGTATTTCACGAAAACTGACAAATCAGCTGCTTTGATTGTTGACTAAAAATAGTAAACAATTAAACAGAAAATTAGTATAGTAAGTACATACCATTCTAATTTCTTAATGTCCATAAATATAAATACGTATATGGGACATATCAGACAAATTGAGCTAGCCCCACAGTAAGTTGTGAACTTATGTCGTGGGATACTAACTCAACGATACTATATTTTATAATAGATACTTATTAAAAAGAACGTTTCCATTATGACCTGCCGGGGATCGAACCCGGGACCTGCGATTCGAAACTTTGTTTAGTTGTTTCCAGTTTGGTTAATACATTGTAGACTTGAATCACCTGATTGTCTGATAATAGGGGAGAAAGGGGTAATGGGAGTCAGCGGGCAATCGGGGTCAGGTGCCTCTAAGAAAAACTACACGTTCGATATCTAGGTAAATGACATGTTCAGTTTGCTCTGTACCCGATGCCCATTGTACGAATGACTCGCGCTAGTAGCTCCACGCGTTTTTGAGAGACAATTATGTTTCGTTTTCACGCCTCGTCGGTGTAAATTTTCGTCAAAACAACATTAACGGTGAGTATGGACGTTGTAGCTGTACCAAATTAATAACTATGGATAGATTTATCCTTGATATTCAAAATTTAAATTAGCATATTAAATTGCGATTAAATTTACTTTGTGTTATTAAATTTTACAAATAATATGCAGTATAGGTTTTGGGTAATGGGAGCCAAAGAGCCCGCTAGTGATTACCATTACCCGCAAAAAATATTCTTATGTTTTTTCGCTTATAGATGCCGATATTACAAGTCAGAAAAACCAAATAGGTTAGCTGATCAACTGGTGATTGCACTGGATGGTATACTGCCGAATGTAATGTCTGCGATTGTTTGACTCTGATTTCCCACATGTCTGATTCCCATTGTACTGAGGTTAGTGCAATGGGAGTCAAACTTGTTTTTTTTTAAAACGCGAAAATATATCCAAAGTTGATTCCCAAAGTGGTGAAAAGTGATAACAACTAGTAGATAAATAAGTAAAGTCTATTATTAAACAATTTTAATCACGATATTATTTCGAAATAAGCTTTTATTTGATAGCTCGCTTAAGCGACTCCCATTAACCCCTTTTCCCCTAAAGATGATTCCGTGTTTCGGAAGGCACGTTAGGCCGTTAGCCCATCTGGTAGTTGTTAAAGGAACCACGTTAGAGGCAGAGAGGCGGTTCCGAAGAACTCTGACACCAGGGTGTACATGATCGACACCTACACGAAATGATGATGACGTAAGATTATATATTTGGCAACAAATGCTTCACTTACCATCAGGTGAGATGGGAGACAAATGCCTACTTCAATAATTAATAAAAAAAAAAGATTTTTAAATAAAAGTATCCCAATACCCTACCCAAATCCAACATATTCCTATCCACCTCCAGCTCAAAAATGCTTCTGATAGGCAGCAGCAACTTCGGAAGCACAAGAGTCAAAGACACTGCGCTTACCAACTCGTCTTCCAAACGTGGTGAGTATAAAAATATCCTCCCATGGAACGAAGAATCATTTGGAGAGCCTATATCTAACAGTGGACTTCTTCAACGGCTAAAATTATTATGATAGATGAGATTTTCCACTCAGTATACAAAGTATACACGGTGAAATTTCGATCGTTCAGGACCCGTTGAGGGGTAATTCAGCCCGTCGATATTTACAATGGGACCAAGGCTGGGAATAAAAAAAAAGGGCAGTTCCATACAAAAAATTTCGGCCGGCCGGTCAATTTGCAGGATGAGTTAAAAAATTTTTTGAGTTTCCAGCATTGGTCCCATAGGAAAAGTTGTTCATATCGACGAGCTGAATCATCCCTTTAAGGGTCCAGAACGAACTAAATTTCACTATGTATATACGAGTGATTGTGCCGGAGAAATTCTCTGTTCTCATGAATTTCTTCTCACGGAAATTTGCTTGAAATTTTCAATAAGTCTCGAGAATTTTTCAATAATTCCCGCACTTGAGAGAAAGAAGAAAAAATTATCGGGAAAAATTTCTGACTCGTTCTTCCACCCTTCTAGGAAATTTCTAGCTCGGCACAACACTACGAGAGTATAAGCAAGAATCTTGTAATCTTGAACTTAATGAAAACTGGCCAGCCGGCCTATTTGCTAACTCAGTATACGACGTTTTGATAGTCATTTCAAAATACATTACGTTTTATATATCTTAAATGAAAATAGTCAATCATACGAAACCCGCATTGTATTTTAAAGTGACTATCAAAATGTTGGCTGAGTTAGCAAATAGGGCGGCTGAACGGGAACTAATGTTACACACTTAGTACTTTTATTTTGCATATTATCTATACTTCCATGCTGGTTTGGGAGAAATGAAAAAAAAAAAAACGGCCAATTGCGAGTCGGACTCGAGCACGAAGGGTTCCGTACCATTATCTATAAAAACGGCAAAAAATCACGTTTGTTGTATGGGAGCCCTCTTAAATATTTATTTTATTCTGTTTTTTAGTATTTGTTGTAAAAGCGTCAACAGAAATACCTACATTATTTGTGAAAATTTCAACTATTACGGTAAATGAGATACAGCCTGGTGACAGACGGTAGGACGGACGGACAAACAGACATAGACAGACTGATAGACACCACATTAATAGGGTCCCGTTTTTACCCTTCGGGTACGAAACCTCTTAAAAATGTAGAATACACCAGCTGCTTTACACCATGTAGTTAAAGCCGATCGAAGGAACGGGCGAAAATCTGAAAAACATGTTAGTAGACGAAGCGGCTAGCAAACCACCGCTTTTTTACCCACCAACATCCTAACCGTGGCTTTTAGATCCCAAAGATATCATCATCATCATCATCAGGTCCTTTTTAGTCTCCACTACAGGAGCACGACCCTCTCTGTACTACTAGGGCCATACTTGGCCAGAGCAGCCAGAGGACTTGGCCTACACTCTCCACGCTGGCCAGCCGGGTTGGAGAGGTGTCTTAGATGTTTATAAGCTTTGTTTAGCTTGTATTTCCTAAGTCGCCTTCTACGACATCCACGGGAAGACTTGGAGTGGTCCTATTCTACTCTGCCGGATACCACACGGCTAAAAAAGATATGGGCAAAGGCAAAGATATGGGCTCTGTCTATCCGGCAAGGTAAAAAGACGTGAAAGTGTATATGTATCTAAGTATCAACATTGTACAAGACACATAGTGATGGCGAGACGGCCTTTGTAGATCTGTAGAGTTCAAAAGATCAGACATCTTTTGATATATTATTGACTCTAGGAATTATATTTTCACTATTATTACGGAAGAATTACGCTTTCTCCATTGAACACAAAAGAAAATCTTTACCTTTGAACTTTTTATACAAACATTGGCTTAACAAATATACGAAAACTTGTACTTTAAGGTACACATCCAATGTTCATACTCAATTGAACATTAGATGCTTTGGTTAATTTAAATAAGCGAAATAATTTATTGACATTTTTACAATCTACCTATTCTATCCTATCCTAACTAATATTATAAATGCGAAAGTGAGTTTGTTTGTTTGTTACGCTTTCACGCCGTAACTACTGAACCGATCATCTATAATTTTGCATACAAGTTCTCTGGAGTACGGAGAAGGACATAGGCTACCTTTTATCCCGGGAAAAAATACTATTTCCGAGGGATCGACATTAACGCGGGCGGAGCCGCGGGCGAAAGCTAGTAATATAATAAAAGTCAAAAAGTAAGTAATGAAAACTTGATTCGCCATGAAATTAGTTTTTTTTATGTATGTTTGACAGCAAACGAGCAGACGAGCCAACGAGGAAGTGGTCACCGTCGCCCATGGACATCTGCAACACCAGAGGAGGTGCTGATGCGTTGCCGACTCTTAAGATACCTGTAAATACGCCTTTTGAAGGACCCCAAGTTATAGCATACAGGGAAAACCTTGGGAGGGAGTCCGTTCCACAATCCTACTGTACGAGGAAAAAAACCACGTGACGCTCTGTCATTTTTACAGACCCAAGTTTATTTCATGTTGTGGTTTTATTGCGTTACTATACTATCTGAGGCCCGAGGCAAACTCATTCGATAGGGCCCATGAGAGTGTGAGTTCAGCGAATGGCTTCTTGGTGGCTTAACTAGCCTATTTACACCTCAGAATCTTAGAAATTTACACCTTGTAGTTACTACACTGATTCCAAGTAATCTAAAGCCTAAAGACTGTGTTTTAACCCGACGCATCATCACTTTTGGCTGCAGGGAGTCGTATTTCAGAGGTTCCGAGGTCGGTTGCCTGACGTCACCTCGCGTCACACGTCGCCGGCACTAGGATAGGATATTTAATATGTATGCTAGTGTGGTTTCTGGCAGAGTAGAATAGGACCACTTCAAGTCTTCCCATGAATTTCGCAAGAGACGACTAAGGAAATACTAGCTAAACAAAGTTCATAAACATCAATGAGACCTCTCCAACTCGTCTGGCCAGCGAGGAGAGTGTAGGCCAAATCCTCTGTCTGCTCTGGCCAAGTAAAGCTCCGGTAGGAGAGAGTTATGCTCCTGAGACTAAAAAGACCTGATGATGATGATGATGCTAGTTATAAGGTATTTATTTATATGAATTTTATGTATATTAATCTGTAAGGTATTTATAATATGGGCCTCTGGTATTTAACATAATTGTAAGTACAATTATACTATTGTCCGAAATAAATGAATTTTTATATATTATATTATTTTAACAAATATATAATATTGAGGACAGTAAAAATATATAGAGCGGATATTACTGCAATTTAAATAACAAGCTCTCAGAGAGGCAAAGACTTAAGACGCTTTTAAAAACCTTTTAACATTTTAACATTAATAATGAGAAGGTAGATTAATCTTTTTTTTTTAAATTGTTTTTATATAAAAATACATTTGTTTGTTAATGAAATTTCTCAAAATACTTTTTTATTTATTTCTTATTTACTTTTGCACGCGGTTCCGTTCGCGATTATGTCTGATTAAAAAAAAACTTTTTAAGAACGTTTTTTTTAGTAAATGGTACTCTGTGTACTTTTCCATGATCAGTTTAGTAGTTATGGAGAAAATCGTAACAAACAAACTCACTTTTGCGTTTAACTTAATAGCATCCTTGACGTTGCCACGACGTTCCATACAAACTAGAGTTGATATTTCTAAAAACTGTTTGTCTATCTGCATATTTGTGCCTAAAAAAGCCAGAAAAACACAGGCGGAGACTAAATATATGATTTAGTCTCCGCCCGTGTTTTTCTGGCCCAATCGTGACCCTACTCCTTATAGTAATCAAATTCACTTTACTGCACTGATTACAATACTACCAAGAACGAATGGAGTGTGGACTCATATTTTGCACATAATGCCTGCAGGATGTCGTTGATGCTGACCCGCAGTCTCATTTTGTAAAGAAGCGACTTGTTTGCGTCTGATAGCATAGAAGTCATCAGTAAGAGCTTCAGCAAACATCGCAGATGCGCTGCAGAAACGAGGCAGCCGCAACAAATATTGTTGGACTGTAGCCGCAAGGCGCTGTATGTCTTTTGCGTGTAACTAACCCACAGGCTGCTCGTTGAATAATCATTTATCAAATTACATTTTTATCATTTAAATAAATGGGTGACATCTATTTTTATGCTTATCAATATCTATGTTATTAGTTCGTATCCATTAATCGGATTAACTGCCTCGTTGAACAAAATTGTATGATGAGCAAATGGATCTAAGACTGATGAGGTCCAAACGATCCTTATAAATTAAGCGCAAATATTTTAAGGGCTGGGTCTCATAGATCAAATAAATGCTTTAAGAAATTGACACGCTTGGTTTTTTGTTTTAGTATTTTCATATAAATATATATTTTTTTAATTAAAACCGATAAATGAGCTGTTTTAATTATCGAGGTCAGTGACTTCCTATCCATAGTAGATAATAGTAAAAAGTTGTTGGCCAAGAAAGTGTTTATTTGTACACAGGTTGGCGCTAATGGCACTTACACGACGAAGTGTTTGAGGTGCGCCAATGCGCACCCCTGGCGCGCATTTTTATTTGTCAGTGCCCCCCTTTGTATTTGTCAAAATCAAACGCTTCGTCGTGAGCGTGCCATTAACGCACCCGATGCGGGCCGCTTTTTTTTTTCATATTTGTTTTACGGCATTTGGTTTTCTATGCCTTTTAGTCCTTCATAGTTTTTAGTGTTATCAACGAAATGGTGATGTAATTCATTTCGTTGATTCAATGGAGAGGCGACAACTCCCACGAATCCACTGGTTTCATCATAGACATTGCAGTGAGGCGAGCGACCACCAGCCCGCTATGTAAATCTCACTACAGCCGCACCATGACACTTTATTTTAGTTATTCCACACATTGTTAATACATGGGCATTTATAACACCAAATTACACCGATTTCCGCCGAAATTCCCGCCAAGAACTCGATGCGGGCTGCTTGCGCTATATAGGTATTATATAGGAAACATTAGATAGTAAATATAAAAATGGCATATTGATATTAATTACGAATAAGGTATCAGGTAGGTAATTAATTCAAATATTTCATAAATTCCTCGTCACTGCTTTTCAAATAAGATATCTAGATAAAAGAAAAGTATCATGCGGCGCATATGCTGAAATTATTTTGAAGTAGACTTTAAGCAAAATAAAGGAAGATAGAGTTTTATTAATATTTTTTTCTTATCAGCCTGATTTTGTGTCTCACAGTTGGACAAAGGCCTCCCCTTTTTTATCCCAAATGTTCCTGTCAAGAGCCACAGTCCCCAATCGTTCATACGTGCGGCCTTGTCATTGCGCCATCTCCTACTATGTCTGTCTCTTCCTCTAAGGTTATCTAAGCCTACCGAGCTGCTACTTGCTTTTCCCTCATGTATCCGACTGAGTTGTTTCAAACCTTCATTCCCTTCCAACCCAATTTCCAAGCGTGTATAGTAATGTCCTCCCCATGGATGGACTAGCAATGTACTTTTCAAGGGTGCATCTCAAATCACAAGACTCGAAATCTGATATCGAGTCTTGTTATTGGTCAATTCATGCACCTGCTAAGCTCCTCCCGGCTCCACTTCACGTCAGTGGAAACGCAGCCTATGGCTTAAATGATTATGATTGTAATGATAGACAATCATTTCAGCAGAGTGATTTCACTCTAATTGTAAAATTACATCCTGTCAAAAGATTAGACCCTAGGCCTAGTTACCATAACCAAGGATTAAACGAAGCTATGCTCGGATGAGGTTGTTTGCGAACCTAATTTAGTTTTCTTTTTCTGTCTCTCTCATTTTAGCACTACTCATTTTAGTAAAGCAGCATTCTGCTGTGGTATGATTTGGCGAAGTTTTTACGGTCTGCTGCCTGTTTGACGCCAATCCTTTTTGGGTAGCTCCAAAACCGAGGACAAACATGAGAAGATGAAGTATTCCCCCACTCTGGTAATCTAGTTTTTTGGCGCAGACACAGGAGGCTTATACCCAGCTGTGTATAAGGTCGTGGAAAGTTGATGATGATGGAGTTGATAGAAATTGTGTTTGCGAAATAAAATATCATATTGGTGGTATCTCTTTATATTCTCTATTAATAAGATCTGTGTCAGTACATCGAGTTTTCATACTTAGTAAGTGACTAGCTTATTCGTAAGCACAAACATTAGATTTTTTAAACTATACCTTACTGTCACAAAGAAATTTATACATAATTTAAATTGACGAGATCTTCTGCACAAGCACCTAGTTTCATACAACCTTACATTTACACATATATTTCGAGTTATTATAATAATTAGATCTACAAAAATTAAAAATATTTATACGAAAAGGACTAGAAGATGTATTAAAAATAATCACAAAAATTAGTTATCATCTACAGTCAATAAATTTACTCTTATCAAGTTTTCTAGGATCATATTTGCATTTTTGTCTCGGGTTTTCTTGGCTATTACTCTAGTGATTGGAATGAGTGAAGTATATTTCTTCTTTAGCAGCATATTAATCCACTACAGGATATAGGCTTATGTAAATGTCATTCCACCGGTCAGGGGTGTCATCCTCAACTACCTATCCGGTGGTTGCAAGTATGGCATAGGGTATGCGCACCCGGCCTCCCGAACTGCTACTTGCTTTTCTCCTATTCATCCGAATGACTATCCCAATACCTATAATTCCCTTCCCAAATCCAACAAACTTCTATTCTTCCCCAGCTTCCAAATGCTTGCAAAGGGCAGCAGTGTCTTAAGCACAAAAAGCCAAAGAAACTGCGCTCGCCAACCCGCCTGCCAAGCGTGGTGAGTATGACAATATCCTGCCATGGAACGAAGCATCCTTGGGAGAGGCTCTTGTCCAGCAGTGAACTAAACTTTTTGCGGCTGTAATGTTGATGATGAATGCCATTCGCTTTAGTTTAGCACTTATTACAATGAATCACCTGTCTAGACAATGTCATCTTTCTATCGAGCCACTGACTTTCCAAGGCTTCTATAGCCCAGTCACAGTCTCCAGTTTAGTATTTTCTGTCTCTATCTTATATCCACTCTACGGCATATCTGACCTGCACACATCTCTACTTTAAATACTATATTTATTAACTAAATAATGAATTTATGTATCTATGTCACACGTACAGAGCGCACGCTTCTTGTCGAAGGTATTACCTATTCAATGATGTGATCATTAATTCAAAGTTGATGTAAATAAACTCCACTCATTCCGATTACTGATAGATAGATAAATATCTGTTTAGATGAGTTTCCTATGATGTTATAATTTGACTGTAAGTAGAATAAACCTACACCTTATTATAATTTTTTTTAAATAAATTCAAATTGTTTGAATACTTGGGGCAGACAAGAGGCATCTTTTGGCAAGTGACGTTGAAATATACGGGTTATTAAAAACGTACCATCCAAACATACCATCACCATCGCACATACAAGTCTTTGATAGATTAAGTACAATTTACAACGAAGAATCTAATAGGATAGACATATTTCGCACAAAACTGGGTTCTAAATTTTCTATAGAATTAAGAAATTGTAATCGACAGTAATATGAAATGAGAAAATAAGTGATGGCTGCCCAGAGAACACTTTATAAAAAGAAACATTTTATTTTTAGTTTTCGTTCCTAATTTTACCTAGTATCATTGCTAAGGCTATTATTTTCGGAATTCAGTATTTTTCAAATTTAGTATTCATCCTTGTAAGTATGAAATGTACAATCTAGGATCGAATGCGAAGAGGAGGATATGGGGAAAAAAGGTATCGAAAGAGACGGGTCAAGGAAGGGAAAAATGGAAAAGACTTACATGCTGCTTCGACTCTACATAAAGTGAGATGACAAGACGAAGAAGATGAAATTCCCGCGTTCCAAATTGTTTTTCATTTTACGTCTTTGGGATAGTACTAGGAAACATAATCAAGAAAATGATTTTACATATAATAACTGTCGATTAACAATTTCTAACAACAAAAATATATCTAGACGGCTACAGGTAAGAAACTACAATTTACATACAATAGATACAGAAGACGATAGATTAGACGGATGGAAATTCTGGGGCATCATAGCATTATATTATAATTCTAAAGAACACTAGGATTCACTATTTATACTAAAGTGTATATAATTATCCCCTAGAAAAAACGTAGAAGGAAACTACTAATTTAATAAGGGCTTCTATTAAAGGTTGGCTTTTGGCATCTCGAATTATATGTACAAAACTATCAAATACAAAATATTTCATAATTTAACAGAACTACCCGTACAACCTTTGGGTACACTAGGGCTAAATTTAATGAAATCAATAGGGAATTTCATAGGCAGCCCTTTTTATTTTATTCTAAAATCTTTAGCTCTCTAGCTCTTCTAAATTTATTTCAGCATTCCTACTTTTGCTCAAGCATTGACCAAGCCATACTATCCTTTCGTATCGCAATAATTTTCACGAAACGGATTTCCATAAAATCTTAAAGTTACTTACATTACTTTTAAATTACTCACTCTACCAAAGCCAGTTCTATCTAAGGTTTCGGAAACTATTAAACATAACAGGGAGTTCAGAAGAAGACCAGGATTTGAGCAATTGGGCACAAAACTCTCTTTTACTCACAGCGCATATTCTTACAAATAGATCTATATTAGAGCTTAATAATACTATTTACAAACACCCAATTGTAACTTAATTACACAAACGATGAGTGCAATACATCATTCTAACAACCAACAATCAGGGTGCTTAGGAATTTTTGTGTAGATTGAATATCAACAATCAGTACGGGTAAGTGACGTGAATGTTACAAAAATATTTACTGAAGTCTTTGTGCCTTACATATTACATAACAATAGTGTTTATAATGAACGATTATCATTTTGCGCTACGTTTGACACGTTTTGTGCTAAAATATTTAATCTGTTATGCACTTGTAACTTATCTTCTATTTTTTCAGATTCGGAACCCTCTTTGAGGAGTTCCCAAATATTGTTTTTATCCAATATTTCGAACCCACCTCTATTTTCTGGAGCTATGTCTAACTTTGGAGGATCAGACAAAGATTTGGATGTTTCAGAAATAGGTGTGGGTGGTACTTTATGAATTTCTTTATTTATTGATTTTAAAGTTTTTGTAATTACCTTATCCGGATTCTTCATTTTTGTATTATTAATTTTCGGGTCAGAATTTACAGGTACATGTTTAGTTACGTTTGTGGCATTATAACTCAATTCTGTATCCGGTTTTTTGATTTGCGTCACCGTTTTTGGTTTTTTAGTCCTATAGTGAATCGTTTTGATATTTTTGTTTGTGATGGCAATAATTGTGTGAGGAAATGTAGTAGTTGCCAAATGAAGTGATGCGCGAGTTTTATTTACTTTAGTGGTATTATCATAAGTGATGTTTTGTTTGAGACTTTTTGTTTCATTACTACCAATGAAGTCATATTTAGGATTTGGAATGAGAGTTATATTTTCAGTTTGAACAAAATCTTTCGAAATCAGCTGTTTGGGTTTTGCCAGAATCGCCGTTTCAGTTTCCGTCTTGCTACTTGTTTTAGTAGATGGTATACTGTCGTTGATATTTTTTGACTTCACAAAGAATTTTTCTTGCTTGTCACCATAAGTAGCTTTCAGAGTACCTTTACGTCTTGGTAGAGGTTTCTTTTTCATACTTTCTTTCTTGAGTAAAGCTTTTGTTATTGGTAACTTCTGAATAATTAGCTCTTCATGAGGCTTTGGTGCAAGAGGTATTATATTATTATCTATCTTTTGATCTTGTGTTATGTTGACGTAAGTAGCAGTAGGTATTATAATCGGATCATCATGTGTTATTTCGATTGAATCAGTTGTGTTTACAACATTATCATTAGCTGTCGTAATTTCATTTGTTTCGCTCGTTGGAGTTTTTTGTGTTGAGATGGATTCTTTTGTTGTCACTGTAGAGCTAGCAGTAAGAACTACTGTTGTTGGCTCTTGCGTACTTGTTGATTGTTTAGAATTAAAAACTCTGTTTACGGTTGAAGAAACTATAGAATCTTTTGTTGGAGGCAGATCTGTAGATGTTGTTGGGAAATCAGTAGACGGTGTCCGCAAATCTGTTGTGGTTGTAGGCGAATCAGTATTTGTTTCTTGTTTGGGTGTTGTTTCAGTATGCTTTCTAAACTCGTAGTCTCTACTGCAAATGCGTCCACATTCACAAATGTTATCGATGTTTGCTGTAGTTTTAAGGCTTGCAAGTTCAGTTTTGTCAAACCAAGTTATGAAATCATCGTCAGTGATTCCTCTAAGGAGTGGACTTCCAGGTCGTGCATGGAAGAAGGTTTCAACTGCCAAATCCGGTCGAGTCGATGGATAGATCTTAGCAAATGCTGGCCGTAAGCTGGTGATAATGTATTTAGATCGTGCTTCGTAGGTAACACAGACTGGACACGTGGAGCTAATCTGTAAATGCAAATTAAACATCTCAGTAATATTTAGAAGCGATTAACATGGACGCAAAATAATTAAATATTTGAAGGAGTACTAAGATGTAAAAGCTTATTTGAAAGTAAATAATTTTTTAAGTAGCTGGTTCATCTTGAATATATTCGACATAATTTTAAACGAAATATTGACTCGTCAATGCAGTCTTATGTAAATAAATAAATTTCGGGGCCGAGATTTAATCATGCGGTAGCTCAGATGGCAGAGCGTAGGTCGTCCATAGACCTAGGTCGCTGGTCCAAGTCCCGCCCGCATGGAAATTTTTCACCATATTTTATTTCTTAATGTATTAAGAGTATATCAAAATAGCATTGTGAATGTAAAATAAAACACTTATAAAAATACGCAAAGTAAGCAGATACTTACATTAGCAAACACGAACCAAACTGACTCTCCTCGGGAGCCGTAATGCAGATCAGCAAAAGTGGCTCCGTCCAAGACGACTGGGTTGACTGAATGCAGCTCGTATCCAGAAAATAGTGATGACTCGAGACGTAAAATACCAGAACGTTCTTTGCCTTTCCACCTGTAAGCAAGCATAGTGATAAAAAATTATAACAACCGGTAAAAGCTTTCATGGCTATCAGTATTATGATTTTGCTATGACTAAATATTTAAATCCTCTTTTTGTCTAAAAAATAAATGCTGCGGCTGCAGGCTGCAGTTGTCAAAGCTCATAGAGAAATTGGATAGCTGTTTGTAACCAAGCAGACTATTTTGTTAATAGCTAGATCGGTGTTCTGAGATAATGTCTTAGGCCCAAATTTTGAGTCGAGGTAACAAAAAGTCAGAACATAGAAAAAATAATTAATGAGGACACCGTTTGCTTTGCTATCATTAGGGTAATTCCTTATTACTTATTCGCAGGTTTATTGAAATAATTACATATTAAAGATTGAAACAGCAAAAAGTTTTCATTGTGAGTGAACGAAAAAAATATTTATAATATCCATTAGTTAAAAATAAATCTTAGTCAACGTTTTGAAATAATACATCTTTCTGGCACCTGGCTATACATATAAGCAAGAAAAACTAATCGGAAACGTATAGATTCTTTCAGATCAGGGGTGTCATCCCCACCTGCCTATCCGGTGTTTGCAGGTATGTCATCGGGTACGCGCGCTGCAGAGCTGCTACTTGATTTTGCCCCATTCACCCAAGTTAGTAGTGATTCAATACGTTCATTCCCTTCTTAAATCCTACAACAAAATCTATCGAAACTGCGCTTGCCAGCCCGTCTGCCAAGCGTGTTGAGTATGGCAATATTTCAACATGGAATAAACAATATTGGGTAAGGCTTTGACCAGTGTTTACCAGTGGATTTGAAATGAGGATGATGATGATTCACTTACTTGAAGCAGGTCTTGATGATCAGTGTGGGCAAATTGCCCTGCAAGTCTTCGATACTGCTCCTTTCGGGTCTGATCTCCTCAATAATCGCAGCTTGTATATTCAGTAGTGCATTTTCTGGCTTAGGTGTGTATGTCGAGTAGGATATGGTTCCCTGAAATGATAAAACATTTTTTAGACATGGAAGATATTTTTTGCCCAGTGATTTGTAATTTTTAACTTTAATTAAAAAAGCTTACACATTTTAATTCGACCATGTTTTGTGGCCAATTAAAGAATTTAGTTTGTATATTATGAACAAGTATAATTATTAAAAAGTAAATAAACTGACTTCAAAACTGTAGTGACTGATAAACATGTAACTGTCTATATAAAAAAAAATATTAAACCGGTTCTGATGAATTTGCATTGTTCCCTAAGTTTCACTTAGTCGAACTTAAGAAGATTTTTTGCAATACAATATATAGGTAGTTTTTGAAAAAAATGCTAACATCACGTGTTCACTAGATAAAAGTAGTTAAATAATTAAATATATACGGACAAATCACACAGATTGAGCTAGCCCCAAAGTAAGTTCGAGACTTTGTTATGGGATACTAACTCAACGATACTATATTTTATAATAAATACATATATAGATACACATTCAAGACCCTGGCCAATCTGAAAAAGATTATTTTTCATCTTGACTTGGCCGGATCGAACCCGGGCTCTCTCGCAGGCTGGCGTGTTGACCGCTGCGCCACGGAGCTAGCCGTATCTTTGGGGGTCTATCTTTTATCAAAGAAAAAACGAGATTTTTTCTTGAATATTTGAGCTTTTCCTTGTCTTTCTATTCTTAAAATGTTTGAATTTATAAAAAGAAAATAGAAATTTCTTTAGTAATTAAAGCCTACCTGCACTGTAGCACAGCCAGCTCCAGTAGCATACACGAAAACTTTCGTTGGCAATCCAGGGAGTTGAAGAGGCCTGGGTGGAGTTCGCGCCCTGAGTTCTAACGTATCGGTGAGCTCCATACCAGCTGTCGCCAGCGACACTGTTAGTGCTCTGTGTCTGTAAAGTACAACAAGATCTTTGTAATGTCTAACTCTAAAAACAAAGCAGTTTTGTTATTTTATTCCATTTTCATAATTTTATCAAGTAATTATAATAACAGGTGGTCTGAAAATATTTCCTTGTTAACTACGCTTTCAAAGACATGTTCTTTTAGATCTTTAAGATAAACAGTTTTCACCGGATAAAATTTATAAGGAATTTTGTTACCATGATTATTTTTGGAGAATTACGTTCGTTTGGTAGAATATGGACATATCTTATTTTATTATGTATCTAATTATATTTGCATATTATTTATCAATGAGTTAATGCCTCGTTGATGAATCATTATAACATCATGTTTCTAATTTTATAACAAAGCCTCAATGCTACATGAAAACACAAAAAGATGTACCGGTCATGGGCCAAAGCTGCATATTGGGCTGCAGCTTTGGTTGCACTGTATGCCAGACTCGGATGTCTTTGTAGGGTGGACGCTCTGTAATAAAGGAATCTCGCAGCTGCTTCTCCTTCAGCCAATGCCCCTCTTGCACACGCAGCCAAGAGCACCCTGACACCGGCCACGTATTGCTCCATCGTTACCGCTTCTAAAATTAATAATAACAGATTCAAAACTCAAAACAAATCTATTCTGCTATAGCTGCGGGCGAAAGCTAGTACAATATTATATACTATTTTCCCGTGAAACGTCAAAGATAGGTTGATCAGTTTAATTTCATTTGTAGATAGCATTGGTTTTAATATTGAGTTGCCGCCATTGATCTGATTCATAAATTATTATGTAAATCAAACAAAACAAGCTTTTAAATTATTTTTAATGACCATACCATAGGATGTAGTTTTGATGTTTCTAGAGGTTTCTTCCAAAAGCCAGTCAGCCGCATCCTTCCTCGGAGCAGGCCAACCAAATTCTCCTTCTTCAGTTGTTGATGCATTCCTTAAAATTACAAGCGCCTCTGGTACTGTTGGACTTCTAAAACATGAAAAATATGTACCTTATGTAAATATTTAGCAGAATTTTGTCGAATGTTGAAGTACATATTGTCATAACTTACTTTAACTTACAGGCAAACCATTTTTAGAGCGTGCCTTTCTTTAGAATCATCTTTCAAAACATGCAACCTATTAAACATATAATCCTACAAACCTTGCAAGTACAAGTCCTAAAACAGTCGCGGCTAGAGCAGCCGGTGAGGTCAAATTATGCAAATTATTCTCCAAATATGTTTGTGCCTTCTTTGCAACATCTGCATCCACCTAAAAATAAAGTATATTTTTAGTAGGGAAAAATATTCCGTTTTATAAGTAAATTTTATTTTAAAATTGTTTTTTTTTTTCATCAACCACTCAACCTAAAGTGTCTACGAGTATTTAATCCTTTTGTCGCGAACGTTGGATTAATTTTATAAACATTTCACGAGCGTCGAATATGTCCGACCAGGCTTTTTTTATTTCACTATGGTGTATTTGGTAAAAACATGTTCATATAAGATAAATATGTAGTGTAGTCTACGAATCATGTATAACACTATACGCTTTAGTTTTATAAATTAAGTACAACGAGTTACATGTTTGTTGTAGGTTATTATTTTCGATTCACTATGCTTTGCGCTGGGAGTACGACAGCTGATATAAAGTCTCGCAGTGAAAGGGTTAGACAAACTACACAAATCAATGAAATTTTTAATAAAACACGCGTGAACATACCTGATTTTCTACACCAACTTCAAGCAATGCTACTAGTGTTTCAGCTGTTACTTCGACTGTCCGTTCCCACGCAATTTCTTCTTTAGTCATATTGCCATCTTTGTCATAGTAATAGTATTCATTGACATCCACCTCTTTCTGAGTACCATTAGCTTTCGCCATGTCAACTGGATAATAGTCAACCTCTTTATCAGCAGCTAACGGAGTAAAAGACCCATCAGGGTTTTGCCTTGATTGTATCCATTTCTTAATATTCTGGAGTAAGTCGGGATCAACTGGATAGTAAGACTGAATTTTAGTGAGGATTTCCAGGATTTTGATGGTGGATAAATGACTGCTCATGGCTGGGTGGTCGCTGAATGAATTATCATTCTTGCGAAATGAAAGGAGTATTTGAACCTGAAACACAATTAGTTGCCATTCAGTGTTAGTGATACAAAGAAATATGAAAAATAGGTGTATTTCTATTTTGCATCATTTCTTTTAAGATTTTTGACCGTGTGAAGTACTATACAGGTATATTTATTACTAATACATACAACTTAATTTTTTTATTATTGATTCCAATGCTGAAGAATATATACGTCATACTGAAGAATATGTACGGTAATTGAATACACATTTTAGTTTAAGTGTACCTGTTCTGGTAGTTTTCTTAGTATCTTCTCCCGTTCAGCTTCGTCAACTAAATGTGGAATATGTTCCAACGCCAATAATGGTGCCAAACTAGCGGAGGCAGCAGACAATTGGGAATCCCTCCACACCTCCGCCCATTGGTCCGTGGCGTCTGTCTGCAAGTTGTAGAGTGGGAGATGTAGACCACCAGACACCAGGAGAGTTCCACTGGCGGAGCCTGGGACGACACCACGCGGAAGGTCAAGTTCGAGAACTTGAGAGAAGCCAGCTTCCTCGTTAAAGTTCCAGATTCTGAAATAGGTAGAAAATTTGATTAAGTTATGAAAAGTGAGTGGGACGCCATATAGCTCTATACGTAAAATAAATGGTTACACCATTAGCGAATAATTCGGTTTTACACCACGGAACTACTGGAATAACCATGGCATGGTCGATTGACCGTGTCACCTTCTCTAAATGATGAATGATGATGACCATTACACCATGTGAAGTTCACATTATTAAGTTTTATACAATTGTTAGTGATGACCCCGAAATTGGGATAGTCAGAAACTACGTGAATATTGTACAGAGTGCACGATATGATATTCACAAACGTCTAACGTTACTTCACAGCAATGTTCGACTAAAAACAAACATTCGTGGTGGTGTGACGGTACAGTAGGGATAAGTCCTGTAATTTTCAAACTGCATATGTTTCTAGAACATTCACCTGAAGTCAGCCTTGTCGCCCCAAAGTGCACTAAAGCCAACATATTTGATCCTCATATCAGCAGCCAAAGGCCACACCAGCAGCCTTCTCTCAGACGGAGCAGCGCCTCTGCCCACAGACAGCCGACCTCCCTCCCACCAGACCCACCAAGCGCACCACGTGTTACTTCCAGAACATTCTTCGTCACTTTCTGTTTGTTCTGCACTCGCTAAGTGGACGTCATAACCTGAAAATTGAGAAGAGATATGTAATTAGATAACAGTTTTTTTATTGTCTTTGGCTCGACCACTGAAATCTATTTAGATTTATATGGGCTCATCCATATCAAATTCAATATAGGATTAAATATTTCACGAATTCAACATTTTGCAAATTCAACTTTTTGGAACAGAAGGGTTTTGATTAAAGGTTAATTTTTTCGAGTATAGATAGTTATGTGTCTTACTTTGGCCTAAACGGCTTGATGGAGGTCATTTTTAATATGTTTCTGACAGGTATAACTTTTATTTCTACTTACCATGTTTTCCTTTAGCAATCCACACCCTGCTTCTCTCGAATACCACCCGGTACATTTCATCAGATGGTTCTCGCACATCAGACAATGCGACATGGGCAGCTCCCTGGGACCTCAGCTCCAGGACCAGACCAGCACGGTTCCTCGGCGCGGCCACCCATTGCCAATCCCACGAGCCACGGGTAGAGACAGCGAGATGTTCTAGAATGAGTAAATTAGAAAGCGTGTGACAAACTATACGGACAAAATTTACTTATTTTCATTCAAAAAAAGAGTTGGGTCATCGTTCCATAGCGATTGAAAGGGGAAATGCTGCCAGTATAATGGGTACTTTAGGTCCAGGGACGATGCGGGGCGGTATTTTAGACTGAGTATCTTTGACGAAGCATGTTGCGGATTAATTTTGTACATTACAGACCAGTTAAATACAGAGAAGTTTATAAAGCTGAAAATATTTACATTATGTATCTTATTTTTTTTTATGTATATTTGACGGCAAACGAGCAGACGAGCCACCTGATGGAAAGTGGTCACGATCGCCCATGGACTTAAAATACCGTAAACACGCCTTTTGAAGGACCCCATTAATTCAGCGTTTTGTGGGCGGAAATTGTTTGAAGTGAACCTGATGATGATGATGATGATGATAATATCTTTCTTTTTTTTCCACAAACTGTCTAGTTAGGTAAGAAAATAAACTATTCTAGGAAAGTAGAAACACAGTTACATACTAATTATCGCGTCTTTTTTCCTTTTGGAGTAGACAGAGCCCGGGTCTTTCAACCTAAATACACGTATAGTCTGTTGGTGGGCATTAGGTAGAAAACGGAATCAATAGAGTGATGGGTTGCTAGTCGCATCGCTAATAAAATGATTCCTCAGATTATCCCATTCCTTTACAATCTGCGCGGGTAGAGAAGCAGTTGGTTGACTAGCTTCGTGGCGCAGCGGTCAACACGCCAGCCTGCGACACGGAGTGACCGGGTTCGATCCCCGGCCAGGTCAAGATGGAAAATGATCTTTTTCAGATTGGCCTGGGTCTTGGATGTGTATCTTTATATGTATTTGTATAAAATATAGTATCGTTGAGTTAGTATCCCATAACACAAGTCTCGAACTTACTTTGGGGCTAGCTCAATCTGTGTGATTTGTCCGTATAAATTTATTATTATTATTTATAGTTGGTACATTCTACGTTTTATGTTTTCTCCCAGGAACAGTATTATTCATGGGTCAAATAAATAAAATCAAATTAAACAATACAATAAAAAACAAAACTTCGAGACACGTACAAACCCAGCAGTTAATAATAAGTATATTATTTGTCCTGTTACGAGTACAGGTTGAGTCTGATGGAGAAAGATTTTCGTGAGTGAAAACTTTGAGGGTCGGTACTCGCTAACTGTGTACTAAGGTATAAGACTAAGCAGGACTAAGGACACAGGAAATATAATTTGAATTAGCCATTAAAATCTTTCAGAAAATTCTGTCTGGAACTGTGTACTTTGAAATTATTGATGTAACTTAATATACATACCATTTGCACAGAAGTACGCACTCTGCGTATCACTCCTATGTAGGCCTTCAGGTAGCACCAGGACACTGGCAGATCTGATGACGGAGCCGACTAGCGTCTCGTTGTTGAAGGACGTATATGAGACCGAGCAGTTGTCTGCACTGTAGCCGGTCACTTCCACTGAAAGAAGATGAGAGAAATCTGAGATTAGAAAGAAATATGTGAAATCACAATATAGCTTTATTAATAAGAAATAATAGGCTCAAACTTCCGCTTCTTGTGATTAAAAGAGAATTTATAAAAAGGTTTTTCTACTTTCTTGGACCATACCTATAAAAAAACCGGCCATCTTTATCCGTTCCGTTATCTATAAAAACGGCAAACAAATCATGTCTATTGTATGGGAGCCCCCTGTTACGTACCGTTCCAATTAGTATTTTCTCATCCCACATCAATACGATTATTAACACTATGGTTTTCCGAGTTTGCTAAGCCCTGATTGCGGCGAACGAAACGTACTGCATATACCTATGTCCTGTGTGTTACTTGTCAACTGGCTGTCAATGTCACTTTTTCGGGAGGAAGTGATCAAGCTTCCCTTTTCGCTCCGCGTGTGTGTGATATAAAAATAATAAACAAAGGTGAGAAGATCCATAGCTAAACCGGAGTTCATCAGCTCCTACCACACGAGGATAAGCGAGACGCCACCGCGCGATAACCAGGTAAGGCAACTCCTATCCACCCCCTTTAATATTAATTTTATTTTTATTTAATTACTTATTTTTAAAGTGAATAAATAAATAAATATTCTGTGAATATATCAAGTGACTACCTGTTGCCGTTATCAATATCGAGCAAAAACAAGCAAAAAATACACGTTTGTTGTATGGTAGCCCCCTTAAATATTTATTTTATTATATTTTTTTGTATTTATTGTTATAGCGGCAACAGAAATACATCATCTGTGAAACTTTCATCTGTCTTGGTATCACCGTTCATTAGATACAGCCTAGTGACAGACGGACAGACAGACAGACAAACAGACAGACAGACAGACGGACAGCGGAATTAATAGGGTCCCGTTTTTACCTTTTGGGTACGGAACCCTAAAAATGTGGCCCTCCGGTAGTGCCGACACAGGTGAAAACTTGAACATTCGCAATACTTGACAAAGGTGTCGGTTACAGTAACAACGTCGCGAGTTCAATGTTTTCTTCCCATGTCAAAAAAAACTTTCTCGAGAAATAAAATATGGTGAAAAATTTGAACCTGCGACCTTAAGTCTTTGTATGTAAGTCGTACATAGACTTTAGCAGGTTCAAATCCCGCCCGCTTGAAACTTTTTCACCATATTTTATTTCTTAATTTAATAAGAGTATATCAAAAATAGCATTGTAAGTGCAAAATATGTATAAACACTTAAAAACATTCTCCAGTTTTTGCCCTTTATAAATTTAGTTGTAAAAAACTTAACGTGAGTGGTTACAAGCATTCATATGATGAAACTGAAGATTTAATAGTCCTAATCTATTGTTAGTTTCTTTGTACTGTCAAAAGTAATATTATATTCTAGTCTAGAGAGGATCTGGTGAATCCAAAAGATGATGTATTTCTGTTGCCGCTATAACAATAAATACTCAAAAATATAATAAAATAAATATTTAAGGGGCTCCCATACAACAAACGTTGACTAGCTCCGTGGCGCAGCGGTCAACACGTCAGCCTGCGACACGGAGTGACCGGGTTCGATCCCCGGCCAGGTCAAGATGGAAAATGATCTTTTTCAGATTGGCCTGGGTCTTGGATGTGTATCTATATATGTATTTGTTATAAAATATAGTATCGTTGAGTTAGTATCCCATAACACAAGTCTCGAACTTACTTTGGGGCTAGCTCAATCTGTGTGATTTGTCCGTATATATTTATTTAAAAAAAAAAAAAAAAAACACGTTTATTTTTTTATTGTTTTTGCTCGATATTGATAACGGCAACAGGTAGACTCTTGATATATTCACAGAATATTTATTTATTTATTCACTTTAAATATAAGTAATTAAATAAAAATAAAATAAAACGTGTCATTTAATTTATGCATTTCTTATTTATACCAAAAATAAGAATAATAAATCATAGGTATTAGATTTATAGCATATTATGACGGGCTATAAACTAGAGCTTTTCTTTTAACGTTTTTTGTGGTCATAAATCAAATTATCTAGACGACACAAAACTCTGCCGACAACGCAACTACCAACAGCCATTTATCAAACAGACGTTTTTCAAACTAAAACTTAAAGTAGAAGTGACCATAATAAAACTTATAAAATAGTTTGTCCCCTGACGATCGATGCATACATAAACTGAAACTGCTTATCTGAATTATAGAGGATTTTCGGGAATTTCTATTTGTTGGAAACACACGCAAACACAACTCTACGCGGCAAAGCTGTTGGTAATATATTATAATTAAAATAAAAGTGAATTATATAACTGAATATTCTGTGCATATTTCAAGCGTCTACCTGTCGCCGTTATTAATATCGAGCAAAAAATCACGTTTGTTATGGGAGCCCCTCCTTAATATTAATTTTATTCTGATGTTTAGTATTTGTTGTTATAGCGGCAACAGAAATACATCATCTGCGAATTTCAACTGTTTATCACAGTTCATAAGATACAGCCTGCATGGTCACAGACGGACGGACAGCGTTGCCATATTAATAGGTTCCCGTTTTTACCCTTTAAGAACGGAACTCTAAAACTGCCCCAATACTAAGTTTGTTATCTGACTACCTCACTCTAATTTATATTTTTATTTTGTTTCACTAATAACGTAAATTTCTATACAATATGTTAAGAAAAACCTGTCCGATCCTTGAAGGCGTGATTCAGCCATGATCGAAGATTATCAGTACTACACTATACGAGTACTATATAATATTACGATTATTAACAGTAAAGAAAGATTTTTGCTATCGATAAACTCTAATAAATACTAAACCGATTTTGGAAATTTGGTAAAACAGACAATCTTCACGTTTGAAATGAAATAAAGTTTCATTATTCAAATTTGGATAAAATCAATCTCTTTTCTATATATTCCTTTACTACCTGCATCTTTTACGAACTGCGCAGGATATTAAGAAAATAAAAAGTCAGAATTTTAAAAAAAAACTTCTTTTCAATAAAAACCTATCTAAGGACACTTCGGTTTCTTAGACGTGCCTGACGATACCTAAACTGTCGAAATCCATTCACTTGTTTCGAAGATACAAGTTATCAAGATATAAGGTTATAGATATCTACAAACATACAAGATACGCGCCAAACACATTGCACTTATTGGCAGCCGGGTAAAATACTAGCATATGCTGTCCCACTGCAGGGCAAAGACCTCCCTTTCATTATTCTTACTAATTGCGATCAAGGGCTACTAGAGTCCAGTCTTTCTGATAGTATTGAAGGTAAAAATACTAAACCACTTCAGGAAGAATATTTTCGGTGCATTCCATGTTGTCATAAATATTAAGACAACCTACATATTATTATCTGTTCCTCCGCAAAGCAATCTGTATAGATACATACATATATATTATCATGCCTTTTTCCTTGACAGAGCTCTATAAGATCGGTCTATTAGAGCCACGTTTAGCATGTTGGTGTGCGTGTAGATGGGAAGCGGAATCCAAATAGTGATGAGTTGCTAGCCGCATCGCCTACTAAAATTAATACTTTGATTTTCGCCCATTCCCTCGACCGACTTTTACGATCTGCACGGGAAAAGAAGCAGCTTGTATATTCTACGTTTTTTTTCTTTTCTCCCAGAGCAATCTGAATAAAAGACATAAACAGAAAGAATACAAGACATATCCTGATCCTGATATGATAATAAAACATATTACAAAAGTTCAATTGCTTCGCAAGTGTTTCTGCAGCGGTAGATTCTATTACTCTGACGGTAGTGTTCTGGAGGCCATTTCAGATCTACGCAATACGTGGTAAGTTATAAGATGAAAACAGTATCCAGTGCTAATACTTAATTTATGGGCGATAAGCGATTTTTCATTTGTTGCCCGTGGTACTACCATTTCAACTAGATCATACCATTTCCCGATACACTACCGCAAGATTCATTAAAAAAAATACACCTGCTTATTGCAATTATGAGAAAACAACATACGATCAAATAAAATAATTGCACATCGATAAAATACACAACAACAGCCTGAAACTTTAAAAAATTATATGTAAGCGTGTGTAAATCAGATGAAAATACAATATTATGGAATTCGTTGCGCTAGTCTGAAGTCTGAAGAGTCGGAAGGTGACCATAGGAACTCTTAAACTAAACAAGGAACACCAATCGTGTTTGGCCTCATTTGATTTGTCTTGGAAAGCACTTTACAGTGTGGATTCCTTTATATTAAAAGCTTGTCAAGAAAACAAATTTTTGCTAAAAACCTTGTTTCTTGATCCATTCTAAAATCATAGGTGATTTATCAATAAAAATGTAATATAAAAATAAAAATACAATTTAAAATAAGTCCGTCTTATATACTATCGAAAAATATAAGATACGTATTTACTCTTTTTTCAATCAAACAAAAATTGTTAAAGATATAACCCGTAAATATTATATATAAATTTACGCGTGACGTCACTATCCGGTACACTTTTTACCGGCCTGTTGCGTCATGAGCTCCACTCCTGAACTTTAATGCGCTTTATCATTATCATCTTTTGTTTGACTGAAAATAGAAAAAAATATACAGAAAGTCAATCCGCTGTCGTGCAACAAATTGTGGCACCCAACACAACACTCGTACTGTCATAGTCATAAAGAATAGATATAAAAACGCTGTGTCAGGAGTTGAAAAGAGCGCTGGGAATAAAGTAATTTTATGTTGGCCTGCATTATGACGCGATTCATGTCGATGCCGTAAACTTGAACTAGGTTGATGTGGAATATTTCATCTATTAAAAGTTATCGCTCGATATGATAGGTTGAAAACTAACTTAATGAAGTTTTATTTAATTACTAGCTTTCGCCCGCGGCTCCGCCCGCGTCAATGTCGATCCCTCGGGAGCAGTACTTTTTCCCGGGATAAAAGGTAGCCTATGTCCTTCTCCGTACTCCAAGGAACTTGTATGCAAAATTTCATGATGATCGGTTCAGTAGTTACGGCGTGAAAGCGTCACAAACAAACAAACAAACTCACTTTCGCATTTATAATATTAGTAAGGATTTAATCTTCATTGCAAATACTACATTTTTTCATCACGTACTTTGTATTTATCATTTTTTGTATTCATAAACAAATAGTTAGGGGTGTCATCCTCAGCTACCTATCCGGTGATTGCAGGTGTGTCATCGGGTATGCGCGCCCGGCCTCCCAAACTGCTACTTGTATGCAGCAGCGCCAAAAGTACAGGGGGCTAGAGAGTAGGGTGGATCGCTTAATGTATGGGGGAAATAAAAATCTTTATTTTTGAAAACGATGGGTGCAATTTTAATGCCATATATAAAGAGGTTTCCGGGAAAAATAATGAAAAAAATATCTGACGTTAATAAGTGCCTCCACAAAGCAATTTAATACTTTACAAAAAATCTTGTATAGAGTTACATCGTAATTTATTTTTTATATTCAAATTAGTGATAAATAATAATCATTTAAAACAGTTCAGTGTAACTGTTTCTTTTTTTAGCAAAATGTAAAAAAAAACTGGTAATATAACGATAAAAATTGAGGTGGATAAAGTTTCTAAAACATTGCGTTGACGCTACAAAACGCGAGTATTGAAGTAGAAGTCCGTAGTGAACACTCAGTGGCATGAAGTTTTTAATAAATCAATTCGTAATTTGTGGTATGCATCTTTTAATTTAATTATGAAATTTAAAAGTTCATTTACTTGTCCAGTATTAGGTATTGCACGCTATTTACCAGATAATCTTTTGCCTGCGTACAAAGATGATATATCGTACATATTTGTTGTGGCTACGAGGTAGAAAGACTGCGTTAAAAAAATATTTGCCAATATTAAAAACACTGCAATGTTTTTCGAAAATTCAAATACAAGAATGTTATAAAACAAAGCAGCGAAAATGTGGTCCTATTTATGAAAAAAAAACGCAAACTTTTAAGGACATTGTATGAGAGTTAATTAATGTTGCGCCAACTCTAGATAGATATGAAGTATCTGATTAGGCAGGGGCAGCAGTTGTTTCTGCTACTCTTCAAGCACTGGGAATGAGAATCGAAATAGACACATCCCACATCATCGACGGGAATAGGATTCACCGACTCAGGGATAAAGAAAGGTTGAAGTTATGCGCATTAATAATGAAACTGAAATTTTTGGTTTGGTTTCGATGGACATGAGGATAATACGTTAACGTTTACAGACAATCGAAGTCTATAATAAGGGCATGTACGCTTGATAAAAGAGCAAGGCTATCAATATATAGGATACTTTTCACCGACAATCGGCAACGCGAAAACTATTTCACTGAAAAATACTTGGTACTAATTGTTGTGATGAGACTGCAGTCAATCCTGGTTGGAAGACTGGTAAAATTGAAAGATTGAAAGTGCTTTTAGATCCTCCTCTTCGTGTGGTGGGTATGCCAATTGCACGACAACGATCTCTTACTTCGCCACTTGTTCGAACATTTGCACGGGACTACAACAGGACCAAGAAGTTTTACAGGAGAAATCGGAAAAGCCTTACATAATTGTGAAACACTTCCAGTGGTACAATATTTAGTCAAATCTTAAAAACCTCATCTTGGTAATGCTGGCTGATGATCGCGACTACATCAAAGTATTAGCTTTAAAAAATATATTAAAATACGATGTCAATTATCTCTAAAAATTCGAATATTTTACATAAGTGTTAGTGAAGATAAATAAATTACCATGCCACACTCAAGCTATCAAAAGTTATATGTAACTGAAGCATCTGTTTCAGTGTGAACCAATAAGAAGAGACTGATTTTAAAAAAAACGCATAGAAGTATAGAAATCATGCCTCAATTTAAGAGTAAAAAAGACGTAAAAGTCCTGTAATTTTGGTATATTTTTATGTTTTTAATAAATTTTCAGAAGCTACAGTTAATATTTAATTTAAGTTATTTTATGTTATTAGTATATAACATATCCTATTCTTTGATTTTAAAATAACTGTGACAGGTAAAAGATGTTTTTATTATTAAAAAAAATAAAAAATAAGAATCAACAAAATTTTATATTTTTTTTTATTTTTGGGAGCATTGTGGAGGCATTTCCTCATATTTGATATTTTTTTAAATATTTTTTACGTTATCACTATCTTTATTGGCACCAAATCCACACCCATCTGTTAAAGATTTCAAAAATTTTGAAAAATTATCCACCCTACTAGAGAGGCTGCGCTCGCCAACCCGCCTGCCAAGCATGGTGGGTATGGCAATATCCTCCCATAGAACAAATAATCCTTGGAAGAGGCTTTTGTCCAGCAGTGGACTTTTTACAGCTGAAATTATGAGATCATTTTAAGTATGATTTGACATCAAAAGGTACTTGCAAAAGTCTATTGTAATACAAGTTTTGATTTCGATTTTCCTGAACCACATTGAGCACGTTGTTCCTAAATTCGAAATTATATAAAACGTAGTATGTTAAACCAATTCTGCAATGTTGTGAAGGGACAATGTAAACAAACGCTTATCTGAAAAGCCTTTCTTTTTCATGTTATCAAAAACAAAATTGGTCTCGTACGAGATAAAACAAAATGTCCCATATATTCCGCCCAAATAATACGGTCATACATTCTCTTCAAGATTTCGTCCTTTATGGAGCAAATCCTCATAAAATTTTGTACTTTCACTTATTACCCGACTGCTGAAGGAGAGTCTCATGTTTTGAGAATGTAAGAGTTGTTTGATTAATCCATATGAAAGTGGTACATAAGCAGCTTTTTCAAGTTATCTAAACGAATCTTAGCCGTGTGGTATCCGGCAGAGTAGAATAGGAACACTCCAAGTCTTTCCGTGGATGTCGTAAAAGGCGACTTAGGAAATACAAGCTAAACAAAGCTTTTAAATATCTGTGAGACCTCTCCAACCCGTCTGGCCAGCGTGGAGAGTGTAGGCCAAGTCCTCTGGCTACTTTGGCCAAGTATATTATGGCTCTAGTAGAACAGAGAGGGTCGTGCTAGTGGAGACTAAAAAGGACCTGATAATGATGTAACGAATCGTGACATAGCAACAGACTCCTATCAAAAGATAACAGCCAAGATTAAAGGCTTAGCGAGCGTTAAAAAGGACGTAGAAGCCCGCGAAAATTCTGTTATTTGAGTATCCCAGGGCCACACAAGGACCCCACGTAGGATAGCGTTTTTAAAGTATACATACGTCCCCTGGGCGACTGAACTCATTGCCTTGTAACAAGACATGTTAAAAACTGAAAGTCCGTAGATTTGGCTATAATTTTGTAATTATCAATTATAAATTGAAGCTTGCACCATGCGTTGTAGGTAATTTCCACGGGTAATTTCTGAATAATTTAAAAAAATATTAATTAGATTTATTGATTGAGAGAGAAGAGAGGCTAATAAGAAGATTTTTATACAGCGAAATTAAGCCAATATGATGATTGTTGTCATGAAATTATAAATGACAAATCTTTGGGATATACACACTAATATCTTTTAGATATGTATTTCTATAATTGTTTAGATGCATTTAAGAGCACAAATCAGCATATTTCTTATGAAATTCTTAATTTCTTCTTCAAAACTTAATCATAACGATCTGCTAAGTCCACATCTGTTATTGAGTTAGGTATATCGCTTTCGTGCTAACTTTTGGAAATAGAGCACGAAATTTATTTATTAAATCTCTTTCATAATTTACTAAGCTACTATCTTCTCGTAGTATTTGTTTAGTCTTTATCAAATCACAAGTATTCGGAATTGATATTAACAGATTCAGAGAAACAAACATCAAAGTCCGCTAACCTTATTATGAACTTTGTATCAGTAAATGGAGAAAGTTCGCAACGCTGTTGACACAACATCGTAGACAAAGATACAAGGAATTTCCAGTAGCAATAAGAATTTAATGTTCAGGTTGACATTAAATTCATCGACACGACAAGTCTGCCGCTACATCATCGATAGCTACTTTGCTTTCTTGTAATTTTGAAATTCATACCTTAATAGACTAGTTTTCTGGGTCAAAATAATAACATTACAATTAGTCCGTCAGTTAGATAATCAAAAATATTGGACACGTATTTTTTCTTTTGTTAATTAAACAATAAATTAAAAAGATAAAGCGCGTCAAAGTTCATGAGTGGGGGCTTGTGAAGTCAAAGTTTGCTAAAAAGTGTAGCAAACTATGACGTCAGACGGAATTTCAAAGGGCTATATTTTTATAATTTTTTATTAAATCGATAAAAGAAAAAATACGTATCCAATATTTTTTGATTATCTAACTGACGGACTAATTATATTTTTTTAGGAAACTAGCCTATTGCCGCTTAATCGTTTTGTAAGTATATTTTGTTCCTGACATGTAATAGATTCTCATATATTATACGCATAGGTAAAAACTTTAAGCCTAAGCTATTTGTTTTCCATGTTAATAAAACAAATAAAATAAAAATAATTAAATAAAAAGACATGTATGTAAGTGTCCTAGAATAATTAGGATGCAATAAATCCTGCCTCGTATAGCGTCTAGTCTAGCGTTATTAAGATTAATTTGAATGCAGAGAATAATCTTGTCTATCTCTAATATTTAGACATTATGGTTTCAATACTTTATTTATTTAGTATCTCTCTCTCATTTGGCGTCTTCTCGGATGCATTCTCAGGTGTTGGATTGGAGCCTACACTGCGCATGGCCTGACACGCACTTGGCCAGTTTTTTCTTTCAAAAAGGCTCGCTAACCTTCACTAAAATGCACTTTTTTATAGATTCTTTATTAAATGAACTGTAAAAAAGTAAGTCATCTAATTACCTATCAAGCAAGACTTATATTCTTAAATACACCACTTGTTACACCTCAAAGGGTCCAGGGCGTCCTTAATTATCCAATTACGTCGAAATACCGTCAGCTCCCTGCTGCTTCATATATTTTTTTCACGTCGTACCCTAAAAATTGAATTGCTGAATTTTAAGGTTCCTGCCTTTGCTTAATTAAGAAACTCCAGATGACTTGATGACATTTCGAAAAAATAAGTAAGCCCTTTCATTAAAGAGAAGAAGAAAAATCTTTGGGAAGGTTCATTGAATAATTTCGGAAAAACATACCTGATAAGTAAGTATCATGGAGGTTACTTATATAGTATACTAGCTTTGGCGCGCGGCTCCGCCCGCGTCAATGTCGATCCCTCGGGAGCAGTACTTTTTCCCGGGATAAAAGGTAGCCTATGTCCTTTTCCGTACTCCAGAGAACTTGTTTGCAAAATTTCATAATGATTAGTTCAGTAATTACGGCGTGAAAACGTAACAAACAAACTCACTTTCGCATTTTTAATATTACTAGCATTCGCCCGCGGCTCCACCCGCGTCAATAGCGATGCCTCGGGAATAGTACTTTTTCCCGGATTAAAAGGTAGCCTATGTCCTTCTCCGCACTCCAGAGAACTTGTATGCAAAATTTCATGATGATCGGTTCAGTAGTTACGGCGTGAAAGCGTAACAAACAAATAAACAAACTCACTTTCGCATTTATAATATTAGTAAGGATAGTAAGCATATAGTAAGGATAAGGATAGCATTACAATGATCGGTTTAATATTAAAATCAAAAATAGGTATGTGATGAAAAAATTCGCTACAGGTAGGATTCGAACAACAACCTTCGACATCTGGCCCGTCGATGCTCTCAATCACTGAACTAGACTAAAAAATTGAGCAATACGGTATAACTTGACAGTTCCAACATTCACCATAGCTCTTCAGTCATTCTGTCAAGATGGTAGCTGCAATGATGCCGAATTATCATGCTTAAATTGCTCTATCTATCCTAACTAATATTATAAATGCGAAAGTGAGTTTGTTTCTTTGTTACGCTTTCACGTTATAACTACTGAATCGATCATCACGAAATTTTGTACACGTTATCTGGGGTACGGAGAAGGACATAGGGTACATTTTATTTTATGGAAAAAGTACTGTTCCCGAGGGATCGACATTGACGCGGGCGGAGCCGCGGGCGAAAGCTAGTCTAAGTATAAAGCTAAAAGCTAAAACTGTATATTATGTCACGTTTATTAATAGTCTAGTGTCCGTCCTCATTTTCATTTTTAATATATTTTATTTACTTACAAAATAACCTTTTTACTTAGATTACTTTTCCTTCTGAAACTCGCTATTTAAGCACGATTTCTAAATTATATTAATGAAACAAGGATATTCTTCTAAGAAAAAGGACACCAAAATACAAAGACATTTTTTATTCGTCCTTAGATTCCACTTGTTATACCTCAAAGTAGGGTGTCCTTAATTCTCCAATTACAGCGGCTTCATTAAAATATTTTGCTCTGCGGATCGCGAAAGTGAAGATCCAGAATTTTTCGACGCCTGTCTGTTTTTGATTAACTAAAAAACTCGTAATGCATTGTAAATTGACTTATAAATTTTTTATGAATTGAGAAAAGGTAAAGATTTTCATTTAAGTTCAATGTATTTATCTGTCAGTTACCTATGTATCTAGTTATAATAGTTTCACTATAAATATTATAAAAAGTCATTTATTGCCTATGGATAATAATTTGCTTACGGATACGGATGATGTAATTTTTTATATGTCCTTCAGATAGATGAATGAAAATTATTGGGCACTTGTTTATTTTTGACCGACTTCAAAGAAAAGTAGCAGGTTATCAATTCGGTTGTTGTATATTTGTTACCCCAGAACACCGTCATTAATGAACGGATTTTAAAAAATATATTTTTTTTGAATGGTATGCTTTTAAGCTGGTCCTATTTATCACAAATTTTATCATTATCGGTTCAGTAGTTTGATTGAAGTCGGTTTTTTTATATAAAGGTTATTCTCATTTAAAAACTTAGCACAATACATTGATTTGAAAAGTATGTAGCATGAAGTCTCGGTTTTGTCCATTATGTTACAAAGCGTCACTCGTTTTAATTCGGAAGCATGTTTAAGCTGAGGAAGGATAGGAATTTGTTGGATTTGAGTAGGAAATGAAGGTATTGGGCTTGGTATTCTGAGTTGCGACTTGCTTTTTCCTTATTCATCTTCAGTAAGTAGTAAGGATACTCTTAATCAGATGAATAAGGAAAGTATCCCAATACTACTTACTCAGATGAATAAGGAAAAAGCAAGTCGCAACTCGGAATACCAGGCACGCGTACACGATGCCATACTTGCAACCACTGGCTAAGCAGTTGAGGATGACACCCTGTCATTTAGATTGTAAATTAAAAGTTAATATTGCGGTTAAATATAAATTATATAATATTATCCTTGTAAAATCGGGTGCCCAATAAGAGAGAGGATCTTTACAAACTATTTATTTGGATTAATTCGCTAATGTCTTCAGAGAGCAGAAAGCGAGCCACACTTCTCCCTCATTTTATATACCTCGGTTCAGCGCCCGCACGGAAATCCCGATAACTATTACGTATGTCGGCAAAGGTATTAGATAATTCGAAATCTTTCCGCTAGGTGGCGCTCAACCTTAGTTTACAGTGCCCCCCAGCCCCAACGAGCCCGAGTCCGAAGCTGCTACTTGCTTTTCTCCCATTTATCCGAGTGAGTAGTATCCCAATCCTATTATTCCCTTCCCAAATCCAACAAATTCATATCCTTCATCAGCAGCGTCGTAAGCACAAGAAGCCAAAGAAACTGCGCTCGCCAACCTGTCTGTGAAACGTGGAGAGTACGGCAATATCCGCCCATGGAACAAATAATGCTTGGGAGAGACCCTTGTCCAGCAGTGGACTTTTTGCAGCTGTAATGATGATGATAATGATCCTCAAGATATATTACCTGTAATATTTTTCCTTCCAGGAGTATTGACAGCAACCCTTACAACCAACTGGGTGCCACCTCGTGGACCAAGCCGTAGACGCTCCGTGACGTACAGGGCGCCGGTACTGGCGAACGCTGCACCAGCACTTAGGGCAAGAAGCGCAGTTACCTGTAAAAAAAGTGGCTGTGACATACGGACGGACAGACGTACAGACATGACAAATCCATAAAGGTTCAATTTCTTGCCATTTGGCTACGGAAGCCAAAAAAAAGTGTTTCAAGTTTTGTATGGAACCTGGCATATGGCTGGCTAGTTTCCTGACTCAAAATAATAATATTAAATTAGTCCATCATTATATTAAAATAGATTAGAATTAAGTTTAATTGTACTCTATTTTAAGTGAAATAAAATATCATCATATCATTATCACTAGCTGTTGCCCGCGGCTCCGTCCGCGTTAATGTCGTTCCCTTGGAAACAGTAGAAATGATAAAAATTCCATACAAACCCCTCCCCCTTTGCTTTTTCCCCTTAAGGGGGAATTTAATACATTTCAACTGCATAGATATTTAGCCCTTAAGGAGGAGATTTTGCCCATTTCACCTACACAGATATTTTTTTATTGTAATGAAGAACTTCTTATTGTCACATTTCTAAGTAAATAAAAAAAAACCATACAAACTTTACCCCGCCTATTTTACCCCTTCAAGGGGAAATTTCGTCTATTTTAACTACACAGGTCTTTTTAATTGTAATGTCAACATATATACTTATTTTTATACTTCTATGTCTAGAAATGAGAAAAATTCCATACAATTCCCCCCCCCCCCCCCCTTTATCCCTTAAGGGGGGAGTTTAGTACATTTCACCTACACAGATCTTTTTTAATTGTAATCTAGAACGTATATACTTATTTTCATACTTTTAAGTCTAGAAATGAAACAAAAATGAAAAAACTTTACTACCCTATCTTATCCCTTCAGGCAAAAATTTCGTCGGTTTTACCTACATACATCTTTTTAATTGTAATCCAGAACGTCCAGAAATGAGAAAATGACCATAAAAACTTAAACCCCCCTCCCCCCCATGAGAATTTACATACCTATTTTTATATTCTAAGTCTAGAAATGGAAAAATTCTATACGAACTTTACCCCCTGTTTACCCCTTCAAGGGAGAATGTTGTCTGGTTCACCTAAACAGATCTTTTTTAATTTTAATAGAAAACTTGTGTACCTACTTTCAAACTTCTAAGTCCAGAAATGAGAAAATTCCATAAAACTTCACCCCCTTTGATTTTCTAAAAATCCTTTCTTAGTACTCATTTACATCATAAAAAGAATCCCTGTGCCAAATTTCAAGTTTCTGGGCATAGTAGTTTCGGCTGTGCGTTGATATATAAGTCAGGTTGCCTTTGGCCTGCGGCTCCGCTCGCGTAAGTGTCGATTTCTCAGGAACAGTAGAATTACCCGGAATACATTCGTTCATGACTTTCAATTAAAACACTTTAATATTTCAATTGAATAACTTCAAAAACGGAAAGTTTCATACTAACTTTGCATCCCCGTTATACCCCCCCTTAAGGGATGATTTCTGAGTAAAATATTTTACTCGTGTTTCATACCTTTCAGTAAAGAACCTTCATGCTGAATTTCATTCGAATAACTTCAAAAACGACAAAGTTTTATACTAACTTTGCAACCCGTTTTACCCCCTTAGGAGATGAATTTCCAAAAATCCTTTCTTAGTGCTCCCCTACGATAAAAAGGAACCCCTGTGCAAAATTTCATGTTCCTAACATTTATAGTTTAGGCCCTGCGTTGATATGTCAGTCATAATGCTGTCGTATAATGATATAAATATTTATATAAGAAAATTAAAATCCAAAGTCAATTCATCAGAATTGACTTTGGATTTTAATTTTCTTATGTCACTTACTATTTTTTTTTGCTACATGTTTGCAGAAAAACTCATGCCTTGAGTTCATTCAAATGACGATAACTTTTTTTTTAATGAGCCGATATTGATGAAACAAACTTTAAATGTTTTGCTGAGTTAAAACAAAGCAATCGGTGAAAGTTTAAAGTAAATCGGTTCAGTATTTTCGGAGATAATCGTGATCATACATACAGACAGACCGACAGACAGACAGACAGACAAGAAATTCGAAAAAAAATTTTTTGCTTTCTATTATTTTTTTTAAGTGTCCCTCTATCCATTTCAGTCAAAAATTCTAAATGTACAGACAAAATATTTTTACTGTTTTATTATATGTATAGAAGATTACCATCAGTTACATAATAAAAGAACCGGCACAACACAATTCGTTGCCATTTTCTTTCACTGTTTGTTTTTCGTGTGTATAAATGGCCAACTCTGGTGTCAGATGTTTCAAGCTGCCTAAAGGCATCTGACATAGCTTAACGATTGCCCTCAACGACGACAACAACAAATGATGAAAACAATAATTTCCGATTTTCTACAGCTGTACCGGTACCAAATACCATTATTCATTACCACGCATAAATATATCTGTTATTAACGTTACCAAATTTATTGGTACCAAAGGTACCAGCTAACCCAGGTACTGGGTTTAACCGTTATTCCACCCCTGGAAAAACCGCGGGATTTAACACACATGTTTAGATATAAACCTCTAATATATACTTAACATACATAAAAAATCCACACTATTCTGACAAAATTTCATACATAAGAATCGAATTGATAACCTCCTGCTTTTTGAAGACGGTCAAAAATAATACTTATCTAAATTACTGATTCGTGTTAATGTCTTATTCAACGTTCCCTTATTTTGACATTTTCACGAGTTCATCAGATAAGAGCTAATCTCAAGAGAAATTACCAAAATACAAACAAGTGAATAAACTTAGTTACACAACTGTCAATGTTAGTTAAAGTTAGTAGGTAAGGATAATACAGAATGGTGACATTGGTTACAAATACCGAGAGTATAGAAATGTAACTTGTGTCACTTCGACTTTTTTCTTTGTGTCGATGATTTATCTTGCACCTCGGTGGCACAGCAAGTGCCTTTTTAAATCACATGGTCAGGTCAATAGTTGATTGGCCTGGGTTTTAGATGTTTATTTACATATGTATGTATGTAATTATTATGAAACACAGCTAGTGTCCCATGACACAAGTTCTCAATGTAGTATAGGGCTTAATCTATATAAGTTGTCCCTATTAATAAGATAAGATTATATAGGCTTTTCTAATCGAATAGTGTAGTTTTGACTGCTTTTTATTGATTCTACTAGTACTCTTGATATGGTTATAAAAACAAACTTAAACATTGTCACACCAATTGTACCTAGGGATTGATTTTAGAACAACAATAATAACTTTCATATGAAGCACCTATTGTCAACCAGTCTTTTAAGATTTATATTTATTTTCACCGAAATGTCTTTGGTACTCAGATAACTAAGAGACCGTTTATTATTTGTGTTCAGTTGTTTGGATAAACGTTTGTCATGCATTGCTCTTGCATAAGTAGTAAAGTTGTACATCTCCGCTTTATTTAATTTGTGCCGCTGGTTAGATTATTTCTGTAGGGTATTTCAACGTCAACGGAAAGGTCTGATCCCGAGGGTATTAAGTCAATATGCCGCGCCTTATCACTATTGATACCACATAACCCAAGGCTCGCGGGATGTCCGCTGTTTTATAAGAATGTAGATCTTTTATTAATACCAATAAAATATAGTATAACTGTGACTAAAAATAAATCAAATCTTTTTGCTTTCAAGTATTGAAAATTGTGAGTTGACGTCTTTTGGATAAAATGCGCTGTGCAGTTTGTTGCCGCTTCTTCTGCACTCCGCTTTGGAAGCAGCATTAAATTTAGCCATAAGTAAATTTTTGACGTCAACAATTGTTGAGAAGTGAAATATGACAATTTATAAGTGTTCAAAGAAACCTATATTAAATAAAAGATTTGAATTGAATTGAATATCTCCGTCAGCCTTTCGACTATTTATTTTGAAGGGAACTTTAAGTTTTCATTTGAGTCCAGCACCAAAGTAATATATACTAACATCTCATCGGACGAAAAAAGGGACATACGCTACGCCGTAGAGCCTCTACGAGTTTGTAGTTGCAAATATATTTTTGTGTTGCGATTATCAACTAAGTCTACTTAGACAAAGCGTTACACATGAAGATTTGTTTGATTTACTTTAAAAAAGCATGAAAAATCAAGAAACAGATGGCAGGAAAAGCACATAGTAAACGGACGTCGAAATGGTCAAACTGTTTGTCCAGAGCAAAATACCGAACTATGCTAATTGACCCAACGTGACCCAAGAAATGCAGCCTTGATGTTGTGAAAGTGACTTACGTCATGCGTATTAATAGTCTCTCGATCAAGGATGCCAAAGACCGTGCAAAGAGCAAAATAAGAAGCCTGAAAGCATACCTCGAGCACCGAAATCTCAGCTGAGATTACGACAGGAATACTCGCAGATGAAAATAGAGAGAGAGCGAAGAAGAAGAGAGCTGATTATATTACATGACCTAAGCGAATTATATTTCTTACATTAATTTGTTCAATAACCATGCCGCCTTACGTTAATAACTTTCGTCATTTCAAAATCAGACAGTGAACTCCATTCAACAACCCGCAAACTAAAACTCATAAATTATTCCCCGGAATTCCGTAAACAATAGGCACCCTACAATCGCGAGGTGATACGAATGTTGATTCAACAGATATTTGTGCCAATAGGGGCGCAATTATTGCCCCGAAATTTCCCGGGGCTATGACCCGATATCCTGTAGGCTCAGAGTTTAATAAATTAAGCCCTTTGTATTGGTTTTGTTAATATATATCAAATAGCTTGTACTAATACACTAACAATAGTATTGATGTGAAACATGTATGGTGGCATGCTAGTATGGCAAACCCCCATGATGGAAATCCTTGGGAGAGGCCTATACCTATGTAGCAGTAAGCTTCTTACGATGATGACGACGATATGGCTGAGATTATTATTAAGATTATAGCGGCAGTAAATAGCAGTAATGCTAAATACCATTTAAAATTTCTTACCAAAACTATAAGATTATAATATAGGTTATGTATATTTGAACATACCATTACAAACTTTGTTGAAAGTTTGTCTCCACACGTGTGATAGCGATTTGTTTGCGATCGGCGGCGCTCTTCGAATCCCGATTAGGGATTCCGGCCGATCCCGCTGAATCCCGGCAAATGGGGCGATTAGGCAATCTATCCCGGTTTAAGCGTTTCAAACTCGCGTCAGACCGCGGGGTGCGCCGCACTTGCGGATCGTGACACATAGCCAGATACGCTGATGAATAAACTTATTTTTATATTGTCAGAATGTGATCATTTTGATCCGATATGCATTTACAATTTTGAATAACAACTAAATTCGCTTTCGTTTGCCATTTGAATATCGTTTACAAAAACATAAGAAATAGGACCAATTAAACATTATTTTAGCTCTGTCTAATTATGAGCTAGACTTAGGTATCAGTGTTACTGTGTGAAAATAAACATATACAACGACTATTTTTGGCAGGAAATGAAAGAGTAGTTAGCCACTGTCTTCTCCATTTCACACACTAATGAACAATCAACTAGTATACAGGTTACCTCATGCTGTTTTCCTTCATCGGAAGCAGGTAGTGATCGATGAACATGACCGTACTTGCGTCAGATTGGTCTAGAAATTCAGAGGTACGGGCCGGACGGTGTTTGAACCCGGGAACTTACGCTCATAGGTCACTGTTTAATAGTAGATTGTGATAAAAATGGGCTAACATAATACTTTTTGGTGTGGGTTTGAATCCAGAGTGGAACGAAGTAGTCTAGCATAGAATCCCGAGCGAAGCGAGGGATTCTAAAGTAGACTCCTGAGTGAAGCAAGGGATTCAGAATATGTTACCCGAAGTAAAAGTAAGTGTTAGTCTCGAGATGACACATTCTGCTTTTCATCTCCCTCTATGAGAAAAACAAATTAAATTCTAAAATTTAAGTTTAGAGGTAACTTTAGTTTTAGAACTTAATTTCTTTTTATAGATATATTGAATTATTTTAACGTAAACAAAATATGAATGATGTAATGAATTAATGGGTAAAATAAACTATATTATTATAATTAACTTTATAACTACCTTTTTTATGGGTAGGTATGTAGAGCGCGATACTTATTTCTTGCCAAGCTGTATCAATTCTAAAACATTTTGTAGGGTGGTAATGTGACATGTAGGTAAAATCACGATTAAAAAAGCAGGTACTAGGTATATTTCGAAATTATTTCCATTAAAAATATGCCTGATAAAAGCACTTTCAGCGTGCGAATAAAACAAGCGTGCATCATAAAATACTACCAGTGCTTGTTTTTTTTTTAATTATGTAACCGGCCTGTGAAACTGTGGTCATGGATATTATCTGAATAATATTTGTATTCGTAGTTCAAAATCTTTTAAATGAAAACGTATTTCAGACCCTGATTTCCGGAAATCGTTCTTTGTTTTTTGAGATGATAAATATATTTCTTCATACATAATTGTGTTAAAGTGCTTGCTTCACATTTATAACAGCAATGTGTATCGTGAATCAAAATTGAATTAATTCTTAAGCCCCAGAATTCCTGTAGTACTCGTACATAGAGTTAATAGGAAAAGGCATACACAACGAAAATAAATGTAGGATTATTTTACGCCTATGACTAGTTACATTGTGACGTGATCTAGTTTACTCTAACTAGCAAATATAATTAAAAAGTGCCTTTTAGATATCCTACATAATAAGCTATCTAGATAATCAGTTCTTTTGTGCTCAGCTTGGCAGACTCGATCTCCGTAGCTAAAGCCACTTCCTTACTTTGTGCTGCTATAATGGAAAGGAGATTGGCTTATTGATTAGAAATTTTCCGCTCTGTTTTTGTTTAAAATGCATTTCGTTAGAAAAGTATGGAATACAGTAAAAGTCAAGTAACGATTAATTTCCTTAGATTTTTTTTCTATTATCTTAACGTAAAAAGGTCCTAATGCAACTATTAAGATCATTTTCAGGTAATATTTTGTTATGTGTTGTAAAGTATGATGAGTAGGTCTTAGACATAGAGAACATTTTAGTATTGGATAAATAAATATTAAATTATAAGGGTTTAACAGCATATGCGTATGCTATACTATAAAGGTATAGAATACCTTGATAAAAATCGAATTCGGTAGGGTTTGAACTTATGTACAATCTTCTACGTCGAAAATCACCACCAAACCACCATTCACATTGGCGTCATCTTTAACAACTACCCCACTTTTACAAGTGTGGTAGTTGAATAACTCATTTTGCAATGAATTTAAACCGCGTGATTATTTTTTGCCATATCTTATTCCTTTGTTTAAAGACTCTGAATGTTTTTTAGTATTAGCATATACTGTTGTTTACTAAATTATTAGATTTCGATTCTATGCAAAACATTATATGGTACAGTCAAACCCTACTCGAACTACTTACTACATAAGTTCTTCAGTAAACCATATAAACATCATCTTATTAGAAAGCAAAATAAAATTATTTATTTGTAGTTTTATTATAATCGTGGAAGAGCCATGCTATCGGCAACATAAATTGCTAGTAACATGATTGGCCGTGTGGTATCCGGCAGAGTAGAATAGGACCTCTCCAAGTCTTCCCGTGGATGTCGTAGAAGGCAACTTAGGAAATACAAGCTAAACAAAGCTTATAAACCTCTATGAGACCTCTCCAATCTGTCTGGCCAGCGTGGAGAGTGTAGGCCAAGTCCTATGGCTTCTCTGGCGAAGTATGGCTCTAGTAGTACAGAGAGGGTCGTGCTCCTGTAGTGGAGACTAAAAAGACCTGATGATGATGATGATGAACATAAATGGCCGGCTTGTCCGGGGAAGTACCTATCACACTCTCACAGAAAATCGACGTCTAAGTAGAAGCTTTACCGCTTCTATGCTTCATTCGGTGAGCGAGAGCGCGGGGCCCATCCTTGCCCCTCCCCTCCCCCAACTCCTTACAAGGCTGACAATGCACCTGTCACACCCTGGTGTTGCAGTTGTCCATGGGCAGCGGTGGTCACTTAATATCAGGTGACCCCCTGTTGTTTGCCGTTCTAAATCATAAAAAAAAAAACTTTGAGACAATTTACTTTGCGTGCTTCCGCCACCAGTTAGTTCATAAATAATAATAAATAAATAAATCACCGCCACCAATAGTTGATGCATGCAACCCTGGTCGATACTGCTGCATCTATTGAGGCTACAGCAATGTTGGCCGTCGTGCTCGCGACACGTGTTTTGCCTCTACACGAGGTATCTTCAGGCAGTGAAACCTAGATGTTGGTCGTTCGAATAACAAGCAACGAATGAACACGTGTCGCGAGCAAGATGGCCGACATTGCTGCAGTCTCAAAAGATGCAGCAGTATCGACCAGGGTTGCATGCATCAACTATTGGTGGCGGGCATGAAGGGACTAACAGTAGTGGGTGGGCGCTGGCCAGCAATAGTTTGCATGAACTAACTGGTGACGGAAGCACGCAAAGTAAATTGTCTTAAAGTAAATGTAGCTTTGACTTCCACAAAGTAACACCTGAATCTATTAACTAAAAAACATATAATTAAATATATACTTACATCCATACAATTGTTGATGTTATTGGTGATCTTCACGTCGACTTCCACAGTCTCTCCGACCTTCAGGGCTGGCGGCAGCGAGAAGTCCAGCTGTATCGGTCTAAACACGTTGATGGTCCGCGGAGCTGAGAACCTCAGCCCTCGATTGGATAGAGATAAGGCCCATAGAGACCAGCGACCAGCTTCGGAAGGAGCTGAGATTGTGACGCCATCGGTTGAAAGCTGCGACCTGTCAAAGAAATTTATAAATGAATAAAATAGAATCAGGTGGGGATGTATAAAATGATTTCATAAAGAGAGCCAACATTTTGATTCTCATTATCGGAAAATCAGTATCAATAGTAAGCAATGATATGACTTGTACACCAAGAAAGTGTTTTTTTTTGTGCACCGGGTGTTTTTGTGTCTGTTTTTTTTAAATGTTAATGTCAAAAAAATCCGCTGAAAAATATTCATTATACAGACTTCGATTATATGTATATTGTAAGAGATAAGATATATTATGAGTACAATTGGGTACATTAAACCCTTGTTAAATATAATTATACTAAAATAATATTATTTAACTTATAATACTAATAATAATTAAAAATAAAATATATAGATAAACATCCAAGATTCAGGCCAATCTGAAAAAGATCATTTTCCATCTTGACCTGACCGGAGATCGAACCCGGGCACCCTGCGTCGCAGGCTGGCGTGTTAACCACTGCGCCACGGAGCTCGCTAAATAGAGCTAATTACGAGTATAAATAAATAAATAAACATTTATTTTAACAATCAGTTTACCCATGCAGAATTTAATAGGCCCAGTTCGGTTTTGAAAGGTTAAAATAATAGTGAAGCCGTTTGTTTTAGTATTTAAAACTGGACTCATTTTGTTTTAATAATGTGTTTGTAGAATATTAAGTTTAGTTTGATAAACATTAATCCAAAGCTTTGACCAGCCAGGCAGAACATATAACAGAGAAAAAATAATAACGCTATGTTTTATACTGAGAGTTTTCCATTAAATTCATATCACATTTGAAATTATCTATTCAGGGGTATACCTGAAAAGAGTAAATTCAGATAGGTATACATTATTAAAAATAATACCTAGAACATTTTCCAGAGTAAATAAGTTTACTTTGTTAAGTTAAATAATGTTCATTAAATTATTGTTCCGTGCTTCGGAAGGCACGTTAAGCCGTTGGTCCCGGCTCTCATTATTGATGGCTGTCGTTAAGCTATGTCACATGCCACTTGAAAAATCAAACAAACATTAAATTATTTTAAAGAGATGCTTCGATGCTGGTTTGGAAAAGAAAAGCATAAAATACACCAGCTGTTTTTTCTCCCTCGTAGACCGTTAAAGATGGTCAAGGGATTGGGCGGAAATATAACAAATCATGTCAGTAGGCGATGCGGCGAAATCAATCGCTCACTAAGAACACTCGCGGTCAACTGATTCATGATCGCCACGTCTCTAGAAAGTTCCATATACTTCCGGTCCCCACAGCCAACAGCCAAAACATTCAAGAATATTCGAGTATAAGTGTGAGCGGGATAGAATAATAAAATAAATAAATATATACGGACAAATCACACAGATTGAGTTAGCCCCAAAGTAAGTTCGAGACTTGTGTTATGGGATACTAACTCAACGATACTATATTTTATAACAAATACATATATAGATACACATCCAAGACCCAGGCCAATCTGAAAAAGACCATTTTCCATCTTACCTGGCCGGGGATCGAACCCGGGCACTCTCGTGTCGCAGGCTGGCGTGTTGACCACTGCGCCACGGAGCTAGCCATAGAATACATTTATGTTAGCAGAATGGAAGATGTATGAGTGCGACAGACGATGTTTGGAAAAGCTCTAGATTATTCCATTCTGGTAGCTTTGCGACAATACCTATACAGCATGTAAATGTACTCTCGACATTCCCTTCACGGGGTGGCTCAGACCATCATTATAAACGACTTTTCCTATGGAATCTTCCATCGTCCATACTGGTCTATAAAAACGTAGAATGTACCAGCTGCTTCTCTTCCCGCGCAGATCGTATAAGCCGATCGAGGGAATGGGTAAAATCTGAGGAATCATGTTAACAGGCGATGCGGCTAGCAACCCATCACTATTTTGATTCGGTTTTCCACCTAATGCCCACCGACATGCTAAATGTGGCCTTCAGGTCTTATAGACCTAGGCTCTGTCTACCCCGCAAGGGAAAAAGACGTGATACTATGTATGTATGTACGTTAACTATAAAAAGACTATTGGGAACTCAAAAAAAAAAAATGTAACATTCCCATAGAAATTTTCGAGGCGTTCAGCCGCCTCTAATATAATACTCTTGCATAGAAAAATCGAAAAAAAAAAGTATTTTCCGAGCATTGCTCTCATAGGAAAAGTTGTTCATATTGATAGTCTGAGTCTCCCCTTTAAGGAAATGTCGAATGTATACACGCTGTATAAACCTATATGTTTCCGAACAACCCTTATTACAGAAATTTAAGCCAAAATATGATCCACTTTATCGCTAAAATTCGGTAGAAAAAATATATTACTTGTACAATACATCGTTCACTTAACAGAGCTATTCAATCAAACGTACAATATCTAGCCAGACAAATCCAATAAAGCTTTCTATCGCCAAATAGACTTATGACCTTTCATCGAGTATTTGCTCGAGTAATTCTGTTAGGACGGCAAAATGACCCCCACTCCCGAAATCGAGTTCCAGTTCCAGTAACACGTCCATGATTTTACGTACCTATCGTAAATCGAAACGGCTACGTAAAATTACCCCGTATGTTTTATCTACCACATTTATTTGCCGCATAGATGATATAATTTGATGAATTTTTCATCATCTATACTAATATTAAAAAGCTAAAGAGTTTGTTTGTTTGTTTGAACGCGCTAATCTCAGGTTCAAATTGGAAAATTATTTTTGTGCTGGATACTCCATTTATTGAGGAAGGCTATAAAACATCACTCTGCGACCAATAGGAGCGAAGCATCAATAAAAAATGTTTTGAAAATGGGGGAAAATTATTCATCTATACTAAGAAAAAACGAATCCTTACTAATACTATAAATGCGAAAGTGAGTTTGTTTGTTTGTTTATTTGTTTGTTTGTTACGCTTTCACGCCGTAACTACTGGACCGATCATCATGAAATTTTGCATACAAGTTCTATGGAGTACGGAGAAGGACATAGGCTACCTTTTATCCCGGGAAAAAGTACTATTCCCGAGGGATCGACATTGACGCGGGCGGAGCCGCGGGCGAAACCTAGTTAATTATAATAACAGAAATTCGCTGACAAAGTCGCGGGCAACAGCTAGTTATAGATAAAGATAAAAACTTTTTTTACTACTTCACTTGATTAGTATGTATTCGGCCATTATGTAAACTCAATTATTACTAAGTACTGCTTTAAAGTGTGACTTTCGAACTTATCCTTTTACCGGCTTCAAAAAAGGAGAGGAAGTTCCATATTCAACCATTGTTACCTCATAACTCCGGGTATTGTTAACTGATTTGAAAAAATATTTTTTTATTCGCAAGAATATATTACAAAATCGGTTATATTTTTGTTTAAAGTTGGCTTTATTATCTGAAAAATTATTATAATAAATAAATTCAGCATTTACACCACTAAGTCACTACCGCCTTACGATTCACCATAGCTTTTTCTATCTAACAGCTCTAGGATCGTAGGATAGTTCCTGACAGATCGACCACTAGCCAGACCAGCCATTTGTCATGGCGACGGCGTAACTTGTGGCCGTTGAGTCAGCAGTTCGTAGATTTATTGCAGTTCACTTTCCGACTTGCTTTCCAACTTACTGGCCATCTTGCATTATTAGGAAACTTTAAGTTATTCAGTAAGTAGTTATTTAATTACTTTAAAGTGTAAAGATAACAATAAAAAGTAATGAATCCTATCTAAAACAAAAAGCTAACTATAAATACTGGAAGCATACTTTGTTTAGTAGCTTCCAGTATGGTTAGGACATTGCAGGCTTGAATCACCTGATTGTCTGATAATAAAGATGATTCCGTGCTTCGGAAGGCACGTTAAGCCGTTGGTCCCGGCTGCCATCTGGTAGTCGTTAAAGGAACCACGTCAGCGGCGGTTCCGAAGAACTCTGACACCAGGGTGTGCATGGTCGATTGACCATGACACCTACTCGAAATGATGATGACCCGATGCCTCACCTGCGACACTTGGATTTGGCTTCACGTAGCTGCAGCTGATGAAGTAATTGGGCAAACGCTTTCGAGTGACACGTCACCTACTCGAAATGATGATGATGATAAATAAAAACCTATATATAATATATATAATATATATATATATATATATATATATATATATATATATATATATAGATATCTCCACTCGACATTTGTTGATCGACCGTCTCGTGGCATCAGTTAATTGTTGATCAGTTGGCAATTGTTGATCAGGACAGCATTTATTGATCTAATGCTGGATTTTGCGTACATTGTGAGCAATCCGATCTCAGATTAGATCAATAATTGCCAGCCCTCTATCGGCAGAAAATTGAACTTTTTTATACAATTCCACTCCGTCAATTATTGATCTGATTCAAATGGGCCAATGAGAGGCTTCCTACTCTACGATTGGCTGGGTCCATTGTGCGCTGTTGCCACTTCGCTCTAGATCGCATCACAACTGTTAGCTAAACAGCTGTGATGGAACGACCTGTCATCTATTCTTTAGTTACCTATTTATTAGGATTATAGAATGCAAGCAGTGCCCGCGACTCCGTTCGCGTACATTACTAATTAATTATGTTATGTTTGTATGGAGGCAATAAGTTATGAGCTTCGGGGCGAGGGCGCAGCCCGAACCGATCGGAGTGTCGAGGGCAAAGCCGACTCCCCCCCCCCCCTTCCACTCCCCCAAGTGTGCTGCAGTGAGGCCGCAGGCGGAACTGCCAAAGACTTGGGCCGCGAGCCCGCAGGCCGAGCTCAGAGTGGAGCCCGAGCCGTTGAGGATTCAGCACGACCCCCCCCCCCCCCCCCCAAGTGTGCTGCAATGAGGCCGCAGGCCAACCTGCCAGACACTTGGGCCGCAAGGCCGCAGACCGAGCTCCAAGGCGAGGGCATAGCCTGAGCCGATGAGGATTCAGAACGACCCCCCCTCCCCCGCTCCCCCCCCCCCCCGTCCCCCCAATGGTGCTGCATTTAGGCCGCCGGCCGAACTGCCGAACACTTGGGCCGCGAGGCCGCAGGCTGAGCTCCAAGGCGAGGGGACAGCCTGAGCTACTGAGGATTCAGAACGACCCCCCTCCCCCGCTCCCCCCCCCCCCCCCCCCCTCCATGGTGCTGCATTTAGACCGCCGACCGAACTGCCGAACACTTGGGCCGCGAGGCCGCAGGCTGAGCTCCAAGGCGAGGGGACAGCCTGAGCTACTGAGGATTCAGAAATCCCCCCCCATTCCCCTAAGTGTGCTGCAATGAGACCGCAGGTCGAACTGCCAAGGACTTGGGCCGCGTGGCCGCAGACCGAGTTACAAGGCGAGGGCATAGCCTGAGCCGTTGAGGATTCAGCACGACCCCCCCCCCCCCTCCCCCCACCCCCCAAGTGTGCTGCAGTGAGGCCGCAGGCCCAACTGCCAAAAACTTGGGCCGCGAGCCCGCAGGCCGAGCTCAGAGCGGAGCCCAAGCCGCTGAGGATTCAGCACGACCCCCCCCCCCCTCCCCCCACTCCCCCAAGTGTGATGCATTGAGGCCGCAGGCCGAACTGCCAAAGACTTGGGCCGCGTGGCCGCAGACCGAGTTCCAAGGCGAGGGCATAGCCTGAGCCGTTGAGGATTCAGAACGACCCCCCTCCCCCGCTCCCCCCGATGGTGCTGCATTTAGGCCGCCGGCCGAACTGTCAAACACTTGGGCCTCGAGGCCGCAGACTGAGCTCCAAGGCGAGGGGACAGCCTGAGCCACTGAGGATTTAGATATCCCCCCCATTCCCCTAAGTGTGCTGCAATGAGACCGCAGGTCGAACTGCCGAACACTTGGGCCGCGAGGCCGCAGACCGAGCTCCAAGGCGAGGGCATAGCCTGAGCTGTTGAGGATTCAGCACGACCCCCCCCCTCCACCCACTCCCCCAAGTGTGATGCATTGAGGCCGCAGGCCGAACTGCCAAAGACTTGGGCCGCGTGGCCGCAGACCGAGTTCCAAGGCGAGGGCATAGCCTGAGCCATTGAGGATTCAGCACGACCCCCCCTCCCCCCACCCCCCAAGTGTGCTGCAGTGAGGCCGCAGGCCGAACTGCCAAAGACTTGGGCCGCGAGGCCGCAGGCCGAGCTCAGAGTGGAGCCCGAGCCGCTGAGGATTCAGCACGACTCCCCCCCTCCCCCCACTCCCCCAAGTGTGATGCATTGAGGCCGCAGGCCGAACTGCCAAAGACTTGGGCCGCGTGGCCGCAGACCGAGTTCCAAGGCGAGGGCATAGCCTGAGCCGTTGAGGATTCAGAACGACCCCCCCCCCCCCCCCGGATGGTGCTGCATTTAGGCCGCCGGCCGAACTGCCGAACACTTGGGCCGCGAGGCCGCAGGCTGAGCTCCAAGGCGAGGGGACAGCCAGAGCTACTGAGGATTCAGAAATCCCCCCCCATTCCCCTAAGTGTGCTGCAATGAGACCGCAGGTCGAACTGCCGAACACTTGGGCCGTGAGGCCGCAGACCGAGTTCCAAGGCGAGGGCATAGCCTGAGCCGTTGAGGATTCAGAACGACCCCCCCATTCCCCTAAGTGTGCTGCAATGAGACCGCAGGTCGAACTGCCGAACACTTGGGCCGCAGACCGAGCTCCAAGGTGAGGGGACAGCCTGACCCATTGAGGATTCAGAAATCCCCCCCACCCCCACTCCCCCAAGTATGCTGCAGTGAGGCCGCAGGCTGAACTGCCAAACATTTGGGCCGCGAGGCCGCGGGCCGATCTCCAAGGCGAGGGCATAGCCTGAGCCTTTAAGGATTCAGCACAACCGCCAATGATTATGGCAGGTGTCCGGCCCTTTGCAATAACCCAACACAAGTCCAACCACATTTCAATAACATAACCCAGTAATTTCTCTTTAAAATGCAATAGTTTCTCCTCCGGCCAAGACCTGTTTAAGAACATATTATATATTACTATTTCCAGGAACGGATTCTGGCTGGAGACACACATTACATCAACTTCTCCAAAGGGCCTCTAAGTGTTGGATCTATATTCCCACGCAAGCTCATTCAGCTCATTCTCAAAGGACCGGGGCATGTCCCATGACTTAAAAAGAGATACAAATAATAATAATAAAATTCATACAGAAATAGACATTTCCTTTTTATTTTCATTTGCACTTGGCCTTGGTCATGGGTAAAAATTGGGAAAGAAAAACATAAAAAAGAGCTCGAAATAATAATAATAAAGTTTACAGAGGACATACAATGACTTGGAAAGTTTAGTAAATAAAGTATAGCATATACGAGAAATTCTTGTATATAACAATCTAGTGTCACGATGTATGTTCGGGATAAAATCTAAAACTACAAATTTTTTAGATTTTGAACAAACTTTATAATTATCTGTAATTTGGTCCAAATTAAAAGATAAGATTGTTTTAAAGAGTGTTTATTTTATAGCGAAACAACGTTCGTCGGGACAGCTAGTAATAATAGTAAATCTGTAAGGGTTGGTCATGGCGTAAGTTACTTGGTTTTCAGAGTTATTGTGTTTATAAGCTTTATACATGATACTGAAACTAAATTGACGATTTTTAGTATCACGTCTTTTGCCCTTGCAGGGTAGACAGAGCCTAAGTTTTAAGACCTGAAGGTCACGTTTAGCATGTTGGTGGGCATTAGGTGGAAAACGGAATCAAATTAGTTGTCAAATGAGTGATGGGTTGCTAGCCGCATCGCCTATTAACATGATTCTGCAGATTTTATCCCAATCCCTTGATCGGCTTACGATCTGCGACAATGTATGTATGACATGTAGCAAAATATGCAACATATGAATTCTCTTCGCTTTAAACTCAACACTTCCTAAGTAAGAGGCCGGTAAAGGTGGATCAACAATTAATGCGGATTTCAGCCTGATCAACAATGGAGGTAAGAAGTGTCATCCTCAACTGCCTATCCGGTAGTCGAAGTAATGGCATTGGGTACGCGCACCCGGCCGCCCGAGCTGCGTCTTGCTTTACCAGTGTTAGTAGTATCCCAAAACCTTTATTCCCTCCCTTATCCAACAAATTCCTATCCTTCTCCAGCTTAAAATTGCTTTCGATGGGCAGCAGCGTCAGACGCACAAGAAGCCAAAGAAACTGCGCTCGCTATCTCGCCTGCCAAGCATGGTGAGTATGGCAATACCCTCCCATGGAACGAATAAGTATCCTTGGGAGAGGTCTTGCAATGCACTATTTGCTGTTGTATTGATGAATGATGATGATGAACAATGGCCGAAAGGAGGACAACACAGGAAAGGCTACTTCTGAATTTAGTATTTTTTTTTTATAATGGCAAAATAAATACATCATCTGTGAAAATTTCAACTGTAACTATCACGGTTCATGAGATACAAGATAAAGTATTATGAATAATACGCTTATTATTGCACGTTGCACAGGTGAACAAAGTTGCAGCAATATCGGTTCTGTGAAAGCTGACTTCCTAGTGACAGAAACATCAAATACTTTGTCATTTGTTATAATATCTGTATGACTATAGGAAAAAACCGGCCAAGTGCGAGTCGGACTCGCGCACTAAGGGTTCCGTACCATTATCTATAAAAATGGCAAAAAAAGTATCTCTGTTGTATGGGAGCCCCCCTTAAATATAAATTTTATATCAATTTAATTATTTATTTTTGAAATTAATATATAATTAAATATTCTGTGAATATTTCAACGTCTACATATTGCCAGTATCAATATCGAGCAATAATGAGCAAAAAAAACACGTTTGTTGTATAGGAGCCACCTTAAAAATTATTTTTTTTCTGATTTTTTTTTTTATTATAGTGGCAACAGAAATACATCATTTGTAAAAATTTCAACTGGCTAACTATCACGATTCATGAGAAACAGTCTGGTAACAGACGGACGGAAGGACAGACGGACGGACAGCGGAGCCATATTAATAGGGTCCCGTTTTTACCCTTTAATAACGGAACCCTAAAAAGTATACATATCCAATTACATAATATTTGGACCGACTGTTCAATTCTGTCATTCGAAAAAATCATCAGAGAAATGTGATGACGCGTTGATGTATTTTCTATGAACTTGCGTCTGCGACAGGTACCTGACTGTACATCGAAATGTTTATCTACCAAGTTTCATTTAATGAACTTATTTGTTTAAAAGTTATGGATAAACATACATACATACATGTATACAAAAAAATCTAAAATTCGTCAATTTAGTTTCATGTCATAGAGCTTATAAACACGATATCTCGAAAAACAAAGTAACTTAGTCCATGACCGACCCTTACAGATTTATCATTAGTAGTTATATAATAGCTATAGGATTCTAGGTAGGTACTTTAATCTTACCAGCTAATCAATACTATCATAAAGGTATTAAAGTGTCATCATTAGTTCGTAATTGTAGTAAATATGTGTTTAACTTCTTTAATTAATTGTTACGACCTGTCTTAGGTAGCTTGTTTTAGATTTTCCTTTAATTAAATGATTGATTACTCGTGTTATCTATCATTCATCGTTCATACCATAGGTAGGAAGGTAGCATTGATACACAGTCCTCATCGAAAAAAAACACTTGCATACTTTGTAAATAGTAGTAAATCAATACATACAATATGTAAAGAAAACCCTGTCCGATCCTTAAAGGGGTTCTCGATCCTAATGCAGCCCGTTGATATGAACAACTTTTCAACTATGGGACCAATGAATGCCGTGACAGTCGTTGGCGAGTTCATACTTTACTCCTAATTAAACAAAGCATCGTTAGAAAGAGAATTTACATGTATCAAAATTTTAAACTCGACACTTCCTAAGTAAGAGGCTGGTAAAGGAGGATCAATATTTAATGCGGATTTCAGCCTGATCAACAATGGAGGTAAGAGTTGTCGTTCTCAACTGCCTATCCAGTAGTCGAAGTAATGGCATCGGGAACGCGCACCCGGCCGCCCGAGCTGCATCTTGCTTTATCAATGTTAGTAGTAGGTTTAGAATAACTTTATTTCTCATAAGAATTACATAAATTAATTCACTTACTAAAAAAACAATGTGACTTACAATAAATACAATGGGCATGCTTTTATATACTATGCAAACTATTAGCTTCGATGTTCGATACAATATAAGTGCAAGTGGGTAGCAATAAAACTAATGGCTAATACATATTGTCAATTTGTGACGTCCTCTTGTTATAGATCGCGCACTACGATCTCGCCCGGCAGTAGTATCCCAATTCCTTTATTCCCTTCCTAATCCAACAAATTCCTATCCTTCTCCAGCTTAAAATTACTTCCGATGGGCAGCAGCGTCGGACGCACAAGAAGCCAAAGAAATTGCGCTCGCCATCTCGCCTGCCAATCATGGTGAGTATGGTAATATCCTTCCATGGAACGAATAAGTATCCTTTGAAGAGGCCTTTGTCCAGCAATGCACTATTTGCTGCTGTATTGATGAATGATGATGATGAACAATGGCCGAAATGAGGACAACACAGGAAAGGCTACTTCTGATTTTAATATTTATTTTGTTATAGCGGCAACAGAAATATATCATCTGTGAAAATTTCAACTATCTAACTATCACGGTACATCAGATACAGTCTGTTGACAAACGTACAGATGGACGGACAGACAGACGGACGGATAGCGGAGCCATATTAATCGTTCGATACACTTCGATTTTGCAAAGAAAATATTTTTGTAACTATTTTATCTTTAGTCATGTCAAGAAAGAGATTAAATCTTTTGCAATTTTAAAAGCAGCAAAAAGATTGGGAATTATTAGATCCCAAAAATTTCAGACAAGACTTAATGCTGATCGAGAACATCAGGCTGCATCTCGCTCAGCAGAATCCTCTTCGACTTGCGAAGCACATCTGAGCGCTGATCGTGAGCGTCATACGTCATCTCGCGATTCAGAAATTTACATACATCGAGAATCACGCCTGAGTTCTCAACGTATTAACACGTCTACGTCTAGGTATCTAGAGACCAGTGATGAACGTGATGTGCGATTGACTTCTTGCCGTAGGTATATGCACAACCACGTCTAGGTCTCAGTTGCGATCCACGTTCCTCACTTGTTTTAGAGTGCACTACAAAGTACTGATCATGAACGTCAGTCCACGCGAACGAAGTCGCAGGCATCAGCTAGCACTCAAATATAACACGCCTACAGAATATACTATATACCTATTTATTTTAGATGGATTGTTCGCAAAGATTCCCTTTTATCACAGCATAGATAATAGATAGTTTTATATATTATCTATGAATGGATTGTTAGCAAAGATCGCCTTTTATGACAGCATACGGCGTGATTCCCGTTGTACGTAAATTTCTGAATCGCGAGATGACGTATGACGCTCACAATCAGCGCTCAGGTGAGCTTCGCGAGTAGCATAGGATTCCGCTAAGCGAGATGCAGCCTGATGTTCTCAACCAGCATCAAGCCTTGCCTGACATTCTTGGGATCTCATCATCATCATCATATCAGCCGCAAGAAGTCCATTGCTGGACATAGACCTCTCCCAATGATTTCCAAAATTACCGGTTGGAAGCGGCCTGCATCCAGCGTTTCCCTGCGTCCTTGTTCAGGTCGTCCGACCACCTGGTAGGTGGGTGTTCGACGCTTCGCTTGCCGGTACGTGGTCACCGTTCGAGAACCTTTTTGCCTCATCGGCCAACGGTGCTACGTGCTATGTGCCCCGCCCACTGCCACTTCAAAGAGCTAATCCGCTGAACTATGTCGGTAACTTTTGTTCTTCTACGGATCTCCTCATTTCTGATTTTGTCTCGCAGAGAAACACCGAGCATAGCCCTCTCCATTGCTCTTTGAGCGACCTTCTCTTGAGTGATCTTGGGATCTAATGATTCCCAATCTTTTTGCTGCTTTTAAAATTGCAAAATATTTGATCTCTTTCTTGACATGGCTAAAGAGAAATAGTTACAAAAATATTTTCTTTGCAAAATCGAAGTGTATCGAACGATTAATATGGCTCCGCTTTCCGTCCGTCTATCCGTCCGTGTATCACCGGGCTGTATCTCATGAACCGTAATAGTTAGACAGTTGAAATTTTCACAGATGATGTATTTTTGTTGCCGCTGTAACAAAAAAAATACTAAAATCAGAAGTAGCCTTTCCTGTGTTGTCCTCTTTTCGGCTATTGTTCATTATCATCATTCATCAATACAGCAGCAAATAGTCTATTGCTGGATGAAGGCCTCTCCCAAGGATACTTATTCATTCAATGGGAGGATATTGGCATACTCACCATGCTTGGCAGACGATATTGCGAGCACAGTTTCTTTGGCTTCTTGTGCGTCCGACGCTGCTACCCAACGGAAGTAATTTTTAGCTGGGGAAGGATACGAATTTATTGGATAAAGAAAGGATATAAAGGTATTGGGATACTACTAACACTGGTAAAGCAAGAAGCAGCTCGGGCGGCCGGGTGCGCGTACCCGATGCCATTACTTCAACTACCGGATATACAGTTGAGGATGACACCACTTGCCTCCATTGTTGATCAGGCTGAAATCCGCATTAATTTTTGATCCACCTGTACCGGCCTCTTACTTCGGAAGTGTTCAGTTTAAAGCAAAGAGAATTCATATGTTGCAAATTTTGCTACATATGAATTCTATTCCTAACGATGCTATGTTTAATTTGGAGTAAAGTATGTAACTCGCCAACGACTGTCTCGGCATTCATTGGTCCCATAGTTGAAAAGTTGTTCATATCAACGGGCTGAATTATGATCGAGAATCCCTTCAAGGATCGGACACTACTATTTATAAAGTATGCAAGTGATTTTTTTTCTATGAGGATTGGGTTTGATACCCACCTTCCTACTACCTTCCTACCTATGGTACGAAGGATGAATGATAGATAACACGAGTAATCTATCATTTAATTAAAGGGAAATCTAAAACAAGCTACCTAAGACAGGTAGGTCATAACAATTACTTAATTAACGAAGTAAAACACATTATTTACTACAATTACGAAGTAATGAAGTCACTTTAATACCTTTTTGTGGTAAGATTAAAGTACCTACCTATAATCCTATAACTATTATATCACTACTAATAAATAACCTGTAAGGGTCGGTCATGGAGTAAGTTACTTTGTTTTCAGAGATATCGTGTTTATAAGCTTTATACATGACACTGAAACTAAATTGACGATTATTAGATTTTTTTGTATGCATCTATGTATGTTCCTCCATAACTCTTTAACGAATTCAGTTCATTATATGAATATTGGTAGATAAATATTTTGACGTACAGTCAGGTACCTGTCGCAGACGCAAGTTTATAGAAAACTAGCTATCGCCCGCGGCTCCACCCGCGTTAATTTCGATCCCTCAGGAATAGTACTTTTCCCGGGATAAAAGGTAGCCTATGTCCTACTCCGTACTCCAGAGAACTTGTGTGCAAAATTTCATGATGATCGGTTCAGTAGTTACGGCGTGAAAGCGTAACAAACAAACAAACTCACTTTCGCATTTATAATATTAGTAAGGATAAGGATACATTAATGCGTTATCACATCTCTCTGATGACTTTTTCAAATGGCAGAATTAAACAGCTGAGTTGGCTGAGTCCATTGTGCGCTGTTGCCACTTCGCTCTAGATAGCATCACAACTGTTAGTTAAACAGCTGTGATGGGACGACCTATGTCATCTATTTTGTAGTTACCTATTTATTAAAATTATAGAATACTAGCAGTGCCCGCGACTTCGTTCGCGTACATTACTAATTAGGTAATTATGTTATGAGGCCATATCTTATCATAATTTGAAGAAGCCTGTCCGCCCACAGGAGTGGGGGGGGATTTTTCTGCCAACATGTAGGGGGCTGTAAGACCCTTCCCCCAAGTGTGCTGTAACACTAGAGCCGCGAGGCCGCAGGCCGAGCTTTAAGGCGAGGGTAAACCCCGAACCATTGAGGATTCAGCACGACTTCCACTCCCCCCCGCTCCCAAGTGTGTTGCAGTGAGGCCGTAGGCCGAAATGCCGAACACTTGGGCCGCAAGCCTGTAGACCGAGCTCCAAGGCGAGGGCAAAGCCCATGTCGTTGAGGATTTAGCACGAACATCCCCCCCCCTCCCCAAAGCGTGCTGGAATGAGACCGCAGGCTGAACTGCCGAACACTAGGGCCACAAGACCCTTGGCCGAGCTCCAAGGCAAGGGTAATCCCCGAACCGTTGAGGATCCAGCACGACCCCCACTCCCCCCCCCCAAGTGTGTTGCAGTGAGGCCGTAGGCCGAAATGCCAAACACTTTGGCCGCGAGACTACTGTAGACCGAGCTCCAAGGCGAAAGTGTGCTGCAGTGAGACCGCAGGCTGAACTGCCGAACACTAGGGCCGCGAGGCCACAGGCCTAGCTCCAAGGCGAGGGTGAACCCCGAGCCGTTGAGGATTCAGCACGACCCCTCCCCCACTTCCCCCCTAGGTGTGCTGTAATAAGTTCGCAGGCCGAAATTCCGAACACTTGGACCACTAGGCCCCAGGCCGAGCTCCAAGGCGAGGGTGAACCCCGAGCCATTGAAGATTCAGCACGACCCCACCTCCACTCCCCTCCCAAGTGTGCTGCAGTAAGGTCACTGGCCGAAATTCCGAACACTTGGGCCACGAGGCTAGGGCAAACCCCGACCCGTCGAGGACTGATGCAACATATGAATTCTCTTTGCATTAAACTTAACACTTCCTAAGAGAGAGGCCGGTAAAGGTAGATCAACAATTAATGCGGTTTTTAGCCTGATAAACAATGGAGGTAAGAGGTGTCATCCTCAACTGCCTATCCGGTAGTCGAAGTAATGGCATTGGGTACGCGCACCCGGCCGCCCCAGCTGCGTCTTGCTTTACCAGTGTTACAACAGTGTCCTAACGATGCTATGTTTAATTTGGAGTAAAGTATGTAACTCGCCAACGACTGTCTCGGCATTCATTAGTCCCATAGTTGAAAAGTTGTTCATATCAACGGGCTGAATTAGGATCGAGAATCCCTTCAAGGATCGGACAGGGTTTTCTTTACATATTGTATGTATTGATTTACTACTATTTACAAAGTATGCAAGTGTTTTTTTTTCTATGAGGACTGTGTATCAATACTACCTTCCTACCTATGGTATGAACGATGAATGATAGATAACACGAGTAATCAATCATTTAATTAAAGGAAAATCTAAAACAAGCTACCTAAGACAGGTAGGTCATAACAATTACTTAATTAACGAAGTAAAACACATTATTTACTACAATTGCGAAGTAATGACGTCACTTTAATACCTTTTTGTGGTAAGATTAAAGTACCTTCCTATAATCCTATAACTATTATATCACTACTAATAAATAACCTGTAAGGGTCGGTCATGAAGTAAGTTACTTTGTTTTCAGAGATAATGTGTTTATAAGCTCTATACATGACACTGAAACTAAATTGACGATTTTCAGATTTTTTTGTATGCATATATGTATGTTCCTCCATAACTCTTTAACGAATTCAGTTCATTATATGAATATTGGTAGATAAATATTTTGACGTACAGTCAGGTACCTGTCGCAGACGCAAGTTTATAGAAAACTAGCTATCGCCCGCGGCTCCGCCCGCGTGAATGTCAATCCCTCGGGAATAGTACTTTTTCCCGGGATAAAAGGTAGCCTTTGTCCTTCTTCGTACTCCAGAGAACTTGTATGCAAAATTTCATGATGATCGGTTCAGTAGTGACGGCGTGAAAGCGTAACAAACAAACAAACAAATAAATAAACAAACAAACTCACTTTCACATTTATAATACTAGTAAGGATAAGGATACATCAATGCGTCATCACATCTCTCTGATGACTTTTTCAAATGGCAGAATTATTGATATGTACCCTTTTAAGGGTTCCGTACCCAAAGAGTAAAAACAGGACCCTATTAATATGGCTCCGTAGCCCGTCTGTCTGTCTGCCGTCCGTCCGTCTGTTACCAGACTGTATCTCATGAACCGTGATAGTTAGCCAGTGTGAAATTTTTACAGACGACGTATATCTGTTGCCGCTATAACAAAAAAAAACCGATCAAGTGCGAGTCGGACTCGCACACGTAGGGTTCCGTACCGTTATCTATAATAAGCTAAAATTTAATTATTTAAAATATTTTTATTATATGTTGTAAATAAATATTAACACTTTTCGCAATTTTTTTTTTACTTGTGCTTTATGACGTTGCTTTGCACCAAATTTAAAGATTCTGAGTTCACGGGAAGTACCCTGTAGATTTTGATTCCCTTACGAATGTTGAAAATTTGCGGCATTAATATTTCATAATATAATGATTACATGATGTTACAAAAAATGTATACTTTTCGCAATTTTTTCTTTATCTGTGCTTTATGATGTTGCTTCATACCAAATTCCAAGATTCTGAGTTCACGGGAAGTACCCTGTAGGTTTTGATTCCCTTGCGAGTTCGAAAAACACGAAAATTTGCGGCATAAGCGGCTGTATCTTTTGATTGCGTTGGCTTAGAAGTTAGAGTTTTTTACAGCTTCAAGGGACAGTAGACTTGAGTATTTGGTATGAATTTTAGCTTGATACCTCAACGCGTTCGTGAGGAAAAGGGGCTTGACAGAGCGACAGACAGACGGACAACCTAATGATCCTATAAGGGTTCCTTTTAACCTTTTAAGGTACGGAACCCTAAAAATACTAAAATCAGAATAAAATAAATATTTAAGGTGGCTCCCATACAACAAACGTGATTTTTTTGCTCGGTTTTGCTTGATATTGATAACGGCAATATGTTGAGGCTTGAAATATTTACGGAATATTAAGTTATATATTCACTTCAAAAATAAATAATTAAATTAATATAAACTTAATATTTAAGGGGGGCTCCCAAACAACAGACATTTTTTTTACCGTTTTATAGATAATGGTACGGAACCCTTAGTGCACGAGTCCGACTCGCACTTGGCCGGTTTCTTTCTATAGTCATACAGATATTATAACAAATGACAATGTATTTGATGTTTCTATACTATCACCAGGTAGTCAGCTTTCACAGAACCGACATTGCTGCAACTTTGTTCACCTGTGCAATGTGCAATAATAAACGTATTATTCATATAGTCTTCGCCTCACTCACCTCATCGGGAGGGGGGAGTCATACTGAATCCTCAACGGCTCGGGGTTCACCCTCACCTTGGAGCTCGGCCTTCAGTCCCAAGTGTCTGGCAGTTCGGCCTGCGGCCTCACTGCAGCTCACTTGGTCGTGGGGGGTGGGGAGTTAGGAGGAAGGGGTCGTGCTGAATCCTCAACGGCTCGGTCTTCGCATTCGCCTTGGAGCTCGGGCTGTGGCCTGGCGGCCCTAGTGTTCGGCAGTTCGGCCTGTGACCTCACTGCAGCACACTTAGGGGAGGGGGGGGGGGGGGTCGTGGATCGTGCTGAATTCTCAACGGCTCGGGGTTCACTCTCACCTTGGAGCTTGGCCTACAGACTCGCGGCCCAAGTGTTCGGCAGTTCGGCTTGCAGCCTCAGCACACTTGGGCGGGGGGTTGCTGAATCCTCGATGGCTCAGGCTTCGCATTCGCCTTGGGGCTCGGTCTACGGCCTCACGGTCCTAGTGTTCAGCAGTTCGGCCTGCGGCGGCACTGCAGCACACTTGGGGTAGAAGGGGGGTCGTGCTGAATCCTCAACGGCTCGGCCTTTGCCTTCGCCTTCAAACCATTTTACCCTTCGTGGCTTTAGGGTTGAATTCATCCTGTTTTATCCGTTCAGGGGGAAGTTTGTATGGAAATTTTCTAAATGAAGACAGATGAAGTGTCTATGAAGACAGACAGATAGACAAATGACAGAGTTACTTTCGCATTTATAATATTAGTCTGGATATGGATACTGGTAGTATGGAATATAAAAGTAAAATAAGTTCTTACATACTTATGTCGTCCGTCTCCTAAACAAAAATACGAAATTTTATTTCCTTAAAAACACGTCATCCAACGAAATACACCGACTGCACGGGCACACTTTCTATCTCACTTTAACATACTTCCATTTCGTTTTTTGCGACGTTGCCGCTCTGCCGCCGCGTTGCTCGAAAGCAATAATTCGCAGCAAATATTGATCAAACGCGGTATATATTCGATCAACAAAAGTATCCTCAGTGCATGAAAAAAGGCGGTTAATAGATCAATAATTATCGTAATAATTTATGACGAGTATAAGACTTTACGGCACAATTAAGCAAAGTGTCGTAACTAGGAGAATTCATATATAGCAGAAAGAGCACGATAGACCCAAAACTTTCAGAGTTAGAGGCGGGTAAAGGTTGATCAACAATTATATCGGATTTCGGCCTGATCAACAATGGCCGAAAGGAGGACAATATATATATATATATATATATATATATATATATATATATATATATATATATATAAATAAAAAATGTCATGCAGGTCATTGCCGACAACTTGTTACGGCGTTTTAATTGAGTTGCATAATTAAACGGATTATAGGAAAACATTGATTAAGTATTGAAGTAAAATGACGTCATCCATCATCACTTTAATAACAAAAGCTCTTGAGAATAAGCTTTGTTTTCAAATACCTTTGAAAAAGTGCTTAGTCATAAATATGTTGGAGATATTTTAGGCTTTAGTTTTTTTGACGTGATAATGTCTTATAAATTGATGAATGCCTGCTGTACGCACGAAAAAGTGTCACGTTCCGTGGGCAAGCAAGAGCTCGCACACGGGCACATTATCGCAGAGCAATGACCTGCGCGACATTTTTTTATTTATATAAAATTATTTATAATCCATTAGTAGGAAAGAAGTTAAAATAAATAAATAATTAAACTCGCTCGATAGTACAGACAATAATACTGAATACAAAATGAAATATTGTGTGCTGTATTTAGGTATTAAAACAGCCGACAACTTGTTACGGCGTTTTAATTGAGCTGCATAATGAAACTGGTTATCGGAAAACATTGATTGAGTATGAAAGTTAAATGACGTCATCATCACTTTAATAACAAAAGCTCTTGAGAATGAGCTTTGTTTACAAATAATTTTGAACAAGTGCTTAGTCATAAATATATTGGAAATATTTTAGGTTTTAGTTTTTTTGACGTGATAATGTCTTATAAATTGATGAATGCCTGCTGTACGCACGAAAAAGTGTCCCGTTCCGTGTGCAAGCAAGAGCTCGCACACGGGCACATTATCGCAGAGCAATGACCTGCGCGACATTTTTTTATTTATATAAAATTATTTATAATCCATTAGTAGGAGAGAAGTAAAATAAGAAAATAAATCAAATTATTAAACTCGCTCGATAGTACAGACAATAATACTGAATACAAAATGAAATATTGTGTGCTGTATTTAGGTATTAAAACAGCCGACAACTTGTTACGGCGTTTTAATTGAGCTGCATAATTAAACGGGTTATCGGAAAACATTGATTGAGTATGAAAGTTAAATGACGTCATCATCACTTTAATAACAAAAGCTCTTGAGAATGAGCTTTGTTTTCAAATACCTTTGAAAAAGTGCTTAGTCATAAATATGTTGGAAATATTTTAGGTTTCAGTTTTTTTACGTGATAATGTCTTATAAATTGATGAATGCCTGCTGTACACACGAAAAAGTGTCCCGTTCCGTGTGCAAGCAAGAGCTCGCACACGGGCACATCATCGCAGAGCAATGACCTGCGCGATATTTTTTTATTTATATAAAATTATTTATAATCCATTAGTAGGAGAGAAGTAAAATAAGAAAATAAATCAAATTATTAAACTCGCTCGATAGTACAGACAATAATACTGAATACAAAATGAAATATTGTGTGCTGTATTTAGGTATTAAAACAGCCGACAACTTGTTACGGCGTTTTAATTGGGCTGCATAATGAAACGGGTTATCGAAAAACATTGATTGAGTATTAAAGTTAAATGACGTCATCATCACTTTAATAACAAAAGCTCTTGAGAATGAGCTTTGTTTTCAAATACCTTTGAAAAAGTGCTTAGTCATAAATATGTTGGAGATATTTTAGGCTTTAGTTTTTTTTGACGTGATAATGTCTTATAAATTGATGAATGCCTGCTGTACGCACGAAAAAGTGTCACGTTCCGTGTACAAGCGAGAGCTCGCACACGGGCACATTATCGCAGAGCAACGACCTGCGCGACATATTTTATTTATATAAAATTATTTATAATCCATTAGTAGGAGAGAAGTAAAATAAGAAAATAAATCAAATTATTAAACTCGCTCGATAGTACACACAATAATACTGAATACAAAATGAAATATTGTGTGCTGTATTTAGGTATTAAAACAGCCGACAACTTGTTACGGCGTTTTAATTGGGCTGCATAATTAAACGGGTTATCGGAAAACATTGATTGAGTATGAAAGTTAAATGACGTTATCATCAATTAAGTAGCAAAAGCTCTTAAGAATGAGCTTTTTAGACAGCTCCGTGGCGCAGTGGTTAACACGCCAGCCTGCGACACGGAGTGCCCGGGTTCGATCCCTGGCCAGGTCAAGATGGAAAATGATCTTTTTCAGATTGGCCTGGGTCTTGGATGTTTATCTATATATGTATTTGTAAATTATCTATATAAAATATAGTATCGTTGAGTTAGTATTCCATAACACAAGTCTAGAACTTACCTTGGGGCTAGCTCAATCTGTGTGATTTGTCCGTATATATTTATTTATTTATTTATGAGCTTTGTTTTCAAATCCCTTTGGAAAAGTGCTTAAAGTCGTAAATATGTTGAAGATATTTCAGGCTTTAGTTTTTTTTGACGTCTTTTAAATCGATGAATGCCTCGAAATGAATGTCTTATGAATCGAAAAGTGTCATGTCACGGAACGTGATACTTTTTCGTGCATGCAGCTCTCGCGTGGCAAAAGCGATAAGCGTTCGGCTTGTGACGCATCTATCTCACGTTATCACGTAAAATATCGTCCGTACACTGACTTTACAGATTTTGGTTTTTTGGTTCCGTACGTTTGTCTATCAAAAATGAACCCTTAGAGGATTGCTCATGTAATCCATCTGTTTATTTGTTTTTGGTATTAAGAGTGACAAACTTATTCAAATTTGACTTATAGTTTTATATAAGGTATCATTTTAACGTAGGTACAGGTATTTTTCAGTTGTTTAAGAAACCAGCAACTACGGCAGCTTTTGCCGAGTAGTTCTGCCTATATTTATTTATTTAATCTTAGCGAGTCTTATAGCATCAATGAACATTTACTTATTCTTATATGATATCTCTATGCTAGCAAGTCCCCGCCTATTAAAATATATACTTATGTAATATAAAATATAATAAGGGTTGCAATGATTCTCCAAAATCTTACATTTCAAACCAAATCATACTAGCAAAAGCGTACAGTTCGGAAAAGCTTCATCTCTGTCCTGGAAACCATAAATCATCCGAGTATACGCCAGCGAGTTATGATGATACATTTGACAAACGCATTTGGTGGTGGCTGGATTCATCTATGAAGCAAGCGGCATGCGGGCGCTTGGTTAATGGGAGTGTCAACTCGTGTCGGGGTAAGTCCACCAGGATCACGTGACCTCAAAAATTCACATCCCCTAGGCATGAAAAAGTCTATAGTCATACAGGGTACAGTAGCGTCGACAAAAAAAAAAAAATAATATAATACAATATAAATAAAAGCAAACCTACAGTTTTGGGCAGTTATACAACTACTTTCTACAGCCAAAAAAACTGTACAAAGGCCGTTGCTGAAAGGTTAATTATTGTTTAGATACAGGAAATCGATGAAGTGTGTTTTAAGTTTATTCAATGCATTTTCAGATTTCGTGGAAATAAAGCTGGCGCATTTTATGAGGTCAAAGCAAAGAAGTAAAAATATATTGAGATATTAAATTCGCATAACACAGATAAAATTACTGAATTCAAAATGTAAAATTTTCTGCTGTATTTATTATAACAGCCGACAACTTGTTACGGCGTTTTAATTGGGCTGCATATTGAAACGGGTTATCGGAAAACATTGATTGAGTATGAAAGTTAAATGACGTCATCATCATTTTAATAGCAAAAGCTCTTAAGAATGAGCTTTGTTTTCAAAGGTAGTTAAAGTCATAAATATGTTGGAGATATTAGGCTTCATTAATATATTGAGGGTATTTAGGCTTAAGTTTTTTGTTTTATTTTTGGTTGTTTGGTTCCGTACGTCTCAAAAAGGAACCCTTAGATTTTTCAGGTACCCGTCTGTCTTTTTGTTTTTTGGTATTAAGGGTGACTTAATTAGATAAGATTTACATTTTGGCTGATTATGTTTTACGTATGGAAAATCGACATAGATATATTTACGTTCTCTCATGTGCACGTAATATTTTTTGTCATTGTCCTCTAAGGGTTCCTTTTTGATAGACGAACCAAAAACGAAAAATAACTAAAAAACTAAAGCCTAAATATCTCTAACATATATGTAAAAACAAAGCTCATTCGCGAAAGATTTTGCTAATTAAATGATGACTAGCTGACCCGGCAAACGTTGTTTTGCCATAGAAATTAAACATTTTGTCTAAAAAATAAAAAAAAAAATTTAGGGGTGGACTACCCCTCACATTTAGGGGGATGAAAAATAGATGTTGGCCGATTCTCATAGATACCGGATAAGCACAAAAAATTTCATCAAAATCGGTCAAGCCGTTTCGGAGGAGTATGGCAACGAAAACTGTGACACGAGAATTTTATATATTAGATGACGTCATTTAACACGTGTAATTTTTAACATTTCGTGGACGAAAAGCTGGCGCATTTTATAAGATCAAAGCGCTTCTATGATGCTCCTACTATGGATCCCATATATATATGTATGCTAGGTATTTTACTTACTGAAAGAATTCCTTTACTATCATCATCATCATCAGGTCTTTTTAAGCTCCGCTGCAGGAGTATGACCCTCTCTGTACTACCGGAGCCATACTTGGCTACAGCAGACAGAGGATTTGGCCTACACTCTCCTCGCTGGTCAGACGGGTTGGAGAGGTCTTATTGATGTTTATAAACTTTGTTTAGCTCCTTTACTATAGTCGCGTGTAAATTAGGGAGGGGCGTCCTTGTATAAATTGCACCGGGCGCTACTTTAGCTAGTACCGGCACTGGTAGTACGATACCGGAAATATGCTAATCTATGGTGTGCGGTTGCATGCTCATAAATATGGCTACAGATCTGACCAGATGATTTATTTTGGACACGGAATTTCTGTGACCAAATGCAGAGTAGTTGCATTGCAGTATTATTACCAACTGTTGCTGAAGTATGTAATTAATTGCTTGACCAACATTTTCTCGTTCTAAATGTAAGGGGTAGCAAAGTAAAATGCTAATTAGTAGAATGATTAACCAAATAAAAAATATATTTATACAGCGTGTAAATGTACCCTCAACATTCCCTTAGAGTGGCGACTCAGCCCATCAATATGAACTTTTCCTTTGAGACCAATCATCATCATCAGGTCTTTTTAGTCTCCACTGCAGAAGCATGACCCTCCCTGTACTACCGGAGCCTACTTGGCCAGAGCAGACAGAGGATTTAGCCAATGAGACCAATACTGGGAACTAAAAAAAAAATTCGGCTGTTCCACACAAAAGAGTTCATTCGCAAGGCCTATTTGTATGTAATGCCAAAAAAAATTTATGAGATCCCGTGGTTATTTTCATAGGAAAACATGTTCATATTGGAGGGCTGAGTCACCCCTTTAAGGAAATATTGTATGTACATTTACACACTGTACCTATATCAAAAAAGTGTTATTAATAATCTAAAAAGCCAACTGCAAATCATAAAACTTTAGGCGTCAATAATAGATACACAATTTAATTTATGGTAGAATAATTCAACGTTCACGTCTATTCAGTCGGAATCGTCGACTAGTTGGTCTGTTACGAAGGCCATCATCAGAGCGAGTGTTGATGGCAACACAGTGGTTTCAGTTCCCTCAAAACAGAATAATCTTGCGTAAGCCTTAATAAATTAACAATTTCATTTTTCAAATTGTAATAATTATGACAAATCTAACCCCATTCTGGCGCAGTCCGTGAAAATATTACTTTTTAAGTCAATAGCAAAAATAATTCGTAAAGGCAAGCGAAATTTGATTTCACAAATTAAATTTTATGAATAGTCCGGAAGCGGACCCCGGAACTGCGAAGCTCCTAATTGGGATATTAATTTGCTGATAATTTAATTTAAATCTATGAATTTATTGTCACATCATACGAATATTTAAAGTATGAAAATATATATCATTGAAACTAACGTGAGTTACAGACATTATGTACTAAAAACGGGTCACTCACGTGCTATTTCGTCAGGATTGCCGACTATAGTTTCGAACTCGTCAAGAGCCCATTTTCAAGGCTCAAATGCAAGGTGGTTCAAATGCAAGGTGACAGAAACTTTAACACCATGGTCCCTGCGAATACTTTTCAAAGTGATATTATACATTATAGTGTGCAAATCAATACTCTGAAATTCTAAGTACAGTAATACTCACGTATAATTGAAACATTTCCACATCCATAGCCGATCGTGAGTCGCTGGAGGCACCAAATGAGCAGGAGAGTGGGGGGCTGGAGCAGTCCTCTGCCGATACAGCACCCCTCCACCGCACGCCCCACCACCGACGAAAAGGGAAACTCCAGCAGAAACGAATTCTGGTCCTGGCTGGTTTTCGTGTTCTGCTGTCCTGTTGATAAAGATAATAATTAAATTAAGGATGTTATTAAAACGGTTAGCAGAATATTCGTATTTTTGTTAGCACAAAAATGTAATTGGTCAGCTAAAATAACTAGTTGGGCAGCAACTTATGGTCAGCAAAAGTTATTTACTGCCCTCAGTTGTTCCGGGTTGGCATAAAAAAAATAACCTGAACCTAACTTCTTTTCTGCCCTCGATCGTTCCAGGTAGAAAGCCAAAGCTTATCCAAATTTTTCTCTGCTGCCCCAATTGAAAAATCTGCTGCCGGGCTCAATTATAAAATTATTTAGCGGCCCAAAATAATTAATAATCATCAAGCCGGAGGCAGTCAGGAGTCTCTTCCCCATCTTTCCTTAGCTTAGAAATGCTTCCATTGGGTAGCAGCATCGGAAGAACAAGCAGCCAAAGAAACTGTCAGCGTCAAGATGCGGGAATCCCGAATGAAGTTCCCGATTTTAAATGATTCACATCTGCGTTCACCAACCCGCCTGCCAAGCATGGCGAGAAGCAAGATCCTCCAATGAAATAAAGAATTCTTAGATGCCTTTATCCAGCAGTGAACTTCTTACTGCTGTAATCATGATGATAAGCTAAACCTTATACTTTTAGCTCTTTCGCTTGTTAGCTCATTAGATGTGTGACGTGATGGTGATGATACAAAATGCTTGAAATGTAATAAGCTTCCTCAGCAGTTCTAAGCATTTGTCAATATCATAGCTCACGTGACGGGTGACGTCAGCTGATAAATATGTCACAAAGAGCCTTTTAAATTTCACAAAGCGTGTGTTCCAGATCCGTCAGTCCGGGTGACAATAGAGCGATGTGTGTGTCATTATAGTAATACGATTCGTCTTAAATTGGAAACTCACGGGCAAATATCATGGACGTATCTGAGAGCGCATTTACATAATTTTAAAATAGAAGTTTCATGTGTGGTGACGTGTTCCAGACCGTTTAGCCTATAAATCGAGTTTCTTAGTAAAGTGTACCTCAAAGTGCACTTTACTAAGAAACTTGCACACCTTTAGGTTTGGGATGTAAGATATTAATTTCAATTAATGTTTAGAAGTGGTATTCATCATCTAAATAAAATTTAAAACATATCAATAATATAAATTATAAGACATTAATAAAATATAAAAAAAACGATTTTTATGAATTATAATTTTATTATAAGTATTACTAAAGCCATAAAGCTTTAAAATATATTACTAAGTCCTACTAGGTGGATAAGTTTGCGACCTCTCATAGATCTCTTCTTTCTGCTAGTAATAGGTAGTACGATTCATCTTAGGTTGGAAACTCATAGGATATCTGAATAACGAAATCGAAATAACGCGCATCTGACTGATATAAACACTTACGTATATTTACAAATTTCAACTTAGCTTTATTTAAAGTGACAGTGTTTTAGTTTTGGTATACGTAGTTTTAGTACATAGTAATCAGTCATTTTAGTTTTGGTGGTATCCTTGACATACTACACTGGATAAGTGATAAAGTGAAATATATTTTTAAAGCAGTGTGATGTTCTCGTGTTTTTCTCACACTATTAAAGGAATAATGCATACAATATTGTTATAGTTATTAAAATCTTTACCCGTTTTCATACTCAAAGTTTCACCCAAAATACACATTATTTTTTTCGTCTGTCTATCTGTCTATCTATTAACTTGCCCACCATTTTTATAAACCACCACTTTAAAGAAAAAGAAATAAAAATATTTTACCTATCTTCAAATTGTAACGCAATCCTAATCGTTCCCAGTGGAAAATCGCTCGCATTTCAGGACGTAAATTCAGTCCCTTTATTTAATGCTCGGCCGAGCCAAGAATATGTCAAAGCAGCTAGGTGATCAATTTATCTTTCAGTCAGTTCACTTACCTATTCAGTACTCATAAAACTTGAGTTTTTTGTATCAATTGCAATAGATACCTACATACTTTGTCCTGTGTCAATAAAGTTTTTGTTGCAATGAGTACCACCAAGTGATTCAGCGTTGAAGAGTTTTCGTTCATCAAACCAACCATATATTATGGTGAACAATAAATAATAGCCAATCTCCATTTTAGATGACAGTTATGAAGCGTTTGTCATATTCAACCCAGGCTTATAAACAAAATCATACAAATAGAACATGAAAATATAATAAACTTTCTTACACGAAGTTTCATAAATCTCAAACTTAAAAAAATACCAATGAAAAACGCTCGTCTCAAAACGCAATCTCGATCCATATATTCAGCGTCGCGGCCGAGCCAAGAATATGTCAAAGCTGGTAGATGATCGATTCATCTTACAGTCGGTTTGCTGGTGAAATTCAGTGGAAATATTCGCTGGGTATGCGTCTGTCTTCATGAGTGAAGTTTAGTAGGTTGTGTAATTCCTTTTGCATAGCGGTGACCCAAAATATAATACGCATTTTCGGGCTACATGATATCGGATGAGTTGATACTTTATGCCATAAAAGTTTCTAGTATTTTTTATTTTAACAAGTGGCCAACACTGGTGTCAGATTTTTCAAGCTGTCTAAAAGCATCTGACAAAGCTTAACGACTACCATCAATGATGTCAGCTGGGACCAACGGCTTAACATGCCTTCCGAAGCACGGAGGAGCCCGAGATATTTTTATGCTACTTGCGGTCACTCATCCCAGTGGGGTCTGCGCCCGGGGTTACCTAACATGCGTAATCGCTAATAATGCTCACGACCACTGATCTATCATGCTCCAGTTTCAAGTAAGTCTTAGTGTTCTATTAAGTCCTTAAGCTGTATTAAAAGCTGGCATACATACAAAAAAGAAAGTGAAAATTGAGCTATGAATTTTGTGGAAGGGGATATGATATAATAATGAATTGAAATAATACCGCGCCCGGGGTTGCTTCACAAGCGTAAGCGCTAGTAAGGATCGCACCCACTAGAACATCGGGCTCCTCTAGTACAATAAAATCATTTAGTACCTATATTAATTCTGAAAAAACTCTTCCATGCTGATCTGGGAGAAATGAAAAAACGAGAATGTGCCAGTTGCTTCTCTTCCCGCGCAGACCGTAAAGCCGGTTAAGGGAATGTGCGAAAATCGAAAGAATCATGACAGTAGGTCATGCGGCAACCTCTCACTATTATGATTCCGAATTCCACCTTTACGCCCACCGACACGCTAAAAGTGACCTTTTGATCTTATAACATTAGGCTTTATCTACCCGGTAAGAGAAAAAGACGTGATACTATGTATGTATTGTGACAAAACGAATATATTTAATAAACGAGTGCAATTTAAAACAGCAGCAGCCGTTGTAATGACATCGATAAATATTAATCGCAAACAGCTCGGCTCACAAAATTAATCAGACATCGAAACCGTGTGTCGGAACCGGTACGTGACAATGACGTATCGTGTTAATAAACCTATGAATATGTTCTTGGTTTAATAGTATAGGGGAAAATCTATCACTTCCTATGGATGTACGAAAAAGGCGAATAATACGCATTTTATATTGAAAGCGCCGAGTTGGCGTGCTACTATCTTTCTTATCTTATCTTCGATGGGGCCGATTCAGAATCGGAAGCACGTCTAACCTTTGGGTTATTTTGTACTTACCCCCATGCCTTACTCACCCACACGGTGTATTCCGAAGAAGGACTGTATGAGCTTTAGAACATAAAGAGCATGGCGTGCTACTACAATGCTACAAAGTAAATTGATCTCTCTATCTAGTAGTATATCTTTTTTTTATGGATATTTGACGGCAAACGAACAGACGTGCCACCTGATGAGAAGTGGTCACCGTCGCCCATGGACATCTGCAACACCAGAGGAGGTGTTGATGCGTTGCCGACTCTTAAGATACCTGTAAACACGCCTTTTGAAGGACCCCAAGTTATAACAAACAGGGAAACTTGTGTACGAGGAAAAAAATCACGTGACGCTCTGACATTTTTAGAGACCCAAGCGCCAAGGATGTGGGGATAGACTTTACTCCTGTGGCGAGCAGTGCGGTGGTAGAAAGGTGACGGTGGCACAAATTCAAAAAGTTCTTCTCTTCTCTTTATATAATAGATAAACATCCAAGATCAATTTGAAAAGGATGATTTTCTATCTTGACCTGACCTAAGTTGTGGTAGAGCCACGCTTCCAGCAAAATTAATTTTTGCTAGTAGCATGAATAGGCCGGGCTCGTCCGGGGAAGTACCACACTCTCACAGAAAAACGACGTTTGAGTAGAAGGTTCGCCGCTTCTATGCTTCGTTCGATGAGTGCGAGAGCCGGAGGCCCATCCTTCCCCCATGTCCTTTCCCCAACACCTTGATAACCCGGCAACGTCAGTCACGAACTGGTATTGCAGTTGCCCATGGGCAGCGTTGAAGGCACAGATAATATATGGTTGAAGGTGAATCGTTTGCTCGTTTGCCGTCCTATATCATTAAAAAAAACCTGACCGGGGATCGAACCCAGGACCCTGCGATTCAAAGGCACTTACAGCACCACTGAACCATAGAGGTCGTCAGAAATCAGGGTCAGGAAATGGCGTTAGAATTGAACACAGTCACCTGCCGGCCTATTTGCTAACTCAGTTTACAACGTTATAATCGTCACTTTAAAATACATTGCAGCTTTCGTATGATTACTATTTTTATTTAAGATATATAAAATGTAATGTATTTTGAAGTGACTATATAAACGTTGCACACTGAGTTAGCAAATAGGCCGGCTGGTATTTAAAGCATAGGTACATAGGTCAATAGGTATATATGTAAAGGTTAAAATTAAAGGCCTGGCTATTCACCAGAGTGAAAAGTTACTTACGGCTGATGAGGATCAAATCGTGCATCAGGTGGTGCTCGCGCGCCAATCAGACACATGGTGGAGTCCGGAGGGGCCAAGACCCTCAACTGAAGAGTAGCTCGAGGGTACCACCAGCGACGCTCTTCTACAGCTACTGCTACCTGTGTACAATAAATAAAATTATTATGTATAATATAAAATTAAGAATGTCGGGGTAGACAGAGCCCCGGTTTTTAAGACCTAAAAGCCATGTTTAGCATGTTGATGGATATTAGGTAGATAAGATAAGATATAAAGATAAAATAGAAACCACTCGCTGGCGAAGATAAAATAAACAGTAAAATAAAGATACAACTATCGTAACGATAGTTGTATCTTTATTTTACTGTTTAATAAAGAGAACAGTAAATTGTCCCGCCTTTATCCTTTAGGATAAAGAGAACAGTAAAATAAAGAGAACAGTAAAATAAAAATACAACTATCGTTACGATAGTTGTATCTTTATTTTACAGTTCTCTTTATCCTAAAGGATAAAGGCGGGACAATTTACTTGTAATGTACCCAAAGGTTGCAAATGGAAGGCACTTACTTATTTATAATTGACTGATCCATTTTCAGCCAGACTTCATCCATCATGCAAAAAACGCCTTCGTATCGAATTAAAATCATAAATTCTGCTTATTCACCCACGACCGGCTCAGTAAAGAGAAAATGTTTTATTTTTTCAGGCTAATGAGTTGCACACAAAAATAAACCTTTTAAAAGTTCTTCCACGCAGACGTTGGCGTAAATCAAGCCAATCAGGCGTTTCTATTGTATCACAAAAGAACCAATGAGGAGCTCCAGTGGTAAGCATTATTAGCACTTTCACATGTAAAGTAAGTAGTCCACTGGGATAGATGACCAAGTAACTTAAAAAAATCTCGAGCTCCTTCGTGCTTCGCAAGATACGTTAAGTTGTTGGTCTTGGCTATTATCATTGTTGGCAGTTGTTAACCTTTATCTGATATATTTAGGCAAATTGAAAAATCTGACACCAGTTTTGGCCACTGACACCCACCAAATACAAACAGGACCACTAATATCTGTAAAACCAAGTTAATTTTATTCTTTTCAACGCCACAGTCTGATATATGTGACAAATCAATTTCGTGCCCGCGCCGGTCAGTCAGATAGCGCCTCAGATTGTGAATGCATGCCAGTCAGTGAGAAGTACCACAAATTGTGAATGCATTAAGGACTAAATTGATTTGTCACATATATCAGACTGTGGCGCCGAAAGGGTTAATAAGGAATAGTAACATTGATAGCAATATACGCTTTGTACGCAACTATAAACTTGCGAATAAGACGCGCATTATAGGCAATTTGGAATCATGATGAAGCTGTTTGCTACATAACTTATTAGGAAAAGAAATACCCGAGTTAAAGTTAGCGACGACACCACTAATTCGGCAAAATACCAAATCTTTTAAACATAGCCTTTCTAGCAATGTCTGCTTCTGTCTATCCCGCAAGGGATAAAAACGATAACGAATTCCCAATATAGATGAAAATGGGAGCCTGTTACTTATTTATAACTGACAGATCCATTTTCAGCCAAACATCATCGATAATACAAGAAACCACCCTATTAAATAAAATCCAAGATATCAGGTTATTCACCCATTAGCTCCGACTATTGGTGACCGGGCTCCGGTGTCTTTGCATACAGGAAAGCCCCTTCTGGCAACGTATCTTTCGGTCCATAAGGCAAAAGGTGAGAGATGCTGCTCTCCAAGGCTTTTAAGATGTTTTCTGATCAGCGCAAAGCCGAGTCCGTCCCTTCTGGGGGCCTTTGGGCGTTGCTTGGAGAGGCAGCAAGCTATCATATTGCCACGGTTGCATGCAAAGCCTGTTGGCTATACAGGTTGAGGGTATTATACCCTCGCCTCCCAGAAACTAGCGAAAGATTACTTGGAGCTATACCTATATTCAAATCACCCAAAAGTCTGGCTAAGCAAAATAAAAATGCTTTATTTTTGCGCGCTAATGAGTTGCACACAAAATAAACCTTTAAAATCTCCTTCCACGCAGACTGGCGTAAAACAAGCCTATCAGGCTTATATTGATTTATTCTCTCTGTGTCTTTCTTTTAATCTTTACTCTTTTTAAAGAGGGTTTTACGCGTTTTTAGACGCGACAAAACTTAGTTCCATCTACGGTTGAAAATGAAGAATTTTGAAAATTCACCTTGCTTTCTCCGATGAAGGAGAAGCAAGTATGCTGTTAAACACACCCACATCTATGCGGTTTACATTTTCCTTATATAAACAGTTTTGTCTTTCGTATTCATTTCTGACACACAACAGAACGTGATACACATCTTCAACCTTTCCACACTTATAACAATTAGGAGACTTGGCGATGCCCATCAAAAATTAGAAACTATTCAGTGGAATGTGTACGGAAGGAATCCCTGGGGCAGTACATATTTCTGACTTACTCATGTCAGCCCTCGCGAACCATGGACATCGCGGAAGACTGGGCTGAATAATTCTGAACCATATTCCTTTGGCTCGAGACCTTTCATCAAAAATATATTTCCAAAATTCTTTGCATCTTTCTTTTATAAAAAAACAATTAATCTAAATAACGTGAAACATAATGGCAATGGACTCCATCGGAATCTATGTCTTTTAAACCAAAATAAAAAAAAGTACATAGGCACAATCATAGAATGATTTCCACAGATATTCATTCTGTATCCACAGTGAATAGAGTATAACTATCGATAACGGGAATTGGATAGCTATGTATAATAGAAAAATAACTTTTATAACCTGATGTTATTATTGATATCTTCAAACGGCTGGATGGATTTCGACAGTTAAGGTTCGTCTCAACAACTCAAGGTGTCTTTAGAAAGGATATCTCCTTTCTAAAGACACCTTGAGTTGTTGAGAAAGGGACTCACACGCACGCACATAGGGAAAATTTCTCACCAGCCAGGTCTGCAGTACCGTTTAGGATATAATAGGAGAGGCATGTGACCAGTTTTCAGCTTGCCTCAAATATCTACTCAAGAATTGGTGCCGGCTCTCGGACTATAGCAACTAATCCAGTTCTATCTAATCAAAGCTATCAAACACAATCAAGAACGGGGGAGAGGTGCGGGGACGCTATGAGTTTCCATTTTGTACATTAGTAAGTACTTATATTAATTCTGTGTGGTGTTAACGAGAGCAAACTCCGATTTCGGACGAAATCGTCGAAATTACAAGCGGTCTTAATTGCACCCTTTAGCCGTCAACGAATTGCTTTCATTAAAGACTCGTTGATTAAAACCCGTGCTATTTCTATTATAAAGGTACATTTAATCATACGTTCAAGTGCCTACTTCCTTATTACACGAGCAAATGGATCTTATAATAATTAAATTGGATTCAATCTGTTTATTCGATTTCTATCTTGAAGTAAATTGTGACCAATGCAGATAATCAAATGATGAGCGCGCGAATCTTTATTAACCCTTTGACCGCGAAATTATATGAAAATGCTTGTCGAAGTGGTTAAAATGTGATAGCAGAAAAACAGTTACCTAGTTTTTTCTCGCGCACATCATATATTATGTAAATTTACCACCTCGATTCTATTAAAGTGACTAATCCCGTTAAAAAAAAATTATTATATGGGACTATCGGTTCCAGAACTGGAACCAATATTTGTAACTTGAAAAAAATTGGTTGCCTGTAGTCACTTTAAGAAGATAGATGCGTCACAAGCTGAACGCTTAGGCCGATCGTGCCTCTCTATCGCTTGTTCCGCCCTCTCGCTTGCACACGGAACGTGACACTTTTTCGTGCGTGCAGATGGCGTTCATCGATTAGGACGTTATCATGTCAAAAAATAACAAAACCATAATCTATAATAATATTATAAAGCTGAAGAGTTTGTTTGTTTGAACGCGCTTATATCAGGAACTACTGCTTCAAATTGGAAATTTCTTTTTGTGTTAGATAGTCCATTTATTGAGGAAGGCTTTAGGCTATAAAACATCACGCTGCGACTAATAGGAGCGAAGCATCCATAAAAAATGTTTTGTAAACGGGGGAAAATTATTCATCTATACTAATTAATCATAATAACAGAAATTGCCGCGGACAAAGTCGCGGGCAACAGCTAGTATAATATATAGAACGAGAATTGCATCTTAGCCCGCGTTTATACAAGGTGTAACATAAGCAACGACGTTTCCGTGAAGGGGTGACTCAGCCCGTCAAAATAAACAAATTATCTGATTATCCTATATTAGAAAGTCAAAAAAAAAATACATTTTCATAAAAAAGTTTTCAGCCGGCCCAACAATTAGTATGAAAATGTCAAAAAAAAACGATTTCCTAGCATTGGTCCTATAAGAAAAGTTGTTCATTATTATTATACACTCAGCCCGTCGGCTGAGTCACCCCTTCACGGGAACGTCGCGTCGTTGGTTATGTTACACGCAGTATCTAATGCGCGGGGCGTGAAATTGAAATAGCGTTTACAAAGCTTAATTAGTCGGCTGTGGGAAATGATTGCATACCTCGGTTATACGTGGTAGAGTAATACTGTGGTCTCATTTGCTCCTATTGTGGTGTTTGTGATGTGTGTATTTGTATTAAGGTGTTCAAACATATTTTATGGCCGCCATATTACCCTGGGATTTTATAAAAATTATAAAATACTAGCTTTCGCCCGCGGCTCCGCCCGCGTTAATGTCGATCCCACGAGAATAGTATTTTTTCCCGGGATAAAAGGTAGCCTATGCCCTTCTCCGTACTTCAGACAACTTGTATGCAAAATTTCATGCTGATCGGTTCAGTAGATACGGCGTGAAAGCGTAACAAACAAACAAACAAACTCACTTTCGCATTTATAATATTAGTAAGGACTAGCTGTTGCCCGCGGCTCCGCCCGCGTTAGTGTCGATCCCTCGGGAACAGGAGAATTTCCCGGAATCAAACATACCCTATGTCCTTTCCCGGGCCTCAAACTACCTCCGTACCAAATTAAATCCAAATCAGTTCAATGGTTGAAGCGTAAAAAGACAACAGACGCTCCTTTCTTAGCGCTCACTCACATCGATATAAGAACCCCTGTACCAAATTTCAAGTTTCTAGGCGCAGCAGTTTCGGTTGCGTTGATATATAAGTCAGATTTGCCCGCGGCTACGTCGCCGCCGTTAGTGTCCATCCCTCAGGAACTGTAAAATTTCCCGAAATAAAAGATACCTTATGTCCTTCCCCGGGTCTCAAACTACCCCCATACCAAATTTCATCCAAATTGGTTTTATGGTTGAAGCGTGAAAGGAAGACTATACATACATACATACATAGTATCACGTCTTTTTTCCTTACGGGGTAGACAAAGCCTAGGTCTATAAGACCTGAAGGCCACGTTTAGCATTTTCCTATGTCACTTATAATATACAGGGTGTAAATTTACACTCGACATTTACTTAAAGGGGTTACCAGACCATCAATATGAACAACTTTTCCTATGGGACCAATGCTGGGAACTCAAAAAAAATTTCGTCATTTCCATACAAAAGAGTTCCGCCGCCTGGCCAGTTTGTATGGGAAGGTCGATTTTTTTTTTGAGTTCCCAGCATTGTTCCCATAGGAAAAGTTGTTGATATCGGTGGGCTGAGTCACCCCGTTAAGGGAATGTCGAGAGTCTATTTACACGGTGTATAAGTAAGTGCAATATATTTGCAGGCAAGGCAAACTCAAGCCTTAAATTCATTCAAATGACGATAACTTTTTTTTTAACTAACCGATTTTTATGAAACAAACTTTAAATGTTAAACTGAGTTAAAATAAAGCAATTGGTGAAAGTTTGAAGTAAATCGGTTCAGTATTTTCGGAGATAATCGTGATCATACATACAGACAGACAGACAGACAGACAGACAGACAGACAGACAGACAAAAAATTTAAAAAAAAATTTTTTGCTTTCTATTATTCTTTTTAAGTGTCCCTCTATCCATTTCAGTCAAAAATTCTAAATGTACAGACAAAATATTTTTACTGTTTTATTATATGTATAGATAAGGATAAGGATGTCTTCTCGTGTAATTTGTAAAGGTCTATTAAGGGAATGGCGTAAATCTGTGGATTTCTGGGCTAGTCAACTATCTCTATTTTTAGATCCCGTTGGCATAGTTAAGCCCCAATTTTGTATATAGATACATTTTACTTTGATGAATGGCTGACATAATGAATTTAGTTTCTTAAAGTCTTGATTGTATTTTTTTATCTGAAAGAAAATATTTTTTAAGAAATCAATTTTGTTTTATTATCGCAATTTATCAAAGTTTTCATTCATAAACTTCAATTGTAAATTTTCTTAAAGTGCCGTTTTTTCGTGGCTTTTATTTAATAAGGCAGAAAATTGATATTTTAAGTAAAATGGACTGTTTTTGTTTTGGGTTGTTTTGCACATTGCTTCTAGTGGACTTTATAATGTTAAATCGGTGTAATTTGGTGTTATAAATGCTCATGATTATTAACAATGTGTAGAATAACTAAAATATACTGTCATGATGCGGCTGTAGTGAGATTTACTTAGCCGGCTGGTGGCCCGCCTTACTACATCGTCTATGATCAAACCAGTGGTTTCGTGGGAATTGTCAGGCCTTGGTGACAATTCCCACGAAACCACTCGTTTGATCCGTCGAATGATTAAAATGAATTAAGCCATCATTTCAGTGATACACTAAAATAACTCGAAAAAATTTATTAATTTCTTGAGTATTTTTAATTTTTAATTTGCGATTGCTCCATGAGCTAACTAGACACTGGCTTATAATTGAAGTTTGATGGCCAAATAGAAAAGAAATTTTTAAAACGATATATATTATTAATTATTTGGTTAATTGTGCATCAAGTTCTTATTTTATTATTTCTTTTCTTTTATCATTAACAACTATCGGTGTCAAATTCGGCAATTAAAAGCGTCATTCGTTCATTTCATTTTGTTTGACTGGTAATGTGGGCTAAACTCAATCACCAAGTATTTCGCATTTTGAAATGAATACTAAAAATGCAAAATACATCTCGAAAGGTATTTCAAATTAAATACAAAATGTTTTTTTACTAAAAAGCATTAAATGAAATACAAAATAGGTATTTTGCATTTTAAATATAATTATTTACATTTTGTGAAAGAGAAAATTTTATTAACGGGGTAAGAAAAAACGCGTCAACGAATGACGACACAAAACACGAAATTCATTCATTAAATAATTAGTATACGTTTTTAAAATCTTAAATATCAAAATTATTTTTTATTTCAGCGTTTAACTCGAAGTGTTTTTGGATCCAGCCAGTCAAAGGAAAAATGAACTTCCCCAATTGGCTACCAATATGAATTTATAACGAAAATTATTCTGAACATTCATTTTAATTAAGGATAATAGCCTTCCTCCGTCGGCGATTCTGTGACAAATTTCATAATCACTCGTCCTCCAATTAGGCTTATTGGATACTTTAAAAGGCAACGACCTTAAGAGTGATACAAATATTGAAATAGATATTTCAGTTTAGAATATTAAAAATCCTCATTTTACTTAACGTGTTCATCAAAAACTGCCTTGAAACGCCAACGACTTCATAAGATGTCCAAATTAGTATGATACTCAAACTAGCCGCGGCGCAGAAGGCGCGCTCGTCAGTTTTTCTTGCGGCGTTCAAAGGGTTCAATGAAATCTTTTGGCAGTAGTGATAATATCTCTCTCTTTTTATTTCTCTCTATCTCTCTCTAATAAAAATTTCATAATATCTCTCTCTAAGAAAAACTTCAGTTTTAAATAAACTTGGTATTAAAAAGAAAAATCTTGTTTGTTAAGAATCTGATAATTTGTGAACTATGCTGTGTTACGGTTTGGACTGAGGAAAAATATTTGCAATATACTAATAACTAATATTATTTCATAACGGCAATTATTTTAAAGATTTGTCTTTTATTTCGGCAACACTGCAGTGGCTAACTTCATATACTGACTCAGTTAAGCAGGGCAAGCTTAAAATCGTATACTATTAACTTTCTTTCCTTGCGTATTACACATTATTTGTAAATATTTAAGACATTTTTTTTATTATTTCTCTCTATCTCTCTGTATATGTTTGTCTCTCACTCTCTCGAAAGCGTTTGCCCAATTACTTCATCAGCTGCAGCTACGTGAAGCCAAATCCAAGTGTCGCAGGTGAGGCATCGGGTCATCATCATTTCGAGTAGGTGTCATGGTCAATCGACCATGCACACCCTGGTGTCAGAGTTCTTCGGAACCGCCTCTCGGCCTCTGACGTGGTTCCTTTAACGACTACCAGATGGCAGCCGGGACCACCGGCTTAACGTGCCTTCCGAAGCACGGAATCATCTTTATTATCAGACAATCAGGTGATTCAAGCCTGCAATGTCCTAACCAAACTGGAAACAACTAAACAATGTATGCTTCCGGTGGGAATCGAACCCACGACCCCCGGGTCAACAGGCAAACGCCTTAACCACTTGACCACGGAGGCTGTTGATTAGTTGAAGGCATCGGGTACGCGCAGGCCTCCCGAGCTGCTTCTTGCTTTTCCCTCATTCGTCCGTGTGAGTCCCTTCTTTCCTCCCATTCTCAGATCCAACAAATTCCTTTTCTTCCTTAGCCGAAAAAATCTTCCGATGGGCAGCAGCGTCGGAAGCACAAGAAGCCAAACAAAAAGCGCTCGCCACCTGCTAAGCGCAGTGATCATGGCAATCATCATCATCAGGTCTTTTTAGTCCTCACTGCAGGAGCATGACCCTCTCTGTACTGCCGGAGCCATACTTGGTCAGAGTAGACAGAGGATTTGGCCTACACTCTCCTCGCTGGCTGGGTTGGAGACGTCTTATTGATGTTTATGAGCTTTGTTTAGCTTGTATTACCTAAGTCGCCTCTTACGACATCCATCGGAAGAGTTGGAGTGGTCCTATTCTACTCTGCCGGAAACCACACGGCTAATGCATGCAATAGGAAGAGGCTTTTGGCCAGCAGTGGACTTCTTGCGGCAGTTATGATGAAAGGTGATGATGATTTAATATTTTACTGTTGTAATTACCTCTTTGTGAAGCAGCCTCACGTGGAAGCTAGCGACATCGCTCACGGGTTCGCCTGCCTCTGTGACGTAGTACACAAGGAGAGAACTGATAGGAGCCATGTCGGCGGTCACCGGGAATCTGCGAACAAATAAAGATTTTACTTTGTATCTTTAATTTAATTAAATTAAGAAATAATATATGTTGAAAAGAATTTAATAAGATTAATTCAGAATAGCATCGTAAATGCAAAATCCTTATAAAAATATTGTATGGCTTTTTACATATTAGTTGATTTCAACTACATTTTCAAAACAATTTAACACTTTGACGGACACTAAACGAGACACAATAAAAGTTTTATTGTTATAACGGCTATATCCGTGCTGTGACCGGGAAAGGGTTAAGTAAAATTACTACTCATTTCAAAATGATTCCTATACAATAGCTCAAACATACATTTTAAGTCCGTATAGCCAAAACATTGCAAACAACAATACGATCAAATAACTCTTGTTAATGTCTCCTGAATCAATCCAGAATTTAATTTTCCAGTGTTCCCGAACGTAACGGCCAAATTTGTTTTTGTACGGACGCTATCAAATGAGTCGATCGGTTTTTCGATAACTACGTATTCTGTCTGTGCGTTGTAGGGCCACATTATGTCAATTTGTATACTTCGTGTGTAGTAAGTATTGGAGCATGCTTTATGTTGTACGACGGCAAACGTGCAGGCGAGTCACCTGAATATGGTAAGTGATCACCGCTGCTCATGAACTACTGCACCACCGGTGTGATGGGAGCGTTAGTTAGGAGAGTAAATGGGGGGGAATGGATGCCCATGGACAACTGCAACACCAGGGTGTGACAGACGTTGACGGCCTGTCAAGGACTTGGGGGAAGGATGGGGCTCCGGCTCTCTCACTCACTGAACAAAACATAGAGGTGGTAAAGCCTCTACTTAAACGTCGATTTTCTGTGAGTTAATATTTGATTAATTTTATACTGGGTGGCGCAAAAGTAAAGACCCTATTTGGTTCAGCTATAACATTTTTTCTAAATTAGAAAACTAGATTTAGGTTTTTTTAAATGTATATTTGTGCCATTAAATTTCGTACCATTAGGATTTAAAGATGATGTCTTTTAAATGGTGACCTCCAGAGTTGATACACATTTGAGCCCTATTTATGACATTTTGCATAACTTGCCGTAACACTTCCTGCGATATGTTCGTTATTTCTTGACGAATGTTTTCTTTTAGAGCTGCGAGAGTCTGTGGCTTGTTCACATACACCCGAGATTTCAAAAAACCCCAAAGAAAGAAGTCTGGACTGGTCAGATCGGGTGATCTTGCAGGCCAAGGCAAATCGCCAAAACGAGAGATAACTATCACTGATGAATTATTCCGTAAGAACATTGACACAATTATTCCACGTTCTTGGGGAGTAAAACGGTCCATGTTTATTTTCAGTGTATTTTACATTTGTTCACTACACAATTTTCAAAAACAGAATGACAGAAAATGTCATATAAAAAAAATAAAAGTATTTTCTTTAGTGCCAGTACTTTTGCGCCACCCAGTATTTACAGTACATTACATTTTACATTTTATCACGTCTTTTTTTCCATTGCGTGGTAGACAGAGCCCAGGTCTTTAAGACCTAAAAGCCACATTTAGCATGTTGGTGGGCGTCAGGAACCAGAATAACCAGGAGAGGAATCAGAATAGTTATGGGTTGCTAGCCGCATCGCCTACTAACCTGATTAGTTAGATTTTCGCACATTCCCTTGATCGGCTTTTACAATCTGCGCGAGAAGAGAAATAGCAGGTAAAACTCTTGCTATTGAACTCTTGTTATTTAAAAGAAAACTGTTGTTGTTTGTTTTTGTTAAGAATCTGACACTTTGAAAACTATGCTGTGTTACCGTTTGGACTGAGGAAAAATAATTGCAACATACTATTTACTTCCTTTCCTTTAGACAGAGTTACCAACATTTTACTCATACATAGATAATAACACGTCTTTTTCCCAAACGAGGTCAACATGGCCCAGGTCTACAAGACCTAGGTCACGTGTAGCAACCCAAGTAGGTCGCTGTAAAGACAGTCTGTCCAGGTGGGGAATAGTCGACAGTTCGCAGAACCAGTGCAAGTGTGGCTTCTCTCCTCAGACTATGGTGCATCTTTTGACATGTCCTAGCTGCCCAACCACCTGTACCTTGGAGGATTTGTATTCCGCCTCCAAGAGAGGTATAGGAGGTGCCCAGTACTGGGCCAATAAAATTTGACATAAATTAAGTCCATCGACACGATAAGAAGAAGACGTGTAGCATCGTCGTGTAGATGGAAAACGGATACAAAAATAGTGATGGGTTGCTAGTCGCATCTTCTATTGGCATAATTCCTCTGATTTATAAACATATGAGGAATCATGTCTATTGATTCTGTACTTACGAGTATGTTAATAACTTTGTATGTACCATAGTTAAGGAAGAGCGGTGTCTCCTAACACAGACCATTTAAGTCTAAAAGGAGGCTCCTGCCATTATTATATAAGGAAACAAATGTGAAAGAAATAAAAACATTTTCATTTTCATTTTTTCATGTCAATAGGATGGAGGTTATGAGTTAAAAGAAGCAACTGGTACATTCCTAGAATTCTATTTCCTACACAGAATGGTATTTACCGATGCTATGCATACGTAAGAGGAAGTATTAAAGTAGCACTTGTGACTGAAAAGTTAAGAAGTAATAGGTTAGGTTGGTTTGGTCACGTTATGAGAAGGGATAAAAATTATGTGACAAAAAGAGTTTTAAGAACGGGAATATCAGGTCGTAGAAATAGGGGGAAAATAAGGAGAGGGAGCGCGTGAGAAAAGACATGAGTGAGAAAGGTATTAACAGAGGATATGACTAGTAATAGAGTGAAGTGGAAGAGAATGACATGCTGTGCCGATCTCATTTCAAGGTAAAGAGGAAGAATATAGAATGGTATTTTACTCGTAAAACAAAACTCAATCTTTCTTTCAAACTTCATATAACTTTTTATAATTTACTTTTTAAAGTTTGTAAAGTTGAAATACTTTAAGTTTATTTATAGCAAACGCCAGACAGTGACGTCAGATAACAACCTTATTACCCACTCCGCGGCAGGTGATGCATTGGCCCTGAGGCGGACTATTTCCGTGTCTTGTGATTTATATAGTGATATTAAACAGCATACCACTTTATGGAAGTGTTTTAATACAGAATAAAAAGTGGGGTCTAAAAGAGGAAAAATTAAAATATTATCCTACACATACCACTTGATTTTGAACCTTTGAACTATATTGAAATCCTGGAATCAGAATCCCTAATTGAAAACAGGATTGAAGAAAAAAAAGAAAAAAAATTACCTTCCATAGAAATTCGTCCAGCAGATCGGTGACTTTGTATGGGAAGCCTATTTTTTTTTTGATTTGTGGCTTTTTTTTCTTGCGATTCTATATTTCATTAAGGATTCTAATTCTAGGATTTCAATATAGTTTAGAGGTTCAAAATCATGCGGTATCCTTACTATCCTTATCCTTACTAATATTATACATACGAAAGTGAGTTTATTTGTTTGTTTGTTACGCTTTCACGCCGTAACTACTCACCCGATCATCATGAAATTTTGCATACAAGTTCTCTGGAGTACGGAAAAGGACATAGGCTACCTTTTATCCCGGGAAAAAGTACTATTCTCGAGGGATCGACATTGACGCGGGCGGAGCCGCGGGCGAAAGCTAGTATTAAATAAATACGGCCTCTAAAAATCAAATAGCCGGACTTACCCGTCAAAAAAGCAAGACTTTTGGTTCCGAAAGTCGGATATTAAAACAAATTAAGGATGTCTTACAAAAATATCGAATATCTAAACCTAAAACACATTTGAAAGCCAGACTTTGGAATATAGTGCGCGAGTCAGTAAATCTCGTCTCGCTCGTCGCTACTACTGAAGTGATTTAATTCAACGATAGTATAAAAAGCCTAACAAAAGTCGGACGGGCCGGACGCAGTCAAATTTGCCCGGACAATAGGTCAAAAAGTTAACACTGTCCGGCTTTATCCGGACGGCTGGCAACGCTAAGTGTATAGAGCCCAAGTAGCATACTCTAAGAACTCATTAAAGTACAACATTTGATTACATAAAATACGCTTTTTGTATGTGAACTTTGATTTTGATCTCCCTAGCTTTATTGAAATCTGGTAATCAGAATCCCTAATGGAACACAGAATTGCAAGAAAAAAAGGTAAAAAACGAACAAAAAAATTAGGTTTCCCATACATAGTTGCCGATCAGCTGAAGGAATTTCTATGAAAGATTAAATTTATTTTTTCGATTTTTAAATTTTTTTTCTTACAATTCTGTATTCCATTAGGGATTCTGATTCCCAGATTTTAATAGCTAGGGGGTTCAAAATTACGCTGTATTTATGGAAGGACGCGTGAAACCTCCTCTACGCGAACTCATGTGAGGTTTTTTCCAAGTGAAAATTTCTATAGCGGCGTTGTGCACTTTTTGGGATGGGTAATAAACTCGCGTCAGAACACCTGACCTGATCAAAAATTCGTAAGACGGACACGTGACGTGAGACCGCGGCATAGAAGAGAAAGTGCTATCCCTCTCTCTTTCAACCACATGGAGTTTTCACATCTGCCCTCACTCCCGGAGAGCAAGCCGTTGTTTTTTTATTCATATGGCTTTCACATTCGAAAGATTATTGCCTAAATGAAATAAAGATACTTCGGTCGCGCTTCCCGCTGTCTTAGTCAAAAAATCTTTTTTTTTATGTTATAGGGCGGCAAACGAGCAAGCGAGTCACCTGATTGTAAGCGACCAGCGCTGCCCATGGACAACTGCAACACCAAGGTGTAACAGGAGCGTTGCCGGCCTTTCAAGGAGTTGGGGAAATGACATGGGGGGAGGAAATGGGGGAAGGATGGGCCTCCGGCTCTCTCACTCACCGAACGAAGCATAGAAGCGGTAAATCATATAATACATGACAATATTTTCCTTAGCATCATAAAAAGAAAACTAGCATAAAACAAAGAAGTTTTGGAGCAAAATGGCTGTCGGGGCACCAATTTTCTAGGAAATTGGTAGACATGCCGCTAAGTCGCCGCTGCGAAAACTCGAGACTTGCATGTCAGTGTGAAACTGGGTTTAAAGCTAGGAACTTGCGGTATAAAGCTTTGTTGGCTTTTAAGTTTTGAGTGAATGGTCTTGTTTTTTCGTTGTTTATATGAGAACTAGCTGTTGCCCGCGACTTCGTCCGCGGCAATTTCTGTTATTATGATTAATTAGGTTTTTTCTTAGTAAAGATGAATAATTTTCTCCCGTTTTCAAAACATTTTTTATTGATGCTTCGCTCCTATTGGTCGCAGCGTGATGTTTTATAGCCTAAAGCCTTCCTCAATAAATGGACTATCCAACACAAAAAGAATTTTCCAATTTGAACCGGTAGTTTCAGAGATTAGCGCGTTCAAATAAACAAACAAACAAACAAACTCTTCAGCTTTATAATATTAGTATAGATAAGCATTAGTGTCGCAACATTCGTTTTGAAATACAGATATGAGCACTCCGGGAGCGCCGGCAGAAGTACGCACAAACCGAAAACTCCGCGCAGTATAAAGAGAGAATTACTTCCTATCCTACACCGCGCCGGCGGTCTCAGATCACGTGTCAATTTTCGATCAGGTCACGTGTCCTGTTAGGGGATGCCCTATGGTATAAGAGTTCACCCTAACAATAATGTCTTATGATATTTGAGAATGGTTCGTATGGCGGTTGGTTAATCACACACCCGAATTCGTTAATATAATATTTAATTTACACACTGCACTAATACACTAAACTTCACAACTAAATGGTTCATTAAATGGTTAAGTAAAATAATAAATATAAAATGGTAAAATCACTACTGGTTATAATTATGGGTAAAATGGTATGAATACGCGGTAAATGGTTGTCGCCGATCGGCTGGTAGTTGCGTACTAACTTCGATTTGGATATAATTCGACTTATTGAATTATGCTGATCGCGCGACATACATAATAATGATGAATTTCAACTGTTCGATTGCGTAGCCTCGAACATGTCCTGACGTGAGTTTAACAATTGTCACCCATCCCAAAAAGAGCACAACGCCGGTAAAAACTTTCACTTCAACAAAACACTATTTTTTACAATCATCATCATTTCGAGTAGGTGTCACGATCAATCGACCATGCACACCCTGGTGTCAGAGTTCTTCGGAACCGCCTCTCGGCCTCTGACGTGGTTCCTTTAACGACTACCAGCTGGCAGCCGGGACCAACGGCTTAACGTGCCTTCCGAAGCACGGAATCATCTTTATTATCAGACAATCAGGTGACTCAAGCCTGCAATGTCCTAACCAAACTGGAAACAACTAAACAAAGTATGGTTCCGCTGGGAATCGAACCCACGACCCCCGGGTCAACAGGCGAACGCCTTAACCACTGGACCACGGAGGCAGTTTTTTACAATTATCGGAAACATTTAATATTTAATTTTTCTTATTTCAATGAATGCCTGTTTATGATGTATTGCTAATCCAATTTTTTGGGTTTGAATTACAACAATCACATGAATACAGGGTTATTTGAACACAAATAACGTCGCAGGAAGGACTAGATTGCTAATAACATAAACTACAAAGTTTGTTCTACGACTTTTGATAGTTTGTTAGATTTTACTATCTTTTATTAAGATTAATTTAATTATACAGCGTGTAACATAACCAATGATGTTCCCGTGAAGGGGTAATTCAGCCCGTCAAAATGAACAACTTTTCCTATGGGAACAATTCTGGGAGCTTTGAGTAGACTGAAAGCTCACGTTTAGCGGATTTATGTGCGTTTAGTGGAATACGGAATTAGAATAGTAGGTTGCTAGCCACATCGCTAATAGACATGATTCGTGGGATTTTCGCCCATCCCATCATCATCATCATCATTTCGAGTAGGTGTTACAGTCAATCGACCATGCACACCCTGGTGTCAGAGTTCTTCGGAACCGCCTATCGGCCTCTGACGTGGTTCCTTTAACGACTACCAGATGGCAGCCGGGACCACCGGCTTAACGTGCCTTCCGAAGCACGGAATCATCTTTATTATAAATAATAATAATAATAATAATAAACGTTTATTTTCTCCTTTACAAAGGTGAGTCTTATATCTAGTTAAGTTTCTAAATTTTAAGTTTTAAGTACATATTTGGTATTTAGACTTGTTCACCCTTGTTTGGAGACTAGTTCCTGAAATAGGTTCCTATAGGAACCTGTGCTACAGGTAACTAGACATTATTATCAGACAATCAGGTGATTCAAGCCTGCAATGTCCTAACCAAACTGGAAACAACTAAACAAAGTATGCTTCCGGTGGGAATCAAAGATTCAAAGATTCAAAGATTTATTCAGAAAATAGGCCTTTTCAGGCACTTTTTCACGTCAATTCACCTTTAAAATTAAATAATACTTATTATATTATATTCAAATTATTAATTCTTGTTTAAAAGCTACAAACTACTAGCGTTTCGGAACCGACCACTGCAGAGAAGAAGACGCCGAAAGAAACTCTTCAACAGTATTGGTCGCCTACTTGCCTGAAGGGCTTTGTATGATATTTAATATTTTTCTTTTCTTTTTTTTTGATGTCATGTTATATACAATTTTAATTAACATATTTTTGTGGAACACGTTATGTTAGCGATCGAGCGTGCAACAACAACAGATATGATAAACAACAGATATGATAAAAGTGTCAAAGAGGCCGAGCAGACCTGTCCCCCCTGGCAGCACCCGTTCACGAGTTGACGCATGGATCAGCCATCGCTGAGCTCAACCATATTAGAGGGAACTCGACGACCCGACACACAACGCCGCCACCAGTTTGAACATTTTAGTGAGCATGACTTACTCGATCTCAAGCACAAAACTCGAATACTAATTGTCGACACAGACCGCAAACATATACATGTTTTACAATTGAGAGTTTATTTTAGACAATTATACAAAATAAAATAGCAGCAACAAAAAAAGAAAACAATTATAAGTAAAATTAAAATAAAAGCGTTTTGAGAAGTCCTGCATATCACTCGAGGTCTCGACTCCAAGCATTCTTATCAACGAAATAATCATTAATGCCATAATAAGCTCTTTTCAATAATATATTTTTTGTAACGTCTTTAAACTTCGGAAATTGCAAAGCTGTAATATTGTCAGGAATTTTATTATACAAACGAATACTAAGCCCTAAGAATGTATTCATAGTTTTCTGTAGTCTAAAAGCTTCATTAACTAGTTTATTTTTGTTTCTAGTATTGTATGTATGAACATGACAATTCTTAACATATTTGTGAATATTTTGATGTACGTGCAGTATATTAGCAAGAATGTATTGTGACGCAACCGTTAAAATTCCAGTTTCCTTAAATAACTCTCGAAGAGAATCCCTAGCCCCTAGTTTATAAATTGATCGAATAGCACGCTTTTGCAGAACGAAAATGCTGTTGACGTTTGCACCATTTCCCCAAAGCAATATCCCGTAAGACATTATACTATGGAAATAGCTAAAGTAAACAAGAAGTGCTGTTTCGACATCTGTCAGTTGTCTTATTCGCCAAACGGCGTATGCCGCGGAGCTTAGTCTACCAGCAAGAGCTATAATATGTGGACCCCATTGTAACTTTGAGTCGAGAGTTATTCCTAGAAATTTTGTCGAGTCAACAAATTCTACCACTTCATCATTAACAACTATTTTTGTGGGCACATGCCTAACATTAGGGGTACAAAATTTGACACATTTAGTTTTTTTAGCATTTAGCAGGAGATTATTAGCTGTAAACCAATCTAATACCTGAGCGAGAGTGTCATTTACATCGTCAAAATTTGTCTTCTGTCTATCAACTTGAAAAACAAGTGATGTGTCATCAGCAAATAACACAGCTTTACAGGCACAGGCGTAGAATGGCAAATCATTAATATAAATGAGAAATAATAAGGGCCCCAAGATAGATCCCTGAGGAACTCCCATTTTGACAGACATCCCACTTGATTTAACTCCATTAAAACTAACTTTTTGTATTCTATTTACAAAGTATGATTTAATTAGCCTCAAAGATTCATTTTTCACCCCATAATAACTTAATTTATTTAATAGCGTTTTATGGTCTACACAGTCGAATGCTTTAGTAAGATCACAAAAAACTCCTATTGCATTTTGCGACTTTTCCCATGCCTCTAGTATATGCGTGAGCAAAGCAACTCCTGCATCTGTGGTGGAACGACCTTTAGTGAAACCATATTGTTCACAATGGAAAAGTTTATTTTTATTAAAGAAAGAAAGTAACTGTTTGAATATTAACTTTTCAAAAATTTTACTTAATACTGGTAGGATTGAAATTGGGCGATAATTATTAGGATCGTCTTTACTTCCCGCCTTATGCAGAGGTATAATCTTACTACATTTCATCAGATCGGGAAATGTTCCGGTATCTACACATTCATTAAATATTAACGCTAGATTTGGAGCTATATCGTCTATAATATTTTTTATTAAGGAAACAGAAATATCCCATAGAACCCACTCGAACCCACGACCCCGGGTCAACAGGCAAACGCCTTAACCACTGGACCACGGAGGCGGCGCCCATCTCATATAAGCATGCAACAAATGTATGATGTACGAAACCTAAAACTAAATAACTAAACACCTATGTTGCTAGCTCTATGTTGATTTTGTTGTTTTTGTGCGTTCAAGTGGCCAACACTGGTGTCAACATTTTCAAACTGCCTAAAGGCATCTGACATAGCTTGTCCATCAATGATGTCAGCTGGGACCAATAGCTTGATGTGCCTTCCGAAGCATCTCGATTAAGAATTATCTCGAGATGTTTTTAATGCACTTGCAGTCACCCATCCAAGTAGGGACCGCGCTTGGGATTGCTTAACATGCGTAAGCGTTGGACCATCGGACTCCTATAGGTAAACTCTAGGTAAGCTCTATAGGTAAACAACCTACCTTTTCCACCGTACCTTAATTTAAAAGCATAAATAGAAACAGTAAAAACACGACCTGAAATTGGTGGAGTGCGGCATGACCCGGGAGGCTCATTCATCAAACCTCCATAATCTTGTTTCCGTTCCGACACAGACACATTGAACGATATTTTTTATTCATTCATTCGTTCATTTTTATTTCACTAGCGCCGCGTTTTCGCATGTGAATTACCATCGTATTTCATGGACGGACTTTGTGAATGACTAAGTGCAATGCAGTTAACTGTTATTATTTTTAGTTTTTATATGTATTGCTTATTTTTAGATGCTTTTCATAAGTTGCTATCAAAAAATTATTTTTTTTGGACCAGCTTTTATAATTAGCAATATAAGTTGTTAAGGGCTTGGTTAGGCAAATCTAATGAGCCCATCTTGACCTGACTGGAGATCGAACCCGGGAACCCTCGTGTCACGCTGGCGTGTTAACCACTGCGCCACGGAGCTCGCCAGATATTTTTACAAAAACACTGAAATAGTTATAAATAATACAAACTTACCCCTTGACATTTTCAATCCTTATAAAATGTTAAATAATTAATTTCAACAAAGTTAAAAAATAAATAAAGAGCCGTTTCCATAAAAACTTTATTTAGCGCTTGGACTTTAAGAAATGGGTCGGCATTTAAATATCCCCCCAAACGCGTATAAATCAGAAATAAACATCTCAGTGTCGGGCGTTTTTATAGTCTCCGTTCCAATTAGAGAAGAGCCACGGGGCGCGGCGGTGCGAAAAAGATTTAAAGGTTCATATCGAATGAGTCCAGTGAATTATGGAGACAGATATTTGTTTTATTAGGTATTTGTCTTAGATATTGTGATAGATTCTTTCTGTACACATAAATATATCTAGATAGAACGGCCAAACGGTAAGGCGGTACACGCGTGTCTCAATCTTGCATGATCGTGCAAGATTCGTCAAAAGTTGATCAGTCATCGCGCACGTCCTGACAAGAACACCATGCGTCAAGAGATTTAAAAAAAAATTGCGTCTCATGCTTCATTCTGCGGTTTTTAACTGTAAAAACTGTTTATCTATATGACGCGATTTATTTATTTCTATGCATGTCACATTACTGTTTCGTTAGTAATGAAGGCTATAAGGGGCGCAGGTTATGCAAAAACTGACACGCGTGTTTCCTTGGCAAACTCCTGGCATCCCCGTTTTATCTCGATATAATTCTGTTTCTATATAGGAGCCGTTTCTTAATTTGAAATACGGTACGTTATATATTTAAAATATATAATATTAGGTAATAGCTCTTTAACGCCGTTAGTAGGTAGTAGTATATTTTAAAATGTATACTTTATTAGACTGACGTAAAGACAAGTAATTAAGAAAGAAGTTTATAATGGTGGAAAGATTTTTTTTTTTTTGACAAATCACTAAGATTGAGCTAGCCCCAAAGTAAGTTCGAGACTTGTGTTATGGGATACTAACTCAACGATACTATATTTTAAAACAAATACATATATAGATACACATCCAAGACCCACGCCAAACTGAAAAAGATCATTCTCATCTTGACCTGGCCGGGGATCGAACCCGGTCACTCCGTGTCGCAGGCTGGCGTATTGACCGCTGCGCCAAGGAGCTAGTCAATTTCGAGCTAGTCAATTTCTTTCAAATGAGACTAGTCACTTATACGAAAAGATTGTTTTTAATATGTGTAACTGACCATCGCCTAAATTCATCTAACAAAGCTTAACGCTTATAAATATGACGTTCAAGAAGAGGTACATGTATCCAATTTTAGAATAAAAATCTTTGACTTTGACGCTTACCATTTTTTGACATGATAACGTCTTGTAAACCAATGAACGCTATCTGCATGCACGAAAAAGTTTACGTTCCGTGTGCAAGCGAGAGCGCGGAACAAGTGATCGAGGCACGATCGGCCTAAGTGCTTGGCTTGTGACGCATCTATCTCTCTTCCACCGTTATCACGTAAAATTATCGTTCTAAAACCGATTTTACAGACAACCAATTTTTATTATAAGTTTACTTTACGCCAAAGAAAATACTTAAGATAATACGAACTGTAACAGAACTGTTAAAAACGAAAATAAACCTCAATTTTACTGTTGCAAGGGTCATTAACTTGATGCAATTCGTCACTCTGCCTTCCACAGATTTTCGAGATTGCGTCCTTTGTTTTTTTTTAATTTCCTCTAAAAGCTGTTTTAATGTGTGCTAAGGAAACACTGGACGAATTTCGGTGTACTAAAAGTATTTGATTTTACAGAATTCTGCAAAAAGTCACTTTTATGTTAATACTAGATTTCGCGTGCGGCTCCGCCTGCGTCAATGTCGATCCCTCGGGAATAGTACTTTTACTCGGGATAAAAGGTAGCCTATGTTCTCCGTACTCCAGAAAACTTGTATGCAAAATTTCATGATGATTGGTTCAGTAATTACGGCGTGAAAGCGTAACAAACAAACAAACTCACTTTTGCATTTATAATATTAGTAAGAAAGTAAGGATAAGGATTAGTATCGTTTTCTCTAGTAAGTATTTTTTGTTTGCAAATTACAAGAGCACCTACAACCCTCTTTCGAACTGACAAACTACGAAAAGTACAACGATAATCTCAAACAAGTGGACTTTTTTAGAATATGGGTGATTGTTTCCATTCCAGACATGTTTTTAAAAGCAAAATTTAAATATCAATTACTCAGCGACCAAAACTAGACCAATTCTGTTTTTAGTATTTGTTTTAATAGCGGCAACAGAAATACATTAACTCTAAACATTTCAACTGTCTTACTAACACGGTTCATGAGATACAGCCTGATGACAGACGGATGGCCAGACTGGGTCAGAAATACAACACTGCGCACCACGACACAAGTTGTCGATGTTGGAAAAAATCTGCTAGGTTAAAGTGGGACTGGGCGGGTCACGTTTGCCGGATGGTGCCGCAAAGATGGGCTTATAAAACAATCTAATGGGTACCTACTGACGGGAAACGATCAAGAGGCAAGCCAAAAACAAGATAGACAGACGACTTGCTTGCTTTTGATAAAATTTGGTGTTTGTTAAGTGTTTTAAAAATAATACCCATATGTAACTGCTGTAAGCGTGCCTATATTAAATAAAATAAAATAAAAATAAATTTGGAGAGAGATGGCAATAGAGCAAAGTGGAAAAATAAAGGGGAGGCTTTTGCCAAGCTGTCGGACCTGAGTAGCTAATAACAACAAAATTTATAAAAGAAAATGTTTAAAGTTTAATTAATATTAAAACTAACTAAAAATAAAATAGCCTTACCTACTTAATTAAAAATAACCATTATAAATAAAAAATGTCCCGCAGTTCGTTGTAATGATAAATTAAATGTTTAAAAAAACATTTAATTTATCATTAATAGTCGCTAAAAATGATTCGAAAAAGGACCAAAACCTAGAAAAATGTTTAAATTAATTGTTAATGTTTCGCATCTCGGTACAGCAAGGTACCTACTTAAAGTTGCGTATAAATTTCCCAAAGACTAATTATATCGTCTCAAAGGCAAAAGAAATATAAAACTTCGGTCAATTAGAAGCCAGACAGACGGACTAATGCATTTAATATGGCACTTTGTAGTATTCGTGGGTGGTATAACGCAAACTTTTGAGGACTTAAAAAAAATATTAAACTGCCTATTGTATTATGTCGGAAGCACAAAAAACCAAGGAAACTGCGCTCGCCAATCCGCCTGCCAAGCGTGATGAGTATGGCGTTAACCTCCTATGGAACAAGAATCCTTGGGAGAGGTATTTGTCCAGCAGTGGACTTCTTACGGCTAATCATCATCAGGTCTTTTTAGTTTTCACTGCAGGAGCATGACCCTGTATAACCAGAGTCATACTTGACTAGAGCAGACAAAGGATTTGGCCTACACTCTCGTCGCTGGCCAGACGGGTTGGAGAGGTCTTATTGATGTTCATGAGCTTTGTTTAGCTTGTATTTCCTAAGTCGCCTCTTACGAAATCCATGGGAAGACTTGGACTACGGCTGTAATGAATCATTGTATTATAACTTTTTACTGAAGGAAGACTGACTACCCAAGAAGGGTTGATGTCCGTCAGGTGGTAGGTCATTAAAACTTCGCGAAATCATGGGCTCCAAATACCGACGCACAACAGCTGACGATGCTAGTAGGAAGACGGTTAGATGAGGAAGAGGAGGTTGGCGACAGAGTGACATGACGGTGAGTAACAACATGACTAGAACAAATTTAAATAAAGTCACCAACTGAGTTTGGATTCTAGCTACCATGTCTCGAAATTTTGTATTATTTTAATAGTAGGTAGTCATTATGGCATTCAAGCTTACGTAAATAATTTTAAGTACGCTATACATAGCTTTGGACACAGTACAGATTATGTTATTAATATCGATTGTTGCTCCAAACAAAATCATTTGTCATTATCCTAAACATGCATGTACGCCATCATAATATTATGTAAGAAATTTACAGTTTTGAACCTATAAAAATATATTAAAGTTAGAAATCAAACTCAATTGTACATTTGAACAGAGGCTATGTATGTTTATGACAAAGTTTTTTTTTAAATAAATAAAGGAATAAGAAGTAATATCACTATAATCCTATGGTGAAACACGTCTAAACTAGTGGTTCTGCGAGAACAGTAGACCTCGCGAGCCCTTACAACCAACATCCACATTTGCCCTCCAGTGCTCTAAAATATATCTGTTACTGATATTTAGCATATCATATTGACTAAAGGATGATTTCCTTCAGTTACTTTTTCCCAATCCCCGCTGCTCTTAATTAGGTACCAGAGGAAACGGAAATTTAAACCTACATTCCCTTTACCAGAAGACCCGACCAGACCCTTTTTTAAGAGGAAACACTAAGCTCGATAGAATTGAAAAATAGATATTTATAATATCTATTGCTGTCGCGCCGCATGCCCAAACAAACCTCGCAGAGTGCGATAGAGATAACTGCAGCTCGGCCGGAAAATACTTATAAAAATTACACAAAATTAACGCTTCGTAGTCTGATTTCTTCTCCAAAACTTATCCGATTTAATTTCTTTTTACATTAAAAATTTAAAATAAGCTATGGCTGTGTTTCTGCGTTTCTTTTTCTTATATACCTAATTGCCCAAATTTGTTTTCTTGATGTTTGAACACAACGGAAATTCGCAACACACACAAAATTTTAACATACGGATTTTTTTAGTAAAAAATCATTACTCTATCGGTACTATCCGGCGAGGAATCAGGGGACTACTCTTGTATGGAAACACGGCCCTTGAGCACCATGTTTAGTATGATTTTTTTTTACACATTAACTAAGTTGGAGTGATCCTCTTCAAGATCGGAATAGCGAACTTGGCATGGGTGAATAAGAGGCAAAGTTTAAGTACCCGGTTTCATAGTTGTTATGTTACCAATTGGGCAAAATTTTAATATCAATATTTTAATAGGACGCTAATTTTTAACTATTATGGCAGACAAACTGTATGCCATTTATAGTAAGACTATCCCTATTATTGAGCTAACTTGACCCGACAGTTCCATATTTAGTTATATTATGAGGTTTATTAATTTAGTTGGTAGTCAATCGCATTTATTTTATTTCTGAATAATTGGTTTATCAAAATATTCATAGGTACAAATGTTCTTGTACCAACCAAAAGATAGTATAGCGACAAAAAACTATTACTCTGTGATGATCTTGGCTCTAGATATGGAGAGGTGAAGAGGATGGCTGTGAACTGAGAGACATGGAGAGTACTCCACCGACAAGAACACAGTTCTTAAATTATAGATAGATACTTGATAGATAGAGATCTTGGCTCCGTTTGGCATAATGTCTTCTGTTAATTGCAGAAGTTTATTTATTAGCAGTTTTTGTTCTGTCATAGCCATTCTGATTTTTACGCTAATTATCAAATGACCAAACTTTCGTATTTAATTCCAAACTTCGGATATAAAAAGGATTTTGTTTTGCCGTTTTTTTAGTTTAAAGGAAAATTTAGGCTGGGGCTTTTTCTTTTACTTTGCGTTTAGTACATTTCTTCTGCAGATATTTATTTATTTCGCGATGTGATAAGTCTATGAGAAAGTACAGAAAAAGGAATAGAAACAATTCTATGTACGATAAGAATATAGATATATAAAATGAGAGTTACTTTGAGGAGCTAGATCTTGCTCGGTAGCGCTTGTTAAGCAAGCCGGGGTAAGATTACCATTTGCACTGTTAATAACAAGGTGACGTACTATATATTTATTTATGGAGATTAGATATGGATGGAGCTGCTCCCTGCATCTGGCCTTGTCAATATATTTGATGCTAGTAGCGTTTTAACTAACCCGACTTTGCTTTATATATAAACACTAGCTGTTGCCCGCGACTTCGTCCGCGGCAATTTCTGTTATTATGATTAATTCGATTTTTCTGTTAGTTTAGATGAATGATTTTTCCCCCGTTTTCAAAACATTTTTCATTGATGCTTGGCTCCTATTGGTCGCAGCGTGATGTTTTATAGCCTAAAGCCTTCCTCAATAAATGGACTATCCAACACAAAAATATTTTTTCAATTTAAACCAGTGGTTCCTGAGATTAGCGCGTTCAAACAAACAAATATACATACAAACAAACATACAAACTCTTCAGCTTTATAATATTAGTATAGATTTGATACGGTCGATCCTACGTACAATCTGATAACTAAAAATATTAACTGCTATTTCAAGTTTGAAATAAAGACAATCAAAGGACACATACACACACACAAGGTGAAACATACGTCCTCTTTTTTGGTCGGGGATTGAAGCTTTTCCCATGAATAAGTAAATTTCAAAAAGCATAAAGTTTAGATGAATAAGACGAGCGGTTTAGATGTATTTTACTTAAATTATATAATCAGAATAATTTAAAATCTAAAAAGTGACTTTTATAATTCAATTGTTGAATTTTTTACTAATTGTTTTTAATCATATACATTAAAAACTACGCAGTGATAAATATAGCATTCACTGTTGAGTATTTAAACATCGTAAAATAAATTAATTTTTGCTCACTTGTGGACATCACTATTAAGTAAGGCTTTGAATAAGCTTTTTATTACATGAGTGGCCAAGTATGGCTCCGGTAGTACAAAGAGGGTCATGCTCCTGCAGTGGAGACTAAAAAGACCTGATGATGATGATGACGATGATGAGTAGTAGCTAAAACATTTATACGAATAATCAATTTATCTGGGTCTTATTTCTGAGAGAATACGTTTTACATCTAAATCTCGGTATCTCAAGTATCGATCTTATTATAGTATTAAAGCCTACAACACAGAGCCTGTGTAGAAACTAGAGGTATTCCTTTATGTCAAATATTTGGCTCCCACTGCCAAGTAAATATGATATGTTATTACGCTAAATAGATTTCGGTATGGATTTGTGGAGATAATAAAGATTTATTATTAAATGTCATTGGGGACACCTAACGATACACTAGCGCCTCTAGCGGAAAATTGATACAAGGTTCCCCTCATTCACAAAGTTAATTTTATTAAATTTGTGGTGCAAGTCTCGACAAATAAGCTGGCGACCTTTTAGGAGACGAACTTTTGGCCGAAGGGTGTTTTGTATCGCTGTTTTCGCGGGACGATACCCAACACGTCGCAGTCTTAGCGTGTGCTATAGTTTAAAAGCCTTTATATTATATTGTTACGTGGTTAGGGTTCAGGATTTGGAGTAAAACACCAAACTCTTCAGAGGGAATTTATTCACTACGGAATCCCAACACTGACTGGTCTTCCAACACGTCGAATATCCAAAACGCAAAGCACTCGTAGTCCTGGTCCGTTGCTATGGTCGTATAAATTATCACTTATCAGTCGCACACAAATCACTCGTATTAGTATAGCTCACTAAGAACACTCGCGGTAAACTGATTCACGATCGCCACGTCCGCTCCCTTATATACTGACTTATGGGTCTCTAGAAAGTTCCATATACTTCCGGTACCGACAGCCGATAACTAAAACATTCCAGAATATTCGAGTATGTGTATGAGCGGGATAGAATACATATGTGTGAGCAGGATGGAAGATGTATGAGCGCGACAGACGATGTTCGGAAAAGTTCTAGACTATTCTGTTCTGGGAGCTTCGCGACACTGCCCCCTTCTTAGAGACGCTCGTCCCGAGCGTCACTGTTGCTGCCATGATAACGTGCTAAGCGGTCCACATGCACCACTTTGAATGCTCCTCTTGGTTGTCGTTGAATGCGATATGTCACATCGTTCATGCGGGTGATCACCTTATATGGCCCTTCCCATCTCGTCTGCAGCTTTGGAGATTTTCCTTTGCGGCGTATTGGGTTGTGAAGCCACACTAAAGCTCCTTCTTCATAGCCACTCGTATTTGCTCTTCGGTCGTATCTAGTTTTCATGTTCTCGCTTGCTTGCAGCCCGTTTTCCCGAACTAGGTCATATACATCTCGCATTCTTTCCCGAAGATCCGAGACATAATCTGTCACAGTGTGAGAAACTTCTGGTGGTCTTCCCGTTAGCAAATCTACCGGTAACCGAAGTTCTCTGCCAAAATTTATAAAAGCTGGGGTCACTCTTGTGCTTTCTTGTTCTGAAGTCCGGTAAGCGAGGAGAAATAGCGGTATGTACTTGTCCCAGTCTCTTTGATGGTTATCAACCAATTTCGCCAAATGCCTCTCCAGCGTCTGGTTAAAGCGTTCCACCATGCCATCTGACTGAGGATGATATGGCGTGGTCCTTGTTTTGTGCATTCCTAAAATCTTACAGATTTCTTGAAATAGTTGTGATTCGAAGTTCCGTCCTTGATCGGAGTGGATTTCCAAGGGCACACCGAACCGGCATATCACTTCCTCAACTAATTTGGAGGCTACTGTTGCAGCTTCCTGGTTAGGTATGGCAAATACTTCAGGCCACTTGGTGAAGTAATCCATTACCACCATGAAGTATTTATTTCCCGACTCAGTTATAGGAAATGGTCCTGCCACATCAACTGAAATGCGTTCCCAGGGTGCACCAACGTTGTAGAGCTTGAGGTTACCGCGATTTCTTGTCGATGGCCCTTTCACAGCAGCGCATATGGTACATTTGCGACACCAATCCTCCACGTCTTCTCGACAGTTGAGCCAGTAGAACCTTTCTCGTATCTTTGTTAATGTTCTCTTGACGCCAAGATGTCCGCCGGACACCCCATCGTGGACTTCACGAAGAACGTCTTTTACTTTAGCTCTTGGAACAACTACTTGTAGGTGAAACTCTTTGCCATTTGGTTTTTCCCATTTTCGGTAAAGTATTCCGTCCTCCAAGACAAAACTGTCCCATTGAGCCCAGTAAGCTTTGGTGATTGGGCTTGTAGGTGCAACTTCTACCCATTTAGGTTTTTCTGCTCCGCGTTCCTTCCATGCAATAATAAGCCTTATGTCTTCATCATCCTCCTGAGCTTCTCTGAAGATCGCGTCATCCCATGGTCCCGGCGGACTCGCCCTTGTTAATTTCACAGCGATTTCTTTAGACTCCTGTTTGACACAGTGTTTACAATCTTCTGAGCAAGGCCTTCTTGAAAGCGCGTCAGCATTTCCATGTGACTTTCCACTGCGATGTTCAGTAACAAAGTCGAACTCTTGGAGTTGTTCAATCCAACGAGCAACTTGACCTTCCGGGTTTTTAAACTGAAGCAACCACTTCAAAGCAGCATGATCAGTTCTCAGTTTAAACTTTCTGCCGATGAGATACTTGTTGAAATGTTGCAGCGTTTTTACCACAGCTAAGAGTTCTTTCCGTGTAACGCAGTAGTTCCTCTCAGGCCTTGACAAAGATTTACTGAAGTAAGCTATTACAACTTCTGCGTCACCTTGTTTCTGAGATAACACTCCACCAATAGCTGTGTTACTTGCATCTGTGTCAACGATGAATTGACCATCAGTCTGTGGATATCCCAAAATTGGAGTTTTACATAAACTTTCCTTCAATTTTTGGAAGGAATTCTCGCAAGTCTCGTCCCAGAAGAAAGGTCGTTTGTCTTCTGTCAAACGGTGTAAAGGTTTAGCAACCTCTGAGAATCCTTTGACAAATCTCCTGTAGTATGAGCACAGTCCCATGAAGGCTCGCACCTCTGTCTTGTCCTTCGGGGTAGGCCACTTTTGCACTGCTTCAACTTTATCAGGATCGGTTTGTACACCCTCACTGCTAATTACGTGACCGAGGTAGTTTACTTTGTTCCTGAATAGATGACATTTCTTTGAGTTCAGTTTTAAGTTTGCTCCCCGTATCTTCCTTAGGACTTTCTCTAGATTCCGCAAATGATCATCAAAGTCTCTGCCCATGATGATGACATCATCCAAATATACTAAGCAGGCATCTCCTACTAATCCAGCTAGTACACACTCCATAAGTCGCTCAAAAGTAGCCGGCGCGTTGCATAATCCGAAGGGCATAACATTGAACTGCCATAAACCTTTGCCAGTTGAGAATGCGGTCTTTTCTTTATCCTCTGGGTGTATTTCTACCTGCCAGTAGCCAGATTTTAGGTCCAAAGTAGAGAACCATCGCATTCCACTTAGAGTATCCAAGGTGTCATCAATTCGGGGTAACGGATAACTGTCCTTCTTAGTGATCTCGTTTAGTCGTCGATAATCTACACAAAACCGTGTACTGCCATCTTTCTTCTTAACTAGAACCACAGGAGAACACCAAGGACTTGCAGATGGTTCTATAACTTTATTTCTCTTCATGCCCTCCAACATTTCTTCAACTTCTTTCTCCTTGGCAATCGGTATTCGTCTTGCTCGCTGACGAATAGGTCTTTCGCTTCCAGTGTCAATCCTGTGCTAAACTAATGAAGTTCTTCCAAGATCTTCTTCTTTCGAAGAGAAGATATCAGCAAAACGCAACAGTGACTTCTTTGCGTCCGTGTATTGCTTAAAAGTCAGATTATCTTTGCTGTCTTTCAGAAGATCAATAATTGTAGAGTTATTCGCGATGTTAGGTGACACTGAGCTCAGCTTTGATTGACACTTTCTCATCCACACAACTTCTTCGCATTTTCCCACAGTATCTCCTTCATTGAGGCTGACCTCATGGAAGTCTAGGTTAACCACTCTTACCACTGCAGTATCGCTTCCACGCACTAAGGTTCTTGCTGTTAGGAGTCCTCTCGCAGTTGGTTTGTGTAATGTGTCCTCAATCAAAACACATCTCTTTGCCTCTGTTTTCTTAGCCGTCGTGGGCAGTCTCACCATTATTTGAGCCTGTGTTCGTCCAGGAATAACAATTTTGTTAAGGCAGGTTACTTTTCCAGTGGAAGCTCCTAGAATGAAGATTTCTTCATTACCACACTTGAAAACACCATTCGTGATATCAATTCCACAATTATATTTCTTCATAAAATCTAAGCCCAGTATGCAGTCATCAATGATTTCAGCTACGATGACATTGTGAGTATAGGGTGTCTCTCCCACGTACATCGTAACTGCCATTTCTCCTAGGACAGGTATTGGCTGGCCAGAAGCAGAAAGAAGCCGACAGTTGATGTTCTTGCGTCCCCTTGCCGCTTTCACTAGATGTGGCTTAACTATAGTCCTAGATGCACCTGTGTCTACTGTTATCCTGCAGTTTTTCCCATCCACTGAACCACATATTGCCAGACAATTTTCATTGCTTGCCTGTGAGATGATTATTGCTGGGGCTTCTTCTGAGCCAGCCAGTACCCGCCCCTTAGTCCTGGCTGTTACTCGTTTCCCTGCTTCTTTAAAGGAGAGATCATAAACTGATTGCTTAGGTCTTCCTTAATCTCTTTCTTGATCTCTTCTTTAAGCTGTTCCCTGAGCTTTCCTTTAACTGTTTCTTTTTGCGGCAATTGAGTTGTAAATGGCCTCTTTCACCACAATTCCAGCACATAGGCCCAGTTCCATTATCCTTCTTTGAAGGGGCCTTAATCGCCTTGACTACCTCGCTTATCTCGTTAATTTCTCTCAATTTATGAACTTGCACATCTTGTCTTACCGCTTCCACTTCAAGGGCGTGTGCAAGGGCATCTTTAAGCGAGGTGTGATGTTGGAGCTTTACTGTAGCCCTTACCTCTGAATTCTTAATTCCATCCACGAAGGCTTGCAGTAGATTTTTCTCCACCATCCGGGGGTCTTCTGAGGGAAACGCTTTCCTTACGAGCCTCTCGATCTCTAATGCCCACTGTTGTAACCCCTCGCCTGATCGCTGGACTCGGTCGCGAAGCTGGGCTCGGAATACGTGCTCTAAGTGGCGTTCTCCGTACCTTGCTTCAAGAGCCTCCAACAAGTCCTTGAAGTCACTACCTGAGTTAGGTAGTGCTTCTAATACTGTCAAAGCGGAGCCCTTCAGTGCAACGGTGAGGGCTGTCAGGCTCTGTTCATTAGTCCATCCATTTGCTGCGGCAACAGTTTGAAACTGCTGTTTATACGCGGCCCAGGAAGTAGTTCCGTCGTAAGATGGCACTTTCACCTTGGGTCCAGGTGCATAAGCAACAGCGTTGCTCGACGTCACTTTCACGCCTACTGTCTCCAGTCGCAGCACTTTCTTCTCTAGTCCGGAGAAGTTTGTTTCCAGACCTGTCACGCGATTATCCACCAAATCCACATCCTTACGGATCTGGTCCACCACGTTGCTGACTTTGCTGACAGCTGCTAATACCATTCGTTGGTCCTCACTCATATGATGCAGCTTTTCCTGCATACGCTTTTGTTCATCCCTCGAGCACTTTTGTTCATCCCGCATATTTTGTATTTCTCCATTAAGTTCCACATTGATGCGTTGCAGTTTACTCTGGTTCTCATTTATGCACTGCAACATTTGCATCAAGCTACCAAAATCAAAAGATGCTTGAGTGGGAACCTGGAAAGAGGGGCTAGGAAACGTGGCTTGATGGGCGGCTGGCATCTGTTGGGCGGCGGCAATCTCTTGGGAGGCCGTAACTTCCTGGGTGGCTGTGACGGCTTCGGTGGTTGCGACATTTTGGGCGGCTGCCCTGTCTTGGGCGGCTGCCATGTCTTGGGCGGCTGCCATGTCTTGGGCGGCTGCCATGTCCTGGGCGGCTGCCATGTCTTGGGCGGCTGCGACCTCTGGGGCTACGGGCGGCAGTTGCTCGGCTGCGATGTTTTGGGCGGCTGGCGCATGTCGAGCGGATGCAACTTGGGCGGCGGCTGCGGTAGCCTCCATTGCACGTTGAGCCCGGGTCCGGACGCCTTCCTTATCTTCTTCGTCCCTCGGCAACACTGGCATTTCCAAATCCCACACTTCTGACACCAAATGTTACGTGGTTAGGGTTCAGGATTTGGAGTAAAACACCAAACTCTTCAGAGGGAATTTATTCACTACGGAATCCCAACACTGACTGGTCTTCCAACACGTCGAATATCCAAAACGCAAAGCACTCGTAGTCCTGGTCCGTTGCTGTGGTCGTATAAATTATCACTTATCAGTCGCACACAAATCACTCGTATTAGTATAGCTCACTAAGAACACTCGCGGTAAACTGATTCACGATCGTCGTCGGGTTCTTCTCACACTCCGCCTTTCGGCGAAGTCGGGGTGGCTGACCAGGACTGTGTCCTCTACAGCGGATAGCTGCCGCCGCCTGCAACGGCAGGCGGGTCACAAAGTAGTGGCCGTGGCGGCCACATCGGGTTTTTCCGTGTCTCACTGGGGGCGATGGGCAGGCGCCGCACTTGTAGCGGCACCTTGGTCGGCGGGCGATGCGATGATGGCTTCTCTGGGCGAAGGCTTGTATACTCCGTCAGGCGGGCGGGCGTGCAGTGGCGCTATACCTTTGAGATGAGGATGCGCCGATGCGTCCGCCCTGGAGTACATGCTCTTCGCCAGACGGGAGACGAAAGCGTCCAGGCCTTCCCATTTGAGGTCCCGCTGAATGACGTTGGTCCTCACGTAGCGTGGGGCCCCTGTCACTGCTCGGAGACTCAGATTTTCTTGCGCTCGGAGTCGACGGCGATTCGTCTCCGAGCAGTATGCGTACCACGCAGGGGCAGCGTACGTGAGGCGGGATCTAACATATGTCTTGTAGATCCCGAGCTTCGTTCTCAGCGGGATACGGGAGAAGAGCACTGGACGCAACTTCCCCCGGGCCATCTTCGCACTGGCTACGGCCGCGTCGACCTGTTGCCTCATTGTGAGGCGCCTGTCGATCTTCACCCCCAGGTAAGTGACATGTGGCTGCCACGGCACGGTTTCCCCGAGGAGCTTCAGCGGCGGCGGGAGGAGGCGGGCGCCTCCGGACAGCATGGCCTGCGTTTTGCGGGCATTGACCGACAACCTCCATTTAGAGAGCCAGTCAGGCAGGGCATCTAATGCCTGTTGGACCTTCTTGGCGGCGTGCTTCGCATTCATAGACTTTGCGAAGTACGCCGCATCGTCGGCAAATAGAGCCAGCTCGGCCTGACCGGCGACGGGGCTGTCGTCGGTGTACCACGCATAGCAGGCAGGAGAGAGGCAGCTGCCCTGAGGGACACCCGCCCTCACCGGGCGCTCCGAAGATAAGGCGTCCTCGACCGCCACCCTGAATTTTCGCTCCTCGAGGAACGAGGACACAATCCTGGTCAGTCTTCTGGGTATTTGGGCGTTCGACAGCTTGTACAGCAACCCCTCGTGCCATACCTTGTCGAACGCCTTCTCATTGTCGAGGAGCACGACAGCCACGTGCTCCTTGCGGTTGGCCGCGTCCGAGATCTTGTGCAGTAGTCTTGCTATCTGGAGCGTCGTAGAATGCTCGGGCCTGAATCCAAACTGCTCCGCGCGCGGTGATATGTGCGGGAGCAGCAGGCCGAGCAGCAGCTTTTCAAACACCTTCGAGACCGCGCTCAGAAGTGTGATGGGCCGATAGCTCTCTGGTTTTTGCAGGCTCTTGCCCGGCTTAGGTATCATAATGACCCGCCCGGTCCTCCAAGGCTTTGGGAAGTGGCCCGAACGCAGAATACCATTGTAGAGGCGCGTCACCGCCGTTATGAAAGCCGGCGGTAGGTGGCGGAGCGCCTCGTTGGTGATGTTGTCTGCGCCCGGGGCTTTCCTGGGCTTGAGGCGGCGGATCTGTCGCAGAACTTGGCCGGGCGTGAAGAACACTGCGTCCTCCTCTGCCGCTATCGGCCCTGCGAAGTACTCCCGAAGGTGTTCTAAAACTTTTTGGTGATGCTCCAGGTCGGCGATAGGATTCGGTGTGAATTGACGCTCCAGATGACTTGCGAAGATCTCGGCGCGGTCCTCCGCACGGTAGCGCGGGAGACCGTCCTCTGCCAGCAGCGGCCTCACGGGTTGTGGCTCCGTAGATAGCTGCCGGCATAGGCGATGAATGGAGGGGATATCATCGCCCACTGAGAGTATATGATTCTCCCACGCTCGGGCTGTGTGCTCCTCTAGGCGGTCCTTTATTTTCTCCACCAGTTTATTGAGGCGAGTTTTCATATCCGGGCAGCGGGTGACTTGCCACTGCCTCCGTAGCTTCCTCTTCTCATCCAGCAGGCGAGTTATGTCGGCCGGGAGCGGCTCAGGCTTCGAGCCCACCGGCGGTTCGTGCGTGGATGAGTCGAGAGCGGCCTGGATGCAGCGAGTAATGGCACCCGCCGCCTGCTCTACCTCTTCCCTGGTGGAGATTTTCTTGAAATGCAAGACTTGTGTTGCGGCCTCTAAATTTTCTGTGTAGTTGTCCCAATTCACTTTGGCTATCCTCCTGGCCAGCGTGACCCTTGTCGGCAGCTCCTTAAGGACGAGAAGCACCGGCCTGTGGTCCGACGGCAGATCCGGGAAGACCTCTTGAGTAGGCGGTGTCCGTAGGCCTCTGTAAGCCACGAGATCAATGGTGTCGCCGAGTCCGGTTTGATGGGCGTAATGGGTCGGCTCGTTCGGGCCCATCACGTCGTACTCGTGGCTTATAGAGTCCGCCAGGAGCATTCGTCCTCGCGGGCAGACCCTGGTGGAGTTCCAGACTGTGTGCTTGGCGTTGAAATCACCGGCCACTACGGTCGGCGTGGGGTCCAGCAGCAGCGAGCGCAGCTCCGTCACTTGAAGACGCTGCGCTGGCGGTATGTAGGCGGCGAACACACGCAGTTCACGGCCGCCGTAGTGCACTATGACGCCCAAAGCGTACATAGTCTGGAACTCGACGTGAGGAATGGCCTGGTGGACTATGCTCCTCTTTACGAACACCGCTAGTCCTCTATACGGTGCGCCGTCGGAGGCCTTCTCGTCCTTTCTATAGCTGACGTAGCCGGGGAGGTTGAATTTGTCAGTCTCCCCGAGGTGGGTCTCGTTGACCAGGAGGATGTCGACGCGCTGCTCCCGGAGGAAGTGGGACAACATCTTGTTCTTCCTCCGGAGCGTCTCGGCGTTCCAATGCATAATTCTCAGAGGTGTGCTATCCATATTAGTTGGACGTAGGCACACCTCTGAGAAGCCCCGCCGCAGCCAGCTGGCCGGGGGACATGGCCATCATATTTTGAAAGGCCTCAAACAGGGCCGCCATCTGCGCCTGAGGCATGGGCGCGGGCGCAGCGGGCTGTTGTTCGGCCTTTTCTGGCGGGGCGGACCGGGGAGCGGGCCGCGGGGGCGCCGGAGCGGAGCTCTCGGCCTGTGGCTTCTTCTTTTTATTTTTCTTCTTTCTCTTTTTCTTTGGGAGCTCCGCTCCACGTTCTGTAGGTGCGCTGGCGGGGGCCATCAGCGAGGCGCCCGCTGTCTCCTCAGTTGGTGTGCGGGGCGGTAGAGATGTCCCGCTGCGTGCCACCGTCCCTGCCTTCTTATTTCTTGCCTCTTTTTTGAAAATGGGGCAGGAGGTGTTATTTGCGGGGTGTGGGCCTCCGCAGTTTGCGCAGGTGGCGGGTTCTTCCTTGGGGCGCTCGCAGTCGGCGGCCTTATGGGGGCCGCCACAGCGCACGCAGGCTATCGGCCGGTGACAGTTGACCGACGAGTGCCGGAACAACTGACACCGGTGGCATTGGGCGGGGCCTTGTTTACCCCGCCAGGGCTCAATCTTTATGCCCGGCATATATAGGAGCTCCGTTATTTTGAATATCTCCGTGCAGCCATCCGTCCTTTTAATGAGGCAGAAGTAAATACATCCGGGCCGCTCCCCTCTGCCACGGATACCCTTCACCGCTTCCGCCTCAAATCCCAGATCGGCCAGCGCTTGAGAGACCTCGGTCTCGTCCGTGTCGGCCGGGAGTCCGCGAATGGCCACTTTAAGCTGACGTTCAGCTGGCAATGAGTAACAAAACCAACTGACGTCAAGCTTCGACAGGTAATTCTGCACTACCCTGTACTCGTTCTCGTCTTGGGGAGTGAAGCGTACTCCCCGGCCGTACGGGCGGGCCGAGGGGGTGCGTCCGAGGCTTCTTGCCAGCTCCCTAAAGTGCGCCGACCAATTTGGAAGGCGCTCGGCGATGAGCGGCGGGTATCTTTTGGTTGTGGATGGCTGCTGAGGCTGGGCTGCGGGCTTGGAAGTGGCAGTGGGCGTTCCCTTCGTTGAGCTTGACGCTGTGGGCGCCGTCCCGCCGGTGGCGGCGGCTAATGGTTGCGTCTTCGCTACGGCCGTCAAAGTTGTAATTGAGGCTGCCGTGGCAGCGCCTGCGGTCACGCGCGCAAACGAAGACGCAGGCGCGCGTGAAATTGCCTGCGTTTTGGTGGCAGGCGGCGGACGAACGGGTCCCGCCGCAGTCCCGGGCTGCGGCGCGCGGCGCGAGTCGGCCACAGCGGTGGTCGTCGCGGGCTTCGATGGGGGCGCGCCGTCGGGGCGCGTCGCGGGGCCGACCGGGGCCCGCGCCTCCGGAGGCGCTTGAAATGTGACCCTCTTTATCCTGGGGTCCCGTTGTGGCAGCGGGATGCCCGAGGGACGTGGGGCGGGCTTTGGTGGCGCTTCAAGTTGCGCCTTGGGGTTCTTCGGGGTGTCGTAAATCGGCTCCGACAGGTCCGGGAGGGACCCAGACGTCGTCGAGGCCGCGGGCGAATACTCCTCCTGCTCCATATCCAAAGCGCGGGGCTTCTTAAGGGGTTCGTCCTCCCCCGACGGGCTGCGCGCCCTCTTCATGATGGAGGACAGAATTTCTCTATGCGGTGTGTCCACCGGTGGCAGCGTGAGAATCCCGCGGCGGGCGAAGTCCAGGGCCGTGGCATCCTCTAGTGTTGGCTCGGTGCCACCCAGCTCGTTCTTCTGGAGGCGCAGATACATCGCCATCCATCTGATGAGGCCGGTTGAGAACGTACCGGCTTCAGCTACCCTGGCGAGCATGGCCAGGTCTCTGTCGTGCCAGCCTCTCGGAGAAAGGCGGGCAACGGGTTGCAGAAGCGATCCATGCGGCGTATCGACACTTGGCGTCGCATACACCGCAGGTGTTTCGGGAGAAGAGGGCCGGGAGGGTCCCGGCCCGGGCTCTTCCTCCTCGTTGATGGGCTCCATTCCGGAGCCCGACGACGCGCAGGAGGGGAGTCGCCCGATTCACGATCGCCACGTCCGCTCCCTTATATACTGACTTATGGGTCTCTAGAAAGTTCCATATACTTCCGGTACCGACAGCCGATAACTAAAACATTCCAGTTAGTCTTTAAGGTATTTAATAAATGGGCCATATTTTGTAAAAAAAATTACATGCCTGAAATAAATGATTTGTTATATTATTATTATAAAACCGTATTCGAATGCAAAAGCATTTACTTAATTTCATACGTAAGTTACTCTGAAAATTAAAAAGTTTATTCATTCCATAGAGCAAGCAATTTTAAAAATGCATCAAGAGAAAACATCCAAGATAGCTCGCATTCACTTATTGGAATTTCCCGCATACATGTAAAATCCACAAGTGCATTCCTTTGGCATCGCTACGCTACATGCAGATGTTGGAATAGAATTTTATTATTTTAATAAAAATTTTAAAAGGCAGTTTCATTTAGTTTGTGCTTTGAATTAAATATTTTCAATATTTTCATGTACAATCGGGAACAGATAAAAGTGACCCTATAACAACAGATTTTAAGTTATAGGGGTCACATTTATCTGCCCCCTACTGTACATCCTTCCTTACTATTTACTATTTACTTATTTACTATTTACTATAATATTATAAATGCGAAAGTGAGTTTGTTTGTTTGTTTATTTGTTTGTTTGTTTGTTTGTTTGTTTGTTTGTTTGTTTGTTTGTTTGTTTGTTTGTTTGTTACGCTTTCACGCCGTAACTACTGAACCGATCATCATGAAATTTTGCATACAAGTTCTCTGGAGTACGGAGAAGGACATAGGCTACCTTTTATCCCGGGAAAAAGAACTATTCCCGAGGGATCGATATTGACGCGGGCGGAGCCGCGGGCGAAGGCTAGTACTCTATATGTAAAGAAATGTTTGTCCGATCCTTGAAGGGAAGATTCAGCCCGTCGATTATAACAGCTTTTTTTATGATATAGGACGAGAAACGAGCAAACGGGTCACCTGATGGTAAGTGATCACCGCTGCCATGGACAACTGCAACACCAGGTGCGTTGTCGGCCGTTCAATGAGTTGGTGGAAGGAAATGGGGAGGGGAGGGGGAAGGAAGGCCTCCAGCTCTCTCACTTACCAAACGAAGCATAGAAACGGTAAAGCTTCTACTCAGACGTCGATTTTCTGTAAGAGTGTGGTACTTCCCCGGACGAGCTGGCCCATTCATGCTAATAGCAATTCATTTTGCCGGTAGCTTGGCTCTACCTGACTTATATTACCTATTTGAATTTATGTGATACTAGCTGATGCCGGCTACTTCGTTCGCGTGGACTTTATGACCCCGGCGTATTATTATAAATACGAAATTAAAGAAAATGCTCATCAGGTTGAATAATTTTTGTTTAGGCGTAATTTATATATTTCTTATAGTTTAGTTGGACCGTTGTAGATCTACATCCGTTGTCCGGATTTCCAAAATAAGTTATACCCTATATGTTGCTCAGGCTAGATAACTATATAATGAAAAAAAAATCACTCGAAGCCTTCCAGTATATCTGGAGATTAGCGTGTATAAACAGACAGACATTTTTTTAATTCTTACTCGATTAGTATGTCTCCATCGCCCTATATATTTTTTTTGTAAATATCTTCAATGTACAGACACATTTTTTTACTCTTTTATTATATGTATGATTATTTAAAAACAAATTGCATTAAAACTGGTAACGCTAGTGCAGTAGCGTAATACTGATTCTTCTCATTAAAATATAAATACTTAAACCCGTAGTTTGTGCTTTCTAGAATTTACTGTAAATAAACAAGATTAAAAATAACAATACCGGCTAGCCGCAAATTCGCGTTTTTAGCAGACCCGGGTTTGTTATAAGGCGGATCTCGGTGTATTTCATTTTGTTATTCTAGAGAGCCCCATTAGAATGGTCCCCGCTGGACTAATTTGGCTATTCCGCTACTTGGAAATGGAGGTAACAAGTTCTGAGTACTTTAAAATGTACTCTGTAGAGGTTATTGCGGTGAAAGTCAGGGTTTTTAATGTGTAGTTAGTGAAGTACTACTTTGTTGTTCAGAAAAACACTAAGCATAATGTTAACCTTCCAGTTTTCTTTTGTTTGTGTATTTAGGCTCACGTAAAAAGTATGTTGACATCGCAACACATTTAATTGACCTTCGCCATTGGTTTTCCAAAAAGTCTTGTTACATTTTCAAACTACTATAGATAATCTACTAGACTTGTCGATCAACAAGGAAGTATGACATCTGACGTATCTCATACAAAATTCATGATGCCGCCATACCCTTCCACTCTGGTCTGGGAGAAAAAAAAACGTAGAATGTGCCAGCTTCTTCTCTTCCCATGCAGATGTAAAAACCGATCGAGGGATTGGTCTAAAATCTGCGGAATCATGTCAATAGGCGATGTGGCTAGCAACCCATCACTATTTTCATTCCTTATTCCATCTACACGCCCTCCAACATGTTGGATGTGGCCATAAGGTCATATGAAACCTAGGCTCTGTCTACCCCGAAAGGGAAATAGACGTGATACTATGTATGTATGCCATACTTGACAATACCTTTGGATTGAAGGCTGTATTAGTTGACATTTTAGTTTGTCGACTAATCCGAATTCATAATAAAATCTCCTTACGCATTCAAGCAAAACTTTACAATGAGTATTAAATTTCACGCCACAATACAAAGACAATATCCACTCCTTCTTACAATACTCCTTGCTGATCAAAGCTCTTATTATCACTAGAATTCCATAGTGGCTCCGCTCACGTTAGTGTTTCCTTCGAAACAAGTCTTTTTTCGGCATAAAAGATTCTCAATCTTTATTTTTTTCTTTCTCTATTCATACAGCTTTATTTAGCCTTTTCCATTTATCCCTTTTTAGAGCCATCTCTTTCGTTACCTTAATTTTCCTCTTTATTATCCTTCACATACTCCATCCATCTTTTTTTGGACCTACCTCTATTCTGATTTCTAGTAACTTTAATATCCATCCACCCTTCCCTTCGCAAAAATGTCCATACCAATCCAATATACTACTTTCAGCTTTTCCCCTTACGAGCAACATTAGTGCCTCTTCTCACTAGTTTGTCATCATATCCTTTCTAGTCGCTCCACTAATCTACCTCAACATTCTTATCTCAGCTGCTTTCAGTCGCCTTTCATCTCTCACCTTACGGCCCTAACAGTTCAAACCATATAAAACTACCGGTCTTATCACGCTCTTACAAAAAATCCTTTTGAGCTTAAGGAGCTTAAGGCATGCGTGAGTCGTAAATAACCCCAATAACCTGTCGCCACTTTACCCAATCGGCGTTTATGCCACTTTTAACGGCCTGGTCTATGTTTCCGTAGCTTTGTAAGAATGAACCGAGAATTCTGAAATCAGAGCAGACCATAGATATCAGAAAATCACGTTGTATATACAGCGTGAGTTGAGGAGGTCATTAAAATTTTTATATTGTGCCGAAAAGTGTTCGACAAAATATAAAAAATTTAAAAATATTTATTGGTAGTAAAAGAAATACGTACGTATAATTGAATCTGCAAAGGTCTGTGTCGTTGGATGGGCTGGGAGCTGGGACGGCCGCCCAATGAACCGCGCGTCCACCACTGGTCACGGCCGCCAAAAGGCGTTGACGGCAACCACATGAAGACCACACACTTGCACTTGCTATGCCACCAGCCTGGGAAAAAATAATAAAATGGTTTAAGTGCCAGAGTTGGCCAGCCGTGGTTCTCGAATGGCGAACACGTACCGGCAACCGTACCGTCAGACACCCACCTACCAAGTGGTCGGACGACCTGACCAAGATCGCAGGGAAACGCTGGATGCTTCCAACCGATCATTTTCGAAATCTTTGGGAGAGGCCTATGTCCATCAGTGGACTTATTGCGGCTGATTGATGATAATGATGATGAAGTGCCAGAGTTGAAGTAAATAAAAATACTTTGACGAAAAATATACTTAAAAATAAATATACTTTCAACAGTGTGCAGAGCTTCTTTATAAAAGACTTTAAAAAAGGAGGAGGTTATCAATTCGGTTGATTTTTTTAAATGTTTGTTACCTTAGAACTCCGTCATTTATAAACCAAAAAATATTTATTGTTTGGAAGGGTATGCTGTCAAGTAAGTCCCATTTAAATTTTATCATAATAGGTTCAATAGTTTCAATGTTACTTTAATAAATAAATAATACATTGTAGTCGGTATTTTTTAGAAAAATATTATTTTGCTATTTCATTACGGAAATTTAAACCTAATGCAGGTTTTTTTAAACTTTATTTCTGATATTTAAGAGGTAGGCTCTTGCCGGCATCATTCAGCGGAAAAAAAAGCACACAATGACAATTTTTGGCAGTAAATAAATATTAAAATAAATTTAAAATACAAGGGTGAACTAGCTGACCCGGCTAACGTTGTTTTGCCATATAATTAAAAGATGGAGTATCCTTCCTTATTATTAAGGGGTATGAAAAATCGTTTATGTGCACTTTCTTCTCAAACCTGCCGAATATACACACAAAATTTTATAAGAATCGGTCAAGCCTTTTCGGAGGATTTTGTTACAAACACTGCGACATGAGCGACTTGTTTACTTGTTAAATTTTGTCCATCAATATGAACAACTTTTCCTATGAGGCCAATGCTGGAAACTCATTTTTTTTTGACATTCTCATACAAATTGACATGCAACGGAATATTTTTGTTGCCAATGGATCTTTAAAATTACGCAACGGATTTCGATGCGGTCTTTTTTCATAGATAGAGTGATTCATGAGGAAGATTTATATGTATAATTTAGCGCACCCGTGCGAAGCCCGGGCAGGTCGCTAGACCTAACATAAAATATAGAGCAGACTATCTCTTTACGTACGTTTTTTTTTGCTATTTCTTTTTAAAACATACCACCGCACCAACGAAGTTATCTCTTGAAAAATAATAGATAAAACCAGTTCTATGCAAGTGGAATACTCAATTCCAAAATGGCATTAGTACCTGTAACGGCGTCGGTAAATTTTCCACTAGAAGATAGCATTTCGATGTAGAGTTCCATCTTCTTATCCTCTCTCGCGCTAGCACGTAGTGTGTTTCTATCTCTTTCCCTTCAACTGCTACTAGTTCCGCCTGTAACAAAAAGAAACATTGTTCGATATCACTTTTAATATTGTAATGGTTGATAAGAGCTATAGATATTCTTTTTAAAATTTATATTAAAATTAGTTTGTCATTTAGATAATCAAAAAATATTGAACACGACATTTTTCTTTTGTCAATTAAACATGATACAAATAAAACGCGTTAAAGTTTGTGAGTGGCCTGAAAATGCCCTGGGGGCGCTAAATTTACTTTAGTTATAGCAACACTGTTTATGTCGTACACAAACGTCATGTTGACAACAAGGTCAGTTATTTTATTTAGGGGATATTAATACCTAGTCCAATCTTTCAAACTTTCCCTTAGACAAATACTTGGTTATAATGTACTTTAAATCAGTAACTTATAATAATAGATTTCAGCATTTTTACGGAATAATAATTCACTATATCCAAGAAATAAACCACGCGCAAACATCGCACTTTGATAGTCATTGGCAGTGGCGACTTAAAGTAACGTTGTTATTTAAACATATTAAGTTCCAATATTTATCCGCAACGGGGTGGAATTTTTATATTTTTGGTTGGGCTTTAAAAGAAAAACTATACAGCAACACCCCAAGACTTATACATATTATTGAAACGATAGTCTGTAACTAAGTTTGGTCGGGTGGAATCTTGCAACTCCGTATTGAAGCAGATATCTTCCACTGATTGAGCTGAATTTTTGTAAACTTGTTTAGTTTGGATGGCAATGCATTATGTAGCTGTGTGACGTCATTGTAAATTTCAATCCGATATGGATATCTAACGATCAAATTAAAGGGCTCGCTGAAAATAACTCGGAAAAAAAAGTGACGTACACATAAAAGCTTGTTTTTTAAAAAGTTTTATTCTTTTAATTTATTATACTTAGATTTTACTCCCCAGACTACCCATAGAATTAATCTCATTATCAACCTCTTTATATTAAACTTGGCTGGCCGCCAGCCGCCATTAGGGTCTCAAGGATTACTCGCATGTACTCTGAGCGATTGAAACATATCTCGCGAACATGTAAGTAAAGCACTCTTTTGGGAATTGCGTTCGGTTGCCAAGTCTCCGTGTTCTCTGTTCGGATTTATTTTAATGTCGGCTGCAATTTTCGCTTGCATATTATATTGATCCTCGATCCTATATTATATGTCGTAGATTCTATGTATGCCGTCTAAAAAGGATCGTTAATTGACAATTAGGCGAGTTTTGATTTTATATACAGCGCGATACAGAAAAAATTACTCTTTCGCACCGTATTTATAAGCTCTATTCACTTTAGGGCCTTTTTTTTATATTTTTTAGTAATAGAAAGGCAGAATTGGTGACCGGTTTAAACAACCAGTGTTTACTCTGACCATAGATCCTAATCCTAACTAATATTATAAATGCGAAAGTGAGTTTGTTTCTTTGTTTGTTTGTTACGCTTTCACGGCGTAACTACTGAACCGATCATCATGAAATTTTGCATACACGTTCTCTGGAGTACGGAGAAGGACATAGGCTACCTTTTATCCCGGGAAAAAGTACTATTCCCGAGGGATCGACATTGACGCGGGCGGAGCCGCGGGCGAAAGCTAGTATAAGAAAGTATAAGAATACTTTGACTTATGGTGCTGAAGTCTGCTGTGGTAGGGCCACGCTACCGGCAAAATTCATTTTTGCTAGTAGCATGCATGGGCCGGCTCGTCCGGGGAAGTACCACACTCTCATAGAAAATCGAAGTTTGAGTAGAAGCCTTACCGCTTCTATGCTTCGTTCGGTGAGTGGTAGAGCCCATCCTTTTCCCCCATGTCCCCCATTTTTCCCTACTCTCAATGTCCTCCCCCAACTCCTTGAAAGGCCGGTAATGCTCCTGTCACGTTCTGGTGTTGCAGTTGTCCATGGGCAGCGATGATCGCTTACCATCAGGTGACCCGCTTGCTCGTTTGCCGCCCTATAACATAAAAGAAGTAGATTTTTTTAATTTTTCATAAGAAAGATTATTTTAACATAATAAAATTGACTAAAAATATAAAGTTTTGGGACAACCGCTATTTTTAAATATTCCAAAATCAAAGCTTACTATGGAACAGTTTCCAAAAAGGATATTTTAAATTCAGAACTATTCCACTTGCAAATCACTGCAATATTCAATGCATGTGAAATACGCGTATAATCCAAAACATCCGTTTGTGACCGAGCCTTTGCCAAAATGTACCGTTTTTATTCCAAAAAAGTTTCTAGCATTCCAAATGGTGAATAACTCGTTTTTTAGGGTTCCGTATCCAGAGGGTAAAATCGGGACCCTATTCATATGGCTCCGCTGTTCGTCTGTCTATCTGTCTGTCCGTCCGTCTGTCACCAGGCTGTATCTCACGAACCGTAATAGTAAGACAGTTTAAATTTTCACAGATTCTGTATTTTTGTTGCCGCTTTAACAACAAATACTAAAAACAAAATAAAATAAATATTTAAGAGGGGCTCACATACAACAAACGAGAGTTTTTTTTTGCTCGTTTTTGCTAGTTATTTATAATGGCAATAGGTGGACGTTTGAAACGTTTACAGAACATTTCGGTATATATTCAATTTAAAAATAAATAATTAAAATAAAATTTAACTCCCATACCTAAAAAAACTTAATCTCTCATACAACATACATTATTTTTTGCCGTTATTATAGATAATACGGTACGAAACACTTCGTGCGCGAGTCCGACTCGCACTTGGCCGGTTTTTGTATATTCAGAAAATCTTTATAAAATAATAGGAAAAAAGATATAAAATGTTTGATTGATGTTTTTGTTGCCTCGCTCAAAAAGATAAAAGTTCAATCAAAATATGATTATTTTTATTAGGTTCAATGTTTTTAGACAGTAGATCAATCAAAACGTCTTTGCTCTTTTAAGAGATGAATAATTTTTCATATAAAAAAACTGACTTCAAACAACCCATGTTTTACCAATTTTGATGGAACTTAAATGGGACCAATCTGAATGCATATCATTTCAAATTAAACAATGATTTTAAACCGGTTCAAAAAAAAACAAGAATTGATAAATAAATAAATATATACGGACATATCACACAAATTGAGCTAGTAAGTTGTGAACTTGTGTCGTAGGATACTAACTCAACGATACTATATTTTATAATAGTTACTTAAATAGATAACCATCCAAGACCCAGGTCAATCTGAAAAATATCGTTTTCCATCATCCGGGGATCGAACCCGGGCAGTCTCGTGTCGCAGGCTGGCGTGTTAACCACTGTGCCACGGAGCTCGCCTAATATATCTAATGTTTTTAAAGTCAGTTAAAACCACATACATGTCCCCTTTTTAGATAAAAATATCAAATGACGATGTGTGGGCTCACTGTTGTAAAGAGAGGCACATGTGATTGGGAAGGCATTATCCTGCATGAGTCGTGGTTTGGTGGTGGAGTCATAAATCTTAATTTATGTGAAAAATGAGTGAAGACGAATCCGACTTAGGTCTCTAAAATGTATTGTTGACGTTTTCGTTGCTTGAACCTCTGAACTAGGTGCAGTCTTGTTGGAAAATCTATGCTATTATCACACTGTACCTGTTATCGTTCTTTAAAATTTCCAATTGCCCAAAGGTAGTCTGGAAGAGATTGATGTGCGATAAGGCCGCCTATAGTAATTTATTTTCTTCTTCTATGTACCTATATTTTTGTAACATGCTGTTCGAATGTGCAGTGTAATAAATAAAGTCAACGATTAGGCACGAACTACCAAGACCTGACTGGAAAGCAACGTTCTGGACTTTACAAAAGCTGAAGACTAGCCCAGACCTAAACCCCTTGGCATAAAAGTTGTAGCCTACTCTAAACGATACGATTCATTGTCTTAATTACTCTTTGGAGAAAGAAGTTGCAAAATGTCTTACGGAAACAGTGCATTATTCATTCATCATCATCATTTTCGAGTAGGTGTCCCGGTCAATCGACCATGCACACCCTGGTGTCAGAGTTCTACGGAACCGCCTCTCGGCCTCTGACGTGGTTCCTTTAACGACTACCAGATGGCAGCCGGGACCACCGCACCGGTTTAACGTGCCTTCCGAAGCACGGAATCATCTTTATTATCAGACAATCAGGTGATTCAAGCCTGCAATGTCCTAACCAAACTGGAAACAACTAAACAAAATATGCTTCCGGTGGGAATCGAACCCAGACCTCCGGGTCAACAGGCAAACGCATTAACCACTGGACCAAGGAGGCTGTATTCTATTGATTCGTAGTCAGAGAGATAAGATAGCTATCTTAGTAAAATTAAAGGTACCCGTTTCGAATAAAATTAGGTACTTTTATATTTCACTGAGACTTCAAATTATATAGTAAATATCATTATAATAACTTTGCTTTCGTTTATTACATAATTTATGACTGGGATTAGGTAGAAAATTCTGTGACTATACGCCTTTAACGTGATAATTGCCTACTTTGACTTCTAACTCTACTTTTTAAAGAATATGCTCAAAAAGGTGAGTATTGTTTTTAGAGTCCATGTAAGTTTGAATGTGTTTCTATATATAATTATAACTTTTAAATGCCTAAACGGATTTGAGGCGTATCGTTAGAATCCCAAGTGACATAGGCTATAATTTTATTAGCAAGTTATGAAATTATTTCTCTTAAAAAAATATTTATTTCTTTACTTTCCTTCCCAAATTTCTGAAAGGAACGTAATATCAAATATTTCTTTTACAAGTAGCAAAAGCGTTTAGACAACAATATTTAGAGCTTAGAGCAAATCTTTTGAAGCACAAGAGTCCTCTTACGATATAGGAAAAATTCAATAAACATAAAAATAAAATGCAATAAAACTGCGTATCAGTCTCAAGCACGCATAGGGGTCGTATTTACGATATACGAAGGTTTCAGTAGTGCTTCGGAATATTGGAGACTATTCCTATTTTATTTGATATTGAATATCACTACACTACTTATTTGATAGTAAATATCTGGAATCAGTATAAAATTTACTACTTTGAGTGAGTTGGCAAACACGGATACAATTTTGACGCCTAGGTTTATCTTATCTATTTTAGGTGAAGACGTCTTATTAATCGATGAATGCTGTTTGCACGCAGGAAAAAGTGTCTCATTCCGTGTGCAGGCAAGAGCACGGTACTGATATGATATCATTATTATTATTATAATATACTAGCTTTCGCCCGCGGCTCCGCCCGCGTCAATGTCGATCCCTCGGGAACAGTACTTTTTCCCGGGATAAAATGTACCATATGTCCTTCTCCGTACCCCAGATAACGTGTATGCAAAATTTCATGATGATCGGTTCAGTACTTACGGCGTGAAAGCGTAACAAACAAACAAACTCACTTTCGCATTTATAATATTAGTAAAGACTAGCTGGACTTCGTTCGCGGCAATTTCTGTAATTATCATTTATTAGTATAGTAGCAACCCATCACTATTTTGATTCCGTTTTCCACCTTATGCCCATCACCATGCTAAACGTGGCCTTCAGGTCTTATAGACGTAGGCTCTGTCTACCCCGCAAGGGAAAAAGAGGTGATACTATGTATGTATGTAGTATAGATGAATAATTTTTTCCCGATTTCAAAACATTTTTATTGAGGCTTTGCTTTTTTTGCATTGATCGCAGCATGATGTTTTATAGCCCAAAGCCTTCCTCAATAAATGGACTACCCAACACAAAAATAATTTTTCAATTTGAACCAGTAGTTCCTGAGATTAGCGCGTTCAAACAAACAAACAATCAAACAAACAAACAAACTCTTCAGCTTTATAATATTAGTATAGATTAGTATAGATGTGTGGCACTCTACCTAAGTGCATCAATCTTATAAACGCAAACATCAATCAGTTGAAATTCTGTTTTAAACTTTTGCGCTTTTAACACTTAGTTATTAATTTTAGCGGCAGTTAGCACGAACCTTTTTAATTTATTTCTGCTGACACTTCTCTGGAATTACATCTAGCGTGGATGTAACTATAATTTATTCCTTTAACCAAAGGTAGCTTGAGAGAGATTGCCTTGGCGATAAGGACGCCGATTGTGCTATTTTTTTTATTTCAAATGTTACATTACGGTGCAATAAAGTATTTTTACTTACTTACTATATTTTATTATAATTATATTAAAGGTTCGCGCTAAGTCCCATTAAAATTTATGAAAAATATTCTTTCAAATCGGTTCATAATGTAACAAATATTAAAAAAACATACAAAGATCGGACAAAAATTTATAATACTCGGTTTTCCTACAGGAAAATATTACACACTCCACTGCGACAATATAATTTGGGGATATATTGAAAACTGAGTCGGCTAGGTGAACAGGTTGATTTATTTCGATGATTTATTGGTGTAGGGATGTTTCGCAGGGGTGAAAAGATTCGAAAATGGTTACGAATATCTATACTTGAAAATGTATAGTTTGCACATATACTTCTAAACTAGTATTATATAAAGATAAAATATTTGATTGTTTGTGTCTGTTTGTAATTGATAAAATCAAAAAATATTAAGCCGATTTTAAAAATCCTTCGTCTTTAGACTTTTGTTGGTATCATTATGTGGAAAAAACCGGCCAAGTGCGAGTCGGACTCGTGCACGAAAGGTAACCATTGTCTAAATAATAAGTTAAAATTATTATAATTGTTTTATTATATGATGTAACTAGAAAATTTATGCTTTTCTTAATTATTCCTTTAGCTGTGCTAAGACGTTGCTTCGTACCTAATTTTAACATTCTGAGTTTCGGGAAGTAGGTACCCTATAGGTTTTGATTCCCTTGTTTCAATGACGAAAATTTGCGGCATAAACTGCTGTATCTTTTGATTGCGTTGGCTTAGAAGTTTATTTTTTTACAACCGCAAGCGATAGTATACCGGAGTATTTGGTATGAATATCAGCTTGATACCTCCACACGTTCCTGAGAAACCTTTTTCTCGCAACGCAATCAAAAGATACAGCAGTTTATGCCGCAAATTTTCGACAGACAGACAGATAGACGGACAACAAAGGGAATCTTTACAGGTTCTTTTGTTCTTTTTGAGGTACGGAACCCTAAAAAAGGCACAACATTCTGTGTCGAATAACAAACGGCAGTTGTTCATATCGACGAACTGTGTCAGTTTAAGGCAATGCCGAGGATACAATTACACGCAGTGTACAGTGTCACTGAACTGTACATGCATTTGCTGATGCCGCGACCTTCACTAGTCGCGCGTCACTGTTTTACTTTTAATTTATTATTTTTAAGCCAGAGAGCCGTGTGGTATCCGGCAGAGTAGAATAGAACCACTCCAAGTCTTCCCGTGGATGTCGTAGAAGGCGACTTAGGAAATACAAGCTAAACAAAGCTTATAAACATCTAAGAGACCTCTCCAACCCGTCTGGCCAGCGTGGAGAGTGTATGCCAAGTCCTCTGGCTGCTCTGGCCAAGTATGGCCCTAGTAGTACAGAGAGGGTCGTGCTCCTTAGCAGTGGAGACTAAAAAGGACCTGATGATGAAGCCAGAGTGCGTTCGCAACTAAACCGCGACAGACACATAGGGAACGGAAGTGCCAAATCTTTAACTTGTACCTACGAACTAAACTTAACTAATATACAGTGAAACTAACTGTGATTGTTTGGTGATCTTCTCCCTGCACTCTCAACTCAACTTAACTCAAGCTTCCATACAACTCTACCATACTTCCACTTGCATGCAACGGCAGCCACACATTACTTCTACTCAACTCTACAACTACACCCTACACGCAGTATATTAGGTACTGTGACCTAACGCCCACTAATATGCTAAACGTGGTTTTTAGGTCTTAAGACGTAGGCTCTGTCTACCCCGCAAGAGAAAAAGACGTGATACTATGTATGCACGGTTTAATTATGGAAGATAAAATCAGAAAATTACGCAACCCTCTCAACTCAAAGCGAGTTCGACTCCCTTTAACCATTTTTTAAAATTTAATCTCAAAAATATTTCCGGAACAATAGGATCAGCCAAAGCAGAATGTATGAAACGGAACACAGCTGATTTTCATTTTGGATTAAATTGCAAACACCAAGAGCCATAAAAAGGGTCTGGCTCTTATAAAGATTCAATATCGAAGTCGCTTTTCTCGATAGAGAATATTTTTTTCCAATAATTTCCAGAAGATTGATCATAATTATTCAACAAAAAGGCCTTCCCTCCTTGGACTGTACGCTGCTGGCCTGCAAGATGGAAGTGAATAGCGGATATTGTATGAATGTGATTAAAATAATATATGTTACGGTAATCCTTTGTCCCTCAAACAAATCATCCGGTTAAAATGAACAACAATCGGATTCATTCTTCTTCAGAGTAAAATCTTAATGATTCTTACTTATCCTTACTTATATTGAATATTATAAATGCGAAAGTGAGTTTGTTTGTTTGTACGCCTTCACGTCCTAACTAAACGATCATCATGAAATTTTTCACCCTTACATGCTGGTCTGGGAGTAAAGAAAAAACTTAGAATTTGCCAGCTGCTTCTCTTCCCGCGCAGGTCGTAAAAACCGATCAAGTGATTGGGCTAAAATCTGCAGAATCATGTCAATAGGCGATGCGGCTTGCAACCCATCACTATTTGATTCCTTTGTCCATCTACACGACCTCCAACATCCTAAATGTGGCCATGAGGTCTTATAGACCAGGGCTCTGTCTACCCACCAAAGGAAATAGATGTGATACTATGAATACCTACGGCCTACGGAGAAGCATGGGCTACCTTTCATCCCGGGAAAAATACTGTTCCCATGGGAACGACGTTGACGCGAGGGAACCTGCGGGTGAAAGCTAGTCAGAGTATAAAAAATTGGATATGTCACTTTATATTTCATCATTTTCTAAATGCGCAACAAGGCCTTTGCTTTATCGCTGTTTTTCAGAATTTACAGGATTTCTACTCTCTTGGATTATTTCACAAAATTAGACAACAGTTTTGTCTGTTATTAACAAACAGAAAAAGCCAGTTAAACATGCAAAATTTGGATGATGTTGCAACTTCCTCGTTTCTGTAGCGCCTCCGCAATGTTTGCTCAGGCCCAAACTGACGGTATTCATGCCATCTTTCGAAAGAAAGTAGCGTCCTTGGTAAGGAGGGTGCGAGGAAGTGACAACAGCATCATGAAAATGTTAGCTGAGGATGTACACGCACCTCTACTGAGGCACTTCGTCCGGACGATGACGGAAAGACAAGATTGTCGTCTGGAAGTACGGTCTCATCCGCACGGAGTGCCTCGTAGATATATGATTTATGAATGGTCACCTAACTATTGTTATTTTTACTTTTACTTAAATCATATTTGTAATATAATGGATCTCGTTGTCCGACAATAAAGAACATTTGAATTTGAATTTGGAAAATTTCGTGTAGTTAAAAAGTAATTTTTACCGACTTAAAAAAAAGAGGTTATCAATTCGGCTTATAATTATTTTTTTATTTGAAAGGCTATGCTTTAAAGTTGGTCCCATTTAAATTTCATTAATATTAATTCAGAAGTTTGATTAAAGTCAGTTTTTTATATGAAAGATTATTGCTTTTTATGTTATGAATCGCTATATTCTTATAAATTGTATACAGAGACCGCGCCAAATTTACTGGAAACTTAGTTCAAAAGAAATCTGTTTGGTAAGGAAAGGTTTGGGACTGCCGGACTCGGCCTGGGGTTGACCGCATGATGAACAATATGAAATATCTTTGTTTTGATCATATATGATTTCCATACCAATCTTTGTTACGAGTGATTTCCCAATGGTATGAAAATTATGGAAACTTTAAAGATCATTAAGTCAATGAACATCAAAGGCTTTTGTTATCAGAGACTTTTTTTGGAGATTTTTTTTATTTTCTGATAATCTCTTGTGTCAACGTCATCTAGTGAGAAAAATAGTCAAGTTTTATTAGTGTCACATTACATATATGTATATGTAGAGTCCATACATAATACACTGGTGCCCAACGCGGAGTACTATATCTTTCAGATAAAAAAATTATGATTCCAAACAAACTACTGAACTGTTACAAATTATAAGGATCAAATTGTATATGTGTATTCAATTTAAAAAAGAATATATTATATGAATAGCTTTCGCTCGCGGCTCCGCCCGCCTTAATGTCAATCCCTCGGGAATAGTACTTTTTTCCCGGGATAAAATGTAGCCAATTTTCTTTCTCCGTACTCCAGAGAACTTGTATGCAAAATTTCATGCTGATCGGTTCAGTAGATACGGCGTGAAAGCGTAACAAACAATCAAACAAACAACGCATTTATAATATTAGTAAGTAAGGATAAGGATTAAAGGAGTTATTGAGTAACAAACATACGTCCTCCTTTTAATGTTTTGGAAATCTGTATTTCAATGAATTAACCTATCGCCGGGCCGTAATAAATATTTATTCGATTTTCAAATAAAATAAGCTTGTTTGTTACGCTTTCAGAACTTAACTACTTACACAACGGCTAAGTAAAAGGCCATAAGAGTACGTTATTTTAAATAATGATACCTAATTATTTCAAAACTCGAATTACATGAACCAGCGTCATTTATATAACAGAAACATCAGCTTTAGGGCTGAAAAGATACATTTCTTATCTATCCACTGCAAGTAGAGCTCAAAAAAAAAGTTTTATCAAATAAAGTACAATATTTTAACCCGGCTCAAAAACTAACTTACAGACGTCTGGGCCACGAGATATGGAATTCAATTCCCCGGAGACTTTTTTAAATAATATCATTGGCACCAGACGCTTTCTATTAACTTTTTATCCACTTAAAGAAGAGATGGATATATTTTTATTAAAAACTAGTTTTGAGCAAGATTGCTTTCATTATAATTATATGTAAAGTCTATCCGCCCAAATGGTTTATAAGATATACCCACAAGATATTTTGGAAAGTAAATGAAAATAATAAATTATTTTATTTAAAAATTAAAAAATTAAACATATTGCTAAGGACCGCTCTTATTTTCTTAAGGATGAAAAATATTTTTGTGGTTACAAATATACAATTCCTGTTTTGTGAACAATCAGTTAAGAACCAGGCATCGGTTAATTAGGACACTATTAGTGTAGAGTATTACGAAAGAGAGTCAAGTGGCGTTTTCTCCAACAATAGTGAGTGCGACGGTGGTCCTATCCAATCTATGGGTCACCTCTTGGTGTGCCCAGAAAGCCTTACTTCTTGCTCTCAACAAGAACTAAATGAGGGAAAGAAAAAGGCAATCACGGTAGTAAAGCACTGGTGGAAACATACGAGTATGTACATAATGTGTACCTATTCGTCATTTTACGACTCGATAGAAGACGAAGAAGTATTGAGTGCGGCGGTATTTAGAAAAACAATAATATGACAGTGGATGAAGATGTCATCGATAAAATAAAGGATTTATCAACCCTGACAGGCACTGCATTGGCAAAATGGTTAAATAAGGCTTAAAATTATTACGTTTTTTTATAATGTGTACAGTCGGGGACAGGTAAACCTGACCCCTCTAATAACAGATTCTAAATTGTAGGGGGTCACATTCATGTGCCCCCGACTGTACACCTGCTTTATTTTGCAACTAGCTGACGCCGTGACTCCGTTCGCGTACATAAATCATAAATCATTTGTTTCACATGTTTGTATGGGTGCCACGTTTTATCATACTAGAAAAAAAAAATAAGTAGCCTATTCTGTGTCCTGTACGTCTAAATGTTAATATAACAAGTTTCATGAAATTCTGTCAATTCGTTTAAAAGTTATGGAGCTTATAAAGACGATAACTCTGAGATCAAAGTAACTTACTCCATGACCAACCCTTACAGATTATAAATTAGTATTGATTAATAATTTTTGAATTTAGTTAATATAAAAATGCGAAAGTTTAAAAAAGTTTAATAATTTAACATGTTTACAAACTATAAACACGATATAGTAACTTAGTAAATATTGAATCGTGTTATCTCCATAGTTCTAGGCTGTAATTAATCTAACCTGTATCAGCAGACAAGTCATTAGTATCTAATATCAGATGTAACCTCGGGACATGGTTATTGAGGTAATATAAATAGCCATGTCCTGAGGTAACATACATACATAGTATCACGTCTTTTTCTCTTGCGGGGTAGACAGATACTAGGTCAAGACCTTATGGCCACATTTAGCATACTGAAGGGCGTGTAAATTGAAAACGGAATCAAAATAGTGATGATTTGCTAGCCGCATCGCCTACTGATGTGATTCCGCAGATTTTAGCTCAATCCCTCAATCGGCTTTTTTACACATATTTATAGGACATGTTGTAGGAATTAAATGTTCTGCTGAACCCTTATATTTATGTGAAATATATAGAAAACTAGCTGACCCGGCAAACGTTGTTTTGCCATATAAATAATGTCTAAAAAATAAAAAAATAAATTTAGCGGTGGACTAACCCTCACATTTAGGGGGATGAAAAATAGATGTTGGCCGATTCTCATAGATACCGGATAAGCACAAATAATTTCATCAAAATCGGTCAAGCCGTTTCGGAGGAGTATGGCTACGAAAACTGTGACACGAGAATTTTATATATTAGAAGATTCAGTATTCAAATTACTTTCAAATAGAAATGTGTTGATTTGGTACTAAGATGATCAGGAGCATCTAAATTTGTTTGCGTTTAAAAGAAAAACAGCAATTTCAAGTTTTCTGTAAATAGTATCAAAAATATTTTTTCATGATGTGAACTTACAATTCTGGTCAAAACTACGATAGTTTATTTTTTTATTAATAATTTTAACGGTATGTAGCACAAAACCTTATATTTATTTCCGTTGACGTTTCTTTGTTTCGTTTTAATGCGTATACGGGGTGGGTTAAGATGGAGATTTTTGGCGACGAGGTTTGAACATGTGGTAGCTCAATTTGCAGAGCGTAGGTCGTACATAGACCTAAAGTTGCAGGTTCATATTCCGCGCGCATTGAAATTTTTTCACCAGATTTTATTTCTTAATTTAATAAGAGTATATTAAATTAGTAATATGAATGCAAGATAAACATTTATAAAAATACTTTTCTATCGAGTTACATCTAATAGTAGTCGCAGCGAGAGACAAAAGCACTGCGATTATTTTTGTTTTAAAATTCGCGCTTTATAGAATGTTTAAAACATTTATTTCCCAATCGGATACATAGCGTATTTTAGAAATCTATAAATGCAGTTTGAATTTTCAAAAATCTGTGTCCTGGTAATTTGATTTCTTTTGAAATTAAAACGTAATGGAGTGGACCGGAATAACAAAGGTCGAGGAATTATTCCGCTTGGCAAAGGATAGAGAGGAGTTCGGGAAGCTGACGGCCAACATCCAGTAATGGAGAGGCACTAAACGAAGGAGAAGAAATTAAATATGTCCCCACTAATCCATTTCGAAGAAACAACCTGTATATTGAGTAAACACCTTTACAGGATTTTTTTTCCCTTCTGATTTATGATAACCTATTTACGATCATTCGACTGACAGATTGATACAAGAAATTATAAATAAAGAGACAGGATATTTTCTTATTTGAAAAATAAATCTCCTTTCATATACAAAATGGGGATAAAAAGAAATTAAGCGCTGCGACGATTTATTTGAGAAACGAGACATAGCCATTGACAGTGACAAATGGGCTATAAATAGCATTTGGGAAAATCCCATTTTTGTTGATGCTTCATTTATTTTATATTGTATAATTGTGATTGATAAGGATAAGGAAGTAAGGATAAAATACCATAAAGCATCTTTTCGTATGGCATATGCACTGAACTGATTTACTCTTTTTTTTATGTTGTAGGATGGCAAACGAGCCGTGTGGTATCCGGCAGAGTAGAATAGGACCACTCCAAGTCTTCCCGTGGATGTCGTAGAAGGCGACTTAGGAAATACAAGCTAAACAAAGCTTATAAACATCTGTGAGTCTTCTCCAACCCGTCTGGCCAGCGTGGAGAGTGTAGGCCAAGTCCTCTGACTGCTCTGGCCAAGTATGGCTCTAGTAGTACAGAGAGGGTCGTGCTCCTGTAGTGGAGACTAAAAAAAAAGACCTGATGATGATGGCAAACGAGCAAGCGGGTAAGTGATCACCGCTGCCCATGGATAACTGCAACACCAGGGTGTGACAGGTGCGTTGTCGGCCTTTTAAAGAGCTGGAGGGAGGAAATGGGGAGGGAAGAGGGAGGACTCTCTCACTCACCGAACGAAGCATCGAAGCGGTAAAGCTTCTACTCAGACGACGATTTTCTGTGAGAGTGTGGTAATTCCCCGGACGAACCGGCCCATTCATGCTACCAGCAATTCATTTTGCCGGCTCGACCACGACTCTTCTTTAGATAGTCGACTTTCATTAGATACAGTTACCTACTTCTAAAGATAACTGAATCACGTATATTTAGATAAAATATATTTTTGTTACCCATTTGTGTCTTACAGATGGGCAAAGGCATCTCCTTATTATTTCCTTACATCCCTGTATTTTGATATATTTCCAAAACTTCCAAAACTGAAAATTGTTGTTGTCGTCTCCCTCTGCTGGTCTGGGGGAAAAGTAAAAACGTAGAATGTGCCAGCTGCTGCTCTTCCTGCGCAGATCGTAAAAGCCAATCGAGGGATTGGGTTAAAATTTGCGGAATCGTGTCATTTTTCCATCTACACGCCCTCCAACATGCTAAATGTGGCCATAAAGTCTTACTCGTATAGACCTAGGCTCTGTCTAATAATTATTTGAAATAATTGCGCCTGTCAATAAATTTCCATTTTTTTCTCTTACTCTCAATAAGGTAGCCTGGAAGAGATTGCTTTTAGTGATAAGGTCACCTAATTGAACACAACTTAATTAAAATTACACATTTGTATACTAATATGGTGCATTATAGGATTATTGTATTGTATTGTCTACCCCGCAAAGGAAAAAGACGTGATACTATGTATGTATGTTGTTGTTTTTTATTTCTTTGTTGAACGAAATACCAGTACACCAAAAGTACTAAAAAATAACAGTTTTTCAATGAAAAATAAAGTTTTGTAAGCGGACTCGTTCCTTGAAGGCATCGTACCTATAATGGACGTAAGTGATTCGGTATAGCCCAGCTATTAAAATCAAGAAATATGTAGTGACTACCTAAAAAGGAATAAGAGATAGTAAAATACTTTTTGAGAATAAATAAAACGTTGCAAAATCTGCCTTGAACAAAAATAAAAATGCTTCCCTTTGAACCTTTTCTAGCAAAACAAGGTGCATATTTCCGGCCGGCCTATGTTCTGCGGGGTTTCGTAAACTATGGCCCTTTTTCAAGCCATTACGCCGGAAAAGGTGGACAATTTACAACTCATTTGTTTTCTATTGTTCTTTTATAGTATGCCTTTAACTTACTCCTCTTGGGGAGGAAAATGTTAATCTTGACGTATCGCTGAACATTTAGGAAGATTTTTGGCTCGTGAATAACACGTTCCTTTTTCAAACAGTGGTTAACAACATACGATATAGACAGTTTGTTTTTTTTTCGTCTGTGCAAGTGGCCAACAACGACTCGACGCTCAAGCGTAGGCCGGTGCCGGCGACCAATTGGAGCACGGCAATGCTTACATTTGATGGAAGTATTATCTTTATCAGCCCTGCTTTATCATTATTAGCCGTGTGGTTTCCAGTAGAGTAGAATAGGACTACTCCTAGTCTTTCCATGGAGGTCGTAAAAGGAGACTTAGGAAATACAAACTAAACAAAGCTCATAAACATTAATGAGACCTCTCCTACCCGTCTGGCCAGCGAGGAGAGTGTAGGCTAATCCTCTGTCGGCTCTGGCCAAGTATGGCTCCGGTAGTACAAATAAGGTTATGCTCCTGCAGTGGAGACTAAACAGACCTGATGATGATGGAAGCATTCACACTGCGAGCAACTGTCGTAACGACCGGACGTATAAATATAAATAAATATATACGGACAAATCACACAGATTGAGCTAGCCTCAAAGTAAGTTCGAGACTTGTATTATGGGATACTAACTCGATACTATATTTAATAACAAATACATATATAGATACACATCCAAGACCCAGGCCAATCTGAAAAAGATCATTTTCCATCTTAACCTGGCCGGGGATCGAAACCGGTCACTCCGTGTCGCAGGCAGGCGTGTTGACCGCTGCGCCACGGAGCTAATCAAACGTATGATATTATATGAGTATGTCTTGAATGTACTTGGAATACTGTCGCTTAGCTTGGTCTCTTAGCCCGAGTTGCCTATGATTTGGTCGCCGTGGGACTGAATCGCTGGTGACTAGTCGACAGTGCGTGACGGCTTTAAAAATCTTAATAAATAATACCTATACCTAAACGAATTATGAAGATTGGTCGCATTAAAATATTTATTTGACGTGAATATAGGAACACTTGCAAACTAATAATATTGCGAACTGTAAACTCAATGTGAATGCAGTGCTGCAGGTGCTTTTGAAGCTAAACTCCATTCACAACAAGTTACGGTGCGGTTTCAACTCGTGCATGTGTCAAAAACTGTTGCCAAGTAATATCAGGCTATAGTTTCCGGTTGTTAAAATATGAAAGATGACATGGTAAAATTTATGAATGTTGTTTCCTATATGTTTGTTTCGTGTGTGGAAGTGGTGAGAATAATGTAAGATTTTCACACTGCTTAAAGGCATCTAGCATAACTTTACGAGTGCTATCAATGATAACAGCCGGGACCTATGGCTTAATGTGCCTTCAAAAGCTAGGATGTGCTTGAGATATTAGTACTTTACATGCGTAGGTTAGATCAAGATGATAAATGGTCAAAACTAGATGCTTATTTTCTTTATCAAATTATTCATAGTGATCTTACATGTAAATACAATCAATGGAAAAGCTAAAGATTGTCCTATATCTAATCACATATTTATATAATCATTATACTGGACGCCATTGTTTAGAGAAAGCACATTTTTCGAAACCTTTTTAAAGATTATTTTCACCCTTTACGCGTACGAGACCTAGAGAGTAGCCCAAACCCATTTCATATCTTATCTGGGAGCGAATAAATATTAAATATCCATGGTTGGATATTTTTATTTTCAACGCGAACCCTTAACAGCCAGGTCAGGACATAAACAACCAAGGGAATAGCTACGACGCGGTGTAGGAGAGAATTTTCTGGAATTTCGTACAAGCTTTTCAATGTTATGAAATAATTTGTCATCATCATTTTCAGTAGGTGTCACGGTCAATCGACCCTGATGTCAGAATTTTTCGGAAACGCCTCTCGGTCTCTGACGTGGTTCCTTTGACGACTACCAGATGGCAGCCAGAACCAACGGATTCACGTGCCTTCCGAAGCACGGAACATTTATTTACAGATAACCATGTGATTCAAACTGGAAACAACTAAACAAAGTATCCTTCCCGTGGGAATCGAACCCTATGTTATTATATGTATGTTATTATTGTATTATATGTATATAATTACCATCCCTATGTTATAAAATAAAAGAAAAGATACCAAGATAGAGTTATGCAAGTCTTCAAATATTAAATCTACAAGCAAGACTATATTACAATTTCATAATGTCTATGTATCAGTTATTATATAACTGCCTCCGTGGTCCAGTGGTTAAGGCGTTTGCCTGTAGACCCGGGGGTCGTGGTTCGATTCCGATAGGAAGCATACTTTGTTTAGTTGTTTCCAATTTGGTTAGGGCAGGCTTTAATCACCTGATTGTCTGTTAATAAAGATGATTCCGTGCTTCGGAAGGCACGTTAAACCATTTCCAGCTGCCATCTGGTAGTCGACCTCTTATATGCGGCAATATCAGACACAATAGTTAAACAATGCATTTTTGCGCAGATCTGCGCTCCCGCATACGAGCGATTAAACGAACCACTTCAGAGGCCGAGAGGCGATTCTAAAGAACTCTGACACCAGGGTGTGCATGGTCGATTGACCCTGTCACTCACACGAAATGATGATGCTATTTATTACTTATTCGCAATCCATAATCCTCTCAAAGAAAACATTTCGGGACCTTCGTTTTAATACAGTTAATGGAAAGAACCTTGTCTCTAATAATTAGGATTACGGGTTGCTTTGTTTTATCATCGAGCTATTATCGACTTTAGACAAACTTTTACAGAAAGTAATTAAAAACCGGCCTCCGCTTCTGATAAAAAGGGAAGGTTAATAATGAGGGCCTCGGAGGGTTAAGGTAACAATGATCGTAGTGACAAAAAACGTATAACTAGGCCAAAGACACAAAAAAGGCTATACCTATTGCAACATTATTCTATTCTGTATGTAATTATCCTATTCTTCCACGCTGGTCTGGGAGAAAAGAAAAAACGTAGAATGTACCAGCTGCTTCTCTTCCCGCGCAGATCGTTAAGCCGATCGAGGGAACTGACGTCGACACGTCGTTCCGTGTACAAGCGAGAGCGCCACGATCGGTTTCTGACGCATCTATCTCTTTTCCACGGTTATCACGTATAATTATCGTCCGTATAACAAATTCACAGACAACCATTTTTTTTTTATTGACGTTATATATATAAAATATCCTATCTTACAATGTAGGATATAAATAAAGAGAGCATAAAATATGACTTATTAATTACGTAATCCACTACGTCATCCACAGATTAATTATTGTTTTATTAATTAGAATATTGCAACTAGATATTAAAGTCATATTATAGGTAAAGAACATGAACACAAACCTACAGGCAGGTATGTAAATATTATACATAAATGTGTTCAATGTTAATGATAAATCCATACAATTCAATGGAAAATAAATAAATTAATAATTTTGTTTTGAAAGATGTACCTTTATATAATTTTAAATCACCAGGACACATTGTATTTTAAAATATGTAAAGAAAACCCTATCCGATCCTTGAAGGGGTGATTCAACCCGTCGATATGAACAACTTTTCCTATGGGACCAAAGCTGGGAACTCAAAATAAAATGGGCATTTCCAAACAAAGATGTTCGGCCACACAGTCAATGTGTATGGGAACGTCAATGATTTATGTATTCACAGTTTCTGTATGTTTGTATTTATGTGAGCTTTCTATGTTACGCTTTCACGTTGTAACTACTGAACCAATTATCATGAATATGCATACACGTTTTCTGGGGTACGGAGAAGGACATAGGGTACATTTTATCCCGGGAAAAAGAACTGTTCCCGAGGGATCGACATGGGTGCGGGCGGAGCCGCGGGCGAAGGCTAGTTCAACTATAACTTCCTAATGCCCGTGTGAGTTATTGTTAAAATTCTTATTGACTAGCTCCGTGGCGTAGCGGTCAACACGCCAGCCTGCGACACGGACTGACCGGGTTGGATCCCCGGCCAGGTCAAGATGGAAAAAGATCTTTTTCAGATTGGCCTGGGACTTGGATGTATATCTATATATGTATTTGTTATAAAATATAGTATCGTTGAGTTAGTATCCCATAACACAAGTCTCGAACTTACGTACTTTGTGGCTAGCTCAATCTGTGTGATTTGTCCGTATATATTTATTTATTTATCCCAAGTGACATAGACGATTTTTGTGAGGGCAAGCAATTTTCTGGAAGTCCTGTTTTACTCTTTTGTCTCTTATTATTAAAGCCAAGATATCGAGAAATGTACATCTCATACAGAAATGGACCGCTCTCTATCCACCAATCAATATCCATTTTCCCTAGATTTTCCCTCTTACTTCAAATGTTTGTCATGCCCAAAAGTTTTCCTTTGTTCGCTGCTTGGTGTATTGAAAATGTTTTGTTTCTGTTTCTATTGTATTTAGGCCATTATTTACTGTAGATATGTTAATGTATTGATTAAGAAATTTATAAACATTTTTTTTCTTGTGACGAGTTTTTATAGCGCATTGAAGTGCTAGCTTATGAGTCCAAACACGAAGGGTTTATCATTTTCCTACGTCCACCTTCCGATTCCACCATCAGACCAGCTAATACCATTACATTGCATTATCATCAGGATTTACATAAATTCACATAATTTCAGCTTAATCTTCAGATTAAGCTAGCCTAAGTAAGTTCGAGACTTCTGTTATGGGATACTAACTCAACGATACTATATTTTATAACAAATACATATATAGATAAACATCCAAAAAATTCTCTTTTTCAGATTGGCCTGGGTCGCAGGCCTGGCCTGTTGACCACTGCGCGACGGAGTTTAAAAAAACAAGATTTCAACCGAAATAGAGATACATACATCCATTACAAAGTGTATTAAAAATGTGGAGACCGATGGCCTAGTGGACGTGAGTATAATGAGGATTTGCGTATGTTAACCCCGGGCGCCATTCTGCTTCGGAAGGTACGTTAAGCCGTTAGTACAAGCTGTCATCATTGATGGCAGTTGTCAAGCCATATCAGAAGCCTTGAGGCAGCTTGAAATATGATTAAAATCTGACATCAGTATCGGCCACTTATAAACACATAGAAAAAAACAAAACATTAAAAGTGAAATAAAAGCTTTCTACAATGGTTATTGTAGCACCTCGAAAGAGCTGAAGAAGAAGAAGAAAAATAGATAACAATATCCTTGTCATCGACAGGAACATGGATCTGGCGGTAAGTTTTCCATTTGTAGTCACGCGCCAACTGTCGAGTAGGCCTGAAATCCTCGGAAACTAGTCCGAAGTCCGAACTAATAAGCAGTTCAAGTCATTACAAACTACTTCAAACTTCTGGCCCAAACTTGGCGTTGGTTTGTTTTATCGAGTGCGGAAGAATATTTTCTTTCTTAAAAACTTAACTTCTAGGTTGTTTATTCAAGCATTTTATGAGTATGTTAGCATACACGGGTTTTATAGGCAAATGAGAGAAAGACATTTCTTTTTATTGTATTTTAAATCGCTTCTGTGATTTTCTACACTGGTCATGTCATGCTGGTCTGGAGGAAAAGAAAAAACGAAGCATGTACCAGCTGCATCTCTTCTCAAGCAGATCGTAAAAGCCGATCGCAGGCTAACCAACAGCTAACATTGGGAAACTAAGGAATCATGTAATTATTGCCATAGACTGCGTTAGCTCCGTGTGAAATAAAGACGTAATAAGTATGTGTCGCAAAAATAATTAATTATGACAATATCGCCTATCTCATCATGCTGGCTGAGTCGAGATACGGAATAACCCGAGAAAAGAGGAACGTCAATCTACGTTTTCTCGTCAAACAACTGCATTTCTTTTTACTCACATCGTACAAGCTGGTCTAGGGAATGGATTAAATTTGAGGCATCATGGCCAATGTGATTCAGCTATCAACCATAACCAATTATCAATTCATTTTCCACGTATTTGTCTACCAAAAGCAAAAAGTGTCTATTGTGTATTATGGCCATAGGCACTGTTAGCCCCGTAAGCAAGACGTAATAAAAAAATGTGTATTATCGCAAAATGATTATGGCAATATCGTCTGCCTCATCGATCTGTTAAATAGGCCCGAAGTCATCAGAAACTAGTCCAAACTAATGAGTAGTCTAAGTCATTCCAAACAACTCCAAAGTTCTTGTCTCCGAAACTTGTCGGTAGTTTTAGCGAGTGCGGGAGCTTAACTTCTACGTTAGTTATATACATATAAGCTCCGTGGCGCAGTGGTTAACACACCAGTCAGCGACACGAGTGTTGCCGGGTTCGATCCCCGGCCAGGTCAAGATGGATAACGATATTTTTCAGATTGACCTGGGTCTTGGATGTTTATCTATATAAGTATATATTATAAAATATAGTATCGTTGAGTTAGTATCCTACGACTTTATGTGGGGCCAGTTCAATTTGTGTGATATTTGTCCCTGTATAGATTTATTTCGCCGTGTGGTACCCGGCAGAGTAGAATAGGACCACTCCAAGTCTTCCCGTGGATGTCGTAGAAGGCGACTTAGGAAATATAAGCTAAACAAAGCTTATAAACATCTGAGAAACCTCTCCAACCCGTCTGGCCAGCGTGGAGAGTGTAGGCCAGCCAAGTCCTCTGGCTGCTCTGGCTAAGTATGGCTCTAGTAGTACAGAGAGGGTCGTGCTCCTGAAGTGGAGACTAAATAAAATAAATATAAATATATACGGACAAATCACACAGATTGAGCTAGCCCCAAAGTAAGTTCAAGACTTGTGTTATGGGATACTAACTCAACGATACTATATTTTATAACAAATACATATATAGATAAACATCCAAGACCCAGGCCAATCTGAAAAAGATCATTTTCCATCTTGACCTGGCCGGGGATCGAACCCGGTCACTCCGTGTCGCAGGCAGGCGTGTTGACCGCTGCGCCACGGAGCTAGTAACTAGTAGTAGACTGTGAAGACTAAAAAGACCTGATGATGATGTTAGATTTATTTCAGAAACATGAGCTCTTACTATGAGCCTCATAAGAAAGCCCAAGGTCGCTTAGTGAGCCATGGGCTATGCTCGGTGTTTCGCTGCAAGATCAAATCAGAAACTTTTTTGATTGGTGATTATATAGATCAGCGGAGGAGTTGTTTGAAGTGGCAGTGGGCTGGGCACATGGTGCATAGAACCGATAGTGACCACTTACTGGTAATCGCACCGTTGGACACCCATTCACCAGGACCTGGTGCGATTGAGATCTGACTGAGGTCGCAGGTAGACGCTGGATGCTAACTTCAAAACGGTCGTATTGGTAAATATACAGCTAATACTTTATCTATATTAAGATCTATATATAAATAATATAAACCGTATGTCACATGAGAAAAGGGAAATACAAAATAAGGATGACACAAACACCGCCCCGAGCCGGAAATCAGGTTATGCGTCCCACTTCCGGCAAATAAACAGCGCTAGCCGCGAGCGAGCTTCCGGGTCAACTGCTACCGTAAATTAAAGAGGTTAACAGATGAATATTCTGCATAAAATGTTCGTTTTATACGCGATTAAATGTGACGAATTACGCTACGTGATACAACAATTGAAATTACAAAAAGAAAAATGCGAATTCAAATTAATTCGCTAAATGTCTCAAATTAATTCGACAATAAAAATCATACTAATAAGAAGGGTGAAAAAAGAGATGATGGGAGATACGCTCCTATCATCTCTTTTTTCAAATCTGACATAACAATGGGTGTTATACTTAGTTATAAATGCCTTATACTTACAATTACTCCAATATCTCTGATTATTGATAGGTATATGGAGTTTTGTTAGAACCCTTATTTTCTACCATGTAATTTTATTTATTGCAAGGCAGAGGTGATTTTTTTTTATTTGAAAAATTATGTTTAGTACACATCTGTGACACTCTTTATTTTTGCTGTCAGAGCGTGTTGGAGTATGGTCACGTGATCAACACGTACCGGATGCGAGATGTAATTGAACAAGCCAAAAATATGTTATTGTTATATCAGAAAAACCAAGAGAAAATATGTATCTTATAATTTACTCCTAGACTGGTCGAGCTTATCCACTTTATAGACTGCTATATAGCTAATAAATTATGACACTACGAAAATAAATACCATTTTCTTATGTCTATGATTAATTTACTTATTTCTAGAGAATACTAGAGATCCGCCCCGGCTTGGCGCGGGTGCAATGTAGATACTAATATGGGGCAGTAAATAATACATATAAACCTACCTCTTGAATCACTCTATTTAGTGATGAAAATTGTATTAAATTCCGTTGAGTAGTTTAAAAGATCTAAGCGAACAGACAGCGCAACGGAAGCCACTTATCTTTTTACATATACGAGTACTATGTAAAGAAGATAATAATAAGAAAACAAAGACACATTATTAAGCCTCCAATGTTATAGGACAGCCTTGCTTGTATGTGTGAAAAGAAAAATTCGATCTCCGATACAAAATAAGCAATTAGCTGATCGACTTTCTATGGAAGGTCAAAACTTTTATTTTCTTTCGATGTATATTCCTTGGAGATAGTTGTTCAGGGGCATGATCATGCCCCTTAATATTATTTCGTAGATTTGTAACAACCGGTATAGGCGTAAATACAAACGAAACGAAACAGAAACAAAACATTTTCAATACACCAAGCACGGAACAAAGGAAAACTTTGGGTCCTGCCAAACATTTTGAAGTTCCAGCGAAAATGAATATTGATTGAGGGAACAGGGAAAACCATTATACATATGTAAATTTATATTCTAAAGGCTGTTTTTTTTTCTTTTAGGGTTAAATGAATGAAAGAAGGAACTCCTATGCCATAAAAATGCTACCTAACACAAAAAAGTTAAGTTTTGTTATTATAGGGGAAGTTTTAAGTTGTTTATTGTGATTCAATTAACGATTTTTACTTTTAATACAGATTTTATTTTAAAAATGATGTATTGGAAAAGAAAAAAGAAACACGCATAAAAAGTAAAACGTGAAAGTGATAAATAGTTGCATTTTATTTTCTAAAATCGTTAAATGCAGTGTAATGGCAAATAGTAAATGGCAATAACCTTGAAAAGCTGATACTAATAGTTCGCGTGGCAGGAGTAAGACCTAGAGGCAAACCACCAACCCGCTGGACTAATCCACTCCTGGATGGCTTGAAGTACCATACCCATGCATTCACTTGGTCCAGAACAGTTCGGTTTGGAAACGCTTTGTCGCCGGTGCATATTACGATGGTCATGACCCTCATCATGAGAAAAACAATGCAGTTGCCGAGATTTTCCCCTAAGATTTGTATTTTTTCAAAGAAACTGTACAAAGTGCATGATAGGCTCCTGTTACTCTAACTCATATCCAATTGGTGAAGTATCCCATCGTATTAAAATACTAACTATGTATTGAGTTTCTAGAATAGAATAGAATAACCTTTATTGTAACACTTAGACACACACACAAAACAATATAAAATAAAATTATTAAAAAGTACAAAGAATAAAAGATCGGTGCTATCAGTGTTACAAAAGGTGACGGCTTAGCGTTACGCTGGACTAGGGATGCCCTAATCCAATACTGATTCTAGGACAGTCAACCAAAACATCGTGCAAACTTCGCCTCTCCAAATTAGCAGAACTTCCCACTTAGCGTATGTATACAATGCTTTGTTGATCAGTTGCGAGAGGAGCAACTTTGTTACATTAATTTCATTAATCTAACGTTGATTGGATACTGCGATCTCGTCAGTTGCTAGTTTTATTTGCAATATGTCTAACTACACCTAAATGTTTGGCGCACGAAAGGTTCCGTACCGTTATCTATAAGTTTAAAATTATTAAAAATATTTTTAATATATAATGTAATTAAAAAAATTACTTTTTGAGATTTTTCCTTTATCTGTGCTATAAGACGTTGCTTTGTACCAAATTTCAAGTTCTCAGTTCACGGGAAGTACCCTTCAGGTTTTGGTTCCCTTGGAAACGTCGAAAATTTGCGTCATAAACGGCCGTACCTTTTGATTGCTTTGGCTTAGAAGATATTTTTTTTACAGCTTCAAGGGACAGTAAACCTGATATTTGATATGAATTTCAGCTTGATAACTTCACGCGTGCCTCTCTATCGCTTGTTCCGCGCTCTCGCTTGCACACGGAACGTGACACTTTTTCGTGCGTGCAGCCGGCGTTCATCGATTGATAAGACGTTATCACGTCAAAAAAGTGGGATTAAAATCATGACCTTACTTCTTACTCTTACTTAATTTAGTCAGGTGACACACTTATCTCATATACTAAATTGGGATAAGCATAAGTAGAAAAAACTTCGCTTAAATCTACTGGTAGAGATAGAGTGAAAACTAAACTAATAAATAAGTTTTAAAAAAGGGGTTATGAAATCTTGTGATTTGAGGATATTATATTATCTTAAGTAGTTTTCTGACGTACGATCTCGTTTCAGAGCCAAATGAACTAGGTTCTACGAATGTAATCCGAAGGCTATAGAGCTCAGCGAGATCCACCTCCAGCCAGAATAATTGAATTGACTCTGGAATACTCTGGTCGCAAAACATTGAACATATAAAAGTAAAGCTCTGTGCGTAACCAAAAAATATTGTTGTGTACATAAAATATACCTACATAACGTTAAAGGGAAATAAACAATATTATTATTATATTATTATAACTAGATTTCGTCTTTACTGTCGATCCCTCAGGATCAGTACTTTTTTTCTGGTATAAAGTGTACCTTATGTCCTTCTCCGTACCCCAAATAACGTGTATGCAAAACTTCATAATGATGTACAGTAGTAAAGGCGTAAAAGCGTAGCAATCGAACAAACTCACTTTCGCATTTATAATATTAGTTAGGATTAGGAAGGATGTATCTGTCTGGGTAATATCGTAGTTTATTTTACACTTGGTTTTCTATATTTAATACACAATGTATGTTGTGTAGACAAATATATTTTAAGCAACCTTAATAATTAGTAAAAGCTTAGTTATTAAGGTTGCAAAAACATTTTTATGGGCATGGATCATAGCAGCAATAAAAAAAAATATTATAATCTACAATTTTTTGCTACCCATTAATACGAAAACATTTTTCTCAGTCAGAATTAAGATCATGATTGTTGAAAATCTTCCGATAATTTATGTCGACCAAAGTCTGTGTATGAAGCTTTATTTCCACATACACAATATTCTGTGCCTCAGCTCAGACAGATTTTAGTGTTCATGAAATTATCATTAACTAACAGCATGAGATTTGTTTACGTAGACAGAATTACTAGAGTTTTAGTAACGCGATAACTTTGAATTAGATAGAATGTTTTAAAGCAAAAGTTTAAAAGAGTATTAAAAAGGCTTTTGCAAATTTTTACACAAAGGTATTTTGTTAAAAATATATAAGCTGGGGAAAAAGTACTGTTCCCGAGGTATCGATATTGACAAGAACAGAGCCGCGTCGAAAGCTAATAATGTAATAAACGCGATAAAACAGTAATAATTTTTTAATTGAAATATGCTAAGAATTGAAATTAGAATATCAAAGCGTTTGCTTCGTTCTACCCTGCAGCATCAAACTGATTAGCTGCCACGAACATTCACTGCAACTTGACGTTTTACAGCTCTGGTTCAGACCAGAATAGTTTTAGACTGAATAAACTACAATTTTACTGGTTATTTGCATGTACTTTTGATCTAAAAGTTTAGTTTATAAGTATATCTATCCTATTGCTAAGATTAGCAGATACTCCGAAGTATCCCACTTGTATATAGGTAGGTATAAGTAGAATAAGATTTCAGAGTAAATTTTTTGCTATACAGGGTTTTTCAAGTGTTATGTTTTTGCATTCATAATGCTATTTTGGTATATTCTTATTAAATTAAAAAATAAAATATGGTAAAACTAGCTTTCAGTTTCCGGGAAAAGAAGTACCCCTCCCCTGCCTTTAACAACTATAACTTTTATATCTGAAGGAGATTTTTGTTTAGATATATATTTTATTCGCGAATGTGTTAAATTTCGAAAGCTTTAATAAAGTACAAAAAAAATTGTAAGCAATATGCTGTAACATTCCTACCCTTACCTTATTTTTCCTATCACCCTTTATCCCATGTAACATTTATGAAAACTAATTTTCATAATTTAGACAAGCGTAATCGTCGTCATGGCCAGAAAATGTGATGGTCTATTTGTCTTACAAGGACCCGTACGTTGTGTTTTATTTAAATCAGTTACGAAGTAGTTATTTAGTACATAAAATACATTTGATTTAAGGAATGCACAAATATGATGCAGTCATGATGAATGATGCAGAAATATGATGGGGTCTTACAGGTCATGTTATAGTAAATAAAATATACATATAATATTCAAGTTAAACTAAGCCATAAAAAACCAATTTAAACTCCAAAACTCCATCTAGAAGAAAATGTATTGAGGCAGGTCATAAGACCTGTAGAATTCCTATAAAAAAATTGGATATATGCGGGTCTCCCATCCATCCTAGCAACCCGCCCACACTATAGCCAGTTTCAAGACAGAATTGGAGGGTGCTGATGTTCCACATGCACCTGGCTATAAGTGTCCTGCAACCTGGCTAATCGACCTTGTAACCTAGATTCCCTAGACCCTATTTCCTATCCTACTTCGTCTGCAGACGTCTTTAACCTACTTTTCCTAAGCCTACGCTACGCCGGTGACTCTTCCAGATCACCTAGTTCTAGATTTATAATTACAGCTATCAATTCCAGGCTCAAAACCTCATTCTTTCGACAATAGTCCCTAGAACTGCGGCTGTCTACAGTTAGCTTCCCTCGCTGCGGCTACTGCCGTATCTAGACGAAAGCCTTAAGCTTTGAGTGGAAAATTGTAGCTACTATGTCGTATGACTGCAAAATAATTATAATTAAATTAATCGAGTAATAGTGATATGGTGGAGTCTACAAAAATCACCAGACGCTCTAACTAATAAAATAAATTTAGTAATAGCTTCTGATAATTTAAGAAATGTTTCATAAAGCAAGTGTCAGGGTAAGGGCTTGATGAAAATACGTCCCTATCAAACACCTAGTACTATTTCAGATCAATTATAATATTGACATGATCTCCAGCTAGACATCAAGACATTCACACGAAATAAATACTTAAACAAATGTATATAATACAGCGACTCATAATCTCTCTTTACAACGTAGACTGGACTGTACAACCTCGCCTTCTGACATTATCACACAATGTTAATTGTCATACAAATATATAAAGAAATATAATAGAAAAATAAAGTTTATAAAATATAAATTTCATACAACCTTTGTAGCGTGATGTTAAATTTACCAGGAGATATCTGCGCAGTCTTGTGAAGATTCGCCCCTACTTCACTAATCACTTAATTTTATATTTAAAATTTATGGCAAAATCTTAATTTTAACATTAATTTTACGCGAGATTTAATACAAATTATTTTAAAGACTCGGAACAACAAGCTTGTCTCCCGTAATTATCGCATTAATAATGATTTTCTATTCTTTTACGTTGTTTTAATTAATTTTCTTTGAGACACTCCCGATTTACTGAAAAATCTATCCGTGCACGAAACTTTAATAAAAATTATTGCTACGACTATGCGTACACGCAACCCAAGCCCAACTACCTGATCCCTTCCACCCCCGTCACTGCCAATCTCCCTGTCTTAGCCACACCCCTAAATTCTCCGAATTTTACTTAATTCACCCTGAATGGCTAAGGCAAATATAGCTATCCTTTTCTTTTATTGATAAATGCCCCTCCTTAGAACATTGAGTCAAAGCGAGTTTTATTCGATAATTGTAAAGCACAGTATTATTATATAAGTATATAAATAAAAAAATATACGATGAAAATTCTGTAAATGACTGTGTCTGTTACAATGCCTATTGTATATACAACGTTTAAATTTACTCTCGATGTTCCCGTGACGGGGTGACTCCCCCCTTCGAAATGAACAAATTTTCCTGTAGGAACAATGATGGGAACTCAAATAAAAATTCGTCATTCCTATACAAACTGGCCGGGCGACAGAACTCTTTTGTACGGAAATGCCGATGTTTTTTGAGTTCCTATTATTGTTCTTATAGGAAAAGTTGTTCATATTGATAGTCTGAGTCACCCCTTTAAGGAAACGTCGAGGAGTCATTTATACGCTGAATTATTATTTATGACTGTACGTATATTGACTGGAATATTAAAATCAAGGATTTTAATAAAACTGTAGCCAACTTCAAAACTGAACTTCTTCAGTACTCGTAAAACAATAATGGAGTGGATGGCACAATGTTTGGTCTGTTATAATTAGACTTATATAATTTGATATCAACTAACTAAAAAAACACTTGCAAAAAACAAATAAGGATTACTTAGTAACATTGTAAAAATGCGCCATGATCAATGATAAGCTACCCTCTATATTATTATATTATTTGACTAACTTTATATAATAAACCGTTTATACATTTTTAATTTTTCGATGCCATATTGTACCTAATATAACTACAGTGCAGTGTATTATTGTAAAAGCTAATATAATGTGCAATATGAAATGTAACTAAGTAACAAGTAATAACTAAGTATTTATACTTAGTTCAAATTCAATTCATTTATTGCAGTGTTTTACTTATAAGTAAAACACTTAGGCTGGATCATATTGTGTAATTTTTTCTTATTATTTCCAGTTGACTGCAGACATGAAAACTGTAAAGTTTTTAAAACGATAGGGTAAATATAATAAAAAGAAGTCGATAAAACGATAAAACCGTAATAAGTGATTTAATTTAAACTGTATACGTACAGTCGACAGCACGTCAAGTTACCCTTATAAATATATCTACAAGTATACTACTGTGGAATGCACTAATTTCTTGGAAAAGGACTGCGAATCTATGTCAAAGCCAATCACAGGGCAGCATGCGCGAGCGCTTCCTCATTATTGGATGTTTTTTCGGGTGCCGGGGATGCAGGGGGGTTTGTTTATGTGTGCTAATGCCGATTGCTTTGTTGTTTTGTTTGTTATTGTTAGTCTAGTCTGAGTCATCGAAGTGCAAACGGCTTTTTTCGTTACCGGTCAAGCTCATTTGTTGTGTAGTGCAATATGGCGCCTCAATTAACACCTGTGCAAAGGCAAACGATAATTGCGCTAAGGGAGAGTGGCCTCCGAATAAAAGACATAGAACGCAGAACTGGAATTACAGTGAGTGTATATTATATTTATTTTATAGTGATTAATTTGAATACAAAATAGACCAGGTCTATAACACAATTTGTTAGATTCATGTCATACAGAATAATCATCATAAATAGCTAGTTCGATTTGTGTGATTTGTCCGTATATATTTATTTATCGTAACTTTAACTTTATCGTATAACTATTGGTGACAAAAACTTTTTTTAAGTATATGTTTTTGGTCCAAACATATTTTCCATTAAATTCATTTGTCTCTTCTTATGATCATGTTTTTGTTTAATGATAAATTATACATTTATTTCAGTTAGATTCTCATATACTTACTCTGATTTGTCTTAACTACTTGAAAGCAATAATAAATAAAATAATAAATATATACGGACAAATCACACAGATTGAGCTAGCCCCAAAGTAAGTTCGAGACTTGTGTTATGGGATACTAACTCAACGATACTATATTTTATAACAAATACATTTAAAGATACACATCCAAGACCCAGGCCAATCTGAAAAAGATGATTTTCCATCTTGACCTGGCCGGGGATCGAACCCGGTCACTCCGTGTCGCAGGCTGGCGTGTTGACCGCTGCGCCACGGAGCTAGCATTGAAATATATATTTTTTAATTTTCTTTCCTTTTTTATTTTAGAGAAAAACAATAAACTTTTGGGTAAAGCGGTATTAAGAAACCGACGGAGATTTATCCGCTTATCACCGGGCGCTCTACCAGCGAGCGACCACGGCAGAGCAAGACGCGGAAATCGTGTCCGCTCATACTTCCAACCCATTTCTACCTACTCAGTCGACGGCTTCAGAATATAGTGTAAGTAAAACCCTTTGTATCCTGTTTTTGAATAATGTCATCATCCGGCTGCGTGTGTATTTGTTTTCTGGTTTTTTACCCAAAGGGTAAAAACGGGATACTATTAATATCGCTCCGCTGTCCGTCTGTCTGTCTGTCCATCTGTCACCAGGCTGTATCTCATGAACCGTGATAGTAAGACAGTTGAAATTTTCACAGATGATGTATTTCTATTGCCGCTATAATAACAAATACTAAAAAATAGAATAAAATAAATATTTAAGGGGGCTCCCATACAACAAACGTGCTTTTTAGGGTTCCGTACCCAAAGGGTAAAAACGGGACCCTATTAATTTCGCTCCGCTGTCCGTCTGTCTGTCCGTCTGTCACCAGGCTGTATCTCATGGACCGTGATAGTTAGACAGTTAAATTTTTTTAAAGATGATGTATTTCTGTTGCCGCTATAACAACAAATACTAAAAAAATTAATAAAATAAATATTTAAGGGGGCTGACATACAACAAACGTGATTTTTTTTGCTTGTTTTCGCTCGATATTGATAACGGCAACATGTAGACGCTTGAAATATTCACAGAATATTTAGTAACATGTTCGCCTTCCTTTTCTTCCTTACTAATATTATAAATGCGAAAGTGAGTTTGTTTGTTTATTTGTTTGTTTGTTACGCTTTCACGCCGTAACTACTGATCCGATCATCATGAAATTTTGCATACAAGTTATCTGGAGTGCGGAGAAGGACAAAGGCTACCTTTTATCCCGGGAAAAAGTACTGTTCCCGAGGGATCGACATTGACGCGGGCGGAGCCGCGGGCGAAAGCTAGTAATGAAATAAATATAAAATTAATATTAAACTTCCATACAACAGACATGATTCTTTGATGTTTTTATATATCGGTACGGAACCCTTCGCGAGCGCCGTCGCTTCCGTGCGCGAGTCCGGCTCGCGCTTGGCCGGTTTTTGATATATACGCGCGATGCGAACAGTGATGGGAGCGGCTTGCGTCTCGGCCGGGATAATCGTAGCCACAAACAAAAATTCTTGCTACGAAATCGCAACGAAATGCGAATGCCCTACGAAATCGGTGCTATTGTTTAATTTGTTACAAAATATTTTTTATGGGTTAGGTAGTTTATACTCAAGGTAAATTCAGTCGTATTAGTTTACGAAATTAGTCTTTAAGCCGGGTCACTAGCGAGTGTTTTTGTCGATTGTATAGAGTAAAACACGCGCTGGAGATCTACTTTAAAAAACACATGTTATCGTCATTGCACTCTGTGCTCAAGCCTATTAGTTTGATAGAGGACCAGAGACAGTTAGCGATTGAATAATAAGTTTTTATGTAAAAATAACGAAGCGCTTCTAACTGTAAGATATAGTATTATTATACGTATATAATCACGTCATTATCCCTTACGGGGTAGACAGAGCCTAAGACCATAAGACCTAAGGCGCCACACTTAGCATATTGATGGGGTATAGTAAGTAACGGAATCAAATAGTGATGGGTTGCTAGCCGCTTCGCTTATATGATTCCGTAGAATTTTGTCCATTCCCTCGACCGGATTATACGGTTTGCCCGGAAAGAGGAGCAGCTGGCACATTCTAAGTTTTTGTTTTCTCCCAGATCAGCATAGAAGAGATTGTTATTTTCAACTTTATTCTGTTTCATTCTTTACCTTACCCGGCTATTTATTTTCAATTGTTATTTAAATTTATTAGTTACTAGCTTTCGCCCGCGGGTCCACCCGCGTCAATGTCGATCCCTCGGAAACAGTACTTTTTCCCGGGATAAAAGATAGCCTATGTCCTTCTCCGTACTCCAGAGAACTTGTATGCAAAATTTCATGATGATCGGTTCAGTAGTTAGGGCGTGAAAGCGTAACAAACAAACAAACTCACTTTCGCATTTATAATATTAGTAAGGATAAGGATAAGGATTATGGCCCATAGTAAAATTATCTATTACCGATAATAAATTGAAAAGCTAGGGGGGACAGGTCTGCTCGGCCTCTTTGAAACTACTGTGTATAATGTAAAATATTATCATTGCACACTCGATCGCTGACATAATATGTTCCAAAAAAGAATCCTTACTAATATTATAAATACGAAAGTGAGTTTGTTTGTTTGTTTATTTGTTTGTTTGTTTGTTACGCTTTCACGCCGTAACTACTGATCCGATCATCATGAAATTTTGCATACAAGTTCTCTGGAGTACGGAGAAGGACATAGGCTATCTTTTATCCCGGGAAAAAGTACTGTTTCCGAGGGATCGACATTAAAAAAATAAATAAATAAAAAAGATAGAGAAGAAAGATAGATCCTTTAAAATGTGATTTAACGTGAAAAAGCCTGCAAAGGTCTATTTTCTGAATAAACGTTTTGATTTTGATTTTTGATTTTGACTAACCAAACGCCAGTCTGACTTTCATATAGAACTAGCTGAAATGTAAATTTTCACCTCAACCCATTGCTCCACATTGACGTAAAAAAAGGTCGAACAATCAAACACACGTCTTTTCATATTTATAATATCCGTATGGATTTCGCATATTATTTAGTTTGGCCAAATAGTTTTGGTGATGGGGGCGGTAACCGAGCTGTTGTCAGTTTTTGGCCATTCTCTTAACTAATATAATTTTATTATTATAAAATTTAAATATGTAATATAGTGAACTGATATAAATTGATGTGATTTTATATAGATGAAATATTATTTTTAATGTTGACATTATTAATTAGAAAAAAAAACCTAAATAAATATTTCAAAATGTGTAGTTTGTTATAAGTTTCACGTGTATGTGTATGTGTGTGTTTGTCTACGGAGAATCGATTTGGATAATTATTTTTTGTTGGAAAGGTGTTTTATTCGAGAGTGTTTTTGGCTATATGTTTTAGCAAAATTGGTCCATCCGTTTAATTTTAAGAGCGATTTTAGTGTCCTGGGATTACGAAAACTTTTAATTTTACTTGTATTTATTTAGAATTGTTGTTTCAGATATCAAAAGATACTGTGCGACGTCGTCTAGCTGCAGGTGGACTTAAACACCGCACCCCAGCGACAAAAATCCTATTAAATAGAGCCTACGCTGACGCCCGGATTAGTTTTTGTCTCGAATATTGCCTATAACTTCGACTGGGAGAATAATATTGTAATTTTTGTTAATGAAAAAACATTTAAATCCGACAAACATGGCAGGAAAATATTATGGAGGCGAGATAACGAAAGGTGTAAGGTAATAAATGTGCTACCAAATAAGTTAAGCGGTAGGATAAGTTTAGGCTACTGGGGCTGGATGAGCTCAGCTGGCCCCATAGGAAAAGTTGTTCATATTGGTGGGCTGAGTCACCCCGTTAAGGGAATGTCGAGGGTCTATTTACACGGTGTATAGGTCTAGTGTCGGAATAAATACTTCGACTTCATTAAAACAAGCTTTACTTATTTGTTAGAACATTTATTACCTTGCGGTATAAACTTCGCTACCATAGTGAATACTTACACAGAATTGTCTGAAACAATCCTTTAAATATTTGAATTGTATGTTGATTACATTGATGACACTTAACTGTAAAGTTATTAGAAATAAGATTTTTACGTTTGTTAATTTTTCTTCTTTTTATAAAAAATAATAGATTGATTATATTTACATGATTATTTTGTTTATTTACATTTAAAAGAATTCTGGTAGTGTCAAAGAGTTATAATTGTTCTTGTAAGCAAATATATTTAAAAGATTCTTTTTTTATCATAGCTGTGATTTTTTTTTGTGCAAGCAAATGTTAAAATAAAGATTGCAATTTATCAGTTCTTTTGCTTTTATTTATAAAAATACTTTGTCCCTTGTTTAATAATCCTATCCTTAATACCTATTCCTTTATAGATCGATAGGGATTCCGCTTTGTCAATAGCGTTGAAAAGTGTGAAAGTTATATTTTCTATTTTTAGAACTTTCAGTTTTAAAAGTAAAACCCTTTCTTCATTAAATTCCTGGTTCGATTGAAAATTACACAGTTTGCTGATTTACATGTGCTTTAGTCCACTTTGTTATTACTTGAGTCGATCTTGGCTCCCAAAATGAAAGATCGCCAGAGACTTCTATTCTACGCGATGATTCGCGTGGTATTTATGCTTAACAATTTTAATACACTACGAAGTTCAGTCATTTTATGTCTAGTAATCATAAAATAATTTATTGTGTATGTATTACCACAAACACGAGAGGCGAGCTCCGTGGCGCAGTGGACACGCCCGCCTGCGACACGAGGGCCCCGGGTTCGATCCTCGGTCAGGTCAAGATGAAAAATGATCTTTTTCAGATTGGCCTGGGTCTTGGATGTTTATCTATATATGTATTTGTTATAAAATATAGTATCGTGGAGTTAGTATCCCATAGCACAATTCTCGAACTTACTTTGGGACTTGCTCAATCTGTGTGATTTGTCCGTATATACTATTTAATATTTAAAAATATCAACTTTCGTATTAATAAAATTTAATTAATAATGCCAAAACATACTTACTTGTCCTTCAATCTGCGCGGTTTACTATTTTACGTTAGATACAGTATTTTTTGTATTCATGTCATTTACAACGTTACTCAAAAAGTAAAAATTATAGTATTCTCAACAAATGCTGTGCACTGATGCTATTACACTAAAATTCAAACTTGGCTGACCAGATTTGTAACAGAATTGTAAGCGCAAGTCGCCGCAGGGTTTAGTATTTTTAATTGCTTTACTAATCAAAAGTAAAACCTATATATAGTTGTAAATATCTTATTTAGGCATAATATGATTTTGGTCTGGTCTGCATACATTTTTTGAATAGAGATTACATTAAGTAATTATTTAGATAGCGAAATATTACTTTATTTGATATTACACATCCTAAGGCGTTGCAATGAGTAAAGTGATATTATAACAAGAGTCAATTTAAGAAAACTCTTGCGCGCATACGCGGTGCACACGCACAAGCATGAATTATTATACACACACAAGCGTTCGACGGGCGCGACGATGCCTACGTCATCCGCTCTGCGCATGAGACGAAACGACAAAAATATATTGTATTCATTCGCACGTAGCGCGGAACAAAATTTTCGCACGGTCCAAAGTTCAAACAGGGTAACTTGACGTGCTGTCGACTGTACTTTAATCTACTCTTTAGGAATTCAAAATTGTTTTTTAGTCTTACCCTACAGCGTCGACCGGCAAGCTTGCTTTGCCACAATAGGATTACAGCATCTCAGGTTACTTATAGTTTAGTAGGCTCTACAAACACGGGGTGGTAAACTAATTTATCTACTTTATAGACTTTATTAAAGGGAATTCACTTATTTTTAATGAAACAATTTTTAATTTATTATAATATAATGAATGTGTGAAATTGATATGTAACGAATGTCATAAATATAATCAATAAATAAAAGATAAACTTAGACTGATTATTCAATCTTCTATCTTTTAAGCTGGTATGGGAAAAAAGAAAAAAAAACGTAGTATGTGCCAGCTGCTTCTCTTTCCGTGCAGAAGGTAGAAGCCGGTCAAGGGAATGGGCGAAAATCTAAAGAATCATGACAATAGGCGACGCGGCTAGCAACCCATCACTATTTTGATTCCGTTCTCCACCTCACCAATACGCTAAACATGGCGTTTCGGTCTTATGACTTTAGGTCTTAGGACTAAAGACATAAAAAAATAACAGCTGTCTTCTTGCATAACATTTTTTTAGTTTTTTCGAAATTGATGACGTACACATTTCAGAACATATACCTACTTATAAATAATGTTTTCGTTTAACATTGCGTTTATTACATTATTTAAAACTCTAACTAAGTAGACTAAGTTGACATTTGTCAACTCGACTAGCTTCGTGGCGCAGCGGTCAACATGCCAGCCTGCGACATGGAGTGCCCGGGTTCGATCCCCGGCCAGGTAAAATGGAAAATGATCTTTTTCAGTTTGGCCTGGGTCTTGGATGTGTATCCATATATGTATTTGTTACTAGCTGTTGCCCGCGGCTCCGCCCGCGTTAGTGTCGATCCCTCGGGAGCAGTAGAATTTCCCGGAATCAAACATACCCTATGTCCTTCCTCGGGCCTCACACCTCCATACCAAATTTCATTCAAATGAGTTCAATGGTTGAAGCGTAAAAAAACGACAGACAGAGTTACTTTCGCATTTATAATATTAGTATTAGTATGGAAGTCTGGATATTTTTTATACTACTAAGTCCAGAAATGAGAAAATTTCCATAAAACCTTTACCCATTTTACCCCTTTAGGGGCGAATTTTGTCCATTTCACCCACATATATCTTTTTTAATTGTAATCGAGAATATACCTATTTAATTTCATACTTCATAGTCCAGAAATGAGAAAATTTCCAATTTCCAAACAAACTTTACCCCCCTTCTGGGGGATTTTTTTCCAGTTGACCTACACAGATATTTTTCAATTGTAATCGTGAATTTATTTACCTATTTACATACTTCTAAGTCTAGAAATAAGTAAATTCCTATACAATCTTTACCCCGCTATTTTACCCCTTCAGGGGAAAATATCGTCCATTTTACCTACACAGATAATTTTAATAGTAACCTAGAACTTATATGCCTAAATTCATACGTCTAAGTCCAGAAATGAGAAAATTTCGATACAAAGTTTATAAAAAATAAAAAATTATATTTATATTAATTTATTTTTAAAAATTATACCAACCACCCACCCCCATTTTACCCCTTAAGGGGGAAATTTTGCAAATTTCATCTACCCACACACATCTTTTTTAATTTTAATCGAGAACTTATAATACCTACTTTCATACTTCTAAGTCCAAAAATGAGAAAATTCCATATAAATTTTACCTCTTTAGAAGTTAAATTTCTTAAAAATCCTTTCTTAGCGCTCTCTCACATCATTATAAGAACCCCTGTACCAAATTTCAAGTTTCTAGGCGCAGCAGTTTCGGTTGGTTTGCCGTTTGCCCGCGGCTACGCCGCCGCCGTTAGTGTCCATCCCTCAGGAACAGTTTGGACCCTTAAAAGGGTGACTCAGGTCATCAACATGAGCAACTTTTTCTATGGGACCAATGCTGGGAACTCAAAAAAAAATTCGTCATTTCCATAAAAAAGAGTCCCGCCGCCCGGCCAGTTTGTATGGGAATGACGAATTTTTTTTTTGAGTTCCCAGCATTGTTCCCGTAGGAAAAGTTGTTCATTTTGATGGTCTGAGTCACCCCTTTAAGGGTCCAAAACTATAAAAAATTCACCGTGTATATTTGCAGGCAAACTAATGCTTTGAGTTCATTCAAATGACGATAACTTTTTTTTTAATGAACCGATTTTGATGAAACAAACTTTAGAGGTTTTGCTGAGTTAAAACAAAGCAATTAGTGACAGTTTGAAGTAAATCGGTTCAGTATTTTCGGAGATAATCGTGATCATACATACAGACAGACAGACAGACAGACAGACAGACAGACAGACAGACAGACAGACAGACAGACAGACAGACAGACAGACAAAAAATTCGAAAAAAATTTTTTGCTTTCTATTATTCTTTTTCGGTGTCCCTCGATCCATTTCAGTCAAAAATTCTAAATGTACAGACAAAATATTTTTACTGTTTTATTATATGTATAGAAGATAAAATATAGTATCGTTGAGTTAGTATCCCATAACACAAGTCTCGAACTTACTTTGGGGCTAGCTCAATCTGTGTGATTTGTCCGTATATATTTATTTAACTTACAACAAAAGCTAACTTAGTCTACCTGCGTACATGAAAATCGTAAAGTTTTCGAAACGTTACTTGTAAAAATCCTAATCCTAACTTCCTAACTAATATTATAAATACGAAAGTGAGTTCGTTTGTTTGTTTGTTACGCTTTCAAGTTGTAACTAGAAAACCGATCATCATGAAATTTTGCATACATATTATCTGGGGTACGGAGAAGGACATAGGGTATATTTTATCCCGGGAAAAAGTACTGTTCTCGAGGGATCGAAATTGATGCGGGTGAAGCCGCGGGCGAAAGCTAGTAATATTATAAATGCGAAAGTAAGTTTGTTTGTTACGTTTTCAAGTTGTAACTACTGAACCGATCATCATAAAATTTTTGCATACACGTTATCTGGGATACGGAGAAGGACATAAGGTATATTTTATCCCGGGAAAAAGTACTGTTCCCGAGGGGATCGATATTGACAAGGACGGAGCCGCGTCGAAAGCTAATAAAAAAGGTAATAAGTTATTTAATTAAAATAAACTAAGAATTGAAATTAGAATATCAAAGCGTTTGCTTCGTTCTACCCTGCAGCATCAAACTGATTAGCTGCCACGAATATTCACTGCAACTTGACGTCTTACAGCTCTGGTTCAGACCAGAATAGGTTTAGAGTGAATAAACTACAATTTTACTGGTCATTTGCATGTACTTTTGATCTAAAAGTTTAGTTTATAAGTATATCTATCCGTATTGCTAGGATTAACAAATACTCCGAAGTAAACGTAGGTAGGTATACGTAAAATAAGATATAAGAGTATTTTTTTTGCTATACAGGGTATTTTAAGTATTATATTTTTTGCATTCATAATGCTATTTAGATATACGCTTATTAAATTAAGAAATAAAATATGGTAAAACTAGCTTTCGCCCGCGGCTCCGCCCGCGTCAATGTCGATCCCTCAACAGCATTTCCCGGGAAAAGAAGTACCACTGTGTCTCTCTCTGTACTCCAGATAACGTATACCTATGCAAAATTTCATAATGATCGATTCAGTAGTAGAGGTGTGAAATTGTAACAAACAAACTCACTTTCGCATTTATATTAGTTAGAAAAATTTCAAGCGGGCGGGATTTAAAACTGCGACATAGACTTAAGGTCGCAGGTTCAAATCCCGGCCGCTTGAAATTTTTTTCACCATATTTTATTTCTTAATTTGATAAGACTATACAGGGTTATTTTAAAAACGAATAACTTAGCATGACTAGATTGAAAACATCATAAACAACAAGTTTTGTTCTACAACTTTTGATAATTTCATATAAAATTTAAATATCAATTTATTTTTTCGGTTAAATGTTAAGAACTCTACGCGCATTGTAAAGTAAGATTATGCGCGAGCTTTGCGTCGTCCTTTTATTTACATAGGCTGTCAATGACCTGTCGTGACTTTGTACTGATTTAGGTATTATTGTAGATCAAGTAAACTTTCATAGCGATTGAATTACTAAAAACAATCGGCCAAGTGCGTGTCGGACTCCCGCACGAAGGGTTCCGTTCCAATATTTATAATAAGTTTAACATTATCAAAGAATTTTTTGCTATATTTTGTAACTACAAATTAGTGCTTTTCATAGATTTACCTTTATCTATGCTATAAGACATTGCTTCGGACCAAATTTCAAGATTCTGAGTTCACGGGAAGTACCCTGTAGGTTTTGATTCCGTTGCGAATGTCCCAATTTTTCGGCATAAACGGCTGTATCTTATGATTGCGTTAGCTTAGAAGTTAGATTTTTACAGCTCCAAGGGACAGTTGACCTGATATGTGATATGAATTTCAGCTTGATACCTCAACGCATTTCTGAGAAAAATATCTTGACAGACAGTAAGACAGACAGATTGACAACAAAGTGATCCTTTATGGGCCCTTTTTTTTTCTTTTGAGGTACGGAACCCCAAAAACTGTAATTATTTATTTATTTTTACATGAAAGGATTAGTTTCATAATGTGTATGAACAGAAGATGCACAAAGAAAGTTTTTATTAAAAAAATAAAAGCTGTCGATCTGTCTGTCTTACTGTCTAAGACAGACAGATCGAAAACAAAGTGATCCTTTATGGGTTCTGTTTTTTTTTTTTCCTTTTGAGGTACGGAACCCCAAAAACTGTAATTATTTATTTATTTTTACATGAAAGGATTAGTTTCATAATGTGTATGAACAGAAGATGCACAAAGAAAGTTTTTATTAAAAAAATAAAAGCTGTCGATCTGTCTGTCTTACTGTCTAAGACAGACAGATCGACAATAAAGTGATCCTTTATGGGTTCTGTTTTTTTTCCTTTTGAGGTACGGAACCCCAAAAACTGTAATTATTTACTTATTTTTAGATGAAAGGATTAGTTTCATAATGTGTATGAACAGAAGATGCACAAAGAAAGTTTTAATTAAAAAAATAAAAGCTGTCGATCTGTCTGTATTACTGTTTAAGACAGACAGATCGACAACAAAGTGATCCTTTATGGGTTCTGTTTTTTTTTTCCTTTTGAGGTACGGGACCCCAAAAACTGTAATTATTTATTTATTTTTAGATGAAAGGATTAGTTTCATAATGTGTATGAACAGAAGATGCACAAAGAAAGTTTTTATTAAAAAAATAAAAGCTGTCGATCTGTCTGTCTTACTGTCTAAGACAGACAGATCGACAACAAAGTGATCCTTTATGGGTTCTGTTTTTTTTTCCTTTTGAGGTACGGGACCCCAAAAACTGTAATTATTTATTTATTTTTAGATGAAAGCATTAGTTTCATAATGTGTATGAACAGAAGATGCACAAAGAAAGTTTTTATTAAAAAAATAAAAGTTTTTATTGCAAAATAAACGAGTTAACTCTAATCTTCTTAAATTAAAATGTTAAATAGCAAAACATACAGAAGCAGAATCTCATATTTCAACGAAATTCAAAAAGGAGTATGTTCTTTCGGTTTTTTACCAACTTCAAAAAAGGAGGAGGTTATCATTTCGGATGTGTTTTTATTATTTTTAATGTTTGTTACCTCAGAACTCCGTTATTTGTGAACCGATTGTTATAATACTTTTTTGTTTGAAAGGGATTTCTTTCAAGTTGATGCCATTTAAATTTAATCACAATTGGTTCAGTAATTTTATTGAAGTCGGTTTTTTTTATATAAAAGATTATTTATGGTTGTTATCTCCTAACTTTTCGTAAACATTATTTTTTTGTTTGATAAAGTATACTTTCAAGTAAGTGCCATTAAATTTAATCACAATGGGTTCAGCAATTTTATTTAAGTCGGTTTTTCTATATGATAATTCATTTATGTTAATTATCTCCTAACTTTTCATAAACATATTTTTTTGTTACAAAGGGTATACTTTCCTATTGGTCACATAAATTTCATTTATTCATTTATTTTCATTTATTCATGTATTACATTGCATTAATTTCACCAGTATTGATTATACATAATGAAATTTTTATCGTTTTGGACCCTTAAAGGGGTAACTCAGACCATCAAAATTAACAACTTTTCATATGGGAACAATGCTGGGAAATCAAAAAATCGACATTCCAATACAAATCGGCCGGGCGGCGGAACTCTTTTGTATGGTAATGACGAATTTTTTTTTTTAAGTTCTTAGCATTGGTAACCTAGTAAACGTTGTTCATATTGATGGTCTGGGTCACCTCTTTAAGGGTCCAAAACGATAAAAAAATTCACCATGTATAAGTCGTTTTTTTTTTTTAACTGAAGATTATTTCAATGCTATTAAGACAACGGCTTAACCCAAATCCGTCAGGTTGATTTATCCGTCGCACAAGCTTGTAGTAAGAGCTCGGCTTCAATTAATGATCTTGAGGTCTGACCGCAGTCCAATCCGGACGAATTGATTCCGGACTAAATTTCTGTTTTGGTCCGAATTAAACTCGAATCACACGGTGGGAAAATAAAAGTTTGTTAAGGCATATGCTAAGTTCTATTTAATAAAACTGGCCAAGTGCGATAAAATATATTCCATACCACCATTTACGTTTAGGTAAATAAATAAATATATAGGGACATTCACACAAATTGAACTAGCCCCATAGTAAGTTATGAACTTGTGTCGTAGGATACTAACTCAACGATACTATACTTTAATAGATAGTTATATAAATAAACATCCAAGACAATCTGAAAAAAATAGTTTTCCATCATGACCTGGCCGGGGATCTAACCCGGGCACCCTCGTGTCGAAGGCTGGTGTGTTGACCGCTGCGCCACGGAGGTCGCCAGAAGGTGCATGCAACCTCTTCCATTTCTTTCGTTAAGTTAACCAAACTTTTTCTTGCACGAACTCTATTGTTCTTTATTATCTGTGACAGTGAAATACACATTTCATGTATGGTAACGTTTTATTTTATATTTATTTTTCTTTGATAATATTTTGTTATTATGTAATAAAACATAAACATATTTTGTGAAAAAATCTAATATCTACTTATTACGATTTTTAAGATACAGCCCGAATAAACAGACGAATGGACGGACGGTCATGGGCTTACAAATAGGGTCCCTTTTTTAGCCCTTTGGTATGGAATCCAAAAAGCCCACTTTTGCTTTGGTTTGGCAACTTAGCTCAGAGCTGGAAGAACAGCAGCTAAAAGAGTAATCCACGACGAATAGCAACTAACTTCACAGTTGTCAGTAACTTTTCAGTATATTTGAAGTAACAACTTCTTATGCGGCGTGGTACACTTTTTGGGATAGGTAAAAAATGTTAGACTCGCGTCAGGACACGTGACCTGATTGAAAATTCGTAAGACAGAAATATCACCTGAGACCGCCGGCGCGGCGTAGGAGAGGAAGTAACATCCCCTCTCTTTCTACCGCGCGGCGAAAATGTATGCCTGCTCCTCGCAGGCCGCTTGTGCGAGTATGCGTGTGTATTTGTACATCCTGCTACGCTAGTACTTCTGTTTTGATAAATAAAGCAATTCGTGCTAAATTATTCCCTAGCTATTCCAAAATATTAAAAAATGCACAACGTCACAGCGGTGACACTCCCTGTACATGTGACTTCAAGTTTCTGTGACCTTGAATCGCAACGTGTAAGCGTAAATCCACTTAGTGCTGGCTCGTTCACCGCCCCGCGCGCCTCTCGATGCCCCCGGGCACATCCAGACACCCACACATAGCAGCAAGCGCTTTTACGTGCACACATACTTAAGTGTCGTTTCTTTTCGTGTAGCGTATATATTTTTTGACAACGTGCCATTCCAAAATGTTCAAGTTTTCACTTCTGCCGGCACTCCCGGTGTGCAACCCGTTGTTTTTAGGGTTTATTCCCTTTAAAAATAAATAATTCAGGGTGGCTCCCATACAACAGACATGATTTTTTTGCCGTTTTTATAGATAACGGTGCGGAACCCTTCGTGCGCGAGTCCGACTCGCACTTGGCCAGTTTTTTTTATTAATTATTGCCGTTTACTACTTCTACACAACTCTCCTCCCGTGTAGACTGTACCTGTGAGACAGCCAGACTGTTTAACATAATTAGTTCCTCATCAGCCGGATTCACTAATTAATCTAACTAACGACATCCGTTTTACTTAATGTCAAGTCTTTGATTAAGTTATAGGGAGATACTAATTTATTTCAAACTAGTTGACTCGGCGAACTTCGTACCGCCTCTTTTTTAGGTAGTCGGGTAAAACGTAGACGTTTTTTTAAATTAAATTGCTTAATACGGTATTATTGCGTATATTATTTTTTTACACCTATCGTTTCAAAAACTTAGCAGTTTTCATGGTCGCAGGTACGAGTATAAAATAATAATAATAAATAAATAAATATATACGGACAAATCACACAGATTGAGCTAGCCCCAAAGTAAGTTCAAGACTTGTGTTATGGGATACTAACTCAACGATACTATATTTTATAACAAATACATATATAGATACACATCCTAGACCCAGGCCAATCTGAAAAAGATCATTTTCCATCTTGACCTGGCCGGGGATCGAACCCGGTCACTTCGTGTCGCAGGCTGGCGTGTTGACCGCTGGGCCACGGAGCTAGTCGTAGTATACTAAGTCGAGATTTGTTTATTAATTTATCTATTTGTCCCGCCAGGACATGAGATGCCATGGCAGACCTGTAAGTCTTTAAACAGACTTCGGACTCAGGTCGGTCGATGTAAGGAAAATCTTTCCAGGTGGGGATTCACAACTAACTTAGACCAATTGTGCGAATGTGGACTTCCACAAACAATGTCCCACTAATTGTCCTGTTCCTTGTGCACCTGTTCCTGTACATTGGATGACCTGATGACAGCCAACACTAACGCCATTTAAATGGCTAAATACTGGAATCAAAAAATATAAAAAAGGTTCTCCACCGATACGAAATAAAGACTATGTTATAAGAACTATCCAAAACTTTCGCCATCAATGTAGTAAACGCGATAAAACAGTATTAAGTGATTTAATTTAAATATGTAACAATTGCGAAAACATTAAGTAGGCTATAAATATTAATCCAGGGTGATAGATACCTCCATACCAAATTTAATCAAGATCTGCAACGGCTGAGCCGTGTTGCTAGAGTTATAAGTGGTTTACCTTACTATGTTTTATGTATAAAGATACATATGTATGTATCTTTATACATAAAACTTTATTTATTTATTTATGTATGTACATAAATAAATAAATATATACGGACAAATCACACAGATTGAGCTAGCCCCAAAGTAAGTTCGAGACTTGTGCTATGGGATACTAACTCAACGATACTATATTTTATGACAAATACATTATATAGATACACATCCAAGACCCAGGCCAATCTGAAAAAGATCATTTTCCATCTTGACCTGGCCGGGGATCGAACCCGGTCACTCCGTGTTGCAGGCTGGCGTGTTGACCACTGCGCCACGGAGCTAGTCTAGATATAGTATCACGTCTTTTTCCTTTGCGGGGTAGACAGAGCCTAAGTCTATAAGACCCTATGGCCACATTTAGCATATTGGAGGGCGTGTAGATGGAAAACGGAATCAAAAAGTGATGGGTTGCTAGCCGCATCGCCTATTGACATGATTCCGCAGATTTTAGCCCAATCCTTCGTTTGGTTTTTACGATCTGCGCGGGAAGAGAAGTAGCTGGTACATTCTACGTTTTTTATTTTCTCCCAGACCAGCATGGAAGATCGTATAAAGATAATATAATAAAAGTCTCTCGCTCTGATACGTATCTAGTGCAATAGCCATTGCGATTCAGTACGGCAACGTAGCCAGCGTTTGGGGCACCTTTGCGCCAGAAATGTTTCAAATGTATAATTATATTAATTTAAAGGCGTAATGGACTTGTTTTATAAAGAATTTAATTGATTGATTTAATTTAAGATTGTATAGAGGAATTTGGATATTAAATAAATTGTATGAAGTAATACAATATATTATATTAAATATCCAAATTCCTCTTCTTATAATGTAAAGGAAACAATTGATAGTGTGTTTGTTTGAAGTAGATAAAATCAAACTCTACTTGACATATATTAAAACACTGATAGAAAACTACATTATCAACGATAACATTAAATACCTTTACTAAAAAGTTAAGTTTCAAGCATGCTGCGACTAATTTCATTTCAGCAATCAATTAATTTTTGCACATTATTAGTAAACTATATTACTTCAACTGGGGGTGCACGCAAAGGACTTTGCTTGTGTGACGTATTTAACCCCCTTATGCGTCTTGTGCATCCTGAGCTGACACAGCCTCCGTGGTCCAGTGGTTAAGGCGTTTGCCTGTTGACCCGGGGGTCATGGGTTCGATTCCCACCGTAAGCATACTTTGTTTAGTTGTTTCCAGTCTGGTTAGGACATTGCAGGCTTGAATCACCTGATTGTCTGATAATAAAGATGATTCCGTGCTTCGGAAGGCACGTTACGCCGGTTGTCCCGGCTGCCATCTGGTAGTCGTTAAAGGAACCACGTCACAGGCCGAGAGGCGGTTCCGAAGAACTCTGACACCAGGGTGTGCATGGTCGATTGACCGTGACACCTACTCGAAATGATAATGATGATCCTGAGCAACATTCTGAGAGCACAGTCTAGTCAGTTATGCAGATTAGCTAATACTCGACACAAAGAAGAAAACTCCTATATCATGGAGTAAAGTACACTAAATTCAATAAAAATAAGCTATTTTAAAAATACGCTATAATGTTTGAAAACTCCCCATGTCTTAACTTTCTGTTTCGCCAAGCGTGACTTTTAAAAAAGTTACCATAATCTCTAAATCAGGAGTTACAAACCGTAATACAAAAGAACAGTAAAAGGTCACGTATATTCCCCCATCATAATCCCCTTTTATCTCAAGCTAAGATTAGTTAGCTAATTTCTTAAAAGCGTTCGCTTTTTACAGATTTAATGGAGTGGGGATTATTTGTCTCTATCTTGGCATAATTTATCTGACCGAATTAAGCTCTAAGCGGGAAATCTCTCTGAAAAAATGTCTACCGATAAAAAAGAACAAAAAGGATTTTTTGAGAAAACCAGTGGAATGTTGAGATATGAATAATGAGAATCATTGTGGGGATATATAAAAGGAGCGGTGGAACGAAATAGGGGTAATGATTGCGTCGAACTTGATTTACGGCCTTGTGAAGTACATCAACTTTTGAAGGTTGTGAAAAAAACGCCAGTTTTTTTTTTAATGAAAACTTTTTTAGCTGTGTTGCGCAGTTTTTGGGATGGGCAAAAAATATAAAATTCGTGTCAGGATACTAGACCGGCTTGACAATTCGTAAGACGGACAGGTGACCTGAGACCGTCGGCTCGGCGTAGAAGAGGAAGTAATATCCCTCCTCTCTTTCTACTGCGTGGAGTTTTCACTCGTTCCAGCCCTCCCGGAGTGCAAACCGTGGTTTTTTTCTCCTTAATACTTTAATGAGCTAATGTATTTTGTTTTCTAGCTAAGAATCTCACTGCATGGCAAAGGCCTACCCTCTTGTATATATTGCCATCGCTTGTTACAATTCTACTAGTTTAAAACTCGTTTTAAGAGTCGTTTGAAGTGTGGATTATATCGCCTAGAGATTCTACGGTCCCCTGGCTACTGTGTTGGTCCGTTCTCTGTCCGAAATGGAACAACAGGAGTCAGGAGCTATTAATAAAATCTTTCATATAAAAAAACCGACTTCAATCAAATACTGTAACGATTATGATGAAATTTAAATGGGATCAACATCAAAGCATACACTTTTAAATAAAAAAGGATTTTTAAAATTAGAGTTCTGAGGTAACAAACATAAAAAATACAACCTAAAATATAACCTCCTTTTTTTGAAGTCGGTTGAAAAACTAAAATAATGTAAACTAAAAGAAAAAATTTCCTACATGTCCATTAATATGCTAAATGTGGCTTTTACTAGACCTCGTCTCTGTTAATTCCACCAGGAAAAAGGTGTAAGAGTACGGCATGTATGTCAACCAAAACTATGTCAAAAATGCTTATTACTCATCCTTGCTACTCTTTCATAGGTCACGGTCACACCCAGCCGGCCTATTTGTTCACTTAATGTACGTTTTGATAGTCACTTCAAAATACAGTTAGTTTTATATATCTTAAACTAGCTTTCGCCCGCGGCTCCGCCCGCGTCAATGTCGATCCCTCGGGAAAAGTACTTTTTCCCGGGATAAAAGGTAGCCTATGTTCTTCTCCGAACTCCAGAGAACTTGTATGCAAAATTTCATGATGATCGGTTCAGTAGTTACGGCGTGAAAGCGTAACAAACAAACAAATAAATAAACAAACTCACTTTCGCATTTATAATATTAGTAAGGAAGTAAGGATAAGGATAAGGATAAAAATAGACAATCATACGAAAGCCGCAATGTATTTTGAAGTCACTATCAAAAATTTGTACACTTAGTTAGCAAGTAGGCTGGCAGGTCTGTCAAGCTCCTACCCAGCAACAAGGATTATATTTCCGACCGTAGGTACCGTAATACAAACAAAAACCACACTTACATTGACTTTTCAATCGAATTAGACCGGGATAAAAGCATCAAACTCGGATATAATTGGGTTTCCTCTAAAATTTGCCTCGTGTTAGCCCATTTAGCCAGTAATAACCGAACTAATTTGAGATGAGCGGAAACCCATTAGTCGGAGCCATAGTCTTATGTCTACGTGTCTATTTGCGTATAGACATATATTTAGCCGTGTGGTATCCGGCAGAGTAGAATAGGACGACTCCAAGTCTTCCCGTGGATGTCTAAGAAAGGCGACTTAGGAAATACAAGCTAAACAAAGCTTATAAACATCTAAGACACCTCTCCAACCCGTCTGGCCAGCGTGGAGAGTGTAGGCCAAGTCCTCTGGCTGCTCTAGCCAAGTATGGCCCTAGTAGTACAGAGAGGGTCGTGCTCCTGTAGTGGAGACTAAAAAGGACCTGATGATGATGACTAATGAAAAATGTTTTTAGATATTATCTAAAAACATTTTTCTTTGAAAGTTTGTAAATTTTACGTCTAAAACAATAATTCTAACGTGACAATATTTATATTTACATCTCGGAGGGTTCCCCTTTTCTTATATTTTTATAAAAATATAAATAAGAAAATATTAATACTTTTAATGGTTTTGCACAGCCTTTTTCGTTCGCGCGGCACTCGCTTAAGTATACTCGTACTACTTTACTAAAATTGTTACTCAAATAGTTAATATCACTAACTCGGCAACCAACCTGGTTCCAACCCGTCTGGCCAGCGTGGAGAGTGTAGGCCAAGTCCTCTGGCTGCTCTGTCCAAGTATGGACCTAGTAGTACAGAGAGGGTCGTGCTCCTGTAGTGGAGACTAAAAAGGACCTGATGATGATGACTAACTCGGCGAACTTCGTTTCGCTATTATTTTACTGTAGTATGTACTAAATATTTCTTAGAAGGTTTTAATGTTTATTCTGCTATTCCGAGTGTTATCAAAACCAACATTTCAAAGAGTATAAATATCGGTTCATCTGTTCTTGAGTTATTAGTGTTTGAAGAAACCCAACTTTGTTTTATATATATTAATAATTATCCGTCGATGCTTTACATCAGTTTAGAACACTCGCTTTATCAACACAAATACACCAATTTATCCTTCGCCAGTAAGATACGCCTCACATTATAATTCATGATCCATCGGCCTAAAAGCACTTTGCTGGGGATCCCAGCTTGATGGGTTTGTATGATGGGGTATCGTAACTTCATGGGTTATAATTGGCTTAACTTTACAAAAGCTTCATGAGAACTCGTTCTCATGAAGCTTTTGTAAAGTTAAGCCAATTATAACCCATGAAGTTACGATACCCCATCATACAAACCCATCAAGCTGGGATCCCCAGCAAAGTGCTTTTAGGCCGATGGATCATGAATTATAATGTGAGGCGTATCTTACTGGCGAAGGATAAATTGGTGTATTTGTGTTGATAAAGCGAGTGTTCTAAACTGATGTAAAGCATCGACGGATAATTATTAATATATATAAAACAAAGTTGGGTTTCTTCAAACACTAATAACTCAAGAACAGATGAACCGATATTTATACTCTTTGAAATGTTGGTTTTGATAACACTCGGAATAGCAGAATAAACATTAAAACCTTCTAAGAAATATTTAGTACATACTACAGTAAAATAATAGCGAAACGAAGTTCGCCGAGTTAGTCATCATCATCAGGTCCTTTTTAGTCTCCACTACAGGAGCACGACCCTCTCTGTACTACTAGGTCCATACTTGGACAGAGCAGCCAGAGGACTTGGCCTACACTCTCCACGCTGGCCAGACGGGTTGGAACCAGGTTGGTTGCCGAGTTAGTGATATTAACTATTTGAGTAACAATTTTAGTAAAGTAGTACGAGTATACTTAAGCGAGTGCCGCGCGAACGAAAAAGGCTGTGCAAAACCATTAAAAGTATTAATATTTTCTTATTTATATTTTTATAAAAATATAAGAAAAGGGGAACCCTCCGAGATGTAAATATAAATATTGTCACGTTAGAATTATTGTTTTAGACGTAAAATTTACAAACTTTCAAAGAAAAATGTTTTTAGATAATATCTAAAAACATTTTTCATTAGTCATCATCATCAGGTCCTTTTTAGTCTCCACTACAGGAGCACGACCCTCTCTGTACTACTAGGGCCATACTTGGCTAGAGCAGCCAGAGGACTTGGCCTACACTCTCCACGCTGGCCAGACGGGTTGGAGAGGTGTCTTAGATGTTTATAAGCTTTGTTTAGCTTGTATTTCCTAAGTCGCCTTTCTTAGACATCCACGGGAAGACTTGGAGTCGTCCTATTCTACTCTGCCGGATACCACACGGCTAAATATATGTCTATACGCAAATAGACACGTAGACATAAGACTATGGCTCCGACTAATGGGTTTCCGCTCATCTCAAATTAGTTCGGTTATTACTGGCTAAATGGGCTAACACGAGGCAAATTTTAGAGGAAACCCAATTATATCCGAGTTTGATGCTTTTATCCCGGTCTAATTCGATTGAAAAGTCAATGTAAGTGTGGTTTTTGTTTGTATTACGGTACCTACGGTCGGAAATATAATCCTTGTTGCTGGGTAGGAGCTTGACAGACCTGCCAGCCTACTTGCTAACTAAGTGTACAAATTTTTGATAGTGACTTCAAAATACATTGCGGCTTTCGTATGATTGTCTATTTTTATCCTTATCCTTATCCTTACTTCCTTACTAATATTATAAATGCGAAAGTGAGTTTGTTTATTTATTTGTTTGTTTGTTACGCTTTCACGCCGTAACTACTGAACCGATCATCATGAAATTTTGGTTACACATCCATATATGGATACACATCCAAGACCCAGGCCAAACTGAAAAAGATCATTTTCCATTTTACCTGGCCGGGGATCGAACCCGGGCACTCCATGTCGCAGGCTGGCATGTTGACCGCTGCGCCACGAAGCTAGTCGAGTTGACAAATGTCAACTTAGTCTACTTAGTTAGAGTTTTAAATAATGTAATAAACGCAATGTTAAACGAAAACATTATTTATAAGTAGGTATATGTTCTGAAATGTGTACGTCATCAATTTCGAAAAAACTAAAAAAATGTTATGCAAGAAGACAGCTGTTATTTTTTTATGTCTTTAGTCCTAAGACCTAAAGTCATAAGACCGAAACGCCATGTTTAGCGTATTGGTGAGGTGGAGAACGGAATCAAAATAGTGATGGGTTGCTAGCCGCGTCGCCTATTGTCATGATTCTTTAGATTTTCGCCCATTCCCTTGACCGGCTTCTACCTTCTGCACGGAAAGAGAAGCAGCTGGCACATACTACGTTTTTTTTTCTTTTTTCCCATACCAGCTTAAAAGATAGAAGATTGAATAATCAGTCTAAGTTTATCTTTTATTTATTGATTATATTTATGACATTCGTTACATATCAATTTCACACATTCATTATATTATAATAAATTAAAAATTGTTTCATTAAAAATAAGTGAATTCCCTTTAATAAAGTCTATAAAGTAGATAAATTAGTTTACCACCCCGTGTTTGTAGAGCCTACTAAACTATAAGTAACCTGAGATGCTGTAATCCTATTGTGGCAAAGCAAGCTTGCCGGTCGACGCTGTAGGGTAAGACTAAAAAACAATTTTGAATTCCTAAAGAGTAGATTAAAGTACAGTCGACAGCACGTCAAGTTAGGGTTCGATCCCCGGCCAGGTAAAATGGAAAATGATCTTTTTCAGTTTGGCCTGGGTCTTGGATGTGTATCCATATATGTATTTGTTACTAGCTGTTGCCCGCGGCTCCGCCCGCGTTAGTGTCGATCCCTCGGGAGCAGTAGAATTTCCCGGAATCAAACATACCCTATGTCCTTCCTCGGGCCTCACACCTCCATACCAAATTTCATTCAAATGAGTTCAATGGTTGAAGCGTAAAAAAACGACAGACAGAGTTACTTTCGCATTTATAATATTAGTATTAGTATGGAAGTCTGGATATTTTTTATACTACTAAGTCCAGAAATGAGAAAATTTCCATAAAACCTTTACCCATTTTACCCCTTTAGGGGCGAATTTTGTCCATTTCACCCACATATATCTTTTTTAATTGTAATCGAGAATATACCTATTTAATTTCATACTTCATAGTCCAGAAATGAGAAAATTTCCAATTTCCAAACAAACTTTACCCCCCTTCTGGGGGATTTTTTTCCAGTTGACCTACACAGATATTTTTCAATTGTAATCGTGAATTTATTTACCTATTTACATACTTCTAAGTCTAGAAATAAGTAAATTCCTATACAATCTTTACCCCGCTATTTTACCCCTTCAGGGGAAAATATCGTCCATTTTACCTACACAGATAATTTTAATAGTAACCTAGAACTTATATGCCTAAATTCATACGTCTAAGTCCAGAAATGAGAAAATTTCGATACAAAGTTTATAAAAAATAAAAAATTATATTTATATTAATTTATTTTTAAAAATTATACCAACCACCCACCCCCATTTTACCCCTTAAGGGGGAAATTTTGCAAATTTCATCTACCCACACACATCTTTTTTAATTTTAATCGAGAACTTATAATACCTACTTTCATACTTCTAAGTCCAAAAATGAGAAAATTCCATATAAATTTTACCTCTTTAGAAGTTAAATTTCTTAAAAATCCTTTCTTAGCGCTCTCTCACATCATTATAAGAACCCCTGTACCAAATTTCAAGTTTCTAGGCGCAGCAGTTTCGGTTGGTTTGCCGTTTGCCCGCGGCTACGCCGCCGCCGTTAGTGTCCATCCCTCAGGAACAGTTTGGACCCTTAAAAGGGTGACTCAGGTCATCAACATGAGCAACTTTTTCTATGGGACCAATGCTGGGAACTCAAAAAAAAATTCGTCATTTCCATAAAAAAGAGTCCCGCCGCCCGGCCAGTTTGTATGGGAATGACGAATTTTTTTTTTGAGTTCCCAGCATTGTTCCCGTAGGAAAAGTTGTTCATTTTGATGGTCTGAGTCACCCCTTTAAGGGTCCAAAACTATAAAAAATTCACCGTGTATATTTGCAGGCAAACTAATGCTTTGAGTTCATTCAAATGACGATAACTTTTTTTTTAATGAACCGATTTTGATGAAACAAACTTTAGAGGTTTTGCTGAGTTAAAACAAAGCAATTAGTGACAGTTTGAAGTAAATCGGTTCAGTATTTTCGGAGATAATCGTGATCATACATACAGACAGACAGACAGACAGACAGACAGACAGACAGACAGACAGACAGACAGACAGACAGACAGACAGACAGACAAAAAATTCGAAAAAAATTTTTTGCTTTCTATTATTCTTTTTCGGTGTCCCTCGATCCATTTCAGTCAAAAATTCTAAATGTACAGACAAAATATTTTTACTGTTTTATTATATGTATAGAAGATAAAATATAGTATCGTTGAGTTAGTATCCCATAACACAAGTCTCGAACTTACTTTGGGGCTAGCTCAATCTGTGTGATTTGTCCGTATATATTTATTTAACTTACAACAAAAGCTAACTTAGTCTACCTGCGTACATGAAAATCGTAAAGTTTTCGAAACGTTACTTGTAAAAATCCTAATCCTAACTTCCTAACTAATATTATAAATACGAAAGTGAGTTCGTTTGTTTGTTTGTTACGCTTTCAAGTTGTAACTAGAAAACCGATCATCATGAAATTTTGCATACATATTATCTGGGGTACGGAGAAGGACATAGGGTATATTTTATCCCGGGAAAAAGTACTGTTCTCGAGGGATCGAAATTGATGCGGGTGAAGCCGCGGGCGAAAGCTAGTAATATTATAAATGCGAAAGTAAGTTTGTTTGTTACGTTTTCAAGTTGTAACTACTGAACCGATCATCATAAAATTTTTGCATACACGTTATCTGGGATACGGAGAAGGACATAAGGTATATTTTATCCCGGGAAAAAGTACTGTTCCCGAGGGGATCGATATTGACAAGGACGGAGCCGCGTCGAAAGCTAATAAAAAAGGTAATAAGTTATTTAATTAAAATAAACTAAGAATTGAAATTAGAATATCAAAGCGTTTGCTTCGTTCTACCCTGCAGCATCAAACTGATTAGCTGCCACGAATATTCACTGCAACTTGACGTCTTACAGCTCTGGTTCAGACCAGAATAGGTTTAGAGTGAATAAACTACAATTTTACTGGTCATTTGCATGTACTTTTGATCTAAAAGTTTAGTTTATAAGTATATCTATCCGTATTGCTAGGATTAACAAATACTCCGAAGTAAACGTAGGTAGGTATACGTAAAATAAGATATAAGAGTATTTTTTTTGCTATACAGGGTATTTTAAGTATTATATTTTTTGCATTCATAATGCTATTTAGATATACGCTTATTAAATTAAGAAATAAAATATGGTAAAACTAGCTTTCGCCCGCGGCTCCGCCCGCGTCAATGTCGATCCCTCAACAGCATTTCCCGGGAAAAGAAGTACCACTGTGTCTCTCTCTGTACTCCAGATAACGTATACCTATGCAAAATTTCATAATGATCGATTCAGTAGTAGAGGTGTGAAATTGTAACAAACAAACTCACTTTCGCATTTATATTAGTTAGAAAAATTTCAAGCGGGCGGGATTTAAAACTGCGACATAGACTTAAGGTCGCAGGTTCAAATCCCGGCCGCTTGAAATTTTTTTCACCATATTTTATTTCTTAATTTGATAAGACTATACAGGGTTATTTTAAAAACGAATAACTTAGCATGACTAGATTGAAAACATCATAAACAACAAGTTTTGTTCTACAACTTTTGATAATTTCATATAAAATTTAAATATCAATTTATTTTTTCGGTTAAATGTTAAGAACTCTACGCGCATTGTAAAGTAAGATTATGCGCGAGCTTTGCGTCGTCCTTTTATTTACATAGGCTGTCAATGACCTGTCGTGACTTTGTACTGATTTAGGTATTATTGTAGATCAAGTAAACTTTCATAGCGATTGAATTACTAAAAACAATCGGCCAAGTGCGTGTCGGACTCCCGCACGAAGGGTTCCGTTCCAATATTTATAATAAGTTTAACATTATCAAAGAATTTTTTGCTATATTTTGTAACTACAAATTAGTGCTTTTCATAGATTTACCTTTATCTATGCTATAAGACATTGCTTCGGACCAAATTTCAAGATTCTGAGTTCACGGGAAGTACCCTGTAGGTTTTGATTCCGTTGCGAATGTCCCAATTTTTCGGCATAAACGGCTGTATCTTATGATTGCGTTAGCTTAGAAGTTAGATTTTTACAGCTCCAAGGGACAGTTGACCTGATATGTGATATGAATTTCAGCTTGATACCTCAACGCATTTCTGAGAAAAATATCTTGACAGACAGTAAGACAGACAGATTGACAACAAAGTGATCCTTTATGGGCCCTTTTTTTTTCTTTTGAGGTACGGAACCCCAAAAACTGTAATTATTTATTTATTTTTACATGAAAGGATTAGTTTCATAATGTGTATGAACAGAAGATGCACAAAGAAAGTTTTTATTAAAAAAATAAAAGCTGTCGATCTGTCTGTCTTACTGTCTAAGACAGACAGATCGAAAACAAAGTGATCCTTTATGGGTTCTGTTTTTTTTTTTTCCTTTTGAGGTACGGAACCCCAAAAACTGTAATTATTTATTTATTTTTACATGAAAGGATTAGTTTCATAATGTGTATGAACAGAAGATGCACAAAGAAAGTTTTTATTAAAAAAATAAAAGCTGTCGATCTGTCTGTCTTACTGTCTAAGACAGACAGATCGACAATAAAGTGATCCTTTATGGGTTCTGTTTTTTTTCCTTTTGAGGTACGGAACCCCAAAAACTGTAATTATTTACTTATTTTTAGATGAAAGGATTAGTTTCATAATGTGTATGAACAGAAGATGCACAAAGAAAGTTTTAATTAAAAAAATAAAAGCTGTCGATCTGTCTGTATTACTGTTTAAGACAGACAGATCGACAACAAAGTGATCCTTTATGGGTTCTGTTTTTTTTTTCCTTTTGAGGTACGGGACCCCAAAAACTGTAATTATTTATTTATTTTTAGATGAAAGGATTAGTTTCATAATGTGTATGAACAGAAGATGCACAAAGAAAGTTTTTATTAAAAAAATAAAAGCTGTCGATCTGTCTGTCTTACTGTCTAAGACAGACAGATCGACAACAAAGTGATCCTTTATGGGTTCTGTTTTTTTTTCCTTTTGAGGTACGGGACCCCAAAAACTGTAATTATTTATTTATTTTTAGATGAAAGCATTAGTTTCATAATGTGTATGAACAGAAGATGCACAAAGAAAGTTTTTATTAAAAAAATAAAAGTTTTTATTGCAAAATAAACGAGTTAACTCTAATCTTCTTAAATTAAAATGTTAAATAGCAAAACATACAGAAGCAGAATCTCATATTTCAACGAAATTCAAAAAGGAGTATGTTCTTTCGGTTTTTTACCAACTTCAAAAAAGGAGGAGGTTATCATTTCGGATGTGTTTTTATTATTTTTAATGTTTGTTACCTCAGAACTCCGTTATTTGTGAACCGATTGTTATAATACTTTTTTGTTTGAAAGGGATTTCTTTCAAGTTGATGCCATTTAAATTTAATCACAATTGGTTCAGTAATTTTATTGAAGTCGGTTTTTTTTATATAAAAGATTATTTATGGTTGTTATCTCCTAACTTTTCGTAAACATTATTTTTTTGTTTGATAAAGTATACTTTCAAGTAAGTGCCATTAAATTTAATCACAATGGGTTCAGCAATTTTATTTAAGTCGGTTTTTCTATATGATAATTCATTTATGTTAATTATCTCCTAACTTTTCATAAACATATTTTTTTGTTACAAAGGGTATACTTTCCTATTGGTCACATAAATTTCATTTATTCATTTATTTTCATTTATTCATGTATTACATTGCATTAATTTCACCAGTATTGATTATACATAATGAAATTTTTATCGTTTTGGACCCTTAAAGGGGTAACTCAGACCATCAAAATTAACAACTTTTCATATGGGAACAATGCTGGGAAATCAAAAAATCGACATTCCAATACAAATCGGCCGGGCGGCGGAACTCTTTTGTATGGTAATGACGAATTTTTTTTTTTAAGTTCTTAGCATTGGTAACCTAGTAAACGTTGTTCATATTGATGGTCTGGGTCACCTCTTTAAGGGTCCAAAACGATAAAAAAATTCACCATGTATAAGTCGTTTTTTTTTTTTAACTGAAGATTATTTCAATGCTATTAAGACAACGGCTTAACCCAAATCCGTCAGGTTGATTTATCCGTCGCACAAGCTTGTAGTAAGAGCTCGGCTTCAATTAATGATCTTGAGGTCTGACCGCAGTCCAATCCGGACGAATTGATTCCGGACTAAATTTCTGTTTTGGTCCGAATTAAACTCGAATCACACGGTGGGAAAATAAAAGTTTGTTAAGGCATATGCTAAGTTCTATTTAATAAAACTGGCCAAGTGCGATAAAATATATTCCATACCACCATTTACGTTTAGGTAAATAAATAAATATATAGGGACATTCACACAAATTGAACTAGCCCCATAGTAAGTTATGAACTTGTGTCGTAGGATACTAACTCAACGATACTATACTTTAATAGATAGTTATATAAATAAACATCCAAGACAATCTGAAAAAAATAGTTTTCCATCATGACCTGGCCGGGGATCTAACCCGGGCACCCTCGTGTCGAAGGCTGGTGTGTTGACCGCTGCGCCACGGAGGTCGCCAGAAGGTGCATGCAACCTCTTCCATTTCTTTCGTTAAGTTAACCAAACTTTTTCTTGCACGAACTCTATTGTTCTTTATTATCTGTGACAGTGAAATACACATTTCATGTATGGTAACGTTTTATTTTATATTTATTTTTCTTTGATAATATTTTGTTATTATGTAATAAAACATAAACATATTTTGTGAAAAAATCTAATATCTACTTATTACGATTTTTAAGATACAGCCCGAATAAACAGACGAATGGACGGACGGTCATGGGCTTACAAATAGGGTCCCTTTTTTAGCCCTTTGGTATGGAATCCAAAAAGCCCACTTTTGCTTTGGTTTGGCAACTTAGCTCAGAGCTGGAAGAACAGCAGCTAAAAGAGTAATCCACGACGAATAGCAACTAACTTCACAGTTGTCAGTAACTTTTCAGTATATTTGAAGTAACAACTTCTTATGCGGCGTGGTACACTTTTTGGGATAGGTAAAAAATGTTAGACTCGCGTCAGGACACGTGACCTGATTGAAAATTCGTAAGACAGAAATATCACCTGAGACCGCCGGCGCGGCGTAGGAGAGGAAGTAACATCCCCTCTCTTTCTACCGCGCGGCGAAAATGTATGCCTGCTCCTCGCAGGCCGCTTGTGCGAGTATGCGTGTGTATTTGTACATCCTGCTACGCTAGTACTTCTGTTTTGATAAATAAAGCAATTCGTGCTAAATTATTCCCTAGCTATTCCAAAATATTAAAAAATGCACAACGTCACAGCGGTGACACTCCCTGTACATGTGACTTCAAGTTTCTGTGACCTTGAATCGCAACGTGTAAGCGTAAATCCACTTAGTGCTGGCTCGTTCACCGCCCCGCGCGCCTCTCGATGCCCCCGGGCACATCCAGACACCCACACATAGCAGCAAGCGCTTTTACGTGCACACATACTTAAGTGTCGTTTCTTTTCGTGTAGCGTATATATTTTTTGACAACGTGCCATTCCAAAATGTTCAAGTTTTCACTTCTGCCGGCACTCCCGGTGTGCAACCCGTTGTTTTTAGGGTTTATTCCCTTTAAAAATAAATAATTCAGGGTGGCTCCCATACAACAGACATGATTTTTTTGCCGTTTTTATAGATAACGGTGCGGAACCCTTCGTGCGCGAGTCCGACTCGCACTTGGCCAGTTTTTTTTATTAATTATTGCCGTTTACTACTTCTACACAACTCTCCTCCCGTGTAGACTGTACCTGTGAGACAGCCAGACTGTTTAACATAATTAGTTCCTCATCAGCCGGATTCACTAATTAATCTAACTAACGACATCCGTTTTACTTAATGTCAAGTCTTTGATTAAGTTATAGGGAGATACTAATTTATTTCAAACTAGTTGACTCGGCGAACTTCGTACCGCCTCTTTTTTAGGTAGTCGGGTAAAACGTAGACGTTTTTTTAAATTAAATTGCTTAATACGGTATTATTGCGTATATTATTTTTTTACACCTATCGTTTCAAAAACTTAGCAGTTTTCATGGTCGCAGGTACGAGTATAAAATAATAATAATAAATAAATAAATATATACGGACAAATCACACAGATTGAGCTAGCCCCAAAGTAAGTTCAAGACTTGTGTTATGGGATACTAACTCAACGATACTATATTTTATAACAAATACATATATAGATACACATCCTAGACCCAGGCCAATCTGAAAAAGATCATTTTCCATCTTGACCTGGCCGGGGATCGAACCCGGTCACTTCGTGTCGCAGGCTGGCGTGTTGACCGCTGGGCCACGGAGCTAGTCGTAGTATACTAAGTCGAGATTTGTTTATTAATTTATCTATTTGTCCCGCCAGGACATGAGATGCCATGGCAGACCTGTAAGTCTTTAAACAGACTTCGGACTCAGGTCGGTCGATGTAAGGAAAATCTTTCCAGGTGGGGATTCACAACTAACTTAGACCAATTGTGCGAATGTGGACTTCCACAAACAATGTCCCACTAATTGTCCTGTTCCTTGTGCACCTGTTCCTGTACATTGGATGACCTGATGACAGCCAACACTAACGCCATTTAAATGGCTAAATACTGGAATCAAAAAATATAAAAAAGGTTCTCCACCGATACGAAATAAAGACTATGTTATAAGAACTATCCAAAACTTTCGCCATCAATGTAGTAAACGCGATAAAACAGTATTAAGTGATTTAATTTAAATATGTAACAATTGCGAAAACATTAAGTAGGCTATAAATATTAATCCAGGGTGATAGATACCTCCATACCAAATTTAATCAAGATCTGCAACGGCTGAGCCGTGTTGCTAGAGTTATAAGTGGTTTACCTTACTATGTTTTATGTATAAAGATACATATGTATGTATCTTTATACATAAAACTTTATTTATTTATTTATGTATGTACATAAATAAATAAATATATACGGACAAATCACACAGATTGAGCTAGCCCCAAAGTAAGTTCGAGACTTGTGCTATGGGATACTAACTCAACGATACTATATTTTATGACAAATACATTATATAGATACACATCCAAGACCCAGGCCAATCTGAAAAAGATCATTTTCCATCTTGACCTGGCCGGGGATCGAACCCGGTCACTCCGTGTTGCAGGCTGGCGTGTTGACCACTGCGCCACGGAGCTAGTCTAGATATAGTATCACGTCTTTTTCCTTTGCGGGGTAGACAGAGCCTAAGTCTATAAGACCCTATGGCCACATTTAGCATATTGGAGGGCGTGTAGATGGAAAACGGAATCAAAAAGTGATGGGTTGCTAGCCGCATCGCCTATTGACATGATTCCGCAGATTTTAGCCCAATCCTTCGTTTGGTTTTTACGATCTGCGCGGGAAGAGAAGTAGCTGGTACATTCTACGTTTTTTATTTTCTCCCAGACCAGCATGGAAGATCGTATAAAGATAATATAATAAAAGTCTCTCGCTCTGATACGTATCTAGTGCAATAGCCATTGCGATTCAGTACGGCAACGTAGCCAGCGTTTGGGGCACCTTTGCGCCAGAAATGTTTCAAATGTATAATTATATTAATTTAAAGGCGTAATGGACTTGTTTTATAAAGAATTTAATTGATTGATTTAATTTAAGATTGTATAGAGGAATTTGGATATTAAATAAATTGTATGAAGTAATACAATATATTATATTAAATATCCAAATTCCTCTTCTTATAATGTAAATTTTTTTTTTTTTTTTTTTTTTTTTTTTTTTTTTTTTTTGAAAGGACTATGTAGCTAGCTCCAAGTGAGCTTTCGCTACTTCACCGGGCGTTTATAATGTAAAGGAAACAATTGATAGTGTGTTTGTTTGAAGTAGATAAAATCAAACTCTACTTGACATATATTAAAACACTGATAGAAAACTACATTATCAACGATAACATTAAATACCTTTACTAAAAAGTTAAGTTTCAAGCATGCTGCGACTAATTTCATTTCAGCAATCAATTAATTTTTGCACATTATTAGTAAACTATATTACTTCAACTGGGGGTGCACGCAAAGGACTTTGCTTGTGTGACGTATTTAACCCCCTTATGCGTCTTGTGCATCCTGAGCTGACACAGCCTCCGTGGTCCAGTGGTTAAGGCGTTTGCCTGTTGACCCGGGGGTCATGGGTTCGATTCCCACCGTAAGCATACTTTGTTTAGTTGTTTCCAGTCTGGTTAGGACATTGCAGGCTTGAATCACCTGATTGTCTGATAATAAAGATGATTCCGTGCTTCGGAAGGCACGTTACGCCGGTTGTCCCGGCTGCCATCTGGTAGTCGTTAAAGGAACCACGTCACAGGCCGAGAGGCGGTTCCGAAGAACTCTGACACCAGGGTGTGCATGGTCGATTGACCGTGACACCTACTCGAAATGATAATGATGATCCTGAGCAACATTCTGAGAGCACAGTCTAGTCAGTTATGCAGATTAGCTAATACTCGACACAAAGAAGAAAACTCCTATATCATGGAGTAAAGTACACTAAATTCAATAAAAATAAGCTATTTTAAAAATACGCTATAATGTTTGAAAACTCCCCATGTCTTAACTTTCTGTTTCGCCAAGCGTGACTTTTAAAAAAGTTACCATAATCTCTAAATCAGGAGTTACAAACCGTAATACAAAAGAACAGTAAAAGGTCACGTATATTCCCCCATCATAATCCCCTTTTATCTCAAGCTAAGATTAGTTAGCTAATTTCTTAAAAGCGTTCGCTTTTTACAGATTTAATGGAGTGGGGATTATTTGTCTCTATCTTGGCATAATTTATCTGACCGAATTAAGCTCTAAGCGGGAAATCTCTCTGAAAAAATGTCTACCGATAAAAAAGAACAAAAAGGATTTTTTGAGAAAACCAGTGGAATGTTGAGATATGAATAATGAGAATCATTGTGGGGATATATAAAAGGAGCGGTGGAACGAAATAGGGGTAATGATTGCGTCGAACTTGATTTACGGCCTTGTGAAGTACATCAACTTTTGAAGGTTGTGAAAAAAACGCCAGTTTTTTTTTTAATGAAAACTTTTTTAGCTGTGTTGCGCAGTTTTTGGGATGGGCAAAAAATATAAAATTCGTGTCAGGATACTAGACCGGCTTGACAATTCGTAAGACGGACAGGTGACCTGAGACCGTCGGCTCGGCGTAGAAGAGGAAGTAATATCCCTCCTCTCTTTCTACTGCGTGGAGTTTTCACTCGTTCCAGCCCTCCCGGAGTGCAAACCGTGGTTTTTTTCTCCTTAATACTTTAATGAGCTAATGTATTTTGTTTTCTAGCTAAGAATCTCACTGCATGGCAAAGGCCTACCCTCTTGTATATATTGCCATCGCTTGTTACAATTCTACTAGTTTAAAACTCGTTTTAAGAGTCGTTTGAAGTGTGGATTATATCGCCTAGAGATTCTACGGTCCCCTGGCTACTGTGTTGGTCCGTTCTCTGTCCGAAATGGAACAACAGGAGTCAGGAGCTATTAATAAAATCTTTCATATAAAAAAACCGACTTCAATCAAATACTGTAACGATTATGATGAAATTTAAATGGGATCAACATCAAAGCATACACTTTTAAATAAAAAAGGATTTTTAAAATTAGAGTTCTGAGGTAACAAACATAAAAAATACAACCTAAAATATAACCTCCTTTTTTTGAAGTCGGTTGAAAAACTAAAATAATGTAAACTAAAAGAAAAAATTTCCTACATGTCCATTAATATGCTAAATGTGGCTTTTACTAGACCTCGTCTCTGTTAATTCCACCAGGAAAAAGGTGTAAGAGTACGGCATGTATGTCAACCAAAACTATGTCAAAAATGCTTATTACTCATCCTTGCTACTCTTTCATAGGTCACGGTCACACCCAGCCGGCCTATTTGTTCACTTAATGTACGTTTTGATAGTCACTTCAAAATACAGTTAGTTTTATATATCTTAAACTAGCTTTCGCCCGCGGCTCCGCCCGCGTCAATGTCGATCCCTCGGGAAAAGTACTTTTTCCCGGGATAAAAGGTAGCCTATGTTCTTCTCCGAACTCCAGAGAACTTGTATGCAAAATTTCATGATGATCGGTTCAGTAGTTACGGCGTGAAAGCGTAACAAACAAACAAATAAATAAACAAACTCACTTTCGCATTTATAATATTAGTAAGGAAGTAAGGATAAGGATAAGGATAAAAATAGACAATCATACGAAAGCCGCAATGTATTTTGAAGTCACTATCAAAAATTTGTACACTTAGTTAGCAAGTAGGCTGGCAGGTCTGTCAAGCTCCTACCCAGCAACAAGGATTATATTTCCGACCGTAGGTACCGTAATACAAACAAAAACCACACTTACATTGACTTTTCAATCGAATTAGACCGGGATAAAAGCATCAAACTCGGATATAATTGGGTTTCCTCTAAAATTTGCCTCGTGTTAGCCCATTTAGCCAGTAATAACCGAACTAATTTGAGATGAGCGGAAACCCATTAGTCGGAGCCATAGTCTTATGTCTACGTGTCTATTTGCGTATAGACATATATTTAGCCGTGTGGTATCCGGCAGAGTAGAATAGGACGACTCCAAGTCTTCCCGTGGATGTCTAAGAAAGGCGACTTAGGAAATACAAGCTAAACAAAGCTTATAAACATCTAAGACACCTCTCCAACCCGTCTGGCCAGCGTGGAGAGTGTAGGCCAAGTCCTCTGGCTGCTCTAGCCAAGTATGGCCCTAGTAGTACAGAGAGGGTCGTGCTCCTGTAGTGGAGACTAAAAAGGACCTGATGATGATGACTAATGAAAAATGTTTTTAGATATTATCTAAAAACATTTTTCTTTGAAAGTTTGTAAATTTTACGTCTAAAACAATAATTCTAACGTGACAATATTTATATTTACATCTCGGAGGGTTCCCCTTTTCTTATATTTTTATAAAAATATAAATAAGAAAATATTAATACTTTTAATGGTTTTGCACAGCCTTTTTCGTTCGCGCGGCACTCGCTTAAGTATACTCGTACTACTTTACTAAAATTGTTACTCAAATAGTTAATATCACTAACTCGGCAACCAACCTGGTTCCAACCCGTCTGGCCAGCGTGGAGAGTGTAGGCCAAGTCCTCTGGCTGCTCTGTCCAAGTATGGACCTAGTAGTACAGAGAGGGTCGTGCTCCTGTAGTGGAGACTAAAAAGGACCTGATGATGATGACTAACTCGGCGAACTTCGTTTCGCTATTATTTTACTGTAGTATGTACTAAATATTTCTTAGAAGGTTTTAATGTTTATTCTGCTATTCCGAGTGTTATCAAAACCAACATTTCAAAGAGTATAAATATCGGTTCATCTGTTCTTGAGTTATTAGTGTTTGAAGAAACCCAACTTTGTTTTATATATATTAATAATTATCCGTCGATGCTTTACATCAGTTTAGAACACTCGCTTTATCAACACAAATACACCAATTTATCCTTCGCCAGTAAGATACGCCTCACATTATAATTCATGATCCATCGGCCTAAAAGCACTTTGCTGGGGATCCCAGCTTGATGGGTTTGTATGATGGGGTATCGTAACTTCATGGGTTATAATTGGCTTAACTTTACAAAAGCTTCATGAGAACTCGCCTTAGGATACTATTTTTAGGGTTCCTTACCTAAAGATTAAAAACGGGACCCTCTTAATATGGCTCCTGTCTGTCCGTTTGTCACCAAGCTGTCATGAACCATGATAGTTACACAGTAGAAATTTTCACAAATTATGTATTTCTGTCGCCGCTCTTTAATAACAAATAATAAAATACTAAATAAAATAATTATTTAAGGGAGCTTCTATACAACAAACGTGAATTTTTTGCTCCTTTTCGCTCAATAGTGATAACAGCAACAGCTAGGCGCTTGAAATAGTCACAGATTATTGAGATATATATTCACTTTAAATAAAATAAACTTAATATCCTTACTAATATTATAAATGCGAAAGTGAGTTTATTTATTTGTTTGTTTGTTTGTTTGTTACGCTTTCACGCCGTAACTACTGAACCGATCATCATGAAATTTTGCATACAAGTTCTCTGCAGTACGGAGAAGGACATAGGCTTTTATCCCGGGAAAAAGTACTATTCCCGAGGGATCGACATTGACGTGGGCGGAGCCGCGGGCGAAAGCTAGTTTAACAATAATTTTAATAACCCCATGATTTTTGCCGTTTTTGTACGGAACCCTTCGAACGTGAGTCCGACTTGCAGTAGTACTAACTAGGCCTGTATTTTAATTCATTAAGGTCAACCAACAATTACACATATAGGTAATCGTTTAAATTATAAGTGTACTTAACCTAAAAATCAAGTCATCATCATCATCATTTCGAGTAGGTATCACGGTCAATCGACCATGCACAAAATCAAGTGTAACCTTTGTACTTATTGTCTCTAGTTTAACTTTTTTCTGTATATTTGATTTCCGTGTACACAAACTGTTCAAAAATAAAAATACATGCAACTATCATCGCAACCACTTATTAATTCAAGACGTGCATTGCTACAGTATTTCATATTCACTCGGTGACCCAATGTTTTCATAAATAGCTTCATTCATTCATTTTCGAGTAGGTGTCACGGTCAATTGACCATGCACACCCTGGTGTCAGAGTTCTTCGGAACCGCCTCTCGGCCTCTGACGTGGTTCCTTTAACGACTACCAGATGGCAGCCGGGACCACCGGCTTAACGTGCCTTCCGAAGCACGGAATCATCTTTATTATCAGACAATCAGGTGATTCAAGCCTGCAATGACCTAACCGAACTGGAAACAACTAAACAAAGTAAGCTTCCGGTGGGAATCGAACCCACGACCTCCGGGTCAACAGGCAAACGCCTTAACCACTGGACCACGGAGGTTGTTAAATAGCTTACAAATCTATAATAGAAAAATACCTTATGTACTGTAGTACATACGGTAGCATGTGTGTAGTGTTGTGCCGTGCTCGAAATTTTCGAGAACGGTGAGAACGGGTCAAATTTTTTTCCCAAGAAATTCTTCTTCCTTCTCTAAAGTGTGGGAGTTATTGAGAAATTCTCGAGAATTATTGATAATTTCAAGCAAATTTCCGTGAGAAGGAATTCATGAAAACAGAGAATTTCTCTCCGGCACATCACTATATGTGTGTGTGGGTACGGTAGTATGTACATGTGGTGTACATACATTGAGTCACCGAGAGCACATTTATAATTTCTTAATTCTAGTCATAATAAATACCTCCAGCACCCGTAGCATAGATAAACTATCCACTTCTCGCTCTTTGATATTACGGAAAACAAGATGGCGATAGTCGATAAACGTTGTCGCGCGTGCCATGCTAGGGGCCAGATGAGCAACCCTAAATATAGCGTCTGTTTTATTTGCCTTTTTGGACAACCCATCACTGTTTTGGTTTCTATTGTTACTTTGTATTTGTTTGGTTTCTATTTAATAATATAAAGATTTTTCTCAACTTTTCTAAATGGATATCAAAAGGTAAATGCCTTTTTTTTAAAGTACATTTCACAGTTCTATTTCAGTTATTAAATATAACCTATTCCCGACCACATTTCATCCTCTGTCAGTAAGATACGACCCACGAAATAATTCAAGAGATGGTCGTCGGCCTAAGAGCACTTTACTGGAGATCCCAGCCGATGTGTTTGCATGATGAGGCGTCATAACCACTCCGGGCTTGTAATTGGTTCTCCAGTGAGCGCACGTTTTCACCCTATACATTCTGAATTGTATTATTCGCTAGATTAACGAGAAATGAGATCTATCTCCATGCATTGAATATACAAATACATACATACTATCACGTATTTTTTCATTGCGGAGTAGACAGAGCTAACATCTTTAAAACCTGGAAGAACACGTTTAGCATTTACGTGGGTATGTAAGTTGGAAATGAAACTAAAATAGTGATGGGTTGCTAGCCGCATCACCTACTAGCATGATTACTAATTTTCGCCCGTTACCCGTATCGGCTTTTACGATGGCATTAAATTTGTGAGAACTATTTCATCAATTCGTCAAGAACTGGCGACCCCTAGCCTAGCCGTGTGGTATCCGGCAGAGTAGAATAGGACCACTCCAAGTCTTCCCGTGGATGTCGTAGAAGGCGACTTAGGAAATACAAGCTAAACAAAGCTTATAAACATCTAAGACACCTCTCCAACCCGTCTGGCCAGCGTGGAGAGTGTAGGCCAAGTCCTCTGGCTGCTCTGGCCAAGTATGGCCCTAGTAGTACAGAGAGGGTCGTGCTCCTGTAGTGGAGACTAAAAAGGACCTGATGATGATGATGGCGACCCCTAAGGCTCGGGGTAACAAAAGATAGAAGGAATGAAAGGAAAGTATGCGGTATGTATGAACGTACGAGAGGCAAGAAAGTGAGAACTGGTATGCAAGAGTAACAAGACAGAAAAAGACTTCGATTAGGTTGGAGGTGTAAGAATAAAAAAAAAGACTTTTTTTTTGCAAGTGCTGTTTTCGTTTTTTGCAAGTTTTTTTTGCAAGCAAGTGCCTTTCAATCGCAAAATTGCATGGTTCGATCCCTGGTCAGGTCAGAATTGAAAACCATCTTTTTCAGATTGGTCTTGGTTTTTATAACTACTATGTTACGATTTCTAAGATAACTGGAGAATAAATAGCCTATCCTGTGTCCTGTACGTCTAAATATTTGTTTACTAAGTTTCATAAAATTCAGTTAATTCGCATAAGAGTTATTGAAGATCATACATACAGAAAATAAAATCTAAATCGATAATTTAGTTTCAGTATCATGTATAGAGCTTATAAATACGATACCCCTAAAAGTTAAGTCCAACCCATACAGATTTATTATTAGTATTGATTGATTATGATGAAAAAGTGTCTATCGGAATGCATAAATCGTACTACACGTAAACGTAGGTAGTATAATTTAAAATGTATAACGGACATTTATTTCACGCAAATTACATGTCTCGAATGTAATCTGAACTTTTCATCTTTAAAAATCCTTATGTTTCCAGACATTTATTTGATAAATTTTACGAATTTATCTGTACGTCTGATATTATTCGAAATTACATGTCATTACGATTTATTTCCTCGGTAGACAAATTGCCGTAATCTTCAAACATTTTATTCTGAATATCTGATACAGATATGACCAGCTGCTCCTTCAGGCGCGCAAATTGAAAAAATTCTGAGATGTCAAGGTGAAAATCATTTTTTTAAAATTGAAAACTGTTTTTTTTCAATCGTCAATTTATAACCACTACCTACTAAATCACCTACCACCAACCAGCTGGTCGGATAAATTGACCAAGGTTTTAGTTACATGAATGGGCCGGCTCGTCCGGGGAAGTACCACACTCTTACAGAAACTCGACGTTTGAGTAGAAGCTTTACCGGTCGCAATGTCATATACACCAATGGCGATTAGGTCCTTTGTACCAATTCCTTTGAAATATTTAAAAAGTTAATCAACAAAAATATTCTTTGTAATTGTTGATCCGTCTCACAAAGTTTCACTAAAATCGGTAAATAAATTCGACCTATAGAGGAGAAAAAGGACAGCAGGACATACGAAGGACTTTTTGGCCAACTTGAATAGGGCACGGTTCGCTCGCACTTAACGCTCTCTCGATCAATAATTCAAAATAGACTACAGAAACAGTTATCTGTATATACATACAATATACATATCTATATATATAATAAAACAGTAAAAATATTTTGTCTGTACATTTAGAATTTTTGACTGAAATGGATAGAGGGACAATTAAAAAGAATAATAGGAAGCAAAAAAAATTTTTTCGAATTTCTTGTCTGTCTGTCTGTCTGTCTGTCTGTCTGTCTGTATGTATGATCACGATTATCTCCGAAAATACTGAATCGATTTACTTCAAACTTTCACCAATTGCTTTGTTTTAAGTCAGCAAAACATTTAAAGTTTGTTTCGTCAAAATCGGTTCATTAAAAATAAAGTTATCGTCATTTGAATGAATTCAAGGTATTAGTTTGCCTGCAAATATACACAGTGAATTTTTTATCGTTTTGGGCCCTTAAAGGGGTGACTCAGACCATCAAAATGAACAACTTTTCCTATGGGAACAACGGTGGGAACTCAAAAAAAAATTCGACATTCCCATACAAACTGGCCGGGCGGTGAGACTCTTTTGTATGGAAATGACGAAATTTTTTTTGAGTTCCCGGCATGTTCCCATAGAAAAAGTTGTTCATATTGATGACCTGAGTCACCCCTTTAAGGGTCCAAACTGTTCCTGAGGGATGGACACTAACGGCGGCGGCGTAGCCGCGGGCAAACGGCAAACCAACCTAAACTGCTGCGCCTAGAAACTTGAAATTTGGTACAGGGGTTCTTTTAATGATGTGAGTGAGCGCTAAGAAAGTATTTTTAAGAAATTAAACTTCTGAAGGGGTAAAATTTATATGGAATTTTCTCATTTCTGGACTTAGTAGTATGAAAGTAGGTATATAAGTTCTAGATTAAAATTAAAAAAGATGTGTGTAGGTAGATGAAATTTTGCTAAATTCCCCCCCTTAAGGGGTAAAATGGGGGTGGATGGGTGGTATAAACTTTGTATGGAAATTTTCTCATTTCTGGACTTAGACGTATGAAAATAGGTATATAAGTTCTAGGTTACAATTAAAAATATCTGTGTAGGTAAATGGAAGATATTTTCCCCTGTAGGGGTAAAATAGCGGGGTAAAGATTGTATAGGAATTTACTCATTTAGACTTAGAAGTATGAAAATAGGTAAATAAATTCACGATTACAATTGAAAAAGATCTGTGTAGGTCAACTGGAAAAAAATCCCCCAGAAGGAGGGTAAAGTTGGTTTGGACATTTTCTCATTTCTGGACTATGAATTATGAAAATAAATAGGTATGTAAGTTCTCGATTACAATTAAAAAAAGATATATGTGGGTGAAATGGACTGAATTCACTCCTAAAGGAGTAAAATGAGAGGTTAAAGGTTTTATGGAAATTTTCTCATTTCTGGACTTAGAAGTATAAATAATATCCATACTTCAATACTAATACTAATATTATAAATGCGAAAGTAACTCTGTCTGTCGTTTTTTTACGCTAAATTTGGTATGGAGGTGTGAGGCCCGGGGAAGGACATAGGGTATGTTTGATTCCGGGAAATTCTACTGTTCCCGAGGGATCGACACTAACGCGGGCGGAGCCGCGGGCAACAGCTAGTATCTAATATAAATTCTAATATACTATACGTATCCAACAGAGTCCGGCTCCCCAAGCTGCTACTTGCTTTTCTCCCATTTGTCCGAGTGAGTAGTATCCCAATGGCTTCATTCCTTTCCCAAATCCATCAAATTCCTATCCTTTCCTAGCTTCAAAATTTTTCCGATGGGCAGCAGCGTCGGCAACAGAAGAAGCCAAAGAAACTAGGCTCGCCAAGCCAACCCTCCTGCCGAGCGTGGTGACTAGGCAATATCTTCCCAAGGCACGTAGAATCCTTGGGAGAGGCCTTTAACCCTGGTGGACTACTTACAGCTGCAATGATGATGATGATGATGAATATACATACACGGTGAAATTTTGATCGTTCTGGACCCTTAAAGGGGCGATTCAGCCCGTCGTTGTTGTTGAGTTCCCAGCATTGGTCCCATAGGAAAAGTTGTTTATATCAATGGGCTGAATCATCCCTATAAGGGTCCAGAACGATCAAAATTTCACCGTGTATATAAAGATGTGAATAACGTTACGAAGAAACAAACTATTTATTTTGCAGGAAGGATTATTTAATCTAATCTTTAAAAGTCAGTAGTAACTGCGTTCGTTTGATTGACTCGGTTTCCACAATCTTACTGCTTGGGCAGAATAGGAGTTCAAAGAAGGAGGGATGAGGTATACGTGGTAGTGGTACTATATCTTTACATCTGACACAAGATGAGATGAGTTCGAAACTTATTCAATAAAGGCCTGTCAATAGCAATTAATTTGTAATCAATTTCATATTAACTTTGTTTACGATCGAAGTTCACATAGCAAATAGCTGTAAATTGGAGTTGTATTGATGTTTATAACATCAAAGGCAATATAATATGTCGAACAATGACTTAGGTTTGATTGAAGAAGCTACATCGTCCTTTTTTTCACTGTCCAGTATTTGAAATAAATTCATCATCATCAACATCAGGTCTTTTTAGTCTCCACTGCAGGAGCATGACCCTCTCTGTACTACCGAGCCATACTTTCAGAGCAGACAGAGGATTTCGCCTACACTCTCCTCGCTGGCCAGACAGGTTGGAGAGGTCTCATTGATGTTTATGAGCTTTGTTTAGCTTGTATTTCCTAAGTCGCCTCTTACGACATCCATGGGAAGACTTGGAAAGGTCCTGTTCTATTCTGCCGAAAACCACAAGGCTACGGTTGAAATAAATTATTTAAAAAAAACCAGAGATGTCTCCTAGTTTTCTGGGCACGTTGCCACGGGGTAATGAGCTGCAAATTTTTCTAAAATCCAATTATTCAAATAAGCTTTACATTATTATGTAAACATTGTAGCGATTTGTTACACCTAAAGAATAAATCCAAACTACATTTAGAACAATTGAATTAAACTGTATTCCATTGTAAGCAATATTATGATTGCAACAGAATCTACGTAAGCTTTTATCAGTCAAACCCTGGATTACTGAAATCGAACCAATGAACGCCCAAATCTACCCATTTGTATTCCAAGACCGAACAGCGAATTCTGGCCCAGGGGTATTGGAGTTTCGCAAGTTCTGGGTCCAATTAATGACGCGATTAAACTAAATTAGGTTCGAGGCGCGAAAGGCCTATTTGGACCTCCAGCTCATCTCAGGATATGTGTTGCATTTGCTAAACGATTTGCTCCCCTATTACTGGAGCTTAAGGTTTAATTGGGTGGGTGTTTATTCTTATCTGTTACAGTGAACGGACGCTGGCAGCAGCATGTTGGCTTTGACTAATTGCAGACTCTGGTATTGGTAATTGAAAGATAAATAGTGTTGGAAATGTGTTGAAGAGAATTGGTCTTTATTTATTTAAATAATACAGATAGAACTTTTATCACTGTACTTAAGAGTGCTTCACTAATGAACAGGCCTTCAAAACTATCTTGCTCGGATTTAAGATCCATTCCATATAGGTTCGTTTTGAACACCTGGCAAAATTTAAATCTCAGAATCACACAGACAATGACATCATAAATAGATAACAAAAAATGTAAAAAGTAAAAACAAAAAATAAAACTGGACCTTCCTTACAAATTCATCGAGCTGTTTGCTCCATGGATCTTAAAAAAAAATACGATGTTAAAAAAAATCCTGGGAGCGATACATAATATTGTTAATGTGTATAATACTTTAGTTCAAACTTAAAAAAGCCTACTCCTAAGATTGCTCCAAATTAATTTTCAAAGATTTTTATTCTTCAATATTCAGATCATCAGTCTTTGAGTACCGGCGTCTGACAAACACTTTGAGAGACACTAATATCTAGTTACATGAGACGTATAAGATTGTATTTTTCTTTACCTTATTGTTTGTGGAGAGTGGCTGAGTCACTGCGTGCATTGCATATCACGGCGTGGGATTTGAATATCACGGTTAGTCTGTAAGACCACACGTCTGTACTGGGCGTCGTGCCCAAAATTTTAGGTTTAAATCAGTTTTCTTCATTTTTTTAGTCGCGTATAAAAATGAGTTAGCCGGGTACTAGGGTGAAAAGTACTTTTTAATTTTTTTATCTTGCTTTATTTATTTATGAGAAAAATTGAAACTTATTTCGTTTTGCTTATATTAACTTAAAATACCAACTATTAGATTTTTAAAAATAACATGAGCCGAAAAAGTTTTCGTTCAAAAAGCCGAGGTAGTCTAGCAGACGTCATCTCTATACGAGTACTTAAGTTAAACGAAAAGCACGTCGATTCTTACAGGTCAGTTTTGCAAACCAACTTTATATTTCAAGTCGATGAAGAATCTAAGATGAAGACCAATTCCAAACAATTTGCGTTTATAGATATCACACTACATAGACTAGCAATCAAACTAGACTCACTTGCAAATTGACATACGGCGCGTCCGCCATCACCGTTGGGACGATAAAGCCGCCCTCTCCGGTCGACATGTCGATATCTTGGCTGTAGATGTCTGTCTTGTCATCGTAGAGTTTGACACGAACACGCACGCGCTTTTCTGTGCTCATGGCTTCAACCTGTGAACAGAAATATGATGGTAATAATTACAGAAATATATCAAGATAGAACGGTGATGCCAGGTTTGCTAAGGAAACGCGCGTGTCAGTTTTAGCTAGAGCCGCGCCCCCAAGTTAACGTCATTACTAGCGAAATAGTAACGTGAGATGCACAAAAATAAATACGAAACGAATGATAAACAGTCTTTATAGTTAAAACCGCAGAATAAACCATGTGTTCAAGTCGGGACGTGCACGCTGACTGAATGAACGCTTAAGAATCTTGCACGATCGCGCAAGATTGAGACACGCGTTAACCACCCACTTGGCCGTTCTATCTTGATATATTTCTGTGGTAATAATACTGTTACCGATATGTTTTATTTATTTAGTCTTTATTATACAAATGCAATCCTGCAATGGAGAGATAATGATGATGTTGATGATGATACAAATACAATGTAAACGCACAATAGGTGGACTTAATGCTAAAAGCATTATCTGACAGTCAACCTAAATAAAAGATTGTTACGTAGCAACAATAAAAAGTAAAAGTAGAATTACATACATACAACCATACAAGCCTCATTCAGCTTTGAAACTTTATTCTATTTATATGTTTTTTGATAGGTTATAAAATACCTTATATTGTACAAACCAATACAAACACGTACAAAACGGATCTTATCTTATTTTTTCCGCTTTATATAATAAAGGCAAAGGGCTATAGTCAATACCTCCAAATTATATTAAATATTTGTTACACAAAAAGAAACATAGACAATCATACATAATTAAGAACATACTGTGCAAGAAAGTGTTTAATTTAGATTATTAAACTCACAATAGAGGTTGCATTGTAGACTTTTCATTGTTTGTGTATGATTTGTCCCTGTTATATTTGTTTATTATTTTTCTGTGTTCATGCGTACTCATTTAATATACGACGGTATTAAATTATTTACAAGCCTATTTCCCTTATCTATCCGTCGCTTGTCCATCAAAAAATTTGATTACTTTTGGCGGATGCAAAAGACACTTTCATTTAACTTCTAGAGGCACCTTAGCACCATAGCCTTTATAAATAATAGAGCAGTCACCACAGTATTAACGAAGTGTTACAACATACAATTTTATTATTTGCGTATACACACCCGCTGTTATATTGTACGTTGTATGTAAAAGCCATGTAAAAAGCCGAGGTAGTCCAGCAGACGTCACTTCTGTACATATGTAACTTGAAATTTATTAGTTATATTGTACGTTGTATCTTTATTACTTATTGTTAAAAATAAATATTTTAAATGCGAAATTATTGTTGATGTATTGTATGCTACTATTTAGATAAGGAATAAAATGAAAACTGAGAGTATTATTGTTTATTTGTTGTTTGTGTGTTACAACAGTTTCATCGTGCCGCAGCCAATGTGGATCCAAATTGGATGAATAAAATTAAACTTGTGTAAAAATATAATAATGGCGGCATATTCGTACGTTACATTTTTAATCATATTAGAAAAAAAATGTGTTCATGGGAGGAAATTATTTTTTCATCTTAACTAAGCTTTTGTTGAAATCTATCTAATCTATAATATTTGAGCTTGACTTTTAGGTACTGGTTGCTTCCTAAATAAAAAAAATTAAATGAAATTCTAAACCTTTATAAGTCTATGCATAAGCCAAAACAGTACCTTCAAAGATGCGATGTACTTCCTGAAAACGTCTTATCTGTGCGGATAAGCGCAACTTTACGGGCTTAAAAGTATTTAAACTTTGCTTATAAGAATCCTGGAACATCTTGAGATAAATGTAATTAATTTCATAGCAGCTTATGTTGGGGTAGTTTCGTAGATAAGATTTGGGACAGTTGGGTAAATTTTCACGTAAAATTTCGAGAAACACATAATTTCTCCTTCATTAATTTTGAAAGACTTTTTAAAAGTTGGGTAGGTTTTATATCTCTTGCGAAAGCATAACATAGGCAGATTAACTCGTTCAGAGACACTAAACCAACCACAATAGATGCACTAATAGACCAGCAACGCTCTTATTACACCCAAGCCGTTGCAGTTGTCTATGGGCAGTGGTGATCGCTTACCATCAGGTGACTCGCTCGTTTGCCGCCCTGTGTGTAAAAAAAAAAATTTAACTACAAGCGGGATGTGTTGAAAACAAACGATTAGATAAACAATTTGGATAAAGGAATAGGTATTTAGGTAATTCATAATTCATTTATTCGTCGCTTACATGTTGCATAAAGTTGACAATAATAGATAGTGCAGTATATACATGTACCCAGTCAGGACGTTGCGACAGATTAATTACTAAAAGATATAAAATTAATATTTAAATTGGCACGAAATAATTTTTGCGAAATTCAATATGATTATACAAGTCAAAATATTTTAATAAATTTATACAAGTCGAAATTAGTTTTGTAGTCAATATTTATACATTAAAATTGTATAATATTCTTTTTGATGTAGAAAAATGTTATACATACAATGTGGAAGGGACATACCCGTAATAAATCGAACCACGGGCTATACTAGATCACTAAATTATAGTTAAAAAACCAAAACTAAAATTCGACATTCCCATAAAAATTGCCCGAGCAGCTGCACACTTTTGTATGGAAATGCGGAATATAGACCATGGTTCGATTTTTTACGGGTATATGCCCAATATATGCCGCTGTTACGGATATAGAGAACGGTTATGCGGAACTTGTATCCGCTAAAAATGGCTAAAAACTACATGAATAACCACTCCACTCCATTATTACCACGAAAGTAGAGCTATTAGCACTCTTCCATAATTTCATATAACCGTTCGCTTCTGGGTACTATTTTGCAACATAAAATCAAGTAATATGATAATTAATAGCTTTTATTTTTTGTTTAGACTAATTTCCTGAGTATTGATGTATATAAGGTTAAAATAAGGATAGAAATTTGTATAAATAAAATAGAATGTAATAACGACTAACATAAAAATTATTAATGTTAAAAAAATACACAACCTATTATTAATTACGCCATATACATTTTGACTCAGCATTCTGACAGATATTCTTTTTCAGTACCAAATTGTTAGCGGCCAGTATCTTTGATTAGCCTTAAAATATTAAAAACTTTTTTAATTTTTTCGAGTATTGTCTACAATTGAAAACTCTAAACAAGGGTACAAAAGTAGTATTCTTGTAACCTTGTAACATATAGGGCTGTTTTAAAATAATTATATACTTATAAAGGATTTTATAGCCGCTTGTCTGCTAATAAAGGTGTGAGCAGACTTAATTCTCAATTAAGCCGTCGGCTTGGGCTGACGCGGCTGGCCTCCTTCCAAAACCAGAGCTGACAAAGACCAATTTAGAATTTTCCGTTTAAAGTAGCTGACTCGTGCGGTTTCACTTGCGCAGTGCTTATTGAACGTTCAATGCGTACTCACTCACAAACATCCTGAAATTGAATTCATTAGCAAACCTCAGACCATGAATCTGAAAAACTTTCATTAAGGGACCAACATCGACATCGTGAAAAAAATTATCTGCTCTTTCATACAAAAGTAGAATATCGAGTTGGCCAAAATCTATGGAACAGCAGATTTTTTTTGCAATTTCGGAGTTGTTGCCATATTGGAAGTTGTTCAGATTCGTGGTCTGAGTAACTCCTTTAACGTTTGCTAATGAATCCAATTTCATCCTGTACTGCTTAATACATAGTATCTCAATGTTATCGTTTTAATATTGTTTTCCTTCAAAAAACTTAAGTAACTACTATATCATTTTCGTTGCAATGTTTTTGACAGGTTTATTATTTTTATACCGTGAAAGTCTATTTATTAGCTTCTCGATATAAAATACGAATTTGATAAATATTAATAAATTCGTATTTTTATCAAGATCGTATTTTACGTCAAATTGTCATGCAACCACAACGCATAGTGACCATGTCATGGACTAATTAACAACAAGACTACATAGTCTTGTTGTCTTGTCGTAAAATATATATTTAATGTTGTTTTTTTTTTTTTTTAACCTGTACTGTGTATGTTTATCAAATAAAGCATTCATTCATATATACGTCAAATTGTCATACAACATTATGAACTTACTTGCCTTATAACAACGAAAATTATATGGTAGTTACTTAATTTTGTTTATTGTTGATTGCGCTTTAATCAGTTCAATTAACACTTTAGAGTGGTAATGCGGTTCAACTTTCAACCCTTTACTTTATGTTTATTTATATGATCCCTGGTGAAGGAAATCTTTATTAAAACGATAATATTGAGATACTATGTATTAAGCAGTAGTACAGTCAGGGTCAGAGATACCTGACCAGGCCTCTACCTACATATATCTTGATTTTTCTCTTAAACTATTAATAATACTACCTTGTGAATGTACATACAGAAAGATTTTAATGAAGTCTTTATTAATATATATTTCCATGTTTATATTATTTATAGTTTAAGAGAAAATTCCAGATAGAGATAGAGGTCCTGGTCAGGTACCTCTGTCCCTGACTGTAGTATGAATTATAACTACCAGTGTGTAAATACATGCTTAAAAACGTTTCATTATTGAACAAACGCTGACAGTAAAAAAATGATTGACAAACAGTATCAGAAGCTTTTAGATAGCAACTACACACACGACAACAAGTAGAGCCATTGCAAATCGAATCCAATCTCGTTGCTCTATGCCACAGGATTAATATAAAGCCCTCACACACCGCGTATTTTAAATGCGCCGACGACGCGCGATTCAGGAACGCGCGTTTACGGCGCCGTAGATGTCTATTTTTGCGTTTGTCCGATTCAAGCGATACAATATACAGCGTGTAAATTGAACCTCGACATTTCCTTTACGGGGTGACTCAGACCATCAATATGAACAACTTTTTCTATGGGAACAATGCTGGGAACTCAAAAAAAAATTCGTACAAAAGAGTCCCGCCGCCCGGCCAGTTTGTATGGGAATGTCGAATTTTTTTTGAGTTCCCAGCATTGTTCCCATAGGAAAAGTTGTTCATATTGAAGGGCTGAGTCACCCCGTAAAGGGAATGTCGAGGGTCAATTTACACGCTGTATACAATACAGTAGACGAGTGTTTCACGATGACTCTGTGTGATTAAGTTACAAGGGTGCGTTCGAATCTCGTATGAATAAAATGAATGAAAAAATACGCCGTGTGCAACGTATGTAGGTACGTTAGTACGTTGTAGGTACGTCCTTGCCTCCGTCTCGCTCTGGGCGTACGGCTAGCCAAGCCTACCCTAAAACTTTGCCATCATTTGGCATGATCATGGCTCGCCATTTATCATGGCTATTGCTTTCTCATTTCTCATCTGACTCCTGAAGGCGGTAGACTATAGGATTTTACCAACTAAGCTGTTAAGTTCCAATGACACGGCCTGGCTTTGTTCCAAATCCTGTGCTGACAATGTTTGAAATGTAACTTAATTCGGACGGATTAAATTGGAATAATTCAAAGAAAATTATTAAATTTGTATGAACTTCTCCGTTGTATAATAAGATAAAAGAGCATGTCACATGGCTGAGTTGCCTGAAGGAATACCGTAGCCTGTGGCAATATGTTTTAGGAAACAAGCCTATTAGGCTTGTTTTCTAAAAAAAATACGAGTTAAAATAATTAGTCCGTCTTATAGATTGTCGAAAAATATTATGTACGTATTTTTGCTTTTTTTAATCAAACAAAAGATGATAAAGATAAAGCGCATCAAAGTTCAGGAGTGGGCTCATGACGTAACAGGCCGGGCCGGTAAAAAGTGTAACGGTGAGTGACGTCACGCGGAGTTTTAAAGGGCTATACCTGTACAAATTTTTGTTTGATTGACAAAAAAAAAACACGAGTGCAATATTTTACAATAATCTACCAGACGGACTAATTATTTTATTTTACTTTTTAGAAAACATGCTTATTACTACGTATAATAGAAACAGCTAGAACTGAACACTGACATGACCTTTGACATGATCCCCACGATATTTTCGTTCTCCGGAAGCAAGTAGTGATCGATGTAAATGATCATACTTCAGTTTGACTACTCAGTTTATAGAAAGTGAATTTGTTTGATTCTTTGTTTGTTACGCCTTCACGCCCTATTTACTGAACCGATCGTCACGAAATTTTGTATACTCGTTGTTTAGGATATGGATCATCATCATCATTATTTCAAGTAGGTGTCACGGTCAAACGACCATGCACACCCTGGTGTCAGAGTTCTTCGGAACCGCCTCTCGGCCTCTAACGTGGTTCCTTTAACGACTACCAAATGGCAGCCGGGACCATCGGCTTAACGTGCCTTCCGAAGTACGGAATCATCTTTATTATCAGACAATCAGGTGATTTAAGCCTGCAATGTCCTAACCAAACTGGAAACAACTAAACAAAGTATGCTTCCGGTAGGAATCGAACCCACGACCCCCGGGTCAACAGGCAAACGCCTTAACCACTGGACCACGGAGGTTGTTTGAGGATACGGAGAAGGGCATAGTGTACACTTTATCCCGGATAAAAGTACTGTCCCCGAGGTATCGACACTGACGCGGGCGGAGCCGCGGGTTAACGCTAGTAGGACTACTATTTTTATAACATTTTATTAAAACACTAGCTAACCCGCCAGACATTGTTCTGTCGTTACTATAAATAGACGCCAACTGTGAAACGACTGGGCGTTAATTATTTTTAATTTTCCGCGCATTCGAAACCTTCTGCTGAGAAAAATAATATAACAGAAAAAGAATTAGCCAAATCGGTCCAACCGTTCACACGTGATGCCGCGACCAAGGGATACATTTTTATATTCATAATTCAATACTAATATTATAAATGCGAAAGTAAGTCTGTCGTCTGTCACCTTTTCACGCTTCAACCCTTAAACCAATTAAAATTGGATGAAATTTGGTTTAGCGTAATAGGCGAGGCCCAGGGAAGGACATAGGGTTCCTTTCATTTCGGAAAATCCTACTATTCCCGAGGGATCGACACAAACACGGGCGATAGCTAGTATATAGATATATTGTTTGCTAATAATTATTATAAAAATCAGTTTCAGATATTTTAATTGGACCGCAATCGTTAACTTTTTAACTTCCCGTATTAAATTAAAAGGCCATTCATAAAAAAGTAGAAAACATTTCGAGGCTTCGTTTCGGAAGTATTGGAAATACTTCCAACCAAAACGAAGCCTCGAACGAAGCCACGCATGAAAAATAATTTGATTTCGCTGAAAGCTTATTCATGCCAACTCTCAATAAGCTATGAATGTTAATTTTAAGCGATGTATTAGAAGTAATTTGAAAACTCGTATATAATGAAAATTTATTACACGTCTGCCAAAAAAGGAGTGTATTGTTTTTCGAGTTTATGTTTCTTTATTCCAGTGTAACTTCTAAATGCCTCGTGTATGTGATAAAGTCGCCTGATAAACCGTAGACCCAACGCTATTTTCAGATGTACTTATATAGATATAAGATAGTATTTAGAGACCTTGAAATGACCTTTAAAATGGATGGGCCCTTCATTGGCGAACATAATTTATATCTAATTTCTTACATCCAGTTCGAAAGCATATCTATACTAATATTATAAAGCTGAAGAGTATATTTGTTTGAAAATTGTTTTGCAAACTACTGGTTCAAATTGGAAAATTATTTTTGTGTTGGATAGTCCATTTATTGAGAAAGGCTTTAGGCTATAAAAAACCAATAGGAGCGAAGCATCAATAAAAAATGTTTTGAAAACGGGGGAAAAATTTTCATCTATATACTAATAAAAAACCAATTTATCCTACTAACAAAAATTGCCGCGGACAAAGTGTCGCGGGCAATAGCTAGTATAAGATATGGAAGTTTGAAAATTTAAAAAAATATTAAATCATTTAAGAAGTAGTGATCATGATAAAATACTATATAACTTGGATATATGAGTAACCAGCTGTGACCAAGTTAGGGCAAATGCATTCTGAAACCGTCACAAAAATTAATCAAAACTGCTCAGAACAAAGCTGCCAATCGTTCTAATAAAGAAAGAAACACAACAAATCCTACTTTTTAACAAATTTTTAAACTTCTATGTTACCTATACGCCGGATGAAAGAAATTGGATATTTATGTTCACCAAAGAAGGGCCCACAGCGTGTAAATTTACCCTCGACGTTTCTTTAAAGGGGTGACTCAAACCTTCAATATGAGCAACTTTTCCTATGGAACCAATGCTGGGAACTCAAAAAACATAAGCATTTCCATACAAAAGAGTTCTGCCGCCCAGCCAGTTTCTATGGGAATGTCGAAATTTTTTTTGAGTTCCCAGCATTGTTCCCAAAGGAAAAGTTGTTCATATTGATGGGCTGAGTCACCCATTATTAAGTCATTGATTAAGGGAACGTCGGTATATTTATGTTGTATATTAAAGTCTCCAAACACTATCTTACGCGTTGGGAATAAGACTAATTGTAAGCAGGGGATTCAAACAAAAAAGAATTTGTTAAATCGGTTCATAAATGACGAAGTTCAAAGCTAAGAAACATTAAACAATAAAAACTACAACCGAATTAATAACCCCTCCTTATTTAATTAAGAAATAATATTTTATTTCTTAATTTAATTTGTTTATATATGTGTATAAAAATATTTAAAAAAATCCGGAACACATAAAATCGTTGCACCTTGTAGCATTTAATAAGGCACTGTATAAATGGCTCCTTGATATATTCATTTACAGTAAAAGGACTTAAATTAAATTAAATTAAATATGGTGAAAACAATTTTCACCATATTTGGTGAAAAATTTTTCATGCGGGCCGGAAAATCTTTTTCATCATATTTTATAAGTTTATATCAAAATGAGAGAAACCTACGAGTATGTCTAGCAGTGGACGAGTTTAGGAAGATGATGATATCATAATAGCATTGTGAATGCAAAATAAAACACAAAAAAGAACTTCCTCCTTTTTTTGAAGTTGGTTAATAAAATATTTGATTGTATGAAACGATCTGAAACAATCAGGTATATGGCTGTCCATAAAAACGCTTCGAATTTATGTTTTCAAGCTACGAGTACTTCCATTGTCTTTCACCAATTTCCGTAGAGATACAACCCAACTACCATTTAACTTCTAAACAAAAGGAATAAAATAAAACTGGCGACAGTTTGAAAACACTTTAAAATTTCAGTGATTTCGTGAGAAGTTTTATTTTTATTTCCAGCAGAAGTAGTGAAGTCTTTTAGTAGAAAAAAGGAAAAAATCATGACCGCTGCAGGGATCACAATAAAAGTTACAATAAGGTTTCTTTCGAGCGGTGGACCTTAGGAAAAGTATAATCAATAAAAAATGTTTTGCGTTAATGCATTTCATGTTCTAATAAAACTTGAAAAAGTAAAAATATTGAGAAAACAGTTATTAATAAAAAAAATATCAGTTTATATACTCAATCTTAGATAATCATAAATTTGTACCTTTGATGTAGATAACATGAAATAAAATTTCATATTACGTTCTTATTCTTATTGTAAATAATAATAAATAAATCATTTATAATGGTTTCTGATGTTTTCGCGATTATTTTGTAATTTTGTAATCCTTACTATAATATTATAAATGCGAAAGTGAATTTGTTTGTTTGTTACGCTTTCAGGCCGTAACTACTGAACCGATCATCATGAAATTTTGCATACGAGTTCTCTGGAGTACGGAGAAGGACATAGGCTACCTTTTATCGATCGACATTGACGCGGGCGGAGCCGCGGGCGAAAGCTAGTATTTTATATGTTATAAACATACATATAAATACCCATAAATAGAAATATATATAAAAAATAATTAAATAAACATACATATATTATTGCAGCATGGATTGTTCGCGATAATGTCTGATTACAAGCATTTTAAAGAGATTACGTATATGTGCTCTCATAATGTTGTCAGGGAGGGCGTTCCAAAGTCATACGATATGTCATACGATATTTTGATCTAAAGTATAAAATACTTACTCGTCCCACGAAAGGCAGTCCAGGCTTGTACCGTCTCCGCATGCTGTCAGCAAACCGGAGTTCTACGTAATGCTGTTCAGCTGCCGGAGCCGCTGATGCTGAATTTCCGACCTTAGAAAATATCAAAGATCTTTTTTAATACGATACTAAGTTATACAGAATTAACTTTCGTTTTGGCTTATCCATGGTCAGCCAAGAAGAAATTATTCCTTCTATTTAATTATTTGCATTGCTAACGGATCATCATCATCATTTCGAGTAGGTGACACGGTCAATCGACCATGCAGACCCTGGTGTCAGAGAGCTTCGGAACCGCCTCCCGGCCTCCTTTAACGACTACAACCAACAGCTCAACGTGCCTTCCGAAGCACGGATCACCTTTATTATCAGACAATCAGGTGATTCAAGCCTACGATGTCCTAACCAATCTGGAAACAACTAAACAAAGTATGCTTCCCGTGGGAATCGAACCCACGACCCCCCGGGTCTACAGATAAATGCCTTAACCACAGGACCACGGAGCCCACGGGTAACGAGCTGTCAAGATTATATGAATTGTTATAAGTGTATTTCAATTGTGTATAACGGTTATAACCTACTTATTTGACTTTACAGAAGATGGAAAACTGTATCAACTTTTATACGCACGATTCACACAAACATGTGACGGTGAAATTTTGATCGTTCTGGATGCTTAAAGGGATGTTCACCATGATGAAAATTTCACCGTGTATACTGATTTATGCTGGTCTAAAAATTCATAAGCAAGTAGGAGCTCGATGGACCTGTGGGTATGGTCCCCACTGAGATATGTGACCAAAAGTGGCACAAACGTGTTTCGGAAGGACCATTAAGCCGTTGATTGTTATGCTTTGTCAGATGCCTTTTGGAGCTTAAAAATATAACATTAGTGTTAGCCACTTACGAAAAGCAAGCAAGCTAGTAATCGTAATATACTCTATCTACTTTATTTAGTCTGCACATCGTAGATTGAGTATGAGCCAATTGATCGAGTTGTCAATAGGAAAAATTCTGTTAAACTGTTCATAAGTAGTATTATGCGGCATCGAAAAAGGACGTCATCTCTGCTATAGCCAAACACTAGCTTCGCTCATTTGATGTACACTTCGGTCCTGAACTTATCATTCAGAAAGCTTGACGTGAACTAAAGATAGAATGAAATATAAAGAAGTCTCTAGACTTCTACGAGAGTTCGAGAGACTGACTACTACGTTCGTGCCAAAAGTAAAATCCATCCTCACAGAATTATGCTTTCAACGGGCCTCGATTCGCCAAGTACCAGTGCGACTAATGGCTTTGGCTGTACCACGAACCGAATTCTAATCCTAACTAATATTATAAATGCAAAAGTGAGTTTGTTTGTTTGTTACGCTTTCACGATGTAACTACGGAAAAGATCATCATGAATTTTACATACACGTTATCTGGGGTACGGAGAAGGACATAGGGTACATTTTATCCCGGGAAAAAATACTGTTCCCGAGGGATTGACATTGACGCGGGCAGAGCCGTGGGCGAAAGCTAGTATAGAATGATATATTCAAGAGTTATCGTTACCTTTGTACCAACAGTGAGATCCACCCTCGCAGAACCACCTCCGCAGCGGGCCTCGATTCGCCAAGTACCAGAGCGCGCGCCAGTTGCAAGTACAGCATTAAGTTTGCGGACTCCTGGTGATAAAAAAATATATTTGAGGCGTACATTTTGGGAAATCAACAAATATGTATGCAATGGACAACTATTTTTATTACTACGGCTTTATGTAAGATAGAAAGGCAGACAGATGGACAACCAAGTGATCCTAAAAGGTTACCTCTTTTTGAGGTACGGATCCCTATAATTGCAAATATAGGCGAGCCCCGTGGCCCGCGATACGAGGGTGCCCAGGTTCGATACCAGGTCAGGTCAAGATGGAAAACAATCTTTTTGAGATTAGCATGGGCCTTGGATGTTTATCTATATAATTATTTGGTATAAAATAAAGTATCGTTGAGTTAGTATCCTATAAAACAAGTCTTAGAACACAAGAACTTATTTTGGGACTAGCTCAATCTTTGTGATTTGTCCATATATATTTATTTATTTATAAATATAAAGATATAGATGAATTGAAACTAATATCTCCCAATATTAAATATTATGGTTTATTTTTGTTGATGATGAAGATTAGATAAATTAATATTGTAGTATTGTGCTCCGTACTCCATTTTAATAATTTATTTAACAGTCAAACAGTGCACAGTCCTAGTAAATAATCTAGTAAGTAAAGTCATATATTTTGGCAATTTATAAACGATATTTCACGGTAAAGTGACACAAATAATGGAAAATTGTTCAATATATCTTTAAACATTTAAGAAATCTTAATATATTAAATTTAGTTGGGTTTGTTCGAATACTTCTAACTTAAGAACGGTTGATCTGATTTTTATAATCCTTGATTTGTTGGTTTTGTCATCATCCCAAACATCAGAACGCTACTAAAAATTAGAAATATTTATGACAAAAAAAGTAGCAATATGAAGTTTGCCAGACAGCTAGTTATATATGAATCTTAAACATGGTTATGACAAAAAAATTGTCCTTAAAAGAAAATGCCTTCACAGTCAGTTACGCAGCTAAAAATCTTTAAAAACCATTTATCATTTGTCATATCAGCAAAAAATCTCTATTGTGTACGCAGTGGGGGTCCTGTTATCGCATCAGGCAGGGGTTTGAAACCGAATGCGTCAGGTAAAGCCATCTTGATCCCCTGAAAGAATTTCCATGTCCAACCCGCCATGTTTCCCATTTTGATAAATCGTCCCACATAAACATTGACCTATTTAAATCGTGGGAAAATATTGATTTTGGATTCACTTTAGGAATAAGGACGTGACTGGGAATATTATTTTCATTAGAAAATATTTAGACATAACTTTCAATAGCTATAAATATAATACAAAAATAAATGGATTGAAAATATGTGTATCTTTCATATAAAAGAGTTCATAAATGACGAAGTTCTGAGGTAACAAACATTAAAAAAAATACAACTGAATATAACCTTCTCCTTTTTGTTAGTCGGTTAAAAAGAACTTGTCACGAATAAGTAAATAAACATACATTTTTCAGATCTCTCTGAAAAGTTTACCAACTTATATATAAATATATAACTGTTCATGTGCTAAAATTGCCCGAGAACTGTAACTTGAACTAACGTCATATTTATTATAGTCGAGACAATGATGTCATTGAGCATTCTCTTAACGTAATAGACCTTCGTCTAGTGACATCCGAACTTAGCCGGCAGGGCGCCAACTACAAAATAGCTTATTTATTATTTCATTTTATTATTAGTTTAATGGAGTACACCTTACAAAAAGTTCATATTGGTGTACAATTATATTCACTACTTATATATGGGATTTATACACCAAGTAGCTTACCCCTCTATAGAGCCCGTCATCACAATCCAGCGACCTACAATTGAATAGCGTCTGGACATCTACGGGGTTAACCGCCAGCTTTTCAACAACTCTATGGTCAGCTCTGAGAATAGCTCCGCTTTGGACGCGGCATTACACTTAGCCATAAGTAATTTTTTTACGTTAACAATTGTTGAAAAGACAAATATGACAATAAATAAGTGTTCAAAGAAAACCTATATTGAATAAACGTTTAAAATTTTTAATTTTATTGCTATTTAATTGTTTTGCGTGGAGAAACAAAGTAATGCGTTCTGTAGCACCGACAAACCACTTACATTGAAATAATTGGAAGCCGTTCAATAAGTTACCGACGACAAAGACGCCCTCATTAATTCTCTGATCCGCAATTAATTACGTGAAGACCACATCAGAGATTGTATGTCGTAAAGCCATCATACTTGCTCTTTGTGCGGCGTTAACCAATCTCAACTTATTGATAATTATAAAAACGTTGATAATTATAAAAACGTAACTTTTTATTTATTTTATGGACAGCAACTGCAATCACTGGATTAAATTTGAGTTACTTTTACAAAATATCAGTACGGGAAACTGTCAAAATAAAGAAAAAGACTGTCACAAGGGATATGATGGATACAAATTGCCGCGTGCAATGGAATCCATTGATTGCTTGACTGTGGTTGAGTGTCGGACGTTGTTAGTGTTGTGTGTACCGGAGCTAACGCGGGAATTTAAAACTATTTGTGTGGACTCCAGTCTTGATGCGACCACGATGGATGTAACTCCATACAAACGTTATAGGCTAAATAATAAATAAAATATAATAATCCTTATCCTTACTAATATTATAAATGCGAAAGTGAGTTTGTTTGTTACGCTTTTACGCCGTAACTACTGAACCGATCATCATGTAATTTTGCATACAAGTTCTCTGGAGTACGGAGAAGGACATAGGCTACCTTTCATCCCGGGAAAAAGTACTATTCCCGAGGGATCGACATTGACGCGGGCGGAGCCGCGGGCGAAAGCTAGTACACAATAAATATTACATATTTTTAACAAATTTAAATTTTTTTAAACTTTTATTGCTCCTATACGCCGGATGAAAGAAATTGGATATTTATGTTCACCAAAGAAGGGCCCACAGCGTGTAAATGTACTCTCGACGTTTCTTTAAAGGGGTGACTCAAACCAAAAAAAAAAAAAAAAAAGTGTACTATTTCCGAGGGATCGACATTGACGCGGGCGGAGCCGCGGGCGAAAGCTAGTAAAATATAAATCTTTTTAAGTTGACCTTACATATCTACTAATGTTATTTTATTCCCAATAGGACACCCTTTGTAATACAATACTATAAAAAAAGACTTGTAACTAGAACCACATTAATAAGTAACTATTGCTAGACCTACTTGACATGCAAAATGTACGCGCATCTCTTAGAATGTGGATTTGCAAACACTTATCATCATTATATTTTGAAAACGGGTCACTCACGTGCCATTTTGTCGGAATTGCCGACTATACTTATTCGTAGGTTACCTATATACTTATCATCATAGTACCTATACGATTCCATCACAGAAACAATATTAAACAATAAAAGGTGAGTGCTAAGTGCCGGTCAAATTCATAATTAAGTTTTTTCTTTTGATCAGAATTTCAACTGATTGATATTTGCATTTATACGATTGATGCATTTTAGGTAGAGTGATACATCTTATAATATCGTCCTTAGTTCTTATCCCCGAACCTCGTGGTGTGGCACGTGATGATGGGAAGAGATTGATGGTATGTCCCTGATGAACGCTGATGAACGTGGTAGGGCTTTGGTGTGGGACGCTACATACATTAACACACTAGCGCCTTCTCACCTCAGGGGATTAGTCATGAGAGCCGGGTCTACCGAAGGCGCTGAGGTCGCCAAAGGGCGCAAGTATGCAACATTAGCTGAGGATTATACAATTCAATTCAATTCAAAAAAGAATTATACACGGTGAAATTTTGATCGTTCTGGACCCTTATAGGGATGATTCAGCCCGTTGATATAAACAACTTTTCCTATGGGACCAATGCTGGGAACTCATAATTTTTTTTGACGTTCCCATACAAATTGACGAAGCGGCCGAAATTTTTTGTATAGAACTGCTAATTTCTTTTTTGTGTTCCCAGCATTGATTCCATAGGAAAAGTTGTTCATATCGACGGGCTGAATAACCTTTAAGGGCCCAGAACTATCAAAATTTCACCGTGTATATTTGTGCCATTTGGCGTAGAGACGTTAGGACCTTGGAGACCCAGCGCGAGGGGGTTTCTTTAAAGAGTTTGCCCCACGGCTCATGTCGGCTGCCGGTGATAAGTGGGCTGGCTGCTTTTTCGCCCAACGGATTAGCATAGCTATCCAACGGGGGAACTCAGCTAGCGATCATGCCACACGGGCATGATTTCGAAGATAATTTGTTCTAGTGCTCCCCCCTTTTTTCATTTTATGTTTATATAGTTCAGTTTTAGTCCTAAGTTAAATGTGGACAAAATTGCAATCAAAATCACTTTTCCGATTAATTAGTTAAAATTGTGTTTGAAGCATTTTCTGTGCCATATTTTTACTGAAAAATATTTGTGCCATCATTTTTCAAGGTTTTGGCAAATCGGATCTTATCCTGCGGCTCACAATAAGGCACTACGGTACGTACCATAAAAGCCTTTGCATGTCATCTCTGTGCCAACCCCCGTCAAATTCTGATAGATTGGATTTCCCCTTACTCACGTGATTGACTTATAACTGACGAATATTTTATCCGATATCGGGTTCCGCAAGAGCCTTCGGAGCTTCTTATTGTTATTGACTATTCGGTTAATTAGCCGTATATTGTTTATGATATCAAAAGTAAGATATTTGTTGCTTTACTTTGCTCATCAGGCTTCATACTTATCATTTCGAGGCCTGGCGATCAATATCAAGATATTTTTCTAGATATTTTTTACTCCCGTGTGTAAGTTATGGAATGAGCTTCTTTTTACCGTTTTTTTATCGAAGCTATCATCTGGGTTTCTTCAAGAGACAAGTAAATTTCTATTTAAAAGTTCGGCAGCTTTCTGTTAACAATTCTCATGTTGCAGATGTTAAGCGACGTTGACACTTACAATCATGTCGCGTATAAAGTCTTCCCGCTCATTAATAAACAAATAAAAAAAAATAGTACTGATATCATTGCACCGTGATTTTAATACATGTGTTATTTATAATGTCTTTCATGATACAATTGTATGTATAAGCACGCTCCAACTTTAAGATTTAAAATAATGAATGTCGGAGGTGGGAGTTAAAACAATTTTGTCTTGTGACACAATGGACTAACATAATACTTTTTGGTAAGGGCAATATTTAGATCCAGAGCAGAACGAAGAAATCTAGTATGAGTGAAGCGAGGGATTCTATGTTGCCCGATGTAAAAATGTTAGTCCCAAGATGACAATATTTGTATTTTCATTCACACGGGACTAAAAAAAGTTTCATATTTTAGTCCCTCGGGAATAAAAACGTACTTAAGACCCTGCATACCACCGCGCTTTATTTGTTTAATATATTAGCTGAAAAGGATTTTTATTATAAATATAACTCGAAACCCAAAAAACAAATAGAAAGACACCTTCAAAAGATCTATTTGTTATTCGTAAATTCGAAATACATAACTCAAGAATACTCAAGTAACTGAACGTCCCTCGAAATCCAACACCAGCCCTTTTATCCTCAAATGTAACAAACCTCGAAGGGATACCAAACTACAAGTTTTTGCGTCGGTTATGACATGTGACTTTAAGAGGGTATGTAATTAATCAAACTGAAACGCACCCGACTCACGGCGACGGCGCGGGACGTCATTTTTGGTGACGCGAAACTGTTATTAATTTTGTTTTTGTTGGGCTAGTTTTTGGAAAAACTATATGTGAAGGGTTCAAGAGAGACTTTTAGAAATTGAAAAGTTGTGTTGGGATACTTTACACTCAATATTGCATGTACAATTATGAAAACTCGAAATACAATCGAAATTAGACAGACTTTTGGACATAGTAAAAGGTTTTATAATTAATTACTATTATAATGCATCCATGGTCACATTATATGATACTATTGAAAGAAAGAGGAAAGTATTTAGGTCAAATTATTTGACCACTGATAAATAAATCTTAGTAAAAACAAGCTGAACAAAACTCATGAACATCAATGAGACCTCTCCAACCCGTCTGGCCAGCGAGGAGAGTGTAGGCCAAATCCTCTGTCTGCTCTGGCCAAGTATGGCTCCGGTAGTACAGAGAGGGTCATGCTCCTGCAATGGAGACTAGAAAGACCTGATGATGATGATGAATAAATCAAAGAACACTTTTTTTATTACAAGCTTTTATTTAATTTCAGCTGTCCCGATGTTTGCCTGTAATAAAATTTTGCAAGTTAAATTTGATCCTGATTACCGATTGGGCTGAAATTTTGCATGCATGTGTAAATCGGATGATTGTTATCCTATATCATTCAATATTATGCAATCATTGCGCTCTTAAACTAAAAAGGCACACCAATCGTATTTGGACACATTTGATTTATCTTGGAAAGCACTTTGTGGATTCGTTTAAGATTTACTAGCGATCCGGACCCCGGCTTCGCACAGGTGTAATGTACATATTATCTTTCCTATCGAATTATTCTATCTATTAAAAAAACCGCATCAAAATCTGTTGCGTAGTTTTAAAGATTTAAGCAGACATAGGGACGGACAGACAGCGACTTTGTTTTATACTATGTAATGAAGCTTGTCACAAAAATGCAATTTTTGCAAAAAAAAATCTTGTTTATTAACCTATTAGAAAATATTTATATTTCTATTAGAAAAACGATTCAAGTTTAATAAAACCTGATGAATTCATTCAAACAATTGTTGAACAGAATACTGAAAGGAGCAAAATAAATTACGCAAATAGAATTCAATGCAAATTCGCTTGGGTTTGATCAATTTCTAATGCATGAGTGCGGTCAGCCACCTGCAAAGCCTGCGGTTCATTGGATAACGCGCGTGTTCATACAATATTGATAGGGCATTGATAAATTCAATTTCATACACGGATAGGCAATCGATTTAACACCTCACAGACGCTCGGACGACCTTGACCAATTTCACAGCAATACTCAAGATGCAGGCGCTACTAATCGGTCAATTTTGAAATCCTTCCAATCAATTTTATGTCTACGAATGAGAAACTGTAATTGCATGAAATCATTTTGTTATATTTTTGTGTTTTTATTTTGCATTCACAATGCTATTTTGATATACTCTTATTAAATTAGGAAGTAAAATATGGTGAAAAAATTTCAAGCGAGTATATGTACGACTTAATTAATGAATTAGTCGTCGTATATTTTATTCTTTAATTTAATAATAGTATTTCTTACCTTCATTAATCGAAACTACGTAAGTACACTTTCCAAAGTATAACAATAATAATTCCTTTGTCTCCCACTTTCAAGTAATAGAGGAACTTCCTCCTGTTATCGATACAAGAAACACGACCTCAATAATATTTCCAGCAACTTCCGGTCCAGCAACAATAACAAAAGTTACTTCACAATTAGAGAGGGATTGTTCTACAAGCCAGCGTAAGTTGGTCCTTGCATCCCTCGCGAGGTCTGTTCACACTTACCATCAGTTCTTTACCAGAGATATACAGGATTATTTGTTTATTACTAATGCCTCGCAAGACTAGATGTCCTGCGAGGTAGTCTCATCATCATCTAGTCTAGCTAAGTAAAATCGTTTTGTCATCACAATGTACGTAAATATTACTTTTATTTTCTCATAAAATGGTGAAACCTGTGGCGCCATCTATGTGCAATTTTTTAAACAAATCAGGCTATATGATTTGGGACTACATGACATAGCCTCATATGCTAATCGTAATCCCACTGGATAGCGGTATCTCTGTAAAACCGCTACCCAGTGAGATTACGGCCGAATATTATATATAGAGAGAATAGAGTGGAAGGTTAACCACATTGTGTTTATAAGATATATGGTCAGGAATGTTATCCTCAACTGCCTGTCAGGTATGGCATGGGGTACGCGCGACCGGCCTCCTGAGCTGCTATTTGCTTTTCCCCCATTTCATCCGAGTGAGTAGTATCCCAATACCTTAAATTCCCTTCCCAAATCAAACAAATTCCTATTCTTCCTCAGATTAAAAATGCTTGCGGTGGGCAGCAGCGTCGGAAGCACAAAAAGCCAAGTGAAAAAACTGCATTCGCCTACCCGTCTGCCAATCGTGGTGAGTATGGTAATATCCTCCCATGGAACGAGGAGTCCTTGGGAGAGGCCCTTGTCCATAAGTGGTCTTTTTGTGGCTGTAATGATGATGATAATGATGAATATGGACTTTTGGTCCATATTTATCATTATTATCTTTTGGACTTAAAAAAATACCGAGTACTACAATAAATATGCGCAAGTATCTCCCAGAAAGAAAATTTTAAACAATTAATGTCTATGATCTTACACATTAACGTAGCGTAAATTTAACTTTAACAACATGCCTAACTTACTAAGAGAAAAGCCTTGGATTTTCGATACTTAATCAGTTTCAACGGCTCGATGAATTTGGAGGAAACTTGTGGTATAGGCAGACTCATCATCATCAGGTCTTTCTAGTCTCCACTGTAGGAGCATGACCCTCTCTGTACTACCGGAGCGATACTTGGCCAGGGCAGACAGAGGATTTGGCCTACACTCTGCTCGCTGGCCAGACGGGTTGAAGAGGTCTCGTTAATTTTTATGAGTTTTGTTTAGATTGTATTTCCTCTTACGACCTCCATGGGAAGACTAGGAGTGGTCCTATTTTACTCTGCCGGAAACCACACTGACATAGGCAGACTATGGTCTAAAATTATAATGAAAGTTCCTGAGAAACGCATATTGATGAAATTGCATTTATAAACTCTTAATGGACTGGTAACTGCAGGTGTATGTGAAAAAACCCTTACTAGGTGTTAAAGATTAAACGGATGAGGGAAGAGCGGAGTGCTCGCGAGGATTATGTTATAATGGTGACTGTCTCGTGCAGTTGTTGCAGTATTTAGTGTTTGTTAGAATGAACTTTTTAATGTGTTCGAATATATTGCATAAATATAAGTATTTGTGAGATAATTAAGTATTTTTTTGCAAAAAATTCATTTTTGTGACTTGTTTTTATTATTATTTTTTTGGCACAAACAGTCATATTAAAAGAATAATTAAATGATAATAGCAGTTTTACATAAATAGACAAAATAGTGCCGAAATAAAGTTATTAATTTATACCGAAGTTAAGTTATTACTTTATTTAATATTTTTCTTTATTTAAAGTTATTACCGTTATGAAAGCCTTAAAATGTATCTCTATATAGGTAAAAATCAATTATAAAAAATTGATGTAGGTACTAGCACAACTTGAGAATGACTAGAGCAAGATTCTCATTAAAACTTTAAGTGAGTTACATCTATATATATCAGTAGTACTATTATATAAAAATAAGCCAGTTTAATAGTAACTTAAAGATGTTTTATATTAAAAATAAGAAATTGCAGTTGACAATGTTAGTGTAAGTGACTATTTAGGATAATAGCTTAGTAACAAGTTTTTTTTTGATAGTAGACAAAGATTTGGAGAAAATATCAATGTCTGAGATATCAACGTTTATCAAAATTATAAACGAATCTACACTGTAGAGCTTTGCAAGTTGCTTTCCAACCAAATCAAATGAGCCCAAACAAGATTGGTGTACCGTGTTAGTTTAAGAGTTCCTATGGCCGGCCACCTTCTAACTCCATCATCAGTCTAGCGAAACGATTCAATTTTGTATCGTCATCCGATTTACAAATCCATGCAAAATTCCAGCTCAATCGGTAAATAAGAGTGTGTATTTTAGGTGCGAAAGAAAAAACTCGCAAGATTTGATTACAGATAAGCATTGGGACAGGTGAAACTAGATTAAAGCTTGTAAAAACAGTAGGTAATTACTGACTACGTAGTTATAAAAATATTTAAATTTTGCCTGCTGCGTCTCTTTCCACGCAGATCGTATGAGCTGATCGAGGGAATTGGCTAAAAGCTGGGAAATCTGTGCTGCTCGCAAACTATCACTATTTACCGACCGTAAGCGACAAAAATCCTTATCCTTACTAATATTATAAATGCGAAAGTGAGTATGAATATGTGAACTGATCATCATGAAATTTTGCATACAAGTTCTCTGGAAGACGGAAAAGGACATAGGCTTTTTATCCCTGGAAAAAGTACTATTCCCGATGGATCGATTTGGACGTGGGCGGAGCCGTGGGCGAAAGCTGGTAATAAATAAAATGTATGAGTGTGTAAGTGGATTTGCGGTCAAACCTGAGAAGGTTTTTGTATATCTTAAATAATTTGTCAAGTCAGTGCTTCTTTTTGAGAAAATAAACAAAACTCTCCTGTGGCGTTGCAGATGTTCATGGGCCTCTTTTCATCAGGTGGATCGTCTGCTCGTTTGCCGTCAACATACATAAAAAATGGATTCTGTTTTCCACGTCTATGCCCTAAACGTGGCCTTTAGGCCTGAAAACCCGATCTTTAATATACCGTGAGAGACAAAGATGTGACTATATATAATATATACATATATACTAACAGTATATATGTATGCTAAATCTAAAACAATATCATTTCATGTTCTTGCAACAGTATCTATTCCACAAAAAAATAAAGTAATAATTACTTTAATGTCTCAGACGTAAAATATTGTATTCTGGGTTTGTTGCGTGGATTTTATGTCTACGAGCCTAAGGGTCCCCGCAAAATGCAGACTTTCTATCGGCCGATAGTTTAGTCGGACCTTCAATTCGTATGAAGATGTAAGCACAATACACCGATTCGATATCGGTCGCATCATCATACTGATTGAAAGCCAGACTAAACGATCGGCCGATAGAAAGTCTGCAGTGTGCGTTGACTCTAAGTCTCTGTTTATATCTTTAAAGATATAATTACATGTTAGTATATATCCTTTTAAAACTAACATTTAATAAAGAGCGCTCTCTTGTTGATCAATCACGACCTGATGCGAGTTTAACATTTTTACCCATCCCAAAAAGGTGCACAATGCTGCTAAAGAAGTTCTAACTTCAAAAAGTTGAAAGCGGGTTATTCCAAGAATTTACGATCTGAAGTGCTATTTTTGAAATTCATTTATCCATACAAAAATCGCTCGAAGACGATCACACTTTCAAAAATAGTACCCCTGGCCTTATTCTTGTCTAGACGTTGCAAAGCAAAAAGTATTTCTTTTTTTACTATCACGATAGGATACTATCACGATCACGATAGGCAGAGTGATGGATATAATATTACACCACTTTTAGTCCCAGACGAGGGTTTTGTCACTGTCAGTAGTTAAAGTAAAGAAAGCATGATAGTCGAAATACTAAGACAAAGAAATTTTATGCTCCAAAAGTAATCTTATCTTTCGAGATAAGCTAAATTTTTCCTGTCCTTTATATTTTAGTTTTTGTGATTTATTGTAGAGAAGTCTAGTTTTTACGTATTCTTGATTTATTTGTGACTAGCAAGTCGCCCATGCAGCGCACGGGTATATACCTATTATACTTATTAACTTTTCCGGAAAAATGCTTTACTCGTTAATGAAAACCCTATATAAATCACACTAGTAGACTATTATTTGGCTGCACAGGCAGACAAATGATAATTTATACCTACTAGTTATGTATATTATAAAAAAAATATGATGAATTCCCTCCCCCTTTCTCGCTGTTTTTAAACACTAGTTTAGATTTTTTATCACAAATGTATTGTTTGGTAAGCCTTGAAAAAGTATGATATAGACAAGCTACAGCTGGCTTTATATGTAGCTTATCCAAAACTTAAATGCTGGTATTCGGATTCCAGGTCCATGAAACCATCCCATCCTTGTAAGTGAAAATAGGACGAATTCATAGCAAAGAGCCGTTTAGCCGTGTGGTATTCGGCAGAGTAGAATAGGACCACTCCAAGTCTTCCCGTGGATGTCGTAGAAGGCGACTTAGGAAATACAAGCTAAACAAAGCTTATAAACATCTAAGACACCTCTCCAACCCGTCTGGCCAGCGTGGAGAGTGTAGGCCAAGTCCTCTGGCTGCTCTGGCCAAGTATGGCCCTAGTAGTACAGAGAGGGTCGTGCTCCTGTAGTGGAGACTAATAAGGACCTGATGATGATGATGATGATGATAGCAAAGAGGCTCCCCTGTTCCATAGAATTACGGGTATACAGATTCAGTGGCCACAATAATTTGTATAACTGTGTTAACGATGTAAATACTCCTTGAAACGTTCCGACATAATTTGGTCTCAAAAACTTTACGCTATCGGAAATTGAATCTGTCAGATCAATAATGTCAAGCCGCGTGTAACAAGAAAACGCTTTTAGACGAAGATCAAGGGACGCTAGTGTTTACGTAACTTAATCCCATCGAGATATGTAAGGGAACCAAACGCCGTCTACATTTGATAGTACACTTTAAACAGCATTTAAAAAGTAAAAAGAAACGTAATAATTCCTAACAGCTTCTATAATGAGCTGTTATAATAGTGCTCGCGTCCACTGGGCCATCGGGCTTGTCACTGGTTAATTTATATGTACTAAACTGCCCGTCGGATTAACCGGAATAAATTAGGTTCTAAAGCTTTCCATTGTATATATTTTGTAAAAATTAAATAGTTGGGCCGCAAAATAATTATTTGGGCAACAAGATTATACAATTGGGGCGGCAGAGAAAACATTTGGATAAGCTTTGGCTTTCCACCTGGAACAACTGAGGGCAGAAAAGAAGTTAGGTTCAAGTTAGTTTTTTTTAATGACCACCCGGAAGGACTGAGGGCAGAAAAGAAGTTAGGTGACCATTTGTGCTACCCAACTAGCTATTTTAGCTGACCGATTAAATTTTTTTGCTAACAAAATACGGATATTCTGCTAACCGTTTAAATAACACACATTTTTTAAAAATATTTTTATTATATTTGTTAAAACAGACTGTTCCAATATTAGCCTTACCTTCATCCATAGAGAGTTGCTCCCAGATTGCCACTTTAGTGCCGGCCGGGTCACTTAGCGCCACGTACGCCAACTCTTCACGGACCAGCCTCAGATCATGGTCAAGAGCCAGAATCCAGAATGTAACTGTAACAAAAGAAATATGTATTGTTTGATGTAAATCAGTCATCATCAGGACTTTTTAGTCTCCACTGCAGGAGCATGATTCTCTCTGTACTACCGGAGCCATACTTGGCCAGGGCAGACAGAGGATTTGGCCTACACTCTCCTCGCTGGCCAGACGGGTTGGAAAGATCTCATTGATGTTTATGAGCTTTGTTAAGCTTGTATTTCCTAAGTCGCCTCTTACGACTTCCATGGGAAGACTAGAAGTGGTCCTATTCTACTCTGCCGGAAACGACACGGCTATCAATCAGTATTCAGTATTTATAGAGGTATTAGCTTTCGCCTGTGGGTCCGCTCGCGTCAATTTGGATCCCTCGGGAATAGATAGATATTTCCATAGATGTCGTACGAACTGCGGCTAAATGACATCACCAGCCGGCTTATTTGCTAACTAAGAATACAAAGAATACAATATTTTGATAGTCACTTCAAAATACATTACGTTTTATATATCTTAAATAAAAATAGTCAATCATACGAAAGTCGCAATGTGTTTTGAAGTGACTATCGAAACGTTGTATACTAAGTTAGCAAATAGGCGTCGGCTTTTTTACTAATTAGATCTGCCGAGATCACGTGCAAAATCGTTTCAATGGAGAACTGATGTCAGTCAGGAAGCAGATTGTCAAATATTTTATTATTTGACAAAGTCATCCTTATCCTTACTAATATTATAAATGCGAAAGTGAGTTTGTTTGTTTGTGTGTTTGTTACGCTTTCACGCCGTATCTACTGAACCGATCAGCATGAAATTTATAAATTGCATACAAGTTCTCTGGAGTACGGAGAAGGACATAGGCTACCTTTTATCCCGGGAAAAAGTACTATTCTTGAGGGATCGCCATTGACGCGGGCGGAGCCGCGGGCGAAAGCTAGTAATTAATATATTACATTGGGTAATACTAGAAAAAGAATGAATGAATAAATAAATTAATAAAAAAGTCAATATTAGTAGTAAGTAGTAGCTTTCACAGTGAAATCACAGCTGGGGTGTAAACACTCGAATAAGGAGAAATTTCAGACGAAAATAAGTTGCATTTTTATTCACAGGTATTTACTTTGTGCTTTCTTCAGCACCAATGCTGGAATTTCCCAGCAAAACATCCAACTTTACGGCCATGCCCACCGGCTGTCGTCTAGATGTATGGACTAAGGTTTTTAATTAATTGCTTGGAACTTGGACGATAAAGCGAGTTTGTAGAGTTTAAAACACCCTGTGCCATTATTTGGGACACAGTTACAAGAAGTTGACATCTGTAAAAAAACTTATTCTAAACTACTACAAAATTTATCAAGCTTTTTAAAATGATTATTTTAGAGAGATATTTTTTATAAGTGTTTTATTTTGCATTCACAATGCTATTTGATATACTTTTAATAAATTAAGAAATGAAATATGGTGAAAAAATTTCATGCGGGTGGGACTTGAACCGGCGACCTAGGTCTATGTACGACCTATGCTCTGCCATCTGAGCTACCGCACAATTCAATCTGGGCGCCGAAATTCTCCACCATATCCCATTTCCCCTTATACGTATTTGACAACCTCTGCGGTCTAGTAGCATCATGCGTACTTTTTGTATGGCTACACAACGGTTGTCAGAATCTTCTGATAACAAAATTATAAGATTAGAGAAGAATATAAGAGAAGAACGCGCCTGTGACAATCCAGACCAACACTGATTGAAGATGTCCATATTCTACGTGGTAAAAAAAATCTCTCTATCTAAAATCGCCTTGTAGCCCTTAAGGAGGCACTGTATACATGGCTCCTTGTTATATTCATTTTTAGATAAGTAATTAAGTAATATTTGCATGCTATTATTTTTAGCGTAACATGTAGTCGCAAATTCTCATTTAAAACCACGCAAATTCTCATTTAAAACCAATAATGTACCATGTTGTAAAGCAAATAAATGATTTATTTATTATTAAAAAAAATACTATGTATTATGTTTCCTTATATGTAATTCTCTTTCTCAATTGAGTAATAATTATACATACATATATTTTCTTTCTTTTAATTTACGCTGCGCCAACCCAGCCTTTACTTCCTCGTCTTCTTCCCAAAGGTTGGCTGGAAGAGATTGCGTTCTGCGATAAGTCTGCCTTTGTACCTCATATTATCCTAATCCTTTTATTGCTATTTGTTTTAAGTGTTGTTGCAATAAAGTTTCATCATTCATTCATTCATATTTAAGAATCTTAACGGCATCTCTTATCTTGGATAGGCATGTAACATCCTCGTCTTCATCGTCACTTACCATTAGGTGAGATGGGAGACAAATGCCTAATCCAATATTTAGTAAAAAATAAATCTCATCTCAAAATGTAATTAATTCTCATCAATACAGATTTGTATTAGTGGCTATTCCTACCGGCATTAAGTATTACTTACGTTCCTCTTCTGGCCATTAATTTTTGTCCAACTTTGTTACTTTACGTCCACAGTTTATGGCCTGTGACGTTAAAATTCCGCTTAGATGTTTATAGCTCCCCCTAAATTAACGTTTTACGGAATTGTTCCATTTATTTGCAGCTATTTGTATTTTATTGCTGTTGTGATAATGTTATTTTATGTTGTTTTTATCTTTGTGATGTAAAATGATATAATTGACAACCACAACACAGTCACAATGCAATGCTTTCCATTACTAAATTTATACAATTTTGGTTTATTATATTTTGGGTTAATATAATTTATAAATTTATACAAATTTGTCGAGCTCCGTGGCGCAGTGGTTACCACGCCAGCCTGCGACACGAGGGTTCGATCCCCGGTCAGGCCAAGATGGAAAATAATCTTTTTCAGATTGGCTTGGGTCTTGGATGTTTATCTATATATGTATTTGTTATAAAATATAGTATCGTTGAGTTAGTATCCCATAACACAAGTCTCGAACTTACTTTGGGGCTAGCTCAATCTGTGTGATTTGTCCGTATATATTTATATTATTTACACTTCAAAATCGGTCAAGACGTTTAGACCAGAGGAGACGACAATGGAACATACATACATACTTACGTGCGTAAAACATTACCCTCCTTCTGGGTAGGTCAATCGGATAAAAACTAACTGACATTAGAATTTTGTGTTTGAGAAGTCTATCTGGTGAGAATAAATCATATTAAGTTTCTTCATGCAAAGCATATTGGCTCTCTGAGCATTCCATAACTGCGTTTGTGAATAATCCCTATTGTTACCTAGCTCTGGTAAAAAATGTTTTGTGATAGTGTTAGTCAAACAATGTTGCTACCGATATGTGATAGTTTCGTCATATATTTTTGAACCATTCAACTCTGGTAAAAGTACTCACAAAGCCAGCACGGAGCGAATAGAATTTTTGTTTATATACCGACTTTTTGTACGCGTCCACTTATTTACTATAAGTAATTATTGTTAAGTTCTCATTATAAGTGAAGTTTGTAGATTCTTTATGAGAATAAATTTCTTTAACCACATAAATTACCACAGCCGCTCAACGCATTCTCGTGTGGCTTTGCTACGCACAATATTTGATGCGCGGGTATGAAAGTAAACATGAAACAAAATAGAAACACTCACTGGTCTCTCCAGGCCTGTAATGATGCCTCGCCGGCCTCACGATGACATCTCTCACTGGCCCGAGAAGCCTGATGATGCTATGGCTCTTAGCTGTGCATTCTTCATTGCCAATACAGCCTACAGTGGTATGTAGAGTGCAGTGGGTGGCAGGCGATGACGGTATCTTGAGCGGGATGATGCCATATCCTGTAACAAGAGAAATTTGTTTAAGAATAATGTGTCTAAAGATAAGAACTAAGTAACTTTTACTGAAAATGTTTTTTTATCTACTCTTATTTGTGCAATTTGATATACTCTTATTTAATTAAGAAATAATATTTCAATTTCAATAGCCTCATTTATTCATTAATTTAATTAATTTAAGTTTATATTAGTATATTATTATTATGTATTATATAGTATAAGTTAAGTTGTCAATAATAATAATTATATATTATGTTTTTTTTTTATTATGTAAGATTTACGCATGCATTTTATATATTTCTATTATAAGTCAATCATCAATTTTGATTAAGGAGGCCTCCTCCATTTTTTTCCATTCTTTTCTATCTTTTGCCTTTTCTATCCTATTTTTCCCAGCCATCTTATCGATTTCGTCTATCCATCTCTCCAGTGGTTTGCCTCTTCTTCTTTTGCCTAGAGGCCTATTCCAAGTTGTTACTGTTTTTGTCCATCTTTTGCCGGTGCTACGAGCAATGTGTACAGCCCATCTCCATTTGAGTTTCTTGCAATAAGTCAGGGCGTCATTCACTTTAGTTCTTTTTCTGATCTCTTTACTCCTTTTTTTATCTACTTTTCTGAGATTTAGAATGCTCCGCTCCATTGATCTTTGACATGATCGTATTTTATTTAAGAAATAATATATGGAGAAAAAATTCCACGCGGGTTTTTAGAGGGTTAAACGGGGGCGCAAAGTTTGTATGAAACTCTGCCGTTCTTGAAGTTATTCGAATGAAATTCAGCATGAAGGTTATTAATTGAAAGGAATGAAACACGAGTAAAATATTTTTTCAAGAACTATCCCTTAAGGGGGTAAAACAGGGATGCAAAGTTAGTATGAAACTTTCCGTTTTTGACCAATAAACTAATTTGGATGAAATTTGGTATAGAGGTAGTTTGAAGCCTGGGGAAGGACATAGGGTACTTTTAATTTCGGAAAATTCTACTATACCCGAGGGATCGACACTAACGCGGAGCCGCGGGCAAAAGGCGAACCCAACTTATATATCAACGCACAGACTTAATTATTTATGATGTAAATGAGCACAAACAAAGGATTTTTGAAAATTCAACCCTTAAAACGTGAAGTTAATATGTTTTTTTTTTTATTTCTGGACTAAGAAGTATGCAAATAAGTATATAAGTCCTCGATAAAAATCATAAAAAGATCTGTTTTGGTGAAATAGGAAATCCCCCCCTGAAGGGGTAAAGTTTGTATGGAAATTTCTCATTTTCGGACTTAGAAATATAAAAATAACTATATTAGTTCTAAATTACAATTAAAAAGAGCTGTGTGGCTAAAATGGAAAAAAAATCGTAAAATAGCGTGGGGGTGTTCTCATTTATAGACTTAGAATAAGATAGCAATTAAAAAAGATCTGTGTAGGTGAACTCTGTCTGTTAGTATGTCTTCTTTTCACACTTCAACCATTGAACCGATTTGGATGAGTATGGAGTCCCCGGGAAGGTCATAGGTTACCTTTAATTCCGAGGAACAGTAGGTTTCCGATCAACATAAACGCGGGCGAAGCCGCGGGCAACAGCTAGTCGACAATAATGGATAAATAAGACGAGATTCAAGCTACTAGTACATGAAACTACAGAATTCTACGACCGTGTCCTGCGATCTAGTAACTCTTCAACTTTATATTCCTTTGTTCCGCTCTGAATTTATGTCCAAGTCTTTTACTCTTCAATTTTCACGACTCTGGAATGCCCTGCCAGAAGACATTCAATCTATGATAAACAGGTACTCATTTAAAAAAAAAGTCCATGTGCACCTTCTTCCCCAGTAGTTTCGTTAGTGCAGTAGATATTAAGATCATTTTCAGGAACCATTTTGTTATGTATATCAGTATTTATGTACGTAAGTTTATGTTTATATATATATGTATGTATATTTGTTTGTATGTATTATAAATATCTATGTCAATCCTTAAGATTTATGTTATGTTAATATTCGCCTACCACATTTTATTGCTATTTATCCCGAAGGTTGACTGGTAGAGAATGCTATTAGCATTAAGTCCACCTTTTGTACCATTTTCTTTGGTAAGTAAAGTTAAATAAATAAATAAATTCTTAAAACGGCCGCAATCTAACTATCAAAAGGAAACGCCGTAATAAATGGATCTTGTCCACGCCATTTAAACCTTAGCGAAGCTACAAGAGTCTCGATGTCGACAATAAAAGCACTAAGAGCTTTTATTGGAGCTTGGAGTAACTCCAAATGGGAAGAAGTTGAACAAATTCATAGTCCATTCAGCTGTTTTTTAAATGGACGAGAATTGCTAAAGTTACAGTTTAAACTATTTAACTCAAGCAACTATTTTGATATAAATATTTTTAAACCTTCGCATTGGATCTGATTAGATCTACGTTTCATTTATATTTTTATTTATTTATTATGTTAGACGCTGTATACATAAATAAATGGTGGATTCCTAACAATTCAAATATTAAAAACAACTTTCATTAAAAATTAAGTGATCATTAGCAGCCCAATCTCCCGCTTTCTTATTTAAAAGATTAACGTTAATGATAACGATTATTTTGTAATAACCGTTTATTTAAATTAGACTGTTATTAATTCAACGATGTCTTACCGTTATTACGGAACTTTATCTTTAGAAAAGCCGCAAACAGCTTTCTTGGAACTAACCAAGATATTGTTATGATATTTTAAACTGCTACGGCGTAGAGGAGCTACGACTGTACGATGCTACGAAGGTACGGCCACAAATCCCCTTTTAATGTTGTTTAGTGCAGGGCTGGTTACCGGTACCAAATTCCCATTATAAGTACCGGTAAGTACCGGTATTACTATTCTGTTAAAATTTTAACGGTAGTATAAGGTACCGGTAATCTAGTATTTAACGGTAATAATATTGTTAACAGTTAACGGTAATTTTACCGCTACTTGTTACCGGTACCAAATTCACATTATAAGTACCGGTAAGTACCGGTACCTCTATTCTGTCAAATTTTAACGGTATTAAAATTGCGTTAATTTTACCGGTACCTACGCATTGTTGCCGTCTACCGCATGGGACTCGCTCGACTGTAAAAGTGCCGCCCTATTGTGGGCCCCCGCCTCACGCCGCACATGCACAACACGGCAACGACACACATTAACGAAATGATAATTACCAATACGAGTACCGGTGCTAAGTACCGGTACTGTTTACCGGTATTTGGTACAGGTACTTCTTTCAATTACCGGTACCGTCGTTTTATTGAGGTACCGGTACCAATCCAATTACCGGTACCGTTGTATTATAGAGGTACCGATACTTGATTTTTACCGTTACCAAATGTACCGGTACCAAACCAATTACCGGTACTGTCGTTTCATAGAGGTACCGGTAATGGATTTTTACCGGTATTCCAACCCCTGGTTTAGTGACTTTCAGTTATGTTTTTCGTGTATGTAAGTAGCCAACCGAGTGAGTTCCGGCAAAGTAGAATGGGACCACTCCTAGTATTCCCATGGAGGTCGTAAGAGGCGACTTAGGAAATACAAGCTCATAGCTCCAACCCGTCTGGCCAGCAAGGAGAGTGTAGGACAAATCCTCTGTCTGCTCTGGCCAAGTATGGCTTAAAAAGACCTAATAAATAAATAATAAATATATACGGACAAATCACACAGATTGAGCTAGCCCCAAGGTAAGTTCGAGACTTGTGTTATGGGATACTAACTCAACGATAGTACTATATTTTATAACAAATACATATATAGATAAACATCCAAGACCCAGGCCAATCTGAAAAAGATCATTTTCCATCTTGACCTGGCCGGGGATCGAACCCGGGCACTCCGTGTCGCAGGCTGGCGTGTTAACCACTGCGCCACGGAGCTGTCGAATAATGGTGATGATGATGAAATAGTGGTATTGAGGAAAGTATGCTTGGAATGACTAGCTCCGTGGCGCAGCGGTCAACACGCCAGCCTGCGACACGGAGTGACCGGGTTCGATCCCCGGCCAGGTCAAGATGGAAAATGATCTTTTTCAGATTGGCCTGGGTCTTGGATGTTTATCTATATATATATTTGTTATAAAATATAGTATCGTTGAGTTAGTATCCCATAACACAAGTCTCGAACTTACTTTGGGGCTAGCTCAATCTATGTGATTTGTATGTATATATTTATTATTTATTATTAAATGCGTATACCCTTCGGGGTAATTTGTGATGAGAGAATTTGGCGCGGTGAATCAAAGTCACACCGTGACACAGTCAGCTCAGTGCATACAAGAGCGCTCGTTATTTCAGCGTCAGAAGGCGATGATGAAACACCACAGGCAACACTGACCGAAATTTCAACATTCCTTCCAGCCATCGTCTCGAGCCGTGCAGTCAGGCTGCCCTCAGGGCCTTTGAGGGAAGCAAAACCACCGTCACGCCTCCCCTAATAATCGCCCTGTTGATGGTCTTCGTAACAGACTGAAACTAATTGGTGATTTCAACTGAATAAACGTGAGTGATACCTTTACAAAACATGTCGATACCGCTCATTTTAAATACAACATATCGGTAGAAAAATAAATATTATTTAGTATTCAAAATTCCACGTGTAATAGAAAAATAAATGTTTGCGATTCTGTTTTATTACTCTCACTCCTCGCCTCAATTAAAATACCGGGATACAAAACATTCATTTCAAAACAGGAGTATTTTAAATTGCAATTTGCATATTATATTTCGAGATCTCTTTAACAAACAGGCAATGTGAATATTTGATTAGGTTGGCAACGGGAATTTGTTACAAAAACATATGCATACATATACATATTATCACGTTTTTATCTCTTACGGAGTAGACAGAGTAGAAGATTATTATAAGGCCCAAAGGCCACATTTAACATAAAGGTGGGCTCGAGGTGGAGAATGGATTTTAAATAGGGAGCTAGCCGCGTCTTTCATTCGTCATTATCAGGGTTCCTTAGGGCGAGGCTACATCATCGCATGACAAAAATGGTTATGTATATGTATACTAGCTTTCGCCCGCGACTCCGCCCGCGTCAATGTCGATCCCTCGGGAATAGTACTTTTCCCCGGGATAAAAGGTAGCCTATGTCCTTCTCCGTACTCCAGAGGACTTGTATGAAAAATTTCATGATGATCGGTTTAGTAGTTACGGCGTGAAAGCGTAACAAACAAACAAACAAACTCACTTTCGCATCCTTACTAAAACAAACAAACAAACAAACTCACTTTCGCATTTATAATATTAGTAAGGATAAGGATAAGTGGGGATTGTCCCATATGACTGACTTCTTCCTGTACTTACTTATCTTTCGTTTAAAAGAATGAGGTCCTATTTACACCGTAAGTGATAAAGACTTACCATGTATATTCAGGGTGACTCTGAACTACCTGGCAATATTGTAATGAAGGAATCGGAATATCTAATAGAATATTCAACCGTAAGAAGAAAATATAATATACAGCATGTAACATACATACATACATAGTATCCCATCTTTTTCCCTTGCGGGATAGACAGAGCCTAGGTCTATAGGACCTTATGGCCACATTTAGCATGTTGGAGGGCGTATAGATGGAAAAAGGATACAAATAGTGATGGGTTGCTAGCCGCATCGCCTATTGACATGATTCCGCAGATTTTAGCTCATTTTAGTGTAACATAACCAACGATATCCCCGTGAAGGGGTGACTCAGCCCGTTAAAATGAACAAATTTTCCTATGGGACCAATGGTGGGAACTCAAAAAATAAAATTACATTTTCATACAAAAGTGTTCGGCCGGCCACCACACCAAATTTCATCTAAATCAGCTCGATGGTTAAAGCGTAGAATGGTTGTCTTTCTCATTTTTGACCGACTGTGTTGAGTGAGTGTATTGTTATATTATTCTGTTTTTTTTTTGTGTATGTATTTTCTTATTTTATTTTTGTTATTTTTTTGTTGTTTGTTTATTCTTATATAAGTTCTCTTCCCTAATAGGAATACGTGGGACGGTCCGTGATGCCACAGAAGGTGACGGCATACTGAGCCGTCACTTTTTGTAATACGGATGGCACCGCCTTATAATTTCTTTATTTTGTTTTTTTTTTTTGTCTTGTATTGTCCTTTTTTGTTTGTCTTGTGTGTGCCATTGTGTATTGCAATAAATATTTTTCATTTTCATTAACAGAGTGTCAAAGTTACTTTCGCATTTATAACATTAGTATGGATTTTTAGAACACTCTTATCAAAAGTCATAAAGCCTTCTTTACATAAGTTATGCGTTTGTAATACTCAATTGAAACAAGAAATAATGTAATAAAAGAAAGTAATTTCACGTTTTCTTATTAAAAAAGTTTGGAACATCTTTGTTCTTGATAATTAGTTGTACAAACGCTTTCTTTCCTAACAATTTTGTGGGGAAATATTTGATATATTTAATTTTCGCTTTATTGCTAGCTGGATCCGACATCGCGAAGAAAAAATTGTTTACGATCTAGTAGTCTAAAAATAATAATGAAGTAAAAACAAAATAAAAAAACCTTCCATGCTGGTATGAGAGAATAGAGAAAACATTCACACAGCTGCTTCTCGAGGGAATATCGAGGGAATGGGCGAAAACGTAGAATAAAAAAAGGTAGGAAAAATGGGTATCTCTTGGATAGGCATGTATCAGCGTCGTCTTTGTCATCACTTACCATCAAGTAAGATGGGAGACAAATGTCTTCTTCAATATTTAGTAAAAAAATACTTAAGAATCGTGAATTCATGACACTAGGCGATGCGGCTAGCTCATCTGTGTAAGCATTAACTTTAAAACCCTAATAAAATTACCTATCTATATTTCCGTTTCCCCTTCCATACATATTTCCTAATTCGCCGCGACGGCCTGTGATTGGCCGAAAAAACAGTCGTAAAAAATATGGCGATCGAGTCTTGTGGAGCGCGTCGCTTGCGCTGATATAATTTCTAAAAATAACGTCTCCTAAGAGCTTCGCTGGCCGAAAACAACCCGTGCGTGTGTGTTGGTGTACCACTAGTGTCAGCAGTAAGAAAAGGAATACAGTTCAAGCCCGGGAAATTGCTAGCCAGCCGCCACGAGGCCTGCCGCCGGCGATTTCTTCCCAGAGCCCTGTCCACCTGGATCCAAGGTCAGTGCTTACTGTTTCTCTTGCTGTGATTCTGGGGTTGATCGGAGAATGCAGTGACTCTTTCAGGAAGACGCAACACCATCACTATTTTGATTCCGTTGTCTACCTTAACGCCCACCAACACCTAAACGTGGCCTTTCGGTCTTATGACTGAAAATGATGAAAAAGACAAAAAATATAATTTTACGTCTACCAACCCCTTTTGCCACTATAGCAACAGATAGGTAATAAAAACAAATAACTTAGTTTTTCTTGTATCATTCATCCATAGCAAACAAAACACAATCAAATCTATCTTCTTTATAATTTTTTTTTTATGATAGCGCAGCAAATGGTCACCTGATTGTAAGCGATCACCGCTGCCCATAGACAATTGCAACATCTGGGGTGTGACAAGAGCATTGCCGGCCTTTTAAGAAAGCAGACTCGGGAATACCGCCGCAGGAAGGTATTTCACAGTTCGGACGTACGTGGCAGTAAGTTTCTGTGTAAAACGTACGGTGGTTGACTGCCAGTTATCCAGGTGGTAGCGATGAAATTTTAATTTATATCGGCTGGTACGATACTGCAGATTTGCGGCAGATATTAGGTCGAACAATTCCTTGGAACAATTCCCAGCGATAAACAATGCACAAGGATAAATATGAAATCAATTTCATTATGAAAAGCAGGGACTCAAAAACACCATTATAAAGGATACAAATTTATAAAGGTTACACATTAAATCTGTTACATAATTATTCCTGTAACACTTATTGGAGTATTTTAAACATGTTTTGCTCTGCTCTTAACACTTATAAGTGTAACAGATATATTTCTAAAACCAACCTGTTAGAAAACTGTTTTTACATTTTTCGTGCATTTTTCCATGTACGAGTTTACACAGTTCGTATCCATAAAAGCATTTTTAGGCAAGTGTGCGTGAGCTGTCGCATAGTCATGCCAATGTAAACTTTATTGGCTGTAACAGTTATTAACACTCATAAACCGGTATTTTTGAAAACATATTGAAAGTGTTACATTTTCTTTCTGTTTTACTTTTAAAACAGAAATAAAAATAGTGTTCAAAACACTCTATTTGGACACCGGTAAAATCCCTTATGAATAGTGTTCAATGAAATTGATTTGATATAAAGAGGTAGTAAAAGCAATAAAAATCCTGCAATTTCACAAATCAGTTACAAATAAGACTAACAATACAACAAGACTTACAGAAGATCGGCGTACCTACGAGTATAAAGTCAATTGTACCGTGACTAGGCTCCGTGAATCCTGCCGGTTCGCTATCAATTCATGCTTCAGTGATTTCAACGCAGATGCTTGCGAGGAAATGGGACAGAGACAATGTAAATTATAGAATGGTGATATGCATTTGTGACATTGTCGCTTAAATGTGGAAAGTTTGTTAGAGTATCTCCACTTGAAAATACTGCATTGTATGTGATATTGCAGTTATTGGGTAAAGTTTTCTTGTGCTTTATATATAAAGAAATCTAGTCGGAAGTGGGACAAAGGCAATGTAACCAATAGAATGCTGATAGACTGCATTTGTGACATTCTCGCATATATGTGGAAAGTTTGTTAGAGTGTTTCGACTTGAAAATACTGCATTGTTTGTGATATTGCAGTTGTTGGGTAAAGTTTTCTTGTGCTTTATAGATACGTACATATCAAGAAATCTAGTCGGAAGTGGGACAAAGGCAATGTAGTCAATAGAATGCTGATAGACTGCATTTGTGACATTGTCGCATATATGTGGAAAGTTTGTTAGAGTGTCTTCACTTGAAAGTACTGCATTGTTTGTGATATTGCAGTCATTGAGTAAAGTTTTCTTGTGCTTTATAAATATATATCAAGAAATCTAGTCGGAAGTGGGACAAAAGCAATGTAACCAATAGAATGCTGATAGACTGCATTTGTGACATTGTCGCATGTATGTGGAAAGTTTGTTAGAGTATCTCCACTTGAAAATACTGCATTGTTTGTGATATTGCAGTCATTGGGTAAAGTTTTCTTGTGCTTTATAAATATATATCAAGAAATCTAGTCGGAAGTGGGACAAAAGCAATGTAACCAATAGAATGCTGATAGACTGCATTTGTGACATTATCGCATATATGTGGAAAGTTTGTTAGAGTGTTTCGACTTGAAAATACTGCATTGTTTGTGATATTGCAGTTGTTGGGTAAAGTTTTCTTGTGCTTTATAAATATATATCAAGAAATCTAGTCGGAAGTGGGACAAAAGCAATGTAACCAATAGAATGCTGATAGACTGCATTTGTGACATTGTCGCATGTATATGGAAAGTTTGTTAGAGTATTTCCACTTGAAAATACTGCATTGTTTGTGATATTGCAGTCATTGGGTAAAGTTTTCTTGTGCTTTATAAATATATATCAAGAAATCTAGTCGGAAGTGGGACAAAAGCAATGTAACCAATAGAATGCTGATAGACTGCATTTGTGACATTGTCGCATATGTGTGGAAAGTTTGTTAGAGTATCTCCACTTGAAAATACTGCATTGTTTGTGATATTGCAGTTGTTGGGTAAAGTTTTCTTGTGCTTTATAGATACGTACATATCAAGAAATCTAGTCGGAAGTGGGACAAAGGCAATGTAGTCAATAGAATGCTGATAGACTGCATTTGTGACATAACACAAGAAAGTTTGTTAGAGTGTCTTCACTTGAAAGTACTGCATTGTTTGTAATATTGCTGTTATTAGGTAAAGTTTTCTTATAATGCTTTACAGACAGAAATATATTTTAAGAAATCTAGTCGAAAGTAGGGCAATGATAATGTACCTAACTGATAGACTGCATTGGTGACATTGTCATATATTCGAGGAAAGTTTGATTGAAATGTTTGAATTGAAAATGCATTGATTATTATGTCATTGCCGTTATTGAATTTACGTTATCTTATTATTGTTATCTGTCATAGAATCATAGAATCACTTATTTGCATGATTTACATAGACATTTACATAGATGTCAATTGTAACCAACCCGCATGCAGGCGTGCAAATATTATAAGAATAATGTAATGTACCTACTTACAGTCTTAACATCATAAATTCAAATTAAACAATAAAAAAAATACATATAAATTCAATGTTTACCATCCATATACTCCTTAATGCTACAAAAACTTGTTTCATTCAACCATTCCGTCAATGTTCTTTTGAATTTATTTTTATTTAATACTTAAATAGTGTTTGGCAGTTTATTAAATATTTAAATGCACATATGATACGCATTTTTTCTATAAATATATTTACATCCACTCGGTCCTAATATATACGGACAAATCTGTTTGATTTGTCCGTATATATTTATATATATTTGACATAGATTTCTTATAGGGGTATATAGATATAATAAATTTTGCCCGTTTCTCCGCTCGATTGAATGTAGATACTTTGGAAACAGTACTCTCTGGGATGAAAGTAATCTATGATATATACCCAACTAAAATAACGTTTCAAATTGTATTTAAACAGTTTATGCTATGTGGTAGTCAAACATGACGAGGTAACAAATAAATAGACATATACAGTTTTGCAATTACAATTTTTGTATTACAAACCAATCCACTTTTATTATAAATCAGTTGGAAATAAGACTACTGAGGTCGAGAAGCCTGATGTATAAAGTCAATAGTACCGTGAGTTGGTTCAGTGAATTCAGTGATTCCAACGCAGATGCTTGTCAGGAAGTGGAACACATCATAAGTAATATACTCGTAAGGTCCACGCTCGCAGCTGTGAAGAACAACGCTCCGATGTACACTTTGATAAGCCATCTTTGAGTTATTTGACATAAAACGTCTTTTAAATCGGTAGTATACACGGGGTACCATGACAGAAAACCGGACCGTAACGAATTGTTCTATATCGTCTACTACAATACTATCTATCGTAGCAACATGTTTTTAACCCTCTGCAACTGACGTGGTATAATTTTCTCAATTTTGCTGATGTGGTAGACTAGCAGACACCATTTCTCACTAAAGTAGTTATTATAATTTGTCATTTAAACCTATTTTATATGTCTTTAGGTTAAATGTACGTACTAAACAATATAGTAAATTAATAAAAAGCAAAATAAAAGTCATGTATACAAAATACAACCTTTATTGCATATGGCACTCTATGAACATAAATTTCAGTCCTCTTCTCAAAAACTTAAAACTAAAAAAAAATCTAACAATCTTTTTACCATTAATTATTATTTTTTTTGATAAAATATTAATAATTAACACATGAAAATAGAAATTCTTGAAATTTAACCGTGAGATCTAAAATAACACAGTCTCAAAGTGTTACAATTTTTGTTGTCAAATATCACAAATACGTTGCGAGCATTGCAGACAAATATGTTGAACAATCACAACAGTTATATTTAGTTTGCCGTTTTAATTCACTTGGGCAAATAGAACATAGCCTTCGTCCCCCCGTTGGAAAATTGTAACGTTGCAGTTACAATTTTCGGAGGCAAATCATTTCCCAGAACTCGACAAAGTATCAAACTGAGAAGTATTTTCTCGACGACGTGGTATTCTTACAATATCTATACTTAATATTATAAATCTGGAGAGTTTGTTTGTTTGAACGCGCTAATTTCAGGAACTACTGGTTCAAATTGGAAAATTCTTTTTGTGTTGGATAGTCCATTTATTGAGGAAGGCTTTAGGCTATAAAACATCACGCTGCGACCAATAGGAGTGAAGCATCAATAAAAATGTTTTGAAATCGGAGAAAAATTATTTATCTATACTAATAAATCATAATAACAGAAATTGCCGCGGACGAAGTCGCGGGCTACAGCAAGTTATGAGATAAAGTTCTAGATGTCCTAGGACCCTCTTGAGTATTCCAAATACCTAAAACCATTTTTACCTTTGAACACACCTACGTTAGATGGTTGAGTGCATTCTTCAAGCACCTCTTGGTTATTTTGCCTTCTATCCCCATGCTCTCGTTTTATTCTACCTCCAATGAAATCATATCCTCTTCAAAGTGCACTGTCTCCGGTTTAAAATTAGGGTCCGCCGAATTATCGTCCAAATCGCTGAACTCCTCGTCTTTTTCTTGATCCAACCATTCAACTATTTGCTGATCGCTTGTTGTAGAAGCAAATTTTCCAGCTGATGATCTTTTTGATTTGTAAGGTCTGTCCATTGTGTTTTATATGAAATATGTGCAAAAATTATGCAAAAACTATAGCAAGCAAACAATTATACTGACATCGTAGTCTGTAAGACACTATGGTAATTTAACAAATTTACTGATGTGGTAGTCTGACAGATACTTACGGTAATACTGATGTGGTAGAGCGGTGGACACTGCAGCACCTACGCACTCACGTGTGGATTCTGCAACCACTGCCGCCAGGCTGACGGGTGCCGCGGCGCAAGTTAGGAAGGTACTAGAAACGCGGGAATCGAAAATCAAGAAATAAAGTTTTGAGGGAAGATTATCTACTTCGTGGTGTCTGTGGGACTACCACGTCAGTTGCAGAGGGTTAATGTTATTTTTAGCGTATATAGTCAGGTTGCTACTAAGACCTTGAGTTTGCACCGCGGCATTTGGTTTTCTTTCAATGTTTAACAGTAAAAGCGACTCGCCGATATAGACGTTTCACGTTAAAACCAACGGCCGTGTGGACCGATACAGCCGATTTTTTTTTTTAAATAATTTTACAGACTTATTGTTTTTGTGAAATTCTCGTATATATTGCATTTGTGTAAGTCTTGTACGCACGAAAAGTTCGTTATAACTTCTGATTTGAACTGCATTGTTTGTGGACTTGGTTACTGAAGTGAGAAAGACAATGTAAGTGATAGACTATTATTTATGACTTCATTACATATAGGGACGTAAAAAGTTATTTGGAATTTTTGATTCTTTACTTGAAAATACAGCAGAGCTGTTAACGTGAAATTGCAGTTATTGGTATAGTTTTATTACAGTGGTTTTATAGACAAAGTTGACGAAATGGGTCTAGACTGGAATGGCTCTTTACAATATAACTGATGGACTGCATTTGTGACATTGTCTTATATATTGGTAAAAGTTAATTTGAACTAATGGTTCTTGACTTGATATGTAGCAATTAAGTATAAGTAAAAATAGTGAAAATTTTGTATATGTTTGAGTGTGTTAGATATAATCTTAAGAATTAAACATACTTGTAAATAAGCATAGGACTATTAACAGTTTGTACTCGCAATGGAATCTTTTTTTTTTTAATTCATGTTTCTTTTTAATTTTTTTAATAATCTATATAGTCCTTCTGGGTAGAAGTCTTCCCCATTTCCCAAAATGAACGATTTAAGTTAAAAATAGCACATCAAAGATATAGTAGGAAGATAAGTAGAATAAATGGGTTCTCTTGGATAGGCATATGTTGGGTACTAGGCTGGATAGCTACTGCTAGACTGAATAAACGATGGTATACGACTATGAACTTTACTTGCCATTTGGCACACACTTTAACAAACAATAGGTTTACGTATGTACTCGTATATAAATAGGTATAGACCGCGGAACGTCCGTCACTCTTGGCGCTCGAAATATGTATGGAGGCGATGCCGCCGGCGCGGGCGGCTCCCGGGGTCCATCGCGCTCGCATCGCCCCTCCTCTTGGTACTTTTAAATGCGGCGTAGACAGCATATAACATCTTCGTCTTCATCGTCACTTACAATCAGGTGAGATGGGAGACAAATGCCTACTTCAAAATTTAGTAAATAAGAAGTAGGTGAATTCTTTGGACGGCGAAATATTTTTTTTCCTCCATTGACTAAGTTGTCAGTGTGATACCTGCAATGTTCAAGCGACTCCAGTCGTGGCGCCTGTTTTGCGGCGGTTTTAATTTATAGCCGGTTTCAGTTTGATTTTAATTGTGAGTAAGCTCCATGAAGCTGTGGTTTCGTGGAATTGTGGGATTGATACCTACCTGTGCTTACTTTAACTGGTAATTGAGGTAGTATTATAAATAATTCTATTAATTCATTGATTTGACTGTTCTAATGAAATCTTTGATTCCAATTAAGTTATATCTTATTTTGTATGTCAATAAAGAAATAAGTAAGGAAGATAATTAAATAACAATAGAGAATGTGCACGATGCATACTTTTTAAAAAATAAGTTTGATTACGTAAGCATTTACCTAGATAAGTCTGTTAAGCACACTTTTAATTTGATATTACGTTAAGTTTGGTTCATAGGTTGATTGGGCAAGTCAATTTGTAAAGTATGAAGAAATCAAAAAATACATTACCATTAGATATTAAAATTAAAAGCCACTTCTTTCATCACCAACACCTTCCTAATTATATGGCTCTCTGGTCTTCGCAAAACATGTCCGTCCATACCATCTCAATCTACAAATTCTAAATTTTTCCGTTATTAGGGCTACTTTCGTACTTCCTCTCACATACTCATTCCTTATCCTATCTTTTCGAGACCCTCGACTCGTCCATGAAGCTATTAAATATTACAATTACTACCTGTATATTTACAGTTACACCAGATCGTAGGTATCTATAAATCCGATAGCAAGCGACTATTCACGATAGAACAAACTTTATTCTTTGATGTTTTCTAGTAGTCTTATTTGTTTATTCAGTGTTATTCAATTCCCTTTTACGAGTCACTTGTACCGTTCAGTTTTCCTATATTTCCGATTGAACAATTGCATTGTTGAAACGAATTTATGGTCGAAGAATACGAATTCAGTTATTTTACCTACCAGTTAGACAGTTATTTTTTTATTTGTTTTTTGTTTTATTTTAATAACTTCTTTGTTTGAGATTTTTAAACAGCTTTGTGTAGATCATTATAAAATAAGTTACAAATAATTATAACTAGAAGCTAAGTAAAAATTACTCGTAGAATAGATGAGGCGAAACGAGACGCATTTTTTTTTAATCTATGGGCAAAACAGTATTTTTTGACAGAAGAAACACTTCTTTTTTAAACTTTTTAAAATCAGATACATATATCATTTTTTGAACGTCATCTTTTCTCTTATATATTTTTAGTTTACTATGTATGTAAAATCAAAAAGATCTACGATTTTCGAATTACCACTGCTAAGAATAATACGCCAAAAGAAACTCAGTCTGGTCTTACTTTGGTCAAATATTTGTTTGTTCGATATGTTTTTTGATTATTGACCGAGCGAGCGAAGCGAGCGAAGCGTCTCAGTTTCCACTGGCCCAAAATTCTTTTGTCCGTCCGTCTGTCTGTCTGTCTGTATGTCTGTTCTCGCCTACAGGTCGCATTTCTCAACCGATTCTCATGAAATTTTGTGAGCAGTTTTGGTAATTATATAGAATTTTTTTGTCGTGCCAGTTTCTCGAAATTTAAAAAAATGGCGGATATATGGGGGTCTGAAACTTAAAAAAACTCATAGCACAGCTATTTGGAAAAAAAATCAAAAATGTCATTAGACTTTTTTGTTATTCTCATTAAGACGCAACTTTTTTGTCTGAACAACTTTTTATACGATAAACTTGAACGTGTTTATAGTCGGCAGTTAGCCCAAAAGTTGTCTGAAATCGATTTTCTGTATATTTATGAAAGAAGTTGAAGTACGTGAAGTGGAGAGAGAGTGAAATTGAACAACTTTCCCTAAGGAACAAAAATCAAAATATGAAAAATATTTTTTGGCTTAAAGCATGATACTGCGTATTACTTTTATAATTGAAAACACTTAATAAACTTAGAATCCTAAAATAAAAATTAAAAATAAATAAAACTAGTGGTTCTGCGAGAACAGTAGACCTCGCGAGCCCTTACAACCAACATCAACATTTGCCCTCCAGTGCTCTAAAATATATCTGTTACTGATATGCTAATTGACTTAAGGATGATTTCCTTCAGTTACTATTTCCCAATCCCCGCTGCTCTTAATTAGGTACCAGAGGAAACGGAAATTTAAACCTACATTCATCTTACCAGAAGATCCGACCAGACCCTTTGTTAAGAGGAAACACTAAGCTCGAGAGAATTTAAAAAATAGGTATTTATTATAATATCTATTGCTGTCGAGCCGCGTGCCCAAACAAACCCCGCAGAGTGTGATAAAGATAACTGCAGCTCGGCCGAAAAATTCATACCTATAAAAAGTTCACAAAATTAACGCTTCGTAGTCCTCTGATTTCTTCTGCAAAACTTACAGACCCTTTGTTAAGAGGAAACACTAAGCTCGAGAGAATTGAAAAAATAGGTATTTATTATAATATCTATTGCTGTCGAGCCGCGTGCCCAAACAAACCCCGCAGAGTGCGATAAAGATAACTGCAGCTCGGTGAAAAATACATACCTATAAAAAGTTCACAAAATTAACGCTTCGTAGTCCTCTGATTTCTTCTCCAAAACTTAACCGATTTAATTTCTTTTTACGTTTAAAATAAGCTATGGCTATGTTTCTGTGTTTTCTTTTTCTTATATAATTGCCCAAATTTGTTTCTTGATGTTTGAACACAACGGAAATTCATACCAATTTTTCATGTTTTTGAAGGTTCATATCTCTTTAAATAATTCAATTATGATTCGTTTTTTAGTACAAAATCATTGCTCTATAGGTACTATCCCGCGAGGAATCAGGGGACTACTCTTGTATGGAAACACGGCCCTTGAGCACCATGTTTAGTATGCTTTTGTACACATTAACTAAGTTGAAGTGATCCTCATCAAGATCAGAAATATCGGAATAGCGAACTGGGCATGGGTGAATGGGAGGCAAAGTTAAAGTACCCGGTTTCATAGTTGGTACCAATTGGTCAAAATTTTAATAGGACGCTAATTTCAACTACTATGGCCGACAAACATGCGTATTTTACGTAAAGAAGTGGCCGGCACCTACGAGTATAAGGCCCGGGTTCTAGTCACAAGATAGCATGTGAATCTTTTTTATTTTTTTTTTATTTCAGGAATCTATGTTTATTCAGTGTTTTTCAATCTTAAAAGTAATTCGCAGTATCATGCTTTAAGCCAAAAAATATTATTTATATTTTGATATATGTTCCTTAGGGAAAGTTGTTCAATTTCACTCCCTCTCCCACTTCACGTACTTTAACTTCTTTCATTTCAATTTATAATTAACTTTTGTACTACATATAGTCTGTGGGTTTGAGCAATATGGGAGTGAAGTTTATTTCTGTGTAATCTACTCATAAAACCCTTTTATTTGATACTGCACATGGTACAATAAGTTTATATAAAAAACATTTTTTCCCTGACGTCGGCGATGTCACAGTTACTACGCACCATTTTCATACTTATCATACAATAGATTTGTATTTACGACATCATACTGAATGCACTAATAAAAAAAAATATACAGAAAATCGATTTCAGACAACTTTTGGGCAAATTGCCGACTATAAACACGTTCAAGTTTATCGTATAAAAAAGTTGTTCAGACAAAAAAGTTGCGTCTTAATGAGAATAAAGAAAAAGTCTAATGTCATTTTTGATTTATTTTTCAAATAGCTGTGCTATAAGTTTTTTTAAGTTTCGGACCACCATATTTCCGCCATTTTTTAAAATTTCGAAAACCTGGCACGGCAAAAAAATTCTATATATTTACCGAACCTGCTTACAAAATTTCATGACAATCGATTAAGAAATGCGACCTGTAAGCGAGAACAGACAGACAGACAGACAGACGGACAAAAGAATTTTGGGCCAGTGAAAACTGAGACGCTTCGCTCGCTTCGCTCGCTCGGTCAAAAAGATTCACTGTGACTTGAACCCGGGGCTTATAGATGCCGGCCACTTCTTATCGTAAAGTTCGCATGTTTGTCTGCCATAATAGTTGAAAATTAGCGTCCTATTAAAATTTTGATATTAAAATTTTGACTAATTGGTAACATAACAACTATGAAACCGGGTACTTAAACTTTACTTCCTATTCACCCATGCCAAGTTCGCTATTCCGATCTTGAAAAGGATCACTCCAACTTAGTTAATGTGTAAAAAAAATCATACTAAACATGGTGCTCAAAGGCCGTGTTTCCATACAAGAGTAGTCCCCTGATTCTTCGCCGGATAGTACCAATAGAGTAATGATTTTTTACTAAAAAAAAACCGTATGTTAATATTTTGTGTGTGTTGCGAATTTCCGTTGTGTTCAAACATCAAGAAAACAAATTTGGGCAATTATATAAGAAAAAAGAAACGGAGAAACACAGCCATAGCCTATTTATAAATTTTTAATGCAAACAGAAATAAGATCGGTGAAGTTTTGGAGAAGTAATCAGAGGACTACGAAGCGTTAATTTTGTGTAATTTTTATAAGTATTTTCCGGCCGAGCTGCAGTTATCTCTATCGCACTCTGCGGGGTTTGTTTGGGCACGCGGCGCGACAGCAATAGATATTATAAATATCTATTTTTCAATTCTCTCGAGCTTAGTGTTTCCTCTTAAAAAAGGGTCTGGTCGGGTCTTCTGGTAAAGGGAATATAGGTTTAAATTTCCGTATCCTCTGGTATCTAATTAAGAACAGCGGGGATTGGGAAATAGTAACTGAAGGAAATCATCCTTTAGTCAATTAGCATATCAGTAACAGATATATTTTAGAGCACTGGAGGGCAAATGCGCACGCACCTTTTTATTATTTAATTCCGTTGACCGTTAGTTACATCCATCGTACTTATTATAAACGAGTCAGTCTTGTTGCGACCACGATGGATGTAACTCCATTGAAACGTCAACGGAAACAAATAATAAAAAGGTTCGTGCTAAGTCCCGTTTATATACATAATTATGTGTTTAAAGGGAAAGTTTAAAAAAGAATGCTTTTTGATTGATTATTTACCATCTATACTAATCAGCTTTGTATTTACTAGTGGCTTTGTAAGTTGTAGACCTCACAAGACAAATTCGTATCACTGCGAACTCACAGTGGCTCTAAGTAAGTGGCCAAAATACCTACAAGAATTGGGGTATAATGCCAATTCAGCCATTTTGATAAAAATATTGGACATTCCCACAAAATTTTACGAGAATCGGTTGAGAAATGCGACTTGTAGAGTATAACAACCGGACAGCGGGACATATGATACAAACGACTTTTGCCCAAGATGAAACGGAGACGCTTCGCGCTCGCTTCGTCATTTACACAATATAATAAAGTTTTAAACATACATACATATTATCACGTCCTTATTCCTTACGGGGGAAACAGAGCCTAAAGTCATAAGTGACGAAAAGATCACGATTAGCGTGTTGGTGGGCGTAAATGTGGAAAACGGAATCAAAATAGTAATGGGTTGCTAGCCGAATCGCATATTGTCATGATTATTTAGATTTTCGCCCATTCCCTTGACCGGCTTCTACAGTCTGCGCGGGAAGAGAAGCAGCTGGCACATTCTTCGTTTTTTTCTATTCTCCCAGACCAGCATGGAAGAAAGTTTTAAACAAAGTGTTTAAAACTTTATTCTTTAAATAAGAGGACTCAGCGAGACTTAGGAGACTTAGCCCGTCACAATGTATAATTTTTCCTATGGGACCAATGCTGGGAACTCAATGTTTTTCTTCACATTTTCATACTAATTGCCAGGCCGGCAGAACTTTTGTATGAAAATGTTTCTGTTTCTGTTTATTTATAAATCTCTTACACTATTTTTACAGGTTTACCCTAATGCAATAGTGAAGCTACAAAATTAATTATTAACTATAACACAACACAAATAAAGTAATCCTGGTGAATTCAGCCAATGAGCAACTAAATACGTCGATGTTGTTTGCTACTAGATTAAGTATTTTCAGCGTCCGGATCAGTGGTGCCTGCTCTACTAAGTCCGTTCGCGCACTCGGTATTGCGAACAGAGGAGGCTGCCGCCGCCGCCATACGTACTGGTCTGGAACGCTTAGTGCCACCCATTGTAACACTGCTTGGTTGAAAAGTCGACCCCTTATTATTTTAAAAACACATGTTGCTAGGCTTACACTCCTTCTGACCTCCAATGTATTATAGCCCACCATGCCGAGAACGAATAATGTTGGATACGTCAAAGGGTACATTTTTCTGAGTTCCCAGCATTGGTCCCATAGGAAAAGTTGTTTATTTTGATGGTCTGAGTCACCCCTTTACGGGAATGTCGTTGATTATGTTACATATCCATCCATTATATATATATCCATGGTACATATTAAGTATATACATTTTTCCTTAATATCTTTTACCCTGGAATATCTTTTACCCTTTTTTAGGATATTAAGTTTCCTTAATATCTATTAGTATATTAAGGACAATTATTTTACTCCTAACAAGGAAAATAAACTTACATAAACGTAACAGTCACTTATTTTCATCTCAATAAATAATATTACCAAAATCTTATTAGGTTCACACCCGACATATTTTTTATAAGCCTCTGACGATATCTTCGTTGAAATCTTTATCTCAGTCTCAAGTGTTTGAACAAAAGAACCGTTCCTAATCCCAACCCAATCGTGAGCAAGGATAATTTGATTATCTGAGAACCCTCTCACCCCCAATTTAGCTTTTATCTTACTTGTGACAATATCACAATTCTATAGGGGATGTGTGGGTTTTTTAAAAACTTTGCAATTTAACATAAGCTTTTGAAAATGATGTGGGAAGACAAAGCCACGAAACTCTGTTTATGCCATAAATCTTTTTAAATGGCTCTTTTATAGTTAGCAGCTGAAAGATTTTTCACGATATAAAAATACTGCCTCGCCAGAAATAAATACCGCGTGATTTTGTATCTATAAATATAAAAATCCTGAAATCAGAATCCCTATTTTTATAAGAGGAAATGGGATATGGTGGAGAATTTCGGCGCCGAGATTGAATTGTGCGGTAGCTCAGATAGCAGAGCATAGGTCGTACATAGACCTAGGTCACCGGTTCAAGTCCCGCCCGCATGAATTTTTTTTACCATATTTTATTTCTTAATTTATTAAGGGTATATCAGAATCCCTTATTGAATACAGAATTGTAAGAAATTGACTACCCATAGAAATTCAACCAGCTGATCGGCAATTTTGTATGGGAGCTTTATTTTTCGATTTTACCTTTTTTTATAAAGTACAAAATCACGCTGTATTCTTCTTCACTTGTAATATAAATAAATAATAAATAAATATAAATAAATATATACGAACATATCACACAGATTGAGCTAGCCCCAAGGTAAGTTCGAGACTTGTGTTATGGGATACTAACTCAACGATACTATATTTTATAACAAATACATATATAGATACACATCCAAGACCCAGGCCAATCTGAAAAAGATCATTTGTGTTAACCACTGCGCCACGGAGCTTCTTCACTTGGAGAAAGTCAGCCATTTTGACGGTACCTGGTATATATGTAACGGCTAATAGGCTACGCCTAGTTCTAGCCGGCTACAATTCGGTGCAGCCGGGCATATGCGGTTAAACTAAGGTGAATCCTACTTATATTCGGTTAGAATTACGTAAAGCCTTCAGCATAGCGGCTAGAACTAGGTGCAGCCGCATATCAGGTTTTTCAGTATCACTGATATTATCCTTATCCTTATCCTTACTAATATTATAAATGCGAAAGAGAGTTTGTTTGTTTGTTTGTTTATTTGTTTGTTTGTTACGCTTTCACGCCGTAACTACTGAACCGATCATCATGAAATTTTGCATACAAGTTCTCTAGAGTGCGGAGAAGGACATAGGCTATATTTTATCCCGGGAAAAAGGACTATTCCCGAGGGATCGACATTGACGCGGGCGGAGTCGCGGGCGAAAGCTAGTATTAAATAAACAGTGAGTTATCGTAATATCCATCATTTTTAAAGCATAACTAACAAATACCAAGGAACACAAAAGTTATTTACAAAAGTCCATATTACAAAAGTAATTATAATGTTTTAAATTACACAGACAGTTAGTCAACCAAAGTGATTCGTCGTGCAACAGAAATAATAGCAATGGAATTATTTCCCAATAAAGTTGTGAAGGTAGTTTGTGATTGGCATTTATTAGGTATACGAATCGTATTATTGGGAAAATAATATATTTGTGTATTTGACAAATCCTTCTTTGTGATAACAATATTTTATAAAAGATGTGATGGAGCGCAGCGTACAACTTAAGACAAAGTTGCACCGAGCTACATTTTTTAAAGTTTTTTTAAGCCGTGTTGTTTCTGGCAGAGTAGAATAGGACCACTTCAAGTCTTCCCATGGATGTCGTAAGAGGAGACTCAGGAAAAAGCTCATAAACATCAATGAGACCTCTCCAACCCGTCTAGCCAGCGAGGAGAGTGTAGGCCAAATCCTCTGTCTGCTCTGGCCAAGTATGGCTCTGGTAGAACAGAGAGGGTCATGCTCCTGCAGTGGAGACTAGAAAGACCTGATGATGATTATGATGAAACTTTCTGACGCGAAGATAATTGCGAATGCAGGACATGTTTGTCGCATGCGGCCAAAAAGGTGGGCAAAACTTGCCACTTTCTATGTACTGGACGGGGACGGCCGCCGTGACAGAGACAGACCAATAAAGAGATGACGAGACGATCTATAGATACTAGTAGATTTGCACACGGATGACCAGATATAGCGAAGGCTAGAGACGAGCCTCTCTATAATACTTATATAATATTTAATTTCTTTGTTTACATTGTTCAGTTTCTTTTGTATTGTAAATGTTTCATTCAATTTCAGTGTTATAAGGTACTTTCATATATTTCAGTACTTAGTAATAAGCATTTTTTTGCTTTTTTGTATTGTAAGTTAATGGAATAATATTTTGCCTTTATAATTATTTAAATGACGACGTTACTATTTATATATACAAGACGAAAATATAAAACTTTGATTCTACTCCCGTCCCGATCTGGTCTTACACTTGACTTGAGAACTTAGCTGTCTGAAAGTCGTCTGTATATTTATTGGGATGCCTTCCATCCTGGCTGCTCACTAATCATAACTAAGTACTAATCTCGTTAAATCTGATTCAAAAATAGAAAACTTCATTTAAATTTGTCAATTTGTTCCACAGTTATGAAGCCATAGACACAAACACCGCCAGTCTTCAATTTCAACATCTTTATCTTTTACTTCTATTCTATCGTCTTCTATTTCTACGTTTCTACCTTTAACTTGTTAGCTACATTCTCTAAAATAATTCAGTAATTAATAAATCCGCTCCTGTCTCTACAATATAATAAACACGAAGCAATTCGTCTCACTACTTGGCACGCCATGAATCTGTGCAAGTAATTAGAAAAGCATCCATCGATGCTCGCCAAGGTAAACTCAATTAAAACTTTCATTAAAGGAATAATATTTCCGTAATGACTACTTTACTGGATCAAGTGTGACTTCGGTTTAAAATGAATAAATATTTGTTATGGCTAGCAACCTGTCACTATTTTGATATAATGTTCAGACTTGACGCAAAGGTTGTCTTAGACCCTGTCTACGTCGTAATGATATGCCTTATTTATAACAGCATCTCCTTTTACCTTCGTTACTTTGCATAATTTTTCTAAGAACCTACATTCTTAAGCACTACCGTTTTTCGCATATCACACAAAGTCAAGTAATACAATGCAAATCCGCTCCTTGTCTCTAAAATAAAATAAACACGGAGCAATTTGTCTCTCCACTTGGCACGGCGTAAATCTGTGCAAGTAATTAGAAAAGCATCCATCGACGCCCGCTAAGGTGGATTGATCGTTCTATTTCTCACAGTCTGAAGTAGTCTTGATTTAGTTTAGATACTCAGTTTAGTGACTACACGGGTTCTTCAATTTAATTTTATTAGAAGTAGGATTAATTTATATTCTTATCTATAGGTGACAATGTATAAGTCTATGGATAATATCGTAAAAAAAGTAGAAAATTTTGGATTCACAAACCACCACGCAGTAATTTTAAACATGAAAATTCCTCGCGTAAGTCAATTTATACGATGGACGACAATAAAGACTTTAATTAATGAAAAAAATATAGAATACCTTAAATCCGAGCTTAGCCTAATAAATTGGAAAGAAATAATATTCCCAGATAAAAATATAAACGAAAATTATTTAGCATTCCATAATAAAATCATAGAACTTTTCAAAAAATGTATCCCATCACAAAAAATCGAATTAAAAACAAATTCTAAAAAATACTGGCTCACCACCGGAATAAAAAAGTCATGTAAAAATAAAAGAATGCTAAAAGCGTTTATAATAAAAAATGATAATAAATTACTAAATGATTATTATAAAAAATATGAATATATACTTAAAAAAGCAGTCCAAAAATCGAAACGCTTAAATTTCATTAAACGTTTAAAAAAATCAACCAACAAAATAAAAACAATGTGGAGCATAATAAATGAGCGCACAAATAAAAACTGTCATAAGCAAAAAAACAATATAAGCCTAAAAATAAATGATCAATTAATATCGGAACCTACAGAAGTAGCCAATACCTTCAATAGTATTTTCTCCACTATAGGCGAGACCCCAGCGGGAAGTTCAAAACCATCGCCGAGCGGTCGCCGAGTATTAAACCCTTCTGAAAATTCTTTCTTCCTAAGTCCTGCCACCGAACCAGAAATTAACAATATTTTAAAATCTCTCAAAAACAAAAAAAGTCACGGTATTGACGAGATACCTCCCATAATTTTCAAAAAATGCGCCAACGAACTAACTTTACCTTTTTATCTTTTAGTAAACCAGTCGTTTAGTGAAGGAGCATTCCCGGATATGCTAAAAATAGCCCTTGTTAAACCTATACACAAAAAACTTTCAAAATCAGACCCAAACAACTATCGTCCCATAGCTCTTTTACCTACAGCATCGAAAATATTTGAAAAGGCTATGTGTGACCGTGTTTATAAATTTTGTGAAAAGTATAAAATTTTCGATCAGGCTCAAAACGGATTCCGGAAGAAACGAACTACATCTTTAGCGGTCTTCAACTTTATACAAGAGGCTTTAAACATAATTAATAATAAAAAATACGCAATTGGGATTCTTCTAGATATGACAAAAGCTTACGAAAAAGTTCAGTATAATATATTACTAAATAAAATATACCATATAGGAATTCGTGGCATAGCATATAATTGGTTCAAGTCCTATTTAAAACATAGACAACAGTGTGTCGAAATCGAATACTTTGACAACTCATCGAGGCAAGTTAAATACGTGAGATCAGAAAAAGTTGAAATGAAGTCCTCAATCCCACAGGGATCGGTAATTGGGTGTCTTCTTTTTCTCATCTATATCAACGATCTGCCAAAAATAATGGAAGAACCATGCGTCCTATTTGCCGATGATATTTCCCTCCTAACATCTTGCAACTCTCCGTCAGACTTAAAAGACAAACTCTTTTCAATTTTAAATAAAACCGTAAAATGGCTAAACGAACATAACTTGGAAGTGAATTTTAATAAAACTAAAATAATGACATTTTATCCGCATCAAAAAGCCCCAATTGACATTCAACTCTCATATAATGACATAAAACTTCAAAAAGTAAATACATTTAAATTATTAGGTATAATTATTGACTCACACATCACGTGGAAAGAACATGTAAAATCAATTAAGATGAAACTGGCCAGTTTTGCTTATGCTTTACGCGAAGTTAAAAAAACTACGAATCAAGAAACAGCACTAGTCTCATACTACGCCTACGCAAATGCATGGCTCAATTACGGAATAATCCTCTGGGGAAACAGCGTTGACGCTTCTGCAGCATTAATTGCGCAGAAAAGACTTATTAGAATATTAGCAAACATAGGTAACTTAGACTCCTGCAAACCTCATTTCAAACGCCTTAAAATCCTTACCTTACCCTGTATATATATATTGGAAATTTGTAAATTTATAAGAAATTATCCGGAATATTATAAAAAACGTGAGGACATGCCTACTAAATATCCCCTTAGACTGACACGAAAAGTGCAATTACTCGCCCCGACGTCGCAGCTAAAAATGCATTCAGCAGGCCCATTGTCCATGTCAATAAAGATATATAATCACTTGCCCTTACAACTAAAAACAGAAATTAATGACAAAAAATTCTATCGTGACTTAAAAACACTACTTCTAGACAAATGCTACTATAATGTTACTGAATATTTACAGGATAAATTTTAAAAATGAATAATATTAAATAAATATAATAAAATATTAAATAAATATAATTATAATATTAAATAGATATAACAATATAGAAAATACTGACAAAAATAATATTTAGTGGTAATTAATTAATTATGTAATCCATTTTATTAATGTACGTAATAGTTATATTTTGTCTCATGTAATTAAATTAGACCTCTCCACCACTTTTAAATTGCGGTGCCTATACTAGGCCCATAATGTTACACTGTAGAATGTTATTTACTTACAGCTCCAAATTGTATTGTATTTATGTTCTGTAATATTATGGAAAGCAATAAAGATTTGAATTGAATTGAATTGAATTAAAACATTTTGACGTTTATAAGCCTAACAAAAACAAGCAAGTATTTTTGTTAGTTCGTCTGTTTATTAATAAATATATAATGAGCAAATCACACAGATTGAGCTTGCCTCAAAGTAAGTACGAGACTTGTCTTGTGGGATACTAACTCAACGATTCTATATTTTATAACAAATACATTTATAGATAAGCATCCAAGACCCAGGCCATAAAAAAGACCATTATCCATCTTGATCTGACCGGGGATCGAACCCGGGACATCCGGTGAGGCAGCCTGGCGTGATGGCCACTAGGCCACAGAGCTCGTCGAATAATTTATTAAAATTATATATCTTTATGGCCATCACGCAAAAAATAATAGCACAATAAAAAAACGAGGCCACAAAAAGCTAATTACTCATTTAATTTCCTAAATACTAACAACTCTTATTTATTTATAATCTTATCATCATCATCATCATTTCAAGATCAAAGATCAAGATCCAAGCCTGCAATGTCCTAACTAAACTGGAAACAACTAAACAAAGTATGCTTCCCATGGGAATCGAACCCACGACCCCCGGGTCTACAGGCAAACGCCCTAACCACTGGACCACGGAGACAGTTTTTATAGTCTTACGAACTTCTCAAGGTTCAGGCCATTGCTCCAGTCTGGATGGGTAGGGTAGCAATAGCCACTGAAAGTAGTTGCTTTATCCCAGCTAAACTGAAGCAATGCTTGAACATGGCGAGCTCCGTGGCGCAGTGGTCAACACGCCAGCCTGCGACACGAGGGTGCCCGAGTTCGATCCCCGGTCAGGTTATGATAGATAACGATCTTATTTATATTGATCTGTGTCTTGGATATTTATCTATTGGTCTTGGTCAGGTTTTCAGACTACCTAGTCAGTGGGTAACCGACGCTGTGCTTCCCGGTACCTAGTCGCCATTCGAGAACCTTTTTGCTCAATCGGCCATCGGTTCTACGCGCTATGTGCCCCGCCCACTGCTACTTCAAAGAGCTTATCCACTGAGCTGTCGGTGTTTTTTGTTCTTCTATGAATCTCTTAAATTTTGATTCGGTCTCACAGAGAAACACCGAGCATGCTCTTAGTAAGGGACCACTTTACATGAAAACCCGTGAAAACATAAGGATTTAATTCTATAACTTCAAATAAAACATGTTATAATACCATACATACCTACTTAATTCTTCGCCTACACTTGGAAAATATAACCTTCTGATGCAAAGTCATATAAAAAGGAAATCATCATTAAGTATCGCGACAAAAACACCAGAACGAGCCATAAAAACTCTCCACTTCGTTATGACAAAATAAGTCGCAGTGACCGCCCCAGACTATAAGTGCGGTACTTGTTGCTAAGAGCTTAACAAATTACACTCTTGAAGATCAGACTCGGAGTGCATACAACTTTTTAGTGACTATTTAGTTCTGACTATAAAAAACTAGTGAGTGAATTAGACTTTGGTTTTTGTCTATTAGAAGTTAAGGTGTTCCATTTATCCAAGGAGTACTCGGACTTGCGGATGGCTTTAATCATCATCATCATCATCATTATTAGGCCAAATCCTCTATCTGCTCTGGCCAAGTATGGCTTCGGTAGTACAGAGAGGGTCAAGCTCCTGCAGTGGAGACTAAAAAGACCTGATGATGACGATGATCATCATCATTACAGCCGTAAGCTGTCCACTTCTGGACAAAGACAAAATTTCTTCGTTCCATGAAAGGATATTGCCATACTCACTTAGCTTAGCAGGTGGACTGGTGAGCGCAATTCCTTTAGCGTTTTGTGCTTCCGACGCTGCTGCCCATCGAAAGCATTTTTAAGCTGGGAAAGGATGGAAATTTGTTGTAGTTGGGATAATCAGGTAGCAGCTTGTAAGACCGGACGCACGTAGTCACCAACCACCGGTCAAACAGCTGAGGATAACACCCCTAACCTGACCTAAAAGCTTTAAACATTTTACCTATTTATATTGTTTCATTATTTAGCCGTGTGGTTTCCGGCAGAGTAGAATAGGACCACTCCTAGTCTTCCCGTGGGGGCCGTAAGAGGCGACTTAGGAAATACAAGCTTAACAAAGCTCATAAACATCAATGAGACCTCTCCAACTCGTCTGGCCAGCGAGGAGAGTGTAGGCCAAATCCTCTGTCTGCTCTGGCTAAGTATGCGGTAGTCATGTGGGATCATTGTCTTACAACGTATCTTCCGAAGTAATATCTTCGTTTTATCACGTTTATTATTTTTACAGTTTTTATGTTAGCAGGTAGTAGTAGTTCAGGTTCTAATTTGTGCATCATGAAACTGTGCTGTTTCTACGCTAGAATATAGTAGTGACGATAGCATTTCAAGTAAATATGTTAGATTTGTTGCCTCTCAAATTCTAAAAACAGTCACAGTCAATAAAGACTTTCAACAAAAACGGAAAAACCAAAACTGAACGTTATTTTTGCTAAAATAGTAAAAATAAAACACACCGCACTGTTGCCAACTAACCAGAGGGAACTTTTTGGTTTTATGGAAAAAAGGGTTGAAACCAAATAAACTGCTAAAAAAGAAAGTAGGTTATCGCACAAGCAGTATAAATATTTTGCAATTGCTAATACTAAATCAGAATGTTTGTATGTATGTTTTAGGTACGCCTTCTCCTTTGTCGATAACTATAAAACTGTTAAAAGTATATAGACGTACCAATAACCCTGACTGATTTTTAAGTCATTAGAAAAGGCCAATCTCAAATACGAAACTTGACAATAATAACTAACGGACATCTATCCAGGATCCATCCAACGTTGTATGTGGATCTAACCTACATCCAACGTTGCTTGCCATAAAAGCTCCATTGAACAGCGAATATTTTAGGCTATCTGATTCTTGAAAGTGAATTAAGTAGTTGTAAGTAGCTAAGAAGTCAAGAAACTCCGCTTATCACCTACAGAGCATGAGCTCAAATTCAACCAACTTAACCCTACCTCCGAGTTTGGAATTTCAATCAAACTCTCAAGTGTGTGTGAGTAGAGCGTGTCGTTCTCTCTATATTTATAAAAACTACCGATTTTTTTTTATTATAATGGCATTACAATATTAAAAAATAATGTCAAACAATGTTACATGTTAACAAATAAAACGTCACAAAAAGAAAAAAAATATAGCCCGCCCGCCTCTTGTCGTTTCCGGTGCAAGGTACCCAAAACACTGGCAGCATTGCCGTGCTGGATTGCTATTTCTTATACACCAGAAACGAGCCGGAGCGTGAGTCACCAGTTCTCTCCGATATTCGGTGCCCTATCTCACGAACAAGATGCTTAGCATCGGTACCCCAGCAGCCCATTGTTTCAACGAAATTTATTTAAATCTATTGGTTAAGGTATCCGTTCATAAAAAGGATATAAAGAACAATAAACTTTTAAAATATTTGGTTTTTAAAGGTCTAAAAATATTCCTTCTGTTTTGTGAATTTGGCATTGGCATATGAAAGTGGAATCTACTTTCTATATACTTATAAACCCAATGTATAAAAAAAAAAGTAATTTTACTTAAAACGATTAAATATACGTACTAACAATACGTAACAAAGGGAAAAAACCGGGACCCTATTAATATGGCTCCGCTGTCCTTCTGTCTTTCCGTCTGTCTCATGAACTGTGATAGCAACAAATACCTACTAAAAAACAGAATAAACTAAATATTTAAGGGGACTCCCGTACAACAAACGTGATTTTTTGCTTGGTTTTGCTCGATATTGATAACGGCCACAGGTAGACGCTTCAAATATTCACAGAATATTAAGTTATATATTCACTTTAATAATAAATAATTAAATCAAAGTAAAATTCAATATTTAAGGGCTCCCATACAACAGACATGATTTTTTTTTCAGTTTTTATAGATAACTAGCTTTCGCCCGCGGCTCCGCCCGCGTCAATGTCGATCCCTCGGGAATAGTACTTTTTCCCGGGATAAAAGGTAGCCTTTGTCCTTCTCCGTACTCCAGAGAACTTGTATGCAAAATTTCACGATGATCGGTTCAGTAGTTACGACGTGAAAGCGTAACAAACAAACAAACAAACAAACAAACAAATAAACAAACAAACAAACAAACTCACTTTCGCATTTATAATATTAGTAAGGATAAGGATGGTACGGAACCTTTCGTGCGCGAGTCTGACTCGCAATTAGCCGTTTTGTGTTTTTTCACATTCTTCAATTTACTCAAATTACAATATTATAAAATATTCCACCTTTCACACTATACATTTTTCAAATAGTTTTCAATAAAATTGTCGGCAGTCGCGATAAGGCATACAATTTTAAGACTAGCACTTTCTGCAGTATTGACATTGGAGTGAAGCCATTTCTTTAAAGAAAAATATTGCAGCAGTAAGACGCTGCCAAATTTCTCTCTGCAGTAAATGTAACAGGAATCTGTCTCGAAAATTTTTGCAACAAAGTTTTTAAGCTTTTAATTCAAAAGGTAAGTAATTTGTTTGCCAACTGTCATAGAATAATACCTTTAAATTTACGTTTTTTTTTTAATTTTTCTTTCTCTTTAACCTATATTGTCCTACTGCTGGGCAAAGGTCTCTCCCATTTCCTTCCAAACATCCCTATTGTGTACCACTTCAGACCAATTTACGTGAAAATTTTTATTTGGATATTCCTTAATCACAGTGGATAACACTAGTTGACCGAGCGAGCGAAGCGAGCGAAGCGTCTCAGTTTCCACTGGCCCAAAATTCTTTTGTCCGTCTGTCTGTCTGTCTGTCTGTCTGTCTGTTCTCGCCTACAGGTCGCATTTCTCAACCGATTCTCATGAAATTTTGTGAGCAGGTTCGGTAATTATATAAAATTTTTTAGTCGTGCCAGATTTTAGAAATTTTTAAAAATGGCGGATATATGGGGTCCGAAACTTAAAAAAACTCATAGCACAGCTATTTGGAAAAAACATCAAAAATGTCATTATACTTTTTTGTTATTCTCATCAAGACGCAACTTTTTTGTCTTAACAACTTTTTTATACGATAAACTTGAACGTGTTTATAGTCGGCAATTTGCCCAAAAGTTGTCTGAAATCGATTTTCTGTATATTTATGAAAGAAGTTGAAGTACGTGAAGTGGGAGAGGGAGTGAAATTCAACAACTTGCCCTAAGGAACAAAAATCAAAATATGAAAAATATTTTTTGGCTTAAAGCATGATACTGCGTATTACTTTTATAATTGAAAACACTGAATAAACTTAGAATCCTGAAATAAAAATTAAAAATAAATAAAAAAGATTTACATGCTATCCTGTGACTTGAACCCAGGGCTTATAGATGCCGGCTACTTCTTAACGTAAAGTTCGCATGTTTATCTGCCATGATAGTTGAAAATTAGCGTCCTATTAACATTTTTACCAATTAGTAACATAACAACTATGAACGCGGTGGTACTTAAACTTTGCCTCCCATTCAGCCATGCCAAGTTCGCTATTCCGATATTTCAAATCTTGAAGAGGATCACTCCAACTTAGTGAATGTGTACAAAAGTATACTAAACATGGTGCTCAAGGGCCGTGTCCATACAAGAGTAGTCCCCTTATTCCTCGCCGGATAGTACCAATAGAAGTAATGATTTTTTACTAATAAAATCCTTATGTTAAAATTTTTTCATAATTGAATTATTTAAAGAGATATGAACCTTCAAAAACATGAAAAATTGGTACGAATTTCCGTTGTGTTCAAACATCAAGAAAACAAATTTGGGCAATTATATAAAAAAAAGAAACGCAGAAACACAGCAATAGCTTATTTTAAAAATTTTAATGTAAAAAGAAATTAAATCTGTTAAGTTTTGGAAAAGAAATCAGAGGACTACGAAGCGTTAATTTTGTGTACTTTTTATAGGTATTTTCCGGCCGAGCTGCAGTTATCTCTGTCGCACTCTGCGGGGTTTGTTTGGGCACGCGGCGCGACAGCAATAGATATTATAAATATCTATTTTTCAATTCTTTCGAGCTTAGTGTTTCCTCTTAAAAAAAGGGGTCTGATCGGGTCTTCTGGTAAGGGAATGTAGGTTTAAATTTCCGTTTCCTCTGGTACCTAATTAAGAGCAGCGGGGATTGGGAAATAGTAACTGAAGGAAATCATCCTTTAGTCAATTAGCATATCAGTAACAGATATATTTTAGAGCACTGAAGGGCAAATGTGGATGTTGATTGTAAGGGCTCGCGAGGTCTACTGTTCTCGCAGAACCACTAGTTTAGGAAGTAGTAGAGTGAGTAGTATCCCAATACCTTTCATTCCTTTCCCAGATCCAACAAATTTCCATCCTTCCCCAGCTTAAAAATGCTTGCGATGGACAGCAGCATCGAAAGCACAAGAAGCAAAAAAAACTGCGCTTACTACCCGCTTGCCAAGCGTGGTGAGTATGGTAATATCCTCCCATGGAACGAGGAATTCTTGGGAGACGCCCTTGTCCAGCAGTGGACATTTATCGGCTGTAACGATGATGACTATCGCAAAGCATGGCCAGGAATACTTCTTAACTAATAATAAAAACTGATCACCACAAAGGATCTAAACTATGAAAACGCACTACGTAGGATCCGAATCCGTGAAATACCGTGAAAAATCCGAATACGGTCCGGCGTAGTTGTAGAACTATTTGTATGGTTGTTTACGCACTAAATCCGATGGCCGTTATCCAATTTTACTCCATCACCTGAATGTGAATCTATAATTTGGTCAATTGACAGACCGAAGTAGCCATAGTATTATTTGTATGGACACACTCGCGCACTGCGTCCAAAGCGAGTCCAAGATGGTACGAGCAGAGAAATAGCATGGTGAGCAGTTTTTGTGTTAATGTATATAATGAGCTCTTATTCTTTTAGGACATACTTTCTCTAATCTGTGGTGATTGACTGAGCGAGCGCCTTGACTTGACATTCCCTTAAAGGGGTGACTCAGACCATCAATATGAACAACTTTGTTATGTGAGCAATGATGATAACTCATTTTTTTTGTACATTTCCATACAAAACAAGACTGAACACCAGTCACCTGGAAAAATTGTATGGGAATGTCAATTTTTTAGTTTCCAGCAGTGGTTCCATAGGAAAAGTTGTTCATAATTTTTTATTTTACTATATGTTGTCTTAGGCATTTGTCTCCCAATGACGGGCTAAACCACCCCCTTTAGGAGATGTCGAGAATTAATAACATTTAAATTAACACACTGTATAAGTAAAGCCGTGATTATTTGATAACAAAGTAAGTTTAAATCAAAAACTTAAGAGAATTTTCACCTTAGCTTTTACTTAAAGAAAATTCTTGATTTATGTACATAACTTTCTAACAATAAGGCTTAGCAAAGTCTCTGGAGCTTAAGAGCTAGGATCTTAAAATAAACAATTGGTAAACTGATTGGGTTTATTTTTTTATTTGATAACAAGTTTTCTGGTTCTTAAATATGTTTTATCAAAATGGGTCCAGCCGCTTATAAAATAAAGAGATTCTCAAGAGGAGGGGTTGCTAATTTTATATTACTTAATTACTTTAATGATATGAACTGTTATAACAAACAACCATCTCAATGACACCACATTTGAAGATAAAATGGAAAGCAACCTCCTCACCCGAGCCAAGGCTCGGGTGAAGAGGTGGAGCAAGCGAGAAGAAAGTCTTACTTAGAGTCGAGAGATCTTGCAGAGAAACACCGAGCATAGCCCTCGCCATAGCTCTTTGAGCGATTTTGAGTTTTCTTATGAGACCCATAGGACCACGTTTTGGACCCGTAAGTCATCACTGGTGACAGACATTGATTATAGACTTTCGTCTTTACTCACTGAGGTATTTTGGACGAGAAGATACTGCGGAGCTTGCCCAATGCTGCCCAGCCGAGTTGGATTTGTTGAAAGACCTCGTCCTCAAAGCTAGAACTTCCAACCTGGATCAATTGACCCAAATAGACATATTGGTCCACAGTTACTGGTGCAAGCACAACATGGACATTCGACATTATTTTCGTCTTGTCCATGTTCATTTTAAGGCCCACTTTTGAGGAACTCTATCGAGGTCATTGAGCATGGTATTTAAGTCTTCCAGCGGCTTTATAAGTTAGTTATTTGATTAAACTCATTTTCTCTTGTTCCAACTCTTCCCGCGTAGAATTTTTCACCATATATTATTTCTTAATTTAATAAAAAAGTCTTTATCATCTCGTATCTTCCAAACGGCGGGATGGATTCCGACAGTTAAGGTATCGTTAAGTTCGTCCTTAAAAACTCGTGTTTTCAGATTTTCGAAGAGAGGGAAACCAGTCAGGTTTTTATTTACAACCAACTTATACATTTATATTGTGTGTTGATTTATATACAGATACATATAAAATATTCGTATTTGTATCTGAAATTACTGCAGTGGTATAATAAAAAAAGTAAAAAAAAATTACCTGTTTTTAATTACATGTATAATAAAGTGTTATACATCATTATAAATTCTCATCTTAACTTGTGTTGTCATGGCTGAACCAATGTTATCAAATAGCACGAATACTGCCTTCCGAATTCAGGTGCTAATGCACAAAGTGATTGCTAATTCAGAAAGAAAACGGAATGGGAGCTAACGAACCGTCGCACTTGGCGCCGCTGCCACATTTCACGGCATGGCGGGGAAATTATATTTTTGTCTATGATGCGTCAAAAATACGGACATTGTGTAATTCCTTTTATTTTTGGATTCTGTATCATTAAATGTTGGCAATGGGCCTATGTTAATAAACTATCAATCCGACCGTCTGTCATACAAGATACTTGCTATGTTCATAATATCTATATATCCATTTTTGCCAAACAAGGTATAGGTGACCCCATACAGCAAACGTGTTCATTAGCGTTTTTTTTTAATTATGTCAAAGTGCTGCTACTTTATTAACCACAGTTAATTGAACAGTAGTGTCCGTTGCAGAAAGAGTTTGGTTAATCTCATAACATACAAATTAGAACGAGGATTACCACTTCTTATAATCCTCATCCTAATTTGTGTTGTCACAGCTGAATCAATAAAATCAGATCGCATGAATACCTCTTACCGAATTCAGGTGCTAATGCACAAAGTGATTGCTAATTCCGTAAGAAATCGAATTGGGAGCTAACGAACCGTCGCACTTGGCGCGGCTGCCACATCTCACGGCATGGCGGGGAAATTACATTTTTTTCGATATTGCGTCGAAAATACGGACATTGGTGTGATACTGTTTTTTAAGATTCCGTATTTAAATGTTGCCAACGAGACTTTGTTAAGAATAAACTATTAGTCGGACTGTCTGTCACACATCTGTATCTTTTAAACCATAAAAGGTATTGCTATTTTTATAATATCTGTATATCTATTTTCACTGTAACAACTAATACCAAAAATTTAAATGATGCCACCTAAAAAATTCCGTGCTTCGGAAGGCACGTTAAGCCGTTGGTCCCCGCTTTCATCATTGATGGCAGTCGTGAAGCTTTGTCAGATGCCTTTAATGGATAGACTTACACACACGAAAAAACAAAACAAATCTAAAAAGCGTTTTTCTTGTCGTTTCAGACCGCATGAATACCTTCTACAGAATTCAGGTGCTGCTAATGCATAAAGAGATTGCTAATTCCGTAAAAAAAAATCGGTGTCGGGGCTAACGAACCGAAGCACTTGGCGCGTCTGCCACATTTCACGTCATGGCGAGAAAATTATGATTCTTTGGATAAAATGCGGACGATGTGTGCTTCTTTTTACTTTTCATGTGTAATCTTAACTTTTATCTTTTGACGAGCTCTGTGGCTAGTGGTCATCATGCCAGACTGCCATAGCAGTCCCGGGTTCAATCCCCGGTCAAGTCAAGATGGAAAATGATCTTTTTCAGATTGGCCTGGGTCTTGGATTGGACTGGAAAATACAGTGTCGTATCAAAAGTCTCGAACTTTTCTTAAGGTTAACTTAATCTGCGTAATTTGTCTATATGTATTAATTTAAACCTGTAGTCGGTGGAGTACTCTCCTAGACTCTCGGTTCTCATTCAGCAGCACAAGAAACTATAAAACTGTGCTAACCAACCCGCCTCCCAAGCGTGGCGTCACCTATAGTCAAAAGTTCCGTTCGATTTCGGACCAAAAATGAGAAGAACCAGAGAAGAGCAAAAGTCACCGACATAAATCAATGAGTTAGCTCAATGAAACAACTGTAAACGGGGCACACAGCGTGCATAACCAATGGTCGATAAAGCAGAAACTATCTGGAATAACAATGAAACTAATCTAACCCTGGAAATCCTTAGGGGAGGGCCTTTGTCCAGCAGTGGATTTTTTGCGGCTAATATGATGATGATGATTTAACAGTACTATATACGGGGAAACTTTGTTCGTTTTGGGCCCTTAAAGGAGTGATCCAGTCCGTCCATGTGAACAACTTTTCCTATAGAACCAATGCAGGTAATTCAATTTTTGGCCGAATATTTTTGTATGGAAATTTTCTTTGCTTTTGAGTTCCCAGCATTGGTCCCAGAGGAAAAGTTGTTCATATCGACGACGGTCTGAATCATCCTCTTAAGTATCCAAAACGATCAAAATTTCACCGTGTCTAAGAACAGAACCAATGTTTATTCCCATTATTGTTATTTCAATCAACACAAGATTACACATTGTCATCCATTAAGACAATTACCATTCCGAAAACAACATTAATATGCAATAACCATAATTGCGGAGTCGGTATCACCATCTAAAATAACCTGCTTTGTTTGCTCCCAATCACACGTCCCCGGTCTGATTGACTCGAATATCAGGGGACAGGTCACATTAACATATAAACTGCCGAATAACCCAATCGTTATCAGAGAGGGAAATGGCAAGAACTGACATCCATATAAAATTTATTTGCCAACATTGTATAGATAGATTGTTAAGACTTTCTTACGTCTGCGGATTCGCTCGCGTTAACGCAGATTCTGCTTTTTCAGCGATTAAAGGTACTCTTAATCCCAGATAAAATCTCTATATCAGAGTCCAATTAAATTAGTCTAGTAGTTAAAGTTTGAAGACGTAACAGATAGGCTAAATGATTTCCAAATCCTAATGTTAACTATTAATATTATAAACTAGGTTTCGCCCACGGTTCCGCCCGCGTTAATGTCGATCCCTCGGGAATAGTACTTTTTCCCGGGATAAAAGGCCTATGTCCTTCTCCGTACTCCAGAGAACCTGTATGCAAAATTTCGTGATGATCGGTTCAGTAGTTACGGCGTGAAAGCGCAACAAGCAAACAAACAAACAAATAAACAAACAAACAAACTCACTTTCGCATTTATAATATTAGTAAGGATGCGAAAGTGAGTTTGTTTGTTACGCTTTCACGTTGTAATTACTGAACTGATCCTCATGAAATTTTGAATACACGTTATGTGGGAAACGGAGAAGCACATAAGGTACATTTTATAGCGGGAAAAAGTACTGTTCCCGAGGGATCGACATTGACGCAGGCGGAGCCGCGGGCAAAAGCTAGTTTATTATAAACTAGCGACCCGACCCCAGCCTTCTTCTTAATTCACTCTATCTATCAAATGAAACCGCATCAAAATACGTTGGGTAGTTTTAAAGACAGCGAGAAGCGACTTTGTTTTATAGTATATATTGATGTCGTCCCGGCCTGATTGACTCGAATATTAGAGGTCAGGCGACAGAGGTCACATTAACATATTATTAATACGGCCAACCAACCCAATTATTACCGGAATGTTTAAATTATAGAACTGACTGAAAATATAGTTTACCACCTCAGTTGCAGAGATTTTTGTGGACACTCCCAACCTGTCAAATTGATGTACTTGTCTTGTTCAATGTAGACTAAATAATAAAGGATTTACCTCTTTACTGACGTAATAAGTTTATAACCTCATCGATCTAAGGATTGTTTGCAAATTGTTCTTCGTTATCTCCAAAAATCCTTATAGATTTGAATGCGGTTTTTATTGTTTTAATCTGCATATTACTCTTTAGTTAAATAGTTAATTTTGAAAACAAAGTCAACTGCTTGCATAAGTACATTTATCTCAATATCGTGATCACCGAACAGAATTTGCGGATTGCTATAAAATATTCCAAAGGAACTGCAGAGGAAAATTAAAGAGGTAATTCGCAGTGTTTTCCCGGGAAAAATGAGAACTTTTGTTTGTTGAGGCAATCGCTACCGGAAATATAAAAAAGGCCAAGTGCGAGTCGGACTCGCCCATGAAGGGTTCCGTAGTAACAAGCATAAATTAGAGATAAATAATAAACTAAATTAGGTTTTTACCGATTACCTATACCTAGCCAAAATACCACTAACATTTTTAGCCAGCAAAAAAATAACTTTTTTTTTCATTTTGGTTTTTGAAAATGTGCTATTGCCCAAAAAGCTGTTTTTTTTTTGTATAGGCTTACTCTTGACCTTAGACTAACCCAGAGGGTAAAGACAAGATCTACAATGAAGCGAGCTTGCCTAGAAGATGCCTGTTCACTCTAGAGTATATCTCAGTAAACACTATCGACGAATGGTTTAACCATTCGTCGATAGTGTTTACTGAGATATACAACATGTAGTTTTTCTAGATATTTTAAAAGTTACAGGGGAGGAGTTAGTCAAAAGCGGACACACATTTTACCACTTTGAAAGAGTCTATATTTCAAACGATTTACTTCGAGAAATAATGGTTTGATGAACTTCAATGTCAGATAAAGTCTAGATGATTTTTTAAACTCTCAGTGCGATGTATAACTTTATCCTTTTATTCTTTATTTCGTATAAAAATCGTAATGGGTTCACAGAATACATCTACCTATCAAGTTTCAACTGCGTACTTTTAACAGTTTCGGAATAAAGGGGCTGTGACATAAGGACGGGCACACAGAGGGACATGACAACTATAAGGGTTTCGTGTTTTGCTATTTGGCTTCGGAACCCTAAAAAAGACTTGTTTGTGCGTCCGAACAAAGCCAATCGCAGATTCCTATGCAAAGTACTTCGTCTGAACAAAATATAACGTTATGCGTCGTCGCTTTGTAGTTATGGAAATTTTGTGGCAGAGATGATCATTGAGGAGAATATAAGGCGACCTTAATGCTGTCTAAAAATCTTTGACTTTTCAGACTTTAAGGCAGTCTCACTTGCATTGTAATGTTAACACTTACGTCACACACTTCAAGTAACATAAGTTTTGTGTTTGTTTTTGGATTAGCCTTGTACACTTAATAACCTGGTAAAAATAAAAAAAAGTCTAGTTTTACCAGTGGCGGTGTAAGGGTCAATTCAGACTAGGCGGCAAAATGTTCGACCACATGTTAAATGGTAATGAAATATCAACCTCAATTCATTCAATCATAAAGCTGGAAATAGTTATTTGAATCTTGCGTACTACTTTCAGTTTTGTTTGAATGAAATAAGGTCCTAAGGCGTAGGCAGTGTGGGCCTTTGCCCACGGCCTCGCTCCCAAAGGGGCCTTGCGCATAATGTACCAAGCTTTTTTTGGGAATTCTACTATTTTCTTAAAAGAAGCCACAAGGCCCCGCGGTACATGTCATGCCCACGCTCAACTTAGATCTTGCGCCGAGACTGAGTTTTAATGAGTGTTCCTGTTCCTGAGATTTTGTATTTATCTAACAATAGTAATGCACATGATTTATTCATTATTTAGAAAAAAAATGTGTAAAAAAAATCGCTGAAAGTCATTTTCCACTCCTCATCCCACTTTATGTGAGGTCGGGACAGTATAAAAGTCTTTTATACTTTCCATGCTGATAAAGTTCTGGCTTATTTTCACGACTGTCCGCCTGCCTAACGTCAACCCTCCTTGGGAATGCTGTTATTTTAACGTGATTTTTATGATTGGCCGCCGCCCGACGACAATTCGCTTTGGCATTTGTAGTACGGGATGGATGTGCTTGTCCCTTAAGTCGCCACTTACGATATCCATGGGATAGAATGGAGTGGTCCTTAATTCTAGGCTAAGCACAAGAAAAATAGGTGAAGTTAAGAATACTTAAAGCCGCTGACCCTCTTTATGATTTAGAATTACTCACAAATCCATCAATATACATATAAGTAGGTATATGTATATTGATGGATATACATATACCTACCCTGAGCCCTCTGTTTTTACATACTGTAAAAACAGAGGGCTCGCCTCTCTGTTTTGAAAATCTCAAAATATACTTAAAAACAATCAAGGAATTATGGTTGTGTAACGCATATACGCAGAACATATGCATTTATTTATAAACAATATAAGTAAAAATAATATGAGAAAAAAAAGTCCAAAGTCAATTTTACATGGCTTTATAAATAAAATTATAAAAAAAAAATTATTGGCTTTATACATAACATTTTTAAAATAAAACAAACTAGCTATTTCCCGCGACTATGTCCGCGTGGTTTTCAGTTTTACATTTATAAAGCCATGTAAAATCTCCTCCCAATAACCTCTCCACAACACCTTGAAATACCGGCAACGCTCCTGTCAAACCCTGGTTTTGCAGTTGTCCATGGGCAGCGGTGATCGCTTACCATTAGGGGACTCTCTAGGTCGTTTGCCGTAGTATAATATAAAAAAATTAACAAAACACGCTTAGATGACAGAAAATCAATAGTTTTCGCAGCGGTCGTCCAATAATTTTACACAAATGCAACTTTTGTACGGGTCCCAATTCTTTTGATTATAAATATAGCCTACTGGAGCTTTTAATTGGTTAAAGAATTTTTAAAATAATTTGAGTACCTACTAGTTTTTTGAGTTTATCTATTTTAAACAAAAACACATATCTTTAATCTTTATAATAGTAGTTTTGAAGTATGGATTGTTAGGTAGGTATATCAAGTAATATGAGTTATGTAAGAATAATGTAACAAAATTAATAGTAACTACTTCTTTATCATCTTACACTTAGTTATAATGCAATATTTACCTACCCGCAAGTTATTTATATACCCGCAAGTGTAAAAGATGTGAGCTTTTGATGCGAACCATGTATAGCTCTTATTACGCAAATAAATAATATTTTAATATCTTAAGCTTATGTAGGTACATAAATCAAGATATTTAAATTAAAGGTTTAAAAGTGAGCACGTTCTTAAGTATTTAATACTAGTTTTAGCCTGCGGCTCCATGCTCAATGGTTGAAGCGCGAAAAGAAGACAGACAGACGTCTGTCTGTTTTATTTTCACGCTTATAATAAACTAGCTTTCGCCCGCGGCTCCGCCCGCGTTAATGTCGATCCCTCGGGAAGAGTACTTTTTCCCGGGATAAAAGGTAGCCTATGTCCTTCTCTGTACTCCAGAGAACTTGTATGCAAAATTTTATGATGATCGATTCAGTAGTTACGGCGTGAAAGCGTAACAAACAAACAAACAAACTCACTTTCGCATTTATAATATTAGTTAGGATGCGAAAGTAACATTGCCTGTGTGTCAGACAGACAGAGTTACTTTCACATTTATAATATAAGTATGGTTTATAAAAATATAAAGACCACTTCTTTGTGCACCCGGACAAAGGCAATCGCAGATTTCTATGCAAAGTACTTCGTCGTTTCTGAACAAAATATAATCTCGTGCGTCGTCGTCTTTTAATAATAGAATTTTATAAAGTTCAGCATTGAATGGAGAATAACAACCGGTGCCTTTTAAATATTCTAATGCTACGAACTTTCAACTTCTGACTCTAGACTGTTTTCGAAGAAACAGGGCCAAAGTCAGCCCTATTAATTAATTTTTTAACTATTTATTTTTAGATTCTAATTCCAAATCTCCAGAGATTTATCGAAAAGTGTATTGTTAAAAAAATATTTACATAAAACAAGAGTTTTCTTTAAGTAAAAGCTTACGAGCGGTAACTTCTTAAGGTATTCAAATGAATAATTCTTTTGACAGTTGAAAATGCTAGTTATAAAATTTGCTTTTAAATCTAAAAAAATTAAGTATAACACTTTTTTAAAACAATTTTGTGTTTGTAGATATGTAAATCACTTTATGTTTCGAGTTATTTTTAGCGAGTCCTTTAGTTTGATATCCATATTGTCAGAGTGCATCAAAAAAAGATGTCGCTAGTCCGCGATCTTGGGTATTCCACCATATTGGATTTAGAATGACGTCACATATGTAGCTAGCTATGGTAACTCACAATATTTCGTGACAGACTCCCATGCTTCAATACTATAAAAGTGTAGTTTTTGCCGGTACGAAGACCATTAACGAGAGAAATTCAGTATCCTTGGAAAATTAGGAGAAAGTTGGCGTACAGAGCCGACCACAAATAGAGAAAACACGAGGAAGAAAAAGAAGATAAAGAAGGTGGGAAAATGGTGGATTAGCTTGTCTACGTAAAACTAAAATAAGTATTAGATTACAGCTCAATAAACTGAGATTCCATACAAGATTCTTCTCACGTAAGTATAAAAATAATATACCTACTTCTAACACTAAGCAACAAAGTACTCACCAATTGAGTAAAAATGCTCGATTCATATCACATTTTCTGCAGAGAAGAACTTGACAGCGTCTTCCTGCTGCAATATTTTTCTTTAAAGAAATGACTTCACTCCAATGTAAATACTAATACACTGGCAGAAAGTGCTACTCTTAAAATTGTATGCCTCATCGCGACTACCGACAATTTTATTGAAAACTGAAAAATGTATGTTGTGAAAGGTGGAACATTTTCAAACGGAACTTGAATAAATTGATAAATTGATTCAAGAGATAAAACAAACTAAATTCAGCGTTGAAGATAACCGACGAAGTTCCCGTGGAGGGTGACCCAGCCCGTCAAAATGAACAACTTTTCTTATGGGACCATTGATATATATACAACTGTATAACGAACTGTATAATGTCGAAACGCTAGTAGCTTATCGATTTTGCAAATATTAAAAATAATAATATGACGTTCAGAAAGAGATACATGATATCCAAATTTGAATAAAATTCTATTTCATTTCATTTCATTTCATTTCATTTTATTTCATTTCATTTCATTTCATTTCATTTCATATTCAATTTCAGAACTTATCACATTGACTTAAGAGCAGATGTGTATACATATTAATGCTATCGTGACTGTATTGTACACCAACTGACTGACATTGATCCTCCTTAAGTATACTTTTGTTTACGAGGTGTATCTATATACCTATTTATTTATTTTTATTTTACGTTTATTGCCCACAGTCAAAGTCTGCCAGTTCACCTTAGGGACATAGTGAGAGTGATATGAGGGATTATGTATATAATTTTGTATATCTTGTAGTATCACATAAATACGTTCATAATCATCTCATTTTAGTTCCTTTATGATAGACAGAACCTTAGGCCATAAGGCCCTAAGCACGTTAAGCAAGGGAACTCAAAATTTTGTTGACGTTCCTATACAAATTGACCGGGCGGCCGAAAATGTCATTTTTTTGAGTTCCCATCATTGATCCCATAAGAAAAGTTGTTGATATTGGCTGTCTATAATTACCCCTTTAAGGATCGGACTGGGTTTTCTTTACATATTGTATTTGTAGAAGGAGATGGAACATTCATTTTCATTTCTCCAAGTCCAAAATGGAAGAGCTCCATTACCTCATTGATGTATATTAGAAGAAACAAAATGGCCTTAATATCTAGAACCGCACGGCATACTTACGTTTTATTATAGTATAATTTAAACATTTTCGTTAACAATAAACAGGGATCGCAATCTCAATATTAAAATAAAAACTGGCCAAGTGCGAGTCGGACTCGCGCACGAAGGTTTCTGTGCTGGTATCTATAAAAACGGCAAAGAAAATCACGTTTGTTGTATGGGAACCCCCTTAAATATATACTTACTTACTTTATGCTTACTATTTTTTAGTATTTGTTGTTATAGCGTTAACAGAAATACATAATCTGTGAAAATTTCAACTGTCTAGCTAACACGGTTCATGAGATACAGCCTGGTGACAGACGGACAGACAGACAGCGGAGCGATAATAATGTGGTCCCGTTTTTACCCTTTGGGTACGGAACCCGAAAAACTGGCCAAGTGTAAGTCGCATTAGGACACTAAGGATTCCATACCACTCTACAATATTTAAGTAACTACAAAAAATGTATTTGTTAGCAAATTTTTGTTTATACCGAGAGGTAGGTTATTGAAACTCTTTCGATTATGAACTAAACCTTACTTAATTATCTGTGGTTTGATGATTGAGTAATAAATAAGCTGTAAGTAGTTGTTGGCGGGAATTTTGGCGGACTGCACGGCTTTTCTTTTGGATTGGTTTGTAATTTGCTTCTAAGGGGCTGTATAAATATGGAATCGTGAAATTTGGTGTTGCAGATGCCTATGTTTATAAACAATAGGCTAGGTAGGCCGTATGCTTGTTTGCTTCCTAAGTGGTACTGGTACCGGGCTGATTGTAGCCCGCCTTACCATGTCCACTATGTATGATCAAGCCAGTGGATTTGTGGGAGTTGCCGTAAAATCAACGGGCTCCCAGTAAAATCAACGAAATTAATTACATCATCACTTCGTTGATAAACAAAACTTAAAAAAGCACGGGTAACTTGAATTTCACTTGATACTAGCTAAATGCCTCACGCGTAGACGACAGAAAAACACGCAAATTGAACACATTTCCTAATTGGAACCCCCTTCAGTTGTTTGTTATTAATATATTTCATGTATAAAATTTACTATACCCATTTCGTAGAAAATTAAAGCTTAAAATTAAAGCTGTTGCCTGCGACTTCGTCAAACAGAAATTTCTGTTATTAAGTTTAATTAGTATAGATTAATAATTTTCCCCCGTTTTCAAAACATTTTTTATTGATGCGTCGCTCCTATTGGTCGCAGCATGATGTTTTATAGCCTAAAGCCTTCCTCAATAAATGGACTATCCAACACAAAATTAGTTTCAACCAAATTGGAACTAATAGTTCCAGAGATTAGCGCGTTCAAACAAACAAACAAACTCTTCAGCTTTGTAATATTAAGTATAGATTATTACAGTTCAATAGATACAGCCCCGTGATAGACGGACGTGACAGGCGGACGGACATCAGAAGCTTAGTAAAAGGCTTCCGCTCGGCACCTTTTGGGCACGGAACCCTAACGGAAAAGTGCGAGCGACACTTTCGTTTGTTTGTAAAATTCTTTGTGCCGAAGGAAATTGAGCGTCATCTGTTTCATGACGTCCATTTATTTTTCCTTTTCATTGTTTATTATATCCCTCATTTAATTTTGAAAGGGACGATTTATCTAAAATAAGAAATACTTTACCCGTACCAAAGTGTGAGTTTATTTATTCAAAACTAAATACATATTTACATACATATTATAACGTCTTTTTCCCTTACAGGGTAGACGTAGACGGAGCCAAGGTTCAATATACCCACAAACCATGTTTAGAGTGTGAGTAGGCATTAAGGTGGAAAAGTAATCAAATAGGCCTAGGCTCTGTCTACCCCGCAAGGGAAAAAGACGTGATAATATTTATGTATGTATGTAAGGAATCAAATTAGTGATGGGTTTCTAGCCGCATCGCATCCTTACTAATATTATAAATGCGAAAGTGAGTTTGTTTGTTTATTTGTTTGTTACGCTTTCACGACGTAACTACTGAACCGATCATCATGAAATTTTGCATACAAGTTCTCTGGAGTACGGAGAAGGACAAAGGCTACCTTTTATCCCGGGAAAAAGTACTATTCCCGTGGGATCGACATTGACGCGGGCGGAGCCGCGGGCGAAAGCTAGTATTGACATAATTCAGTAATTTTTATGGCTTTTACGCGTCACGTATTTAACCAGTATCAAGTAAAGTTAAAGTTTCCAGCGCTTTTTCTTAGACCTTATCAATGAAATGATGGTATAATTGATTTCGTTGATTCGACGGAGCCTGGCGACAATTCCCACGAATCCACAGGAATCAATCCTGTGGATTCGTGAAAATTATTGACGGCGCGACAAGGTAACCACCAGCCCGCTTAGTGAATCTTACTATAGATAGCATCATGATAGTAAATATTAGTATTAAACACAATGGTTATAATCATGCAAACACATTAAACGCTATAAGCAATTTGCAAATCAATTCAAAAACCCCTGTAGCCGAAATACCCGCCAAGAACTCCCATTAAAATGAAATGAAATAAAATTTTATTCAAATTTAGATATCATGTATCTCTTTTTCAACGTTATATTATTATTTTTGATATTTGCGAAATCGATAAACTACTAGCGTTTCGGAACGACTACTGCTGAGATGACTACGCCGAAAGAAACTCAGTCCAATTGGTCCCTACGTGCCTGAAGGGCTACGCTTTCACATATTTATAACAAATTGAATTATTTTACATTAATTACCGATGTATATTGATTAACAATTTATTAAATGTAATACTTGTATGAATTTACTACTTGAATAGAGTTTTATCTGCAAGATAGTCATTACACACACATGTCACCCATATAAAATACATTATAGCATCAGAGTTTTAAAGCGCTGTGCATCAGAAAAATACCGTAAAACGTCTACTTTTTCGTCGCGCAGTTAGCCTTATTTTTCATGGAATACTAGCATGAAAAAAATATGAAGTACAGTTCAAAGATCAATATAAATGGTTACATCAAAATATTTTCAAAAAACTATTTAAATCCTAGCAAAATAAAATAGCAAAAAAGCTATATCCAAAAAAAGTTTCGTCGCGAATTACTTCATATTTTCAGCGACAACTACCAATTATTTACGTCTGTAAATGGATACCTAAAAAAAACACGAAATTTGGTTATAATTATTAAAATTTGGTTAAAATATTGAAAAAAAAAAAACCGTCAAAAAGGCCGTAAAATCGTCACATCATTCGATTCACTAGCAGGCCCGCAGTCACGATTCATTAAGCTCTATCTTTGAGGGGATTGCCAATCGCTTTGAGCCATTAACACCCTGATTCCCGAGGCCTTAATGATGCTGAATCAGAGTCAATATATGGGTTGTTTATTGAACCAAATTATAAGGTTCCGTACTCGAAAAGAGGCAATGATACCCTATTACTGAATTAGATCTCTTTGATACAAGAATGACGTCTTCGATCTGAGCTACTACTTATATCACTACGTAGTATAAAACAAAGTCGCTTCCCGCTGTCTCTATGCATGCTTAGATCTTTAAAACTACGCAACGGATTTCAATGTAGTTTTTTTTTCATAGATGGAGTGATTCAAGAAGTAGGTTTATATGCGAAGCCGGGGCGGGTCACTAGTATAATCCTTACTAATATTATAAATGCGAAAGTGAGTTTGTTTGTTTGTTTGTTACGCTTTCACGCCGTAACTACTGAACCGATCATCATGAAATTTTACATACAAGTTCTCTGGAGTACGGATAAGGACATAGGCTACCTTTTATTCCGGGAAAAAATACTATTCCCGAGGGATCGACATTGACGGGGGCGGAGCCGCGGGCGAAAGCTAGTATAATTGATTGATTAATAATGTTTGATTGATTTTTCTCGCACACAAAGCAATACTTAGCAATCTACATCTATACTTGAATGATCAAAAGGAATGGTCTTGAATTGAATTGTTTGTAACTGATAAACTACTAAACCGATTATGGGAGTTCTTTAAATAGCTTTAGATAGGTTATAGGTTGATTATTTATTAGCTAAACATTTTGATTTATTTAGTCCAAAAAAGGCTGCGCATTGTTGTCTGTAAGTCTGTTAGTTTTTTTTTAATAGTCTGTAGTGCTATTTTTAAACAAGTGACCTTAAAATTGAACGATTTGTGTGTAAAAAAATAGCTCGAATAATAAAGCCATCGGTCTGAAAATAGTACCCCTGCATTTCAAAACGTCCGCAGTAGAATTTATGCGACCAGCCTATTGCCACTTCAGTTTTTGAGGCTTTGAGCCGTGCCAGTTGCAGTTTTTTATTGTTGTTTTGGTTTCAATGGCTTTAACGACTACAGACAGAGATGTAAAACGTTAAATACTTATACACAGCGTTGGCTATAGAAGGTTAATATACATGGTGAAATTTAAGGGGTGACTCAGCCTATCAATTTGAACAACTTGTGAAGGCTCGACTATCCCTGCACTCTAGAAGAGTTTTCACATAAATAGGAAGTAGGAATAGTGGAGAACAGAGACTCGACACAAAACACACACAGAGAATAACTTTATTTTTACAACTTCACTTTACAACTTCAACTATGTAGATGTACTTCAATAATTAGCAGAGACTGTTATGCTCCGAGAGATGGTAGTAGACTGAAGAATGAGTGATGAGAGAGAGAGAAAGTAATCTAAAAATGGAATGGAACGAAATTTGAATTAAAATGAGGAATGAAAAATGGACAGGATGAGAAAGAAATGAGGTTGGACGAGATGCAGCATGCAGGTGGCATGCTGCAACGTTACAAACTTTTTCTATGGGACCAATGACCAAATTCGTCATTTCCATACACCATACAGTTTGTATGAGAATGTGGATTTTTTTTGAGTCCCCAGCATTGTTCCTATAGGAAAAGTTGTTCATTTTGATGGTCTGAGTTACCCCTTTAAGGGTCCAAAACGAAAAAAATTTCACTATGTATAAAAGGAAAAGCATTTTTATTTTTAATTTAACATAATTCTAAACCTCCTAGCTATATTGGAATCTCGGAATCAGAATACCTAATGGAATACAGAATTGCAAGGAAAAAGCTGAATGCAAAAAAAATAGGTTTCCTATACTAAGTTGCCGATCAGCTGGACGAATTTCTATGGAAGAGAAGGAAAAATGTTTTTGTTTTCGTTTTTTTACCTATTTTTCTTGCAATTCTGTATTCCATTACGAATTCGGATTCCCAGATTTCAATTTAGCTAGGAGGTTCAAAATCGCGCTGTATAATTTTTCGCCTAAAACCCCGTCCGCAAAAATCACTAAGTTAGTATCTCTGTTTTTTGAGTCAAGATAGTATCATTAGAATCCAAAGTTCCAACAACATCTATTCGATATTTTTGTGTGTTTGTGTAACAAAAACAATACATACCTACATAGTATCACGTCTTTTTCTCTTGCGGGGTGGACACAGCCTAGGTCTATAAGACCCGAAGGCCACGTTTAGCATGTTGGTGGGCATTGGATGAAAACGGAATCATAATAGTGATAGGTTGCTAGCCGCATCGCCTATTAACATGATTCCACGAATTTTTTCCCGTTCCTTCGTTCGGCTTTTACGATCTGCGTGGGAAGAAGCAGCTGGTACATTCTACCAGTTGCTTCTCTTCAGCAGCATTGAAAAAAAAACATTTAATTAAAATTCAATTATAAATATGTAGGGTCAATCACACAGATTAATCTAGCCCACAGAAAGTTATGGAATTGTGTCGTAGGAAACAAACAGAACGATAATATTCAAGACCCGGGCCTGAAAAATATCGTTTTCCATCATAACCTGACCAGGGATTCAAATGCACAATACCACAGATAAAGTTATTAATATTATGCAATAAAAAAAAACTAATGTAGTAATGTAGATTCCAAAACTTGAAAACTGTTCTATCGCATTTTCAACGACAATTTTACTGCATTTTCTACAGAAGTGATTACGAAAACAATCGCACATGCTGCGGATGTCGCAGTTCCGACGGTGCCATGACGTGGATAAATGTACCAATGCCAACAATTCTCCTTTTTAGGGTTCCGTACGTCCGAGTAACAAACGTAACCTTTATAGGATCACTCCGTTGTCTGTCTGTCCGTCTGTCACAGCCAATTTACTCCGAATCTACTGGACCGATTGAGATGAATTTAGTACACTTATAGATTAATGTGATCCAAACATGTATATGTTGCGACATCAAATACATTTTAAGATTGGGGGCACTTTTGGGGATCACAATTTAGAATATTTTTTTAACTTACACTTCTTTTAAGTATTAACACATATATGATTGTATCTTCCATGCTAGCCTGGGTGAAAAAGAAAAACGTAAAATGGTACTAGTTGCTTCTGTTCTCGCGCAGATAGTAAAAGCCAAGCGAGGAAATATGCGAAAATCTAAGGAATCAATATAAGTAAGCGATGCGGCTAGCAACTCATCTCTATTTTAATTCCTTTAACCACTTACACGCCCATCACCATGCTAAACATGCTTTCCGTGATAATCCGAAGATATATGTAGTTGTGGTAGAGCAACGCTACAGGCAAAATTTATTTTTGCTAGTAGCATGAATTGGCCGGCTCGTCCGGGTAACAACACTCTCGCAGAAAATCGACGTTTGAGTAGAAGTTTTATCGCTTCTATGCTTCGTTCGGTAAGTGAGAAAGCTGGAGGCATATCCTCTCCCCCCCCCCATTTCCTCCCCCCTGACACACAACAATCACCATGCGGATGTCGCAGTTCGGACGGTGCCATGACGTAGATAAATGAACGAATGCCATCTATTCTTTTTACATTTTTATAATTCCTCTATTCATGTGAAAATTATTTCCAAATTTAACATATTAGGTATATGTTAAATCTGGATTTTATAGCTGCAAACGCAATTTCAACCACAATGTTACTGCATTCTCTACAGAAGTGAAAAATTTCCAGTTTTACCACATGGCATATAGGGTTAGGTGACAATTAATCCAAAATATTATCTGATGATAAATGGTAACCCACGCTGCAAGATGGTATTTTGCAGCTATAAACGTATTTTTAACAACAATTTAATTGCAGAAATAAAACTGGAAATAGTGTAACTTCTGTAGAAAATGCAGTAATATTGTGGTTAAAATTGCGTTTGCAGCTGTAAAATAAGTACCATGCACACAGGGATAGGTGACATTTCATCCGAAAACAAAATGAGTCTAAGATACATGGTATATAATTTAACACACGCTGTAAAGTGATATTTTGTAGTAATAAAAGTATTTTTAACAATAATTTCACTGAATTTTCTGCAGAAGTGATTACAATAACAATCGCAGTAACGATGGTGCAGTGGTGTGGATAAATGTACTAATACCGACTATTCTTTTCATTTTTTTTATTATTCCTCTTTTCATATGTTAAAGTTCTTTCCAGTTTTCACACATGCTGTAAGTTGGTATTTTACAGCTGCAAACGCAATTTCAACCACAATGTTACTGATTTTTCTACAAAAGTGACACTCTTTCCAGTTTTACCACATAGCACACAGAGATTAGGTCACATTTCATTAGAAAAAAATAATATTCGTATGCATGGTAACACACGACCTAACGTGTTTTGCAGCCACAAATGTATTTTTAACAACAATTTCACTGCATTTTCTGCAGAAGTGATTACGAAAACAATCGCCATGCTGCGGATGTCGCAGTTCCGACGGTGCCGTGACGTGGATAAATGTACTAATGTCGCCTGTTCCCTTTAACCTTTTTGTATAATTTCTTCTTTTTCTTTTTCATAGGTTTATTTTTTGTCCGGATTAACCAATTAACATACAGTGATAAGTATAATTTCATCCGAAAAAAAACTTCATAGATACATAGTAACATACGCTGTACGCACAACTTACTGTGGGGCTAGCTCAATTTGTGTGATATGTCCCTATAATTTATTTATTTATTATTTCCAGTTTTTACACATGCTGTAAGTTGGTATTTTAAAGCTGCAAACGCAATTTCAACCACAATGTTTCTGCATTTTCTACAAAAGTGACACTATTTCCAGTTTTACCACATGGCAAACAGGTGACATTTTATCCGAAAAAAATATATTCGTAGATATATGGTAAACTGACACGATGTAAGGTATTTTGCAGCCACTAACTTATTTTAAACAACAATTTCACTGTATTTCTGCAGAAGTGATTACGAAAACAATCGCCATGCTGCGGATGTCGCAGTTCCGACGGTGCCGTGACGTGGATAAATGTACTTATGCCGACTATTCTTTTCACAATAAAAAATATATTCTGCTCTTTATCTATTGAACCGTAATAGGTAGAGACAGATAATTTTTACAGAATTTGTATATCTATAGCAGCTATTATAACCAATGTCCATATATAACCAAGGCCGTGTGGTTTCCGGCAGAGTAGAATACTTCAAGTCTTCCCATGGCGGTCGTAAGAGGCGACTTAGGAAATACAAGCTAAACAAAGCTAATAAACTTCAATTGCAACTCCTTAGCCAGCAAGGAGAGTGTAGGCCAAATCCTCTGTCCGCTCTGGCCAAGTATGGCTCCGGTAGTACAGAGAGGGTCATGCTCCTGCAGTGGAGACTAAAAAGACCTGATGATGATGATAACCAATGTACAATTGTACATTATGTACATAAAAATACGTGTTTAGTTAAGGTTTTTTCTATAAATTCGTACTTAATTGTTTTGTATAGAGTTTTGTTTTCTATCAAGATTTAGATTCACGTATTTACTATAAATTCCTCGATAAATCACCTAACTTGAAACGTAATAGGTGGTTCAATTTACTTTGCTGATTAATCTTAGTAAACACATAAATCTCAACATAATTCACGAGCTCCTCGGTGAAATAATACTTGGTAATTCATTTAATTAAAGTGCCTTTTATAAAATACCAGCAAGGGCTTGACTTACGTGTTTAATATTAACTTTATGGTTTAAATAGTTGCGCGTAAAATGTTGGTAATCAATTCCTTAAGGATACATGATGGGAACGCGAAAAAACCGTTTAGTATGACCGGTCCGGAATTTGTATGAAAACGTTGAAACTTTGTCTAAGGATTTGAATTGCTGTTTAGTAAAAAAAAAATTGTTATCTGTAAAGTCGGTTTAAGGACGATTTTTATCCGTGATAATGGTGGAAGAGAAATAAATGCGGTATATTATATTAGTATACATACTTAATAGATTTTTTCTCTTAGTTTAATTTATGTAATACTAGCTTTCGCCCGCGGCTCAGCCCGCTTCAATGTCGATCCCTCGGGAATAGTACTTTTTCCCGGGATAAAAGGTAGCCTATATCCTTCTCCGTACTCCAGAAAACTTGTATGAAAAATTTCATGATGATCGGTTCAGTAGTTATGGCGTAAAAGGGTAACAAACAAACAAACAAACTCACTTTTGCATTTATAATATTAGTAAGGATAAGGATTATTTCGATTCCGATTTTCTATTAACCCGTTAGCCAATAGCCTATAATGATTATACTAAATTCATACCTTCCATATTAAACTTCGAGAGCGTAAACACACCCTGACTCTGGCGGTAGCTGAAAATCAGCGTTCGCTCGTTGAGCATGTCCCAACAGGCTGTAGCTCAGTGAGCTACAGGCTGTAGCTCACTGAGCTACAGCCTGTTGTAATACTATAGCACACACTATTGTACTATTATAGTTCAAGTTTTAAGTTAAATTGTAATTTCTGTGTACTGTCTCATGGTAACAATATTTTTTTATCTATCTATCTATGCGCCACAAGCCGAACGCTTAGGCCGATCGTGCCTCTCTATTGCTGGTTCCGCACTCTTGCTTGCACATGAAACGTGACACTTTTTAGTGCGTGCAGCCTCCGCCCGCGTCATTGTCGATCCCTCGGGAATAGTGTTGTAATAAAAATGTTTAGCCCATTCTTTGTCGATTGGCACAACACTTATAGGTACTTAGGAACGTCACTGATATTGTAGAGTTTCTATATTGACTGTGGTGGTATCTGTTTCAAATAAAACATGATATTTTCACCTTGCCTATTCCATTAAATTATCAAATAGTGCTTTTTCCCGGGATAAAACACTATGTCCTTCTCCGTACCCTAGGCAACTGGTTTGCAAAATTTCATGACAATCGGTTCAGTAGATAGGGCGTGAAGGCGTAACAAACAAACAAACTGTCGCATTTATAATATTAGTTTGGATTTAGTGACCGTCATGTCTAGTCGAACAGGTCGTCGAGTTTACATCTGTTTGCCAATAACTTGAGTTCTCAATAGAGCCGTCTGCGCGAAATGAGATTTTTACTACAGTAGTAATAAATTTCAGAATCTACGTGATGGCGAAAGCATGTATCTTTTAATAAATTTTGAAATCATTTTTATCATTTTCCGATATTATTTTACGTTTTGATTCATGAAAATTCACGTAGATATATTTTGTAGCTATTTTATAACTTGTACAAATTAACAAATAGTGATATCGCGAAAAATATTTCCGATGAACACTGTTCATCGGAAATAAAGTCAAAGTTCTCGTTTCACCTTATCCTTACTAATTTAAGAAATGCGAAAGTAAATTTGTTTGTTACGCTTTCACGCCCTTTCTACTGACCCCTATAAATGCACCCTATGTCCTTCTTTTTTTTTTTACTAAATATTGAAGTAGGCATTTGTCTCCCATCTCACCTGATGGTAAGTGACGATTAGAATTACGATAAGTATTAAGAAATCATGAACATTTTGAGTTGTTTCATCAGTTTTTAACCTTATTAAGGTTTTGTCGCATTACTCAAAGTTTTTCGTACGAGTTATGCATAATAAACCTAATAAATGTTCTGGTTTAGTTCTTAATGTCATTTTGTGATTTTTTTTTCACACTGAAGATAAAATTATCATTATCAATCTATTTAATATATCATTACCAATCTATTTAAATTTGAAGAGTTTATTTATTTACATAAAATTAAATCTTCATATCGCCTAGTGGCCCAAGGGGAAAAAGGTTTAGTATGGCTGTACTACAAGATATGCCACTTACCAGTAATCATTTGACTGGCAGTCGTCAACAGTTTTACATCATTCTCAGCGTCTTGAGTCTCCAATCTCACAGTCACATTGAGCGGTTCCAGGGTTTCGTCTCCAGCTCTCCCGTGGAGAGTGACAAGGATGGCTGTGGTCTTTCCTGGGACTGCCACTTCTGGAGCCACTACCGAAAAGCCTCTGTAAAGAAAAAAAAACAATTTAAGTTGCTTTTGGATCAATGCAAACAAAACTGGGTTCTTAAAATTAAGTTTTTTATAAAACTATAAAAGGTGCTTTAGTTATAATAACCTTATTATAGTAATCAAAAGATTGCTTACATATGAATATTCCAATTAGGTCTTTGATTATGTGGTAGAGTAACCGTATTGATAGTCATTCTATCCATGTTTATATCTCTTCGAATGTCGATTAATTACATTCTGCTTTAAACAAAAAACCTCTATCTAAACTGTTAAAAAGATTATCAGTCAATTCAGAAAACCACGTAAATAAATAAATGTTGTAGTTGCTAAAAATGGAGCCGAGAAGTTTTGAATGTGATATTTTCTATTGGAACAAAGTTTTGATATTTTAATAAAATAACTTATGTACACACGTCTCTTACTTAACTGAAAAACTTTGATAAATAAAGACAGCATAAATGCTATTTTAATATATTATATTTTTAATACAGGGGTGTCAGATTTTCTCAGAACATTATTTTTAGCCTTACATAGTCGATATAACTTAAAATGCACCAATCTCTTTCAGCATCTTTTGTTTTCTTTTTAGTAGCGTTATGTTAACATATTATGTTAACAAAAAATTTACCATTAACCATAAAAAACCATAAAAAAAAAACAATATATTATATTGTTTCCATGGGTGAGGACCTATAATTGGTTATATTGTACTATACTTGTTATTTATTGTGATTTTTGTAGCTTGGTCTTCCTATGTAAATAAAATAAAATAAGCACTGGATACAAAAACCTGTTTTTTTGCTTAAACTGAAAACTTTAAGTCTGTAGTTTGTTATGAACATAGGTGAAAACCCTATTCTCAAATTGTGCTCAAACAGCATGAAGCACGAACGCTTCCGTCAAACAAAATTGAGTATTCGGCACACACGAAGGAAATACAATAATTTGAACGTGTCCACGATTTCTCGCAGCCAGAGATTTCCAATACACGGCTGCTGCGTCCGTACTTTTCACAGCCTTTGAATATGAAAAGTTTGAAATTTTGTTGCAATTGATGTTTCTCCATAAATATGATGCAATTTTCACATTTTAAAAAGTATCTAAAATAACTTACGTCCCTTTTGAATCTCAAAAATGTGGTAATATAATAGAAGTTACAATACAAATATTAAAAACAGTCCGTCGCGACGGCTGATCACAGGCAACCGGTAGCCGACTACTCTGGACGGCCGTTGCGACGGTTCACTTGCGTTCGGCAGTCCATACCTCCGAACGGCCGTCGGTTTCTCCGAACGATCGCCGACTCTTTCAAATGGCCTTAAACTCCTCCAAACGGACAACGGAAAGGAAATGCTACGAACGGAACAGTTCAGGCGTCGTTCAGCTACCGTTGGAGATAAAATCGTACGAGCGGTCAAAATGTTCCCGTCTGGCTGTCTTCGACGCCGATCGACTGTCGTCGGAGATGAAATCATCCAAACGACTGCTGTCGGAAAAACACGTGAACGAGGGTGTTCGGCTACTTTCAGCAGCATACGGATATGATTAGATAACCGGCAAACTGCTCGTTTTGTCGGACGTAGTCGCAGACGCATCGCGTCGTTCGCGCCGCGAGCTGATGCAAATGGCAAGTGATGTGCCGCTGGGAATATTGGAAATTTACGGAAATTTACATATTGTTAATTTACATAATATTCCCAATGTTTCCGTAAACTTTCCCAAAGTTTCCCTTCCTTTTAATAATATAATTTAATCCTTTATACTGCATATGCATATATTTATTTATTTACGTGCGTGCAACAATGAAAGCGAAAAGTAAAGTTTTTGACCACTTTTTAACACACAAATAATGAACAGATCAAATATTCTTGTTCGTTCTGTACAACCGTTTCATCATCATCAAATCCGTTTACAAATATAAAAATGCAACGAAATTTGCTATGCATATAGAAAAAAAATCTTTTATTTTGTTACAGCAATATCTCCCAAAATTCCCAACTTCGGGAAAGTTTCCGGAAACTTACACGGGAATATTCCCAAAGTTTCCAGTATTCCCGGGAATGGCACATCACTAGATTAGCGACACCCTTATTCCGTAGACATAAAGGTTTTTCTGACCGGCTAAAGCCGATTCCGCGTCGATATGTTTGGGCACTCCCTAAGAAGGTATTGTAATTTAAATTGTAGACTTAGCTCTTAGTATTGTAGAATGCAACAGCTTCTATTTTTCTCGCACACATTGCAAAAACCGGCCAACCCCAACCATTGAAGAAAATTGGCAGAAATCTAGCGTCCCCATTTTAGATCTCATTTCCCACCCAAAGCTCAACGTGGCCTTCGGCTCTGTCCGACTCGTAGAGATATAGAAAGTTATTAGTATAAAATATTTTAGTTGGTAAGCAAAATTCTCAAACTCTATATTCATCCTCTCAGGAAACTGCAATTTTCAACATCAAAACCGCTTATTATAAAAATTGTTGATACAACTTTGCCTTTCTGCAGTCACGAGGCAATATTAAAGGGATAAAAGTTTACTGAACAATTTCAACGCGAAACTGACAGCTCTATTTTTTAGCTAGATAGTTGAGTATTTAAAAACCGGCCAAGTGCGAGTCGGACTCGCGTATGAAGAGTTCCGCACCGTTATCTATAAAAACGGCAAAAAAAATCATTTCTATTAACATTTTCTAGTATGGGAGCCCCCTTAAATATTTTTTTTTTAGTATTTGTCGTGATATGTCGGCAACAGAAATACATCATCTGTGAAAATTTCCACTGTCTAACTATCACGGTTCATAAGTACAGCCTGGTGACAGACGGACAGACAAACAGACAGACAGACGGACAGTGGAGCGAAATAAATAGGGTCCCATTTTTACTCTCTGGGTACGGATCCCTAAAAATGAATAGTAAAATACTTTTTAAAAACAAGCTTTTATGCATATCACTTTATGTTTCAAGTTATTTTTAGCGAGCCCTTTAATTTTATATCCATACTGTCAGACTGCATCATAAATAGCTTATCCGTCATCTTGGGTACTCCGACATGTTGGATTTAGATTAGGATGACGTCACAGAGCTAGTCATATATTGTCATCCACATTGTGGAAGATTTCTGCTTTAAAATTGAGTTGCAATATTCCACCCGAAAAAACATGGTTACAATGCAAGATAATAAAAACTTGTAAAAAAATAAGTTTTTACTTTACCTATAAATGATAATTAAGCGAAGAAAACGGAACCTTAGCTCAAGCTATACATATATACTTTTAGGGTTTCATACCCTTAGGGTGAAAACGGGACTCAATTACTAAGCTGCCCACGTCCGTCTGTCCGTCTTAGGCGTAAAGCACATTGATCTGGCGTCGGGCACGGACATGGCTCTGATCGGGCACGGACATGGCTCTGATCGGGCGCAGGCATGGCACGTTTCTATTACAATAATCATGGCGAGTATGATCATAAATGACTGGATGTTTCTCTATTAATTCACAGAATGCTATGTTAAACTCGATGTCATCACGCATTTTTATTTTCTATAATCGCTTCTCTAGAAGACATATGCCATACGTGCGCGCTGACTGCGAACTGACGCCATACTGAGGGCCAACTGGCGCGGGCGCCGAAGTGGCGCGCTTTAGCGCGTCCGATGATGCCCGTTGAAGTGTGTTCAAATTGCGACTTTATTTCCAAACATTTAGTACGGTATTTAAATAGAAAAGTAAATGCCCTTGCCACGTCCGTTCCAGACGCCAGACCAATGTGCTTTGCGCCTAAGGCGCAAAGCACATTGGTCTGGCGTCTACACGTTACACGGCCCGTGACCGATCATGGGGCATTTTCACGGAACATGTTTTCTCTATCATTGCAGTAAATGTATAGACGTGGGCGCACCCCCGACAGAGTGGGATTGACAGTTAGCGACTGTCAGACCTAGCGACCGGACGTGATACCACAACTGTAACCAAATATTAATTGATTGTTTTACTAAAACACCTATTGCTTACTACCCATACGTGACAAATGGACGTCACAATTATTGTGACGTCCACTTGTCAAATATCTATTGCTAGTATAACAAAAAACAATCATCATCATCATTTCGAGTAGGTGTCACGGTCAATCGACCATGCACACCCTGGTGTCAGAGTTCTTCGGAACCGCCTCTCGGCCTCTGACGTGGTTCCTTTAACGACTACCAGATGTCAGCCGGGACCACCGGCTTAACGTGCCTTCCGAAGCACGGAATCATCTTTATTATCAGACTATCAGGTGTTTCAAGCCTGCAATGTCCTAACCAAACTAGAAGCACATAAACAAAGTATGCTTCCGGTGGGAATCGAACCCACGACCCCCGGGTCAACAGGCAAACGCCTTAAGCACTGGACCACGGAGGCTGTTAACACAAAAAACAATAAAAACAAAATAAAAATATTTGAAAAAATGTGTTTTTGGCGTATTTCCTCGATCCTGTCAATGTTGCTTGCTTATTTATTGATTTAGTCCTTGTTTTGAGATTTATTTTAAGTCATCAATGATGATGACTTACTCATAACAAATCATACAGACGGCCTCGAAGACGCAGTGGTTATGATATGACGCAAGTCTAAGCTAAACAAGAAGCTTTGGGTTCGATTTTCATACATACATAATATTTTAAGTTTTACGGGTATTTGTTACCGGTTTAAGTAAAATATCAGGTCTATATATAAAATAACCAACATGATGATATGAGTTCTTGGCGGGAATTTCGGGGAACTGCACGGCTTTTGTTTTGAATTGTTTTGCAAATTGTTTCTAACGGAAAGTCCATTAGAAACAATTTGCATTAATTAGGTATGTGAAATCGGTGTAATTAGATGTTATAGGTACCCATATTTATGAACAATATGTGGAATAACTTAAATAAAGTGTCATCGTACGACTGTAGTGATATTTACTTAGCGAGCTGGTGTTTGCTCGCCTTGCTGCGTCGTATATGATCAAACCAGTCGATTCGTGGGAATTGTCGTCAGGGGTTCCGTCGAATCAGCGAAATGGATTACACCATCATTTCGTTGATACACAAGCAAAAATAACTCGAAAAATACTAGACACTGGCTAAAATAAACTTCTGAATTAATTTTGAGGGCCAAATAGAAGAAAAGAAAAAGATAAGTATTACAGATGAAAACGCAACCAGGAACAATAATGAGAGTAACAGAAAGAGACATTACTAGTATATGGAGTACACTTTCTCCACGTTTGAGTTTCCTGATTCCTTTAATTTAGTTTTGAACTCAGAGCTGAGATCTTTATTATAATTTCCATTTTGCTTTTACCTCGGTAATAGTAGCTCCCTTTGTTATCTGTCAATTAGGACTAGTTAATTAGTTTCTGTTGGACCATTAAGGAAATTAACATGATTTGTACTGTGCAAAGGCAGGCTTTTTAAAGGCCGTAATTTTATCTTTATCGGAAAGAAAACATTCTTTTAAAAAACGAATTTTATTTTTAACTCGATTTTATTCATGAAATCAGCAAAGCTTGAGTGGGCCTGGGCGGGACACGTCTGCCGCATGCAAGAGGAACGGTGGGCCAAGGTGGCCACCATGTCGAAATCAGATGACCGCCGAAAACGTAACGAATTATTGCCTGCGATAGGATTCATTTGAGACAAAAAGTCATTAATAACTTTGATGACAAAAAAAGTGTTATTTAGGTGCGAAAGATGAAGGTGCGAAAAGCTGAAGCGAGAATGAACTGAGGAGCGAAGAGCTAAGGCGCGAATGAACCCAGGTGCGAACAGCTCAGGTGCGAATGAACTGAGGTGCGAATACAATTTCCATTATGCTACGGCCTCGGTCGAGCCCTTTGTTATCTGTTAATTTAGAATAGCTAATTAGGTTTAAGTCTTTAGTTAAATTATAACGGGTATTAACAATATGAAGCTATGTTGTGGTGTTCAAACACAATGGTGATGTAACCACTAAAACGGGTTATTCCGTACTCATCCCACGAATTCTCATCTCATGTAATCTATGAATTATGTTTTTCCTCACTCATCCTATTTCTTTTCTCAACTCATCCCAAGCCCTATTTTTAATAAATTAATTAATATTTTTTTCTTAACTTATCCCATTTCTATTCCTCAGTCATCACATAGAAAATTTTATTATTTTTATTCCTTGCTTACGCAAATTTTAAGTTTTTATGTATTCATAGACATAATAAATAAAAATAAATATATAAAGATGAAAGAGGTATTTAGAATGGAAATAGTTGCAAGCCGCATCATTCCATTATTATGATTTGTTATATTTTTGCCGGTGTTCCTCATAATCGCCATAATTCCGGCACTGCAGGTACGACAGGGGAACGCTTGGCCCCGTCACTCGTCTGCAGTGAGGATAACCTAACTTACCAAATGTGCATATTCTCACTTAAATAATACTAGTAGTGCCCACGGCTTTGTTCGCGTACATTTTATGTTATATTTGTAAAGGGGCCACCTCTTATCATGATAGAAGAAAAAAACAAAAAGCCTATCCTGTATATCTACCAAATTTGATAAAATGCCGTTAATTCGTTTAAGAGTTATGGAGGAACATACATAAAAAATCTAAAGATTCTCAATTTAATTTCAGTATCATGTATAGAGCTTATAAACACGATATATCTGAAAACAAAAGTAACTTACTCCATGACCGACCCTTACAGATTTATTATTAGTATTGATTGATATTGATTGATAAATACACGAAAGCGAGCTTGTGTTACGCTTTCACTCTTTAACTATGTTCTGAAATGATGATCGGCATACGACATAATGAAATATAGCATACGTGTTGTATGTCGTATATTTCATATAGGGAAGCAAGCAAAAGTACTGTTCCAGAGGGATTGACTTCAATGCGATGTGGAATAGCATAGGCTACTAGGCTACTATTGCTCCCGGAGAAGTATTGTTTCAGAGTGATTGAATGTAATGCGAACGGAACTGCGGGTAAAAGGTGATAGAATCAATTACAAAAACTGTTTTTTAAGTTCTAATTTACAACCACAATAAATCAAAAAGTAACGCGTTTAATGTTCATTCTTAGGGTTTGATACCTCAAAAGGAAAATATGGAACCCTTAGATTAGAGGATCACTTTGTCTGTCTGCCTTTCAAGACTCTTATTCTCAGGAACGTGTGGAAGTGTCAAGCTGAAATTCATATCAAATACACAAGTCTACTGTCCCTTGGAGCTGTGAAAATATTAAACTGCCAAGCCAATGGAATCAAAAGATACGGCCGTTTATGCCGCAAATTTTCGACATTAGCGAAATTCAAACCAACAGAGTACTTTCAGTGAACTCAGAATCTTGAAATTTGGTACGAAGCACCGTATTATAGCAAAGGTAAAGGAAAAATTGCGAAAAGCATATTTTTAAATTATATCACTCAATTAAAATTACTTACTTATTTACTATCCTGGCTCAGCGACCCAAAGTGAGTCTTGACAATTAAAATATTTTAAATAATTTTAAAGTTATTATAGATATAGATAGAGGTACAGAACCCTTCGTGCGCGAGTCCGACTCGCAATTGGCTGATTTTATTATTTATTCTGCGAATGGCTCCATATTGTCTCATACGTGATAAGGGTTAACGTCCAACGTATCGGACGTCCCGAAGATTCCCTTAGAGACATCCTTTTTATTTATTTGTGGGACTGCTCTTGGGCGGGAGAGGCGTGTCTTCGGAGAGATTATTGAAATAAAATCACTATTCCCAAATAAATTGTTTCGTGGAAGTGTTTTTTCTAACTCTCGAGTCTGAAGATTACGCTCTTGCGACGCCACACGAACTGCCTGTTGTCATCGTAAACGGGTCAGCTTTGCCGCTCCCCGCACCGCGGTCGCCGCCGCCCCGCCGCCGCCCGCAGTCGTCGAAAATATGGCCTAGGAAGACAAAAAAAACTAGAATCCTACTCACATCATACTGCTATCAGTAAGATTTCTAGGAAACCAAAGCATAATACTGAGAAACTCACTGACCAAGTAATCACCTACATACGACATTCTCCAACCATTTCTCTTGAACGTACCTTACAACACAAGTTCGGGAAACCTCACGCTCCACTGTAACTGCTGTAATGCTAAAACTTCGTGGTTTAGTACCGGGCGTGAAGTCAACAGCTGGAAACAGTTTACGACTGTCGTAACTGAACGTTTTCGTTTAGCTATTCGACCTGAAAGTCTATTTCTAAAAGGAGAACTTTTTGGACGTTAGTGTCCCTTCATTTTAATAATAGCATCCTAAATCAAAACCATCTATTTAAAATCACTGGTATTAATGTAAGGGAGTCGACGAGTGTAATCTAGTTAAAATCAGTGTTTGTCACTTGCACACACGAGAGAAAAACGACTAACACTACGATTGTGCATCCTACGTTCCTTGCAACTAATAGGCAACTCTGATACCTTACAGCAATAGTACACAAACGTAATAATATATGAACGTAACTGCCAACCTTACACAAAAAATATTGTTTTTTTTTTTTTTTAATTAACTATGTAACAAGTGAGCTTTTGCTACTTCACCGGGCGTTTGAAATGAGGGCAGAGTGCCCTCAGCCTTTATAGACAATATCACAGAAGAGCCACCAGGAGGGACGGACCTCGGCTTTGGGCGCTACCTGTGTGCGCTTGGAAAAGTCTCTACAAATATGTACAATTTGTATGGCCATGCTTGCCGGCAGACCGTGGCAGTTAGTATCACTACCCGCAACTATACTCGTACTGCCTCCGTGGTTCAGTGGTTAAGGCGTTTGCCTGTAGACCCGGGGGTCGTGGGTTCGATTCCCACGGGAAGCATACTTAGTTTACTAGTTTCCAGTTTGGTTAGGACGTTGCAGGCTTGAATCACCTGATTGTCTGATAATAAAGATGATTCCGTGCTTCAGAAGGCACGTTAAGCCGTTGGTCCCGACTGCCACCTGGTAGGCGTTAAAGGAACCACGTCGGAAGCCGAGAGGCGGTTCCGAAGAACTCTGACACCAGGGTGTGCATGGTCACTTGTCCGTGTCACCTACACGAAATGATGATGATGACTATACTCGTATGTGGCGATGAGAGCGCTGCAGTGCAATAGTGTATTTTTTGTTACCTGCCATTATATTGCGTTAGCCTAAACTTGGTGAACAAGTAAAACTGAAAAATATTTTAGTAATATGATAATCATTTGTTTATTTAAATCTGATATTTTTCGTGGATACTGATTATATTTTCTCATAATATGGTGAATACATAATTCTCATGATATGGCGCCCTTTTTTGATGAGTAGGAAACAAATCGCACGCGATCGTATTGGACTACATGCTTACACGTATACACACCGTCACCGTTTTAAAGGAACCACATCAAACCACGACACAGACAGAACCAATGCTTTTGAAACCACCATTATAGAGTACTGACCCATTGTAGTATGAAATTCGAAGAATAAAATGTCCAATAAGTGTTAAAGCGACTCCATACATCGTCGGATTTCTAAAGGATCGCTATCGATTGAGTGTCGACGTTGGCAAGTGTCCATTACTGCTTTTCGTTACTCGTATCTCGTGTTCTTTGTTCCTATCTCGGACATGTACACACATGAACGCACAATCTCTTTTTTAATTTTTACACAAAAATTTAAACATTTACCATATGAAGATTTGAAGACAAATAATCTTCAGATCTCAATTTTACGAGACTTGATCATGAATATGAAAGAAACAAATGTCAGTAACATAGCCCGTTAAATCAATAACCAATAAGTTAAAAAGTTTATTTAATAGGAAGGATGACCTAACGAGAGCAGCATTGGATACCTATCGACTTGATCTTGGTAAGGAAGATACTGGATACATATTGGTTTTCAGCATAGGAAGTATCTTTATAATTCTTGAAGAGCACGCATGTCCAGTAATACAGTTACTAAATACAGTTTATCAACTTTATTGTGATCATTATGAAATTCCAAAGAAAAGGAATACTGTGCACAAAGATGACTACTGTGGCCACTAGGCCACAGTACCAGTAGGTCACCACCACTACCACTAGGTCATTACGCTAGACTGTCACACTAGATCGCAGGTTCGAATCTTAGTCAGATGAAAATGAAAAAGGATCTTTTTCAGCTTGGCCTTGGAAGTTGTATGTATTTATGTATTTATTTATATTTATATATAAAAGAAAGTCGTGTTAGTTACACTATTTATAGCTCAAGAACAGCTGCATCGATTTAGCTGAAAATTGGTGGGGAGATAAGTTAGAACCAAGGAATGGATACTATTTATCCGAATAACCAAAAAAGAAGCGATATGAAGTTCGTTGTTTCAGCTAGGTTGTTATAAAATGTAGTGTCGTTGAGTTATCCCATATCACAAGCCCCGAACTTACTTTGGGGCTATCTCAACTTGTATTATTAAAAAAAAACAAATTAAACCTACTCGTCAGAATTGCTATCGATTTATCGCTGACATTAGCAAGTGTCCATTGCCGTCCTATTGTTACTCGTATTTGCGCTTTTATCTGGCTGTGAAATGCATGTGAAAATTTTATTGAAAGATTTTATATTAAACTTATGACTAAATTTTAATATTTTCAAAGACGAAAATTCAAAGATTTCTTAAGCGGATGCCCCGCGTACGAAAAACATCGCTACTGCGCAAGCCATTAGGCTGCGCAGAACCATTAGGCGATTAGGAAAAGAGATGAAATGTATTAATATTTTTATTAAAAAAAATAAGAAAGGGCACGACCTCCGACTAAATATTTTCATGTGAGAATTATTGTTTTAGACGTAAAAATAACAAAGTTTTTTAAGATAACATAACATAGTATATATTATTTTTAAATTTCATATGTATTGGTTTCAAATTCCAACAAGGGTGCAAAGTTGTTAAAGGATCGACAGAAATTATACAAGTACTTTTAATGTATTTTATTAATTCAGTGCATAATACTACTGATTTGAAAACACGTCAATTTTCACAATTTCGAGTTGTGTCTTCTTAATCAATAAGGCAGGGGACAGATCGGACTAGCTACTAAGTACGAGCCAAGGTAATACCTAAAGACCACGAGGTCGCACGCCCTGACCAAGATGGTAGGAAAACGCTAGATGCAAGTTACTGCCAACACGTTTGCCATTTTTGTTGTAATCAATGGAAACAGTGAACAAAATACTACTTACATATTATGTACTACTTACATAATATGTTAGTAGTATTTTGTTTACTGTGTGCTTACATATCATTGGCGTTTATAAGTAAAATACTTCTTGCAGCTGAAATCATGATGAAAATGCAAGAATGTGGCGACAATGTCCAATTAAGTATATGCTCCGTAGTCCAATCAACTCTCAAACTGACTCAGAACGTCGTCGCAATCTCTAAAGGATCGCTATCGATTGAGTGCCGACGTTGGCAAGTGTCCATTACTGTACTTTTATTACTCGTCTTTGCCTTTCTTTGTTGCTGGCTCATGCATGTTGGTGACGCACAGATATTTTATATATCAAGATAAATAGTGGCTCAGGATGTAGATATAGAATAGTAGTTCAGTGGCTGAGATGGCTCAGGATAGGCATTACTGGAAGGTAATGGGGGAGACCTTAGCCCAGCAGTGGGACAAAACAGGTTAATAAAAAAAATATGAATAGTATGGTATGGAGAGCGCCCCGCTTATGTTTATTATTATAATCATCATCATCATTTCGTGTAGGTGACACGGTCAATCGACCATGCATACCCTGGTGTCAGAGTTTTTAGGAACCGCGTCTCGGCGTCTGACGACTACCAATATCACTGTTTAATATTTTTTTTAACTAATTATTGTTATAGTTCTTTACTAGAGATATCTCATGGCTAGCTCCGTGGCGCAGCGGTCTACACGCCAGCCTGCGACACGAGAGTGCCCGGGTTCGATCCCCGGCCAGGTCAAGATGGAAAATGATCTTTTTCAGATTGGCCTGGGTCTTGGATGTGTATCTATATATGTATTTGTTATAAAATATAGTATCGTTGAGTTATTATCCCATAACACAAGTCTCGAACTTACTTTGGGGCTAGACCAATCTGTGTGATTTGTCCGTATATATTTATTTATTTATCTCAGGCCAGGGGCGTCATACTAAATTGCCAGTTCGGTAATTGCATCGGGTACGCTCGCCCGGCCCCCCAGAGCTGCTACTTGCTTTTCCCACTTCCATCCGAGTGAGTAGTATCCCAATACCTTAATTTCCTACCGAAATTCAACAAATTCTGCCCTTCCCCAGCTTAAAATGTTTCCAATGGGCAGCAGTGTCGGAAGCACGAGAAGCAAAAGAACCTGCCAAGCGTGGTGACTATGGCCACATCCTCCCATGGAATAAAGAATTCGTGGGAGAGGTCTTTGTTCGTTCGTTTGTTTGTTTTTCGTGTGTGTAAGTGGCCAACACTAGTGTCAGATTCAGCTAGATTCTTATTATCTTCTTACAACAGTAAGTACTATCGTAAAAAGATAATAAGAATCTAGCTGCAAATAGAGCGCATAAAATTCAGGACGTCCATCGTATCTCCCGAGAAACGTTTAGAGCTTTCGACCCACGTCAGCGATGTCCCCCGACAATGAAGTCACGTGTCTGCCTTTATGTGCCGCTGTTTTGTTGTTATGACAATAGGACCTATACAATTTGTCAAAAAATATACCAAAAGTACCTTTTCATTTAAATGTAAGGTGGGTAAATGTTAACTGAATATTAAGGGTTGCCTATAAATTGTTACTGTTTCACCCCAATCCTCCTGAGTGTGTAGGTGTGAAAGACGAAGGTGCGAAGTGCTGAGGTGCGAGCAAACTCAGACGCGAAGATCTAAGGCGCTAATGAACTGAGGTGCGAAGAGCTGAGGTGCGACTGAACTTAGGTACGAAGAGCTAAGGCGCGAATGAACCCAGGTGCGAAGTGCTGAGGCGCGAATGAACCCAGGCGCAAAGAGGTGAATTCGTGGGAGATGTCTTTGTCCAGCAGTAGATTTCATACGTCTCAAATGATGATGATGATGATGACTGAAAATACCTAGTAATGTTCTATAAGCTTAATTATTTCCTGCAAAAATCGCCATCGTACAATATTCACAAACGCTTGAAAGCCTTTTAAAAGCGGCAATACATTTGTTGTTCTTTTTATTAATTGCAGACTTCGAAAATTTTGGCACACGAGTAATCGTTTTTGTTTTGTTTGCTTCATATTGTACTATTAAAGTGCATGAGATAAACCCAAAAAACGGGAATAACGGCGGATAATTATCCTAACTAATATTATAAATGCGAAAGTGAGTTTGTTTGTTTGTTTGTTACGCTTTGACGCCGTAACTACTGAACCGATCATCATTAAATTTTGCATACAAGTTCTCTGGAGTACGGAGAAGGATATAGGGTACATTTTATCCCGGGAAAAAAGTACTATTCCCGAGGGATCGAAATTGACGCGGGCGGAGCCGCGGGCGAAAGCTAGTTATATATAAATGGATACAGACTATCACGTCTTTTTCCCTTGTGGGGTAGACAGAGCTTGGTGGGGGTTTAGGTGGAAAACGGAATCAAAATAAATATGGATTGCAAGCTGCATCGCCTACTAATATAATTCGTCAGTTTTTCACCCATTGGACCAAACCATCGGCTTTTACGATCTACGCGGGAAGAGAAGCAGTTGGTACATTCTTCAGATTTTCACCCATTGGACCAAACCATCGGCTTTTACGATCTACGCGGGAAGAGAAGCAGTTGGTACATTCTATTTTTTTCTTTTCTCCCGGACCAACATGGAAGAAATATTGTTCAAAAGCTTCAGGTTGCTAAATTTAATTCCTCCTCCTCATCCAGCCATCTCCTGATTGCGTCTGCATCTATGTTGCAGAGCCCAGGGTTTTAGTCGTGGTAGATATACGCTATTTGCAAAATTAACTTTTGCTAGTAACATTAACGGCCGGTTTGCACCAAACTCTCACAGAAAATCGACGTTTGAGTAAAAGCTTATATGCTTCGTTCGGTAAGTGAGAGAGCCGGAGGCCCATCCTCCCCCTTCCCCTCCATCACCCCATCCATATCCTCCCCCAAGTCCCTGAAAGACCAGCAACGCTATTGACTCACCTTGGTGTTGCTGTTGTCCATGGGCAGCATTGATATCTTACCATTAGGTGGTACGCTTGCTCGTTTGACGTCCGATATCACATAAAAAAGGGTCCGCTATTACGACACAGCATGAAGCTGTGATATAATTTGGCGAAAGCTTTTAACAGCCACCTTCCTGCCAGACACTAACCCTCCTTGGTTATCTTCAGAATCCAGGACCTATGAAAGCTAACCTATGAAAATTAAGGGCCCATACTACCTCACACTGCTTTGCATGATTGACTGTTATATCAATAATAATTATATACTCAAGTTGAAATAAAAATGCAGCAAAGTTCAGGACTAACTCTGGTAACTATATGACTCAAAAACACGATTGCGTTAAATTTTCTCGATAGAAAAAAATTGCAAAGTTGCCTCCAAATCACGTCTAATTTACTCGATATATAGCATTATTCACCAAATACATTAAAATTAACCTTGAAACTTTTGATTATTATTGCATTACAGATAAGGCAGCCATCATATGTTTTTCTTTTTCGAATAACCCTTTAATAATCCTAAAAAACGAAAATATCCAAAGTAGCCGACGCGTTTAGACCATCCGCGTTTGTACCGCCACGCCGCCTGGCATATGGCGGGCTCTTAAGAAAAAATATTTGCCTACATTGGGAATCTAAGAGGTGTCACCAGCAGTCTGCCGGCCTATTTGCAAATACTAAATAAATGTTGGATTTGGCATTTGTCTCCCATCTCACCTGATGGTAAGTGACGATGAAGACGAGGATGTTACATGCCTATCCAAGAGATACCCATTTATTCTACTTTTGAAAATCCCGGGACTGTAATTGTCTGGGAATATAGACGCAGTGTACAACGATAATTGATAGCCACTTAAAAATACATTACGTTTTATATATCTGAAATAAAAATAGTGTATCATACGAAAGCCGCAATGTATTTTGAAGTGGCTATCAAAACGTTGTATTAGTTATCAAATAGGGCGGCAGGTGTAATCACTATGCTGAAAAAGCCATAAAACGTATCAAATTCACAACTAGCTCGACTATTTCCTGTAAACATTGCCATCGCTCAATATTTACAAATGCTTTAAAGCGGCGAGCCTCTTTTTTAAGCGAGGCATTTTGTTGTTTTTATTTATTGTTTACTCCGAAAATCTTTGCACAGCAAAATTTTTCGATATTGCGCTTCATTTTAACCGACTTCAAAAAAGGAGGAGTTATCAATTCTTTTTTTTTTTAATGTTAGTTACCTCTTAACTTCGTCATTTATGAACCGATTTGAAATATATATAGATATTATTGAATATAATATTGTCTTCCACGCTGATCTGGGAGTAAATATAAAACAATAGAATGTACTAGCTACTTATCTTCCCGCGCAAATCGTAAAAGTCAATTGAGGGAAAGGGCGAATATCAAAAATGATGTTAGTAGGCGATGCGGCTGGCTCTATTTCCCAATCCATCACTATTTTGGGTCCGTTTCCCACCTAAATGCCCACCAAAATGATAAACGTGGCTTTAAGGTCTTAAAAACCTGGGCTCTATGTAACCCGCAATGGAAAAAGACGTGATAGTATGTAATAATATGGTTCAAAAGCTGCAGATTGCTATACTTAACCTATAAGCTTTTACCTGTGACTTTTTCCGCGTTAATCCTCTGTTCCTTGCTGATAATAATATTTTTCTAAACTTTATTTATACCATGTTTTTCAAACAGTAGTGAATTGAATAACTTTTTGTCCCATTTTGGTAATACAATAACAATTTTTAGGTAAGGTGGGTAAAATATTTAATGTACATTTACCCACCTTGCTTTTAAAGGTATAGGTGATATTTTTCGACAAATTGTAAGGTAATTGTAAGGACTTACCTTACGTCATAACAACGAAACAGCGGCACATAAAGGCAAGCACGTGACTTCATTGTCGGAGACATCGCTGACGTGGGTCGAAAGCTCCAAACTCGGGAGATACGATGGACGACTAGAATTTTATGCGCTCAATTTGCAGATAGTTTCTTATTATTTTTTTACGATAGTACTTACCGTCGTAAAAAGATAATAAGAATCTAGCTGAATCTGACACTAGTGCTGGCCACTTACACACACGAAATTCAAACAAACAACAATACTAAATGAGATATAATCTAAGCTAACATCTGAGGAATCATATTAGTAGCGGCTAGTAACCCATCATCACTATTTTGATTCTGTTTCCACCTTTTTCCCACCAACATGCTAAACGTGGTTTTTAGGTCTTAAAGACCTTAGCTCTGTCTAACCCGCAAGATAAAAAACGGCTTTCTTCCGTAACTTCTCCCTCGTTACCATACCATTTTTTTAATCGATAGCTAATTGAGTTCCTTTCGACCCAATTTACAATATGGTAATTAAATTTATAGGCAAGGTGGGTAAAATATTTAGTGTACTTTACCCACCTTGCCTTTAAATGAAAAGGTGACTTTTGGTATATTTCTTGACAAATTGTATAGGTCCTTACGTCATATCAACAAAACAGCGGCACATAAAGGCAAGCACGTGACTTCATTGTCGGGGGACATCGCTGACGTGGGTCGAAAGCTCCAAACGTTTCTCGGGAGATACGATGGACGACTAGAATTTTATGCGCTCAATTTGCAGCTAGATTGTTCATCTTTTTGCGGCATAGCTGATTGAGATTTAATCTGAGGTTATTGAACAAGACTAATGTGATAATGAAGCAAGGGTTACGAGAAGCTAGAGGGCTCAGTGAGCGTTATTAACTGAGTTGCTATAATGCTCTTATTGTAACTTAATATTTTGATTTATAGTCATCTTCGATATAATCATAAAATAACTATTTCTCAATCATACATTTTAAGGCATAAGGCATTGAACATACTATGCCTTATGTCTTCTATCAACCAGCAAGCGGCCTGATTGGGTCGCATAAATATAGAAACCTAGCTTTCGCCCGCGGCTCCGCCCGCGTCAATGTCGATCCCTGGGGAATAGTACTTTTTCCCGGGATAAAAGGTAGCCTATGTCCTTCTCCGCACTCCAGAGAACTTGTATGCAAAATTTCATGATGATCGGTTCAGTAGTTACGGCGTGAAAGCGTAACAAACAAACAAATAAACAAACAAACAAACTCACTTTCGCATTTATAATATTAGTAAGAATATAGTAAGGATCAATTCAAATTCTTAAAGTAACATCCAAATTGTACATTCTAAAAATTATTTTTCATAAATAAGGAAGAAAATGAAAAATCTTGGTAAATAAACCAGTTTATGTAGTCCAATGAGCCGATAAACTAACACGTTTAATATAGATTCAATATAAGAATAAGGGGTATTGTTGGAAATCAGGGCCTTGAACAGGAATATTAACGTATTCACACATGTGTGAATTCCCTTTGATTCAATGGTTTCTTTTATTCTTATCCAGTATTTTTGTAGCCAATACTAATTTCTTCCATGCAGGTCTACGAAAAAAGAAACAACTGGCCTAGTAAGGTTTCGTACAATAATCAATTTTTTTAACATATTTTGTTCCACTGCTGGGCAAAAGTCTCCCCTATTGCCTTCCATACCTCTCTATCCCGCGCCACATCCAACCATCTGCTTTCAAAACTCTTTATATCGTTACAGCAATGTTACCTAGGCCTACCACGCTTCCTGTAACCCTGCTCAGGAGTACATTTTGTAACTAAAGTGGCCCATCGGAGCCACACGTGCCCACTAAAGTGGCCAGAGGAGCAGACGTGAACCGCCCATTCCCACTTGACATTTTCGGCTTTATTATGTCCTACATCAACGATGCCAGTCTTAAAACGATGAACGATGCTTGGCACTCTATCCAACCTGGTGACACCCAGGATGCTTCGCTTCATCGCTCTCTGGCAAATCTTAGCTTGGCGTTTGTTCAGCAGCGGGCTTCTTACGGCTGGCATGATCATGATGACAATGGCTGCTACGTCAGGTGCTAGGTCCTACAGCCTCAAACAGACCATGTAGCAAAAACGAACGCTTTTCCCAATTATTTATTAATTATAGTGTTTTTCTCAAACATGCTCGGAAATGTAGGCATTATTGTAGTAAAAAGAAGACGCAAAGTTTGTAATTCTTGGCTGGTGCACTACTTTACCGGCCTAAGCCTGGAAAGTAAGTATGAAAATTCATTCCTGGCCGCTGCTCAAAACTTTTTAATACATCTATGTAACTTGTACTATGTAACTTATCATACAGCCAATGGCTAAAAATGCACTCATCGAGCATATAAATATATGAATATGAAAATTATTTTATTAAAATGTTGGTATAAAATCACACAAAAATATGGCAATAATAAAAAGAAAGGCGCGGGAAAGCAGATTTTTACCGCATTACATTTTGTGGGTAAAATATGACTGGGCTGTATGGGCCATGTTTCCTTAGCACTAAATGACAATTGAAAATTAAAAAGAAAATAACGCGGGCATGTACTATTAATGTTTCGGCAAGGTTGTTGTTTTGTATTGTTTTGCAGATTGCTTCTAGTGGACTTTATAATGTAAAATCGGTGTAACTTGGTGTTATAAATGCCAATTTTTATGAACAATGTGTGGAATAACCAAAAGAAAGTGTCATGGTGCGGCTATGGTGCAGATTTAGAGATTTACATAGCGGACTAGTTGGTCGCTCGCGTTACTGCGTCGTCTATGATCAAACCAGAGGATTCGTGGGAATTGTCACCAGGAGCTCTGTCGAATCAACGAAATGAATTACACCATCTTTTCTTTGATAAAACGAAGAAAACTATGAAGGGCTAAAAGGTGTAGAACGCCAAATGTGAAACGCCCAACAAATATGTAAACAAAAATGTACATACTATTATTTGTGTTTTTTTTATTATACTAATTTATTCCCAGTAGTACGTCTTTCATTATTTCCTCGCATTTATTGAGAAAAGCACAATACATGCCTTTGCCGGGAATCGGATTGCCGGACTCGTATTTATTGCCAAGGCCTCGCTGACGCTCGGCCTTGAAAACTCTACTCGTCCGGCAATCCCTTACTTCCCGGCCTCTGCAGTAATGTACTATATTTCTATATCAACATATTGACAAGAATTGTAACAGGGAATCAAGTCAAGAGGCAATTAGTAATACCTAGTATAAATATTATAAGAAAACAGTTATATTATAAAGAGAGTTCAAGATAAAAGGTTACCGCAGTTATCAAAGATTGTATAGTGACTTTGCTAAATCAGGCCATAGAGACTCGAACAGTATGACCACGCCGCGGGCTCATTACTCCCTGCTGAATTATTCACGCGCCCGGCCTTCCCTTTCACCCCACCTTCTTTGGGAACATGTCTTGAGATAGCTAATTATTTTGTATGAAAAACACTAGTCATTTACCATCAAAATAGGAAATGTTACTTAGAAACCGCTATCTTGCAATAATGGCAATTGATATTGTAACCATTAATTGGTTTTAGTAACTGCATCCGTGGTCCAATGGTTAAGGCGTTGGCCTGTAGACTCAGGGGTCGTGGGTACAATTCCCACGAAAGGATACTTTGTTTAGTTGTTTCCAGCTTGGTTAGAACATTGAATCAACTGATTGTCTGATAATTAAGATGATTCCGTGCTTCGGAAGGCACGTTAAGCCCTTGGTCGCGGCTGCCATCTGGTAGTCGTTAAAGGAACCAAGTCAGAGGCAGGACTCCGACAACATGCTGACCGTGTCACCTACACGAAATGATGATGAGTAGGTATATGGATAAATATATGAAATTTACATGCACCAATCATTGACACATCATCATCATGTCAGCCACAAGAAGTCTACTATACTAGATAAAGACCTCTCCCAAATATTTTTTCTCTTCATGAAAGGATATTGCTATACTCACTCTCGCTCGCTTGGCAGGCGCCTTGGTAAGCGCAATTTCTATAGCTATTTGTACTTCCGAAGCTGTTGCCCAATGGAGTCATTTTTCTGCTTAGGAAGGAAGAAATTTGTTGGATTTGGAAACGGATTGAAGGTTAAAGGATACTATTCACTTGGATGAATGGAACAAAACCAAGTACATAGTAGCTTGGAAGGACTAGCGTTCGTACCCGATGAATCTGTAACCATCAGGCAGAAAGAGGATAACACCCCCGACCTATCTTAAATTAATATGCATGTAATTTTGACTTTCGCAAAGTTACGCCTGAATCAGTTCATTGTGATGAATGATTTTCTGTCATGATGATTAAAATTGACCAGTTAAAAAGCGATGAGTATGCAATTTGACTAGCTCCGTGGCGCAACGGTCAACACGCCTGCCTGCGACACGGAGTGACCGGGTTCGATCTCCGGCCAGGTCAAGATGGAAAATGATCTTTTTCAGATTGGCCTGGGTCTTGGATGTGTATCTATATATGTATTTGTTATAAAACATAGTATCGTTGAGTTAGTATCCCATAACACTAGTCTCGAACTTACTTTGGGGCTAGCTCAATTTGTGTGATTTGTCCGTATATAACTCGCACGTGCCGGATTGTTAAAACTTGTTAAATAAATACATAGATTAATTATTTAATGTCTTTAATGTCGGAGGCCAAGATCCACTTCGGGTTGCTGAGCCAGCGAAGTAAGTAAGTAAATAAATATTTAAAATTAATGGATGTGACTTGATTCTATTAGGATTTTTCTCAATTAAGCCCACTATCTTGCCAAGCCTGTGTTTTAGTATTACTTCAGCTTAGTTTGTCTTGTAAAGAAAAAAGACAGACATACGGCACAAATAGACAAAAAATTAGCAACACCATTTTTTTTTACTGTTTATACGCGGGCAAAGATCTCTCCTTTCTGTTGCTCCCAACACGCACTAGACCGTGTGGTGGGTTTAGTCCTATCTCCTTTTTAAAATAAGTGACGACATCATCATCATCATCATTAGGTCTTTTTAGTTTCTACTGCAGGAGCATACTACCGGAGCCATACTTGGCCAGAGCAGATATAACGATCAAAAAACCGGCCAAGTGCGAGTCGAACTCGGGCACGAAGGGTTCCATACCGTTATCTATAAAAACAAGCAAAAAAAATCACGTTTTTTGTATAGAAGCCCCCTTAAATATTTACTTTATTCTATTTTTTTGTATTGGTTGTTATAGCGGCAACAGAAATACATCATCTGTGAAAATTTCAACTGTCTAGCTATCACGGTTCATGAAGTACAGCCTGGTGACAGACGGACAGACAGACAGACAGACAGACGGACAGCGGAGCGAAATTACGAGGGTCCCGTTTTTACCCTTTGGGTAAGGAACCCTAAAAACCTGAAAGTCACGAAACATTTCTCAAGCTCCTAGATTTCAGGTCATTACGGTCTTATAAATAATTCACGGAGGACACTTTATCCCTCTTTCAGTGTTCAAGCATGATCTACAAGCAGGTTAGAGGCATTCGAGACTATAAAGGAGATCTAGGTTAACGGATTTTTCTGTCTACCGGTCTCTCATTTTAGAATTTTATTCTTGATAGTGGAGTAATCTTCCATGCCTGTCTAATCTTCGCTTGACAAATCTCCGTTTGACGTATTAAACTAATACATACAAATTAAATATAAGTAACTGATAAAAATTTAATATTTTAAAAGCATTCTTTTTATATGATTTATTTACATACATACATAGTATGGCTATATATATCATCTGGCTACTCTGGCCAAGTATGGCTCTAGTAGTACAGAGAGGGTCGTGCTCCTGTAGTGGAGACTAAAAAGACCTGATGATGATGATGATGATGATACATAGTATCAGATCCTTTTCCCTTGTGGGGTAGACAGACCCTAGGTCTATAAGACCCGAAGGCTACGTTTAGCATATTAGTGGGCATTAGGTAGAAAACAGAATGACAATAGATATGGGTTGCTAGCCGCATCGCCTATTAACATGATTCCTCAGATTTTACCCATTCCCTCGATCGACTTTTAATGCACGGGAAGAGAAGGAGCTGGTACATTCTACGTTTTTTCGTTTCTCCGAAACCAGCATGGTGTTTTATTTTGCATTCACAATGCTATTTTAACCCCGTCCGCACAACATTTTTCACTATTATTTTATTTCTTAATTTAATAAGAGTATTTCAAAAGCATTTTACAAAGATATGAAGTAAACCCAATGCACGTTTAAAAATATGCCTTATTTTGCAATTTCCTGTTTGTACTTACATACCCCTATAGTAAAAGCCAATCAGTTACCGTCAATACAGCATTTTTCATGACTCATCAGTATCTCGATTATACACAAAAGGATTCGCCACATTTTTGTATTCCGCATCTGAAATTTCGTCCGCTTACACAACCATTGAAATTCATTAATAGAACTGACATGGTATGCTTTTTTTAACTTTTGCGGTTTTTACTCAAAAAGATAGTACCACGACGTATACATTGTCATCAAAATATATGACGAAACTTTACTTACTTACTTTCTCAGTCAATAAAGACAAACCTTACTCGCGGTTTAATTTGTAAACAAAATATATTCGAGACCCACCAGCATCGTTTTAAGGGTTTCGTACCCTATTCATATGGCTTCGCTGTCCGTCTGTCTGTCTGTCTGTCCGTCCGTCTATCACCAGGCTGTATCTCATGAACCGTAATAGTTAGATAGTTTAAATTTTCACAGATTCCATAAAACAAACTTTATTTTTCTACACCTTTTTGCTCGATATTGATAACGGCAACAGTTTGAAACATTCACAGAATATTTAATTGTATATTCACTTTGAAAAAGTAAATAATTAAAAAAATAAAATTAATATTTTAGGGGGGCTCCCGTAAAACGTGCCGTTTTTATAGATAATTGTAGGTACGAAAATGTACGAAATCCTTCGTATACGAGTCCGACTTGCGCTTGACCTTGAAGTTTTTTTTTACACTTGGTCTGTAGATGACTTTCTGAAAAGACTAAATCTAATCGCCGTCGCCGTCTAGAAATATGTGTATAAAATGTTGCACGTGTTAGCTTTAGTGATAATAATAATAAGTTTGTGTGAAAAGTTGCCGTCGTCTCCATGCTCTTTGAAGTCTATGGACCCAATACATTTTCGTACAAGCCGTAATGACGGGAATGACTAAGTAATAAACGTAATGAACGCTCTCTTGTGTCGGTGGCATTTCTGTTACAGAAACATCAGTGGCCTGTCGTATAATGAGGGTAATCTTCACGTAAGAGCAATAAACTCTGTTTGTTTTTCTATATAGCGTCTGAACAGGTGGGATATAGGTACGCATTTGGGTAACTTTGAATTATTTATACTTATATAGAGGTAGTCGTTGTCCCTCAAACCGTCAAATCAGCTTTGACAGGCTGATTTGAACAAATAAATTCAAATAATATTTATTTATTACAAATTCAGTTTCCCAATCTTGTGAATTCATTTGGAACTTTTAGATTCTCTAAAACACTTAAGAATTTATAAGTACAGTTTTAAGAGGATTAACAGGAATAGAACGACTTACGAAAAAATAAAAATAATTTATCTTACCTTTCTTGGATTTCTTACTTAGACGTTACTTCAGGTAATATCGACTTTGATAACTAAGTAAACAAATAATCAAAGATTCATCATTATCACAAATTTTATTTTTGGTTTGCATCGCTTTGTGAAAATATTTATGTGTGCTTATATCTCATGTTTATATTTATATTAGCTTTCACTTGCGGCTCCGCCCGCATCTATGTCGGTCCCTCGGGAACAGTCCCGGGATAAAAAGTAGCCTATATCCTTCTCCGTACTCCAGAGAACTTGTATGCAAAATTTCATGATGATCGGTTCAGTAGTTACGGCGTGAAAGCGTAAAAACCAACAAATAAACAAACTCAATTTCGCATTTATAACATTAGTGAGGATATGGATTACAATTTATCACGTCTTTTTTCCATTCGGTATAGTTAGAGCCTAGGGCCATAAGATTCAGAGGCCAGCATTGTATTGTTGTTCTTCGTGTGTGTAAGTGGCCAACACTGTTGTCAGATTTTTCAAGCACCCTAAAGATATCTGACATAGCTTAACGACTGCCATCAATGATGACAACCACAACATCCGAGGCACGGGGGAGCTGGAGATGTTTTTATGCTAATTGCGGTCACCCATCCAAGTAGGGACGGCGCCCGGTGTTGCTTAACATGCGTAAGCTCTAATACTCACGCCCACTGAGCCATCGGGCTCCTTAACATTTAGCATATTAATGTGCGAATGGAAAATTAAATCAAAATAGTGATGGGTTGCTAGCCACATCGCCTATTGAAATGATTCCTTTTCTATAACTGTACCTTCAAATTAATCTGTATACCGATTGATTTTGAACCTCTGAACTATATTTAAATCCTGAAATCAGAATCCCTAATAAAATATAGAATTGCAAGAAAGCGGAAAATTCAAAAAAATTAGACTTCCCATACAAAGTCGCCAATCAGCCGGATGAATTTCTATGGAAGGTCAATTTTTTTTTTAGTTTTATACCTATTTTTCTTATTCTGTATTCCATTAGAGGTTCTGATTCCAGCATTTCAATATAGTTCAGAGGTTCAAAATCACGCTGTATTCATTAATTTCATTATGACAGCTCCGTGGCGCAGTGGTTAACACGCCAGTCTGCGACACGGAGTGCCCGGGTTCGATCCCCGGCCAGGTCAAGATGGAAAATGATCTTTTTCAGATTGGCCTGGGTCTTGGATGTTTATCTATATATCTATTTGTTATAATATATAGTATCGTTGAGTTAGTATCCCATAACACAAGTCTCGAACTTACCTTGGGGCTAGCTCAATATGTGTGATTTGTCCGTGTATATTTATTTATTTATTCATACTATTTTTAGCAAACGTCAAAATATTTTCAAAGCAAGTTCCAAGAGATAGTTGGTTTAACTTAAGTCTCAGCAACGCCATATCAAAGCTTTTTATCAATTTAAAATCATAAATATTGAACAAGCCAAGTGCATCTTTACTCAGAAAATTATGTAAACTGCGATTCCACTGCATGCATAAATGTAGGAGAGTCGGTAGATACACGAATCTCGTCAAATACATATGTATATAACTATAATTCGGCTGCAAACTAGCGTATTTTCCTTTCCAATACTTTTAGTTATAGTTTTCTACAATATCACTATAATGAAGACAATACTATAGACGACAAATAGCATTTGGGATGTGGATATAGTGGATATAGCATGCATCCAGCATGCTGTCCATATTGTCCATATACACGGTGAAATTTTTGTCGTTTTGGACCCTTAAAGGGGTGACTCAGACCATCAAAATGAACAACTTTTCCTATGGGAACAATGCTGGAAACTCAAAAAAACATCGACATTCCCATACAAACTGGCCGGGCGGCGAAACTCTTTTCTATGGAATAGACGATTTTTTTTTGAGTTCCCAGCATTGGTCCCTGATTTGGTTCATATTGATGGTCTGAGTCACCCCTTTAAGGGTCCAAAACGATCATACTTTCTCCATGTATACCATGTTGGACCCAGAAAGTGACCAATATTAGCGTTCTGCAAGTGCTGCAACGAATTGGGCAGAAGCGCAATCTTATAGTTACGGTAGATAAGCAGATCATATCACACAAATTGAGTTAGTCCCACAGTAAGTTGTGAACTTGTGTCGTAGGGTAGGATACTAATTCAACGATACTATATTTTATAATAGATACTTATATAGATAATCATCCAAGACCCAAATCTATATAAAAAAGCTGATTTTTCATTATGCCCTGACCTGGGATCGAACCCGGGAACCCTCGTGTCGCAGGCTGGCGTGTTAACCACGCAGCTCGCCTGCCAACTTCTACCCTGGTCATGTGAATCTCAACCTAACAGCTAATAATGATTGGCAAAGTAGCTGGAAAATGATAGTAGGAGGAAGAAGAAAGTCGTGGTTACGAAACAACAGGCAATAAACCGGGATTGCTAAAGCGGCTGAGCTGTTCCGTCAAGCCAAGAACACAGAGGACTGTACCAAGCTGATCGCCGACCTTCTCTAGTTGGAGAGGCACTTAAGAAGAAGGAGAAGACTATGTTTCTTTTTATTAGCTATTTTGGTCCCACTGCTGGGCTAAAGCGGCTGAGCTGTACCGTCGAGCCAAAAACAGAACAGAGAACTGTACCAAGCTGATCACCGATCTTCTCTAATTGAAGAGGCACCTTAAGGCGATACCACTGTAAATAAGGTCGTTCTGAACCTTATTTATCTCGCAAAATACTTAAATTAAGAGTTTCAAATCTAAGTAATATGATTTTTGACTATTTCATCTCCAAAAGTGTAAGATGAAAACACGTTTTGATAAAATTTTCTTGATAGAAATATTTTTTGAAAAATGGTCTTCGTTCGCAGAGATTTTGTTATTGTAGCTCAAATGCGACGAATGAAATTATGATTTTTAGACTAAAAGATAGGTTATTAGTAATTCATCAAAATTATAATATGAAAAAACAATTAACCGGTATAATTTTATATAAAATAGAAATAACGAATTTGGCGCTTACGTTTTTTTTTTTGAGCGACTTGATACTATACCTATCTCATCATTCACGGGCTAAACCGCCAAGCGCTATCCCTTGCGCGCACTTGATCAGTCTGCGTACGCCTTTGCCGAGCGATGGTACCAAACCTTTCAGACCTCGTCTTAAGAAAAAGAAGAAGTCTACTATTTTTTTTCGCTATTTAGGTCCTACTACTGGACAAAATCCCTTCCCTTCTGGTTTTCACCTAGTTCTATCTATTGCTATGTTTTGCCATCCCTCATTGAAACAGCTCGTCTCTCCATCTCGTTCTTGGCTTCCCTCTTGAACGCCTTCCACCAGTAGGTACCCATGGCGTTATAAGACGTGTCCATATTTCAGGGCTCATACGGTATACGTGACCTGCCCAATCCCATTTTACCCTAGCGGACTTCTTTCCTACGTTGACTACCAACTTTAGTGATGGAGCGCAGCGTAGTATTTCTGACACGATCTTTTAATATCTAACATACGGCGCTCCATCGCTCGTTGGCAAACCTGCAACTTGAGCTTTTGTTTTTTGGTCAATGACCAAGTCTGGGCATCGTAGGTTAGAATGGGTACAATACACATGTCAAGGATTCGCTTTTTAAGGCTAGTTGGTAAGTTACCTTTAAGTACCTTTAAGTAGCTAAAGTCTCGTTTTATGGATCTTTTCCTAATCTGAGATTTTGAACATTAAGAAAAAAATAAGCAGTCACCATCTCTGAAAGCCACGTTTCATATGAGTCGATATAAATGTGATCTAGTAACATGACTGGGCACCAAGACGTTACATACCACAGTAATATCGTAAACTAAAAAGTAGGATTTTAGCTTAGCACTTAAAGTTATTTAGTTTGATGAGTACTTTGACCCCCTTCGACTTTGCAACTCAACGCAATAAAACTGCTCTTAACACTAGGAAATTACTTCCAAACTTTTACCCCTAATCGTGAGCAGCCCTTACGCTATTTGTCACCAAACTTACAGCAAAGAAGCACTCAAGTTAACTTTAAAGGGTTGAACTCGATTTGAAAAAAAAAACTCAGCAAAGGCAAGCACTTTAATATAATTGATGACTCCCGAATAAATGGAATTTCTAAGCCAAGTGACGTCGAGTAGTGGATTTTATTTGGAGAGCGAAAATGATTAATCGATTCTGGAGAAGCCGCGTGATGATAAACAGAATTTGTACAGGCGGCGGCTCATTTTATCTCGGAAAGGAAATTTGCCAGGTGAAGCTATAAATGGTGAATTTTTGATCGTTTTGAATCCTTAAACGGATAATTCAGCCCATCAATATAAACAACTTTTTAAATGGGACATTTCTATATAAAAATGTCCGGCCGCCCTATCAATTTATAACGGAATCTCAAAAAAAATTGAGTTCCTAGCATTGGTCTCATAGGAAAAGTTGTTTATCTCGACGGGCTGAATGATCCCTTCAAGGGTCCAAAACGATTAAAATTTCAGCGTGTATAGAACCTCTCCAATCCATCTGGCCAGCGAGAAGAGTGTAGGCCAAATCCTCTGTCTGCTCTGGCCAAGTATGGCTCCGGTAGTACAGGGAGGGTCATGCTCCTGCAGTGGAGACTAAAAGACCTGAAGATGAAAGACAATATAATCTTACATAATATAAATACTTATTCGTAGAAAAAACCGACTTTCAATCAATTAAATTATTCAACCGATTTTGATGCATTGAAAGTCGGTTGATCTTCATTTGAATCAAATTACTCAACCGATTTTGATGCATTTTTGTCACGTAACGTACAGCAAAGCTTTAAACTCGACTCGCAAAAAAACTTCAGCAAATTCTAGATCTTCCACTTAATTGACGACTTCTGAATGAATGGAATTTCTGAGGCTTGTGGCGTCGAGTAGTGGCTTTTATTATGGGATCCAAAAAGCCGCGTCATGTAAAACAGAATTTATAGAGGCGATGGCCGACTTTGTTATAGAAAAAGTGAATACACGGTTAAATTTTGGTTATGGACCCTTAAAGGAGTGATTCAACCTATCGATGTGAACAACTTTCCTATGGGACCAATGCTGGGAACTTATTTTTTTGACGTTCCCATACAAATTGACCGGACGGCCGAACATTTTTGTATGAAACTATTTTTTTTTTTAGTTTCTAGCATTGGTCCCATACGAAAAGTTGTTCATGTCGACGGGCTGAATCACCCCTTTAAGGGTTCAGAACGATAAAAATTTCACCATGTATAAAGGATATGTCAGGTCATCATCATCATCATTTCGAGTAGGTGTCACGGTCAATCGACCATGCACACCCTGGTGTCAGAGTTCTTCGGAACCGCCTCTCGGCCTCTGACGTGGTTCCTTTAACGACTACCGGATGGCAGCCGGGACCACCGGCTTAACGTGCCTACCGAAGCACGGATGCGATGTAGATGCAATTTTGCACCGAAAATTCTTATGCTGGTTTGGTAGAAAAGAAAAACTTAGAATGTACCAGCTGCTTCTCTTCGCACGCAGATCATAGAAGCCGATCGGAGGAATGGGCAAATCTGACGAATCACATTAGTAGCCGATGCGTCTGTAAAGACCTGGGCTCTGTTTACCCCGCAAGGGAAAAAGACGTGAAACTATGTATGTATTTGCCATGCCACTCTTTGAATAAAATTTATGTTTTTGAAGTGAAAACTTCTTTTAGTGTTTCTGAAGTGAAAGCGCCGCAAAGGCGAGTTTTCACTTCTGCCGGCACTCCTGCAATGCAACCCGCTGTATTTTTTATATCAAATACGTTTGAAAGTTATTAATCTAAATAAGCAAGTGTTTTGTTCGTTTGTACGTTCCATCCTATAACTGCTGTACAGGGGTAAAAGAAACAAAGAATACATTTTATATAGAAAAATACATTTCCCACGGGATCTACCACTGAGATGACCAAAGTCGCACGCAATACCGAGTATTCATAAAGCGTTTTTGTATTGATGAGTTGATAAATTAAGCCTATAACCAACTTTGTTCTTATTATACAGAGATGCATATTGAAATTAACATGGCATTCTTTTTGACGTAATAACGTCTTATAAATCAACTAGCTGTTGCCCGCGACTTCGTCCGCGGCAATTTCTGTTATTATGATTAATTAGTTTTTTTCTTAAATTTTCCCCCGTTTTCAAAATATTTTTTATTGATGCTTCGCTTCTATTAGTCGCAGCGTGATGTTTTATAGCCTAAAGCCTTCCGCAATAAATAGACTATCTAACACAAAAAGAATTTTCCAATTTGAACCAGTAGTTCCTGAGATTAGCGCGTTCAAACAAACAAACAAACAATCAAACAAACAAACAAACTCTTCAGCTTTATAATATTAGTATAGATGAACACTGAGACGAAAAGTGTCAAGTTTCGTATGCAAGTAAGAGCGCGGAACACACGATAGAGAGACCCGATCGGTCTAAGCGTTTGACTTTGTGACGCATCTATCTCTTGTACTTCGTTATCACGTAATATTATAGTCCGTACAACAACCTCCGTGGTCCAGTGGTTAAGGCGTTTGCCTGTTGACCCGGGGGTCGTGGGTTCGATTCCCACCGGAAGCATACTTTGTTTAGTTGTTTCCAGTTTGGTTAGGATATTGCAGGCTTGAATCACCTGATTGTCTAAAAATAAAGATGATTCCGTGCTTCGGAAGGCACGTTAAGCCGGTGGTCCCGGCTGCCATCTGGTAGTCGTTAAAGGAACCACGTCAGAGGCCGAGAGGCGGTTGCGAAGAACTCTGACACCAGGGTGTGCATGGTCGATTGACCGTGACACCTACTCGAAATGATGATGATCGTCCGTAAACCAACTTTACAGGCAACAATTTTTTTTACACTAATAAATTACTCAGAAGCATTCACCATCAGGTTCAAAACTTCTATATTCTTTGTCAAACTTACAGAAAATAACCACTCAAGTAATTTTTCAGTAGATTTAACTCGTCATAAAAAACAAGCTTTTGAATTAAATCAATGAATTCTGAATAAATGGAATTTATAAGCCAAGTGACACTGAGTAGTAAATATTAGGATAGCGAAAATGATTAATCGGCTCTGGGGTAACCGCGTGATGACGAACAGAATTCATACAGCCGTTAATGATTTCATTTTGGCTAAGTATTTGTCAGGTGTAGGTAGAGTTTAAATTTCGGTAATAGATGTTACTATTTTAGATGAATTAATGAGACAAATTAAGATTTGTTTGTTAACTTTACTACTAAATAGGAGAACGAAAAACAATGTCGTATTGTGTTTACTACATTCCAAGATAACTATATGAAAACAAGAGACTTATTTACTCACTCATCATCATCATTTCGTGCAGGTGCCACGGTCAACCGACCATGCACACCCTGGTGTCAGAGTTCTTCGGAACCGCCTCTCGGCCTTGGTTCCTTTAACGACTACCAGATGGCAGCCGGGACCAGCGGCTTAACGTGGCTTCCGAAGCACGAAATCATCTTTATTATCAGACAATCAAGTGATTCAAGCCTGCAATGTCCTAACCAAACTGGAAACAACTATACAAAGTATATTTCCCGTGGGAATCACGCCTTAACCACTGGACCACGGAGGTATTTACTCACTGACTCTAAGAAATTAGCATTGTACCCTACTAATAAATAACCCATAAACTTTCGACCCTGATTGTGAACAACCCACACGCTATTTGTCTCCAAATTTACATTTTAGACATATTCCAAAGGTTTGAACTCTTATTTGCAGAAAATCATCGCAAAATCTTAATCTTCAATTTAATCGATGACTCCCGAATATGGAATTTCTAAGCCAAGATACTGAGTACTGAATTTTATTACGGTGTATCCACACTTGCCGATTTTCATTTAAATTGAGCGCAAATTTTTCAATAGCACCCACCCATAATGTAGAAAATGCTTAATTAAGGCGACACGCTAGTTTTCGAGATATTTAGACCTAAACATTTGGAAAACAGACAAACAAACACCCTGTGTACAAAAAACATTTTCTTGGATTTTTGCTCTTATCTACTATGGATACTTAATCCCTGACATGAGCAGTAAGTTAAAACAGCTGATTATCGATGTTAAAAAATATTTATTTGTATGAAAAATCTAAAACAAAAACTAGCGCATCGATTTCATAAATTTTGCTACTAAAGCATTTTTTTGACCTATGAATACCAGCCCTTGAAATATCTGCGCTTAATTTAAATGGATCATATATATATAGCACTCATTATGGCATAGGTCGCAGGAGCTGGATGCAGGCCGTTTCCAACCAGTCGTATTGGAAATCCTTGGGAGAGGCGTATGTCCAGCAGTGGAGTCTTTGCGGCTGATATGATGATGATGTGGCATATTACTTGGCTAGCTCCGTGGCGCAGCGGTCAACACGCCAGCCCGCGACACGAGAGTGCCCGGGTTCGATCCCCGGCCAGGTCAAGATGGAAAATGATCTTTTTCAGATTGGCCTGGGTCTTGGATGTGTATCTATATATGTATTTGTTTATTATTTAAATACTATTTACGCTAATATATATTTACGCCTTAACTCATTCTAAATATTCTAGTTAGCAGTGGACCTACTGCAATGTGACGATGAACTTTAGAACTGAGCTTACCAAAGCACGTGCTCCCGGATATATATTCCTATACAAAAATATAATAATTATATTTGATATTAATGTTTGTGTACGTGTAAGTGGTCAACACTTTTGTTTTAAGCTGCCCAAAGGCATCTGACGTAACTACTGCCATCATAACCTTTACTTACTTACTTACTTACTTACTATCATAACCTTTAGCAAGGAATATTTTACACTACTTGTAGGTATTAATACGAGTAGTCACGCCTTGGGTTGCTTAAAATGCGTGTTTACAACATGAAAGCCAACCTGACTATTGAACTCCTTGTCAACTTTTAAAGGGTTCCTTTTGAAAGTTGACAAGGCACTCAAAATTCGCAAACGAACGTCAGCAGAGTCAAACTCTTCAATTAATGACTTACAAATAAATGAAATATCTAAGGAAAGTGACGTCGAGTAGTGAATTTTATTAGGAGATCAAAAACGATTAATCGGTTCTGGAGAAAGCGAAAATGACACACAGAATTTAAACAGGTGACGGAGGGCAGATTTCATTTTGAGGTAGAATTTGTATTATATTTCATTATTTGAGATGACTTGATATAGAAATGTAGCTTACTCATACATTTTGTATCCTTACTAATATTATAAATGCGAAAGTGAGTTTGTTTGTTTGTTTGTTTGTTACGCTTTTACGTTGTAACTACTGAACCGATCATTATTAAATTTTGCATACACGTTATCTGGGGTACGGAGAAGGACATAGGGTACATTTTATCCCGGAAAAAAGGACTGTTCCCGAGAGATCGACATTGACGCGGGCGGAGCCGCGGGCGAAAGCTAGTTTAAAATAAAACTCACTCCGACCTTAATTATAGCATTAAATAGCGAGAAAGAGACGGACAGCTTGCTGAACAGCGGAGTATAAGTGACAGATTATTTATAATCTCCATCATCATCATTCATTTTGACTAGCTCCGTGGCGCAGCGGTCAACACGCCAGCCTGCGACACGGAGTGACCGGGTTCGATCCCCGGCCAGGTCAAGATGAAAAATGATATTTTTCAGATTGGCCTGGGTCTTGGATGTGTATCTATATATGTATTTGTTATAAAATATAGTATCGTTGAGTTAGTATCCCATAACACAAGTCTCGAACTTACTTTGGGGCTAGGTCAATCTGTGTGATTGGTCCGTATCTTCTTCTTCTTCCTCGCCTTTTCCCTATTTGGGGTCGGCTCTGTATGTCGACTCTCTCCATAATTTTCTATCCCCAACCATATCAATATTTACCCCCCATTCCCTCATATCCCCTCTGACACATTCAATCCACGTCTTTCTTGGCCTCCCTCGTCCCCCACGTCCCTCTACTTCTAAATGGGACATTCTTTTTGCCAGATGTTCGGCATCTCTCCTTTCTACATGTCCATACCATGTTAGACGTTGGCTTTTTAATTTGTCAACTACCGGTGCGACTTTCAGGCTCGCTCTTATGTACTGGTTCCGTATCTTATCTTATCCGTGATTTGTCCGTATATATTTATATTATTTATATATTTATATTTTTGTTAATGATTATGATGACTGTAAGTAATCTGTACTTGTGTACAAATTAAAGGTACTGTTCCGACCACAGAACAACAAACACATTAGAAGTGTTATCACAAGTGATTTCTACGAAAACCAGCGTCGCCTACTAACGCAACAAAATTGAGTAGAAACTCCTCCTTTGGTCAAAGTATTACTAGGACTTATCACTTTACAAGTTAGAATTGCAGGCGTCGATATTTTTCGATTTTTTTTCACGTTAATCTCACTTTTGGCCCTTTGACGATCGCGGGACAAACTACTTAAGAGATTCAAGTGAGCTGATCGAGCGCATTGTCGAGGCGCATGCCCCGACCCCTTGCCATTTCTAATATCTTTGTTGTTCTATGGTTCAAACGCAGGTGCGTCCAAATGGTGTACAACGCCTTGAGTAGAATATAAAATGATGATGTACCTATTGCATGACCAACATACAACATACCAGCTTGCTATGTTTGCTGTAGATATCTGCAGCAAACAGTCTGTAATGTATATATCTTTCTGTAATATATATAAGAGCAAAGTGAAACTCTCCTGGTATAGCAACATGTGGTACACAAACTAAACTGTTAAGCTTTGTTTGTCTAAACTTTGTCTGTGCTTTGGACTGCAACTTATGTTTGTTATCTTGAAATAATAGTAGTCATACTGAATATTATATGAGAAAAGGAAATCTCTTAATTGAAAATATTTAGTAATACTTTGTCTTCATTGATTTACCCTTTTATTTACTTAACGACCTCTGTGGCTTAGTGGTATCCCAATTGTTTTAGAATCGCAGGGTCCAGGATCCCCCGCCTGGTCACTATAGAAAACGATCTTTTTCAGAATATCTGGGTCTTGGAGTTAGTCTGTAGGAGTATGGTATATATATCTATACATATTTTTAAGTCTGAGGGCGAGGAGCTTAGTGGCGAGGGCAATCCCCCCCCCCACCCCCCACCCCCTCTCCACCAAAAGAGGAGAAACGAATAACACCACACGAAATAAACTTTAAATACCTATAAAAGAAAATATATATTTGGGATATGCAGACCAAAATGGATGGATTGCATTAATAGAGATATGGAGAAGGTGGAGTAGATGAAGGAAAAGTGGAGAGTGCTAGATAATGGAATAAGGTAAAGTATGTACTACGATGATTTACACTTATTTTGGATCAATTAGATAAGCATCATCACAGCAAAAAACTTTAAATACCTAATTATAAAAGAAGGTGGATGATTGAGAAAGAGGCAGACCAAAATTGAGGTGGATGAATTGCATAAGAGGGAGTGGATGAAGTAAATCTGAAGAGTACTGGGTAATGGAATTAGGTAAAGTAGATGATGATGATAACATTTACGTTTATTTTGAATCATTTGGGTAAGGTATCTATTTGTAAATAAATATATAAATATATACGGACAAATCACACAGATTGAGCTAGCCCCAAAGTAAGTTCGAGACTTGTGTTATGGGGTACTAACTCAACGATACTATATTTTATAACAAATACATATATAGATAAACATCCAAGACCCAGGCCAATCTAAAAAAGATCATTTTCCATCTTGACCTGGCCGGGGATCGAACCCGGTCACTCCGTGTCGCAGGGTGGCGTGTTAACCGCTGCGCCACGGAGCTAGTCTATTTGTGTATAAACCCAAATACAGATAAAGTCATGTTAGCCTGTAAAAACACGTTTACTCCAGAAATAGCAAAATGTCTCGTTTTAAAACTCAATTGTGTCGTTTCCAAAGGTCCTTACACTCAAGCACAAAAGTGTCGGATCCGGAGCCGGACCGGAAACCTCGGCTCGAGAGGTCAAATTATCGCGAACAATAAAATCGATTGAGTACGCTCAACTACGAGTATTGTCCGGTGTATCCATTTGATACGCTCGTTGGGATGGGAAAGGTTTTTCTTTTGTTGAAACTTATTCTTGAAGCTACGTTTAGGACAGTTTTGTTTAAAAAAAATCGGTGTTTTTATCCGAAAGATTATCTACACTAATTTGATCATCATCATTTCGAGTAGGTGTCACGGTCAATCGACCATGCACACCCTGGTGTCAGAGTTCTTCGGAACCGCCTCTCGGCCTCTGACGTGGTTCCTTTTTTTAACGACTACCAGATGCCAGCCGGGGCCAACGGCTTAACGTGCCTTCCGAAGCACGGGATCATCTTTATTATCAGACAATCAGGTGATTCAAGCCTGCAATGTCCTAACCAAACTGGAAACAACTAAACAAAGTATGCTTCCGGTGGGAATCGAACCCACGACCCCCGGGTCAACAGGCAAACGCCTTAACCACTGGACCACGGAGGCTGTTAAACTAACCACTAATTTGATAAAGAGTAAAGATTTGATTGTTTGTTTTAAGTTTGTTTGCATTGAACAGGCTTCGAAACTACTGAACCGATTTTATCATTAGAATTCTATCTTATCCTTGATGAAAATAGGTTATAGAATATTTAAAAAAAGTTAGAGATGCGTATGAAAACATCGACATGGTAATCCAAGGTCTGAAAAAAGTATCAAAAAAGCCAAATACCTATAACTCTCTACTCGTGCGTAGCCGGGGCGGTCCGCTAGTTAATAAATAAATATATATGGACAAATGATACAGTCTGAGAATTTAACGCGTACTGTTCTAATGTCTACTGGTATTAGGTCAAGGCTTAGATTGTGCTCTTAATAAAAATATGGTGAAAAAATTTCATGCGGAAGGGACTCGAACCAGCGACCTAGGTCTACGTACGACCTACGCTCTGCCATCTGAACTACCATATCTCACTCCCCTTATACGTAATAAGGCTTACGTACTTGTAAAATTCGCTACTACTTTTACAAGTGAGGTATTTGATGGTGGTTGTCTATAAATTTAAAATAGCTACTTAATCGGTTATTATAATTATCTAGCTTTCCCTCAAGAACATTACCTGTTTCCGGAATGATAGAGGCCTCAAACTACCTTTCATTTATTTCAAACAAAAATTTACATTTTTATTTATTAATTGATTTAAGTGCTGTTCGCTTAAACCACTCGCAGACAGACAGATAATAAATTTGGCATTCTTTGACAGGAGGAGCGCGAAGTGCGAGCGAAGTCTCTTTTTTAGCGTGGGCAAAACGTATATTATATTTATATTTTAAAATTTTTTTTTGTTTCGTAGGAATGAAAAAACAAATATAATTTTTTTGACGATTCAGATTTCGAAAATATCATGTATGTTTGTTTCTTTTTCGTGTGCGTAAGCGGCCAATACTGGTGTCAGATTTTTCAAGCTGCCTAAAGGCATCTGACATAGCTTCTCGACTGCCATCAATGTGCCGTCCGAAGCACGGAAGAGCTTATGCCACTTACGGTCACCTATCCAAGTGGCCCGGGGCTGCTCAACATGTGTAAGCGCTCATTATGCTCACGCACACTAGGCCATCGGACTCCTCATATATAAAGTAGTTGAGATGTATTTTGAAGAAACTGTACAATACTCGTCATCATCATTATCATGATGACGATTTACAAAACTAAAAATGCATAAATATTACAAAATAATAATAATTATATTTATTTCGGACATAATCCATATTATTTTAGTAATGACAGAAGTACTTAATCTAGTGTTAGTAACAGAAAACACGTATAACGCACAAAACAGAAAAAAACTGCAATTCTTACTAACAGCTAGGTTGCTACCCACTGGTCACCGGTATCTGTATATTCACCTCAGTATGAAGGCGCATCCAGTGGCCCAGTAGTGGTGAGTTCTATCTGTCAGTTAACGCGCGAAGAATTCTATTTGAGGTAGCACGTAGGTGATTTAATAGTGCCACACACCTCTTTCTTATAATTGCATAAAAGCAATCTGTATTGGCGGCAGCAAACATTGCTGACGCGCTACAAAAACGCGGTAGCCCAAACAATATGCTAAACTCAACATTGTATTGGATGCGCAAAGCGCTGTATGTGCGCCGCGAATAGTCAGCCCACAAACTGCACTGTAAAAGCTCATCCTTACTATATACTATACTATACTATACTATCCTTACTAATATTATAAATGCGAAAGTGAGTTTGTTTGTTTATTTGTTTGTTTGTTACGCTTTCACGCCGTAACTACTGAACCGATCATCATGAAATTTTGCATACAAGTTCTCTGGAGTACGGACAAGGACATAGGCTACCTTTTATCCCGGGAAAAAGTACCAATCCCGAGGGATCGACATTGACGTGGGCGGAGCCGCGGGCGAAAGCTAGTTGACGCGGGCGGAGCCGCGGGCGAAAGCTAGTAGGCTTACATGTACGATATAATCAGGAAAAGCTAGTAAATCATAGGCTCTGTCTACCAAGCAAGGGAAAAAGAGGTAATATTATGTTTGTATGTAGTACATCATATTTATAAAATTACGAACACCCTGTAAAAACCCGACTTGAGAAATGTTATTGAAGCGCGTCGAAATTGAAATTGATCGAAGTTTAAATTGAATAATCTTACGGCGAGCGAATACCGGCGCGAACAATTATTGTGAATCCGATTACACTAATGAAATCAATTTAATTAAAACAGGCAATTAAGAAATTAATTAGCTCTTTATTGTAATTACAAATGAGGAAACGTGTTGCCATGTTGTAAAATTATTAGGTCATTAATATTTTTGTGTTGAAAAATGAGTTCTCATTTATATTGCTCTGCCTCTTTAATTATTAATCATCATCATCATAATTATTAATGTATTTCTATAATGTTATAGAGGTACGATTACCAATAAATATAAAGCAATATTTGTTTGTGGGTTTGTATATTTTGTGTTTGTTTGTTATGTATAAAATAAAAAAACTACTAGACCGATATGTTATCTTCAAAAAATTAGGGGTTCTTACGAAAATCACATTAATGGAACCCAAGTTGTAAAGGTGTGGGTTGCAAAAATTATTGATGTCTCTGTCATCTCAGTGTATTCCTGGTCCTAACATCCTCCCCCAAAATGCTTGGGAACTCTAGTCCGAAAGCCGGGGGCTTTTCCAAAATCAAGCGGACGGAGTTGCGGGCACCGGCTATCTAATATCATTGACCGAGCGAGCGAAGCGAGCGAGCGAGCGAGATCTTCAATTCAAGTTGGGGCGTAAAGACATTTTTTGTATGTATGTATGTATGTATGTATGTATGTTTGTTCCACGATAACTTTAGAACCAATGCTCCAATTAAGATGAAATTTAGAATGTATATAGGTCATATAAATACAATTTTCAAGTTCGTTGGGCATCAAAATCGGTTCAGTAGTTTACGAGATATTTAAATAAATGTTAAAGAATTTCGAGAAATGAAAATTGAAAATGACGTTTAGGCTGAATATGTTACAAGATGGCGCTGAAATAAATTTTAATTTTGAAGGTTACCACAGCCGTCGCTAGGTGGCGGTATTTCGTGGAAGCATGCTTTGTCCATGCTTTGTATATTAAATTTAAATTTATTAACAAAACATGAACAATTATAAACTAGAACGGTACTTTCTCCTCTATACTTATCGAATGGTTGGCTCAGTCGCAGTACGGTAGTTACCCGATCGAAAAGATTAGATTTCGAGCCGCGCAAGAAAATTTGATTTTTCAATGATTGCAAATATTTATTTCGCTGTCTGTTCCAAGTTAAATTCCAAGTGACTTTCTTATTTTTAATTTACAACATTTCATTCCTTTAGAACAAAAAAATACCAGTCCATGAACATTCCCATAATAAATTCTTGTTAGTTCCAAATTTCTCCAACAGATGGAGTCAGAAGTCAAAAATGCGTCGGGATATTTTAATAAGATTTTATTTATCTTTATTTTTAAGTATGTATATGTTTGTTCGGTTTTAAGCCTGCAACCAAATATTAAAGCAGTTATTTACAACCAATTTAACTGCAATTTTGCATTGTACTTAACTTTATGGTGGTGGAAGATAATTGTAAAAAATCACTGATCTGATTTGAAGATGAGCTATTTAATGATGAACATCCCGTTTACAACATTTTACAGTTTCAATCCTTTCACAATAAAAGCTGGTAAAAAAACCGGCCAAGTGCAAGTCGGACTCGCGCACAAAGGTTTCCGTACCGTTATCTATAAAAACGGCAAAAAAATCATGTCTGATGCATGGGAGCCCCACTTTAATATATATTTTTTTAAATTATTGATTTTTAAAGGATATATATAACTACATATTCTATGAATATTTCAATCGTCTACCTGTTGCCGTTATCAATATAGTGCAAAAACATCACGTTTGTTGTATGGGAGCCCCCTTCAATATTTATTTTATTCTATTTTTTATTGTTTCATGTTAAGTGCCCGCCATAGGCTAGGCGGCGTGGCGGTACAAACGCGGATGGTCTAAACGCGATGGCCACTTTGGATATTTTCGTTTTTAGGAATATTCAAGGGTTATTCGAAAAAGAAAAACACATGATGGCTGCCTTATCTGTAATGCAATAATAATCAAAAGTTTCTGTACACCGAGTAAATGAGACGTGATTTGGAGGCAACTTTGCAATTTTTTTCTATCGAGAAAATTTAACGCAATCGTGTTTTTGAGTCAGATAGTTACCAGAGTTAGTCCTGAACTTTGATGCATTTTTTTTCAACTTGAGTATTTTTTTATTATTGATATTACAGACAATCATGCAAAGCAGTATGAGGTAGTACGGGCCCTTAAAGCGGCAACAGAAATAAATCATCTGCGAAAATTCCAGCTGTCTAACTATCACGGTTCATGAGATACAGCCTGGTGAGAGACGGATGGACAGACAGACAGACAGACAGACGGACAGTAGAGCGATATTAATAGGGACCCGTTTTTACCCTTTGGGTACGGAATCCTAAAAATAAATAAAAAAGTAGTGTAAGAAGAAACAAATAATTCCGCAGAACAGACACAATAAAGACAAAGAAACGGGGTTGGGGTCAGTGGGCGAGAGATAAGTACTGATGTAGAATCCAAACATACGAAAACCATATTTGGAAGGTAAAGCCGAAGCATAGAAAGAGGAATATGGGAGTGCAGCACTCTGCTAGAGAAATAAAAACAAAATTCAAATGAAAAAGGAGCTGGGGGTTTGTCCGGACAAAACAAGCCAGAAAATTGATACATATGAAAACCAAAAGTTTTATAAGTATAAAGCTCAAGCGAAGAAACGGAGGTACCTAATATGTCTATCGTGGCTAAAAAATTAAACATTGACGAGTACACATCAAAACCATATAGGTTTAGAAAGCAAAACACATATGTCTCGTTTTTAGAACCTTATTCATCATTATCATGCCGACCGAAGCTCAGTCACCCTACTACTATATACTAGGATACTAACTTCTATTCCCTGAATTATAAGTCGCGGGCCTATTTACATTTTCAAACACTCAAGACGCCTGTGGAATATTTGGTACGAAAATTATTTTTATAAAATGTCCAATGTTGTGATTCTGTTAATAACCATAGTCTTTCAGATATGACGAAACATTTACATGTATTTGTCCCTTAGTGAAATTATATTTATTTATCTGTGAGGACCTACACAAATTTTGCTCGATAGTACAACGCAGCTCTTCAGCTACACGTTACACTATCGAGAACTAAATGCCTCACAGATGTTGTATTGAAACCCGGTTTTGATTTTGTCATCCTAATTAGATGAAATTCTACTCGTACATTTAGGGATTGGAAGGGAAAAACTATTTCAACTATTCGTGCAACAGTAATAAAAAAGGGGTTTAACATTGTATGGCAGTTTATTTGTGTGGATACAAATGAATGTTAAATATTAGTACAAGAAAGTAAGGACATCGTGTTCATTGTATACTACGAAAACCATATTTGGAAGGTAAAGCCGAAGCATAGAAAGAGGAATATGGGAGTGCAGCACTCTGCTAGAGAAATAAAAACAAAATTCAAATGAAAAAGGAGCTGGGGGTTTGTCCGGACAAAACAAGCCAGAAAATTGATACATATGAAAACCAAAAGTTTTATAAGTATAAAGCTCAAGCGAAGAAACGGAGGTACCTAATATGTCTATCGTGGCTAAAAAATTAAACATTGACGAGTACACATCAAAACCATATAGGTTTAGAAAGCAAAACACATATGTCTCGTTTTTAGAACCTTGTTCATCATTATCATGCCGACCGAAGCTCAGTCACCCTACTACTATATACTAGGATACTAACTTCTATTCCCTGAATTATAAGTCGCGGGCCTATTCACATTTTCAAACACTCAAGACGCCTGTGGAATATTTGGTACGAAAATTATTTTTATAAAATGTCCAATGTTGTGATTCTGTTAATAACCATAGTCTTTCAGATATGACGAAACATTTACATTTATTTGTCCCTTAGTGAAATTATATTTATTTATCTGTGAGGACCTACACAAATTTTGCTCGATAGTACAACGCAGCTCTTCAGCTACACGTTGCACTATCGAGAACTAAATGCCTCACAGATGTTGTATTGAAACCCGGTTTTGATTTTGTCATCCTAATTAGATGAAATTCTACTCGTACATTTAGGGATTGGAAGGGAAAAACTATTTCAACTATTCGTGCAACAGTAATAAAAAAGGGGTTTAACATTGTATGGCAGTTTATTTGTGTGGATACAAATGAATGTTAAATATTAGTACAAGAAAGTAAGGACATCGTGTTCATTGTATACTAATTTGAAATAAGTCGTGGTGAGTAAAATAAAAAGAGTGCTTTTGAAGTCATCTAAACAATAGCACTATGACAACATGCTTATCAAAATCCGTATAATAGTGGCTAGCTCAGGAAAATTAAATAATCGCGAGGTCCACGTTCGCAGCGAACTACTAGTTATAGAAACACAGTATTACTTACGTTTATTCAGTCGGAATCGCCGCCTAGTTTCGATCTGTTACGAATACCATCATCAGGGTGAGTGATAGGATGGTGACACGGTGGTTTCGCTTCTCTCGAAGTACTGGCGATTCAGATTGACAAACATGAGCAAAACCGTGTTTCTATAATGTTTGTTTGCGTGTTTTTCGTGTATTTAACAGGCCAACACTGGTGTCAGATTTTTCAAGCTGCTTAAAGGCATCTGACATAGCTTAACGTATAGCTTTAGCTTAAGTATGGCTCCGGTAGTACAGCGAGTGTCATGCTCCTGCAGTGGAGACTAAAAAGACCTGATGATGATGATGATAGCGTAACGACTGCCATCAATGGTAACCGCCGGAACCATCGGCTTAACGTGTCTTCCGAAACACGGAAGAGCTTGAGAATTGTTTGTACCACTATAATTGTTTCTATAATGAATTTATCTCGCGAAAGTGTAGGAGCTAATGGTAAGGTAATATAATATATATGATGTTCTTCATAATAAACTGAAACTAGTTGGCGATTCAAACTCAATAAACGTGAGTGAAGCTGTGTTTTCATAAGGAGCTAATATGTTTGTAGTTTTGATAGTTGTCCGAATATTTTTCGGTTTAATTCTCTCCTTTTTTCTTTTAAAATTACACTGATTATAGCTACCTATAGACAATATAAACATGAAGTAAAAAAATAAAAAGATCACTAGAAAAAAATATCCGTGAGGCATGGTGGCAAGAACGCTGGCTGCGTTCACCCATTGGATAGCTATGCTAATCCGTTGGGCTAAAAAGCAGCCAGCCCTCTTATCACCGGCAGCCGACATGAGCCATGGGGCCAATCTCTTCAAAGAATCCCTTCGCGCTGGGTCCCTAAGGTCCTAAGGTCCCCACGCTTTTTTTTTTGGAAGAGCTATGTACCTAGTTCCAAGTGAGCTTACGCTACTTCACCGGGCGTTTTCCTCTCTACACCAAACGGCACAAATATATAATCCTCAGCTAAGGTTATATTTTTCCTTGCTATTAATTCTTAAAACGCCTTTCCTTTTGAAATCATTTAGTCTGATACGGGTCCTCAAATAAGCGGATCATAATGAACAGACAGGTCTAAAGAGCTCATCCGGAGTACTCCATTTTCCTGGAATCATTAGCAAAATGTCCATCAATCAGCGAAATGCTGACTGGAGGGTTATTTCCCTAGAAATTTCTATACAAAAAGAGCGTCGTAAGTAATTGAGCTGTCATTTTTACAAGACTGAGCTCATCTTGTTGATACTTGTGGCTTTTAATTACATTAAGTTGTTTGTGACATGAAATTGTTAATATCTTGTAATGAGATGCTGGAATAATATAGGCTTATAAATTAGGCTTAGTAGGAGGTGCCGTGTGGTATCGGGCAGAATAGAATAGGACCACTCCAAGATTTCCCGTGGGTGTCGTAGAAGGCGACTTAGGAAATACAAGCTAAACATATGTAGCTTTTCTGTGAGACCTCTCCAACCCGTCTGGCCAGAGTGGAGAGTGTAGGCCAAGTCCTCTGACTGCTCTGGCCAAGTATGGCTCTAGTAGTACAGAGAGGGCCATACTCCTGTAGTGGAAACTAAAAAAAGACCTGATTATGATGATATATGATTATGAGGTACAGTCAGATACTAAGATATCTGACCAGGCGCTCTACCTTTATCTTGAATTTTAATATCGTGTCTTCAGAAGCACAAAATATATTTATGCCACTTGCGGTCACCCATCCTGCGCCCGGGGTTGCTTAACATGCGTAAGCGCTAATTATGCTCACGCCTTCTCATCGGCCTCCTCCTACCTGCTCTTGGAAGGTATAGTAAAGTGTAGGTATGTTTAGACATGTGCTAGCTTAGACCGTGGACCATTTTTTTAGATATCTTCTTCTTGGTCGTTTTCCTCATGACTGAGGGTCGTGACTCGTGACCGCCATGATTTGCCCCAGCCACAAAATATTTTCAGGCTGATCTGCTCTGGGCCAAGTGAATAGCAATTTTAGATATCAGGTTTCTGATAAAACCCACCTTTTTATCTATTTATCATAGTCGTACTTGCATAACTGATAACAGTTTACACTCACAACAAGCCGCGGCTTTACGCTTGTTAAATTAATGAAATGCTATTGTTCGAAAACATTTCACGTTTGAGTCGACATCGAATGTTCTATTTAATAAAGTACAATTCATTATATATGTCAAATGGTACTTGTTTCCGTCTATGAGGAAAAAAACTTGGCTGTCTGTAAAGTCAGTTTATGGACGATAATTTTACGTGATAAGAGGAAAGAGAGATAGATGCGTCACAAGCCAAACGTTTAGGCCGATCGTGCATCTATATGGCTTGTTCCGGACTCTCGCTTGCACACAGAACGTGACACTAAACACACTTCTTTTGTGAGTGCCGCTGACGTTCATCGATTTATAAGACGTAATTACGTCAAAAAAATCAAAGAATAAACCAGCTGCTTCTCTTCATGCCACGATGGATGTAACTCTATTTAAACGTCAACGGAAACAAATAATAAAAAGGTTCTTTCTAAGTCCCGTTTATATACAGAATTATGTAAATTATGAGGAATTATGTAAAATAATTGTTCCCGCCATTTTGATTCAGTTTTTCCAAGTGACGTCAGACCTTAAAATATGGGAACTGTACTTAAAAGTTCATCATTTTCAGCCTGAAATATCCCGTCAAAGGTATACCTGAACCGAACAAAATTCCAACATTTTATTTGACGGTGTATTTACCCAGTGTATAATGTAAACAAGCGGCTTTTAAAGTCCACCAAAAAGGTGAGTATATATGTTTTATATACATATAGACAAATAGTTTGAAGAATACAGATTATAAAGCATTTGAAACTGTTGAATTTGTTACTCCGGCAGATCTTACTTCAAAAGAAAATGCTCAATTAAATTCCTCACAATTCCTTGCTCTAATAACTATCTCTCAAAGTTCATTAGCACTAATTTCAAAGTGTACAAACACCCTTACGGCGGACTTAGTCGAAGTTGCAAGTTTTACCGCTTCCTTGCAGTCGCTTCTTACTCTTTTTAATTCATATCAAACTTTGTTATTCTGGTTAGTTCAATATGGCATAAAATTATTTTAAAGACTTTATTTTATGCAACATCCGCTATTCTTATGCAAAAGTTAATTATTTGTTTTCAATCAAACTGATGAAGAATTTGATGAATAAAGAAAGAGCGTCCGTATAAAATTCTGAAATAGTTTGTTATTGGGGAGTTAATTAAAGATGGTCTGAAATGGTTCGTGTAAACCCGTACCCAGTGTTAAAGTATGAAATGATTTTAAAGTAATATATATATATATAAAGGTCAGATGCGCGAGCAGCGGCTGGACATAAGTGGAAGAATATTTAGTTCTGGTTAATAAATATGAATTCATCCCAGTCGCCGTTGAAACGGCTGGCCCGTGGTGTCAGGAAGCAAAACGCTTCATTGCAGAAATAGGGCGACGGTTGAAAGACCGAGGTTATGATCACCGCTCCGGATGGTACTGACACAAAGGATATCCATTGCTATCCAAAGAGGGAATTCCGCTAGCGTAATGGGTACCTGAGCCAGGTACAGTTCGGGGTGGCATTTTTGACTAGTCTTTTTTTTATTTTTTTTTTGTTTTGACATTATCTGTACTATTTTTAGCCGTGTTTTAGCCGTGTGGTATCCGGCAGAGTAGAATAGGACCACTCCAAGTCTTCCCGTGGATTTCGTAGAAGGCGACTTAGGAAATACAAGCTAAACAAAGCTTATAAACATCTAAGACACCTCTCCAACCCGTCTGGCCAGCGTGGAGAGTGTAGGCCAAGTCCTCTGGCTGCTCTGGCCAAGTATGGCCCTAGTAGTACAGAGAGGGTCGTGTTCCTGTAGTGGAGACTAAAAAGGACATGATGATGATGATGATGATGATGTACTATTTTTATTTTTATTCATGGATAAATTATTTGAATTTTAAAGTTATTGGGGAGTCAATTAAAGATGGTCTGAAGTGGTTCGTATAAACTCGTACCCGGTGTAGACCCGCGGTCGCTATCGTCAGAATGCACTGCTGGACAAAGGCTCCCAAGGATACTTTATTCCATAGGAGGATATTCACACTACGCTTGGCAGGTCGGCTGGCGAGCGCAGTGACGTTGCTACCCATTCAGAGCATTTTTATCCTCGGTAAGGATAGAAATTTGTTGAATTTGAGAAGGGAATGAAGGTATTGGGATTTTACTCACTTAGATAAATAGGGAAAAAACAAGAAGCAGCTCGGGAGGCCATTCGCGCGTACCCGATATCATGCAACCACCGGCCCAACCGTTGAGTCGAAATCCCATTTTTTTTTTTTTTTAACCTGTGGAAAGACTCACGTCTCGTCTATCCGGCCACGGGAAGCCGGACAGGTATGTGGGACTCGAACCCACTATAACCACACGGTGTCATTATCCAATCCGCATAATTCCGGGGCCGTGTGCTTCCTAATGCTCCACAGCCCAAGCGCGGCGGCTGCTAATTCGCAGCCCCATCCAGCTCCGGTACCCTCTCCATTGAGAGGGATAGGAGCGGCCCTCAGCCAGCCAATCTGACCCTAAAGGTGAGTCGACACCCCTGAACTAACCCGCGGTCGGTGTATTTTTGTTTTGCAATCTTAACTTACACACTTCCGTGTATCTGAATCAAAGGAAGCGTATTTGTAAAGTGTAAAGTGCTAATAGGCAGATCTCAATACAAAGCCGACTTTACGCCTACCTTTGGAATTTAGTGCTCACTTCATATTAGGTACATTATATTTCAAAGTTTTTAACGGGACTCTCCCATACACAATGATACTTATACAGGGTTTTTGATGGATTGCACGAATCCATTAAAAGGCATAACATAGCTTAGTATTCACTACATTTAACTTACTGTTACAAAACACTAACATAACATAAAATTGATACAAAAGTACATCTAGTACATGTATGTAAAGGACGAAACTTTATGAAAACTCCCTGATAAAGCGACGGGTCGTGCATTAAAATTTTACGACGAAACTTCGGCGATAATCATTTTTCAAAGGTCGGAGCGACTTGCCGACAATGTTTTCGGGTAATTTCATTTTGAAAAGTCACTGAACCAAAGGCTTCTTAACCAATGTGTATTAATAAAGTATACTTAAAAGTTTGTAGTCTGTCTCATCGAACTGGATCAGTAAGGACATTTCTGAAGATAGAGAAAAATGGTCAAAGATAACGTGACACCGATTTTTGAGTTAATTATGACAAAATCCGTAAATTTTTAAAATACGCCATATTCTGTCCAGGAAATTGACATTGGAGATTAAAAAAAAATATTTGATAGGTGCAAATTTTTTCTACAATTTTCATGTTCAGATGAGCATTAAATTATTGTTTGATACATTGTATGGAAAAAATTGAAGAAATTGCTGTTTTTCATCGTTATAAAGCAAAATCGTTATGACGCTCTGAACATCATTGTACTTAAATAACACATTTGTGTTTTAAATTAGTTAATATACTGCATTTTCTATAAATTTTAGATATAATGTTTATGGAATAATAAGGAAACATTAAACCTTATAATCCGCCCTTTTAATTTTTGTATTAAAATAAGTTCCCAAAGAAGATTTTTTTTTTAATCTACAGTATTCATATCCCGGTCCACGAATGGCGTTTTTTGAAAATGGAATGCAGTTATTATTTACTCAAAACTAGGTGTGTTCTTTTGACTAATTTTACGGCTCAGTTCGATGAAATACCCTGTATATTTCTGAGACCCTGTTATTTTTTTGTTTTTATGCGCTTGACATCACCGGGCGGCAATTGTGAAAGAAATCGAACGGTTTTACCAAAACTGATTGGTGGGATCGGACGGATTCACTTCTGTGTACAAATGAGGTGATTTGAGATTATAGTTCGTATTTTTAATTAGCCAACACGAATTCCAGATTTACCAAGTTGCCTGATATACCTTCACGACTGCCTTTTAATGATAATAGCCAGAATTAACGGCTAAACGTGCCTTCCGAAGCAAGCAGATACTCGACCGAGAATAGCCACCGATATCCTTGTAGAAATACAGTCTGAAAATAAAATAAAACTTCATCCTGGCATTTAAGATCACAAAAAATCCGCGTAAATGCCATAATTGAAAAACCATTCTTCTTTCTTGTAAGGTAGAAATACAATTACATCAATGAATACCATTTGAATGCGCCAACAATTCTTGCACGTTCTTCCGATAAATTCTTTTCTAATGTTTTAATGTAATTTTATTTCAAAGACGTGATTACACTTTTTCTTATTCGCTCACAAAATATTAAGATTGCAGCAATAACGTTTTAACCAGAATGCTCTTTTTTTGCACGTTCCAAAGACCAGGGTTTTTTTTAAAACAATCCTACGAACTTTTATGTTGTAGCCGTGTGCTTTCCGGTAGAGTAGAATAGGACCACTCCAAGTCTTCCCATGGATGTCGTAAAAGCCGCCTTAGGAAATACTTGACAAAGATCATCAATGAGCGCTCTCCAACCCGTCTGGCCAGCGAGGAGAGTGTAGGCCAAATCCTCTGTCTGCTCCGGCCAAGTTTAGCTCTTGTAGTACAGAGAGGGTCAAGCTCCTTCAGTGGAGACTAAAAAGACCTGATGATGTAGTGTTGAAAATACGGAATACAGAGCGGGAGTACAGTTAAGTACCTTACATTACCTATACCTTACCTACAGCATTTATAACTTGTATGCTGAATTCTAATTCATGAGTGTTGTCAGTTAATCCGTAGTTATTTTAATTAAACGCAAGTGTGCTAGCCAATGTGGTTGTGTCAATATGATAATTTTTTTTCCTAGCATCTTGGTGTTGTGTATCTATTTTGAAATTTATCGAGGTCGTCCCTCCATCTCCTTCTTGGTCTGCCTCATAATAAAAAAATAGGGACAAAACTAATCGAGACACAATAACTTGTGAACTTGTGTCGGTGTACTGACTTAACGACTATATTTTACAATAAGTACTTATATAGATAAACATCCAAAACCAGAGTCAATTTGAAAAAGATCGTTCTCCATCTTAGCCTAACTCTACTATTGCTTATTGTTTGTAAAGACCCAAGAAGACCAAAGCCTTAAATTTTAATAAAGTGCTTCAATCGTTTATTTTATTCATGTTAAGCAACGCCGTTGCAGTCCCCACTGGGATGGATGGCCGCAAGTGGCATAAAAATATATCTAGCTCCTCTGTGCTTCGGCTTAAGTCGTTGGTCCCGGCTATCATCATTGATGGCAGTCGTGAAGCTATGATAGATCCCTATAGGCAGCTTGAAAAATCTAACACCAGTGTTGGCCACTTACACACGGAAAACAAACATTCATTTTGCATTTTGTCTATAATTACTAAATCATACGAGTATAAGAGTCATAATATAAGAGATTTCAACTCACACAAACAACTACTGTTTATGTAAAAAATTGCCACCGTGGTCCAGTGGTTAAGGCGTTTGCCTGTAGACCCGTGGGTCGTGAGTTCGATTCCCACGGGAAGCATACTTTGCTTCCAGTTTGGTTAGGACATTGCAGGCTTGAATCACCTGATTGTCTGATAATGAAGATGATTCCGTGCCTCGGAAGGCACGTTAAGCCGTTGGTCCCGGCTGCCACCTGGTAGTCGTTAAAGGAACCACGTCAGAGGCCAAGAGGCGGTTCCGAAGAACTCTGACACCAGGGTGTGTATGGTCGATTGACCGTGACACCTACTCGAAATGATGATGATGAATGTGTTAGTTAGGTACATTACGAGTATTAATCATCATTATCATCATCAGGTCCTTTTTAGTCTCCACTACAGGAGCACGACGTGTACTACTAGGGCCATACTTGGCCAAAGCAGTCAGAGGATTTGGCCTAATACAAGTTATTTAAACTGTGGCCTTACATGTATACTATTAACCTTTGTGCCTCTTGGCCTGAAGCCAGATTGTTTACTTAATGTTTTCAGCAATTGTTCCAAACAATATTTGTAAAACAATTAAAGTGCTTGTAATTTCGAGACAAAAAGATCTTTGTTTTGAAATAGCTTTTTCTTTCTGTAATTGGGCATTGTTCTCCTACTTTGAATCAAATTAGAAATATCTGTTTATATTTTCTTAATTATTTGTTTTAATGTTGCTTGCAATATTATTCAGTTCCATTTAGAAATAAAGCTGGGCAATAAGTTTAACATTTGTTTGAAGTACAATCTCATATATTGTATTTATGATAAATAATATGAATCTACTTTATCTAATTTTGAATCAATTCGTACGAAATACGCACATTGCATTTAAAAAAAATAGGTACTTATTTAAACACTTAAATAGGTTAATAATTAATATACATGAGGAAATTTTGATCGTTCCGGACCCTTAAAGGGGTTCGGACCGTCGATATGAACAACTTTTCCTATGGGACCAATGCTGGGAACTAAAAAAAATTGGCCTCACGGTCAATTTGAACGGGAACGTCAAAAAAAAAATGTTGAGTTTCCTGCATTGGTCCCATAGTAAAAGTTGTTCATATCAACGGCTGAATCACCCCTTTCAGTCCAGAACGATCAAAATTTCACCATGTTTTGCGACAATATAGGATAATAAAAAAACACTGTATAAAGATTGTAATAAAAAGTTTACTTAAAAATAATCACCATAATATGGTTATTATTGTGTAGCCAGCTGCTTTTCTTCTCGCACAAGCCGTAGAAGCCGGTTGAGGGAATGGACGAAAATAAGGAATTATGACAATACGCGTTGCGGCTAGCAACCCATCATTATTTTGATTTCGTCTTCCACCTATAGGTACTACGCCCGCTAATAGGTACGCTTAATGTGGCCCTTGGGTCTTATGGCCCTAAGCTCTGTCTAACCTATCAGGGATATTGTGATTATTTTTTAAATATTTGTGCAGATACTAATTTTTTTCTAATATATACCTTCTATAATATTAGCTTTTCCCGCGAATTCGCATAGAAGTCAAAAAATTTACCAAGGACTCACGTTGTCCCATACAAACCTTGCCCACCTTTTTCACCTCCTTAGGGAAAAGAATTTCGATAATTTCTCTCAGCGATGGTCCCATAGGAAAAGTTGTTCATTTTGACGGGCTAAGTCGCCCCTTCACGGGAACGTCGTTAGTTATGTTACACGCTGTATATTATTACAATGGAGTCCAGAACCTTCACACTATTTTCAGCGCCGTAAAATATTTCTAGGTTAAAAACTACACTACTCACAGTGCAGTACTCATGACGCTTGACACGTTTCACTTTCTCGCAGCGGTGTGGAAAGGGCCATGATACATTACAGCGGTAATTCCAGTTACGCATATTTTTGACGACATAACGTCTTATAAACCGATGAACGCCGGCTGCACGCACGAAACAGTGTCACGTTCGTTGTGCAAACTAGAGAGCGGAACAAACGACAGAGAGGCAGCTCCGTGGCGCAGTGGTTAACACGCCAGCCTGCGACACGGGTGCCCGGGTTCGATCCCCGGCCAGGTCAAGATGGAAAATAATCTTTTTCAGATTGGCCTGGGTCTTGGATGTGTATCTATATATGTATTTGTTATATAATACAGTATCGTTGAGTTAGTACCCCATAAAACACAAGTCTCGAACTTACTTTGGGGCTAGCTCAATTTGTGTGATTTGTCCGTATATATTTTAAAAATAAAAAAAGAGGTACTATGACGCATCTATCTCTCTTCCGCTGTTACCACGTTAAATTACCGTCAGTAAACCGACTTTACAGACAAGCAACTTTTTTGTGAATTTTTACAAACTATGATTATTTAAGACATTTTTATGTACTTCCCAAAGCATGTTCTCGAAACGTAAAGATTGGAATAATTTTCACTTGGGCACAGACAAAAACTGGACTGCGCCTTGCTCCAAAACCACAAGGATAAAAGCGGACTGATAGCCACTTTATACGAGATGAAAAAATATAAATTTACAGTTTATTATCTTGAGAGACAGATTTCTAATTTAGTTAAACAAAGTGTAATACGAAGTTACCAAGATAATGTTATCAAGCACTTTTGGTAGGCACGCAGGTTACCAGGTGCTTCGACTTCGTAACTACCACCAGAACTGTCTTACTCCCCGTGTTGGTATCGATACTATACCTACGCGCGGCGACACCTTCGAAGGGGAAAACCGGAAAACCAAACAAATCCGGTAGAAACGACCTGCGTTTGGTCATATGTGTTCACCGACTTCAACGAATTATGGGTCGTTTGGTCGAAGCTATAAGTATCAAATTGGCTTGCTGTAGGTATTTAAACTAAAAAGTGCTGCGTTTTCACGCGAGCTAATTATTTAGCTCGCGTGAAGACGCAGCACTGACGGTGTTATCACCGTATCGTTAACTACATTGAGTTGATATTTTGTTGAATACCTTTGCAGAGTGCGAATTCTGTACTTACTCGTAAGTACTAGTAGGTACTTATTCTGTGCTACCACTAATATTTATTTGTGTCGGCAGTTCCCAAAATTGTACGAAGCTTTATTGGGGACGAATTTTTTTTGTCAAAATTGTACAAAGCTTTATTGGGGAAAAATTTCGAATGACACGGTAAAAGGGTGACTTTTACCGTGTCATTCGAAACGTACGTTTCCTCGTCTGCTATGTGAAAGTTTCCTAAAAATGAAACAGCACTTTTCATACGAGTAAAGCAACGCTTTTTATTTTAAATACGGTTTTACGGCCTTTGAGAAGGTCAAGCACCGTTTTTAATATGAAATCGCACTTTTGTGATTTTTTCTCTTTATTTTTCGTTTGTAAAACGTTTTGAATGTAGCGTAGGAGTGAAAAATAATTAGGATGCGAAAGGGTCCCGCAGAAAGGAGTATTTTTGTATAGAATTAATTTTAGAACGGGTTTTGTGTTTATATAATTATACTTTGGGGAGGCCTATGTAAAGGGTTAGTGTACCCTTGCCTGTAATGATGAGTGGAATAATTATAACGACTCTGGTTATGGGTACCTAAGTATGGTTCTTTTCTTTTTCAAGCCATATAGCTGACACTACTTGTTACAATGTACGCGTGGTGTGGTATTTTTATCTATCTAATTATCATATCTAGATACTGATTTTCATATTATGTCTATAACATTTTCTCACCTTTTTATTTTAAAGAGACTTTTTTGTCATCTAAACCAAAAATAATAAGAATTAGTTGTAAATTGCTGGCCAAGTATAGCTCAAGTGCGGTATGGCAAATATGGCTCATAGACTAGCTCCGTGGCGCAGCGGTCAACACGCCAGCCTGCGACACGGAGTGACCGGGTTCGATCCCCGGCCAGGTCAAGATGGAAAATGATCTTTTTTAGATTGGTCTGGGTCTTGGATGTGTATCTATATATGTATTTGTTATAAAATATAGTATCGTTGAGTTAGTATCCCATAACACAAGTCTCGAACTTACTTTGGGGCTAGCTCAATCTGTGTGATTTGTCCGTATATATTTATTTATTTATGTAGTACAGAAAAGGTCATACTCCTGCAGTGGATACTAAAAAGACCTCATGATGATGATGCTTTTAAAGATTTTTTTTAATAGCACACCTTTCCTCATAAACTGAGGGTAGGTATTGGATTTTAATGAACTATCCATCGGTAACGTGTAAAGGTACCTACTAAAACTGTTGGAAAGGCTTTTTACCTTTACCACTTCAATAGCGATCCATTTTTTTATTCAATAGACAATGTCATACCTTACTAATTATAAACAAGAAGTTGTGCTTGTTGAAAGTACTTACGTGGTGCATTTTCCAGCGCTGACGGCCGCTAACTGCAGCGCTATCATAAGCGCTACGGCAGCCATCTTATGCTGATGTTGTCAATACATCACATGCAAGACCTGTAAAGAAAACAGAATATCATAAATAATTATAAACTTTTAAACAAGATTTAAAAGGAGAATGGCTGTTGCCTATTATAGACATTATGGACACAACCTTTATTATCCTTACTAATATTATAAATGCGAAAGGAGAGTTTGTTTGTTACGCTTTCACGCCGTAACTACTGAACCGATCATCATGAAATTTTGCATACAAGTTCTCTGGAGTACGGAGAAGGACATAGGCTACCTTTTATCCCGGGAAAAAGTACTATTCCCGAAGGATCGACATATTTTTATATATTTCACATATGGGCAAGATACAAAGAAAGGGGTATGAAAGGATATAGTATCAAAAGTATAAAAAAAGAAGATTTTACTTTCGATTTAAAACTGGCTAGCGTTTGAGCACACTGGATAAAGAGTGGTAGTGAGTTTCAATGACGAACGGCTCGAACATTGAAAGAACGGACGTAGCATTCAGTGGAGTGTTGTAGAATTTTCAAGTGCAGGTTCTTAGCATTGCGAAGAGTTGTAGTAACTAATTCCCTCCCCAGAAAATCCCTTTTACACTTATATTTCTTACAATCTAATAATATATGCTGCACATCTAATACTCCACATACCACAGTTAGGTATATCAGATTTCTTCATGAGAAATTTTAACTTGTTGATGTTTAATGTCCTGCCGGCCTATATGCTAACTCAGTGTACAACGTTTTGATAGTCAGTTCAAAATACATTGTACTGCGTTTTATATATCTTAACCCTTTACCTACGGGTGTCATCTACAGTCGATTTGAGAAAATCGTGTCCTGCCGGTTTATTTGCTAACTCATTGTACAACGTTTCGATAATCAGTTCAAAATACATTACTGTGTTTTATATATCTTATATAAAAAAAATCATATGAAAGCCACAATGTATTTTGAAGAACGAAGCCTAAAAGCTAGTTTAACAAAGCTTTCACCGAGTTTTACGTTGCTAAATCAGAAATCAGGGCATTTGAAGAGGTTGCTTCTGTAAAGTTTTAAACCAAATTTCTTTTTTTAGCGATCTGCAATTATTTCTTTGTTTCCACGAAGCATATATGCTATCTACAAATTTTTATAACGTTTTTAACCTTATATAAAATAAGAAAGCAAATATAGACTGATGCATAATTCAAGATGCATAATTGTTTCATTTCAATCAAAATGAAAATTTTCTTAATGTTTCATATTAAATCATAGTGCAATACATTTCTGTAAAATACATATATCATATAGTTAGAGGTATATATACAATTTAAATTTAAAATAACTAATGCTACAACTAAACATAAATAAAATGGATGAAAATAAGTGTTAGATCATTTTAATGTCGCGCCGATCAGCCTCCGTGGTCCAGTGGTTAAGGCGTTTGCCTGTTGACCCGGGGGTCGTGGGTTCGATTCCCACCGGAAGCATACTTTGTTTAGTTGTTTCCAGTTTGGTTAGGACATTGCAGGCTTGAATCACCTGATTGTCTGATAATAAAGATGATTCCGTGCTTCGGAAGGCACGTTAAGCCGTTGGTCCCGGCTGCCATCTGGTAGTCGTTAAAGGAACCACGTCAGAGGCCGAGAGGCGGTTCCAAAGAACTCTGACACCAGGGTGTGCATGGTCGATTGACTGTGACACCCACTCGAAATGATGATGATGATGAATGTCGCTTTCTTTCAAGTCTATATTCTCATTGCCCAATAAACCTATATGTCCTAAATAAAGTTCTAAAAATCAGCTGAAGCTCGGACCTTATATTATTTCTCTGCGAGATCTCAGTACGTGCTGCGCGTTCTAAACGCGCTGTAAAAGGAAAGAAATGTATTGTCATACATAAAAGATAGCGCTCTCCCAATTTACTGCCACTGTGGCTGCTTCTAATGATAATAAGGACAGTGTAGCGATTACTCTAGCATGTGAACTATTTCTTGTTAGGAAAGGGGAATGTGAGATAAATCTTCATCTTTGGTACACTATATCTATTACTCAGATTATTTTGTAGACCAATAATTACCTTCTTCTTTTCTTTAAAACACGTTTTGTCACGCGTTATATATATATATGCTTACATACCAATATGGTAAGTTTCCCATATTGGTATGTTAGTATGTACATGGTGAAATTTTGATCGTTTTGACCCTTAAAGGGGTGACTCAGACCATCAATATGAACAACTTTCTCGATGGGACCAACGCTAGGAACTCAAAAAAAAATTGAAATTTCCAAAAGAGTTCCGCCGCCCGGCCAGTTTGTATGGAAATGTCGTTTTTTTTTTGAGTTCCCAGCATTGTTCCCATAGGAAAAGTTGTTCATTTTGATGGTCTGAGTCACCTCTTTAAGGGTCCAAAACGATAAAAACTCCACCATGTATACTATGTGTAACAAAATGAGGAGTAAGTATTGTTACCCGTCATTTTGAGCTTTATATACCAACTAGCTTGCGCCCACGGCTCCGCTCGCGTCAATGTCGATTCCTCGGGAACCGTATTTTATCCCGGGATAAAAGGTAGCCTATGTCCTTCTTCGCACTCCAGAGACCTTGTATGCAAAATTTCATGATGATCGATTCAGTAGTTACGGCGTGAAAGCGTAACAAACAAACATACAAACAAACTCACTTTCGCATTTATAATATTAGTAAGGACTAGCTTGCGCCCGCGGCTCCGCTCGCGTCAATGTCGATTCCTCGGGAATAGTACTTTTTCACGGGATAAAAGGTAGCCTATGTCCTTCTCCGCACTCCAGAGAACTTGTATGCAAAATTTCATGATGATCGGTTCAGTAGTTACGGCGTGAAAGCGTAACAAACAAACAAACTCACTTTCGCATTAATAAAGGATATGGTATGAGATTTACATACCAATATGGTAAGCTTCCCATATTGGTATGTAAGTATACAACTTGTGACAAAATACCCCTAATTTTATCACAAGTTGTTTATATGCTTACATACCAATATGGGAAGCTTACCATATTGGTATGTAAATATCATACCGTATTGGTATAAAAAAACTCAATATGAGAGGTAACAATACATAAGGAATATGATTAACCCATGATATAATAACTTTTCCTAGGGTACATACATGGAAAGAAGTTATAAATATATAAATATATACCGACAAATCACACAGATTGAGCTAGCCCCAAAGTAAGTTCGAGACTTGTGTTATGGAATACTAACTCAACGATACTATATTTTTTAACAAATACATATATAGATACACATCCAAGACCCACGCCAATCTGAAAAAGATCATTTTCCATCTTGACCTGGCCGGGGATCGAACCCGGTCACTCCGTGTCGCAGGCTGGCGAGTTGACCGGTGCGCCACGGAGCTAGTCAATATAGTTAAAAATAATACGGCATAGTTAAAAATAAATCCCGTTAAAAGTTGCTCATTTTGTATGGAAGATGGATCTTGGTGCTAGCTGACGACACAATTGTATTGTATGAATTCGCACATGATAAAAACTAGGCAGTCACAAATGACAAAAGTCCTCCTCGGAGTAATTGGTCCAATATTAGAGACTAGTCATGACCTCGAAGTAGTATTTTAGCTCGATTGGCCCGTCTGATGGATTGCCCTATCTGCCTCACCTTTTGTATTATAGAGGACTTGGTTGAGACAAATGACCGTGCCGTGGATTTGGCCAAGTTCTGGTCAATACTAGTGAAAAGAATAACCATTTTGGATGCGTAATTTTTAGGGTTTCGTACCCAAAAGGTAAAAACGGGACCCTAATAGTTGGCTGTATCTCATGAACCGTGATAGTTATACAGTTGAAAATTTCACAGATGATGTATTTCTGTTGCCGCTATAACAACAAATACTAAAAACTATAATAAAATAAATATTTAAGGGGGCTCACATACAACAAACGTGTTTTATTTTTAGCTTGTTTTTGCTCGATATTGATATCGGCAACATGTAAACGCTTGAAATATTCACAGAATATAAAGTTTTATATTCACTTTAAAAATAAATAATTTGATAAAAATAAAATTAATAATAAAGGGGGGCTTCTATATAACAGACATGATTTTTGGCGTTTTTATAGATAACGGTACTACGGTAACGGTAATTTTGACTCGAGCAGAAGAAGAAGCTTAAATGTCAAACACAGAATATGTTGATTTTACACTTAAAAATAAGCGCTCTACGGCAATCCTTTAACCATTTAAACCCATATGGCATCTTAAGATGCTATCGATATATCTACAGAATAATATATCATAAGCAGACAGGTACAACTTAACTCTTATTAAATTAATAATAAAATATGTTGTTAAAATTCCACGCGAGCAGCGTTGAACCCTTCCTTAGGTCTATTCGTATTCGTATTCCAAAAAAGCATTGTATTTGCAAAATAAATACTTATAAAATAGTAACAATTCACTTGAAATTTATATAGATGTGTTGGATTTAAAGTTGGCGGCGCAATTTCCGGTTTATAAGGAAATGCCGTGAACTGAGCATACAAATAGCGTACATGGATAGTCTACGAAATTATACACTAGCTTTTGCATGCGACTCCACCCGCATATATATCAATCCCTTGAGAACAGTATTATGGGAAAAAAATACTCTATGTTTTACTCGATTTAGAAGTTAAAGCGTTAAATACTAACAAGCAAACAAACTTTCGCATTTATAATGTTAGTATGGATAGGATTATGTTTACAATAGAAGACAAGTGGTCAGCCCTAAACGTGGGTGTAACTCGAATCCATGCTACTGTTAAAATCCTTACTAATATTATAAATGCGAAAGTGAGTTTGTTTGTTTGTTTGTTTGTTACGCTTTCACGCCGTAACTACTGAGCCGATCATCATGAAATTTTGCACACAACTTCTCTGGAGTACGGAGAAGGACATAGGCTACCTTTTATCCCAGGAAAAGTATTATTCCCGAGGGATCGACATTAACGCGGGCGTGGCCGCGGGCGAAAGCTAGTCATCTATAAAGATGTAATGGTCATTAACTAAAAAAACATATTAAAAGAAGCTTTAAGTTAAAAAAATTCAAATTGCGTGTAAAAGCTGAACATGACTTTAGCATCTTATGAACTGAGGCTCAATCCTTATAGGGATTATGACATTAGTGGTTAAAATACATAATCCCGCGCAGGCCGTAGATACCGACCAAGGGAATGGGCACTGATCTAAGGAATCATAAATAAGAATAGGCGGTGCGGCTAGCAACCCATCAATATTTCAATTCCGTATTCTCATTTCCGTATATATGTATAATATATTTTTAAGCCCATCAACATGCTTAACGTGGCCTTTCGATGTTATGGTCTTAGGCTCTGTCTACCCGTAAGGGATAAAGACGTGATACTATGTATGTATGTAAAATACATAATCTATTATAAGTTTACCTAAAAAAAACTAAACATCTTGTAAAATGACGGGTCTAACACCGGACGAACACATGGAAGGGTCTAACACCGAGCTTTATACAACTTCACTTGAAAGTTGGATATAAAAATGTTCAACTTAAAGTTGGCGGCGCAATATCCGGCTTGTAAGGAAATGCCGTGAACTGAACACTCAAATAGTAAACATGGATAGTCTCCAATATTATACGAGTGGCGTGGTTGTGGTACGTGTGAAAGCGCCCTTAAAGTCATCAAAAACGTCATATTCATTTGAAATCGGGATTGCCGTATACATGTTGAATAATTTTTTGATGATATTATTTCATTTTTGATATTTATGCCTAATTATTCTTAAATTAAGTACTATTCAATATTAATTTTTTTTCATTTTTTTTCTTTATTATGGACTAATAGTTGTCTGAAAATAAATATATTTTTTTTATTATACATATAATAGGTATTTATCTCATGTTAGTTTCAATGATATAATATTCATGTTACTTTAAGAGAACTTAGAAACGCACAATGGTTTCTGATGTATTCGCGATTGTTACACATTTAAATAAAATCACTTTAATACCTTCAGACACCGTGAGCCAATACTGCGTACATCCGGAACGTTATCAATAAATATTGTAGGCGGTAGTTTTGTATAGTTCTTATAACACAAAGACAAATCTCAACTTAGTTTACCTGCGACCATAAAAACTGTAAAGTTTCCGAGACGTTAGGTGTAAAAATAATGTAATATACGCGATAATACCGTAATAAAGTGATTTTATTAAAACTTAGAAACTCACGTTGCGTCTTGTGATAATCCCTGAAGGATTTTTCGTCAAATTTATTTTCTGTGTTCGCTACTAGGTCAGCCAACACAGCTGTAAAGCCATTTTATGTATCATAAATACGGATCCAATTTAAGTGCCTCAGTCGTAGCGGGAGTAATCGAAACGCTGTTCTCATATGAGCCGGTTTATTTACTTAGTAATAATGTTTTAACTGGCTGGGGACGTCTTATTGGTGCTGTAAATGTGCTTTGATGGAAAGGATTTTTAGTGGAAAGAATAAAATTTTATAAACGCCTTAACAGTTTGCCGATGCGTATATTTGCAAAGTCATATTCAAGCGTTACAGTTACAACACTTTTTCACTTGGCCGATTTTTGCTAATACCATGTGTATTAGCAAAAATCGGCCAAGTGAAAATCGGACTCGCACACGAAGGGTTCGGTATCAGTATCCTTATCCTTCCTTACTAATATTATAAATGTGAAAGTGAGTTTGTTTATTTGTTTGTTACGCTTTCACGCCGTAACTACTGAACCGACCATTATGAAATTTTGCATACAAGTTCTCTGGAGTACGGAGAAGGACATAGGCTACCTTTTATCCCGGGAAAAAGTACTATTCCCGAGGGATCGACATTGACGCGGGCGGATGCGCGGGCGGAGCCGCGGGCGAAAGCTAGTCTAAAATTATTAAAAATATTTTTATTATATGAAAAAAATTATGCTTTCCTCAGTTTTCCTTTATATAAGACGTTGCTTCGTACCCAATTTCAAGTATTCAAGTTTAAGATAGCACTGTGAAATAAGGAGAACAAGATCGACAGCCGTCTATCATAAATTTTATGGGTGCGTATTGATTGATATAATAACAAATTATATATTTTCATTTCAATAAAGTTCATAAGATATAATGTTAACTTGACATAATCATTACTGATTATATTCATATAAGCTATAACATTCATAAAATTTTCAATTCGAAAAGCATAAACTCATTTTTTATAACGTTTATGAATACTAAATATCACCTGTTATACAACTCATGCAGTATACCTTCCAAAATGTATACCATTCAAAAAGTATAGTATTTAAAATAAATATGAATCAAGATCGAAGAATATATAACAGAGAAAATATACCAGCTAATTAGTATAGACCCATGTCTATTTTGCGAATTTGAATTATTTCAGTAACACCTACGAAATAAGTCAAATTCGCGCAAACTCATAAACTTCATTTTCTTGTAAAAAAATCGGAGTAGCCAGCAAAAGGTGCATCATTCAAACAGACTATCGATTAACTAATAATAGGTAATCGATTTTATCAGTAAAGCAAACGGAAAGTATCACAAGAAGTTACTAACTTCGTAGGATTACAAAAATCTATAACAAACAAAAGAACTTATTACAATATTTTATTGCATGTAAATATTAGGACAAAGTATAAAATAAATAAAAAAATTGTGATACATACAAAATGCGCACGCATTTTGTATGTATCACAATTTTTTTTAAAGTACAAATATAACTTTTACAATATTTTATTATATGTTAATATTAGGACAAAGTTAGAAATAAATTTAAAAAATCGTGATACATACAAAATGCGCGCGCATTTTGTATGTATCACAATTTTTCTAAGTATTTTTTTAGTATACCTATTTTTCTTATTTTTTTTAACTTATAATAGAGACTATAGCTCTAAGAAATTCACACTCGTAATATTTAGATTTTCGTTTTAATATATTGTTATCTTTTTCTTGTCTTATTAATAGTTTTTTGCGTTTACGAGATCGTCAGGTTGTTATTTTCGGCTAGGCGTTCTATAAAAATAAATAAGATAATTTATTAAACGGTTTCAAAAAAAGAGGAGGTTATCAATTCGACGGTATGTCTTTTTTTATGTGTGTTTGTTACACGATATCTTCGCCAATTGTGAACCGATTTTGATATTTCTTTTTTATTTAAAAGCCTTTAGTACCAAGTTAATCCCATTTTAATTTGGTGAAAATATAATGAGATTGAGATTTTTTTTTAATTTAATTATTAGGTATATATTGAGAATCTTCTACCAATTAATTCGTATAACCAATGATTATTATCCGAACTAATATGTATATATTAAGTTTATTATACATAACAACTAATCGATGTTTTAAAGTTTATAATAATAAAACGGTATAATAATAGTTTGATATGTTGAATGATTGTTATAATTAAAGATTTTAGTTTTTTTAAAGTTATTTCTTTCGATTTTTATCTTACCTGATAATTATACTAATCAAAATTATATGTTTCGTTGATATTTATCTTAAATTATATATATTTTGTGTTTATATGTTATATTACTTACCCAAATTTTATTATTTTAAATCCATTTATTATCCTTCAGAATTTACAATGTAACAAGAAACAGATACTCGCAACACGATATCTTAATTCAAAACGTAATTAGCGACTTTAATGAGGATATCACGCGTGATCTCTTTGTTATGTTAATAACATTTAAGGGTTATGTTTTGAATTTTGAAAGAAGATGAGCTTCACTGATATATAATATATTAATTTTATTATGAAGCCATTTCCAAACACGCAATATTTCTCGCTAAATATGATAAATTTCAGCGCTTTCGCCTCCAGAGCAACTTTCATCAGGAAGCGATCTCCCTGAGCGGTTTGAGTCCTGGTAGAGCCACGCTACCAGCAAAATTAATTGCTAGTAGCATGAATGGACCGGCTCGTCCGGAAAAGTACCACACTCTCACAGAAAATCGACGTTTGAGTAGAAGCTTTACCGCTTCTTTGCTTCGTTCGGTGAGTGAGAGAGCCGGAGGCCCATCCTTCCCCCTCCCCTTCCCATTTTCCTTCCCCCAACTCCTTGAAAGGCTGACAACTTGTCACACCCTGATGTTGCAGTTGTCTATGGTCAGCGGTGATTACTTACCATCAGGTGACCCGCTTGCTCGTTTGCCGTCCTATATCATAAAAAAGTGTGAGGAGATGCCAATAAAGTCGGATTAAGTGGGATTTCTCCAACAATAACTATTATGGATGCGGTGTCACGCAATCTGTGACTCACCTCAAAACGTATTAACTGGACAATTTGGACAAAGTGAAGAGAGTGAAGATAAAAGAGTCGCCACCAGGGTCAAAAATTGTGTAAAAGAAAGCTCAAGAAAAAAAGCTTAAGGTAAAGAAGTAGGAGGTCTTTAGTGCTCAGTGGTACCTTTAAATTGCAGGGTCCCGGGTTCAATCCCCGGTCAGGTCAAGATGAAAAATTATCTTTTTCAGATCGGCCTAGGTCTTGGACGTTTATCTATACATGTATACATATTAATATTATGCATGCGATAGTAAGTTTGTAATTACTGAACCGATCAAAATGAAATTTTGTATACGTGTTGTCTGGGGTACGGAGAAGGACAAAGGGTATATTTTGTCCCAGGAAAAAGTACTGTACCCGACGGATCAACATTGACGCGAATGGAGCCGCGGGTGAAAGCTAGTATTATATAAATAGTATCTTTGAGTAAGTTTACAACTTACTGTGGGGCTAGCTCAATCTGTGTGATTTGTCCTTATATATATTTTAAAAAGTTTTGGTTTATCCTTGGCCAAGATTTTGCTGCTCAACTGAGACATACTTTGAGAAGTCCATCTTGTTGTGAACAATTGTACTTATCCTTTCCCACAAACTACAAATTGCTATTCCCAACGTAAACATGTAAAAATTGTGTTCAAAAGCAACCTTTTCGTCCACTATTTCCACAACTAGGGTCAGGATAAAAGGAATCCGAATTATATCTTCAAATAGCACTACGGTTTGAACGAAATCCTACTTGTAAGACACAAAGGCTGCTCTCAAGCTAAGTACTCTTATATAAACCCTAGCATACAAAGGTGCTAAACAGTTTGGGCAGAACCTTAGGGTAGAGTCTGTTTGCGTAAGCGAAAGCGATATGAGGTTAGTTCCAGATAGTTTGATAATCAATGAGAGTAACATAAAGAAACATTGTCCGTCTCATCAAATTAAAAATTGAATACGATGTATTCGTTTTATCATGACGATAGTTTGTTGGAAATATTTAAAACTAGCTTTCGCCCGCGGCTCCACCCGCATCAATGTCGATCCCTCGGGAATATTACTTTTTCCCGGGATAAGAGGTAGCCTATGTCCTTCTCCGTACTTCAGAGAACTTGTATGCAAAATTTCATGATGATCGGCTCAGTAGTTACATCGTGAAAGCGTAACAAACAAACAAACAAACAAACAAACAAACAAACAAACTCACTTTCGCATTTATAATATTAGTAAGGATAAATCATACACGTCAGTACCAATGTTCACTTCTATATCCCGTACGGGGTAGATACATAATAAATTAATAATTCCTATCCTAATCATCCTAATTCTATACCCAAATGCCACGGTAAGCGCGTTTTTCATAGATGTGAGTACTCAAAATATAAATAAATCAGGTTTCACCGGCGGTTCCGTCCGCGTCTATATCGATATCTCGGGAACACTACTTTTTCCCGGGATAAAATGTACAATTTATCCTTCTCCGTACCCCAGACACCGGGTGCAAAAATTTTATGACGATCGGTTCAGTAAAAGCATAACAAACCGACTCACTTTCGCATTTATAATATTAGTTCAGATTTAAAATTGATAGAAAATTTTGAAAGTGTGTCTTGAAAACTTTAACAGTATTAATATTTGCATAGCTAAATATCGCACAACGAAAGCTCATTTTTACCAATCTGAAAACGGTAACTGGACAATCGAAATTTGATTAAAATACTTTAATTTTAAAAACTGGATTGGCGGGCAAAATACTCGTAACTTCCTTTAAAACATATATAACTTAAGTATGAGTCACTTTAATGTGCTCCATGTTTATATAAACACAGAGAGATTTATTTAAACCGCTTTTACGTCGCAGTAAAACCGCAGCCGACATATGGATCTGAACTAGGGTTGCTCAGCTGCGTTAGACAGGTAAAAACATAAATTGTGGAACCCTTTCAGGGCACAAATTACAGAAGTGGTCCTTCTGGGTCCGGACTAATGACGTAAGGCGTTCCGGCTCTTGTGTTGAAGTTATGAAAAGCCCATTAATAAGCTGGAATAAATAAATCCTCACACCCCTTTGTATTCTTTATCTCTAATTTTTAAATTATTGATATCTAATATTTACCCTCTCTCTTTTTAATCGGTTACTCATTACTGAGTTTCGTGACTCCTGATTCTGTCAACCAACTTTTGCCATCGGCAACGATCCGTTGCTTGGTGTAGTGCGGCGCTGATCGGTGTTTCAGATCTCTCTGAGATCTGATCCGACCATCGCTTTGGACTGCGGCCTCTCGGTCTTTTCCCCTCCACTTTTCCTGTCACCATCAAACATCCAAGTTATCGCCATCTCTCCTCGCAATGTGGCCAAAGTAACGTACTATACGTTGTAGGCAGGTTATCGACAGTCGCTGAGCGTTTTCTATTTTGAGTTCCTTTAGGATAGAGATATTTGTGCGAAAGGCCGTCCAAGGTATCCTTAGCAAAATATATTTACCCTAATTGCTTAGTTTATTATGTGTGTACGCTATTAGATTGACGTCTCAATAATAAATGATTCTGTCAAAGATTGGTAGATTGTGAGCCAGTTAGTAATACAGAAATCCTTATTATAGGTACCCTTATTTTATTTTTATTATTTATTATTATAGTGACAAAAGGTGTATACAATCGGTGAAAATTTTAAGTCTCTACCTATTACGGTTCAATAGTTATATAGCTCTCAGAAGATCATTGACATTGTCTCGTTTTTACCCTTTGGGTACAGAGCACTAAAAATACGAAAATGATATACAATTTCAAACTAGAAATAGCATCCTAATTGGCCGTTTAGTGCTCGAAACAGCCCAATCTCTGTATAATCCGCGCCGAGTACATTTTGGCTGTGAAGGCAATCTAAACAATGGCTAACGTTTGAGCTCCAACAAACCCATTATCTTACTAATTAGAATTGTTAGCTCATTGTATTGGTAGCAGATACCATGAATCAATTTTAGATGAGTTCCGATGTACTGAAAGTAAATTTTGATCAAGATGAGTCAAAAAATGCATTTATGGAACAAATTATCATTGTGAGCCAGTTAGTACTACAAAATTTTGTGACTGAGCTATTTGGCAGTTTGTTGACATTATTTTATTATAATACTCAATATTAAAGAATATTATACTCCACAGAAAACGTGACGAATTTACTTATAATAAAATAAAGGTGTGACAAATTTACATATACTTATTTTAGTTACAAATTTACTTTGTTGCAAATTAACAACAACTCATTTCAGATCCCGACTTCAAAATCCTATAACTATCGTTAAGGACGGAGCTCGCTTAGTCTAGATAAAAATATTTAATAATAGATGAGCAATATATCCATTTGAAATGTCAAACCAATATGTTCGAGTGAAACAAGTTTATTAAAGCATTGATAATTGATTTTAAAAACTAGATAGGTATTCCTATACGAAATAGCTGAAAGTACATATACATAGAAATCCCATCAAAACTTCATATAAAACTCTCGCTTTTCATCAGACAACAAAATATAAAAAAAAATTGTTACAGCTTACCCTAAATGGCCGTTTAGTGCTCGAAACAGTCCAATCTCTGTATAATCCGCGCCGAGTACATTTCGGCTGTTAAGGCAATCTAAACAATGGCTAACGTTTGAGTTCCAACAAACCCATTGTCTTACTAATTGGAATTGTTACCTCATTGTATTGGTAGCAGATAACATGGATCAATTTAGATGAGTACCAATGTATTAATATTTCAGTAGTCAAACTCTGCCAAGTACGAATTGGACTAACATAAAAGATATTACGATAATGAATTGACTTAGTAGTTTCTTTGTGAAAGACAAAGTAATATGCACGTTGATTCAAAGTGTAATGAAAAAGGTTTTTATAGTGCATTAGAGCTCACTGATGAGCAGCCAAGACTATTGATATTAGGTAGTACGGATCATGTTGGTTCTTGTTTGATTTCTGAGAGAAGTTTCATAAGTTACAATACATTACATGTTCTTGAATACCTTATTACTTTACCAAAGTAGGATTTAATTCTTGATGTTTCACTTCACTATATACAAAGTCAAGGTTGAGCCATGCAGGAATATAACCTTGTATCTTTTCCAGGGGCAATTTGCACTCTACTCTTTGAGTCCTTGACCACTACTGCTCTTTATTCCTATGGAAATACCTAACAGTCATTTACACTCACATGATTAGTGGACGGTTCCGTAACGTTGGTAGTCTGTAGCTTTTAAACATTAATAGGTAATTAATAAAATAAATATATCTCAGTAAATAACATAAATTCAAATGTGATTGACGTAAAAAGTTCCTACAAACGCCTATTTTTTTAATAAATGTCTTGATTTAGATTTTTTATTTTATTTCTTTCGGGCGTACATAATAACAAGATGTCGTAAGAGGCGACTTAGGAAATACAAGCTAAACAAAGTTCATAAACATCAATGAGACCTCTCCAACCTCTCTGGCCAGCGAGGAGAGTGTAGGCCAAATCCTCTGTCTGCTCTGGCCAAGTATGACTCCGGTAGCACAGAGAGGGTCATGCTCCTGCAGTGGAGACTAAAGACTTGATGGTGATGAATAACAAGAACTAAAAAAAAATACTGCTTATTTTCGAACGATCACCTTATTTTATAAAATGTTTTTAATCAAAGGTAGATGTATTTTCGCGTAGGCAAAATAAAATTATAATCTTTAATTTATTTAATTCGAAATTTCGTCATCTCGTTAACGACCATAAATGAGTTTGTTAGCATAATTAAATATTTATTTTTGGCGGCGCTCGTACCGACATCTTTACAGTGGAGCGGAACGTGCTTCGAAATTATTGTCATGCTAATTCTAATTTTAGCTTTATTATAAAGTTGCTATCAAGTGACATGACACTTTAAAGTATGATAATTATACAATTTAGTAATAAAATCTTTATCCTTTATGAGAATAAGCAACCAAAAATCTTAAGGTTGAAATACCACATTTAGTAAGTAAATCAAAAGCAACAGCCTCCGTGGTCCAGTGGTTAGGGCGTTTGCCTGTTGACGGGTCGTGGGTTCGATTCCCACCGGAAGCATACTTTTTTAGTTGTTTCCAGTTTGGTTAGTACATTGCAGGCTTGAATCACCTGATTGTCTGTTAATAAAGATGATTCCGTGCTTCGGAAGGCACGTTAAGTCGGTGGTTCCGGCTGCCATAAGGTAGTCGTTAAAGGAACCACGTCAGAGGCCGAGAGGCGGTTCCGAAGAACTCTGACACCAGGGTGTGCGTGGTCGATTGACCGTGACACCTACTCGAAATGATGATGAGTAAGTAAATTCATAATTTATTTATTTTTGTCGGACAAATAAATAGGGATGTAGGTGTTAATTTTAATCAATAATGTGATCGAGGCTGCTAGTTCATCACATTTATTTACCTAAACGGGTAGAGTAACCTGTATACCGGGCTGCAACTTGCCTATCCCATCCGAGTGAGTAGTATCCCAATACTTTCATTCCCTTCCCAGATCCAACAAATTCCTATATCTGTCCAAAGCTTAAAAATCCTTTCGATAGGCAGCAGCATCGGAAACACAAGAAGCCTAATAAACTGCGCTCGCCATGCCCTCCAACATGCTGAATGTGGTCATAAGGTCTTATAGGCTTTGTCTACCCCGCAAGGGAAATAGACATGATACTTTGTATATATGAATGTAAGTCTATTGTATATGTGAGCTATATGCCGCCAAAGTAGAGGTAGATCCAAAACGAGATGACGATTTAGCAAAATTCTTGCCGGAATAGCAAAAGGTAGCAGCGAATAGAGACAAGTGGAGAAGAAAGGGGGAGGCCTTTGCCAAGCAGAGAGACAAAACAGGCATAAAAATATATGTAAGCTTAAAATAAATTTAATAAATGAAGTATATAATAGTTGTCAGTTTGCCAGGTGTGATAATCATGTGTACCAGACACATGATTATCATTCAAAAGTGAAAAATACGACAGAGATGGTATAAAATATCTATATTCTATTTTAGTAAAGTTGTTTGTTTGGTTTTTCATGCGTGTAAGCGGCCAAGACTGGTGTCAGATTTTTCAAGCTGCCTGAAAGTATTTGACATAGCTTAACGACTGCCATCAAAGATGGCAACAGCCAGGATCAACGGCTTAACGTGCCTTCCGAAGCGCGAAGGAGATCGAAATATTTTTATGCCTCTTGCGGTCATCTGTCAGTGAGGTCTAAACCTAATTTCTACTTTAGCTCGTGTATAATTTCGCGGTACGCAAAACATGTTAAAAAGGCGTAGAATAAAAACAAAATACCGCACACAAAAGTAATTGCTTCTCAACAGCAACAATGAAAATAAAACGTCTTTGATTTTTAAGGTCGACGGTTAGTACAAAAACCGTCCCTAATTAAAAAAGATGTCCAAAACTTGACACATAAATTACCGGGCCTAGGTCCCGAAGGCCTCGGGTCACAAAAGGTTTCACTTTTCACTGTAGCTTTTACAATTCTTTATTTTTGAGAAACAATAATTCTTGTTTTATTTTGTAGCTCAGTTGTCGTATTTTAGTAACTGTGTAGTAAAAAAATATGAACTATGATTGATTTCCTAATTATGAACATCATACAATACATTATGTTACAAAGAATATTGATTTTCTGACTAATTTCGATTAAATAAATAGACCTCAAAGATTGCCGTGAAAATGACGTCTATTTCATGAAATTTACAAATCAAGTTTATAAATGAAGACTTTGATCATTCGCGGATATAACGAAATAAGGGCTAGCACACGGTGTATTTTTAACGCGCCGACGACGCGTAAATATAAATATTACAAATATACGCGCTTCAAACGAGATTCGAACGCAACCCTGTAACCTAAGCACACGGAGCCATCGTGAAACAGGCGTCTACTGTATTGTATATATTGTATCGCGTTTTAAGCACGCTTGAATGACACAAATCGAGATCTACGGCGCCGTAAACTGAAACGCGCGTCATCGGCGCGTTTAAAATACGCCGTGTGGCTGAGGGCCTAAGTTTGACAATGATGCCCTTAAAAAACTTAGCATACCCTACTTGTAGTTGTTCTAACGTTCACGAGGGGAATCTGGAGTTTAATGAGGAGATAGCTATATCAAAATTTAACTCGTGAGCTAAAGTTAGTATTTTTATTAAAAGAAAATTAAGTGATTAATGCACTATTTAAATAAATAACTTTATAGGTTACTAGGCAATAACGCGAGGATTACATCCACTCTTAATCCACAGAGGTTAGCAAACGAATGAAAAAGGCGCATACTCCACCTAACGACATATTTTTGGAACGAGCTAAATAAGGTCAAATCCCAGTAGAAATAATATTACAAGTCTAACTCTGACCCATTAAAAGAAGTGCTAAAAGTAGGCCACACTTGCAGCGACTGGCACCCGCGACAGTACTGTGTACAGAGTTTAAAAACTTGTTGGGAGCATACGGGAGGAATTGCAGATATTAACGCAATAGTGTGACGTAACGTAAGCCTTAATACGTATAAGGGGAAATGGGATATGGTGGAGAATTTCGGCGCCGAGATTGAAATGTACGATAGCTCAGAGCATAGGTACATAGACCTAGGTGGCTGGTTCAAGTTCCGTCCGCATGAAATTTTTTCACCACATTTTATTTCTTAATTTATTGAGAGTAAGTAGATATTAACGCTTTGAATTTTTTACGACAGATTAATTGTTCCAAAATATCTATCACCATGTTTTATATTTCTACTTTCCTTCTTACATCTACGTAATTTTCTATAAAATTTAAAACTTATTAGGAGTATTTTTGCACTTTCCAAACTTTAAATTGTCTTCTGATATCGGTAAAAAACCTTTTAATTTATTTTGCCTTAACAGAAAATTAAATGGCAATCAAGATTCAATTCAAAGATGAAATAAAGAAAAAGTTTGCTTCAACCGCCGCAACTTACGATCTCGTATTCTTGGCTGTACGTTTTTCTCAGCCTGTATTTGTTTTTTGCGATGAAACACATTTTATTTCACCAACCTGTCTGAATAGCATGGTGAATATAGCAATATCCTCCCATGGAACGAAGAATCCTTGGGAGAGGCCTTGGTGCAACAGTGGAATTCTCATGGTTTAAATGAAGATATTTTTTTCGGAGTAAATGTAAAGTTAAAAGCAGCCGTTCCAAAAATGTTCCCGTATTTTTCACTTTGCACCATTCTCTCTACGGCGCGATAAGTACCACTTAAGACTTTGTCTAGTGCGGTGAAACACACTAATTTTCGCGCCCTCAAAGCATTATCTGAGTACCTCCGTCATGCAATATGAGGGGACCAGCCGCTTTTCCAGAAGGCAAACCTCAAAAGTGCCCTTAGGACGAGGAATTATGATGTTTGCGCTGTAAATAGGGAGTAAAAAAGTAAAATTTAGAAGACAGCCCTACAGAGGTGTTTGCATGTTTTCGTTCTTACATAAATATTTTTTACCCGACTGACCTATCCAAAAGGAGAGTAATGTTTTTTCACGCGTATGTTATGTCTGTTCCATTGTCGTTGCCTGAAGCCTAAACGGCTTGACCGATTCAGACGTGCGAGTTATCATTAGATTTTTATTCTTCCCCGGCGTATCATAGGCTATGGATGTTAGCGAAAAATTTATATGGCGGACGTAAACTGTCAAAATTCCCAGTCGGGGATTTTTTTTTTTTTTAAATAATCCACTTTGTGACAATGTTGTGATTGTTTTGACACGTCTATAGAATAGGAGCAACAGAAAGCTTTACATCGTGTAAATATTTTTTTAAATATATACGGACCAATCACACAGATTGAGCTAGCCCCAAAGTAAGTTCGACACTATATAGATACACATCCAAGACCCAGGCCAATCTGAAAAAGATCATTTTCTTCTTGACCTGACCGGGGATCGAAACCGGTCACTCCGTGTCGCAGGCAGGCGTGTTGACCGCTGCGCCACGGAGCTAGTCAAGTGTAAGAATGTATACCAATTAATAAACCGGGAAGAATCCTAGGCTTTTCATGGCAGAAAGCGGCCTTACCGATTATGCTATGTAGTTACGTAATCTGACAAAATTATGAACCATTTTTTTTTTCATTATCTTATTCAGTGTCAATGTCATGGGATATTGTAAGGAAGAAAAAGAAGAATTCAGTGACAGAGGTACAATAATATAACACTGACGTAACAAGTTTATGCACCGAATGAATAGTTAATAGGCAACAGCAATAAGTATTGTTGCTGGTGCCTTATTAAGTATATGCTTAATTATCTTTAAATTACTAAATGGACTTCAATGCGGTTTTAATTGCTGTGATCTGCGTATTATTTTTTACTCCCCTCCATATTTTCTTAAAGAAAATCCATGTATTTAGGAAAAATCTTGAAATTAAAACAAGTTAGCTATTGTCACATAATAAGTAGGTAAGGTACCTACTAATAAAATATCAACTCAATGTAGTTCGAGATATGGTGTCTTTTAGGTCGCGTCAAAACGCAGCTCCTTTTTGTTTAGATACCTACAGAATTTATTCCAAGCCAATTTTATTAAAATAGCTTCATAATTCGGGTTTTTCATTCCTCCGATCGGAACTCCGATTGGTAGGAGGAGCGGGAATATTTCTTCCCATTCCTCCGATTAAGCATATTGTACAGTCTAGTGTAAAATAAATCATACAAAATTATTATTTATTGATGTATTAATCTGTTCACTATAATCACAATATTCAATAATTTTGTAGAAATCAAACTAAATAATTAACTCCGCTTCAATTAAATTATAAATTCTCTTTTGTTTTTAAAATCTTAGTCCTATTCTAAGACAAAAAACTTACTTTATTCTTTGTTAATAATGTCCTATACTAATTTCATCACTGCGAAGCATCATTTAACTGATTAATATAAATTCATCTCGCATTCGTTGTAATCGGTGAATACATGTAAGCAAACGCGCGTCGGTTGTTCCTACCGGATTTACTTGATTTTACCGTTTCGAAATGGTCACCCTGCGTAGGTATGTTTTCGATACGGACACGTGGAGTAAGACAGGTCTGCTATTGTCGAGGACTCTCTATATGTTCCTCACTATAAGTGAAAATCAATCATGATGATAAAATAATTATCAGCTAGCTATTAAATAAAACTTTTATATAAAAAATAGACACTGACGCAAAAACAGTAATAAACCTTAAACTGATTTCACTTTTCTATTTAGTCTCGGGTTTTAAGGATTATTGTACTCTTCCCAGTCACCCACAAAAACGTACCGGAAAATGTCCCAACCTTACACAAAGCTTTCTCAGAAAGACATTACAAAGGAAAGTATGTTCATAGTCAACCGCACCATTAATTTGGTTTAAAACAGCATGAGACATGGCTCGTGTCAGCGTCGAAACATAAATTTTTCAGCAGGACCATTTGGGGCACAGCCTCTGTTTTTTGCATATCTGAATATGTCCAATTACTGAAAGGGCTGGTGTGGGTACGCTCTAAATTTCGAATGTTTATTGAAAGTTTATTTTTAAATAGAATATATATTGCTGTTATGTAAAAAAAAATCCTATTTGGTGTTTTTGGATTGTGATTGACTGTACCAAAAAAACTCAGCTGTAAATATAAACTACATTGAAATTGAATCATCATCATCAATGTTAGCTACCGCAGACATAAAGAGATATGTCGTCTCAAATCGAGAAGATGACACGTCAAAATGGAGTTGTGGCGCGCATGTTAGCCCTGTTTAGTCTTTACTGTAGGAGCATGACCTTCTCTGTACTTCCGGAGCCATACTTTGTCAGAGCAGACTGAGGATTTAGCCTACTCGCTGGCCAGACGGGTTGGAGAGTAATTCTCATTGATGTTTATGAGCATTGTTTAGCTTGTATTTCTTAAGTTGCCTCTTACGACTTCCATGGGAAGTCTAGGAGTGATCCTATTCTAGTCTACTAGAAACCGCACAGCTAGTTGAAATTGAATACTTAAAAGTAATGAGTAAATTCGGTTCTCGTTAAATTTTAATTGTCAATTCGTCAGCTAAGCTTTTTTGGTACAGTCAATCACAATTCAAAAACACCAAATAGGAAAAAAAAATTTTTTTTTTGTTTATTATTTTTATGTGACATAGCAGCATTTGGAGAAAATTATTTACATTGTTATTTAACTTGCGCCACACAGTGTTGGTTGACGTTGTACGCGCATATACCCAAGAGCTTTATGTGATACTCTAGGTAATATTGTACAAGTATGAGCTGTACTGTTAACTTTTGAGGTTTAATGTACGTACCGTGTTCCAGTTTCCTTTATTAACATAACCAATTATAGTGTAATCAAATTTTGCTCGGGCGTGTTGCTTAATTTGAAGGAGATTTATGAATAAAATTTCATCGCTTGTTTACTGGGAGAGGATTTTTATCCTCAAACAAAAAGAGCGATGCTATAAGTATCACTCGTTTATAAGGTTCATTTCATGCATGGCTATCATAACAGTGAATCTGGGCTCATGACAGCTAAGGATAAAACTGGGGAAACGCTGAGATAAGAAGTAGGAGCGAAAAATTAAAAAGATGAAACGTTCCTATTCGAGGATGTGTCAGAGTCACATAATAAATAATTTTGCGTATCTATATAAATCGTTAAATAAAATTAAACAAAAATTTTGTGTATCTTCATTTTGTTACAGAAGCAATCTATACATATAATAAAACAGTAAAAATTTTTGTCTGTACATTTAGAATTTTTGACTGGAATGGATAGAGGGACACTTAAAAAGAATAATAGAAAGAAAAATTTTTTTTTCGAATTTTTTGTCTGTCTGTCTGTCTGTCTGTCTGTATGTGTATGTATGATCACGATTATCTCCGAAAATACTGAACCGATTTACTTCAAATTTTCACCAATTGCTTTGTTTTAACCCAGCAAAACAAAGAGAAGATTAAAGATTGTTTCATCAAAATCGGTTCATTAAAAAAAAAGTTATCGTCATTTGAATGAACTCAAGGCATAAGTTTGCCTGTAAAATATATAGCATTAAAAAAATGAAATTCGGTGTGGAGGTAGTTTGAGACCCGAGTATATAGGACAAGGACATAGGGTACCTTTTATTTCGGGAAATTCTACTGTTCCTGAGGGATGGACACTATCGGCGGCGGCGTAGCCGCAAGCAAACGGGAATCCTGACTTATATAACAACGCAACCGAAACTGCTGCGCCTAAAACCTTGAAATTTGGTACAGGGGTTCTTTTAATGATGTGAGTGAGTGCTAAGACAGGATTTTTAGAAATTTAACTTCTGAAGGGGTAAAATATATATGGAATTTTCTCATTTCTGGACTGTTTAAGTATGAAAGTAGGTATATAAGTTATCGATTAAAATTAAAAAAGATGGGTTTAGATGAAATTTGCAAAATTCTCCCCTTATGGGTTAAAATGAAAGAAATTTTCTAATTTCTGGACCAAGATGTATGAAAATCAATCCAAATCAAACCAAGAAGTCTATAAGTCTTAGGTTACAATCAAACAATCAAACATATCTGTATAGGTAAAATGGACGATATTTTCCCTGAAGGGGTAAAATAGCGGGGTAAAGTTCGTATAGGAATTTAATTTCTAAACTTAGAAGTATGAAAAAAGGCAAATAAATGTACGATTACAATTGAAAAAGATCTGTGTAGGTCAACTGGAAAAAAAATCCCCAGAAGGAGGGTAAATATGTATGCTAATTTTCTCATTCCTAGACATAAGTAGAAGTATAAAAATAAGTATAAAAGTTCTTGATTGCAATAAAAAAAGACCTGTGAAATGGACTAAACTCCCCTTAAATGGCAAAGTGAAAAATGGGAGGAACAGTTTTTATGGAAATTTTGTAATTTCTGGACTTAGAAGTATAAATAATATCCATACATCCATACTAATACTTATATTATTAATGCGAAAGTAACTCTGTCTGTCGTTTTTTTAAGCTTCAACCATTGAACTGATTTGGATGAAATTTGGCATGGAAGTAGTTTGAGGCCCGGGTAAGGACATAGGGTATGTTTAATTCCGAGAAATTCTACTGTTCCCGAGGGATCGACACTAACGCGGGCGGAGCCGCGGGCAACAGCTAGTATGAAAATAAAAATTAAATTAAAAAAATATTTATTGCGGAAAACTTAAACAAATTAAAATGTATGTACTACGATTGGTAACGGCTCAGTGTTACGCTGATTTTCAACGTCACCTATTGACATCAAGGACTCGCCTGATGTTATCTTGTTCAGTGGCAGTCAGCAGACGCCAGGAATATGGGGATATACATACATATAACTTACACAAAAGAACTCTTCTCGTGAGAAATTAACGCGAACTAAATTGCAAGTAAAAGCTATTATGTCATATTGATAACAGCCTCCGTGGTCCAGTGGTTAAGGCGTTTGCCTGTTGACCCGGGGGTCGTGGGTTCGATTCCCTACAAGCATACTTTGTTTAGTTGTTTCCAGTTTGGTTAGGACATCGGAAGCTTGAATCACCTGATTGTCTGATAATAAAGATGATTCCGTGCTTCAGAAGGCACGTTAAGCCGGTGGTCCCGGGCGCCATCTGGTAGTCGTTAAAGGAACCACGTCAGAGGCCGAGAGGCGGTTCCGAAGAACTCTGACACCAGGGTGTGCATGGTCTATTGACCGTGACACCTACTTGGAATGAATGATGATAAATAAACGGACTGTGCCTCTGTTGGAAAAACAGGGAAAAATTATTTTTAGCGTTTTTTAACTACTTCATTGTAAAATATTAATTTTAGAAGGAAGTAGGCACAAGTATCTTTATATACTAAGTATTCGATTAAGCTGAGGAAAATCAAATCAACATTATTTTTTGCCTTAAATAAGGAATACAGTAAACATGGTGCGACTGTGTTAAGAAGAAGCCTATTAATAGCATGTAAATTTTAAATATTACATTCATTCTAAGACTCAATCATTATAACCATTTAATAATAATCATCATCAACATAATCTTAGCCGCTAGAAGTCTACTAAACTTTCACTGGACATAGGCCTCCCCCATAAGGATTTTTATTATGACCGGTTGGAAGCGGTCTGCATCCAGCGTCTTCCTGCGACCCTGGTCAGGTCGACCGACTACCTAGTCCGTGGGTGTTCAACGCTGCGCTTACCGGTACGTAGTCGCCATTCGAGAACTTTCTGCCCCATCGGCCATCGGTTCTACGCGCTACGTGCTTCGCCCATTTTATAATAAAAAATGGTAAAAAAGTGTGTTCTTGCAGAACAAACAAAATTTAAGTCGTAGAAAATCCATCAGATGTCAGATCATTTAAAATATTTTTTTATTTTATTTTGTTGAGTTTTTATTTGTTGTATCATCAATAGATTTACACTATACGTGAAAATTTTTAGTTTCTAGCGTATACGGTTCAGTAGATACAAGGCCTGTGACAAACGGACAGATGGATGGAGGAATGGAGGGATGGAGATCGTAGGCTGAGTATTAGGGTCCCGTTTTTACCCTTTGGATATAGAACCGTAAAATATAAATAGAAAATCATAAACCTCTTTCGAATACAGTCAAATTAGAATAAATGGGTATCTCTTGGATAGGCATGTAACATCCTCGTCTTCATCGTCACTTACCATCAGGTGAGATGGGAGACAAATGCCTAATTCAAATTTTGTAAAAAAAAAAAAAAAATATATTTCAAAACACTTCGCTCTACCTCATAAGTAGTTCCCGTCTACACAAGAATAAAACGACACCCCGTATCAGCAAGCCCTCATAACGAATGCACAAAATCCCGAGCTTGCATCGAAAATCCCAGTCACAGACTAATCATGCGTCAACCTATACGGGTTAGAGGTTACTCGTACTTAATCGTAGTAATCCATTTGCTAGACAAGTTTTATGCCAAGCCCAGATTACCTTGACCTCTCTCCCCCAACCAAAGCTAAATTGGCCTATACAAAAAGACACCACGTGATTTGTTGTGAAGGCTCAACGTTATCTGGTGACGTATTATCAGGCTATAAATTTCGACGGTATCTGGCGAAACGTCAAACCGTCCGACGAAATTTTAGGAGAAAAACGTTGGTCCTTGACGTGAAATATGTTTTAAATAGGGTTTGTGGACTTAGGCGCAACTTTGGTATGCGGAGAATTATTGTTTGTGTGTGGTGACATAAAAAAGGCGTTTGTACCCTAAAAGTGAGAGAATGAGACCCTAGAGACCGGCTTGTAAAATAATATAAGTCGAGTAAAAAACTTTCACAATACATTCCAGTATTGTTAGTATTAAGTCTTCTTAATACTATACATCTAGATAAGAATTTGTAATACAATCCTCATCGTGCTCTTGGACACATTTTTAGGGTTCCGTACCTCAAAAGGAAAAAACGGAACCCTTATAGGATCACTTTGTTATCTGTCTATCTTTCCACACCTTTTTTTTTGAGAATTGCGTGGATATATCAAGCTACAATTAATATCAAATACTTAAATCTACTGCCCCTTAGAGCTGTGAAAAAATCAAACTTCTAAATCAACGTAATCAAAAGATACAGGCGTTTCACAAATTATCGACATTCGCAAGGGATTAAAAACTCAGAATCTTGAAATTTAGTACAAAGCAACGTCCTATAGCAAAAATAAAGGAGAAATTACGAAAAGTATAAATTTTTAGTAACATCATAAAGTAAAAATAATTTTAAACTTATCGATAATGGCACGGAACTCTTTGTGCGCGAGTCCGACTCGCACTTGACCGTTTTTTTTCAAGTCAGGATTACAGACTTATTACGATCTTTACTAGCCCTGATGATGACCTTCGTAACAGATCAAAATCACTTGGCAATACTTTAAATCCGCCTTTACACTTGTAATTGTGTATAAAGTTAAATAAATAAAAAAATTATCAAACAGTATACAGCGTTAACATTAACCCGAATCGAGAACCTCCAGCTTTTTTTAAAGTCGGTTATTAAAGCAAACATCGATTATCCATAGACAAGTTATACTTTAGCTGTGGTCAATAGATAGCAGTAGGTAACTTTTTTTACAGTTTTAAATTGTTGCTGGCCACTAATAGACATAAAAAGAAATTAACTTCACCATATTGAGCCCTAACCGAAAAACGAGTACCTACACCTAAACGTCTTTAACAGTTTTCATATAGAGAGCATATAGAGGGGATATAAGGGCGACAGTTTCAGTTCAGAGCTAGGGAGTAAATCAATACGTATCCAATTTTCCACCGCGTCTTGCCAAATTCAACATTAGTCTGAGTCAGACGGCTGGCAAACAGAAATCACGATATGGAACTTAATGGAGGTAGCTCTTGATAGAATAAAATTCTATGAGTGTGTGTGTGTAGTGTGTACAATTTGCCCGGGGGCCCAATGGCCTATTGGGAGTGAGATTTTTTGTTTGTTGACAGCAAGTGCCATAAAAACATTTCGAGTTCTTTCTTGCTTCGTAAGGCACGTGATGCCGTTGATCTCGGCTGTCATTATTGATGGCATTGATGATGATGATGATGATAAATCTGATAACAGTTTAAGTTACTTACACACATGAAAAAATTACAATTTGACATAAATGCGATCATTAGTTAATTACGCAACAAAGCCAATTTCCATTATTGTATTAATCATTTAATCGTTCGTTCTTCTAATTTTGTTGATAACAGTCATCATCATTTCGAGTAGGTGTCATGGTCAATCGACCATGCACACCCTGGTGTCAGAGTTCTTCGGAACCGCATCTTGGCCTCTGACGCGGTTCCTTTAGGTTCCTTTAACGACCAGATGGCAGCCGGGACCAACGGCTTAACGTGCCTTCTGAAGCACGGAATCATCTTCATTATTAGACAATCAGGTGATTTAAGCCTGCAATGTCCTAACCAAACTGGAAACAACTAAACAAAATATGCTTCCTGTGGGAATCGACCCCCAGTTCTACAGGCAAACGCCTTAACCACTGGACCACGGAGGCAGTGGATAACAGTACATAAGCAATATGTACTTTAAATAAGGAATATATACTTACAGACTTTGTTGGTAAATGTAAAAAATATAATAAATTAAAGAATTGTTTTAAAAAGAACTTGAATATACCCCAATTCTTCTTAACTGAACAAAAAATACCCATTATTTGTACCAAAACAGTAAATCATTTGAATATCATACTAAAATGATAAGCTGGCGTAAACCGTGTAACGACTGTAATTACATCACACGTGCGTAAATTATATTTTATGAGATAATTAATTTAAACCGCATTAAAAACTCTACGTGGAATATGTAATGCCGCCCATGGGAGATAATGTGCATTTAGGTTTATATTATGGCTCATATAACTTACCTACTTATTCTTCTTATTTGAACGTTTTCTCTGTTCCATCCACGATGTATCGTTAGCTGTGGTGTTTCGGAGAAACTCCGCGGGTTTTGAAAGAAAGAAAATAAAATAGCTTATAAAGTTAGCCGTGTGGTTTCCGGCAGAGTAGAATAGGACCACTCCAAGTCTTTTCATGGATGTCGTAAAAGGGGACTTAGGAAATACAAGCTAAACAAAGCTCATAAACATCGATGAGACCTCTCCAACCCGTCTGGCCAGCGAGGAGAGTGTAGGCCAAATCCTCTGTCTGCTCTGGCTAAGTATGGCTCTGATAGTACAGAGAGGGTCATGCTCCTGCAGTGGAGACTAAAAAGACCTGATGATGATGAAAGGAAAATATTTTATTTGACAACATTTATCGTAATGAGTGTAACCATTATATATTATATATACACAATTACATATATATGCACCAAAACGGCCTTCGCTCAGCATGTGTCGTGGACCATGGTATGAGCCACGACGCTGGTCTTCTGCTAATGCCGAAGAAATTATTATATTATCAGTAATGAAATAAAATTGAATTTTTTTGGTGTTGACAGGACATACCAGATTGACAGATTCAATAACCCCTCCGCAAAGAAAATATTGTTTTAAAATGCCAACAAGCCCTGTTCCCACAAAGTATGGCTCAGCCGCCTTATAGAGAAGCGTTGCATAGGTGCAAGTGTTGGCAGCCCTATTCAAGCGCGTAGAAAGCAGTTATTGTGCATGAAAAATTTGTTTTGATTTTTGTCGTGAGACATAGACGCCAAAGCCACCCGTCAAACGGTGTCCCGGGTAACAAGTCTTGACACGGACGTACTCTTGCTGCCATTGGTCGAAACCAGACGTCTCCAAGGCGACTCGTATTTTTCGCATGCGCCTAGCCAGCTCAACGGTGTCAAGAAGTGACAGAAGTTTATTTATTTACAGTGATTTTATTTTATAACTATTTATCCAATGCCGCTATAATGTATCAAAAGCTTTCGTAAAAGTATTTATTTAAGAAAGTTTCATGTTGTCAGGTGAAAGTGCGAGTTCATCATGCAATGACACAGATCCAAGTTCTTCGTCGGGGAACTTAATTCGGTGCGATAAGTGCTCCCAACTCCGATTTTTTAAGGGTCAAAGAGGCCTTAAAATCCATTTAGCTCGCGCCCATAAAAACCCTTCTGGTGGGCCTCTTTTGACGAACCATACGGTAGCAGTAACACCACAAATAACCTCGACATCAGCACCTCCTCTACCACTCCATCAACAGCTTTCCACTTTTAAGAATTCAAAACCATTAGTTAAAAGAATCCCTAAGAGCGCACGCATTTGTGTAGCTCAAACTTTATCTAAATGTATTAAAAATGTTATTTCTCACAACACCCATGAATCTTGGGAGCATTTACTTACTTTCCCCTACAGAATTCTGCATGTTGGGAAAAAGGATTCGGCAGGCCATAACTCTTTAGCATCCAAAATCAAATATAATTGTAATGAATCAACATCCATAACTAACACTTCGAATCAAAATTCCAAAATAAAAAGATCCTTTTCTCAATACGTGGAATCAAAGATAAGCGAGGGTGATATCAGAGGGGCAGCTAGAATTCTGTTCTCCGACGATGCTATTGCGCCAGACACCCCAGAGACTCTGTCTGCTCTGCGTGACAAGCACCCATCTTCAGGCAATCTAAACCTTCCTGATCCACCTGATGTCACAGAGAGCCCGCTGATTGCATCTATAGAGGATGTAGTCGGGGCAATAATGTCTTTCAGAAGTGGTTCGGCTGGCGGTCTTGATGGTCTGTCTCCCCAGCATTTAAAGGACTTAATTGGGGGCGACTGCGGTAACGCCGGGTCAGAGCTTCTGAAGGACATTACGGCTCTTGTAAACTTAATGCTTGCCGGGAATGTAGTCCCAAGCATCACGGACACTCTTTATGGCGCCAATCTTTGTGCCTTGAAGAAAAAGGACGGTGGCATTAGACCCATAGCTGTTGGGACATCGTACCGACGTCTCACGTCCAAAGTATGCTGTAAGGCCATTACAGCCACTCTTAGAGATTACTTCCAACCCCACCAATTAGGTTTTGGCTCTAAGGGTGGCTGTGAAGCCGCCGTCCACTCTTTAAGGGCCTTTTTAAATAATCGGGAAGCAGAGGTATTGGTGAAGGTGGATGTGAAGAATGCCTTTAACTCTGTGGATAGGGCTGCTTTGCTGGCTGAAGTAAAACATAAAGTTCCGGCTATTTATAAATATATTTGGCAATGTTATAGTGAAAATTCAAAATTAATGTATAAGAACAATCTTTTACTATCTTGTGTTGGTTGTCAGCAAGGCGACCCACTCGGACCGGCAGTGTTTAGCCTTGCCATTCATCCTATCATTCAGCAGCTAAATTCTAAACTCAATACATGGTATTTGGACGATGGCTGTTTGGTTTCAAGGGCCCAAACCGTCTTTGATGACTTTCAGGTCCTCACCAACAGCCTCCACAACATTAGTTTAGATCTAAATTTTAGTAAATGCGAATTATTTATTTCAGACTCATGTACAGAAAAAGAAAAAGTTTTTGATGATTTTAATGCAGTTTGTCCAGGTATCAAAATTTTAGATAAAACCTCACTTCATCTTCTTGGCTCTCCTATTTACGATGAATCATTTTCTCATTTTGTAGATGTTAAAATTAAAAATTTTCAGACAGCTTATGATCGTCTGATAAATATTCAACCACATTTCGCTTTCATTATTATTCGACACTGCCTGTTCGTTCCGAATTTCACCTACAACCTCCGTTGTAGTCATCTGTGGAAACATCCACAACTTCTCCACAAGTTAGACGCATTCGTTCAAAATTGTCTTTCCGCCATTTTAAATATTGATTTTAGTGAACGTGTCTGGGACCAAGCCTCCTTACCTATCAAGTACGGAGGTTTAGGAATCAGAAAAATATCCAATGTTGCTCTCCCGGCGTTTTTGTCCTCTGTGCATAGCATTGAAGCGTTATTTAAAAAAATTCTAAAGAATAACGTGACTTCAATTTGCAATGCCACGGAGGCCTTAGACGCTTGGCGAGCTCTTGTTCCAAATTCTAAATTTCCTGATATTCCGTCATCGCAGAAGCTATGGGATGGGCCGCTCTGCCGAATTGCTCAAGATAACTTACTAAAAACGTCTTGTAGCTCTGCAGAGCGCGCCCGCCTATTAGCATCTGCAGAATGGGAATCTGGGCTTTGGTTGCAGGCACTACCATCCGCAAACTTGGGTACTTTGTTGCATGATGACACTTTTCGTTTTGCAGCAGCACTCCGCTTAGGCGCAAAATTTACAGTCCCTCATTTATGCCCCTGTGGGGTTACCGTTGATGCTTTTGGGCATCACGGACTCTCATGTTCCAGAAGTGCCGGTCGTTTGGGGCGTCATGCTGCCCTAAATAATATTATCTACCGTGCTCTTGCCAGCATTCACGTTCCTGCCGTTTTAGAACCAAACGGCCTGACACGGGATGATGGCAAGAGACCAGACGGAATGACTTTGGTACCCTGGAGATTGGGGCGACCGCTGGTATGGGACGCTACTTGCGTCGACACACTGGCGCCATCTCATCTCCAAAGTACCAAGTCGAAGGCAGGCACAGCCGCTGCTGGAGCAGAAACCCTTAAAAGACGCAAATATGTAGGTATCGGAGGTAACTACATATTTGAGCCTTTTGGGGTAGAAACATTGGGTCCGTGGGGTCCATCAGCGCATAAGCTTTTTAGTTTCTTGGCTAAAAGGCTTATTGAGGTATCTCGTGACCAAAGGGCTGGAAATTACCTAGCTCAGCGTATCAGCATTGCCATTCAATTAGGCAATGCTGCCAGCCTTTTGGGCACGATGCCCAGAGGTGAGCATCTGGAGGGACTGTACGATTTGTAAATATATATTTTTAAGTAGGTTATTTTTTTATTATTATTATTATTTTAGTTCTAAATAATGGATATTATAAATACTCATTTGAAATAAAATATAAGCTAATTGAAAATTTAACCATTTAGTTATATTATAATACATTACCATAAAATCAATGAGAAAATAAAATAAAATTTAATATCTACTATAACAAAATATTATTATTACACATTGCAAATTTATGTATATATTATTATTTATCAATTAAGCACCCTTATTTTGTATAATAAATATTTATATGCTGCAACTAGTTAGCCTTTTGAATACTTAAAATACGCTCCTTAAGTTTGTATTTGAAAATGAAAATGAAAAATAATTTTTTAAAAATAAAAACGCCCTAACCACTGGTCCACGGGGCTGTTTAATAAAATTATTAATTATATATAGTTTCGTTTGGGAGACGTGGGTATTATTAGTTTTTACGCTTGTACTAAGCTACTTCGTAAGGAGTTTACAATAATTGGTATCTCGGCTGTGCTCATTAAATAGAAATCTTTGAGGTTATTCAGACGCCTTTATTCATATTAAAATTCTAACACGCTAGGGCGCCGTTAAAGAAGAAAATAATAATACAATTCAACAACGAGAGTCGTCCTAATAAATTAAAAAATAACAGGATGAAAGAGGCCAGTTAAATCAAAATGCTTAGTCATAGACTAAACAAAGATAAGACTGACGTTAAAAATAGTCGCGTAGATCGCTCCAAAACTGGGCTTTTGTGGGGCGAGCGAGCATTTTCAAGGGTGGTGTAATACAAAGACTTTCGTACTCGGTGTTAATCCTTACTATCCTTACTATATCCTTACTATATATTACTATTACTATTTACTATATATAATACTAGTTTTCGCCCGCGGCTCGCCCGCGTTAATGTCGATCCCTCGGGAATAGTACTTTTTCCCGGGATAAAAGGTAACCTATGTCCTTCTCCGTACTCCAGAGAACTTGTATGCAAAATTTTATGATGATCGGTTCAGTAGTTACGGCGTGAAAGTGTAACAAACAAACATACAAACAAATAAACAAACTCACTTTCGCATTTATAATATTAGTAATGAAAGTAATAAATATTACTAATTAGTATTAGTAATTGATATTAGTAATTAGTATTAGTAATTAGTATTAGTAATTAGTATTAGTAATTAGTATTAGTAATTAGTATTAGTAATTAGTATTAGTAATTAGTATTAGTAATTAGTATTAGTAATTAGTATTAGTAATTAGTATTAGTAATTAGTATTAGTAATTAGTATTAGTAATTAGTATTAGTAATTAGTATTAGTAATTAGTATTAGTAATTAGTATTAGTAATTAGTATTAGTAATTAGTATTAGTAATTAGTATTAGTAATTAGTATTAGTAATTAGTATTAGTAATTAGTATTAGTAATTAGTATTAGTAATTAGTATTAGTAATTAGTATTAGTAATTAGTAAGGATTATAAATGCGAAAGTGAGTTTGTTTGTTTGTTACGCTTTCACGCCGTAACTACTAAATCGATCATCATGAAATTTTGCATACAAGTTCTCTGGAGTACGGAGAAGAACATAGGCTACCTTTTATCCCGGGAAAAAGTACTATTCCCGAGGGATCGACATTGACGCGGGCGGAGCCGCGGGCGAAAGCTAGTAATAATATATAATCGACATTTACGAGTACCTTAAGGATCAACTTAGCCCGCTAAAATGAAGTTATCCTTACTAATATTATAAATGCAAAACTGAGTTTGTTTGTTACACTTTCACGCCATAACTAATGATCTGATCTTCATGAAATTTTGCGTACAAGTTTTCTGGAGTACGGAGAAAGTCATAGGCTACCTTTTATCCCGTGAAAAATTACTATTCTAAAGGGGATCGACATTGACGCGGGCGGAGCCGCGGGCGAAAGCCAGTATTTTATAAAATCAATAAGGTCAAAAATATAAGTACCTATAACAGATTTTTTTAAATTTGTATTACGGCATTTGGCTTTCTCCGCATTTTAGCCTTTCATATTTTTCAACTTGTGTAATTATCGAAATGATGGAGTAATTCATTCTGTTGAATCGGCGGAGCCCCTGGCGACAATTCCCACGTCCATTTGATCATAGACGATGTAGTAAGGCGGACAACAACACACCCGCTAAGTAAATCTCACTAAAGCCGCACAATTATAGTATTTTAGTCATTCTATACATTATTCATCATCATCATCAGGTCTTTTAAGTCTCCCCTGCAGGACCATGACCCTCTCTGTACTACCGAAGCCATACTTGACCTGAGCAGACAGGATTTGACCCACACTCTCCTCGCTGGCCGGACGGGTTGGAGAGGTCTTGGAGGACATTGTTCATAAACATGGGCATTAATGACACCAAATTACACCAATTTTCCATTATAAAGTCCACTAGAAACAATTTGCAAAACAGTGCAGTCTTTGAAATTCCTGCCAAGAACTCCATCAAAATAAATCAGATGTTTACACGACTGCCAAAAAAAAGGACGTTATGCTTTGAACACAGTGAGTAACAAAAATCATGGAATATATTTAAGAATTGTAAAAATTGTAGTCCAAGACCACTTAAAAAAAAACAAGTATTCAAACAAACAAAAGGAAGAGCCAAAGGGTACAGCGAAAATCTTACTAGGCAATGTAGCTAACAACCTATCACTTTAGGTTCAGTTCTATTCTTATACATTCACCAACACTCTAAACATGGACAGTAGTAATATAGATGAAAACACAACAATATTAATATTGTTTGGTGACAGTTCCTCTGTTACAAAAAGGAACATAAAGCAAAGTATTGACATTTTAAATAATTTGAATTTAAAGACTAGGTGTAAGTTTATGATAAGTGCTTTTCCGTATTCGGAATCACTTGATAAAGACAGAAATATACACATACATAATTTAAATGTACATATGTACAACATGGCCCGTTGTCATGGCGATTTTATTTTCTATTTAGATTTAAATAAGTTTATATCTAGGTTTAAGTTGACACAAGATACTATGTATCTTCCATTACATTTTAAGCGAAAAATAGCTTCACTTGTAGCTTTTAATTTACTTAGTCCTGTAAAAAGTAGTAAAACTGCTATGTCTTTTGAGATAGGTAAATCTAATAGTAACGTTCAAGGTAGTATTATACCTGTAATATATAACTCTCACTCTGATTTAAACTGAGTGATAAGACAACAGTCAAGGCCAAAGAATTAAATATCATTCACCAGAACATTCAAGGCTTGACTAGCAAATTATTACAATTAGAATTATTCATAAATCATATAGATTTACATGTAGTATGCCTTACTGAACATTTTCTACAGCCCCATCAGCAACAATTTAATATAGATAATTATTCAGTGGCAAGCTCATATACCAGAAAGACTAAAGAGAAAGGAGGCAGTTTAATTTTAACGCGAAACAATGTCAAATGTAGAGAACGCAAAGATATCGTCAGTCTTTCGGTAGAATGTAATGTTGAATTGTCATGTATTGAACTTGAGGAATCTATTATAGTATGCGTATACAGACCCCCTAAGTCAAATTATAATACTTTGGAATTAGTAATTGAAGATATTTTGAGGAAACTATCCTGTAGTCCTAAAAATATCATAGTGTGCGGTGACTTTAATGTTGATTTATTAGTAACTACAACTGAAAGTGTTGGCTTGTTGAATGTATTTAAGTCGTTTAATTTATTTAATTTATTTTTAGAACCAACTAGAGTTAATGGTGATTCTGCAACATGTATAGATAATATTTTCTGCAATTGTAGTGCTCTTGATAAATACATAATTAAAAATCTCACTTCTGATCATTTTGGTCAGTTTGTCAAATTAGTAAATCAAGTAGAGGTAGACTTACCAAAGATAACGTATAGACCTATAACCAAAGGCAAAATCAAGGTATTCAAGGAAAATATATCAGAAAAAATGCCCCTAATCGAAGAAACGAGAGATGATCCGGATGCCCTTTACAATAAAATGTTTAATGTCATAGAAACTGAATTCAATAATGCCTTCCAAGTTAAAACTTGTACCAGACGTAATCGTAAAAAATTTAGTGAATGGGCTACTACAGGTATCTACATCAGTAGAAATAGGATATACGAATTACTGGTTATGAAGGCATATAACCAGGATCCTGAATTTATTAACTATGTTAGAAATTATTCAAAAGTTTTTAAAAAGGTATGTATGCATGCCAAATCATTATATACTAGAAATACTATCTTAAATTCTCAAGATAAAATAAAAACAACATGGAAAATTATTAACACAGAAACTGGTAAGAATAAACAGCGTGACAATAAAGTAGAATTAAAAATAAATAATAATGTTCTCAGCAGTAAGGCAGACGTTGCCCAATATTTTGAGGACTTTTTTACTAACATTCCCATAAACACCACTGCCTCCTTATGTTCATCGACAGATGAATCTAAAAAAATATTAACAAGTTGTATACCCGAATGTAAAAATAATTTAATATTTCAACATGTGACTCCGCTCACAATCATTGATACATTTAAAAGCTTAAATAATAAAAAAACTGGAGATTTGTGGGACATCTCGGTATCCGTCATAAGTAATATCATTAATGTAATAGCACCTTACTTAGCTTCTATTTTTAATAAATGTTTAGATACCGGTACTTTTCCAGCCTTGATGAAGCTGAGTAAAGTTATACCATTATATAAATCAGGGGATAAAAGTAATCCCACAAACTACCGGCCTATTTCCATTCTACCAGTTCTCAGTAAAATATTTGAAAAATTGATTTTCAATCAATTATTGTCTTTTTTTAATAAAAATGATCATTTTCATAGTGAACAGTATGGATTTACTAAGGGTCGGTCAACAACTGACGCGGGTGTAGCTCTTTTAAAACATATCTATGAAGCTTGGGAGGGAAAACAGAATGCTATTGGTGCTTTTTGTGATCTTTCTAAAGCATTTGACTGCGTAGATCACAATACCCTTATATCCAAGCTGAAACACTATGGAATCAAAGGTAAATCTCTCGACTTAATCAAATCGTACTTGAGTAGCCGAATTCAAAAAGTTAGTTTAGATGGGGTTCAATCTTCCGGATCATGTATTAGGATGGGTGTACCTCAGGGCTCTATCCTAGGGCCTCTTCTGTTCCTTATATACATTAATGATTTACCGTACTATATTAACACATGCAAGGCTGTACTATTTGCCGATGATACATCTCTCATCTTCCGAGTAGATAGGAATACTGACTCATCTGACGAGGTTAATAGTACATTAGCTCAAGTGTTGGACTGGTTTACTGCGAACAATCTTTTGTTGAACGCTAGTAAAACTAAATGTATTAAATTTTGCTTACCAAATGTTGCAAAAGTTTCAACAAGTATAGTCGTCAATAATGAAACAGTAGGATTGGTAGACAAAGCAACTTTTCTTGGAATAACTGTTGATGCTGGGCTTCAATGGGGTGCCCATATTGAAAAATTGGCAGGGAAACTTAGCTCTGCGGCTTACGCGGTTAGGAGGATAAGACAACTAACTGATGTTGATACTGCGCGTTTGGTATATTTTAGTTACTTTCATAGTCTTATGTCGTATGGAATATTACTATGGGGAAACGCTGCAGATGTAAATACCATATTTGTTCTACAGAAACGCGCTATTAGATCAATATATAAATTAGGCGCCAGAGAATCTCTTAGAGAGTTATTCAAAAATATTAATATTCTGACACTCCCTTCACAGTATATCTTTTCTAATATTATGTTTGTGCGCCATAACATTCATTTATATAAAAAAAACTGTGATATACATAGCAGAAACACTAGAAATAAAAATAAATTATTTACACCAGCATTGCGATTGCAGAAAACTATGGATTCTTTTTGGGGTCTTGGAGTACGCTTCTATAATAGAATTCCCGCAGAAATATTAGGTCTGCCATTAATTCAATTTAAAACGGCTGTAAAAAATCATTTACTTAAAAGGGCTTATTATTGTATAAAAGATTATTTATTCGATAAAAATGCTTGGTAATAATTTAAATGTATATTTTAATGTAGTTAAATTTAATTTTTGTAAAATATATTGTTATATTCGAGCCCTTCAGGCACATAGAGACCAAGACTGGACTGAGTTTCTTTCGGCGTATTCTTCTCAGCAGTGGTCATTCCGAAACGCTAGTAGTTTTTGGATTTTACAAACAAAAGAAAGAAAAATAAACAACAGAAACATATGACGTTCAAAAAGCGATACATGTATCCTACTTTGAATAAAAATTATTCATTTTCATTTTCATTTTCATTTTCATGGACTTCGAATTTTTGGCCATAGGCTCTGTCCACTCTGCAACGAACAAAGACGTGACGAGTTAATCAAAAAAAAAGATAAAAATATAAAATATCATACAAAGCCCTTCAAGCAAGTAGGCGATCAATACTGTTGAAAAGAGTTTCTTTAGGTGTCTTCTTTTCTGCAGTGATAGATAGATAGATATCAACTTAATTAGCATTAAGAAGACACACATACAAACATGATACAAACAACACAGTTATAAACATTAAGAAAAACACAAAATAGCCTAATCTTGTTAGTATGTGTGCCGCAATGATACTAAAAGGTTGCAGTGCTCGGTTCCGAAAAGCAGTTTGTAGTTTTTGAACAATACATTAATAATTTGAATATAATTTACTAAGTATTATTTAAAATGTGAATTGAAGGCCTATTTTCTGAATAAATCTTTGAATCCTCATGCATATAATTAAGTTCTTTTTTTAGGATCGCTGATTGCTCATCGCTTGCACCTCCATTAGAGTGTGGAGGATTTAGCCCGCAGCTATTGGCAATTATAGCAGCCTATCATACTTCAAAGAGATAGGAGATGCTACGCTTTCACCGACACTGCTTGTGATGTCCTCTTTGACACCAGAGTGTATTGAAAATGTCATTTTACATTCTTAGGAAGAAGTGGAAGTGACGTGTTCGGTAAGTATGGAAATTTTACTGGTCCTTACGAATATTTTAAATGCTTGTGTTTTTGTTTATATATTTAATTGTTTGTTGTTAGAGACATTTGGACCATGGGGTCCTGGTGCAAGAGCTGTCTACAAAGCGATTGCTCCTCGCCTGATCTCCGCCGCCCATGACAAGAGGGCTACAAGTTTGGTTTATTTTAGTATGTAATTTTATGGTGGGTTAGCTTATTAGTTTTATTTTAAGTTTGTACTGTTTGTTATTCCTTAAATATTTAGAGCGTAGGTCGTACATAGACCTAAGGTGGCGGGTTCAAGTCCCGCGTGCATGAAATTTTCACCAAATTTTATTTCTTAATTTAATAAGAGTACTTTAGAATAGTATGTCATAGTAGAAGAATTGATGGATCTAATATCTGGCTGACTGTGTGGCGTGTTTAAAATTAATATATATTTTCAGTAACATTTAAGGTATATAGTTTAAAATATGAATGTATGATTGTGGTTCCTTCTATAAATATGTGCACTTGTTTATTTATTTTATTTATTTGTATTTATATATACGTATAACATATGAAAATTATTTCTTAGTACCCGCACCTACTTTTATGGTGATAACAGAAAATCAGTGTTTTTGTATCTCGATGCTAAATAACCGCTGAGCTATGGCCATTTTGCCTTGCTGCAGCATGCAAATGGCATGTTTGCTCGTGTATAGACATAACATTAGCTATATAAAGTAATTTGTGTGTTTGTGGCAAATCAAATAAACGCTTTATCTATCTAAATAAAAAGCTCTTTTCTGTTTTTTTTTAAATTGGTGCATGTTGTTTTTTTTGGAAGGACTATGTTTTAGCTCCAAGTGAGCTTTCGCTACTTTACCGGGCGTTTGAGGCGAGGGCAGAGTGCCCTCAGCCTATATAGACAACATCACCGAAGTATTCACTATCGCTGTTATATTGGGTCCTTCAAAGATTAATTTACGAATTATAAAATTTAGAAAAAGAGTAGGAAAAAGCAATGACGACATTTTTTGATCAAAATGGACATCTGAAACGAGTCCTTTCTATGAGCATTTTTAATAATTAAATTTAGAAAAACAAAATATTTAATGCATGCAGAATGTTAGTAATTTAATCACTTTCAAGTTTAAATAAAATAAAAATATATTTAACTGAAAATCATAGTCATTAGGAACAAATTGATAAGCGGAAAAACGCCAATTTCAATAAAGACCCATTATAAAGAATAAATATTCTGAAAGATTTTTTATCCTATGATAAGTCAAACAAACAAACTGCTGATAGAAACAAATTCGAATGACTCTCTAGTTCTCTACTCATAACTTAAGCAATTTAGTGGAATCCCTACAAATTCGCTGGCAGCCACAAATCAATGGATTTCCTTAATGCAGACTAAGATAGCGGACTAATGGACTTTGTGAATCAGCTTTAGTTTGGAAGTGCACCGACTAACTTTAATCGATTGGTTGTGTAATTGAACAATTTTAATGCTTATATTTCCATGTTGGTTTGTAAAGGGAAAAACGTGGAATTTATCAGCTGCTTCTCTTTCGGCAAAGTAAAAGCCGGTCATGGTAATGGGCTCTGAGGAATCTTGTCCTATATACCTATTAAGAGTTAAGGACGGTTCACACCGCCAGCGAGTGAGCGAGGCGAGAGAGGCGAGTGAACATCGTTTCATCACTTTTCATACTTTGGGTCACACAGCGAAATATATGAGCGATGCGACCGAAGATATCCGAGAGAGCTAGCGAGCGAGCGAGGCGAGCGAGGCCGACGAATATAATTTCATCTGTTTTCATACTTTGGTTCACACAGCGAAGTATATGAGCGATGCGGCCGAAGATATCCGAGAGAGCTAGCGAGCGAGCGAGGCGAGCCGAGGCCGACGAATATCGTTTCATCTGTTTTCATACTCTATTTCACACAGCGGAATATAATATGAGCGAAGCGGCCGAGATACCAGAGAGAGCTCGCTTGCTTCACTCACCTCGCTGGCTATCTCTCTCGCGGAGTGAATCACATCGCTTAAGCTCATAGTTTCATTCGCGACGCTCGCCTCGCTTGCTTTTCTCACCTCGCTCGCCTAGCTCGCTCGCTGGCGGTGTGAACCACCCTTTATACGACCTTTATTATTCAGCAGATCGTTTTGAAATATTTTGACAGTTAATTAAATAAGGCTATGGTTACTTGAGAGATAAAGAAGAAGTTGTTTTTGTGTCTGACATGATTGTCACCTCAGTATAGTGAGATAAGATTGTTAATGATTAAAGACCCATATAATTTAATTAGAATTCTTATACAAACTAATATTATAAATAGGAAAGATTTGTTTGTTTATTTGACGCGAATAGGCTTAGAAACTACTAGACAAATTTGAAAAAATCTTTCACAGTTCTGAAGCTACACTATCTGCGCTGAACATAGGAACGAAGTCGCGGGAAAACAGCTAGTGATATATAACTTAACTCTATGGTAGTTCTGAAATCCCAGTACAATTGTACTAGGATTTCAGAACTATCATAGAGTCGAATGACTTAACGAAGTTTCCCATACTCGAGGAGTAGTTTGCACTTCGTCATGTTAGCTTTGATCCAGACCTTTGATTGAATCCCCTGAATGTGGATTTGAGTCCCCACTCTACCTTGTCAAGCTAATCAGGATACAAATCTGTATGGATATTTAGTCGATAAGTTGCTTTATTGTTATTGTTATTATTAAAGATAGAGAAATATATTTTACTTAGTCATGACGGCTAGCAATATCACTATGTTGATTCCGTTTTCCAACTTTACGCCCACCAGCACGCTAAACGTGGCCTTTTGGTCTTAGATCAACGATCGTCTACGATCTGTCTACCCCGTAAGGGATAATGACGTATTAATATGTATGTATTTATATTTTTACATTAATTACGATTTCTTCACAGATTTTTATTATGAGGGACAAAGATGATATATGTTTTTTAAATATAGTTTTTTCATAGATCTCACTTATTTCAAGACTTAAAATCAACTATGTTGTTGCTATATCTTAAATAAAAAATATAATTGTACTAGGATTTCAGAATCACGAGAGAGTCAAGTGGCTTAATAAAGTTTCCAATACTCGGGAAGCACCGACTAGTTTGCGCTCCGAAAACGTTAGTTAACTCGGATCCAGACGTTTGATTGGATCCCCTGAGTGTGGATTTGATTCCCCACTCTATCTTGTTATCAAGCTATTCAGGATAGAAATCTTTCGGCATATTAGTTTATTTGTTTTGTTTGGACATTTTAAGAAGTCTCGAGAGTAATTATTACAATCAAACTTTTGATAAAACTTTGGCAAAATATTTTTAATTAGCTTTTGCCCACGGCTCCGCCCGCGTTAATGTCGATCCCTCAGGAATAGTAGAATTTTCCGGGATGAAATGTACTCTAGGTACCCTTCCCCGAGCCCCAAACTACCTCTATACCAAACATAAGCGATACGGTGTAATTTAGCTCGCGTCAGAACGCAGCAGCTTTTAGTTTAGATACCTACATCGAGCCAATTTTGTATTTATAGCTCTGAACATATGATTCATAATTCGTTGCAGTCGGTGAACAGGGACAAAACGCGCGTCATTACAATTGGATTTGTTTGGAATTAACCTTCAAAGGAGTCGCCGCGCATAGGTATGTTTTCGATACCTACACGGGGAGTGAGACAGGCCTGACATCAGGTAACCCCCTTGTTTGTTTGACATCCTATATCATAAAAAAAGGAATCAAATTACCTACAGTCATCCAAAAAAAAGAAATCGCATAGAATTAACATTAACTTAGACATAAAACCACCAGACAATGCCATTAGGAAAATTGCTTTATTTGTAGAGTCTACGCAGACGTAAGTTTGCAAGGTTTCTTCGGACGACTACGTCACCCATTTCTGTGACCGTCTATGACCTGTTTGACTTATCTTTTGAGGTTAGAGGAGTTTTGACCCTTTCATATTTATGATATGAATAATTTTTTGCCCAAATGGTTTCGTAACCAAATTTCGAAGTGAATAATTTGGTATGTAAAGTATTTTTGTTTTTGGTGTGTGGAATAGACTGCGGTGATTTTTTGGGCTAAAGTCAACTAACAAAGTCTTAAGATACCAATGACTGTTGTTAAATTCCCTATTATTATTAATATACGTACCTCGTCCATTATATATCGCTTAGTGTGTATTATATAAAAGTGTATAGTATATTTAAGTATATTTACGTACATATATTTTTATGTCATTTTATTTTGATTTTTATCATATTTAATTCGATGTTTATGTAGTTACATTGTATGTTTAAATACTTATAATGTGCCAAAAGCTAACTTATTCTGCGTAACCTATTTTATTAGTTGTTTTTCTCTCTATCACTAAGCGGGTTGCCTAGAAAAGATCGGCTTAAGTAACAGCCAACAGTTGTTCATCAAATTCTAGTAAAAAAATATACAATTTATTCAGGTGTAATACTTGACTTATAGTCCTATGTCCCCTATCTGGGGCAGAGAGCGTCCACAAAGACTCTCCATCTCGATCTGTCCTGAGCTATGCGTTTAACTTTACTCCAGGTCTTTCCGGTTTTTTTAATTTCGTCGAGAACGGTACGTCGCCAGGTCTGTTTAGGTCGGCCTACTTTACGTTTTCCTTGGGGATTCCACTCCATGGCCTTTTTAGATATGTGCTCAGGGCTTCTTCGGAGAGTGTGGCCGATCCAATTCCATTTGCGGCGTTTTATCTGTTGGTCGATCGGAGTTTCGTGACATAGCTGTCGCAAACGGTCATTCGATATGGTCTCGGGCCAGCGAATGCCGAGAATCTGGCGCAGGCGACGGTTCACAAAAACCTGGAGCTTTTGGGTGAGTTCCTTTGTAACTTTCCAAGTTTCACAGCCATATAGGAGCACTGATTTAACGTTGGACCCGAATATTTTGAGCTTAACTCTTCGGGTTAACTTCCGCGACATCCATATAGGGCGCAGCTGCGCAAATGTTGCTCTGGCTTTGGTAATTCTGGAAGCGATGTCCTCTTCCGTTCCTCCAAATTCAGAAACAACACTACCGAGATAAGTAAACGTTGAGACACGTTCCACGGGCTCTGTGCCAATCATAAACGGCGTTAAGTTCTCCACCCCAGCACGCAGGTGTAATAAAAAGGTTTTAATACTATATCCAAACCACTAAAAAAGCACGTGATATAATGTATTTAAAGGTAATTTGGTCACCAACCAACTAAAATTCATGCCGGGGATACTTGACACGTGTGAGCAGTATTAATTCTGTAATGGTAAGTGCGATAAACCACAAGATTGGTTCGTTAGAAGACGATTGTCTGTTTGGACTGCGAGTGATAGCCACTGAAATGTACCCGGCTAGTGAGACAGCCGATATACTATGTTAAGATAATCTTAGGTTCTGTATATAAAGTGCCTTTTGTTATATGTATTACTAGCTTTCGACCGCGGCTCCGCCCGCGCCAATGTCGATCCCTCGAGAATAGTTTTTCCCGGGATAAAAGCCTATGTCCTTCTCCGTACTCCAGAGAACTTGTATGCAAAATTTCATTATGATCGGTTCAGTAGTTACGACGTGAAAGCGTAATAAACAAACAAACAAACAAAAACACACTAAAACAAACAGATGTCCATGGGTGACGGTGACTACGTTCCATCAGGTGGCTCGTTTGCCGTCTAGTATAAATAATAAAAAAAAAAGAAACAAACAAACCCACTTCCGCATTTATAATATTAGTTAGGATTTGATTATAGGCAATTGGGCTATAAGTAAGAAAAATCACTTTTCTTACTTACATTGGCGAGCTCCGTGACGCAGTGGTCAATACGCCAGTCTGCGACACAAGGGTGCCGGTTCGATCCCCGGCCAGGTCAAGATGGAAAACGATCTTTTACAGGACCTGGGTCTTGGATGTTTATCTATAAATAAATATATACGGACAAATCACACAGATTGAGCTAGCCCCAAGGTAAGTTCGAGACTTGTGTTATGGGATACTAACTCAACGATACTATATTTTATAACAAATACATATATAGATAAACATCCAAGACCCAGGCCAATCTGAAAAAGATCATTTTCCATCTTGACCTGGCCGGGGATTGAACCCGGGCACTCCGTGTCGCAGGCTGGCGTGTTAACCACTGCACCACGGAGCTGTCAATCTATAATCGGATCTATATAAGTATCTATTATAAAATATGGTATCGTTGAGTTAGTATCCTACGATAAAAGTTCACAACTTACTGTAGTGCTATCTCAATTTGTAGCAGATAGCAGATATCTTCCACCGATTGAGCAGAAATCTTGTGTGTTATATGTCCCTTTATATTTATTTATTTATTATCATAGGAATCTTGTTACTTTAGTTGGGGTTCGTAAGGATGGCCGAATCATTGGATTTGCTGATCTAAGCCTCAAGGAACAAAATCCTGGCAGAAATTGCAAACCTTAAGAGGCTTGAAATATCCGACACCAGTGCTATCTATTTAAAACAAATAAGAACAAAAAGACTCGAAATAACAAACTAGAAAGTCGTAGGTCCGCAAGAACTGTATTTTCTATAAAAACTGAAATTATATAAAAACAAGTCCTCCGCCATCATAGCTACTTGCACAGGAAGCAAAGGATATCCTGCCCCTATTGTGCCGGAATGGTAATTAGTGAATTAATATTGGAGGGTGTTTCCTGTACAACTGCAGCATAAATACATACATAAATATTTTTTGGATTTATACTTTGGCTTATATTTGTCCCGTAGATGTATATAACTTTATTATTGACCGAGCGAGCGATGCGATCAAGGTCTATGTGTATTCCGCTATTACTCTCAAAGGGGTCCAGGGTCCATGCTCCAATGAGGGTTTTCGAAACCAATCTGGTATAACATGATTGGTGTATTTTGACGGCTGCTGGCAAAAATACCTTGTCACAGTTTTGCCACCTGGGGAAAAAGATTCTGAAAAGCCTTAATGAGGGATTCACTTCTTTTTTAAAATTGGTTGAGCGTTCATTTTTGGGCAGATTAGTTTATTAGATATCCAAAGAAATGTTAGGGATCTACAAGTTTGTGGCATTTTATTTAAATTGGTAACAATAGCGCATCAATATCAAAGGCGATGTAAGAAGGGTATGCAAACGAGAAAATATACGTATGAAAGCGGAAACAAGTCATTTAAAATTATTTATTATAAGGGCACATAAATAAGTAATCAAAGGGTAAAAACGGGATCCTAATTATACTAAGTCGTCCGTCCGTCTGTCACAGGGCTATATCTTTGAACCGTTATAGATAGACACTTGAAATTTTCAAAGAATCTTTTGCCGCTATAAGAACAAATAATAAAAAGAAGGAGGGGGGCATAGAAGAAACTTGCTTTTGGCGCCTTTATAGATTCTGTCAAATATCCTGATAATCTATTACTGAGACACTGAGACCAAAACTGAAATGTCTTGTCACAGATAATTAAGAATAATAGTGTTTGTGCTCGACAGAGTTTGGTTAACCTCATTAGAAAGGTCGCCCTGAAGAGGTTTTAAGCATACAACATCATGCGACTCAAACGTGGCTAGGTTTTATATTAAAAAAATCACATTAAAATTCAGATTGTCACAAGCGACTAGATTTCAGATTACCAGCGTAGAAAATAAGCTTAATAATTCAATCCTTTACAGAACACTGTCATCCTCGTTTCGCTCCAGATAACCGGGGTCCAGCATTCTTTGAATTCCCTCTGCATTAGTATGATTGCCGGCCAAACTTTTGGGACGACGCCGCGGATACTTTCATAGGAATTTGATATAGTACCAGCAATTTAGTAGTTTGGTGTATTATAGAGAAAAAAACACAATGTACTACATGAAATATTAAATATGTGACGCTACGTTGAATTGCAAAGTTACCTTAAAAATCCATTATTTATTGACGTGACTCTTGCGGAACGATACTTGACGATTTTTGGTAAAAAATGTTAGTGCGAGGAAAAAAATGGCTTGTAACCTTTTTACGTTTTATTTGATCCCTTATGTAGTGTAATAGCCGGATAGTTGCCAGACTTTTTGAAATCCCTGTTTCTATATTTTAGTGTATAAAGCAAAACAATTCATTTATAGAACTGGACAGTGCTTTGATTCTATTCTACAAATATAAGATTGAAAAAACATTGGCTTTAGTATTTCCAGCTTATAAGCGATTTTTCGGATCTCTATATTTTGGGACATATCTACTACACGGGATAGTTGCCTTTTCTATACAAGTTTCATTCGGGATAGATGCTTCCCTGAGAAAAAGGGTATTAAACATCCAAAAACTTTGAGCGCAATTTCCTTTTTCATGCAATTGATCAAATTTGGTGATAATTAGATAGATTTTTTTTTCGGTTGACCTGCAAAGCTAAAGTTGCAACCCGGGCAACTATACCCCCGTGGCAAGTATTCTTTTTTTACCCTTTTTAATTTTTAGTTTGCTTTTGGTTCTATAGCCAACACGGCTAACTAAACCTCATTTTAACAGTTTCGTTATACGTTATTATATCATGCGTGTTTTGTTCAGTTTGTTTATAAGTGTTTATGTACATCAAGGCTACCTTCAATGGAAACTTACTGTTTACTGTAGAGCATTTAATTTAATCCTAACTAATATTCTTATTAAATTTTCCGATTCCTATAAAAAAATAACTAATATTATAATTATTGCAAAAGTAAGTTTGTTTGTTACTACTGAACTGATCGTCATGAAATTTTCTATACCCGTTTTTTCCATACTACGTCCTTCTCCGTACCCCAGAGGTATGTACATTTTATCCCGGGAAAAAGTACTGTTCCCAAACGAACGACACTGACGCGGGCGGAGCCGCGGGTGAAAGTAGGTACTCATAGGTATAAATATCATAAAACCTTCCTAAATTTGTCGAAAGCCAGATTGTTGATCAATAGTTATACATATCCATTTGACAGGGGGCAGAGATAGGCGAAATTTATGAGTTGATAAGAGCGGCTATTCTACTAATGGATTGCGAGATTAGGCTGCGGTCACATTGAGGGCGTAGGCGAGTCATTAAGCGAAATGAGGAAAAGAAATGTTGTAAATGACGGTGTTATTGAAGTAACATGGCGTCTTGAGAATGTTAAAAAACTGACTTGAGATGTAATGAAGGAGTGTTACAAATGATTTGTTTACAACGATCAAGGTATCAAAAAAGGATTTTCGCCAGTGGTGTTCAAAGCGTTGGACCCCGGGCTCCAAGTCATGTCGTTTATGTTCGAATTTTAATCCTTACTTTATGACTTATCCTAACTAATATTATAAATGCGAAAGTGAGTTTGTTTGATTGTTTGTTTGTTACGCTTTCACGCCGTAACTACTGAACCGATCATCATGAAATTTTGCATACAAAACATGACTTCTATTGAAAATATTTCTACAGATCTTCATAGCTTTCGATATAGTATGGACAAAAATGGTAATTCGATGGAAATATTAAACTACTAGCTTCCGCCCGCAGCTTCGTTTGCGTCAATGTCGTACTCTCGGTAACAGTACTTTTTCTCGGGATAAAAGGTAGCCTATGTCCTTTTCCGTACTCCAGAGAACTTGTATGCAAAATTTCATGATGATCGGTTCAGTAGTAACAGCGTGAAAGCAAAACAAACAAACAACTCACTTTCACATTTATTATATTAGTAAGGATATAATATTACTCTTCGAGCATTCGTTCTCGATATTAGCATTATCACACTTGTAGTTCCACATCTATGGCTACCATTTTGCACATGCTTTGGAGGTAGGAATAACAGATAAAAACAAAAAATATGAAGGTATCTGAATATACCCCACCACTACTTTTGCCTCCGCCCGTCCTCACCGGTCATTCACATTTTTGTGCTTCGCTGTTTTGCACGTTCGTTCGTATTTAAATTATTTTTAAATTTCGAAATTATTAACCGTCGTTATCGTTAAAATGCCTAAAAGGAAACGTGAGTGTAGTGATGAAGACTACGACCGATTAGCTAAACAAGTTAAAAAATTACAACGAAAAATTAAAAGTCGACGACGTCGCAGGAGTGTTTCAGTGAGTGATTACGACAGTGATTCATCTCGAAAGCGATCAGGTGAGTACTTTTTATTCAATGTACTATGGACAACGAGTAAAATTATACAGTTAGTGTAACTATTTGAATAAGCCATTTTATTGTGTACCTGTCTTATTTTTACGCTGTTATTGGTCTTAATTTTATTATAACCGTTGGGTTATGAAAACAAATTACACAAAATAAATTTACAAATATGCTACAATAATATATTAGCTTTTAATCTATATATAAACATATAAATGGGATTTTAAGTCTTGCCAAAAAGTGGTTATTTTTCTGATAACTTTTTCAATTAAACTACGTACTTGGAAATGTAATCTGGTACAAAGTGCTCACTTCACTACAAAAGATAGGTAAATAGGTTTGCGTGTTTCTCAATAAGAGTCTCACATACAACCTCTACAAAATTATTGTTTATATGGAAAGATGCAACTTAAAGGGGCTTGCGTGTCTCTCAATAGGAGATTCACATACGGCCCTATGACGAAATCACTAGTCTATTGCTAGTAAAGAGGGTTTGCGTGTTTCTCATCAGGAGTTTCACTACCCAATATAAATAAATATAACTGGGTTTGCGTGTTTCTCACCAGGAGTCTCACTGCCCATAATATCGAAGTGAAAAGTATTATTTTTTCACTTGCAGAGCATGACTCAGCCGCTGATGTTTACGAAGATTCTGACTTATACCAGCCAGGATGCTCCTATTGGGAGACAGACAACCTTGCACCACAAATCGATAAACAAATTAATATCCCGTGTGCTGATAATACAACACAGTTACTCCTAACTGAGGCCGAAAATCCCGCCGGTACTACTACCGCAGCTCCCACGATCATGACTGAACAACCGTCGACGGCCGAGAATATGATTACGCCTCCATTATTACAAGCATGCGAGCACAATGATGCTGCCATGACTTCGGAGCAGTGCCTCGAATTGGATCAGGACCTCTTGAATATTCTTGGTGAAAATCCCACGTCCTCCAAGGAGTATGGCAAAGAAATACAAAAAGACTTGGCTGTTCGGCTAAACCATATTGCTACTTCGGGCCTTCCTAAAGAAACACGAAAAGAATTAAAGGAAAAGTACCTTATTCCAGCCAACTGTAAATTTATTAGAGCACCAGCACTTAATCCAGAAATACGAGCCTCTCTCCAGGAAAGCCAAGCTAAGAGGGACAAAGGAATTGAATATAAACAAGTACTAACTTCTTGTGCATTATCATCCCTGGCAGAAGCAATAACCATGCTTCTCGGATCCGAACAAAAAAACCCTGATCTTCTTAAACTTTTAATGGATACAGCTCGGACCTTGAGCGACATCCAACATACAGATTCGATGTCACGACGATATTTTATTCTATCGACAGTGAACAAGCAGCTTAAAGATCAGTTGGAAAAGACCAAAATTGATGAAATGCTCTTCGGAAATAGTTTGGCAGAAACAGTCAAGTCGGCAAAAACGATTATAAGTACTGGTGCACAGTTAAGATCGGCTGCAGCTGGAAGATCAAACGCAAACACTCGAGGACGAACCTCGGGAAGAGCGTTAAACTACAGAGCACCCTCCGCGACCGCGACCCGGCGGCCGCCGCCCTCGGGGGGTGCGAGGAACTCGCGGGCGGCAGCTCCGACGACGAGACACACGACGACGAGATCTTCGACGCACCACAACGCTTCGAGGACGTCATCGCGTCATCAGCAGTCACGACACAGGCGTTAGCCACGGTAAAGCCAGCAGGCCGACTTTCTTATTTTTACGAACAGTGGTCTAGAATCACTAACAATTCTCTTATACTTTCTTGGATATCCGGCTATAAAATTATTTTTTCATCCCCAGTTACACAGGCAATGATTCCTACTGAACCTAGATATTCAAGGTCTGAATATAGATCCTATAAAAAGTGTATTGATGAACTTCTACGCTCTGGTGCTATCTCATCATGTGAACCATGTGACAATCAATTTATTTCGAGCGTTTTTCTGATACCTAAGCCAAACGGTAAAAATAGATTTATACTTAACCTAAAACAACTCAACAAATTCATTTTAACACAACATTTTAAGCTCGAAGATCTTAGAACTGCAGTAAAATTAGTATCTAAAAATGGATATATGAGTACAATTGATTTAAAAGATGCGTATTTTTTAATAAATATCCATCAGGAGTCGAGAAAATATTTACGCTTTAAATTCGATGAAAATCTGTATGAATTTAACGTTTTACCGTTTGGATTGAATACCGCGCCATATGTGTTCACAAAAATTATGAAACCAGTTGCTAGGTTGCTAAGATCTATGGGTTACCTGTCAACTTTTTATTTGGACGACGCCCTGTTATTAGGCAGATCATACAATGAATGTTTAAATAACATTAATGATACAAAACGATTGTTAGAATCATTGGGATTTATTATAAATTTAGAAAAAAGCTCCTTTGTGCCTAGTCATGAATGTAAATTTTTAGGTAATATTATTGATGCTAAAAGACTCGAAATTCGGTTACCTTTTGACAAGGTACAGAGAATTACTAAAGAAATTTTAAAATTCAAGTCATTAAGGAGATGCAAAATCAGAGAATTTGCTCGATTTTTAGGTTTACTTGCATCTGCTTGCCAAGCCGTAGAATACGGCTGGCTATACACGAAAGATTTGGAAAGATGTAAATACTTAAACCTAAAAAAGGACGATAACTATGAAAATTTCATGTCTATACCAGATACCTTGTTGCCTATTTTTGATTGGTGGTTACAGGCTATTCACAGTTCTTGTAAAATAAAAGTTGATGAATATGCCTTGGAGATTTTTACGGACGCCTCAACTACTGGGTGGGGGGCGGCGTGTGGCACCGATACCGCTAGCGGCCCTTGGAGTAACTCAGAGCAGTCAATGCATATTAATTACCTTGAAATACTTGCCGCCTTTTTAGGACTTAAAACTTTTGCGAAAAAGTATTATAATTGTCAAATACTACTACCTACGCATTGACAACACAACTGCAATATCCTATATTAATAGAATGGGCGGCGTACAATATCCCCACTTAACAGACATTACCCAACAGTTATAGAAATGGTGTGAGACGCGTAAAATAATAATTCATGCCGATTACATTAGTTCTAGTGACAACAGTGTCGCAGACGCCGAATCTAGGAGATCTCATCCCGATATTGAATGGGAAATTTCACAAAAGGCATTCAATAAAATAACAAAATACTTTGGTATACCAGAGTTAGACCTTTTCGCAAGCAGAACAAATTATAAATGCGACATGTATGTATCGTGGCACCGAGATCCCGATGCATATAAAATAAATGCATTTACAATATCGTGGAAAAAATTATTTTTTTACGCATTTCCGCCAATTTCCATAATTCTTAAAACATTACGTAAAATTATAGATGACCAAACTACCGGCATTGTAGTAGTCCCTCAGTGGCCTACACAAGCCTGGTACCCTCTTTTTAATAGTCTTCTGACATCAAAACCCTTAGTCTTGCGTTCAAGTGATGACTTAATCGTATCTCGTTGTAGGGAACGCAGGATCCATCAGAAGATTACTCTGGTTGCAGGGATGTTGTCGGGACTGCGCTACTCCGAAGAGGAATACCACAGCCCTCCTTGCCCATAATGCTGGCCTCATTATCCGATAGTACGATTAAACAGTATGATACCTGTCTCAAAAAATTCTTCAGGTATTGTCAAGAAAAATCTATTAACCCTTATAGTGCCTCAACATCAGATGTCCTCTGCTTTCTAACACAGATTTTTAATGAAGGCGCTCAATATGGCACGATCAACAGTTGTCGATCAGCATTGTCGTTACTGTTAGGTCAGAGAACGGTGAACAACGATTTCGTCACGAGGTTTTTAAAAGGAGTATTTAAAATGCGTCCCACATTACCAAAATATAACATTACATGGGACACAAATGTTGTTCTTAATTATTTAGCAGAAATGTACCCAAACGATACATTAAATCTAGAAAAAATAAGTAAAAAATTAGTCACCCTAGTTGCTCTAATAACAGCCCATCGCGTACAAACATTGTCTAAAATAAGTGTAAGCAATATAATACCGTATGGAACTGGCTTTAACATTAAAATTCCAGACCTCTTAAAAACCTCTCGAGCCGGCGCTGTCCAACCATTGTTAGCTTTGCCGTATTTCACGCAACGGCCGCAGATATGCCCTGCCAGCACACTGAAAGCATATCTCGAAAAAACGTCAAACCTACGTTCAGACCACCAGATATTATTTATCTCTTTTAGAAAACCTCATCGCCCAGTTACCTCTCAAACACTGAGCCGATGGGTAAAATCTGTACTAGAAGACAGTGGCATTGATACTTCCCTATTTACTGCCCACAGCACCAGACACGCCTCATCTTCAAAGGCTTACAGGTCTGGTATAAGTCTAGATGTCATTAGAAACACTGCTGGGTGGAGTGCAAACTCGAATGTCTTTGCAAAGCACTACAATAAGATGATTGTAAATGATTTAGAAAATCAAACTGATTTCGCCATAAACATACTAAGATCATAAAGTTAATAACATCTCTAAAGTATCACAAATATCAATGCTAATAACATTGATATTTAAAAATAATAATTTAAATTAATTTGTTAATTATAAAATGATACAATGTGGTTTTTTGTTATATTTACTAATTACAATTGATTAAATCCTTGTATTAATTACTAAATTATTTTTACTTACTTACATATTTACATCATACTTATTCGTATTTCACGATTACTTCTCTCAACGTCTACAAGTGTGATAATGCTAATATCGAGAACGAATGCTCGAAGAGTAATTTATGATTAAACGAACTTACCTGTACGTGAAGTTCAATCATAATTACTCGAAGAGCTTCGTTCGAAGATATTAGCATCCCTCCCTCCCTGCTAGGACTGGCTCCCATGGTCGTGAAATACGAAACAGCTCAGCATCAACCTCCAAACTAATGACCGGTGAGGACGGGCGGAGGCAAAAGTAGTGGTGGGGTATATTCAGATACCTTCATATTTTTTGTTTTTATCTGTTATTCCTACCTCCAAAGAATGTGCAAAATGGTAGCCATAGATGTGGAACTACAAGTGTGATAATGCTAATATCTTCGAACGAAGCTCTTCGAGTAATTATGATTGAACTTCACGTACAGGTAAGTTCGTTTAATCATAAATTATTAAGGATATAATATTAGCAAGGATAAGGATTACTATAGTCAATCCAATATAACAAACAAGCACCACCCTTAGATCTAATTTCGATACAACGGAAATATAATTTTCGTTTTTTCGACGAATATTGTGGAATGCGGAGATTTACAAGGTTTAATTAATAACTATTTATATCACTTAAAGTCACTTAAAGTCTATTTATATCACTTAAGGTTTTAAAAAAAATGGTTGTCTGTACAGTCGGTTTACGAACGATAATGTTACGTGACAATGATAACGGTGGAAGAGAGATAGATGCGCCTCAAGCCAAACGCTTAGGCCGATCGTGCTTCTCTATCACTTGTTCCGCGCTCTCGCTTGCACACGGTACGTGACACTTTTTCGTGCGTGCAGCTAGCGTTTATCGATTTATGAGACGTTAAAGTTAAAAAAAATAAATCATTAATTATTATTAAGTACATAGAATACAATTTTAGAATTTCTATGGCAGGGCTTAATTTTTTTACGTATTTCACATTTCTTACGATCTTGTATTTTAAAAGTGAATTCTAATTTCTAGTTAGACATATTATCAGAGGTTCAGAATCTTCAATCTTAACAACCATTGGAGCTAAATATTCAGAATGCATATTGAGTATACATTTACAAACCTGTCTGTTTTTTTTTTAAATATTGATTTGAATACAAACATTTGATATAAATATTTAATATCGGCGAATTCTACTGATTGACTTTGAGTACGTTAACCTCTATGTCTCGATGGAACCGTAATTAAATACCTTTAAATCGCAGGATTCCGGGTTCCATCCCCGGTCAGGTCAAGGTGATTAAATGTATATAGCTAAGTAAGCTGAGCTAGCCCCAAGGTGAGATCGAGACTTGTGTTATAAGATACTATTTAACAATACATTATTTTATGAGAAATACATAGTAGCCTATTGTATATACCTATACAATATGCTATCTTTTAAAAAATAAACTATCGCTAAGCTAATTTAAATGACAGAAGTTTACAACTTACTGTGGGGCTGGCTCAGTGTGATGTGTCCGTATTTATTTATATTGTATGTATACGCCAAAAATACTACTGACTCTGAATGTTACAAAACTGTCATACTTGTGCATACCTCTGAAAAAATTCCACGCAGTTCGACACGAAGTTAATCAACGGTGTATAATTCGAATAAAGCCATGGATGCGGCAACAGTGAGCACAGAGGGAGCGCGTAGTTACGCATTTAATCATGTAACCGAAGCATCCGCTCCATAACACATTTGTAGGGCCGGAACGTCGACAAAAATGTAGGGTTTTTTAATAGAAAACATCGATAACTTTCAGTGAAAAAGTACAGTATAAAATATTTCTAATAAATCCGCGGATTTAAATAAAATCACTTTAATACGGTATTAACGCGTATATTACATTATTTTTACACCTAACATTTCAAAAACTTTGCAGTTTTCATGGTCACCTCTGAATGGTCGGAACATCGACAAAAATATCGAGATTTTTAAAGAAAAATCGGTGTCTTTTAGTGAGTTTTTTATTAATTTAATATTTAACTTTTAGGTTTATAGCCTTGTTTTCTAATTATTCTTTTGTTCAAAAATTCTATTAGTGAGTAAAATATTAATATGTAGAATAAAACCTTGGAAAAAAATCGAGAATTTCTAATAAAATTATCGATCTGATAGATTTGTTAAAATAATATATACTTGAATAGTGGAAGCAACCATGGCTGAGGCTCAGAACAGAGAGAGCGCTTAATTATACACTTAATCATGTTCAGAACGCAACAGCTCCAAAACACATGTGTAGAGAGGACAAATCGATGAAAATATTCAGATATTTGATGTGAAACATCATTAGAGGTGGTGAAGACCGACTATTGTCGTGGCGACATGTCGCTACGTCATACATTGCCTTGCTATATGGAATGTATTTTGTAGTTTTTTGTACAAAATTGTGTCTCATCTGTCAATCATTGTGCTCACATTTTTTTTTCACCCAATCATGGATGCGGTATGCGGTTTTGTAGCTCAGCGCAAACGAGCCACCGACCACAGGCATCGGAGGAAGAAGCAGTTTGTACACGCTTTTTCATATACATGGTGAAATTTTTAACGTTCTGGACCCTTATAGGGATGATTCAACTTGTCGATATGAACAACTTTTTCTATGGGACCAAAGCTGGGAACTCAAAAAATTTTTTGACGCTTCCATACAAATTGACCGGCCGGGCAAAATTTTTTTTATGGAACTTCCCATTTTTTTTATGTTCCCAGCATTGGTCCCATAGGGAAAGTTGTTTATATCGACGGGCTGAATCACTACTCAACGGATCCAGAACGATCAAAATTTCTCCGTGTATATTGCACACGGGTCGCCAGTTTGCGTTCAAGTCTTAGGTGCGCACGAAGTGATTTTTAATCCTGTTTTCTTACTTAGCAATAAAGATAACACAATCACTCTGGTTACTATTGAGTTGTAACATAAATAAAAAGTTGGTCACTAGAATACCAAGAAAGAAACACCATTCCCAAAGGTAATGTTCGCATGTTTAAATTCATTCCGATAAGATTATCGTCAGCTAGGTCATCCTAAGTAACGCTGACACAAAGTTTCAGATCGGGGCAAAAAGCAACACTGCTTAGCGACTAATCCCCTCAAAGCAGTGGCTTCGGATTGGATTTGTCGATATTTTTTGTATTAAGAACTTAGTTCCACCAGACAATATCAGGATTACTTGTGTTTGTTTTAAAATTAGTGTAAGCAATGAAAAATAAGATAGCTTTATTACTTACTAATATTTAAATGCGTCATCGAGTTTGTTTGTTAGTTTTCACGCCTTAGCTATAGAACCGATCATTATAAAATATTGCATACATCTTGTTATGGGTACAGGGGAATACACAGGGTACTGTTACGCGAACGAAGCCACGGTAAAGATATCTAATAGTATTGTAACTCGGGCCTGTTCTTGAATCAAATGCCTACCGCCGCGCGGTACATAAACACGCGCCAGGGCTACCCACCCACGTCTACAGTGCTTTCATTTTCTCCCAGACTAGCATAAAAGTCATCACATTTAATGTACATATCTTCTAGGTAGTTAACTAGCAATAATTACTAGTATAATTATTTCATAATGATATTTCGCGTATTTCAATATTATATGTAAGTAGCAGTAAATTATTAAATATCTATCGTGTGTGTTAATGACTAACACTGGTGTCAGAGTTTTTAAACCGCATTATAGACCTCTGACTTGGTTTTGTGTAACAACGGCTGTCAAAGGCAGCGACCGGGACCGACGGCTTAACGTGCCCTCCGAAACACGGATCCTCTTTCTTATCAGACAAACAGGTGATCAGCCTGCAAAGATTTAACCAAACTGGAACAACAACAATGCGCAAAGTCGTTGCCCCCGCCGGGAATCGAATCCGTGACCTCCGTAGTGTAAACCAAACGCTCTAACCACTACACGCGGAGGCAGTTAGTTGGTATCTATATAGCCTAGGAAACTTCCAGTTTTTTTTTATCGTGTCACTTGTTTTTATCTCCTCCACTTATTTATTTATAACTAGCCGACTCGGTGTACTTCGTATAACCGTTAAATTTTCCATGGTTTCTTACCATATAAACCCACCCTAGACTTCCCCAAATAGTTATTTAAAAACCAAATTTAGCTAAATCGGTCAAGCCGTTCCCGAGTTTCAGTTGGACACACGAATAGCAATTGATAAGTTTGTTGATACAAGAAGGAGATTATAGGTACCTACTTTGTATTTGGAATTCTTAAAATACTTACCTAGGTACTAAAAAGAAATAAATTGATAAAATTAGGTAAAAAAAACGATTTTATAATCTTACTTTTCGGTGATTGCAAGTAATTTAAGGATTTTTTATAATGGGTGGCTTAATAATGAATTTACGCAACCAAAAACAGAACAATATAATCTATATTTAACCATTTTATTCTTACACCAAAATGGATGTGCTTTTATATAACAATATCTACCAATAAACTTTAAAACAATCACATACTCGTTCGTCCGTCACCGACTACAGCGCATCCTTGACTGCGAATCGCTAGTTGCGTACCAATATTGTACTTGAGTGTGTAATGACCTCGAAGCGCGAGTTTCGACCGTTTGTATGAAGACGGAATACTGTTAGATATCTTTACCGTGACGAAGCCTCGGGCAAAACATGGGTATTAAATAATGTATTTTTTTATTAGTTCTTTCTTAAGTTTTTGCTCACTAGTTGGCGCCAGTCTCGAGTAAGGTTCCCAAAAGATTTTAATTACACGGGTGAAAACAATGTTTACATTTCTACATACTATAATTACTTTAAGTAAGCGATTGGATACTTATTAATATAAAAAAATGATTGATTGATAGCGTTTATTAAAGATTATTATAGATAGTTAAAATGAACATCATGAGTTAACTAATGAACGCTTAACGTTATGCGCATGCCGATTCATGATTATTTGGCCATAGTTAACAGGGTTCATGTTATACTTTCAACTTAAAAAGTGACGATAGTACCCTTAGACTATCTGTACAATATTGATAAGCATCAAAAATGAAGCCTCCTTCTAAATTTAGATCCTGGATATATTATTAATAGAATAACTAGAAAATATCGATTTAAATATCGATAGACACACTTGTCCCGTCACTACATCACGACACAGGTGAGCGATTGTAAACATGCCCTCGATAAGTAATATTAGCTTCCGTTCGTTCCCTATTGAAATTCTATGGCGTGCAGGAAGAAGCTAGTACAGGATATATGGGGCGGCTATGCCACGTTTGAATAAGGAATGATAGGGCGACCCAGCAATAAATTCTTCATTGTGTGGATATGTATCATTTTCAAGACATATAAGTTAGTATAGAATAGAAGCATTGTATTTTACCTGTTTTGTCGAAATTTTTGAGCATACAGTAAAATGTTAGTACTAGATAGGTCATTATCATCATCATCTCAGCCGCAAGAAGTCCACTGCTGGACATAGGCCTCCCCCAACGATTTCCAATATGACCGGTTGGAAGCGGCCTGCATCCAGCGTCTTCCTGCGACCTTGGTTAGGTCGTCCGACCACCTTGTCGGTGGGTGTCGGCCATCGGTTCTTCGAGCTATGTGGTATATAAGTACTAGATAGGTATATAAGTTAAAAGCAAAAATTTTAAAGGCTGGCAACCATAAGCTAGAAATAATGCTTTAGAAGCAAATAAAAAAAAGACACGCATTCGTAATATCTTGACTTAATCATTAAGAAAAATAGACGGAAAAATCACCATGTGGCCAAAATACACTTGCTTGGCGTGCAACTTTTTCTTATTAAATTAGGAAATAAAATATGCTGAAAAAATTTTTCAAGCGGGCAAGATTTGAACCTGTGACCAGGGACCGGAAAACCGTGTTCGGGGCTAATCTGATTAATAGAGAAACCCTATGATATGATTACCCAATGGATATGCTTATCACAACAATAGGGTTACTCCAACGATTTGATAACCCTATTGAACGGTTATCCTTATTAACTGGTTAACCGTATCTATTAGGTAACCCTTTCATGTGTAAAACCCTATCATAAGGTTTACCCTATCATAGGATTAACCCTATTAAATGGTTAACAATATCGTTGATTAACTTTATTAATAAGTTAACTCAATCAACTTGAAACCCTAACGATTGTGTATTTAATCATAAGGTTAACCTTATTGATTATTGCCTGTCTCTTTCGCGCATTTCAGCGCGTTTTTAACCAAAGCCTTTATTTATGTTCGGAATAAAACAGGCGCTGAACAGAGGCTATGTATAAACATATAGACAGTTCAAATAATTGAACTGTCTCGACAATTAAAAACTGTCCGGTTTTACTGTGAAATTATAAACATGCCATTAATATTAAAGTAAACTTTCGCGTTGGCACTTTTCACATTTAGGTAATGCAAGTTAATTTTATTTACATATTACATATTTATCCTTCATTTAAAACTTCAAAATCCATTGTTAGTGAAAGACGGCAGGACGCATAGTGCTGCACTTAGTTCTTTTTAGGGTTCCGTATCCAAAGGGTAAAAACGGGACCCTGTTAATTTCGCTCCGCTGTCCGTCTGTCTGTCTATCTGTCCGTCTGTCACCAGGCTGTATCTCATGAACCGTAATAGTTAGGCAGTTGAAATTTTCACAGATGATGTATTTCTGTTGCCGCTTGGTTTTGCTCGATATTGATAACGGCAACAGGAAGTCGCTTGAAATATTCACAGAATATTCAGTTATATATTCACTTCAAAAAAAAAGTTTTTTTTGCCGTATTTATAGATAACGGTACGGAACACTACGTGCGCGAGTCCAACTCGCACTTGACCGGTTTTTTCCAAATATCGATAATCAACATGAATACAGATGAGGGTACAAGTAATAAAGTTATTGGTATTTATTTTTCTTTTTTTCTGTCGGCAAAATCTAAAAGCTACTAGTATTTTGGCAAGAGCAGAAATTAAAAATTCAATTGTAAATACGCGCGAATAATATTTCGCGGACCGCGATGCAGTATACGCGCGGTTGGTGCGGGGCGAGGAAGGAGCGAGGCGCCAGCGGGAGGCCGGCAGCGGCGCGGCGGTCGTAACGAATAGGTACCGATTGCGCCGTGTATGAAAAAGAAATACATATAAATATGGAATATCCTAATTGTAGTATATGTAACTGTGCGTTAAATTTTGATGTGGTGTCTGTAAGCCTGAAAGCACAGAATACCTATGTTAGTTGCAGCTAGTAAACGGCGTAGGGGGAAAAAAAGGTTTGTGTCAGTTTCTGATGAAAATTTACAAGTAGGTATATAGGAAGTGTAGAGTATATGCCCAAGTGATTAAATGGTTGCAGATAAACAGTTTTTACGGCATTTGATCATCACAGAATAGAAAGATTTGCTGTTGTTCCTTATAAAACAAAGCAAAATATTGATAACTAGTTGTTGCCCGCGACTTCGTTCGCGGCAATTTCAGTTATTATTGACCGAGCGAGCGAAGCGAGCGAAGCGTCTCAGTTTCGACAGGCCGAAAATTCTTTTGTCCGTCTGTCTGTCTGTCTGTCTGTTCTCGCCTACAGGTCGCATTTCTCAACCGATTCTCATGAAATTTTGTGAGCAGGTTTGGTAATATGAGCAGATCTTTTTGTCGAGCCAGATTTTCGAAATTTTAAAAAATGGCGGAAATATGGGGGTTCTAAACTGAAAAAACTCATAGTACAGCTATTTGAAAAGAAAATCAAAAATGCTATTAGACTTTTTTGTTATTCTTATTACGACGCAATTTTTTTGTCTGAACAACTTTTTTATACGATATACTTGAACGTGTTTATAGTCGGCAATTTGCCCAAAAGTTGTCTGAAATCGATTTTCTGTATATTCTTTTGAATTAGTGCATTCAGTATGATGTCGTAAAAACAAATCTATGGTATGACAAGTATGAAAATGGTGCGTAGTAACTATGACGACGTAACTGAAGGAAATCATCCTTTAGTCAATTAGCATAACAGTAACAGATATATTTTAGAGCACTGGAGGGCAAATGTGGATGTTGGTTGTAAGGGTTCGCGAGGTCTACTGTTCTCACAAAACCACTAGTGATTAATTAGTTTTTTCTTAGTATAGATGAATAATTTTCCCCCGGTTCCAAAACATTTTTTTATTGATGCTTCGCTCCTATTGATCGCAGCGTGATGTTTTATAGCCTAAAGCCTTCCTCAATAAATAGACTATCCAACACAAAAATGATTTTCCAATTTGAACTAGTAGTTCCTGAGATTAGCGCGTTCAAACAAACAAACTCTTCAGCTTTATAATATTAGTATAGATTAGCTGTCAATCCATCAAGTAAATCCCTTCCATTAAAATGATGACAAGCTTTTTATTTTGGTGATTTGCAATGTTGAACTTACGATACGCTTTAAACGTTTTAATTTTAAATCTATAAAATATGACTATATATTATTTTAATAAATCACAAGAAAAGAAACATATTTTTATGTTTATTTACACTCTGAGTTTAGGGTTGGAACGCGCACGCGCGGCACATATTTTCATCATTACATTTAAAAACTTCACTTTTATTATAAAAATGCTGAAAAAGTGGAAACGGTTTGTGACCACTTTCATCAGACTACGACCGTTAGTGTGCTTCTTCTTCTTCTTTTCGACTCGTAATGTCTTTATAATTACAACAATTTTGCCCAGTATGTGGCCACGGCCACTGCCCTGTCGTTTGCCTCCTCTAGATCCTTTTGTGTGCAGTGAATGGGGCATTTAGGGCACGTCAAAAGGTGGCTCATTGACTGAACATTGCTGCAATCGCATGTGCTATTGCCCGAAAAACCCCACCTAACCCGGTTTTCTCGGCAATTCCCTACACCAGCCCGGAGGCGGTTCAACGACCTCCACACTGCCCAGGGAAGATTGCTACCCGGTGGAAGTTTTTCGGCTAGCGGTGAGGAGGATGGTGATTGTGGGTACAGGCTTTCCCACTGCTTTAATCTGGCCTTAGGAGCTTCTTTGGGTGCAATTTCAGATTGCGACCACTCATATAATATTTTAAAATATGCCAATAAAAAAAAATTATCTGGTTGTCTGTAAAGTCGATTCACGGACGATAATTTTACGTGATAATGGTGGAAGAGAGATAAATGCGTCACAAGCCGAACGTTTAGGCCGATTGTGCCTCCCTAACACTTATTCCGCGTATTCGTCTTTCAAAAACTATAATTGATTCAAAAATGTTTTAAATTGTATTTTTAATAAAGTATAATTATATAAATAGTACCTACTAAATGTTGATTAAATAATATGGTAATCATTTGAAGTATTTTTACTCACATTTATTTATGAGCATCATCATCATCAGGTCCTTTTTAGTCTCCACTACAGGAGCATGACCCTCTCTGTACTACTACAACCATACAACATGAGCATAATGATATTAAATTCCTCGCGAACCTTGCGGCGAAGTACAGATGGTATTTGGACTTTAACAAGGTGCTAAACTAGCAGCATAAAAAGGTTCTGCCACCAGACCTGGGATTAGTTCCAACAATAACGCCATAGGAAGTCAATATCCATTTCACCCAGGCTAAGGGAGCCGATTGACGTATTATATTTTTATTCTAAATAATGCCAGAAATAAATAATAATAAAGTCACTTTCCACGACTTTCCCGAAAATTTGCGGGGGTGTGAGACAAAGGAAAGGGTGCGTGGTTTTAGGGGTACTATTTGTGAACGGGCGATTCGACAAAGACGTACAAGTTTCCATATAAAAATCTGTCATTTAGAAAAGTCGTTGGTTTGAAAATAGCACACCTATAGATAAGGTAACTACAATATATTTTTGACGTATATAAATTAATAAAGCTGGCCAAGTATGAGTAGCACACATTTAGAGTTACCTACGTTAGTGTTTGACTAGCGGCCCTTCCCGGCTTTGCACGGGTAGATATATGTTTGGCATTTTTTCTATATGTTCATTAGAAATAATGTAGGATTTTATTGTTGAAATATACAAACAAACAAACAAAAAGTGTAAACTACAAAACCTCGCTTCTTGTATGAAACCTCTTCTATGCAATTATGAGGTGCAAACTCTTACTTGTAAGGACACGATTGTTCTTGATTTTCTGTGGTTTGAACTCTCTTTAATAAATTAATTGCTACTTTGCAGAATCGAGAAATAACACAAAAAAACAAGTTTCTTGTATGCGACAAAAAGTTTACAAAATCTGTGAAATATTTTGAATTATTATCTAATTCGATTCAATAGATATAGTCATGTGGACGGACGGATGGACGTTGAAGGCTTATATTACCTTTCCGTTTAAATGGCAAAATGTGACATCTATTCGGAGAGTGTACGTTACGCTGGCGTAACGCACACTCTCCGAAAAGATGTCACGTTTAAATATTCAGTACTTTTTACTGACAAAAAGTACTGAATATTTAAACGTGATATTACTAAATTATCAGTGCGTAACGTCATGTAAATGTGTGTGAAATTTTGAGATTTGTGCGTCCATTAATTATTGAGATTTTATTTAAAATCTGATTCTGCCAGGATGTCATTTCAAACGTTACGCCAGCAAAAATTTTCGGATCCGAGTGAAAGCTGATAAAATAATTTGTATTTAGAATATATTTATTGTAAATAAAATTTGTGCGTCTCCAGACCTGGCGATATTCAAATTTTTGCTGGGGTAAAGTTTGGCTGATTGCTGGACCTCATAATCGGCACGGCGTAGGAATTTGATTTCTTTACACACACACTGTTACGAATTTGTACGTCATGTTTGTAAAAAAAAATTCTAAAAATGTTACCATTCAGAGATTGAAATGAAAATATGAAATCAGGTATTTTGACTCCTGTACTTTAAATATAGGACCTAGAGAATTATTATTGACATTAGTTTGTACTTTATAATAGTCTACAATGCCTAGGTAAGTATATAATATGATATCTTAAGCTTTAACACCTGAAGTGGCAAGACATCATCACTCGCGAAGTAAATAAGTTATGAGAAAAACTGCCATGATTCGGACGCCAGGAATTTTGACAGCCGATTTGATCCGTTTTTCTATTAGTTCGGAAGTTGATAGTTATCAAACTATTTGTAAGGGTAAGTAAAATATTAGTTCGCAAAAAAATCAGTTCAATACACGCAGTAGTTTAAGAAATATCATTAAATATCCAACCGTAGGTGAAATACCATGATATTTACACCTACTAAATATTTTATCAGCTTTCATTCGGATCCGAAAAAAGTTTTAGCTGGCGTTACGTTTGAAATGTCATCCTGGCAGAATCAGATTTTAATTAAAATCTTAATAATTAATAGACGCACAAATCTCAAACTTTCACACACATTCTTCTTCTTCTTTTCGTGTCGATGGTACCTATATTTTTGCAGCCCGATAATGGGCCACTTCTATTCCTTCCTTAGATGCTGTAAGGAGATCGTCCAGAGTGCAGGTGTTCGGGCACCTTGGACAAGAGAGGAGGTGCGCCATAGTTTGGGGAGAGTGTCCACACTCGTACAGTACATGACACACTTTTACATGACGTTACGCACTGATAATCTAGTAATATATAGGGTTCGTAGTAAACGAGGAACCCTTATAGTTTAGCCATGTCTGTCCGCCTGTTTGTCCGCGGTTTTACTCAGAGACTATAAGTACTAAAGATCTGTAATTTGGTATGGATATGTATATTAATCATGCCGAAAAAGTGGTAATATAAATCTTTCTAAAAATTTTTTTTGGTGTAGCTCCCAAACTCAATTTAGTTCTCATAGTAATTTTTTTTCACAACTAACTTCTACGTATGGGGTGTTGTAGCATAGGTCTTTTAAAAATATTGTGAGCTTCTGAACATCATTTTTCGATTTACTTATCCGTTTCGGAAATATTTGGTTTTATAGTACAAATTTTTGTTACAGTTCAGTGTCTCTATCTACTAAATGGTTGTATATGAACCCGAGAAAAAATTCACGGCAGTAGTACATATAACGAAGTTTAAAGGAATACTATCAAAGCTAAGTAGATTTTATAAATTAAAGATTGATCAACTTATAAATAAACTCGGTGAATTAAAATTTCATACAAATTGAATTAAAAATTAGACAGTTGTTAGTTACGTACAACAACTACCGAATATAAATTTTTGAATCACGTAAAGTAAGATAAATACAAAATCATAGTAGCTTTAATAATAATAATACCTAAAATAATAGCAATGTGTTTACGTTCGACAGCGCGCGGAGCTTGGCGGAACGATAGGAAGTTGCTTGGTATCTATTACGCTCGGAAACCAAAGTAGGTAATATACCTATGAAATCTTGTTACCAGCGCTTGCTCTACTCATGGTGGTACTCAAATGGATTTTTTTTCTAATTTCTTTTGTTAAGTAGTACTTTATAAATCTTTCTTCAGCTACCACACTCCGTGGTTACCACAGTCTTATGTGAGCTCGTTTTTAGACATTAGTAAACAATGCTAAGAGACCCTTCGTGCGGGAGTCAGACTCGCACTTGGCCGGTTTTTTGAAATCTATGCTTATAATTATATTAACAATTAATAATAATTAAAAGAAAAAACCGGCCAAGTACGAGTCGGACTCGCGCCCGAAGAGTTCCGTACCGTTATCTACAAAAACGGCAAAAAATAATGTCTGTTGTATGAGAGCCCCCCTTTAAAATAAATTGTATTTTTATTTGATTAATTATTTTTAAAGTGAATATATAACTAAATATTCTGTAAATAGTTCAAGCGTTTACCTGTTGCCGTTATCAATATCGGAAAATCACGTTTGGTGTATGGCAGCCCGCTAAAATATTTATTTAATTCTATTTTTTTGTATTTGTTGTTACAGCGGCAACACATACATCATCTGTGAAAATTTCAATTGTCTAACTATCACGGTTCATGAGATACAGAATGGTGACAGACGGCCGGCGGTGCGAAATTAATAGGGTCCCGTTTTTACCCGTTGGGTACGGAACCCTAAAAAGAAACGCACTAAACAAAGTTTGCATATCATAAAAATAATTTTTAACAAAAAAAAAACCGACTTCAACCTGGTGACTAAAAAGTAAAATATAAATTTACTAAGCACAAAGTAATTCGTATTTTGTAATTTAGTTAATCAGAAATGATTCAATAAGTATTTTATACAATTTTGAAGTCGGTGCCAGTATTATCAACCTTTCTCATCACAACTCAAGCTAATAGGCATATTGAACCATAAACAAACGGTAACTGCTGTAAATCGTTGATGGATTCCCTCGACTGTCTATCGTCTCCATTATCAGACCTGTAATGGTACTTATAACACATATGGGTGCAAAGTTCTCATCAACAAAAATTAATGAAGTCCAAACACAAGGTAGCTATTGTAAAATGTTGAGGAGTTCCTTTGACTGTCCGTCGTCATCATCATCAAACCTCTAATGACAGTCGCAACCCATCTATGTGTAAAGATCTCATCAATACAAATTAATCAAACCCAAACACCAGGTGATTGCTGTAAATCGTTGAGGAGTTCCCTCGAATGCCTTTTCGCTCCATCATCAGATCGACCCCAGACCTTCATAAATATTAGTGCTTTAACATACCTAAGGAAAAAAGTAACAAACGTACTAGCCGCCAGTACAATTTTCGAAGGTTCTCCTCGATTTCTCTCGGATTCCATCATCAGGTCGTGGTTTCCTTATCATCGTACCACACTCGGAATATGTCCTCTCTAACAAAAAAAGATTTATCAAAATCGGTTCATAAACGACGAAGTTATCCGCGAACAAACATAAAAAAAATATATATACGGTCGAATTGAGAAACCTCCTCCTTTTTTGAAGTCGGTTAAAAACAACACAATGAATAAAGTGTTTTGTTTAGACACTCGTCTCTGCCGTCTTAGTAATTATCATTACGTGAACTTAACCGAAAAGATTTGCCGAATCCAAAAAAACCGTCTGTATTTTGTGCATAATATATATCGCAAAAGGTTTATTTTTGTCTGACTTCCTGCAGCGTAGATTCCCAAACGAAGTCCCGCCGGCCTTTATATGACCAAAACCGCTCGCGCCGTGTGCGCTGTCGTCCATAAGGTTTGCAATAATAGGTCTAATGTAGTTTCAAATAGAGATTATAATGGCTCGACGGTGTTCCAAAACCCAATCATACGGTTTTTGGAATAGGGTATGCGCTTACATTCAATAACACTATTCTTATGGTTAACCTTTCATCAAGTTAACTCAATGATATGATAACCTTATTGATATGGTTATTCATTTGATAGGGTTACACCTTCCATGCATTAACTCTATACTTTTGGTTAGCCTTTCATCAAGTTAACTTGATGATATGCTTACCGTATTGATACGGTAACTGTTTTGATAGGGTTACAATAATGATATGCTAACCGTATCGATAGGGTTTTTAAAAACAATTCTATGAAAAACCCTATCAAAAACCGCGGTTAAGGTAAGCGGTTCCGGTCCCTGCCTGTGACATTAAGCCTATGTAAGACGTGTGTATGTAAGTCGTACATAGACTGAAGGTCGCAGGTTCAAATCCCGCCGGGTTGAAATTTTTTCAACATATTTTATTTCCTAATTTAATAAGAAAAAGTTGCAAGAGTACCTATATCAAAATAGCATTGTGAATGCAAAATAAAACACTTAAAAAATAGAACAACTTTTTACTATTATCTACTATTGGATAATCACTTCGTCGATGTTGACATTTGAAACAGCTGTTTTATCGATTTTCACAATAAACTATATATTATGTATGAAAAAACTAAATTAAAAGTAGCGTGTCGATTTCTTAAAATTTCATACTAAAGTATTTTGACCTATGAGAACCATGTCTTAAAATATTTGCGCTAATTTAAATGAACCTTATATTAGCTTAAAGGCTGAATGCAGTGTTTGAATAGGGAACAATAGGATTTCTAAAACCGTATAAATCGTAGGTACCTACGAAATAAGATTCAAAAGTTATGAGCAAAGTTCTATAGAAACAAATTTCTTTGGCTAGCTCCGTGGCGCATCGATCAACACGCCAGCCTGCGACACGAGAGTGCCCGGGTTCGATCCCCAGCCAGGTCAAGATGGAAAATGAACTTTTTCAGATTGGCTTGGGGTCTTGGATGTGTATCTATATATGTATTTGTTATAAAATATAGTATCGTTGAGTTAGTATCCCATAACACAAGTCTCGAACTTACTTTGGGGCTAGCTCAATCTGTGTGATTTGTCCGTCTTTATTTATTTATTAAATTAAATTAGTACTATGACGACTTAACGTAAAAAACCACACCTTGTAAGGAAGAGCAAAGCTAGTTATATTGGATTCAAGCATCAGAAATTACAAATTCTTGCTAAGCTTTTGTAAAGCTCACCCCTATACTTACTACTCAAAATAAGTAAAATAGAAGAATAAAGAATACGAAGTTCAAATGTTCAAGTCTTTGCATAGCCAAGTCTAAGAGAAAAGGTTTGTCTGCAAATTGACTCGCTATCGCAAACTCAGAGGTTTTGATTTAATTTCACTTAGTTCTATTTGCTGTAGTTTACTTGCGTCGGATTATTTTACAATTCCTTCAATATTCCATGTCATACACAGAATAGCATAATTACAAATAGATATCGCGGTCGATTTAAAGACAAACTAGTATTGCCAAAGATGCTATCCAATGGCTGGTCGTATTTTTAATAAATTTCCGGTTGAATTGAAGGATCTACTCTTGCCTATATTCGGGAATAGATTATGGATTTTTTTTTAATAGATAAATGTTACTATTCTGTACGAGAGTTCCTAAATGACAATTGGTAATATTAATATTTTCTTTTCTTTAGATTTTTATTTTTGGTTAACATATTGTGTGTCGTATTTTTTTCTGTGTTTTGATTAATGTAATTTAATGCAAAAAACTATAAATATAATTGGTTTAAATGATTAACAAAAATTTTAATACCTGTTTTTAAGACTAAGAGTGTGAAACAACATTATTTCCACCAACTATCACCACTTTTAATGCAAATAAATGATTATTATTATTAATGGATGAATTGTAAAATAAATACACCTCATGCAAAAGTGTTAAGTCAGCCGCGCAATTTATATGGGAATATCGAAATTATTTTCGAGTTTCCAGCATTGACCCCATAAATGTTATTTCTGTTATCGGGCTGTGACATGCTTGAATGTAATTTAGAGGCTATATGACACACGGTTTCACCATTACTACTTACGATAGGTAAATAAAACAAGGAATACGAAGTCCAAGTTTCCAAGTCTTTGCATAGCCAAGTCTGAGACAAATGGTGTTTGTCTGCGTAATGACTCACCGTTTCACATTGAGACGTTGTGATTTCAGTTCTTCTTGTATCACATTAACGATATATGACCAATAGTACTTTAGTAAAAAACAACTGAAGAATTTACTTATAATAATACCTAATTTTGAAACCCGACCCAAAATATAAACAAAACCTCGTCATTTTATGATACAACTATACTTAGTTAAGCGCCCCCAAGGTAGGTTTTATATTTTTGATCGGGCTTAAAGTAATAATTATATCAAAAATAATATGAAAACTGTTAAACTAATTAATAAGAAAAAATACTTATATTTAGGCTTAAACAAAAAGACTTAAAAAACTCATTACCTAATACTACAATATAATATCAACAGAGCGAGCGTTTCTAAACAGACGACGCCGTTTGTAAAACGTGGAATCATACAATTTGCCTGCGACAAAGAATATATACACTACGCGGACATAATACTGCGACATAATTAAAGAATAGAATAGAATAGAAACCCTTTAATGCACATCAATAGAAAAACTTAAATCTGTACAATATCATATAAACTAGAAAATGCGCAAAAGGCGGCCTTATCGCGAAAGCAATTTGTTAGAGGCAACCTTTTTGATAAAATTACTTTTGGAAATACGGGTGCGGGGTAGTAAAATAATTGCAAAAAATTTTCACACAATAAAAACTTATGACAAAATAACTTACTTTTATACATATAAAAAAATACCAATTAGACACACATGTATAAACGAACATTGTAACATAATATTGCATATATTAAATACAAAACATATAATAACTTACACATTTGGATAAGATAAGAAGATAGCAGTATGAATAGAAAAGTATCATAGAGATAAGAAATGTGATTTCACTTGAGATATAAAGCTGGCTAGCGTATTTTTTTATTATACAATACTTTTATCTTAATGTTTATGTTTCGAATTAGGATTTATGCAAACAGATTTGCAGAAACACCACTCCAGTCTATTTTGAATAAAATGTATAAACAAACACAACTAATTAATTCATATTTCACAAACCAAAGTACAGTTTCAAACTATAACATGTATCATATTGTAGTAAGCTTTGTTTTAGTCCGAAAGCTCTCGCTGAGCTTTAGATCGTTATAATGCGCCGGGAGTGGCTGTTTCGGTAACAAGCTTCAAACTCGAGCTTGTCCTTCCAAATGGGGCTAAGGGTTGTTTTCCGAATGTTTACAAAGTTGAATTTAAACAAAGCCATTGTAATATTTTAAACAGGTAGTTTTTTTTTTACCTTCGGTCAAAAAGAGACTTTAAATCAATATCAATAAGTTATGTTTGTCAGATATTTGCTTCAAACGAATAATGGATTTGAGTCCCATTTATTGCATTGAATTATTTATTTGTCCTTCTTAAATAGTATCTATAAATATAAAAGAAGAAGTTCCCACTGACTGACTGACATATAGACGCACGCACAGCCGTAATCGGTAATGGTAGAAACGTAAAATTTGGACAGTTATCTCAAAATAACCCTAAAGTTCGTCTTTTTAGTCTCCACAGCAGGAGCATGACCCTCTCTGTACTATTGGAGCCATACTTGGCCAGAGCAGACTGAGGATTTAGGACAAAGAACACTTTAGTGTATAAAATCGTATAAATCATAATATTCCCCTAAATGTAAAATATGATTTCCTAATGCACGTATACGAAATCATACGCCATATTGCACGCGCGATGTAATTAAAGCCGTTAAACGGCTTATTCAAGCTTATCGTTTTAATATTATGTTTGAATGATTTAAAACCCAACAAAAAATATTAAAAAACCTGCCCTGGTGACGCCAAATCCGTACTAATATTATAAGTGCGAAAGTGAGTTTGTTTGTTTATTTGTTTGTTTGTTACGCTTCCACGCCGTAACTACTGAACCGATCATCATGAAATTTTGCATACAAGTTCTCTGGAGTGCGGAGAAGGACATAGGCTACCTTTTATCTCGGGAAAAAGTACTATTCCCGAGGGATCAACATTGACGCGGGCGGAGCCGCGGGCGAAAGCTAGTCAACTAAACTTATAGCAACACTGTAAATGGTCATCACCGCCGCGGTAGACCGAGAAAGCACTGGAAAAACGACTTAGACGCTTATCTAAGGAACTGGTCCGGAGTAAAATCTGACAGGACAGGGACAAGTGGAAAAATATAGGAGAGAGCTCTGCTCAGTATTATGACGATAAAAGTTAATTTTAAAAAAATAACAACACTAAATCTTCGTACACATAAGCGTCATGTTGACAACAAGGCCTGTGATATTATTCAGATGAATAGGGCACAATCTGAAGAAAATCCTTCAGACTTTTACTTCGTCAAATTGTACCCTACCTAGTTTAAATTATTATTTTTTTTATTTTTTTCACTAGCCTATCCTACTATAAATTCCTAACTGCACCAAATACTAGCTGTATTACTCTTAATCTACTTTTATTAACCTTCCTACCCTAGTCATGTTTTGTTTCTTTGTTCAATTCTATATGGCGTGATCGTATATCTAGTGGAGTAACCCTTGTTTTATCGTAGTAACCCCTGGACCTTCTTAAATGAAGTGATTTTGAACCTAACCTATGATGATGAAGCCTAGCCCTATCTTATGCTATGCCTAAAGTTGCTATCGGCCTTATGTATGACTATTGTTACTTATAAATAAAAATAACTTTATCCTAAGATGCGCTTATGTTTTTCCTAATAAATATTGTTTAAATTGCACTTTATATTATTTTATGTTGCCTGCTATTTCACATTAATAGAATTGCCTTATTTTATGAAGGGTTGATTAATTATTTATCATAAATGAGCATACTGCTTATCTAGCATGGTTCATTCTACAGAAAGATGTTCCTCTACCTGCGGCTTATGGATATAGTATTGAATTTCGGATATGTATAGTAAGTATTAGAATGTAAGTAGCCATATTGACCTATAATGAGTTATAGATCACTACAACTGTAGGTAATGAATAGAAGGTTAAGGTAATAGTTTAATATTGTTATTGTATGTGTTAGTCAGTGGTGGTAGATATACCATATAGTGAATATACCCAGCGTTTGGTGTTACGGTTTACTAGTCGAGCCCCGCCTTCCGCCCGCCAGAGTACCACTCGTCATCCAGACTTGGACGTGATTCCTCCGTATGCTAATTTCTTTTGGAAAGCAAAAGGAATACCCATTAAAGAGTAAATAGTACCTGTTCCCACCTAATAGTAGGATAGGCAATTTGTCAGTAAAATTATGTCTGACTATTAATTCAGAGTCGAGAGGGTAGACTAAATGTCTTCAAGCGTATTACCTGCTACACAAGCATTATGCTCTCATTGTGTTCGCTGGGATGAGTTCAGATTTATTTACTTTGAAATAACACCACGGGGGTGTAAAAGCAAAGAACTCAATTTATGAATTTACAACAAGCAGGTAGTACTAGGTACTCAGATGGAGTTTTATAGCAAGGGTTTGTTTGTCAGTCAACCTATACCTCAACCTTCACTGCAGAAAAGGCATCCTTATATGATAATACTCCCTGTATCAATTGTTACTCATTATCCTATTATTTTCAGGAATTATGTAGTTATGTATGTAAGCATGTAAGTGTTATAACATGCTGTTATGTATAAGCACTATTTTGCACTAACTCTAGGTCTTAGAGATAGATTGAGATGAAATGTCTATTAGTATTTAAGTACATTACATCAGACTTATTTGTCTCAGTGATTCAACAAATTTAAGTGTGAGGATTGTAATATTCCTAGATTTCAATATGTAGGGGTTTGAGTCAATCTTACACTCGCCCTTGGTAGTATATAAGGAACATTACTCTCCCAGAATTCATTATTCCAGAATTAGATGAATCATATGGTATATATGTGGATTGTCAATATCTCAACCTTACAGAATTTACATGACTTCCATGGAACCAACAGACCATCTCCTTCAGAGAATGATTATCATGATAATATATTGTCAGAGAGTTATTAGATCTCACTGGACTAAACAAATCTGAATTTTCCAACAAAATAGGTAGATCAAGAAGATATTTATTTAGTAATTAAATAGACAACTCAGACTCAACCCATTGTCAAATAACTATGAGATTACGCCACAAGTTATGATATTAATTGTTCATGGCCAATCTATGTGATTTTACAATATGAAAATCCCCAAATCATTCAGGTAGATTCTTTAACACTACTATGGTCTCAGTGCCTTGTACATAAAAATTAAGGTTAGGAATTTCATACCTTTGTTAGAAACAGATTCCCTGAATCCCTCACAATCAAAATACGCACACCTCCTCAGCACTATCACTTGTCACAATCACAGAACCAGCTTATGCCATTTTGTTATCATATTTTCACAATCAACTTCACTTTCATATTAGATACGACTATCTACCTTAAAATTACTGTCGAAGATTAATTGTTTGAATAACGTCCTAACCACCAGCAGCTTGGATGGTTATATTGCTACCACCGGATTTACCGTGAAAACGAATGGAATTTTATCTCCTATACCCCTCTTTTCCTTATCCTGACGCAATCGTTAATGGGCCTAATCTAGTCCCTGTCAGTCCCTAATTTCAAGTCTAAAGGTGTTAAGTTACTGTCCCCCCATCCCCAAAGTGTGTGTGTGTGTAGAACGAACTCCGGTGTAAGAGATCGCTCCCTAATCTAGCTAAAAAGATTTGAGGAAGCTTCCCTCGCCCTATTTTAATGATTCTACCTGCCTGACTGCTCCTTAAATCAGATTTCCTACTCTGGTAAATAGATTAGGTTCCTAGCAAGGAACCGTCATCTCTAAGCTGTAAAAGGGAGCCAGAGTTTGGGCCCACGAACCTCCTATCACTCTTGGGTTGTGGTCATCTCTTGTGGTCAGGATCGAGACTTCCACGCCCTAACAAGGGTTTGAGGTCCCAGACGTGTCCCCAAGCGGCTAGGGCGCTGAAAACTAGCACACCGTCCGGACCGTAGGTTACCGTAGGCGCTGAGGCCGTCTGAACTCCTCAAGTAGCATAGCTAGGCTGGAAATTACAGCCCATTCGACCAGCTACAATGTCGAACTATTTTTTACTCCTACTTGGCCGCTACCCTCATAAAGAACAATCGCTCTCATAAGGAATAGAGGTCCAGCGTTGATCTTGGCCATGTATTCCCCAATTCGACACAAAACTCTATTAAACTTACATTAAAATCAAACAAATAGGAACTAGATATCTCAGATTTGACACGGAGAAGATTTCGAAGACATCAAAGATCTCCCCAACATCATTTCCTCAATATCATTCAAAACTTTACAGTATATGAAACTATTATAGAGAATTTACTCTGGACAAGCTAATATTCATATATTTCAAAAGAATCTACAATATTTTAACTTCAGAACACGATACCAATGTGCTTCTTAGCTAAAATATTTTTGCAAGGGACTTCGCGGGACTTTTCGATCCTAATTTGCCAAGATAACGCGATAACCCACACTTTAAACTACTTCTTTCTTGATTTAAAATAAAACTTGCAGTGGCGTTCTGGCAGCAATTCCTCTTGACTCTTCAAATTCCCCGATGCGTAATGACCCAGACTAATGGCGCCGTAGCCTTTTATACTCGCTACCGTGCGGTTCTCAGAAATCAGGCCACTTTGACTGAAAAACCGTTGGCCAATATTTTTTCTAAAAAGCTCATACAAATATCTAACTAATATCTCTACATTTAACAACTAATCTGCCTTGCTCATTCCTGTCGATAAGACCTTTTTCATTAAATTCTCAATTGAATAAAGTTTTCCCATTGGTTAGGTTCAAAACTTTCTAGAGACTACCTGTCTCTTTCTCCCTTTCATCCTCATTGAATGCTCACCCCTAATCTTAATGAAATAAAGGTCAGCGTGCCTTGTAACAAATTCAATTCCATAGACAATTTCATAGTTTTCTTTTAATTATTAGTGTTCCCTGTGCTATCTATAGAATCCCTTGAATCGACCTATTAGCATAATCTGGTATCACGAGATATTATAATAAATTTTACCATTTAAATTCCTTTTACGCTGAGTATTAATTTATTTTAATATTTGTTTAATTTTGATTGAATCGATTCTCTCGATTATCCGTAAAATGCTTACTTTTTTCCAACTAGACAAAAGAATAAACTATATCAATTATTTGATCAAATTTCGTTATCATCATGATTAATTATTTCCTTGTTCTTACTTAAAGATATAAAGTCAGTCAAACCATACTTTTAATTTCATATTTTTAATTTACATTTCCCTGCCTTCGTTCTAAGTTTTATTTTTCATAGATCATAGATCAATTTTCTTCCCCGCGTCAATTATTGACAAGACAAACTGTCAATGTCATTCTGCTACATAACAAACAAAATAAGATGGATATAATGAATATTGTGAAACAATTTACAAAAGACTGTATTTTATGATTGAATTTCAGTTTTCCAGTTAATATTTGAGAATTGTGAACGAGCAGATATTAATGGTTCGTTACAAAATACTTCTTTGTAATGTAAATAAATAACTTTTAATAGCTTTCGGCATTTTTACGTATCATTCACAATATAACAACAATAATCAAAGTTACACTTTGACAGCAATCTACAGATGACATTAATGACGCCTTAACTTTTGCCAGTTGCCGAAATTAGTTCCAATAGTGTCCGAAAATTCTTATATTTTTGGTTGGGTTTTTTGCCGCCACGTACAAATATGTATATTTGTAAATTTTAGAATGAAACAGATGACAAACATTACTAGCTTTTGTATGATTAGATATATTTATGAAAAGAGTAAGTGTTATAATATATTTAATGACCATTTTGCAATAATATCTAACTACCTTGAAAAGCCTTTCTAATTTATCATTATTTTTTTTTCCTTAAGTTTCTTACTCATATCAGTGAAACTTGTTACTTACTTTTTTATTACTGTTCTGCCTTTTTTAACTTATTTTGTGTCCAATTTTACTATGGTAAATGTTATAATGGTTTAGTCAAAATCAAAGATTTTTATTCGAAATTGGATACATGTATCTCTTTTTGAACGTCATATTTTTATATGGACAGTTTAAATGGACAAAGACCTCTCCCATGGATTCTAAGTTACACGTGAGGTATTGCCATATTCATCACGCTTGGCAGTTGAGTTGGCGAACGCAGTTTCTTTGGCTTCTTGTGCTTCCGATGCTGCTGCCCATCAGAAGCATTTTTAAGCTGGGAAAAGATAGGAATTTGTTGCATTTGAGAGGGGAACGAAGGTATTTTTTACTCGGATGAACGAGGGAAAAGCAAGTATAGCACATCGGGAGGCTGAGCGCGCGTACTCGATGTCATATCTGTAACCAGTGGACAGGCAGTTGAGGATATACCTAAACATAAATATATACGGACAAATCACACAGATTGAGCTAGCCCCAAAGTAAGTTCGAGACTTGTGTTATGAGATACTAACTCAACGATACTATATTTTATAACAAATACATATATAGATACACATCCAAGACCCAGGCTAATCTAAAAAAGATAATTTTCCATCTTGACCTAGCCGGGGATCAAACCCGGTCACTCTAGTGTCGCAGGCTGGCGTGTTGACCGCTGCGCCACAGAGCTAGTCTAGCTAGGATGACACCCTGACCGTCTTAAATACTATACTGTATTAAATACGTGCAAAAAATCATATTGAACAAAAAAATACAGTTGTGGCTGTTGCAAGTTAAAATACAAGGTGCCTGAGCAACAGAAGTTCCCAGGGGAAACTTAGCTGTATCGTTTATCGGTGCTAAACCCGGAGCCTCTCAGGTAGTGAACTAGCGTCACAGAAGCTCACTATTTCACATGCTATCATAACTTTATCATATATTAAATAATATCATAATAGACATTATTTTCACTCTAGACCTCGTCCTTGCTTTCCATCAGGCAAAATAGATGTCATACGGACTCAAATTATTCATAAAAAAATACTCCTCGCCTAGGTTATATAAAGTTGATATCTATGATGTATGTGAAATACATGTTACTATAAAGTCAGCCACAGGCCAACATATTTCGATCGCAACCGGAGCCTCATCCTGAGTTCTTCCTCAGGGAGGGCCAATGTAAAGAGACGCCGCTCGAATCGAAATTATTTTCTACCGCACTAAAGTTTGTACTTGACAGAGCAAGCGACGCGGGCATAGCTGGCGACACGGTCCAATATTTCAAGTATCAACTTCATTTAGAGGTGCCTGTCTGTGACCTTCGTGTGTCTTAGTCACGATTTGGCTAAACTATCGGCGCTGCTGAAATATTCATACAGAATCGATCTTGAAGTTTTTGGCACGTCTCAATCTTTTGTGTGCTAATCTTGTTTACTTTAGTTTGTTTGATGTCTCGTATTGGAGGTGAAATGTTGTGTGATTTTTAGAAATTGTCTTAAAATCTTTCTTTCAAAAACTGAGTTCAATCAAACAAAACAACCGATTTTAATGAGATTTAAATGCGACAGCAAATAAAAAATCAAAAATCGTTTCATAAATGACGGAGTTAGAAGGTAACAAAAATAAAAAAAATCCAATCACAAAGGTAGATATCAATTATTGTTAACGACATTTTTTTAAGTCTGTTAAAAATACATCTTTCATTTGTCAGACAATGTTTTATTTATAGTAACTAAGTAGTAGTTAGTAGTGAGGAATGTGCGAAAATCTAAGGAACCATGTTAAGGTGATGCGGCTAGCAATCCATCTCTATTTGATTCCATTTTCAATCTATACACCCACCAACATGCTAAATGTGGTCTTTCGTTATTATGACCTTAGGCTCTGTCTACCCCGACAGGAAAACAGACGTGATTATATGTAAGTATGTATGTATGTAACTGAGCACAAAATTATGTGTCTAAGCTATTCAGCATTGCAGTGCAGTTCATGCTTCACACCAGGATGTTATTGCATTGTCATTTAATTACAGGAGAAAGCAAAATTTGATATAAATCGAACACTAGCAAATAGTTCATTCGATTTCAAGATCTAACTAGACACGACAGGGCATAAAAAATGGTTTGTAAAAAATCGTTTTTACTTTCGTTACATCATCATCCTCCTTACCTTGTCCCATTATCTGGGGTCGGCGCAGTATGTCTTTTCCTTCCACAACTCCCTGTTTCTCGTCATGCCCATATCCACTCCCACCGCCCTCATGTCCTGCCTTATGCATTCCATCCATTCCTTTTTTGGTCTTCTCCTTCCCAGTATCCACTTACCTTCATATCGTTTTTACTTTCATTACAAACAAATAAAAAAAAAACACTGGTTTACTTTTAACATACTATAGATAGAAAATCCTTTTGCCTCAAATCAATTTAACAATTTACAACTTCCAATATTACCACAACCTGTGGCAGTTACGTCCAATAACGTCTAGAGGTACATATGCCACTCATATAACGGGCTTTATGCTGATAACTATAAGGTCGGAAAGTTCATGTTTTAGACGTCCAAGCTGTCCATAGATGCTGGCCAAGCAGAAATTGGCTCCAATTTCCCGCTCTGTCATATTTATTAGCTCTTCGTTCGGGTATGTTGAAAACAGAATATCGATAGTACAAAAGGATAACCACACTTATACATATTTTGTATGTACTTCACTTCTTTTGCTACAAGTTGAGTCGTTGACTTTCATTGTCATCATCAACATCCGTAAAAATTCCACTACTGGACAAGGCCTCTCCCAAAGATACTTCCATATGAGGACATTGCCATACTCACCACGCTTAGCAGGCGTGATGGCGAGCGCAGTTCCTTTGGCTTCTTTTGCTTCTAACGCTACTGCCCATCGGAAGCATTTTAAAGTTGGGGAAAGGACAGGAATTTGTTGGATTTGGAAAGGGAATGATAATATTTTATTCAATTTTCTACATACACGCCCTTCCAAAATGCTAAATGTGGCTATAAAGTTTTATAGACCTGGGCTCTGTCTACCCCGGAAGGGAAAAAAAAGTGATACTATGAATGGGTAAAAAAGCAAATAGCAGCGGGCCTGCGTACCCGATGCCACCCGACCTTCAACAACCGAGCATCCAGTTGAGGATGACACCCCTGGTCAACCGTTGACTTTGATTGGCGGCAAAGTATCATTATGGTAAAGTCCGTAGATAGCTAGAAAACTACCTAGATTCTGCGCAGTTAAATAGATTCAAAAGACGTGTGGAGGTGTAGAAAAAATGGGTTATTAGGTATCCTACTATAGACCTGACATTTCAACTCACCATGTAGATACATGAAATGAATAGCGTATATGGTGCCTTTTCTAGTCAATCTAAAATACCTGGCAACCTGCAAATTGAATTTGGCAATAAATCCAAGTTTGAAATAACTGTTAAGACGTAGACAAAACATCAAAGCACCCTACTGTGGCGCGTGACGTTGCACGGTACGTCACGCGTCGTGTCGTGTCGTAGTAAGATCCCTCAGTAAACGGAAAACGCTTCACGCGGTGTCGTGCGTGCATGCGGCGTCAAGCATTTTCCGTTTACTACGGCGTGACATGCTTAATCTCAAACATATGGAGTTAGGTTCATACTTTCGTTTACGGAGACGTGGCACGTCAGGCGGCGCGTAGGACGTAGCTTTTGTCATTACGGATATATGATACTCATGGAAAAGAGCCATTCTATCATCATTTTTCTAAGGTCGGTTTTCGGTTGATAAGATAAAATTGATTTAGTAACATTTGTCATGTCTTGACAATTTGTTTACCTCGCATTACCCCTGTCTCCGACACAGCTAGCACTGCTGCGTTTAATGCCACATCTTTCGCGGCATGCGTCACACAATAATATATCATACATATGTCATCGCCATATGTTTAAGATTTTGATAGCACGCACCGCTCAAGGTGCCGCGCGACGCGCCGCCTCGAAAAGGAAGCATGTCTAAACATGCGACTCTTATATAGTATAAAAAAACTGTATTATGATTTGTATGATATGTCCCTATGTATTTATTTATGATTGGCTGGAGTGGACATAAATTTATCTCGATGACAATTCTGTACCGTTTTTATTTTAGGTGCTGAGTCCGCAACATTCGGCTCTGATGCCGAATTAACTCAAGTTTCCGATAGCCGCATAATTTTCGGGAATGGATTTTTATGGGCTCATAAAGGTGCCATATTGGCTTTTATTCATAAGAAAATTTATGGTACTGCCACTAGCTTGTAACCCATTACATGGTGATAGATGATATTTTTTTGAATTACGAGTATGTTCCATAGTTACGAGTATTGAATTGAAAATATAATTTATGCTAGCCTACCTATTCATGCGAAAGTCAGTTTGTTTGTTTATTTATTTGTTTGTTATGCTTTGACGTCTTAATGTGAATGTGAAAAAGACCTGTAAATGCCTATTTTCTGAGTAAACGTTTTGATTTTGATTTAGTGAGCTAATCATCGTCAAATACACGTTTGCATACGCGTTGACGTTGATACGGAAAATGATAAATCTACCTACATTTATCATAGTACCCACATTTATCATTTATCAGGTGCTCTAACCTACCCCATCCAATAAAAAGTTGCACTGTTCACGTACTGACATAAAGCTATACAATGTAATAGCTGACAGTCGCGGGAAAAAGCTATGTAGCTTAAAATAAAATGAATTTTGAAAAAAATATTTTGTTTACGTGTTTTGCGCGAAGTCTCTCCGACAGAAAGACCGAAAGTCGTTCCGGTTGTGGCAAATATTCGATAGGTCACACCGTAGGTGACACCCATCATTCAGCTCCAGGGGGTCAAATATGACATTAATATTAGCATAGATCTTTATTCAATCTTCAATGGCATATAAAGTTATGGACATATCGCTAGACCAAAATAGCTAAGATATACGATAATTTTGCTGACCAGCTCTATGAAATTGATAGCTCTATGAAAAAACTATTGTGATCATCCACATTCCTTATTCGAGCGTGTTCCTAGTGAGAAATATTTTTAACCAGTAGTGCGTTAAAGAGGGGGCATAGTTGAAAAAAAAATACAGTTTTCACCGGATTTCAAAACGTACATAATATGTTTTACATAAATAGGGGGAATAATTCAGGGAAAAACGCTACCAATTTAATATTATTTTTCTAATACAATTGTATTTTTGTTTGTGTTTCTACAACACATCATCATCATCATCATTTTCAGCCCACATCATAGGCCTTTTTTTATGCCTACGGTCCTGTGCTATTCTCATCCACTGTTTTCCACTCAGCCGAACAATGTCATCTGATCAGCGGGCTAGTGGTTTATCGACTGGTCTTCTCCTTGCTCTCGGCCATCACTTCGTCACTGTTTTGATCCGACGAATGTATTTTCTTCTACAACAAATTTTCATTAATTTCTAAAATTGTCCTAAAGTCATGAAATCTTGTTTGAACGTCTCAACATACATTTTTCTAATACTAAATCGGCTTCCGTACGCTGTTTCAATATTTCATACTTTGGTTAAGTTTCTATTACAAAAGCAAACACCAAACCCCCTTGAGTACAATCAATTGATTTCATCCTAATCTGTTTATTTCTCGACTTCCAAATAAGCAAAAAAGTCAAGAAATAAAACACAAAAATAATCCGACAGGTGGTCAAAGACATAATAATCCCAAACGTAAAGTGCCTTTTTACGGATAACCCACTTTTGCTGTCTACAAACAGATTGCTACGAAATGTATTGCTAGGGTTCCGTATAATATCTCGGGAACTCGGGACGCGATAAATATGTATGTGTGGGACCGGAACGTCACCTGGGACGACGTAATTGCTTCCAGTCCCGAATTATGCTCACTTTATGTCACCTTATCAATTCGTTTGGGTAAAAATGTTGTTATGTATGACTGTTCGTGCTAGTTATAGCAACAAAAATACTTTGCTTTTTTTATCTGTATGGATTTTATGTATATGGAAAAATATATGGAATGAAATCATTGGCAGGCCAAATGAGTATCACAATTTTACTGCTTTTTGATATTTTTACAATTTACCTAATACAAAAAACAATTGCACTATACCGCGTGATTTTGAATCTATGAGCTTTATAGAAATTCTGGAATCAGAATCTCTAATAAAAATTTGAATTGCAATAATAAAGGTAAAAAAAAAATTGGCTTCCCATACAAAGTCGCCAATCAGTTTTTTTTATGATATATGGCGTCTCAAATGAGGTTTAAAATTACGCGGCGTAAGAAATACAAATGTGTAATTTTAGTTTAGTAGTGTACAACCTTACTGAAAAGGCCGCCTGGCCTTACCACAAAATCAGTCTCTTCCAGCTGTTTCTCCTCCTGCACAAGTTGTAAAAGTCAATCGAAGGAATGCGTGAAAATCTACGGAATCAAGTCAATAGGCGATGCGGCTAGCAACCCATCACTATTTTGATTCCGTTGGCCATCTACAAGGCCTCCATCATGTTAAAAGTGGCCGTAAAGTCTTATAGACCTAGGTTCTGTCTACCCCGCAAAGGAAAAAGACGAAGGAAAAAGATATTAAATATTACAGTTTATTTTTATTTTATAAATTTACTCAACACTATCCACAACATGGTTCGTCAAAGAGCTACAATGGTTCATCAGCAACAAGCTTCGTCAAAACTTACAAAAAAAATATCAGCAACATGCTTCGACAAAGAATTTACAGATAGAAATCCACCACATGCTTCGTCAAAAATATTAATCTAGAAGACCACTCCGAGTCGAATATTAAATTAAACGTGTTCTTATGTACTTTTATTCAGGTAAAATTTAAAACATTTTCCTATAATCTTAACATAAGTCCAATTACGATATTGGTCTTATGTTGTGAATTTTTCAAAAAAGAAGGAAGAATTTTATTAATATGCTATTATAACAAGCAAACGTATTTTAAACGTTTTAGCTTCCATTATATCCACAAATCCTTTACAAATTTATCAGGAAACCGGAACAAAATTTTCTTTTTGTTTTAATTGAAAGACAAAAGCGGGGTTCCGCCGGGATCCCATGTTTATTGTTTCATTAAAAGCACTTTGTTGGTGCCTCGTAAAATGTGGCGGTTATGGGCTCAGTGCGTTGGTCGATATTTTCGACATTCCGTGCATTAAATGTAAGCCTTACTAATTTGTTGTGTAAACATAAATTTGTCAGCCGTATTAATTTTGAAATGTGTTAAGCTGGGTGAAATATTCAACAGTGTTATCAGCACGTTTGAATTTTAGATATTTCGTGTCATTTCTATAGAAACTATTGATTTAGATTTTTTCTTTCTTGACTAAAAACACTTTGTTGGTGGTATTTATGAAATTTTGTGTTTAACTTGCTAATTTGTTAGAAATAACTTATCAAATACATTTAAAAAATTCTATATATTAAATAATTTAGTAATATTCTTATTAGCATTTCGAAACTGACACTGCAGAAAAGAAACGCCAAAAGAAATTATTTTCGACTCTTTGCTTGAAGACCTTTGTATATTTATATTTTCTTTTTTTATTTAATTTGAATGATGGTTAACGAAACTGTGAAAAGAGGTATTTTTGATAGCGGCTGTCAAAATCCACTAACCTAACCATGTTTAATCTATTTTTATAGTAAGCGTTTTTTTCCTTATTGGTTTAATCATTGTTTGTTTTTCGTATGTGTTAGTGACCAAAATACACCATAACTTGATTGATGTATTTTGACAGCAGCTGTCAAAATATCTTTCGTCACAGTGTAGCCACCTGGGGGAGTGAAAACCCTCATTACTTGCGATTTGATTTTACTCAAATGGGTTTCAAATTAAAAGAATGGAAAGATAATCTAACATATAACACCATTTAAAACCGCCAACTAGTTTCAACATGAACACCTGTCATGTATATCATATCGCGGTCGCCCCACTTTTAGTTAGCTTTAAAATAGACTGAAATGTTTGCAGTGGATGTAACTTTGGCTTTTATTGGTCTGTCTGACATTTAAGACCTAAGCTCGTGTTAGTATTATGGTGTGGAAAAAACCACATGCAATATTTTGACAGGAATAATTACATCGCAACAACCCACTAATTAAATAAAATCTCAAGTATGAGTCGCATACTTACACACACTAAGAGTTCCGTACTATTGTCAAACTTAAATCAGAAAAAGAAAAACAATTAGCAAAGCAAGTTTCTTAAAGAAAAACCCCCATATCACCGAGACAATATAGCCTATGGTAATCTGAAGGGTGTAATGATACCAACGATAGCACATTGCATCCAAATCCGTTCAGGCATTTAGAATTTATACATACTAACATACATTAAACTCAAATCAATACAATCCTAATACGCTAACGCCATTTGATCAATTAGTGTATCACATACCAATACGACTAGTTTTACTAACGTTCAAAAAATACAACGTTCAAAAAGAGCCATTTCTTTTTTAATACATTTTATACTCACGAGGCCGATCAAAGCGATTGCCACTTTATTCAAAATGTAGAGCGTGAAACGCTGGATTTGTTACATGAACGTGATAAAACGCTTAAGAAAATTGCCGAATAGATCCTTAAGGAAAATTTTAGAATTAGAATCTCTTTGGGAAGCGGCCAATAAATCATCCATAAATAATTTTCTAAATTTGAATTTCAACAGAGAGTATAAATATTTTAAATATAATTTGGTAAAATTTAGTTTTTATTGTGCAACATTTTTTTAAGTTGTTGGAAAGGAGAAATAAGGAGCACCCGAAATCGGCGAGCATGCATGAAAAGAACGCAAGAGGTTTTTGGCGCAAAGATCATAGCATATGGAAATGTGGAATTGATGGTCTCTGCCACATGGCAGAGTATGGCCGAAGCAGAGTATGCTCTGGCCAAGTATGGCCCTACTGGTGCAGAGAGGGTCGTGCTCCTGTAGTGGAGACTAAAAGGACCTGATGATGATGATCTTTGCGCTTTTTTTTGCTGTTCTTTGTAAGAGGCGTGATAATGTATTCATTTATAACCCTAATAGTCAACGGATAGCTTCCACCCAGCTTCTATCCGGAAGAAATCTTCCCGTGTGGGAGATGTCAAGAAAACACCAACAATTTGTGCGGTGCCAATCAGTCCATATCTCACCTTCTGTCGTGCCCTTACTGCCCCACTAGTTGCACGGTAAAGGACCTCAAATCGATCGGCGTAGCCAAATACTGGTCGAAGAAATTGTGATCAATTGAAGTCATTTCGACTTTAAAAAAGAAGAATGTATAGCTTTTATTACTGCTTGCTAAGCGCAACTGCAGAATAAGCGGCAACAAACTAACTTCAAGGTCGATTTACAATACGACAAGCAAAAAGTGTAATATTTTATTTTTGTTTCATGCTGGTCTGGGAGAAAAGAAACAACTTAGAATACACCAGCTGCTTCTCTTTAGATTGTAAAAACCGATCGAGGGAATGAGCAAAAATCTGAAAAATCATGTTAGTAAGCGATGCGGCTAGCAACCTATCGCTATTTGGATTCCATTTTCCACCTTCACGTTCACCAACATCCTTAATGTGGCTTTTTGGTCATAAAACTCTTGGAAATACTCTATTATTCACTCCCATAGACAGCTCCGTGGCGCAGCGGTCAACACGCCAGCCTGCGACACGGAGTGCCCGGGTTCGATCCCCGGCCAGGTCAAGATGGAAAATGATCTTTTTCAGATTGGCCTGGGTCTTGGATGTTTATCTATATATGTATTTATTATAAAATATAGTATCGTTGAGTTAGTATCCTATAACACAAGTCTCGAACTTACCTTGGGGCTAGCAAAATCTGTGTGATTTGTCCCTATATAATTATTTATTATCATTTGGTACATCCTGTGTAAAATTTTATCAAGTTTTTTACCCAAAGTCCAGTTTATCAACTTTGTTATACACATTCTCAACTTTCGTAAATAAGCATCTAATATTATCTCAGATCGAAGTAATACCCTATTCTAAAACTTTACCACTATCATTCATTACGGACTAACAAACTCCAAACTAGCGCCGTAAAACTTAACAGCCACATCTTATATTCAGCCGATACCGCGAAAGTAAGTTTCTTTGTTACGTTTGCATGCCGTAACACGATCATGTTAATATTTTGCATGCTTGCTTTCAGGGGTAAAAAGTATATCATCATCATCAGGTCCTTTTTGATCTTCACTGTACCTTTCATTTCGGAAAAGAGGGCGGTTCTCGAGGAATGTACATTAACGCGAGCGGAGCTACAGGCATGAGAATTATTAAGGAATTATCTGATACAGTGAAAGAAAGTGAGTTTGTTTGTTTGTGATGCTTTCAGACCTTAACTACTAAACCAATCATGACGCTTTCATGCCTTAACCCGATCATGATGAAATTTTGCGGACATGGGCTGTTAGAGGTACTGATAATGGTAAAGGGTTCCTTTTGTCTTACAAAAACTTCATTTTGCGACTGCAAAGGATATACTGTAACGCGAGCGGAGCCACATGCTCAAGCTAGTTTCATTATAATGTTGTTAAGATGCTTCACTAAGGAGGTCGATTAATCAAGAAATTTGTAGTTTTGTACAATTTAAAGTTTGATCAATAATTCACATCCTGTGTCCTGTCAAATAAGTACCTAGTAAAATTTTTCCTACTGTTATGTAGAGTCTATAGTAGAATTAAGTTCATTATACACATCCTCAACTTCCATAAATAAGCGTTTAATAATACCTCAGACCTATAGAAGTAATATCCTATTCTGAAACTTGGCCACTATCATTCATTACGTACTAACAAACTCCCAACTGAAGCCGTAAAACTTCACAGCCGCATCAAGTATTCAACTGATACCTTGTCTTGGCCGCTCTTTGAGAACCCAACATACCGTCAGTGTTTGGAAACTTCGTACTTCCTCTCAGATAGATTTGCAAGAAGCTCCTAAAATATAGTCGATCGGTTAGTTGATACTTAAGCAGTTCCAGCACTTACCTAGGTATATATGTTAAAGAGGACGCAACGTACCACATACACGTTCTAATAAAGTAGAAAAACTATAATACTTAAATTCTATTAGTCTGTTTCTATTCGCATGATAAAGAATAATGCACAGTGAAGGTGAAGCCAAATTAATTTTAAAACTAATTTCAATTTATGATACTTTAAAATTTTCAGAATGTGTTATGAAATGTAAAAAAAAAAAAATTAAATCATTTAAAATTGCCATAGTTGCGGCACTGTATTTTTGCTGTTTTCCTTTAAATTTAAAATACACAGTTCAAAAAATTGCATTGGCTTGGCTCAATAACAAGACGTGAATTTTACTAGACTCAGAACCAAACAGGGTATACAAATAGGAAATAACGTTGAAAGGGCTCAACTTGGCTTACATTTACGTTATGTATAAACAACGTGAATTAGGTTTTTAATAATGGCATTTCAGAGAGACGATTTTTTTTTTTTAAATCTATGCATGTAAGTATGCTATATCTAACAGTAAGATTTGACGCGGAACGGAAATTTCTCAAAATGTCAACTAGTAAACAACGTGCACTTTGCATTTAGTACACTTTTTACAACGAGCCTTTCAAAATGTGCACTTCGTTTAATTTATGTTAGTAGTTCCATTGCTCTCAAAAAGGTCTCAAATTTAAAATTATATGCTCTTTTTTCGCTACAGTACCTTGACTTATCTTGCCTTGCATACACTAAACAGGCTAAATGGTTGAACGCTTTATACATTCAAGGGCATTATATGTTTTGTTCTTAGCGCTTGTATTTATTTTCTATTTGAATTTCACGCATTTTACCAACCTAACGTAATGTCTAATCAAATCGCCTTATTCTTGTGTGACGTCACAAGTAGCCAATGAGAATCCGGGAAATGACCGTGTAGTACAAACCGTCATTGAACATACCAGAAAATACCATGTATGTCAATGTACTCAGGCAACTTTATACATCGAAATTAGCCAGCTGGCTTGTATCTAATGAAACTTTTGACGAAGAACAGTAGCTACCAAGCCATTAAGATACTTATACGTAGCCGCAATACATAATAAGTATACTTGTGCATAGTATTATTTTGATTAACACTCCATTACTCGCGCCCCTGTTTGTTACGTAGTTACTCGCGTGTTCTACATACGTAGAACATTTTCGATATTTTTTTTAAATAGCTTAGTAACGGAAATAAATGAAAATTGTCACTGTACATTCTAAACTACTTTATTTTGAATCAAAAACAACAAAAATACATAGGATTTTACTTATGATTAATCAATAATATCAATATTAGGAAAACATGTCAAAAATCAATAGAAATATCACTCTCAACTTTTATATCCACTTTTTTTTTATTCACTAATCTCCTACTCCTGATTCTAATTGTTTCTGGAATATTCGATATACACTTATATTCGATGTTCAAGACAAATCCACGTCTTGCATGTGTAACATTGTTTTCTGGTCGACTTATTACGCTGTCTGCCACAATCGTAACATTTTCCTAAGCGACCACTACTTGATTGAGTTGATGGACCTGCATGTACTTGAGGTGGTTTATTTATGCCCAATCGTATGTTTTTTTTCACTTTTAATGATTTTGGAATATGTTCAATACAAATTACATCATCTGCTGAATCAGAATTCAAATGTGAAGGTTGGACCAAGCCGGATGTAGTATCTTTTGTAACTGGTTCAAAATCACTTGTCTCCTGTTCCCTATCAGTTTCATGTGTTGATTCCATTACAAAGTCCTCTTCCCTCAGCTCATTTTCCCCCTCACTTGATATTTCATCGAACCATGAACTTCTTCCAACCATCTCGAAATTGCTAATTCTCTCTGAGAGGACATATTTCTGAAAGGAAAGCAATAAAGCAAGGGTTTTTAGCATATACTTTATGTATACAATATTATGAAATAGTTTAAAATATTATATAATAGAAAAAAAAACGAAAATTAAACACTCACCAAAAAAGTACTCTCAACAAAATTGTCACGTAATTGCTCGCGCGTTCTACGATCGTAGAATTTTTTATTCCAAGCCATATAGTTTACGACTACGCATGCGTCTGTCAACGCATGAGCACTAATTGTGTTCGTCACTTGCCGGTGGAAGATTACAAGGCGAGTTTTTGACATCTACCCACAATTGACAGTAAAAATCAAAAAAATGTACACCTGTTCTACCATCGTAGAACGCGCGAGTAATGGAGTGTTAACGTGTTCGATTAACAGTGGCGAATGGACATTACACAAAACCGCGTTCGTTGAGTTTCATGATATTTTATGGTTACATTACATTGGTATATGATATGTATATTTAAAAAAATAAACAACAAAACAATAATCTAATAAGACAATCAAGACTCAAAAAGTGTAAGCACCGTGAGGCCTTATACCGCAACTCACGTCAAATCACTTATTCGAGAAACGTTTTGAGAAATACCCCTCCTGCGTCAAATACCATCTAACGTGCTATTTCAGTACCACAGTTCCTTTACAAACGTCCGTAAAATTTGCTCAAACAATAGTGCTTTTGTGTGGATAATGCTGTCACAAGCATAAACGTATGATACTGAACATATTTTGGTGGATTTTATGAGGGCTGGAGCTGTTGATGACGGCTTTTTTTATGTGTTTCAAAGCAAATGTGCTTTAGCCTCGTCAATACATTAAAATCTAATAATAATAAACTTATATTAACGAAGACGGCCAGCTATTGGCAAACTTCAATACAAGATATTAGGAAAAACACCGTGTCCCTAAAATCATAAATAAGCTCGTCAAATGAACAACCTTTCCTATGGGACCCGGAACTTGGCCGGCCGGCCCGACAATTTGTATGAAAATTCCATTTTGTCCTTGTATATTTTATTCAAGCTTTCTTTACAAGTCCGATAGTGAAAAAAAATAAAGACTTTAAAATAAAATACCTATGATTAAATTCAAAGTTGCTGACGACTTGGACCATAGAATTTCTTATCTCTATGACTCCGACACTTTTAAATTTTAATATTTATTTTTTGTTTTTTTCACTTAAAGTTCGGACAATATCAAATGATTAGTAATACCAGATAAAAAAGTTTTAAATATGTAAAAAAGCGTTGCCAGATGAACAAATATTATAGAGAACATTTGGCTTTAATTTGAGCTCTATATCTATACAAAATGAAATAGATTTTTACTGTCTCCTTATCAATGTAACTTCATCTTTACTTACTTAAACGAGAAATTGGTGTGCAAAGGGACCGTAAGAACTTATCAAAATCGAATATTCGGCCCCACTGATTTTGAATGTGTTGACCCCGAAATAGTAAAGGAGAGACCTCAGGGACTAAATGCTTGGGTCGGCTTCCGGGATATTTCGTAATCTTTTCGTTCCTCGAACTTTTGGAAATGAATGTGCTGGTGTAGATTGGAACTAAATAGATATTTATATCTAGCGTACTTTTGCGCGCTGTACTTAGATTAACCTACTAAGGATAGATTAAGCTTTTCCTCATTGAGATGTTCGTTCGTTTGTGTAAGCTGTATTCTGCATCTTTGTATTTTTCGTTTTATTGGTGAGTGTTAGCTAATTTGTCCACAAACAGCTCTAAAAATTAAATTGGAGTTTCTTCAAAGCATCCATGCACTCTTTATGGATTTTAGCAAAGCCTACGATAGAGTCGATAGAAATGCATTTTATGCAATCTTTTTGTGATCCCATTTAAAGTGGTCAAGGCAATTGAGGTGGTCACAAGACACAACGATATGATGGTAAAAATAGGATCATTCATAACAGTCGAATTTGGGTGGTCACAGAGCTCAAGCTAGAAGAAGACGCAGTGTCCCCGATGCTGTGAAAATACTACTCTAGTTTATCTTAGAAATTTTCTATCGGATTTTGGTGGAGTGAACGGCAGCTATAAAATTATTAGGTATGCAAATGGAAAGGGTTTGCTCCAGACAACGCCAGCAGGAACGTCCAAAAAATGACAGATATGCTGGAGTATGAGGGAACGAAATTCAGGCTCAGGATCAACCAGGAAAAGACGAAGTACCTTTGTATGAAGAGATAAAAACACTAGGGAGAGAAGGGAAACCCTTAATATACAAGGGGCAAATGTTAGCAGGGTCAAGTACCTAAGCTGCACAGAAACGGTCATAAACCAAAGAGAAAAAAAGGAGGAAATTGATCCACCCAATAGTCGTCAACCTGTCAGCTGTCCTATCCAGCGACGAGTGATGAAAACCTACAGAGCCTCGAAGTTAATGATTAGCAACGGCTGGTACATGGCCGCAAGAAATGGCGCCTTCTTGTGACGGAGGCCACATCAAATTTGATTGCTGTACCATCGCAGTAAGTACATATTTATATGAGTCAGGTTAGGACACTTTCTCTTATCCACAGAATGTAGTACCCCAAAGAGCGACATTGGCATACGAGGAGGTCATGTCGGGTATCAAACTGTGATCTTTCATTATGTACGTGAGTACTTTAATCAATTATTTTTACTTTGAGACAATTTACTTTGCGTGCTTCCGCCACCAGTTAGTTCATGCAAACTATTGCTGGCCAGCGCCCACCCACTACTGTTAGTCCCTTCATACCCGCCACCAATAGTTGATGCATGCAACCCTGGTCGATACTGCTGCATCCGTTGAGGCTGCAGCAATGTCGGCCGTCGTGCTCGCGACACGTGTTTCGCCTCTACACGAGGCATCTTCAGGCAGTGAACCCTAGATGTTGATCCTTCGAATGACAAGCAACGAATAACAAAAATTACGCCGTATTGCCGCCTTTTATACTATCTGGGAGGGGGGAGGGGATTGATCGTTATTTTGGTTTTGTATTGAAAATATATTTAATAATGGGGAATTATTCAAATCTATTTGTTTATTTATCAAAGTAATATTTGACCTTTTAAGTTTATTTATTTCTAATTGCTCCCATATACTCATTTTTAATCCCTTCTCCGCTGTATGTAATATTTTGTATGTGTGATTATTTAATAATGTGTGATTATTTTCCAATAGATGTTCTGCAAAATGTGATCGATCGGGGTGATTATTTTTAAACGCGTTGATATGTTCGTTATAACGAATTTTAAAATTACGTCCTGTTTGTCCAATATAAACTTGCAGAACATCTATTGGAAAATAATCACACATTATTAAATAATCACACATACAAAATATTACATACAGCGGAGAAGGGATTAAAAATGAGTATATGGGAGCAATTAGAAATAAATAAACTTAAAAGGTCAAATATTACTTTGATAAATAAACAAATAGATTTGAATAATTCCCCATTATTAAATATATTTTCAATACAAAACCAAAATAACGATCAATCCCCTCCCCCCTCCCAGATAGTATAAAAGGCGGCAATACGGCGTAATTTTTGTCATTCGTTGCTTGTAATTCGAAGGATCAATATCTAGGGTTCACTGCCTGAAGATGCCTCGTGTAGAGGCGAAACACGTGTCGCGAGCACGACGGCCGACATTGCTGCAGCCTCAACGGATGCAGCAGTATCGACCAGGGTTGCATGCATCAACTATTGGTGGCGGGTATGAAGGGACTAACAGTAGTGGGTGGGCGCTGGCCAGCAATAGTTTGCATGAACTAACTGGTGGCGGAAGCACGCAAAGTAAATTGTCTCAAAGTAAATGTAGCTTTGACTTCCGCATAGTAACACCTGAGTCTATTAACTATTTAATCAATTATTTGAGAGCTGTGCTCTCTATTGAAGTTGATTGAAGCCCTGTTAAAATAAAGCAACTTTTTCTTAAAAACAGCATAAAAGCGCCTCATATGAGCCTCGGTTCGCCCTTATTATTGTCTAAATCACCTTTGACTGTAGGTAATATGCAAAAGTACGGGTAAATATGGAATACGAGTTCATGCAATTTAATAACGGAATGAAGGCAGATGGGACTCACGGAATTTGAAATGGTACGGCTCACCTGTAACAAGAAATTGTACATTTTAATTTGGTGTTTATTGTTTGAAGTAAAAGTACATACATAGCGTGGCCTTTGGGTCTTGTAGCCTAAGGCTTTATCTATGATAATTCCTAGGTATATATGTGTTAAATATAAATACATAGAATGTATATTAGAAATGATGGCTATTGGGTAAAAATGTACAAAATCAGACGCAAAAAAATACCTGTGCAGAAAAAAAACACTTTTTTGGCATCCTAGAACTTTTACTATTACCTACTAAGGATACTAAGTCGTCGTCGATAATCAATACAGCTGATTTATCGATTTTAATAACAACCTTATTTTGGTAAACTCAAATTTATTTTGTAAGAAAACACAAAAACTAGCGTGTCGTTTACTTGAATTAACTACGAAAGCTTTTCTTTAACCTAAGAGACTCAGCCCTTAAAATATTTTCACGGAAACTGAACCAGACACAATAGACATAACAAGAGAAGTTTATGTCTACAGGCGGGATGTCCCGGAAAGTGTTAAATGGACCTTGTATAACAATTCTCGTTTGCCGACAAATATATATATATATATATATATTCATCATCATCATCATTGCATTATGAATGATGAATTTAAATATATTTAAAAAATGCTCGTCGTGATTGTAAATACTTACCCTTAATAGTCTTTCGTTAGATTTTTTTTCATTATCACTATTTTTGACGTGATAACGTCTTATATATATAAGGACGCCAGCTACACGCACGAAAAAGTGTTACGTTCCGTGTGTAAGCGAGAGCTCGGAACAAGCTACAACGCACAATCAACCAAAGCGTTCGGCTAGTGACCCATCTATCTCTCTTCTAACATTATCACGTAAAATTGTCGTCCGCAAACCGACATTAAAGACAACCAATTTTTTATGAGAATTTTAACACCCTATAAGGGCCTTATCACACTAGCGAGTTGAAAGCGGAGCGAGTGCGCAGCGAGCTCGGCGCGAAGACGCCGCGGGCACACAGCCAGTTCACGACGTGCGATCCGCGTTTTGTACAATACAAATCAGTGCCGTGAACTCGTTGCGCTCCCGCGGCGTCTTCGCGGCGTGTTTGCCGCGCACACGTTGCCAACTCGCGGCGAACTCGCTGCGCATTAGCCGCGCTTTCAACTCGCTCGCAACTCACTAGTGTGATAAGGCCCTAAATTGTTAAAAATTTAGTAGTGAAAGCGTCGTTTAGAATTTACCTAGCCGCTACCCAAAAATAGTTATCATCGCCCAATCTGTTATTCCGTATTCCTATCTTTGTTTTCCAGCAACTCGTATAACATTGTATACTTCGTTAACCTAATTAAAACTGTAGCATAATACAGATAGAGCTTAATTTAGCATACATTGTGATATCGGTCCGCTGATTGCGCATACATTATTTAAGCAAGTATGTAATTAAACTGAGTCTGCAACAAATTTGCTGCTGTAAACCCGATTTAATACAATCTGTGGCTTTTAAAGCAAATAGACACTATCAGTGGCTTTCGATGAAAATTACACACTGTTTTATTTGAACTATGTACATAGTAGCTAATTTATCGGTTTTGTCAGGTATAGATGAAATTAATAACCTTGCTATCTTTACTATTAATACTAAAAATGCGAAAGTGAGTTTGTTTGTTAGCTTTCACGCCGTAACTACTGAACCGATCATCATAAAATTTTGCATACAAGTTCTCTGGAGTACGGAAAAGGACAAAGGCTATCTTTTATCCCGGAAAAAAGTACTATTCCCGAGGGATCGACATTGACGCGGGCGGAGCCGCGGGCGAAAACTAGTTAATAATATAAATGCAAAAGTGAGGTTATTTGTTTGTTACGTTTTCATGCCGTAACTACTGAACCGATAATTATGAAACTTTGCATACAAGTTCTCTGGAGTACGGAAAAGGATATAGGCTACCTTTTATCCCAGAAAAAATTACTGTTCTCAAAGAAACGACGTTGACGCGAGTGAAGCTGCGAACGAAAGCTAGTGTAAGATAAAAGTGTGTTCGTTGCGATTGCATCACGGTATATATCCCTTTGTACTTGCTCCGTGGTATATCCTGTATTTTTAATCTGGACGCAAAAGGGGTGTTTTAAGTTTAACCGCTAAATGTATCGGTCTGTGGTACTGTGGTTCTTAAACGGGTGAACCGATTTAGCTGCGTTTTTTTTATTTGAAAGCCAGTTTTACTAGCGATACTATATATATATGTATATATATTTTGATAACGCATTTATAACTATCTTATCAAAAAAGGTCTAGCCGTTTACAAGGTATAATATAAATAATGTAGTAATTACATAAACGTTAATTTTTGCTCTTGAGTCACCATTAAATTTCATTTAATATTCTTGTACCCATGCGATTTACATACAAATGACATGATGACTATGTTTATGGAGGTCCGTGGAATGGCAGCTTGAAAATCGGATATTAGTGTTCGTCTCATATTAAAGACACACGAAAAACACAACGAAATTAAATAAACACTTATTCTTGCCCTTGAGACACTTCAATCAAAGCAAAAACAATCCAATTATCCCAAAAATCATTTAATTTGACATTTTTGTACCCATACGATTTACATACAAATGACATAACTATATTTTTGGAAGTCCGTGACACTTTGAAAATCGGGTATTAGTGTTCGTGTCATACTACACGAACACTAATACCCGATTTTCAAAGTGTCACAAAGATACAAGAAAAACATAGTAAAAACCATATCTACACGGCAATTACATAAACAAGAATTTTTGCTCTTGAGATACCATTTCATTTAACATTTTTGTACCCATGCGATTTACATACAAATGACGTGATGACTATGTTTATGAAAGTCCATGGAATGGGATCTTGATAATCGAATATTGGCGTTCGTCTCATAACGAAGATACATGAAAAACAAAGTAAGAACCATACCTACAACACAAATTCTTACCCTTGAGACACCTCAATCAAAGCACAAAAACAATCTCATTATCCCAAAAATAATTTCTATTAATATTTTTGTATCCATGCGATTTACATACAAATGAGATGACTGACTATGTCTATGAAAGTCCGTGACACCTTGAACATCGGGTTTTAGTGTCTCATATAAAAGATACACAAAAAACAGAGTAATAACCATACCTAGTTAAGTTTTGAGGACTAATCCGAATGTTTTTAAAAAGACAAAGGAGTCTGTTCAAGACGAGAGTTTATTCAAGACTGACTTAATTACAGTTACAAAATGATCTTAATAATAAATCTAAGAACTAATTCTTATCTCTACGGATGAGCGACGCCGGGCTCAGACATAACATCCCATTTGCTGGATCAGCGGGGCTCACCCACGTAGCCCTGCGCTCTCAACACATTGAGATAGAGCTAGGAGTGCCTAGAGCTGACATAACTCCTCCCCCCATAGCTTCGAAATTATCAGAGGGACTATTAATTTGATCGCTCTGATTATTTCGATACAAACAGTTAAGTTTCATACATTCATATGTTATAAAAATAGAAATAGACAGAAATAAGATTATATATAACGCTATAATAGCGAAATTAACACTTTTTACACTATTATCCTTTTCATAGCTATCTTTCACTTCACTTTCACTGATTTTCAATAAATTGTTTAAATTCTGGAGATTCGTCAAATCGCTGGTATCTAAATTTATGGGTTCTCGTTGGGATTGTAGCTCGGTGGCGGCAACTTCTGGGAGGTTAATTATCGGTAGCTTTTTAGACTCTACTCTACTTGTGGAGAAATGATGAGATTTCAGCGTGGTTCCACCTACTTCGACATCACAGCGATCATCAAGGTTGAGAAGGTAAGTGCCTCTTATATTATCTTTAGTTATCTCACCGTTACAGATTTTGGTAAGTATGGTTTCAGCTTTACTGTAGAGAATCCATCTCTGTTTCTCTACTGGCTCTATTTTAACATCATTAAGTTCCACCAATATAGGATTACAAGAGCTTATATTTTTAGAGAATTTCATCAGCGCTTGTATACAGGTATCTGCTATGGATAGCTGAGACTTATCTTCGTAGCACAAATACGTTGTCTCGTGAAGCTCGAAGCATGGCCGGGAGAGCGAGACCATTATGGAACCTTTTACTATGAGGTAGGGATATTTAGGAATTATAATTTTGGTTTGATTATAGGAATCGGTAATGGGTATAGGAATAACTTTATAATATATATATATTTCGTCTTTAATTAAAGGTATGTCTAAAATAAACGTTATTTGATTTCCTTTAGAATAGGCTTTTAGCTCTATACACTTTTCAATATTAACTAAATTATCAAGGCTTACTGGGTAAACGAGCTTGTTGTATTTTTCTATTTCTAGTAACAATTTCATTAATTCATCCGAGTTCATAAGGGACTGGTGCAATGTTCTTAACTTACTAAACGTTATACATGTTTCAATCTCATTTAAATGACTATACAACAATTGGAAATTGTGTAGAAATAGGTTATATACAATTATAAAATTATGTACTGTTATATTACCATATATTGTTTTATTCATAATTTTCCTAATTTCCCACAACTCTTTATCTATTTGAATAAAATTACTATTTGTGGAATTTGTTATTTTTACCAAATTTTTAGACATTTCAGATACTATAGTCATTCTATTCATTAGTGTGTCCTGATGTGTATGTAGAGAACTAATCATCTTTTCGTACCTGATAGCATCGTCATGGTCTAGGTTACCTGTAATAAGTTTTATAATAGATCCGAGAGGATTTAGAATTCCGCGTTTTATTCTAATTGATGGGGCTAGTTGTCTTAATTTATTAATAGTAGAGTTCATAACATAATCTGTTTGGAGCTTAACATTTGATAATTGGAAGTTTAGGGTTTTCTTACGAAAGTATTCTTTTACATGCTGATTTAAATTCTTATATCTATTTATATTTAATTCTAATTCCTCTTGTATAATGCTTAAATTTAAAACCTTAATAATAGTCCACTTATCGTAACTTATGCTAGCTTGGCCTTGTTTCACCAGCATAACTCCAGGATTCTTATCGATCCTTTGAAGTTGAAGGGTGTGCATCCTCACGATCAGCGCCATGAATGCGAGGAGGTACCTGTGAAGGTCGTTTAATGTCCTTAATAGGTATTCTCGTGTCACGATTTTTAATAGTAGCGGGACAAGTGTTTCTGTTAGTTTCGCCAGAGACTTGCGCCTTTTGGAAGCGCGGTTTGTCCTTAGATCGTCTTATATTTACGCCTTTTACAAATATTGTATCCCCTTCTTGTATATCAAAAGAGGTTTCTCCGCCACGTTTCTGTATTACCTTTTCTTTATCTTTTATTAATTTATCTGTTAGGTATTTGTATAGATATTTTGTACGCTTCATATGATCACTTATCAATTGCTGTGTAAATTGTTTGTTAAAGTCTACTTCAAACGTACTATTGGAATCGGTATGTCCGAAGACAACTTCGAATGGCGTAAGGCCAGTTGCAGAGTGAATTGATTGATTATAAGACATAACTGCGTATGTCATTACACTAGCTGCGTCTGTTATTTTATGTTCATATTTTGCAATCCGATAGATCTCTAAAATAGTTGAATGAAAGCGTTCTATTAGGCCCATAGAATTTGGGTTGTGCGGGGTGCCTATATGTAAATCTATTTTGTAAAACTGTAGTGTCTCTTTTAGTAGATTATTATTAAATTCCGTGCCGGGGTCAGCACTTATTCGGTTAGGTACGCCGTAAAATGAGAAAAACTTTATCAGTGCACGAACAACTTCGGGTGTAGAGCGATTGGGTATTTCAAAAGCTTGCCCTAATTTACTGAAAGCATCTATGATAGTAAGAAAGTATTTGCCTTCTATAGAGAATAAATCCATGAAAATTTCACTGAACGGTTTAGTCTGTGTTTGGGTAAGTTGTAGCTGGGGTTTTAAAGGTTTACGGTCATATTTTTGTGTTTTACATGTCTCGCAAGAATTTATTATTGTGGAAACTGTTAGATCCATATTTTGCCAGTAATAATTACGCTTCAATTTCATTATAGTTTCTCTAATGCCGCGGTGGCTTGTTTTACCACAGTGATATTTAAGTATAACGGCACGCTGTTCATCTTCGTCTTCTATATATACTACTCTTTTACTACATTCATAACATTTAACTGTGTCCTTTTTAAATAATTTTATAACAGCATCAGTGAATTGAGTGCGGTGTCTTTGATCCTCAAAATAAAAGAAATATTTAATTTTAGGTTTTATATATTCTAGGAGAAATTTCTTCACTAAATCAGGGTTATCTACAGGTAAGTGTATTTCAAAGACTTTTTGTTTATCTCGTGATAGATCTTTTACTAATGTTTGATTTCTGTTCCAGGTAAAGACAAGAATTTGATTTGGCTTTGTGTCTATGGCTTCATCTAAAATTGGGATACCACTGGTATCGATATCTTCCGCAGAGTGAATAGTTTCAGGTATCGAGCATGCAGTGATTGTACTCGACGAGGGTGAACGAGCTGGGTAAGTCATTGGGACATCTTCAGGTAAGGGAGTACCAGACGTTTCCGAAGCCGAAGTATCCAATATTACTATTGAACTATTAGATCTTTCAGTGTCATCGAGATTAACCTGCATAGAGGAGTCATCATTTTTATTGGTAAGTGCGTTTAGTTTTATGCGTGATAGTGCGTCTGCGTTACTGTTTTGTTTTCCTTTTTTGTATATAATTTCAAAGTCAAATTCTGAAAGTCGTAATTTCCATCTAGTCAATTTACTTCCTGGTTCTTTAAGTGAGTTGAGCCAAGCCAACGGGCGGTGGTCCGTATATATTATAAATTTTCGGCCATAAAGATAGGGGCGGAAATGCTTCACTGCCCATACTATAGCTAGCAGCTCCTTTTCGGTAGTACTGTAGCGTGTTTCAGCGTCGTTTAGAGTACGACTCGCGTAAGCAATCGGCTTGTCACTTCCAACAGTACCCTGTGAAAGGACGGCACCAAGAGCGTAGTTAGACGCGTCCGTAGTCAAGATGAAAGGCTTGGAAAAATCGGGAAACTGGAGTATCGGAGCGTTAACGAGTAACTCTTTACATTTTTGGAAGGCTGTAATGTAATCAGGGGTTATTTCAACTTTATTTTTCTTTTTTAGGCATGATGTTAAGGGTTGTGTAATCTTTGAAAAATCTCTTATGAATTTCCGATAATAACCAACCAAACCGAGGAAACTTTTAATTTCAGTTGGTGTGCGAGGGAGTGGGAAATCAAGAACTGCTCTAATTTTGTCGTCATTTGGTTCTAAGCCTTGTCTAGTGATTTTGTGTCCAAGATAAAGTACTTCCTTACGTAGAAACTCACATTTGTCTAAAGTAGCTTTAAAATTCGTCTGTCTAAGTCGGTCAAAGATTTTTCTTAGTTTTTCTATATGTTCCTGTAAGCTATTTGAATATATTATTATATCGACTAGATATACTAAGCAATGGATCCCTTGCAACCCTCTCAACACATTATCCATAGCCCGCTGAAAAGTCGCAGGGGCTGTTTTAAGTCCGAACGGCATGCGTTTAAATTCGTAATGCCCTGACGAAGTTGAAAAGGCAGTTTTTGGTCTGTCACCCTTTTCCACTTCAATTTGGTGGTACCCACTAGCAAGGTCAAGGGTACTAAAATATGTTGACTTTCCCAACTTGTCAAAAAGGTCATTAATGTTAGGTAAAGGGTATTTGTCGTCGGTTGTCAGTTCATTTAAACGCCTATAGTCAATTACCATCCTAAATTTCTGTTCACCTGTGGCATCCATCTTTTTTGGAACTAAATGCACAGGGGCACTCCATGGTGAGAATGATTCTTGTATTACGTTGTCCTTTAAAAGTTTTTCCGTCTGTTTCTGTATTTCAACATTTTGTGAGGGTGGAAGTCTGTATGGTCGTATAAAAATCGGATCTTCATTTTTCGTTCTTATCTGATGTTTTACCTGGTTACTAAACGAAAGTGGTAATTTGTCACAGTAAAATATGTCTCTATATTCAAAGCACAGTTTTTCTATGGCTTCGCGTTCTTCAGTATTTGTGTGATCTAGACGTAACTTCGATAAGTTTTCTTTTAGTAATTCGTCAATTTCATAGTTATTCAAATAGTCAGTTGTTAAATTGTTTACGCATATATTCTCATCAAGTCTTGTTGTTGCCAGTGGTTCTGTAAATGTCAAGGTCACGCTATTTTGGGAAGCATTTTGGATAACAGTTGTAGCAAACGAATCTTTGCACCTGACTACGGCAGCAGGCATTCTCACATTATCTCCAAAATCTTTAAACTCTATAATAGCATCACCGTTATCTAGGTCAGTCGGCACTTTGACGCGTGTTTCTGTACGGGGTTCTAATAAGATTTCGCATGTGGGGCTATATACTATGGGTATTTCGGTATTTTGTGTCCGTAGTATTTGATTTTTCATATCAATTGTTGCATTTAATATTTTAAGTAGATCTGAACCAATTAAGCCATCGTATCGCTTATCGACGTCGTATATATAGAATTTATGTTTACACATGCTTTTGAATGATTTTAACAGGGGTATATAAATTACTTCATTATGTGAGCTACGTGCATGAGTACTTATAACCTCAAATGGTTCGTTATATTTGTATGCCTGGAAATATCTATCAGCTATAGCGGGGCTAATGAAACTTCTTGTACTTCCTGTATCTATCATTAAGTTAGCGTCAATTTCAGGTATATAAACATGCGGTAATCTATTTATACTATTGCAATTTAAATTTATCATTTCGGGTGGTTGCTTGTCGAGGCTGGTGTAGAAAAATTTGCGGTCTCTTCCTGAACTTCCGATTCATATTGCGCGCATTCTGCATTATCAAAGTAAAAATTATAATTTTCGGTCTGCCCGTTTTCGTCAGTATAGTAATTATCATAATAAGGCTGGTACTCTTGGTCTTGGGGTTCAATATCGCTGCACGCGTAAAATAAGTTAGTACTCTCAGTATCGGGTACGTGTGTTATCATGTTTTGTTTCACAGGGCGGCTAGTCCGCATAGAGACGTCACTATCCTGGAAATTAGGTGGATTCCGTTGCATTTGGTTTTGAGGTGGTATACCAAATTTAAATTGCTGATTTGGTGTATTATAATTTGGTCGAAATTGTGCATTATTAAATTGGGGTCTAAAGCCTTGTTGATTAGGTATGCCAAACCTAAAACCTTGTTGATTCGGAACGCCGAATCTTACATTTTGCTGATGAGGAATACCGAATTTAAAGTTACCTTGAGGCTGTGAAAAATTAGGTCTAAAATATCCTTGGTTTGGTGTACCGAATTTGAATCCATTAGAGCCGGTTTTAATATTATTTTGTGGCTGATATGGAATATTTGGTCTATAATTTTGATTTGCCTGAGGAGCAAAATTATTCGAAAAATTAGGTTTAAATCCAAAGGAAGGTACCTTAGGCATGTCACTATTATTTCCAAAATTTGACGAAAAAGCATGTTGAGTAGGCTTTGGGTTAGGTCTATTTTTATTTTTTGCAATATACTGGTATTGGAAATTAACCTCTTCCATGACCACACTAAGCGCACTTTCTAAAGTTGAACAGTCTTTAAGTCTCACAATCCGTATTAAATCTTCCGACAAATTGTATAAAAACACATTAAGACACATATTATTATAAATTGTAATTTTGGCAGCTTTTAAGCTTTCGTCAGATAATAAGTTGACCTTAGAACAGAGGGCGCTACGCGTTTGCTGTATTCTGTTACAAAACTGTAAGTAACTTTCTCCTGCTTTAATTCTTAAATTTTCTAGCTCAATCGCCACGCACTCCTCGGACCTAGGGTCACCAAAATGTTGTATAAAGATAGTTTTTAATTGATCCCAGGTTGTTATATCTTCACGTTCACTAAGTAAGACGGCTGCTCTACCCTGAACTCTACTAGTTAGACAATGAAATACATATGCCGCCTGTATAGGGTTATTTGGCCCATTAAAATTTCTTATAATGTACTCACATTTTTTTATAAATAAATTGAGTATATTCTGGTCACCATCGAACTTAGGTATTATATTTAAAAAATCTTTTGGTATCATTTGAACGGTATTATCACCAGTTGGTGCCATTTTTATAGTTCAATTTATTTAAATAATTTATTCACAATTTTTAACACATTTACTTTGTAAAAACTCACTATATTATTTATTAAAATTAAATACACTTAATTATTGCCAATGTTTGTGGCGAAATAAAATAACTTTCAACGATTCTAGTTTAAAAGTTACGAAATAAACTTAACTTTGCCTATTTTTGAAGAAATCAAATAACTTTCAACGATTTCAGTCTAAAGTTACGGAATAAAGGCCACAAGAAAAATCCACGGGAAAAAGCTGGGAAAAGACAGGAAAGTAAAAAGGTCCACTTACAGTCTGCTCGATCCCATGCCTTCCAGTATAGCTGCTCTTGTAGACCGGAAAACGTTCGGTGTCCGCCGTTAACAAATTTATTTGGTTCGGTTGTATCCGAATTCGCGATACCGACTCGTAGCACTTCACCAAATTTCGGGTGTTTAGACGCTCAGGTCGGCAGCAGGATATATCGGATCCTACACGGGCTGCGCCAGTTAAGTTTTGAGGACTAATCCGAATGTTTTTAAAAAGACAAAGGAGTCTGTTCAAGACGAGAGTTTATTCAAGACTGACTTAATTACAGTTACAAAATGATCTTAATAATAAATCTAAGAACTAATTCTTATCTCTACGGATGAGCGACGCCGGGCTCAGACATAACATCCCATTTGCTGGATCAGCGGGGCTCACCCACGTAGCCCTGCGCTCTCAACACATTGAGATAGAGCTAGGAGTGCCTAGAGCTGACATAACTACCTACACCGTAATTACATAAACAAAAATGTTTGCTCTTGAGACACCATTTCATTTAACATTTTTGTACCCATGCTATTTACATACAAATGACATGATGACTATGTCTATGGAAGTCCATGAAATGGGACCTTGAAATTCGTCTTATATTAAAGAATACACGAAAAACATAGTAATAACCGTACCTATATCACAAAGGATTAAATAAACATGAATTCTTGTCCTTGAGACACCTCGATCAAAGTACAAAAACATTCCAATTATTCCAAAAATCATTTTATTTTATTCATCCCAAAACCTACATTATCACAGCGCATAAGTGAATGGTGATTGGTGATTCCAGTGTAATATGAATAATGCATTCGTATCCTCCCAAGGGGCGCCGTCTGATTAAAGAACCACCCATTTCACCCCCACTTCACACCCTTAGCCTATTAATGTTGAAATTTATTGGCAAATTTTCCTAGTATTAATAAAATTGCCATAATTAGGTGCTAATTGAGTAGGATTAGTTTGGTTTGCTAATTATAAATTACATACGTCTAGTTTGGACGATAAAAGCTATTAAAATACGATATTATATTTTATAATAGATACATAGGTATATAGATAAACATCCAAATTCATTTACATACAAATGACATGAAAGTCCGTGACACATTAAAAATCAGGTATTAGTGTTCGTGTCATACTAAAGATACAAGAAAAACAGAGTAATAACCATACCTACACCTGCCAGGTCAATCTGAAAAAGATCGTTTTCCATCATGACCTGACCGGGGATCGACCACGATTCAAAGGCACTCGCGGTACCACTAAGCCACAGCGTAGTAAAAGTCATTATCATCATCAATCATCATCAATACTGGTAATAAATCTGTAAGGGTTGGTCAAGGAGTAAATATCTTGTTTATAAGCTCTATACATGATACTGAAACTAAATTGAGGATTTTTAATGGCAAGCGAAGCGTAGGTAGTCAGAGAGCGAGGTGGGTCGACGATATTAGACGACTAGCTCAGTGGTGCAGCGGTCAACACGCCAGCCTGCGACACGGAGTGACCGGGTTCGATCCCCGGCCAGGTCAAGATGGAAAATGATCTTTTTCAGATTGGCCTGGGTCTTGGATGTTTATCTATATATGTATTTGTTATAAAATATAGTATCGTTGAGTTAGTATCCCATAACACAAGTCTCGAACTTACTTTGGGGCTAGCTCAATCTGTGTGATTTGTCCGTATATATTTATTTATTTATTATTTATTTTTTTATAACTAAATATAGTTAAATCAAAATAAAAAACCGGCCAAGTGCGAGTCGAACTCGCGTTAAGTGGGTTCCGTACGATGAATACTTAAGTTTATTTTTAATCCTGCCCATATTTGTTCGTGATAATTAAAAATTCATGTATGCTGTAGCAACCACCCCGAATTTGCATGATTCGTAATTATATTGTATGGTCGAACAAAACCCCTAAATTGCGACTGCGACTCACACTTGGCCGGTTATAAAACCTGGTATGATAACTAATTCTAATTTAAGTAAAAACTTTTCTTTCTCGTCTCGCCATATTTGCAATTTTCAAGATATTGTTCTCTAGACACTAGACGGGGTATTATATCCTGCATTATTTTTTATGATAAGTGCACAAAAGGAAAGAAGACTAACATTTAAGAACTTATTTTAGAATTTTCATTTTCATTCATTTTATGAACTTGTATACGGTAAAATAACAACGCTTTTCCGATATATTTATATAGGCGCCTATATGTATATAGGCGCCAATAAAAAACATACATTCCAAGAATGCTAGGTAAAAAGACCCTTTTAAAAAAGGAGACTTTTGGGTCACATAAACAATAGAACAACCCTGATAGAGGGTTGACCCATTCTGAAAGATACCTTGGGCCATTCGCACCGCTCTAACCCCAGCGATGGGAAACGTCCTATTAGAAACAAAATTTGTGAAATTCGCACCACAGTTTGAATCGCTTATGATATCGAAACGGTTAAAGACCCTTATTAGATCAAGCCGGGTAGTTTCCGGCAGAGTAGAATAGGACCACTCTTCCCATGGATGCCGTAAGAGGCGACTTATGCCATACAAGCTAAACAAAGCTCATAAACATCAATGAGACCTCACCAACTCATCAGGCCAGCGAGGAGAGTGTAGGCCAAATCCTCTGTCTCTGCTCTGGCCAAGTATGGCTGGTCATGCTCCTGCAGTGAAGACTAAAAAGACCTGATGATGATTATATCAAGCATCGAATATATACCGCCCCTATTAGCCAACTATAAAATACGGATATTTCTAATAACCTACGCCCGGAATAACATTTAATCAAATTTCAAACTGAATCAAAAGGTTTGAAAAAATATCAATGCTGCTACGAGGAAAATTGTTATAAGCCAAGCAATTTCCTCTTGAGCAAAATCCAATTTTTCAAAATAAATATTTTTCAGTAGCCTAAGAAAAACCGCAACAATAAACTGATAAAAAAACGAATCCGCGGTCCCGTTTTTTCACTCATACAATACAAAATCCTTGAACGTTTTTCTTATCCTTTAAATTTCGATACGTTTAAGCAATGAATGGCACCGCTCGAATGAAAATTCCAATTTAAACTTTTATTCCCATCGAATAAGATTCAGATTTAGGATCGACGTAAATGAAGGTACAAAATTTAACTTTGTCTGTCGGTACAATGAAATCCGGATATTCTTTTTATTCTTTAGACGCTGAAGCAATATCGGGCTGAATTTAAATTTTTCAGCCGTTGAGCAAATCTGTATTGACAAGATTAAGCCAGTATCCGAAATTGAATCGGTATTGGTGTTTACTATGGCCAGGAGAAGTTTGCTGTTTGCTTTCTGTTATTACTTTTTTACTAGAAATTCTTCGATAAAGAAATATAGATGTATATTTTAAATTACTGAAGATTTACTATAAGTTAATATTTTTTGGAACTCCTGATTAAGTGAGTATTTTATCGTCTGCGATTAATAATTAACCGTGTAAAAAAGGCTAATGCTAATTTTACAAAAAATAAATAAATATTTAATAACTTACGTAAATCAGCAAACGGGGTAGGTACCCCATGTATGTTCGCCGATTTTAGGGATCCAGTTCTAAGGAAGAGAAAAGTGAAATATACTAGTGCCATAGAGTTAAGATAATCCTGACAGCATTTTTAGTACAAAACTAAAAATGCTGTTATTGTATAATAATAAGGCCGCAGGGTAGTTTGTGACTAACGACACCACGGATCCGAGTGCACCAGAGAGTCGGTCAGAGCCCTAGCCCCCGACGTGTCTTCATCGGACGGGGTGGAAACCCAAAAAAGCTCGAAGACTCGACGTCGTTATACATTACCGTCGTCGCCCAGCATAGTGCAAGCGAGAGCGCGGAACGAGCGATAGAGAGTCACAATCGGCCTAAGCGTTCGGCGTGTAACGCATCTATCGGAAGTGTTCGGATTCTGACATATCTATCTCTCCTTCCACGTAAAATTATTGCCCGTAAACCGACTTAATAGACAAACAAATATTTTAATTAAATAGACGCGATTTAAGTTATATGAGGTATTGAAACAGGCTCCTAGGCTGCAAAACAGATAGGGTTGCAAACGAGCACACCCTGAAATGATTTCAGAAATTTAAAATTGAAGCAAAAAAAAATCATACAATTTCAACGTCATAATCATTACCATCGTCGCCCAGCATAATTCACCGATTCCGGCATTCTTGCGCGAGTAATCCGGAATTTTCCTTTTTCCAACGAAATTACGGGGTTCAAGAATTTTGGGTGAATAATTTTGGTTGCTACGGACTTTTAATTAACGAGTGAAGCATGTTTTGTCACTCGACTGGGTAACGATAAAGTAATTATTAATGTTTTCTGCAATTGAACTTAGACGCGCGATGATTGGCTTGTTTTGAAAAAGGAATTTCTTTTGAAAATGTATTCGAATTCGAATAATAATGCCTATGTTATTGCTATTATTTTTATATTAATTAGTATATTTTGTAATATACTAGCTTTTACCGTTCCGTCTCTTTTGACTAAGTGTAGTTTGTTGTTTGTTTTTCGTGTGTATTATTAATTAAGTGGCCAACACTGATTTCAGATATTTTGAGCTGCATAAATGCATTTGACATAGCTTAACCACTGCCATCAATGATGACAGTCGGGACCATTGGCTTAACGTGCCTTCCGAAGCACGAAGGAGCTCGAGATATTTTTATGCCATTTGCGGACACCCATCCCAGTGGGGACCGCGACGAGGGTTGCTTTACCTACGTTAGCGCTAATTATGCTCAGACCGACTAACCCATCGGACTCTTCAGACTACGTATAGGTATGATAAATTTAGTTAGTAGTAAGCGTAAGAAATAAAGTCACTTTTGCAAATGTAATAGTAATTAGAATAGTAAGGATTAGGGTAGGATATTTTACTATCCTCGTCAAAATCAATCTAGTTTTGCATTACAGAGTGAGAAAATGCCCATACTACTAGACCCATTTTTTTACAGCAACAGCCCAGCACTGGTCCCATGTGAAAAGTTGTTCATTTTGACAAGCTGAATCATCTCTTAAAGGGAATTTCAAGGTTACATTTTTGCACTGTATATAGGAGGTGGAAATTAAAATAGGCTACAGTTTCTAAAGATATATGAAGGTACTTCTAACTCCACGTCAAATGAAGATACTTTTCAATTTTAAATTTGAAAATTATAAAGATACGAAACACAATCATACTAAAATTAATAGCTGATGTATTGTAGGGACAAAAGGGTCCAAGCGAAGCCTCTTTATATTAGCTCTTAAATATTGACCCCACGAGATTGGGCCCATTGAGGAAATGTTGCCGTAAACCGAAGAATATTAAGAAATATCTTGCCGGGATTGAAATTTTATTGGTCAAATGAACTGGCTAAGGGGCTCTTACGAGCACTTGGCTTAGATAACCTCTGTTGAATTAAAAACTCCACTTTTTACCCGACTACAAGGTTTTTTGTAATACATACACACATACATATATAGTATCACGTCTTTTTTCCCTTGCGGGGTAGACAGAACCTAGGTGTTTAAGACCAAAAGCCACGATTAGCATGTTGGTGGGCATTACGTGGAAAACGGAATCAAAATATTGATGCTAGCCGCATCGCCTACTAATATGATTCGTCAGATTTGCACCCATTCCTTCGATCGGCTTGTACTTACTGTACTTGATCTACGCGGGAAGAGGAGCAGCTAGCACAATCTATGTTTTTCTTTTCTCCCAGGCCAGCATGGAAGATTTTTGTAATCCTTATTTAATCCTAATCCTATCCTAATCCTAACTAATATTATAAATGCGAAAGTGAGTTTTTTTGTTTGTTTGTTTGTTACGCTTTCACGCCGTATCTACTGAACCGATCAGCATGAAATTTTGCATACACGTTCTCTGGAGTACGGAGAGGACATAGGCTACTATTCCCGAGGGATCGACATTGACGCAGGCGGAGCCGCGGGCGAAAGCTAGTTTTTTATAATTCTTTGATATAGCGGCTAAAGACAAAGTGATTCGGTGAAAAACTTCAAACCATAGGTAATATGACGATTAAAATGGTACATTCCTGTATAAGACGGACGGACATCGACGGCTTAGTAATAGTACCTCGTTTCGACAGTTTAAGTACGAAACCCTAAAATGCGAAAGTTGATTTTTATATTTTGAGTGTAAATATTTCGAAGACACAGAAAATCTTTCAGAAAGCTGGCAATACCTAATATTAAATAGGTATAATACTTTCATCCTTAATTGTACCCTAAGTTAAAAAACAAATCAAAGAGATGTTTTTATAAATATAAATATATACGGACAAATCACACAGATTAAGTTAGCGCCAAAGTAAGTTCGAGACTTATGTTATGGGATACTAACTCAACGATACTATATTTTATAACAAATACATATATAGATCCACATCTAAGACCCAGGCCAATCTGAAAAAGATTATTTTCCATCTTGACCTAGCCGGGGATCGAATCGTGTACAGACTTTAATAAAAAGCATTCCGCTATAAATGTATTGCCTGTAGGCGTGTGTATATTATCTTTCAGCGTGTTCTAGAAAAACTTTACCCTTTTACATGTATCGAAGGTAAAAAGCTATTCGAATCTGAACCCTATTACCGAGTGGTAGAACCTACATAATAAAAGGATCGCTTCGTAAATTTCGGTTTGTTAACATAAGAGCTACCGATAGAAAAGATTTACAGGGGTCGAACCTAGGCCCTTTAAACAAGAGGTTGTATACAAGGGCTTCGGGTGTTTAAATATAAATTGCTGCAATAAAAGATAATATGTTTTTATGGGATTGAGTTGTATCGGGAAAATACTTTTCAATGTGTCGTTTCTAGGGTTCCTTACTCAACGGATGATAAAAGGAACCTTATTTCAAAGCCTGCTATGTCTATTCATCCGTCCATCCATCTGACACAGGCTTGTTTCTTATTGAACCATAATAGTAGAGACTGAAAGTTTCACAGATTTTTGCTGCTATATTTTTCCATATATCATTAATATTCCTTAAAAAAATACTGCACTGAAGGAGTGAGTTGCGGGCGAAAGCTCTTATAAGTAAAAGTACCTGGGCAACCGTGCTTCGCTCGGTTATTAATTACTATTTATTGTAATATGGTGGTGTTTAGGTGATAATCTATATTTATAAGAAATACATATTGTTAGCTCAAACATTATAACTACATTTATTTAAACTTGTCAAAAAAAATATATAAACTTGAACATATAAAAAAAACGGATTCGAACCCTATACTCGTTTCTTGGCGTCCGCATCTTATCCCGTTGGACCAGACGGACTATGGCTGGCAAGACGAAATTAGCGACCATATTCTACGTGGAAAGAAAAACGCATGAAAACTCAAAAATACGCGTTTTCCCAAACTTAAGACTAATCTAGATCGATTGTTTACCCCCGATAACCCCCATATACCAAATTCCAGCGAAATTGTTAGAGCCGTTTCCGAAATCATAGAATTAAATTTATATACATACATACATATAAATAAATAAATATACAAGAATAGCTCGTTCTAAGGTATAAGATTAAAAGAAACCGAGGTACGAATTTCAACTCAGTTAATTCAGTCTACTATCGCCCTTGAAAACTAAAAGACGCAAAAAGCTCTCCAATGACTACTAACGAACCTGTTTTTCCTTTCTGAAGCCGTCCTTGGATTATGAATAAGATTATCCCTACCTTTGAGCTCCAATAATGTTGTCGACTGTCAGGCCTGGAAGGGAGGTAATTAATTTCTTTCAACGTCAGACTTAGAGAACTCACGAGTATTTCTGACATTACCTTTTTGACCCTCAACGAAAAGGAAAGGATTTGATGAGTTTTACAAACACTCGACGAAAGGTACATACTCGTATATGATGGTTTACAAATATTATGATTTCAACTAGATAAAGTGCTGCTGGTTCAAGGCTAAAGTTTGTAGAAATCTGAGCAGCCAGCTTTTACCATAACGAATTTCTGACTACATCCAAAATCAGTTCAAACTCTTTGAGCTGAAATTTTACATGATACCTATTCTCAGGCTAGTCTTAATCGTATTGGGCGCCCGAGTGCAAACATTTTGCTGACGTCTCTTAGGTGCAAATCGAAACTGACCACCCAGCGCTCATTACCCCATTTTGGCGGCGCTCCTATCGTTATGTGTTCTGGGACTGGTAGGGCTCGACATCCTCGCCCAGTAAGATGTGTTCGTCTTTTCCTGCGCCCCCTAATACCTTTATGATGTAGGTACTAAGGTTGTACGAGCTTACATCGCACATTGAGGTGGATCGCGGCCTTATACATGTAGGACGCGTGTCAGCGGTTTTGTTGCTATAATTAGCATCAAAATTCTTATCATTTGGGAGATACGTACTATCGTACAGCCAACGAAAAAGGACCCGTCACGCCCAACCAGCAAGATGTAACATTTATCAAGAAGCAATAAACCAGTTTACAATGTGACGTGGTCTTGTATCTCCGCAACATCATCTGCCACCCATCAGCCTCACATCTCTTCATGTACGGTGTTGGGCCTAACACCTTGCCTGCACCGTACAAAGGTGACTATTATGTAAAATTCAGCTCAAGGAGTTGAGGATTAATAATTGAAATTTTGTCGTAGACTTGATTAGAAACAATAACAAACGGAGGATGTTAAATAAACGCTTTTATAAACATTTCATCCTCAACTGCTTGTTCGGTGGTTGCAGATGGCGGCATCATACTTGCTTTTAAGGGCCCGTACTACCTCACACTGCTTTGCATGATTGACTGTTATATCAATAATAATTAAATACTCAAGTTGAAATAAAAATGCAGCAAAGTTCAGGACTAACTCTGGTAACTATCTGACTCAAAAACACGATTGCGTTAAACTTTCTCGATAGAAAAAAAACGCGAAGTTGCCTCCAAATCACGTCTAATTTACTCGGTATATAGCATTATTCACCAAATACAATAAAATTAACCTTGAAACTTTTGATTATTATTGCATTACAGATAAGGCAGCCATCATATGTTTTTCTTTTTCGAATAACCCTTGAATATTCCTAAAAAACGAAAATATCCAAAGTAGCCAACGCGTTTAGACTATCCGCGTTTGTACCGCCACGCCGCCTGGCATATGCCGGGCTCTTAAGGGGACAAGTAGCACCCATCCGAGTGGTTGGTATCCAAAGAAGCCAAAAAAACTGCGCTCACCAACCCGGCTGCGAAGCGTGGTAATTACGGCAATATAGGCATGGAACGAGGAATCCTTGGGTTGACTTCTTTGGCTGAAATAATAACGATGATGATGATATGTTAAGAAAACCCTGTCCAATTCTTAAAGAAGTGATTTAGCCCGTCGATATGCACACCTTTTCCTACAGAATCAATGCTGGGAACTCAAAAAAAGTTCAACATTTCCATACAAAAGTGTTCGTTCGCCCGGTCAATTTGTACGGGAACCTCAAAAAAAATTGAATACCCACATTGGTTCCATAGGAAAAGTTATTAATTGCAATGATATTGCCTATTGAAAAAACTTTTATCATGGATGGATGCAAGGACATTCCAGTAGTTTTTTTTTTACAATTGAATTGATGGATGGAATGGATTTCCGAGCAAATGGGAAAATACTTGGACGTGAAAGAGTCAGAGAAAAAAGCTGTGCAAATTCATCATCGTATATTTTCAATGTACTGTACAATGGTAAGCAACAGGATTCTGGTCACGTCCTCAACAAAGCGTCAACTTCAACGCGCTCCTCAATGCCAGCTGCTAATAAAGTAATGCGGTCGTTGTCGCACGCGGCCACAATGAATAAGCGAGGGTTTGATTTTATTGTAAAGTTGTTGACTCTTTATTAAAAACATTAATATTAACGTGTTTTTATTACTGGCGGCGTAGACAGAGAGTTCGGCCACGTTTAGCATGTAACTTTTAGTAAGCGTATACGTAAAATTTAACGAAAAAAAAAAGAAAACGAACTAACTCCGTTGAATAACACAAAGGCAAGCTCAGGATTCTTGTCACGTCCGCAACAAAGCATCAACTTCAGCGCGCTCAGCGGGTCAGGTATTTTAAGCTTGTGATTATTATACAACTTACACATGGCATTAGTTTCAAAAATCACTACGGAATATAAAGAAAAACAAAATGTCTTCTTAGAATTGTACAAGGGCAAGCACAGGATTCTGGTCACGTCTGCAACAAAGCGTCAACTTCAGCGCGCTCCTCAATGCCAGCTGCTAATGAAGTTATGCGATTGTCGCACGCGGCCACAATGATAAGCGAGGATTTAATTTTACTGTACAGCTGTTGACCCTTTGTTAGACACATTCATATTGACGTGTTTTTATCACTTACGGGTTAGACAGAGTGTATGTTTAGCATGTAACTTTTGGTAAGCGTATGCGTGGAAATTAACGAAAAAAAAAAGAAAAAAGAACTGTCTCCTTTGAATTATACAAAGGCAAGCACAGGATTCTGGTCACGTACGCAACAAAGCATCAACTTTAGCGCGCTCCTCAATGCCAGCTCCTAATGAAGTTCGCGATCGTTGTAGCACGCGGCCACAATGAATACGCGAGGATTTGTTTTTATTGTTAAATTGTTGACCCTTTGTTAGACACCTACATATTATCATGTATTTATAGCTTGCAGGGTCAACAGAGCCTAAGGCCTAAGGCCACGTTTGCATGTAACTTTTGGTATACGTAGAAATGGAATAAAAATAGTGATAGGTTGCTAGTCGCTTCACCTATTGCTGTCCTTCTACAGATTTTCGAGGAATTTCCTCGACCGGATCGTAGAGTTTGCGTGAGAAGACAAGCAGTGGTTATTTTCACAGTTTTAAGTTTTTGCTGATCAGGGAGGTCAGGTGTATTAAGTTTGTGATTAAATAAGTTACACATGGTATTAGTTTCGAAAATAACTTCAGAAAATCTGATTTTATTGTAAAACTGTTGACCCTTTGCTAGACACATTTATATTAATGTGTTTTTATCACTTGTGGGATAGATGAGCATGTAACTTTTGGTGAGCTATGCGTGGAAATTAATGAAAAAAAAAAAGAAAAACAAAGTGTCTCCTTAAATTAGACAAGGGCACGCACATGATTCTGGTCACGTCCGCAACAAAGCGACAACTTCACAGCGCTCCTCAATTCCAGCTGCTAATGAAGTTACACGATCGTTGTCGCACGCGGCCACAATGAATAAGCGAGGATTTGATTTTATAATAAAGTTGTTGACCTACGGTCCGAGCACTTAATGTAAATTCGTATTTTTTATTTTTCTCCATCATTTCTTTATTATTATCCATCATTCAATGGCCAGTGACTCACAACTGCATTTTTTAATAAATAAGTGAATTATGTTTTTAGTTTCTAATTAAAATTTAGTTAGAAATTTGCATTCTCTATCTTTAATAGTGTTTAACATAACTGCATTTTTGCCTTATTTTATTTCGAGGTATTAAATGCAACTTCTGGTAATAAACGATTTTCTTCCTGTCTTTGTATACGACAGCTTGAAAAAGGAGTATGTTATTTTTAGAGTTCATGTATGTAATGTAATGAGACTTTGGAGTCCGGAGACCGCTACAGTTTATTAACATCTACACCAGATTTACACTAACATTATAAAGAGGAAAGGTTTGTTTGGTTACATTGAATAGGTTCCGAAACTACAGGAGCAATTAAAAATACCTATATTTTCCCGCGCGAAGCCGGGTCAGATCGCTAGTTTATCAAACAAGAGCAAATCCTGAAAAATGTTTCTGGCGGTTTTTTTTGGCGGTAGGTGCAAAATTCGATCAACAAGTCTCTCTTATATTTAAAGCTATTAAAATAATTAAAAACAAGTTTTTTCAAAAAATTTCTTTGTATTTGGGTGTATAACAACTCAAAATAGCTCAACTTACATTAGTGGCGATATCCATGAAGTTTTAAAGAAACTTAGTACACTTCACCACATCACCCGCCAGATCAACACTTACACACATTACTTGGTCACTAAAATAGTCGGTTACCAATTGTTCAAACATGGCACAACTGAACGAGATCTTGAAGGTGCAGAAGGATCTGGAAGCCAACTTCAACCAAAAGATGTCTGAATTAGCATCCCAACTGCAGGCTGCTAAGACTGCAGCTCCAGCAAAGGACACAGTTGCGAAGGTCGCCGAAGAATTCAGGTCATTCCGGGAAATTGCTTTCAAACTCTTGAGTATTCTCCGGCAACAAATAGCAGAGTGCATCCGCTCAGTTGATAGCATGGAAAATCAGCAGAGGTTAAAGGTGCTTATATTCTCCGGTATTCCTGAGCAGCCAAAGGAAGACTGCAAGAAAATCATCGCAGAACTCGTTCAGGGAAAGCTCGGTGTTGGAGGGTTTGGTGCGGAATCCATAAAGATATGCCACCGACTTGGTCAGCCAAACAAAGATCACCACCGACCCATTCTTGTGCGCTTCTTTGACTATAAAACCAAATCCTCAGTTTGGAATAAAAAGTCTTCATTAAAGGGAACCAAAGTATCTATGAAGGAGTTCCTCACAAAGTCTAGACTGTCTGTTTTTGGCAAGGCACGGCAGCATTTCGGTATGCGGAACTGTTGGTCCCAGGACGGCGTCATTGTCATCAAGACCCCGGACGACAAAAGACAGAGGATTTGCTCAGAGGAGGAGCTGAAGGTCTTGACTACGAAGTTTCCTCAGGCATCGGGGCTGACTTCGGGACCACAGGCTTCATCGTAATGGCAATGTTTCGGGGCCTGCGTTAATGCAGGCAACAATGTATGGATGTTCTTGCTTATTTTCCGTATGTGTTTGCGATTTTCTAATTCTTAATAGCACTCAAGTAGCTTTTGTTCATTGTTTTCTCTTGCCAACTGTACCTTAAGCTACCTAATTTTGCTCTCGTAGATTAATTTAGAAATTACCCACTTATCTTTCATTTATAATGTGTTAAGGTAAAGGTAAGGATATTATTTTTGTTTTTTACGGTTTGACATTGACACGAGTTGATGGTAGTTTGACAGATGACAACTGTCATTTGTCATTATGCCTATCTGCGTTTTGTTAATGCATCTTGCCTTACATTATATAATTTTAAGTTTGTTATCTCAATCAGTAATAATGGTAGCTTTGTATATTAAATATCATTGGGTAGCATTTGGCTATGTAATGCTGTTTTTAATTAGAATTTAGCTCATTTATATAATGGTTTACTGTATTTCGCGTGTAATTCGGTTGATCGGCGGGTGGTGCCGATCTAATTCAGTTTAATTAGTGTAAATTTTTTTGTTTTTTTTTTTTTATCTATAGTTTATTATTTAATCTATATTATATTTTATTTTATATTCTATTTGGATGTCTGATAGTGATTCGTCGTATCATACAGTCGACGAAGAATTTCAGTCTTGTGATGAAAGTGCGGACTCATCGTTTGTTCCACTTGGTCAATACGTCAGCAGTTGTTTCCAGGGCCACACTTCTCATATTAACATATGTCATATAAATGCCCAAAGCCTTCCGGGTCATTACAATGAGTTTGTGGATATATTTGCGGACGTCAACGTGCATGCCATCCTAATTTCGGAATCTTGGCTGAAACCGGAGCTCTCATCATTTTCTTATTCTTTACCGGGCTTTGTTCTCATTCGGAATGACCGTGTTGGGAAGGGTTGTGGGGGTGTAGCTATTTATCTCCGCTCTGAAATTAGTTATAAAGTATTAACTGCATCTCCTGCCCAGTATTCGGCATCAGCCGAATATCTTTTTCTAGAAATTCAGGTCAAGGGTTCCAAGGCTGTACTAGGCGTAGTTTACTGCCCACCGTCGACTAATTATTTTGCGGATCTCGAAATTGCTTTGGACACTTTTAGCTCTGAGTACGCACATCAAATCATCCTAGGTGACATCAACACCAACCTGAATGAAGGTGGTGATCCAGCTAGATCTCAAAAATTGCGGAGTATTCTTGCGTCAGCTGACCTTCACATATTGCCTTTAAGTCCCACCCATACTAACACTGTTGTGGAAGATACCTGGCTTGATCTTATAATCACCTCGTGTACTGAACACATTGTCTCGCACGGCCAATATCCAGCCCCCTGCTTTTCCCGCCATGATCTTATTCATTGCTCGTACAATTTGAAGCCCCCCAAGATTACTCCTAAAGTATTACATCTTCGTAGTTTTGCGAGAATGGACATTAACAAATTGAGAACTGACGCTGTTAACGTGGACTGGGACAGTATGGGCGGCTACCAGTGTTGACGAAAAAGTCAATGTATTCAACCAGCTCCTCAATAGGTTGTATGATAGACACGCTCCTATGAGAAAGGTGAAAATCAAGCGGCCTCCTGCTCCTTGGATCACTCCGGGTGTGCGGATGGCAATGAGAAAGCGGGACAGGGCTTTTCGTCATTATAGGAAAGATCGTACAGACGCAAACTGGTCTTTGTTTAAGGTTGCAAGAAATCGGTGTAACAGAATGATGCGTGACGCTAAACGCCGTTTAATATTCAACAATATTTCCTCCTCTTCTTCGGCCGATATCTGGAAATTCCTTGGAACTCTGGGTATTGGTAAGTCGCGTAATACAGACATCCCGTCCTCAATAACGTTAGACGATATCAATAAACATTTCTCCACTTCTACCTCGTTAGATCGACTCACAAAATTAAACACAATCTCATCTATAGATTCTCTTCCAACTCCTGATATACCCAAATTTAAATTTTATCCCGTTAGACAGGAAGAAGTAAAAAAAACTTTCATAGCCATCAAAACAAGGGCTGTAGGATGTGACCAGATCAATCGTCGTATGATTGCGTGCATATTGGACATAGTCACTCCAGTCATGACCCACATTATTAACGCCTCTTTATCTTTATCTTACTTTCCCTCTCTTTGGCGAAAAGCCTTTGTGCAACCACTGCCTAAGATCTCGAATCCGTCACTCCCTAATCATTTACGGCCCATCTCTATTCTCCCGCTTTTGTCCAAGGTGCTTGAGGCTTGTGCACATAAACAACTCACCTCATTTTTCAATGTAAATGGGTTATTAAATCCATTACTATCCGGCTTTCGACCTGGGCATAGCACTGTCACAGCACTCCTTAAAGTGATCGATGATATTAGGGGTGGTATGGAGGATACCAAAGTCACACTTATGGCTTTGGTGGACTTTTCAAACGCTTTTAATTCAGTCGATCACGACATCTTTCTAGCAATCCTCTCCCACCATTCTCTATCTTCTTCGGCAGTGGAATGGCTTTCTACTTATCTTCGTGGACGTCAACAGGCAGTTCGTCTAGAAAATCGCTGTTCCAGCTGGAGTGATCTTGACACTGGCGTTCCACAAGGCGGAATTCTATCTCCATTACTCTTTTCAATCTTCATAGATTTCATCACTAAATATCTTCAATGTACATATCATCTTTATGCTGATGACTTGCAGCTTTACACACAGACCAAGGTTGATGACGTAGATACTGCAATTGATCTTATCAACACTGACTTAAACGCAATAAGCAACTGGTCTAAACGGTTTGGAGTTACGGTCAATCCAAATAAGTGCCAAGCTATAATTATAGGCAGTTCACATCTGTTAAACAGAATATGCAAGGATACCCTGCCCTCAGTTTATTATCAAGATACCAAAATACCTCTAAGCCCCTTCGTAAAAGACCTCGGTATCTACATTGACTCCACTCTTGGCTGGGGCGCGCAAGTATCGGCTGTGGCCAGTAGCGTCACGGGTGCTCTTCGGGCTCTGTATAAGTTAAAAAATTTCTTGCCAACTGATGTTAAGGTTATGCTGATGCAAACTCTAATCTTGCCTATTCTTGATTATGGTGATGTGTGTTACTCGGACCTGAATTGTGATCTCCTCAACAAACTTGACCGGTTACAAAATAATTGTATCCGCTTTATATTCGGCCTTCGTAAGTACGATCATGTGTCGGCTTATCGCATACAATTAAAATGGTTACCTGTTCGGCAACGTCGCCAATTACATATTCTCACGACCCTCTATTCTATCCTTTTCGACCCCAAAACTCCGCCGTATTTAAAATCTAAATTTCCTTTTTTTGGGTGACACCCATATCAAAAATCTTCGCTCCTCCAGCAATCTCCTCCCTCATACACCGTGTTTTCGGAGTGGGTTCTTTGAACATTCGTTTACGGTAAAAGCGGTACAGCTTTGGAACGCTTTACCAGTGGATATCCGGAAGGCTCAAACTCGACAAGCTTTTAAGAGTGCAGTACGCGCTCATTTTCTTCAAAAACAATCAGATAGAATATAAATTATATATATGTAGTTTATGTATTATATATTATACTTTAATATGTAAGTAGTCTTGATATGTATGTTTATAAATATTATTAGGGTACACTATAATTTAGTTTTGTTTAAAGTATACTTTCTTGCACCAACTTCCAAAATTCTCCTTTTTCGGCACCACCTGTGGGTTGACTAGTAGATAAAGCCTCTGGCTTTAAGTCCGCCTTTTACATTTTGTAAAGAAGTTAAATAAATAAATAAATAAATAAATGATAAGCATCTTGCTAAAAAGATTGCGACTTTTAATTTGATATCAATTAATTTCGATTATATGGTTATTTTTCTAAAATGACATTGAGTACTTACCATAAATTATGATAGTATTTACAATAACAGACAATATTTACCTATAAATTACTAAGACTAATCACACAGATTAGCGCCAAAATAAGTTCGAGGCTTGTGCTATGGGATACTAACTCAACGATATTATATTTATAGCAAATACATACGTATAGATAAACATTCAAGACCCAGGACTGAGGATCGAAGCCAGAAACTCCGGTGTAGCAGCCTGGAATGATAAAGTGAGTAAAAATATATGGGAGACTCAATACAAAATACTATCTTTGTAAAAACCAGATAGAATAATCTACCGCTTTTTCTTTTAGTAAATAGTAGGAGTGTATTTGCAATAACATAGTACCGATAGATTTCATACCGCTTGTCTAGAATGTACGATGCAGGTTGCGGGATTTGTATAGTATCAAACAATACACAGCTCTCAACTGGCGCAATGAATAAGAAATAGCGGTGTCCTATGTATCAAATAGAAATATTTTGAGATAGAAATATCCAAGTATTGAAGTGTATCTAAATACTTTTTACTTTTTTTGGTTCTATAAATCTGTATATATTTTCTTAATGCTGTTAATTACGAAATTTAAGATGTTTAAATGTAAGACTATATTCTTGTAAAGTAATTAGATAATGTATGTACAAGGCGTTCATCATCATTTCGAGTAGGTGTCACGGTCAATCGACCATGCACACCCTGGTGTCAGAGTTCTTCGGAACCGCCTCTCGGCCTCTGACGTGGTTCCTTTAACGACTACCAGATGGCAGCCGGGACCACCGGCTTAACGTGCCTTCCGAAGCACGGAATCATCTTTATTATCAGACAATCAGGTGATTCAAGCCTGCAATGTCCTAACCAAACTGGAAACAACTAAACAAAGTATGCTTCCGGTGGGAATCGAACCCACGACCCCCGGGTCAACAGGCAAACGCCTTAACCACTGGACCACGGAGGCTGTTAGGCGTTAATTTGCATCGTATAATTATTTCAAACTAGCAGTCCGACCTGGGTTCGCAACGGTAAATATAGGTATATTATCTGTAGCCTATGTTCCTCAGGGATAATGTCGGATTTTAATGGTGATAAAAAATTTCATATCGTACCAGTAGTTTCAAATCCTATTCAATACAATCAAACAAAAATCAAATCATTCTCTTTTTAATAATATTGTACAACTAAAGACTAGCTTTCGCCCGCGGCTCCGCATGCATATCGATCCCTTTTATCCTACCCTTGCAAAAGTGACCTATGTGCTTCTCCTTACCCTAGACAATGGTAGGCAACATTTCGTGATGATATACTGATCATCTCTCAATATCTATTGTACAGTCGGGGGCAGATAAACGTGACCCCCTTACAATTTAAAATCTGTGGTTAGAGGGTCAGTTTTATCTGCCCCCGATTGTACTCAGTAGTACCTATCATCTCAAAAGTAGCTACTGTACTAAGTACGGTTCTGTACTAAGTACAGTTAGTTAAGGTATGAAAAAGCAACTAAACAAACTTACTTTCGCGTTTATAATATTAGTTTTATACTCGTATTAGCATTAATAGAACTTTAAATAATATTTTATAACAAGTATCTGCTATCACATTATAATTGCAAGGTTCTACCTTACAAAATAGTCAGTTAAGCTATTCAAGAAACTTTGATATTGTTTCTAGCTGTTATCTACTTTCTCTGTGCTCTTATTTGTCCATATTTCTATATACATATATCGTCTAGCAATCTACGAGATTGCTAGACGATAGGATTCAAATGACGCCAGAACTGCACTGTTATCCTTATCCTTATCCTTACTAATATTATAAATGCGAAAGTGAGTTTGTTTGTTTGTTTGTTACGCTTTCACGCCGTAACTACTGAACCGATCATCATGAAATTTTGCATACAGGTTCTCTAGAGTACGGAGAAGGACATACGCTTTTATCCCGGGAAAAAGTACTATTCCCGAGGGATCGACATTGACGCGGGCGGAGCCGCGGGCGAAAGCTAATTTTGAATAAAGTGGTATATTGCTTACATTATAAATAAGATCGCACAAAATTTTTGTACAAGTCACTGCTTTTTGGAATACGCGCGAGCAACATCTCTCATGGCATGGGTCGCCATGTGAAGATTTAGGAGATGAATCAAAGTCAAAAGTTGGTTACGAATTGCGTTTTTAGAATGACACATATATATAAATATTGGGAATTTAGAGTACATACGAGTATATTATATTTAGGGACATACAATCTACTAAATTACAACCTATTTTAAAAGACCACCATCGACGGTTTATAAAACCACAGATGAGTATAAGTAAAAGCCAAAAAAAAAATCATGTTTAGTTGCTATATAAGTATACATATCGTCGTGACAAGTACTATTTTCGAACAGGTGACTTCTTTATGAAGTATTATTTTTGAATAAAAAAGCACTCGTCTTGTGATATCACTCGTTTATTAATAGAACCCCAGTTTATTCTGGAACATAAGATAGCCATAGTGGTATACGCTCCACAGCCGAGAAAAATATAAATCATCATCATCATCATCAGGTCCTTTTTAGTCTCCACTACAGGAGCACGACCCTCTCTGTACTACTAGGGCCATAATTGGCCAGAGCAGCCAGAGGACATGGCCTACACTCTCCACGCTGGCCAGACGAGTTGGAGAGGTCTCTTAGATGTTTATAAGCTTTGTTTAGCTTGTATTTCCTAAGTCGCCTTCTACGACATCCACGGGAAGACTTGGAGTGGTCCTATTCTACTCTGCCGGATACCACACGGCTAAAATATAAATAATTTCTGTAAAATATTTCGAACTCACGCATCATTACTTTTATGATTGTGTTCGTTATTCATATCATAACGAGCCTTCTTGAGACAAGGAAACTACTATATTTTACTTTTATAGCTCCGTGCCATACTAATATTCCCTACATGCTTTTACATGTAAGATTTATGATAAAAACATGTTTATGCGGGAACGGAATTTTATACGAGGCTATTTTATGGTCTCCCGGTTGAGGTGATTTTCCACTGGAGCTCTTGAATTGAAATTGAGTGTCAAAATTTCAATGTATTACTCAAACTTTTTGTGATAAAATAATTATATATATAAACGGGACTTAGCAAGAACATTTTTAATATTTGTTCCCGTTGAAGTTTCAATGGAGTTACATCCATCGTGGTCGAATTATCAATAAAATTATTAGTGAAACAGCGTCCACCACCACAAGATGACACCGCAGTACTCCAGTATCGTTGCAACCACGATGAATGTAACTCCATTGAAACGTCAACGGAAACAAATAATAAAAATGTTCGTGGTAAGTCCCGTTTATATGCATAATTATGTGTTTTTTGTGATAAGTTGCGCAAATTAAACAAAAAATGTACCTACATGCCATCATTATCATCGTTTCAGCCATAAGAAGTCCACTGCTGGACAAAGGCCTCCAAGGATTCTTCGCTCCATGGGAGGATATTGCCATACTCACCACGCTTAGCAGGCGGATTGGTAAGCGCAATTTCGTTAACTTCTCGTACTTCCGACGCTGCTGCCCATCGGAAGCATTTTTAAGCTAAAGGGAAAGACAGAAATTTGTATGATTTGAAAAATGAATGAAGGTATCGGGATACTACTCATTCAGATTTTTTGTTTTTTCATGTGTGTAAGTGGCCAATACTGGTGTCAGATTTTTCAAGCTGCCTTAAGGCATCTGACATAGCTTAACGACTACCATCAATGATGACAGCCGGTACCAACGATGAATGTGGGAAAGCAAGTACCAGCTCTACAGGCCAGGCGTGCATACCCAATATCATACCTGCAATCACCGGATAGGCAGTTAAGACGAGGACTCAAATGTTTGGTACCATCGCTCGGCAAAGGACTGATCAAGTGCGCGCAAGGGATAGCGCTTGGCGGTTTGGCCCGTAAATGATGAGATAGGAGATAGTCTCGAGTCGCTCAAAGAAAAAAACGTAAGCGCCAAATTCGTTATTTCTATTTTATATAAAATCAGACCGGTTAATTGTATTTTCATATTTACATTTTGATGAATTAATAATAACCTATCTTTTAGTCTAAAAATCATTATTTCATTCGTCGCATTTGAGCTACAATAACAAAAACTCTGCGAACGAAGACCATTTTTCAAAAAATATTTCTATCGAGAAAATTTTATCAAAACGTGTTTTCATCTTCAATTTTTGGAGATGAAATAGTCAAAAATTATATTACTTAGATTTGAAACTCCTAATTTAAGTATTTTGCGAGATAAATAAGGTTCAGAACGACCTTATTTACAGTGGTATCGCCTTAAGCATGACAGCCCTGACCATACTAACAACAACCTCAGGCAAACACTACCAAACGGGAGTTCTTTATCAATCAATCCTTTAAAAAGCCATTGCTGTTTATAGTAAGGAGCATGTTGTAGAAACAGTAGCCGTGTGGTTTCCGGCAGAGTAGAATAGGACCACTCCTAGGCTTCCCATGGAGGTCGTAAGAGGCGACTTAGGAACAAGCTAAACAAAGCTCATAAACATCAATGAGACCTCTCCAACCCGTCTGGCCAGCGAGAAGAGTGTAGGCCAAATGTTCTGTCTGCTCTTGCCAAGTATTGTATATCCGGTAGTACAGAGAGGGTCATGCTCCTGCAGTGGAGACTAAAAAGACCTGATGATGATGATGTAGAAACAGAAACATACATTCAAAAATTAAATTAAATTTCTACCGTCATCATCATTTCGAGTAGGTGTCACGGTCAATCGAACATGCACACCCTGGTGACAGAGTTCTTCGGAACCGCCTCTCGGCCTCTGACGTGGTTCCTTTAACGACTACCAGATGGCAGTCGGGACCTCAGAACGCACGCACGGAATCATCTTTATTATCAGACAATCAGGTAATTCACGCCTGCAATGTCCTAACCAAACTGGAAACAACTAAACAAAGTATGCTTCCGGTGGGAATCGAACCCACGACCCCTGGGTCAACAGGCAAACGCCTTAACCACTGGACCACGGAGGCTGTTTTAATGTTATATTTCTACCGTGGTCAAGTAAAGCCTTTTAGTCAAACTAACTCATCATTATCATTATATCAGCCGCAAGAAGTCCACTGCTGATCATAGGCCTCTCTCAAGGATTTCCAATACGACCGGTTGGAAGCGGCCTGCATCCAGCGTCTTCCTACGACCTCAGTCAGGTCTTGCCTACCGGCAAGCGCAGCGTCGGACACCCACCGACAAGATGGTCGGACGACCTGACTGAGGTCGTAGGAAGGCGCTGGATGCAGGCCGCTTCCAACCAGTATACCACGTACCCGTGGTCGCCATTCGTTAACCTTTCTGCCTTTCGAGCTTTGTTAGTGACCTTTGTTTTTCTACGAATTTTCTCGTTTCTGATTCGATCTCGCAGAGAAACACCGAGCATAGCCCTTTCCATTCAAACTAACTGTCAGTTTCTAAATTGGACTCCACGCAAAGGCTTAGCGCCGGCTATTTGGGTCAGTCCATGTTCGTAGGGATTTCTTCCAATAGATTTGCTCATACGCCTCAATCGGCAATAAAATTATTGTTCGGAAGTATATCATGAAGATCTGTGATGGATGTTGCGTTAATGTGGATCTATCCTTTCCTTATGACGACCTTGATTGAATCGATTCGTTTTTGCGGAAAATTATATTTTTATATACGCCCAGCTAGACGGAGAAAAAAACATTATAATAAACCTCAGAAACAGAACAGTCACTATTCCGGTATATAAGGTCTTATGTCATTCCCGGGGTCTCAAAATGTCTTCACACCAAATTTCATCTGTAATTGGTTCTATGGTTAGATTGTAAAGAGGTAATAGACAGAATTACGGTTTTTTAATATTATTATTGACTGAAAAAAATCCTTTGTAATCCAGTCTTATTATCTAAGCTCTGAGATCTGATCTTTTAAAAAGCTTTGAATGTAATACATACCTGTCTGAAATTCGTTTATGTGTGTGAAGGCTCGACCGTCCCGACGCTCTAGCCGAGTTCCACATATAGAGATAGTAGGGAGAGCACAAGACGAACACACAGAACACAGCTAATAACTTTATTATAATATTTGCTTTACAACTTTAATAAATTATTATCAGAGACTTATGCTCCAAGATATGGTAGTAGACTCAATGAGTGATAGACTGAAAGATGTTAACAGACCGAAAGGTGGTAGCAGACTGAAAGATGGTAGCAGACTGACTGATGAGAGAGAGAGAGAAAGTAATCTAAAAATGGAATGGAATAAAATTAGAATTAAAAATGAAATTTGAATTAAAATAAGGAATGACAAAATGGACAGGATGAGAGAAATGAGGTTGGATGAGATGCAGCATGCAGGTAGCATGCTGCAACGTTACATGTGTATGTGTATATGCGTGTATACCACCATCACATATAGAATTGCAATCTATCTGTATATGTTCGTTATTAAATCCCAAATGACGATACTCCTCAATTGTCAATGGACGTTCTGTATTTATGGCAACATTATCGAAATTCCCCATCACAAATTCTGGATAAGGGTTATCTGTCTGACAGTAAATTCAAATTGTGCGTTAAACGCAAAATTATGGAGGAGATAAGTGGAGTGGAACGTAACGGTCTTTGCAACGATCTGATAAAATTAAAGCAAATATGATTGTGAGGTTAGTACCTTTGTTTTGTATAAATTCGTTCTTTTTTTATTCAAATCAAACCATTTTTATGTAATTAATTTAAATAAACCCTTATCATTTTTAGTTCAAAGAGGTTAAATTGTGTATTATGTTTGGTTCAGTCATAGACTTGAAATAAAATTGGCTTCTTATCCATTATATCACACTAAACACAAACATTTTTTTACATAACCTTATTAAGTTAACTTTTACAATGACTATGTATTATTTTTTTGTTATATTAATATAATTAAAATAGTATATACCGCGTAATTTTGAACCTCTGAACAATATTGAAATCCTTAAATCAAAATCCCTAGTGAAATATAGAATTGCAAGAAAATAAGCTGAAAATCGAAAAAAATAATTCGGCTTCCCATACGAGTACAAAGTCGCCCATCAGCTGGACGAATTTCTATGGAAGATCTAATTTAGATTTTCGTATTTTACCTTTTTTTCTTGCAGTTCTGTATTCCATTAGGGACTCTGATTCCCAGATTTCAATATAGCTAGGAGGTTCAAAATCACGCTGTATTAATAAAGGCTAAAGTTTTTACAGTCGGCTGCCCGCCTGATAACAACCCTCCTTGAGTGTTTTTATTATTTCGATTTCGGTTATTATTTACAAGTATTATCATTGAACACTCAGTCGTTAACATAACATGTTACAAAAATCTTTTAATTATGTATATTAAAATTGTATAACATGAAAACAAGAAGAAAAGAAAGATAAAGGAAAATGAAATCAAACAGATCCCTGCAGGCACGTAGGCGACGCTGTTAATAAGAGTTTATTTTGACGTCTCTTCTCTGATTTTCCGAAAAGCTAGTAGTTTGCAGAATAATAAAATATTACTGAGACCGCCACCAAGGCGAGTTTTCACTTCTGCCGGCGCTCCCGGAGTGCAACCCTTTATTTTTAATAACATACCGAATATTGTAATCCTTACTAATATTATAGATGCGAAATTGAGTTTGTTTGTTTGTTTACTTGTTTGTTTGTTTTTTACGCTTTCACGCCGTAAGTACTAACCCGATCATCATGAAATTTTGCATACAAGTTCTCTGGAGTGCGGAGAAGGACATAGGCTACCTTTTATCCCGGGACTAAGTACTATTCCTGAGGGATCGACATTGACGCGGGCGGAGCCGCGGGCGAAAGCTAGTGCTATATAAAAACAATTTGGACAATTCATGAAATCAAAAGCTGCTTGAAAACATGTACAAGCAAATAAATAATTAAAGTTCTGCACTACGCTTCCTCCTAAGCCGTACTTTATGCTTATGCTCGGCAATAAACCAGAAATATGTAACCACACAAAGTTAGCTAGTTTGCGTAAATTGTGTCGCCTGAATTCCGGTTACATCTGTGTTGGCTGGCTTTCTTCCCAAAACGCCTTAAGGGCCCGTACTACCTCACACTGCTTTGCATGATTGACTGTTATATCAATAATAATTAAATACTCAAGGTGAAATAAAAATGCAGCAAAGTTCAGGACTAACTCTGGTAACTATCTGAAACAAAAACACGATTGCGTAAAATTTTCTCGATAGAAAAAAATTGCAAAGTTGCCTCCAAATCACGTCTAATTTACTCGGTATATAGAATTATTCACCAAATACATTAAAATTAACCTTGAAACTTTTGATTATTATTGCATTACAGATAAGGCAGCCATCATATGTTTTTCTTTTTCGAATAACCCTTGAATATTCCTAAAAAACGAAAATATCCAAAGTAGCCAACGCGTTTAGACTATCCGCGTTTGTATCGCCACGCCGCCTGGCATATGGCGGGCTCTTAAGGAGATACCTGAATTTTCCGACTTCCAGTGCTGCCGCCATTTGCAAATAAATATTTGATTAGATGATGCCTTAGATAACTGTAGCAGCCCTTAATCATCGGACGTGATGTGACTAAGGAACACCAAAGTAAAAATCATCAATATTTATATTGTTAATTTAGCACAGCACGTCCCTTGCACATTCCGTTTCACAATATTTTAATTACTATACCTATCATCATCAGGTCTTTTTATTCTCCATTGCAGAAGCATGATCCTCTCTGTACTACCGGAGCCATACTTGGCCAGAACAGACAAAGGATTTGCCCTACACTCGCCTCGCTGGCCAGACGGGTTGGAGAGGTCTTATTGATGTTTATTAGTTTTGTTTAGCTTGTATTTCCTAAGACGCCTCTTACGACATCCATGAGAAGACTTGGAGTGGTCCTATTCTACTCTGTCGGAAACAACACGGCTAAAAGGTGTTATTAATGTTAATAAATAATCAGTTCAGTAAATATTGTCATGGTATTATTTACTCCTAGCAACACCACCTCGCAGCCTTTAATATAGACGCCACAATAATCCTTCAAACTATTTAATGAACTACTGGTTTACAGTTTAAAGAGACGTGGAGCGTTACTTAGCGTTTTTGCCAAAAACGGACACTTTTGGCGAAAACGTTCGGCAAAGCTAGGCTTAATTATACAAAATTTTAAGTTAAATCTCCATTTTTAGGGTTCCGTACCCAAAAGGTAAAAACAGGACCCTATTAATATAGCTCCGCTGTCCTTCTGTCTGCCTGTCTGTCCGTCTGTCACCGGGCTGTATCTCATGAACCGTGATAGTTAGACAACTGAAATTTCACAGATGATCTATTTCTGTTTCCGCTATAATAACAAATAATAAAAAATAGCATAAAATAAATATTTAAGGGGCTCCATACAACAAAGGTGATTATTTTGCTTGTTTTTGCTCGATATTGATAACGGCAACAGGTAGATGCTTAAACTATTTACAGAATATTTAGTTATATATTCAGTTTACAAATAAACAATTAAACAATATTAATATTAAAGGGAAGGGAAGGGAAAAAAAACTAATATATAACTAATAATAACTAATATAAAACTAATAAAAAAAACTAATACATTAATGAATATAATATTAAAACTAATATAATATTCATTAATGTATATTAATATACATTAACATTTTCAACAATTCCCATACAACAGACATGTTCTTTTTGCTGTTTTTATAAATAACGGTACGGAACCTTTCGTGCGCGAGTCCGACCCGCACTTGGCCGGTTTTCTTCATATACTTTATTTTAAATGAGGTCAGAATTGCACCTCGAAAAATTCAGGTATCTGCGACTACTCATTTCGTGATAAATAATTACATGCGAGGATAATTTAGTTAAGTTTCCAGTTCCGATGCAGATAGTGTAGAATTTAGGATTGTGCTCACTTTTACACAAAAATACAAACATATTATCACGTTCATGTCCTTGCGGGGTAAAAAGAGCCCCAGTCTTTAAGACATAAAAGCCACGTTTAGCATATTGGTGAAGTTAGATGGAAAACGGAGTCAAAATAGTAATATGCTAGCCACATCGTCTACTAACATGATTTGTCAGATTTTCGCCCGTTCCCTCGACTGGCGCGGGGAGAGAAACTGCTGGTACATTCTATGTTTTTTTTTCTTCCAGACCAACATACAAATATAAGCTGAACTCTACACACTCTCAAAGAGAAGCAGCTAGTAAATTCTATGCGTTTTCTTTTCTCCTAGACCAGCATGAAAGATTATAATGTTCGTTTCACTTTTGATAATATATGCTACGTTGTTATCTAACAACGGATTAAATTACAATGTATCTAAAACAGTTACATAAAATAAAGAAAACTGAACATCAGCCAATTAGTATTCCCACAAAATAACATACTTAATATTAACTCTTACTGTATATTTATTATGAGCAATAAATCAGAAAAGTGGTACCTCACAAAGTTAGCTAGTTTGCGTAAATGATGTCGCGCAACCAAATTCCGGTTTCATCTGTGTTCGCTGGCTTTCTTCCCAAAACACCTTAACTAGCGCAGTTTGCGACCATTCATTTCGTGCTAGTTACGTGCGGGATAATTTAATTTAGTTTCTAGTTTTAGTGCAGATAATGCAGAGTTTAGGACTAAGGTCACAATTTAAATTTTTCTTTCAATTTGGATAATTAATACTACGTAGTGAACTAACTTTATATTGAATTAACATGGATCTTATATTGTTGTGTAAAAGAAAGAAAACTAAACAACATCTAATTAAAATCCCTCAAAATAACATAAACAGTATTAGTTACCTACTTTTATGTTTATTATGAACAATATAGCAGAAACGTGGAACCTCACAAAGTTAGCTAGTTTGCGTAAATTCCGGCTTCATCTGAATTCGCTGGCTTTCTTCCCAAAACGCCTTAACTAGCGCAGTTTGCGACTATTCATTTCGTCCTAAATACGTGTGGGATAATTTAATTTAGTTTCTAGTTTCAGTGCAGATAATGCAGCGTTCAGTATTAAGGTTATATTTTTTTGATCTACTAAGGTTTAACTTTGAATAAAAAATGATAATGTATTTTTTTTTAATGTTAGATTAGGCATTTGTCTCCCATCTCACCTGATGGTAAGTGACGATGAAGACAACGATGTTACATGCCTATCCAAGAGATACGCATAATAATGATCTAACTATGGATTTGGTGAATGACTGATCAAATTATGTTACAAAAAAGAATGAAAACTAAATAACAGTCAGTTGGAATTTCATATAATAACATACTTTATGCTACCTCATACTTTATGTTTAATATGAGCAATAAATCAGAAACGTGGAAAATCAGAAAGTTAGCTAGTTTGCGTAAATGAAAAAAAAATTTCGCGCAACCAAATTCCGGCTTCATCTATATTCGCTGGCTTTCTTCTCAAAACGCCGTTACTAGTGCAGTTTGCCACTATTGTTCATATGCTGGCGGAATTTATAATTTAGTTTCTAGTTCTTGTGCAGATAATGTAGAGATTACGATAAAGGTCACATTTTAAATCTTTATTTAACGTTGGATAAAATATGCTACATAGTTATCAAACTGACTGAGATTAGATGAACTTTTACTATGGATTTTTATAACATAAAATAAAGAAAACTGAACAACAGCCACTTAGGATCCGACAAAATAACATACTTTATATTATCTCTTACTGTATAATTATTATGAGCAATAAACCAAAAACATCAAAACTCACAAAGTTAGCTCGTTTGCTTAAATTATGTCGCGCAACCAAATTCCGGCTTCATCTGTTTTCGCTGGCTTTCTTCCCAAAACGCCGTTACTAGTGCAGTTTGTGACTATTCATTTCATGCTAGTTACGTACGGCATAATTGAATTTAGTTTCTAGGTTTAGTGCAGATAATGTAGAGTTTAGTATAAATGTTATATATTTTTGATCTAGGTTTAACTTTGGATAATAAATGCTATGTATTAGTGATCTAACCATGGATTTCCTGAACGACTGATCAAATCATATTACACTAGCGGCCCATCCCGGCTTCGCACGGGAAGGTATAGGTATTTAAATATCCTATGTTTATCAGGGATAATGTAGGATTCTAATGGAAAAAGAATTTTGCAAATCGGTCCAGCAAATAAACAATCAAATCTTTCCTCTTTATAATATTAGTATAGAAGTATAGATAAAAGAAAGAAAACTAAACAACAGCCAATTGGAATTTCACAAAATAACATACTCTGTCACTTCATACTTTATGTTTAATATGAACAATAAATCAGAAACGTGGAACCTCTCAAAGTTAGCTGGTTTGCGTAAATAATGTTGCGCGACCGAATTCCGGCTTCATCTGTGTTCGCTGGCTTTCTTCCCAAAACGCCTTAACTAGCGCAGTTTGTGACTATTCATTTCGTGCTAGTTACGTGCTGGTAATTTAATGTAGTTTCTAGTTTTAGTGCAGATAATGTAGAGTCGCATTAAGAGTATATAACCCTGTTATTTCATTTTCTAGGCTTTATAATTTAAGATTACCTTTATGAATTAATAATATAAAACAACTTACATAAAAAATGACCGAAAATGACTTACACACGGAAGTACGTAAGTCATCTTACGGCTTGATAGAAGGAGAATATGACTATACAGTCAATAACTCAAATACTTTCTTAACGTTACTTGATTTGTATTTTATCATCTTAGGCGTGGCGGTACAAAGCGGATGGTCTAAACGCGTTGGCTACTTTGGATATTTTCGTTTTTTAAGAATATTTAAGGGTTATTCGAAAAAGAAAAATACATGATAGCTGCCTTATCTGTAATGCAATTATAATGAAAAGTTTCAAGGTTAATTTTAATGCATTTGGTGAATAATGCTGTATACCGAGTAATGAGACGTGATTTGGAGGCAACTTTGCAATGTTTTTCGTCAAATTGTTACCAGAGATAGTCCTGAACTTTGCTGAATTTTTATTTCAACTTGAGTATTTCATTATTATTGATATTACAGACAATCATGCAAAGCAGTGTGAGGTAGTACGGGCCCAAGCCTGTATAATATTATCCACAGGTCTGAAGGTGCACTCAGCCTAACGAATTCTATCAACTTCAATATATGGTACTCTGCAAAAACATTTGCATTTTAAATACAAACCCCATTACTTTACCTGGACGCTCTTTTTTGTATTTTATGTATGTCTCAACAGTGATGGTAGGATATTTTTTACAAACAAAAAAATAGATTTTTTTTTTATTTCTTGAACTTTTTCTATCATTACTTATTCTAGATTTGATTCCAAGGCAATAGAATAGATAAGATTGATTAAATTTAATTATAACAAATTATAAACATAGCTGTCTGCATCAGCTTGAATATCCGCATAGATTATTGCAGGTTCGTTTGTTTGTTCGTTCGTTCTTCTCGGCAGTGGTCATTCCGAAACGCTAGTAGTTTTTCGATTTTGCAAACATAGAAGAAAGAAAATTAAATAACAGAAACATATGACGTTCAAAAAGCGATACATATATCCTATTTTGCATAAAAAATATTAATTTTCATTTGTTTTTCGTGTGTGTAAGTGACCAACACTGGTGTCAGATTTTTGACGCTGCCTAAAGGCATTTTTATCTTTACGTTGGCCATCAATCATGTCAGCCAGGACTCATGACTCAACGTGTCTTCCGAAGCACGGAGGAGCTGGAAATATTTTTTATGTGTATTGCGGTCACCCATCCCTGTCTAGACTGCGCCCTCAGTCGCTTAACATTAACGCCCACTGGGCTATAGGGATCCTCAATGGGCATGTTTTCTAAAAAAACACTTTTCAAAGTAATGAATCCGTCTGGTAGATTACTAAAAAATATTGGACGCGTATTTTTTTTTTGTTAATCAAATAAAAATTGACAAAGATATAGCCCGTTAGAGTTCCACATGACGTCACTATCCGGTACACTTTTACCGGCCTGTTGCGTCATGAGCCCCCGCTCCTGAACTTTGATGAGCTTTATCTTTGTCATCTTGTGTTAGATTGAAAAAAGAAAAAAATACATTAATATTTTTCGATAATCTATAAGACGGACTAATTATTTAAAATGGTATTTTTTTACGAAACAAGCCTATTGCAGGTGTTCATGCGGGTGCAGATTTCCAAATCGACGCGAAAGCACTGTAATCCGGATGCGGATGCGAATATTCCAAATAACAGCACTGGTTGTTTACATTTCACTGGCTAACCCTACCGTATGAAGCCTCTATCATATTACCCATCTAGAGGTGCACTCAGCCTAATAAATTCTATCGCCTGCAGTATATTTCACAAAATATTCGCTGAACCGCGCTGCGGTAATGCAGCGAATGTAGGTTAGGTAGTTTTCCCCCTTCAGGCGATTGGAGCTTCTTACGAGTAGATGCGGAATATATAATTATCACATCTTTATTTCTTACCAAGTAGCCTGTGGTTATACTGGCTATGGCTATAAAACTTAGATCTACCAATGCACTCAGCTTTGCCAATTTTATCGCCTGCAGTATGTTCTACAAAAACGTTAGTTAAATAGCGTAAGTACGCTCAGGTAAAAAAGTCTGTAAAGTCTTTATGGAATAGTTTTCTCAAAATTCCTTTTATCCTAAGAGACAGAAGGCGCGTTGAATAATGCTCCAGATTTTAGTAAAAACATCGTCTCATCTCGCTCGCTCGCGTAGCGCCCAGCTATATGCAGGTGAAACAGCAATCACCCGATAATATGTCCATCGCCGAGTTCGCACGGCAATCCAGTCAACTTTTAATACGTACATCATAATTAATTTTATTTTCAGAGAGAATTGTATTAAGTATGAATTAAGGATTTCTTGTAAAACAATCCCTAATTATACATATTCTTTATTGTGTTACTGTTTTAGTGTGCCTTACTACGGTTATTTTCATAGGACAATTAACATCATCAGGTCCTTTTTAGTCTCCACTACAGGAGCACGACCCTCTCTGTACTACTAGAGCCATACTTGGCTAAAGCAGCCAGAGGGCTTGGCCTACCCCATTTAATATTAATTTTGTATACATAGTACCTGGTTGACACAAATATCTAAGATAGTATAATTTCACAGATTTTTGAATCTTCAAACAGAATTAATGAAAATAATATTAATTTCTCATCCTAACATGTTAAATGATTCCTTTAAATGGGCATCCTTAGTTATAAGCTTACATAACCTTTTAATTGTAATTAAGATCTTTATGTATCTATTGTATTCTTTAATAACTGATAAACGATTGAATATTGATTAGTCAAATAATTCAATTACGTTTAAAACTACTGAAATGTATTGAATTTTATATGAATCACCATTATAAGTGTCACCTTTATTAATAAGCTAAACCCTTATATATAAAAACAAGGGTTACTCACAGAAACAAAACAAGCATCTGGGGACACCAAATCGAAAATCAAGAGCAATTATGCAGCCTCTATGTTATAAATGACACAACACAATTCCGAAAATAGACACCAAAGAAACAAACAACCCAAAATAAGGAATAAATTATCCTTTTCATAAATATTAACCTTTGAAATACGATTCTACTGGATCCATGAGAACTAGCAGCTGAGCAAAAACAAGAAACGAAATGTAAGCAGGCAGGTAATCTTGTTCCCTCTTGAGGTAATAGTACTCGAAGGGTTTATATTGGACGAGATTCGGGACGGGCGTGAGGAAAATATTTTGGTAATACCTATTCATAATTTTAGATAGATTAAAGTAATTATAAAAGTTATCATCACTGGTATATGGTGGAAGGTATTGTAGTTATTACGAGTAAATTTTTGTAGAATCATTTACGTCTTTTTTATTTCCTGGCTTTTGTTGAAAAATGCGTTTAAATTTTTTTGCGATTTTTTATTTATTAATTTCATGGTATAAAACTCATCAGCAACAAGCTTCGTCAAAACTTTACAAAATTCATCCGAAACATACTTCGTCAGAAATACTTAATCTAAAATACCGCTCCGCATCGTCCCTGGACCAAAAGTACCCATTATACTGGCAGTATTTCCCGCTTTCAATCGCTATGGAAAGCCTCTGAACCAAATACGATACGGAGCGACTGTCGTTGGTTCGTTCAGCAACATGACGACCCAACTCTTTGACAAAGGCCCTTCCTTCAGAACCCCAAGCACCCGTAGTCACTAAAGCTACTGGCACAAAAATATAAGCAGTTTTTAAACAGACGTACTCAACATGTTTTGTTTCGCAGCATTCTTGGCAGCTGATCCTGTAGTTGTCATTGTGTCTTTAAGGTGTGAAGGGGCGAATGTACTCACACAGTGCAACTCAATCCGGGCGGCTTTGGAGCCTCCGTCCTCCGAAAGGTACCTTAAGCCGTTGGCCCTGGCTGTCATAATTTTTACTGTCCTGGTCTGCCAGGTATTGGACTATCAACCTCCTAAAATGTGCTCAGGGCTGGAGGCTCTGGTTGGTTGGTTATACATTAATATATAATAAATAAATAAATATATACGGACAAATCACACAGATTGAGCTAGCCCCAAAGTAAGTTCGAGACTTGTGTTATGGGATACTAACTCAACGATACTATATTTTATAACAAATACATATATAGATAAACATCCAAGACCCAGGCCAATCTGAAAAAGATCATTTTCCATCTTGACCTGGCCGGGGATCGAACCCGGTCACTCCGTGTCGCAGGCTGGCGTGTTGACCGCTGCGCCACGGAGCTAGTCATATAGGTATACCTATACCTATACCTATATAAAATATTTGATTATTGACTATTAACCTATAGGTTAATAGTCAATAATCAAATATTTTATTCATCGTCAGATATTTTAAATATCATTTGGTGAACGTTAACTTAAATTAAAAATTATTATTTACAACATTATTATTGTTTACGCCGCTTCCAAGGAAGAAGCGGCAACAAATTGCACAGCGCAATATCTCCAAATTACATCAACTTACAATCTACGACATACTTAGAACTAAATGTGTGGACTTGAGCTTACATCGTCATGTCATGTCAAAAAAAAAATTCAATTTGTAATATGAAAGTTAAAGACGGCGTTGCTCATAATAACATAATACCTACCTGACAAGTCGCCTTTCTTTCTTTTCTTGACGATGATGCACTATCTTCAACAGTCTTTCCTAAAACAAGAGTCATCATCATCATCAGGTCCTTTTTAGTCTCCACTACAGGAGCACGACCCTCTCTGTACTACTAGGGCCATACTTGGCCAGAGCAGCCAGAGGACTTGGCCTACACTCTCGACGCTGGCCAGACGGGTTGGAGAGGTGTCTCAGATGTTTATAAGCTTTGTTTAGCTTGTATTTCTTAAGTCGCCTTCTACGACATCCACGGGAAGACTTGGAGTGGTCCTATTCTACTCTGCCGGATACCACACGGCCAAGAGTACAAAGGCTTATTCCAATACGTAAACCCCTCACGTACACGTCACGGGCCCGTCAAGTTTAAACTACTTGCATTTCCTTCTCTCCGACCAAAAACCGAGGTAACAGAAAGATATCTAATGAATACCTATTACGACTTTATCGCTTACGGGGTAGACAAGTACTAAGGTCATAAGACCCAAAGGCCACGTTTAGCATATAGGTAACTGCCTCCGTTGTCCAGTGGTGAAGGCGTTTACCTGTAGACCCGGGGTTTGTAGGTTTGATTTGCACGGGAAGCATACTTTGTTTAGTTGTTTCCAGTTTGGTCAGGACATTACAGGTTACACGAAATGATAATGATGAGCATGTAGGTGGGCGTATAGGTGGTGGTAACGGAATCTAATTAGTGATGGCTTGGTAGCCGCATCGCCTATTGACATGATTCCTAAATTTTTGCATATTACCTCAGCCGGATTCTACGGACTACGCGAGAAGAGAAACAGCTGGTACATTTTAAGTTTTTAAGGGTAAATTTTGTGGTACATTTTTGTATTCGCTTTATTTTGTGCCCGACCCTACTCCAATTGGTGCACGCTAAGAATTCACGTAAAATCAACCCTCGAGGATGTTTCTGAAAATTTTATTCTTAATAAGTGAACCTGTTTGCTGAATAAACCCCTTTTGAATAACATTCTTTGTCATGTTTTAGAAAGGAATAAAGAGATGAAGGTGGAAGAAACAGAGGAATGGAAAAAGCTCTACCGACAACTAGTCCACTTAAATTTTAATGAAAAATGAATCATGTTTTATTTTTAATTAAGCGCGTAGTCATTGAAAAAAAAAAGAGTTTTTCTTTTCAAGGATCATTGTTGTAAATCTTCCATGCTGGTCTGGGAGAAAAGAAAAAACGTAGCATGTGCCAGCTGCTTCTTTTGCCGCGCAGACCGTAGAAGCCGGTCTAGGGAATGGGCGAAACTCTTAAGAATCATGACAATAGGCGATGTGGCTAGCAACCCATCGCTATTTTCATTCCGTTTTCCACCTTTACGCCAACCAACACGCTAAATGTGGCCTTTCGGTCTCATGGCCTTAGGCTCTATCTACCCTGTAAGGGATTGTTTGATTAGGTGTAAAACTGTAACTATTATTAACATCTTTTTTACCCTTCTCGAACGCAAATAAAATTATTCTATTCTATTCACTTTTATAATTCCCAATTTGTCTGAGCAAGCATTATGCGTGTAGTATTATGAATTTTGTTTGCATTAGCCGCGTATTCTCGGAAATTAATGTTTCACTCCAGAGAGCGCTTCGTACGCTCACAGGCCTTTACATATGAAACATTTTGTAAGTATACAACTGCTACTAGGTTTAAATTATGATTCAATATTATTCGCAAGCATATTTGTACTTCGTACACATGTGTCCGTGCTGCTGAATAGAAGAATTTTACTGAAAATTCTTCTGATTTTCTGACTTCTAAAATTCTTATTCTACTACAATCTGACTTAACTCGTTGGCTGACACTGAACCAGACACAAAAGAAATAACAATAGAATTACGTCTACAGGCGGGAAGTGTCAGCGAAAGTGTTAAGGAACTTGGTTCCAATTAGGAACCTGCCAACTTGTGTTTTTTTTTTTGGGAAAATTGTTATGTACAGACGGGGGCAGATAAATATGACCCCTGCTATTTAAAATTAGAGTTAGAGAAACAATTTGATCTGCCCATTGACATGTGGATAATTTTTAAGCATATTCAGTACGTATAAATTCCGAGCTAGGAAATTTAACTAGTGTATTTTTAAATTAACAAGAGCTAAATAGAGCTTTATACACACTTATGTAACTTTCAACCATTACGCGTGTAGTAATATTAATTTTGTTTGGTTTAGCCATGTAGGCTCATAAATTAATATTTTACTCCAGAGAGCGCTTCATACGCTCACAGTCCTTTACATTATAGAACATTATTTACTCAGTATATTGAATATTGTTAGGTTCTTACAAATACGGATCGGCGAGGTATTAATATGTTATTATATATATATATATTTATACTATCTTTGTAATTTTCAACATGATTTGTGGCATGGTCATACTGCGTTAAAATCTATCTAATATTTTAAATTTAAATAATATACCATTATTGTAATTCCATGTAAATTAATTTAATGTCATGAATTGTTATGTCAATGCCGAGAGCCGCCTACGATGGTTCGGTCATGTCATGAGACGTCCAGAAGCATGTCGTAAAACAGGCCTTAGCACTGCCAAATAATAAGAGAACTAGAGGACGCTCACTAGCCACCTTCAGGACAACAGTAGCCAAGGACTAGCCCAAACAAACGTTTCGACAACCCAGGACAGACTGTCCTGGCGCCGCAGAACGAGGAATGGGAAATGGCTAGGACAAAGAAGAAGAATTGTTGTGTCATTGTCATAATTATAATAATAACATATAATGCACATGTTAAAAAATAATTAAGATTTAAACTTTTGTTTTTATTTTTTAGTATTCCCTTTGTACTAAATATTAAGATCTTAAATCTACGACTACTTAATACTTCATTTAATAGAAACAAATACGAGGCTTAGAAATAAAAGACTCTATAGTATTCTATATGTTTGTTAAAATACGAAGCATAAAACTTCATCAATTTATCTCCAAATTCAACGAGAACCGAATACTCGTACAGCCTTAAAAATACACGTTAATAATATAATTTTCATTTTCTGTGTGCCAGTACTATGTGTATATTAATATGAATTTTGTTTGCAATAGCCGCATTTGCTCAGAAATTAATAATTTATTCCAGAGCGCGATTCACACGCTCACAGGCCTTTTCATAATAGAACATTATTTATTCATTAAATTTGATATTGTTAAGTTCTTACAAATACGGATAGGCAAAATATTAAAATATTGCTTTATCATTTTTTTTTTGTTTATGTCCTTACTTTGTAGTTTTAAACGTGATTTGTGACATCTATCTATTATTTTCAATTTAACAATATACTGAATAAATTTACATATACTAAATAAATTTACATACAATATAATGGTATGTAAATTTATTTAATGTCATGAATCGTTGTGTAACACAACAATGCCAGATGGTAAAAATATTTAAGATTTAAACTTCTTACCTTTGTACTATAAATTAAGGCCTTAAATCTACGCCTACTTAATATCTTATTGAATACTTATAGAAACGAAGCTTATAAATAAAAGACTTGATAGTATTCAATAATGTATAAAATACGAGACAGAAAACTTCATCAATTAATCTCCAAATTCAACAAGTTCTTAATACAGCCTTATAAATACATGCAAGTCGCAAAGATAATTTCCATTTTGTCTGTGCTAGTACTATGTGTGTAGTACTATGAATTTTGTTTGCATTAGCCGAGTGAGCTCGAAAATTAATGTTTTACTCCAGGGAGCGCTACATGCGCTCATAGGCATTTACATTCAAAACACTGTATAAATTATATTGATTGAGTGTGTGGACAAATAGTATAGAGAATTTCATAAAATAATCTCCAAATTCAACATGATCCGAATACAGCCTTATAAATACACGGTAACATAATTTCCATTTTGTATGTGCCAGTACTATGTGTGTAGTAATATGAATTTTGTTTGCATTAGCCGAGTGAGCTCGGAAATTAATGTTTTACTCCGGGGAGCGCTACATGCGCTTATAGGCATTTACATACATTGAACACTTTGTAAGTATAAAACGGATGTCCTTTGTATTAAATATGAAGCTATCTCCGAACTACTTAAAAAATCAAATTTTTTATTTAATATAAGTAATTTGAACACATTAATTGTCATATTTGATTAAGTATAAAAGGAGAATTGTTGTCGTCAATAATTAACTAATGGCTAGGTTCAGTGTCACTTCCAAAGCGGAGTGCAGGAGAAGCGGCAACAAACTACACAGCGCATTTTCTCCAATCGACGTTATCTCACAATTTTAGTTTATCCTTGAAAACTAAGAATATGGACTTAGTTTACATTGTCCTTATTATTGTCATGATCAATTAAATTTGGAAAATGATGTATGAAAAGATTAAAATATTTAATAAAAAGAAATCAAAATATTTAAATTACCATAAAGATAAGATAATCCTGACAGAAATAACTGCCTTGCTACCTTATTTACTACGTACAAATACTTACTACCTTATTTACTACGTACAAATAAAACGTAGAAATGTCATCAATTTATCTCCAAATTCAACAAGAGCCGAATAGAGCCTTATAAATACACGCTAAGGTAATTTCCATTTTGTATGTGCCAGTACTATGTGTGTAGTAATATAAATTTTGTTTGCATTGGCCGGATGAGCTCGGAAATTAATGTTTTACTCCAGGTAGGGCTACATATGATGAATGAACCACTTTATAAGTATAATATTGGTTATTCCTTTAATTAAATAAAAATATATGGACAAGTCACTCATATTGAACTAGCCTCAAAGTAAGTTCGAGACTTGAGTTTTGGGATATAAAAAAAATAAAAATAAAATATTTTTATTAACTGCAACATAGTCACATAGTACAGGACGACTTAATACTATTTATATTCGAACATATATTGCAGAATTAATTTTATTTACAAGAAACTTATCCTATGGTTTCCTCACTAGGCAAGCCTGTATCGAGGAATATTAACTCACTGATACTATATTTTATAACAAACACATATAGATTAATATATATAAACATCCAAGATCCAGGCTAATCTGAAAAAGATCATTTTCCATTTGACCTGATCGGGGATAAAACCCAGGAACTCTGGTATGACACCCTGGCAAAAGGCCACAAAGCTTGTCAAATGTACTAAATACGAAGGTAATAATTTACGAACTTCTTACTATCTTATTTAAAATGTACAAGTATGGGATAGAAAATTTCATTAATGAATCTCGAAATTCAACAAGTTACTAATACAGCCTAATAAATACATGCAAGTCGCAAAGATAATTTCCATTTTGTCTGTGCTAGTACTATGTGTGTAGTACTATGAATTTTGTTTGCATTAGCCGAGTGAGCTCGAAAATTAATGTTTTACTCCAGGGAACGCTACATGCGCTTATTGGTATTTTAATTCAAAATACTGCATAAATAATATTGGTTGAGGTGCTTACAAATGTGAAACGGGGCTATAGAAAAAATAGATTTTATCAATTATTTTACTATTTGTCCTTAAGTTTTCACGAGGTTTTTAGGGTTCCGGTGTAGTAGAGAAGAATCCTTATAGTTTCGGTAGGCCCACCTCGTGTTCGTCTACGGCTTAGCTTAGAGACTATTAGTACTTGAAATATGTTATTTGGCATGAGTGGATATTTATCATGCAAACATAGCATAGCGTAGCACATAAGGGTTCACAACTAAATAAAAGAAATATCCCGTTTGTCCTCTAAATCTAAATGGGGTATTTTTTTTCTAGTCAGTCCCTTGCCATCAGGTCTTTTTAGTCTCCACTGTAGGAGCATGGCCCTCTCTGAACTATAGGAGCCATATTTGGCCTGAGCTGACAGAGGACTTGGCTTAAAAAATAGGCTTATTCCGTACATTATCTATAAAAAGGGAAAAAATCACGTCTTTTGTATCTTAAATATTTATTTTATTTTATTTTAATTATTAATTTCTTCACTAAATATATAACTAATTATTCTATGTATATTACAAGCTTCCACCTGTTGTCGCTCTTAATACCGAGAAAAAATAAATACGTTTTTTGTATGGGAGCCCCCTTGAATATTTATTTTATTCTATTTTTTGGGTATTTGTTGTTATGACGGCAACAGAAATACATAATCTGTGAAAACTTCAACTGTCTTACTATCACGGTTCATGACGTACAGCCTGGTGACAGACGGACAGATAGACAGACGGACAGACAGATAGTGGAGCCATATTAATAGGGTCCCGTTTTTACCCTTTGGGTACGGAACCCTAAAAACGAGGTTCACAATTCGGTTCTATGTTTTTTGTTTAAAGTTAATTACCTCATTACTCCGTCATTTATGAACCGTTTTGTATTTTTTTTATTTAAATGGGTTTGTATAATAAATATAGTTTAAGGTCTGTTTTTCATATGAAAGAATATTCGATTATGTGAAACGTTTGTGAAACATTCATATATTGCTTTTCAAAGTTCTAATTATTGTTTGAGTTGAATGAGCCAAGACAGTTGTTTAGATAACGCTAATGCTTATGACATTATAACTTGACGCTTTTTTATTTTATAACTGCAACTCCGAAAAGTATTAAACAATTTCCAAAGGAGCAATATGCATAATTTCCTTCTAAACATATCAAAAAAACTAAAAGTTTAAGTAAAAACTATATCTCATACACTAAGATTATTTTTTATTATGTATCCTGTAATATTACTTATGAGGCCGACATTACAAACTCTAGGGAGTCAGAATGAATGACTTCTTTTTTATTCCTAATAAGGAATGTAAAAGAAGTAATAAATATCCCGACTAACCTACGTACTACATCTAATGTTATTTTGCATGCAAAAAAGGCAATTTAGGTAAATATAAGTATGAGTTAACATATTAATTTTTAAAGACGTATTCCTTTTTTTTATTACAATTACTGAGGACCCTATAGTTCATGTTAAGCAACCCTGGGCACTGCGCCCTATTATGATGGGTGACTGCAAGTGGCATAAAAATATCTCGAGCTCCTAAATGCTTCGGAAAGCATGTAAATCATAGATGGCAGTCATTAAACTATGTCTGATGCCTTTAGTTTGACAGCTTGAAAAATCTGACATCAGTGCTGGCCACTTACACACGTGATAAACAAAATCATCTTCAGGTCTATTTAGTCTCCACTGCAGGAGCATGACCCTTTCTGTACTACCGGAGCCATACTTGGCCAGAGCAGACAGAGGATTTGGCCTACACTCTCCTTGCTGGCCAGACGGGTTGGAGAGGTCTCATTGATGTTTCTGAGCTTTGTTTAGCTTGTATTTCCTAAGTCGCCTCTTATGACATCCACGGGAAGACTTGGAGTGGTCCTATTCTACTCTGCCGGAAACCACACGGCTAAAAAACAAACAAACAGCAATAATATGAAAGCAAAACTTTTTGGAAGGATAATTAGCGGCGTTTCCAGCGTCACGGTGCGCGGTGCAACGGGCGGCGCAAAAAAGTCTCTCTCATATTTTTTAACGTACCTAATTTCAAAGTATATTAAAGCTATATCAATTACTAGACAGATAGTTACTTTCGAATTTATAATATTATAGTATGGATTTATCAAATTATTCTCTTCCATGCTGGATTTTCATCGCTATTTTTATTTCGCTTATATACACGTATAAAACGAGTTAATGTGGATGATGCAGTTGTCATGGGCAGCGGTGATCACTTACCATCAGGAGAGCGCTAGATCGCTTTCTGACTTACGTCATGAAAAAAATGATCAATTTTTGAAAGTCTCTTACAGAACATAAAACATATTTAAGAAGAGCGCACTGTAACAAAGTTCCAAATAATCCTTTGTTCACCCATCTACCCAGACTTAGTAATATTCATTGAGTTCTAATGGACAATGTTCTATGAATTATTCCCTTCTAAGAACTTTCAAACTCCTGGGAAGTGAGATAATAATGGCTAAAATATTGTGATCATTCGTTTTAGTTGACAAGTTTTCTAGTTCATTTCTAGTAATATTTTAAATTACATTTTCCCAGTCTCTTAAAATTTATAGTAAGATTTTTGTGACAAGTACAACATGAAGCAAAAGTACAACCTCTTGTTAGAACGGATACAAAACAAATTCCTAAGATATTTATACTGGCGACAATACGGCGTTTACCCGTTGTACCCCTTGATGTATCCTACTATATTCGTTTTGGGTATGGTAGGATATAATGAGCTAAGCGTGCGGAGGGAACTTAGTTTGTTGTCATATATTTTTAAAGTACTTCGAGGCAAAATACATAATGCAGAAGTATTGAAATTGGTGAGGTTTTGCGTCCGAAATAGATATGCGGAGCACCGGCGACAGCCGTGTCTACTGGTAGTTCCTCATGGGCGTACCAATTTGTTAAATAAAGCACCTATGACACGGGCGCTGCACACTCTTAATAAATTGGCCAGTAAGATTTATATTTTTAAGTGCAGTTTGTGTGAATTCACGAAAGTCGCTTTGCAGGAAATTTGTTATACTTAACTGTACTTAATTGGTAAACTAATGAGCGTACTTCATAATGTGTATTATATATAAATTTTTAACTAGTATACTATACAAAAAACCTTAATATTAAGTACCTAACTAAAATTGGCTGGTCTGTTGCATTAGGTTTTACTCCTGTAATAATAGACTAAGTTTCTGAAAATAAATAAATAAATAAATAAAAGTTTTTATTACGAGCGATTAAAAATGCTTGCCAAGAAAAGTCTAATAAGCCCAAATACGACAGGTTTTTGTTGTTATGTTATGATTTTGTTTATTTTGTTAAGTTTAGAAGTACTATGACCGCTGTCCACTTTCGGACTCCATATTCAGCTTACGCTTGTAACTTTTTTATTTATGATATAAAAGCTACAGGACGAAAGTAGTAGATCATTTTATTTGCAACAAATAATATTTTTTGTGAGAACTATAATTTGGCAGATAAATCGTAAAAACCATTTGATCCCCTTTTTCCAAAATGGCGACCGTGGGGCAAGAATTGCAACCCTTCAAACTTGGATCACTGGAACAATGGAAGTTTACACTTACTCCATTTATTTAAATAATAAAATTGCGTCTTCTGACAAACGCACGCTAAGCGCAAAAACTACAAATAGTAAACTATATAGTGCACAAACTTTGCGTGTTTCTGCCACCAGTTAGTTCATATGCAAACTATAGCTGGCCCACCCACTACTGTTAGTTCCTTCATGCCCGCCACCAATAGTTGATGCATGCATCCCTGCTTGTCGCTACTGCTGCATCCGTTCAGACTGCAGAAATAGCTTGCATGAACCAACTGGTGGCGGAGGCACGCAAAGTAAATTGTCTCAAATTAAATGTAGGTTGGACTTCCGCAAAGTAACACTTGAATCTATTAACTAAGTTCAAAAATTTTAAATAAGCTCTACAATGCAGACTAGCTCCTTGGCGCAGCGGTCAACGCGCCAGCCTGCGACACGGAGTGAACGGGTTCGATCCCCGGCCAGGTGCACAAACTTTGCGTGTTTCTGCCACCAGTTAGTTCATATGCAAACTATAGCTGGCCCACCCACTACTGTTAGTTCCTTCATGCCCGCCACCAATAGTTGATGCATGCATCCCTGCTCGTCGCTACTGCTGCATCCGTTCAGACTGCAGAAATAGCTTGCATGAACCAACTGGTGGCGGAGGCACGCAAAGTAAATTGTCTCAAATTAAATGTAGGTTGGACTTCCGCAAAGTAACACCTGAATCTATTAACTAAGTTAAAAAAATGTTAAATAAGCTCTACAATGCAGACTAGCTCCGTGGCGCAGCGGTCAACGCGCCAACCTGCGACACGGAGTGACCGGGTTCGATCCCCGGCCAGGTCAAGACGGAAAATGATCTTTTTCAGATTGTCCTGGGTCTTGGATGTGTATCTATATATGTATTTGTTATAAAATATAGTATCGTTGAGTTAGTATCCCATCACACAAGTCTCGAACTTACTTTGGGGCTAGCTCAATCTGTGTGATTTGTCAGTATATATTAAAAAAAAAAAATGCTTATTTAAGTTTGGCGTGGCTGAAAAGCTTTGACCTATAATTCTATTTAACCTTTCCCAACCAAGAACTCATCACATGCCAAACACCTCATACTCTTTGGTCTAACCGAACACTACGAAAAGCGGAATCCGCTTAAATTCGTGAAATTTATATCTTCCGGCGGAAATTGAAATTCGACCCACCCTGGTCGAGGTTCGACATGTCAACAAGCCAATGAGTTATTTACTGCTTATTTATTCGGGTTAGGGGCTAAATTAACTTTATTTATTTCTTATGTGGGTCAAAAACATGGTGGTCTTTTTTCTGAGAAAATAGGTGTTAAAAGTACATTATATAGGATGTCAGAGTAAACACCGGTGTTCCTCGAACTATCAAAGTATGGGGCGCACTATAAGTTTCCGGAATGAATATGATAAAATACTATTAAAGGTACAAAATTAATTTATTGTTTTTCAAAATAATCTCCCTTGGCGTCTATGCACTTTTTCATTCGATGAAACCAGTTTTGAAAACTTTTGTGCCACTCCTCTGTGGTGACCTCTGAAACGTGTTTTTCATACTCCTCGACAGCCTCTTCTGGTGATGAAAATCGTTGACCGCGTAATTGGTTCTTAATTTTTGGGAACAGAAAAAAGTCACAAGGTGCCAGGTCGGGACTGTATGCAGGATGACTCATGAGTTCTACATTTTTCGCCTTCAAAAAGTCGTTTGTCTGTCTGGCCGTGTGAGAACTAGCATTGTCGTGGTGCAGGATGATACGGCGTTTACGGTTATTTTTACGGAGTTCGTCAATAACTTCCGGCAAACAAATGGTCGTGTACCAGTCACTATTCACTGTACGACGATTCTCTAAAGCAACAGTAGCCACGTGTCCAGTTTTATTAAAAAAAGAAGCAATCATCCGCTTAGATGCACTTTTCACGCGCGCCACTTTGGTTGGTTTCGGCTCATCTTGAAAGACCCATACGCTAAATTGCTGCTTTGTTTTGGGATCGTAGCAATAAATCCATGTTTCGTCACCTGTTACTATGTCCCACACCAAATTTGACGCATCTTCGTTGAATCTGGTAAGCATGGCACTGCACCATGTGACGCGGTCCGTTTTTTGAGCCTCGGTCAAGTTGTGTGGGATCCACCGCGAGCACAGCTTTCTCACACCCAAATGTTTGTGTAGGATTAATTGTATTTGACTCATGCCTATTTCTAAGGATGCGCAAATTTCATGGTAGGTCACATGCCTGTCTGTTTCAATCATACGGCGCACAGCATCGATGTTTTTGTTGGTCACAGCGGTGGACGGCCGACCATCGTGAGATTCGTCACTGAGATTGATACGACCACGCTTGAATTCTGCAAACCAGCTATATATAGCAACAGTTGTCTTGCATGGTGCTTCATTGCCAAAAGCTGTTTCAAGCCGAGCGATGCTCTGTTGAGCTGTCAAATTACACTTAAAATCGTAGAAAATCATACTACGAAAATTTTCCCGAGTTAAATCCATGTTGATGCAGACACGCAATTTTTTAAATGGCGCCAGTTATGTAGGCTATAAAGGCCTTACGAATAGAAATCCGAGCGCCACCTCATCGCTCCACGTAATTAAGATAGAGATAAGATTAGACCTAAGAAACCATTGTAAGTTAGTTCCAATAAAGATTTCGTACGTAGCACACGCTTTTTAAAAACAGCTCCCCGCATCTCCCCAACGTATCTGGCGCAGTCTCGTGGATAGTCGTAAGGGTTGAGCTTGCACGAGTGCATATACCTCTGTACCGGTTCGGTCACCCTACTTCTAGAACCTACCGCGATCGGGAACGCCGTAGCCGTTTTTCACGTCACGTACGAGATCAAGAACTCGGCGCAGGAGCAGATGCAGCTGTACTGGGGGTAAGTCAACCTTGTTGTTACTCAGTATCCTGTGTTTTTCCTGTCCCTTAGCCCTTAAGGCCGTATAGTGTTTACTCACATAGGTCTCTAGCACATATAACTTTGTGCAACCCAAACTAGCACATACAACTTTGTGCGCCCCTCAGGCACATTAAACTTTGTGCGCCCCTCAGGCATATTAAATTCTGTGCACCCTTATAGGACCTGCTTAAAGCCACATTAAAATATTGGCTCAACAAGGCATGGACCTGAAGAATTTAGCGGCAGCGGCCGCAGCGGCTGAAACAGCAGCGATTCAGCAGCCGATAAATTATGAGTTATTAAATAAAATAATTCCAACTTATGATGGGAAAACAAAAACCCTCAATTTATATTTACGTAGTGTGGAGAGCATTTTAGCCACATACAGCTTAGAAGAAAACGACTCAGTGGTGGTATGTTTAATTAGAAATAAAATTATAGGTAAAGCTCAAGAGGCTATATCTTTAGAAGTTGATATCGAAAACTGGGCTAGCATTAAGCTCGCGTTAGTTAGTAGATTTGGGGAGCATCGGAATGAAGTACAACTCCTTCAGGAAATGATGCGCCTTAATAAAACTAGGAATGAAACATGTGAATCATTCGGGAGAAAAATAAGAGATATTCTTGACGCATTGTGTGGGGTAGGACCCGCGTTAAAGGATAGCAGATACTACCAGTCGATAGCAATCGATACTTTTATAGACAACTTAGATTATAATATTGGATTAGGAGTCAGGTTACACCATCCGAAAACTTTAGAATCGGCTATTGCAATTGCAAGGCAAGAAGAAAGTAGATGCAAGCGAGGAGAGGCTAAAACAACATTACCTGTTTCTAACTTTAAGCCACGGTTTCCCACAACGTCATCTAATGAGAAACCTACGAGTACTTATGCGAGTACTAAACCCTCGCCTAACTTAACGCAATTTAAGCCCAAGCCGTACTTTCAAAATAAAGTACATATGACAAACGTAGACTCAGAGGAAGCCTATGACCAGCAGGATGATGTAGAAAATCCCCAGGATTTTCCCGAGGTGGAACCGGAATCAGAAATAACATAGTCCATCATCTACCAGATTACGACTATATTATAGACAGGTTACCATTTATATACATTAAGGAACTAGGAGGTAAATTTCTCATAGATACAGGAGCGACCCAGTCTCTTATCGGTTCCCATATAACATCGGACTCCAGGTTCTCGAGTTACATCTGCAACGAACCATTTAAGATAACGACCGCCCACGGCGAGTCACACCATAACAAGGTGATTACGTTACCACTTCCTATGATACTAGGAACCGACATATCACATACCTTTTTAATATTTGACTTCGATACGGATTACAAAGGATTAATAGGGAGCGATTTATTAAAATTACTTGGATGTCGTATAGACTATAACAAAGAAAAGCTATACACAAATACCACTGAATTTGATTTGAAATTCGATAATTTAACTATTAAAAGAAGGTTAAACTCAAATAGTTTAATAAATTTTACTGACCATAAGCCCCTTAATTGGTTAATGTCTCTTAAAGACCCTAACTCAAAGCTAACGCGATGGCGTTTACGCTTAGATGAGTACGATTATCAGATAGTATATAAAAAGGGCAAATATAATACTAACGCCGACGCTTTATCGCGTATAAAAATTAATGCAATAGATACTATACAACCTAGTACCTCAAAAAATACTGAAAACTTAAGTTTAATAGAGGAAATAGACTCGTTAGCCGTGCAGCCACCACCAGCTGACTCTTTACCGCCTCTTAATAGCCCTTTACAGACTGATAACAGTTCGCATACACCTCTTCATGACGTAGACATTCGTAACTTACTCGACATGCCTACGACACCTGTTGACATCACCGCACCTGACGTCTCAGTAACCCCCGACGCAATGACACATGATGACGTCACGCCACCGGACTCCGCGCCCGAAGGCCAGATGCCCGTATGTCCAGACGCAATAGATAAACAGCTCAAGCAGTTTCATATTAGAAACTCCCCTGGCACTACATATAGAGTAGAAGATAAGTCAAAAGGAAATTTTGTTATAAAAAACGTGTATATACCTGTGAATAACACAGAACAGGAAATAATAAACTTTTTAAGAGAACACACCATTGCAGACAGAAAGTTCTATTGTTACTTTTATAACGAAGAACTATGCCCGTTATTTTGCAAAGTAATTAAGTCCGTTTTTGATAACAATCGCGGTCCTAAATTATATAGATGTTTAACTAGACTTACCTTAGTACATAATGTAGAGGACCAAAATAGGTTAATTAAGCTATATCATGAAGGTAAAAACTTACATAGAGGTATACAAGAAACTTATAAGAGTTTACGTAAAAACTATCATTGGCCTAATATACTAACCACTATACAAAGATACATAAACAAGTGCGAGATATGCTTAAAGGCTAAATATGAAAGAAATCCTCTGAAAACCCCTCTAGCTTTAACAGAAACGCCTACCAAACCTATGGAACATATGTTTATGGACTTATACTCATCTGATAGCACGACCTTTCTCACTATCATTGATAACTTTACGAAGTACGCGCAAGCTATCATGTTACAGGCTAACACGAGCATTCATATCGCAGACGCTCTGTTACAGTTGTTTGCTATTATTGGTGTACCTCATAAAATAACTACAGACTCAGACCATAAATTCGATAATGACATAATTAAGGAAATGTGTGCTATGCATAAGGTAAACATACATTTTACGACGCCTTACAATCCAAATTCAAATTCCCCTATAGAAAGATTTCATTCCACATTAAGAGAACTCATTAGACTTCAGAAAATAACAGATAAAAGTGATATTAGTGTACTAATGCGGAATGCCATAATCGCCTATAATAACTCAATACATTCAGCTACCGGGTTTACGCCTTTTGAATTATTATACGGTCATACAAATAGCCGTAACCCTTTAGAGTTATTTTATACACAGGAGTTCTATCAGGATTATGTACAAAAACACAAAATCCAGATGGAAACAGCTCAGAAACTAGTAGCTACTAAGCTATCAATTGAGAAAGAGAAAGTCATAAATAAGGCTAATAAAAACAGTGAGGTTATCCCTTTTAAGGTGGGAGACCAAGTATTTAAACAAGTGGCAAAAACAGCTCGTAGCAAGAAGACTGAACCTCGCTACTTGGGCCCTTACAATATAATTAGGCTACATCCTAACAACGTGGTAGAAATTATTGGAAAACATGTGAATTCCAAGTCGATTAGAGTACATACTCGATTATTAAGACGACCCTCTCACGTTACAGAGTCATCACCTGGCTCTGTGTCGCCGGCGCCGCCCGCGCGCAGTCCGAGCCCGAGCCCGTAGTACAGCCGGTACACAACGAGGACGGCTTGTTAGTTATAAAGGAAGCTCAAATATTACATAGGATAGATACTTATAATCTTATATGTAGTTATAATACAACTTACTTATATAGCATATTTAAGGATTTTACTAGGTTATATTCTAAATTAGTATTGATAGAAAACTCACGTCATACTTATCAGGAACGATACGTACATAGAGAACAAATTAAGTATATGATACAAAGTATAGAAAATAAGTTCTTTTATATACTCCCGAGAAGCATCGTAAGGTTTAAGAGAGGCCTTATTAACGGTTTAGGTACAGTAATTAAGGCAATTAGCGGTAATTTGGATGAAAATGATGCTCAGCGTTTCGAGAACGAAATAGATAAGTTAAGAAAGAATACATATATACTTTCAGATAATCAGAAAAATAGTATAGTCTCATGAAAAACTACATAGATAGCTATAACGAAGCGTTGTTTAAAATACAAAATAATTTAGATATGTTAGCAGTAAACTTAGATAACATAAATAAAAACATATCATCACTGGCAACGCGTGTAGACATATTACATATCCACATTCAGTTAGAGAATGGCCTTCAACAGCTGTATGATAAGGTTACTATGCTCGAAACCGCGATTACATTTGCATCTATTGGTACCATGCACCCTGCTATCATTCAGCCCATGTACTTACTTACAGAGTTAATACAAATTGAAAAGGAGTATAAACTACCCTTAGCCGCTAGACGTGAAAACATGCATCTTTTAGAGAATAGTATTAGTGTTAAAGCCTATAGTACTTTAGAGTCACTTACCTTTGTCTTAGAGATACCTATTGTGAGTCTAAATACTTATGACCTTTTGCACCTGTACTCTATACCTAACAATAAAAATCTTACCCGTATTCCAAAATCACCCTTCCTTATACTGGGTAACGATGAGTATACTTACCCCCACGAGCCCTGCCGCTACATCACCGATGAGCTGCGCCTCTGCAATCACCTGCAACTGGATAAGATCGACAACACTCGAGACTGTATAGTGAAGACCATACGTCACGCATCCGGAGCCAGCTGCGAGCTAGCTAATGTTTTGCTGCCCGCCGTGAAAATCCAGCAGATCCATGAAAACACCTGGCTTGTCGTCATACGAAACCAGGAGATCCTGAAGACAACCTGCGGCATCAATGAAAAGTACCAACGGATCCAAGGGACATATCTACTTACCACCCCTCAGAGATGTAAATTCAACATCAATGGACGGATATTGCAGACTCACCATAGCACCATATCCCTGAAGGAAACCATCCCCTTACCACAGATAGAAATGCCAAGTGAAAATGTTACTCTCAGGAAAATTCAGCTCGAACACATAGAGCTCGATAAACTTCACACCCTGGCATCACAAGTGGAGTCTTCATGGAAGCCACCCCAAGACTTAGGCAACAATATAAGTACCACCCCTAGTTGGGCCTCCATCATCGCCCTGATAGTGATGACATCATGCATTGCATTCTATGTATATAAAACAAGAAGTGCATTCAAGTGCATTCGCAGGCCACAGCAGAGCACCAGGCAGTTGGAACTACAGGAAGTCCCGCGTCCCCAGTCGGAGTTGCGCACGTCACCAGCCCCGCTACAGCGCGCCCCGCACGCCGTGCAACCCTCGTGCGAACCAACCCCGACCGCACGCGCTCCTCTGGGAAGGGAGGAGTTATGTAGGCTATAAAGGCCTTACGAATAGAAATCCGAGCGCCACCTCATCGCTCCACGTAATTAAGATAGAGATAAGATTAGACCTAAGAAACCATTGTAAGTTAGTTCCAATAAAGATTTCGTACGTAGCACACGCTTTTTAAAAACAGCTCCCCGCATCGCCCCAACGTATCTCGCCACAAGGTAAAAACAGAAGACAGTCAAATGAAACTAACTGTATTCTACAGCCAAAGAGTTCTTTTTTCAAATGTTTCAATAAATTTTTAAATATTGTTTATGTAAGTGGCCAGTTCCGGAAACTTACAGTGCGCCCTATGTAAACATCAAATATTGCGATGGACGCTACGAGTTTCCGTGCTGTAAGTTAGTACTTATATATTTTTTTCAAACGATAAATTTTATTATATTTGAACTTAATTAAAGAAATTTTTAAACTCGAGGCAACGTGCTAAATATACTGGCAGCATTTCCGCGCTGTATAGCAATACTAATACGTTGATTTTCAATTTAACTCAACTCAACTCTCATACATACTCAATGAGACAAGTTGTGATATATTTATATAATATAATTGTGTGACACAGATTCAAGTCCTGTTCGGATTAATTTTTCACCTTATTACTTTTTAAAGTTTTGAAAGCTCGTATCTGCCTATCGGAACCGACTTGAACGTAGCTAATGTATCTAATTAATTAAACATTTAACCATCGACCTAACAAGCAAGAAGCCTACGTTAGCACATTCGCTGAACACATACATATTTCCACCATAAATATGCCAGCCCCATTCAAACTCTAATACATAACCGACCTTGCTGATAGAGCGGCCGTATTCATAGTCACATTCGGAGGCGCAATTCCTTTTCCCAGAATCCGGTCATTCGCATTACCATAACTAAGGGTGCGATACAAAAATTCAACCCCACTCAACTCTTTGGGGTGCGTCTAAATGTTGGGCGGAAGCGGCTGTGACTGAACGTTCTAAGGGCCGCGCTACACTGGATTGGCATGGGATGTCATTGGAAGTGACGCCTCAATTCAAAACAAGCTAATATAACCTTTATGTCTAGTCATCTTATACCACTAGACATAAAGGTTATATTAAATGCTAAGATCTTCAAACGGCACGAAGAATATTTTTGAGTTCGTAGAATAATCTAACTCATATATTGTCGCTTAACCCAACTTATAATGTCAGATCCCCGATATATGCCCCACGCAAGTAAACTTAATTTTTTAATCAAAATCATGATTATCTTCAAAATATTGACAGCACGCGCCATCATAAAATCCGTAAATGTCGGATACTAATTAGTTGTACGTACATAGTATTTCTCACGAGAAAATACAATGACAAAAGAATTTTCAGCTAGTCGAAACTGGGACGCTTCGCTCGCTTCGCTCGCTCGGTCAATTAAAAATGCGAAAGTGAGTTTGTTTGTTTGTTTGTAGCTACTGAACCGATCATCATGAAATTTTGCATACAAGTTGTCTGGCATACGGAGAAGGACATAGGCTTCCTTTTATCCCGGGGAAAAAGTACTATTTTGGATCGACATTGACGTTGAAAGCTAGTACCCTCTAAATCGCTTTAGTTCATAACTTATACCGACCATGCGTAGCTTTCCTGACCTCGAGCAGATCGAATGTAAGATTTATAGAGGTCGCTATCGGCTCTTCACACAAAGGATGGAGTAAGCTTAGAATGCGCGCCTTTGACGTACTGTCGCTAACATGTTTGGCAGACTAGCTTTTTCACACAGCGGCTCCTAAAATATAGATAAGGCTAAATAAATAGACATATTATACTTAGCCCTCAAGGTCACCCATACATTACTATCACGTCTTTTTCCTTTGCAGTGTAGACAGAGCCCAGGTATATAACACCTTATGGCCACATTAAGCATAGATATTGATGGGCATTAGGTGGAAAATAGAATCTTATGGATGGGTTGCTCGCGGTATCGCCTAATAGCTAGCTCTGTAGCGCAGTGGTTAACACGCCAGCCTGTGACACGGGGTGCTCGGGTTCGATCCCCGGTCAGGTCAAGATGGAAAATGATCTTTTTCAGATTGGCCTGGGTCTTGGATGTTTTTCTATATATGTATTTCTTATAAAATGTCTCGAACTTACTTTGGGGCTAGTTTAATCTGTGAGATTTGTCCGTATATATTTATTTATTATTATTTATTAATGACAGAATTCCTCAGAATTTCGCCCATTCTCTTGATCGATTTTTACGATTTGCGCGGGAAGAGAAGCAGCTGGCACATTCTATATTTTTCTTTTATCCTAGACCACCATGGAAGAGACCCTCTGGTCATAGGATAAGCCATCCTCAAGGTCATAGAATAAGTAAAGTATGATCATATTTTACTTTGATATGTACCGTTTAATATCCCATCATTTTTATCTTGTTTCAGTATCTATAGATACTGCAAATGTGAGTATGTACGTTAAATTATGCTTATAGTATTAAATAAACAAGGAAGCTATTTTGAATTTGTACATTGCACTGTACACAATGTTCTTTTTTACTAAAAAATGGACTGACATCAACTATTGGTATGTAGTCCCAACTCCTATCGCGTACTATTTGTTTCATACTCATCACACAGATGGCGCCATAGATTTATCCAGAACTATATATCCACAATATTACGAGAAAATAAAATCAGCATTCACGAAAATAAATATCTTATTTAAAAAAAATATATTTTTCAGTTTTACTTGTTTTTACCAAGTTTAAGATGTGATGTGTGGAAAAGACTAAGACTATTGCACTGCGGAATCCTCGTCGCCTATCATTATGGCAGTTACTTACTGCCACGGTCTGCCAGAATGCTTGCCAGGCATCTTGCATGTGCTTATAAGTTGGGCCAATATTTTTGTATGAGGTTGGCAGTCTATACAAAGAAGTCAAAGATATATAATTTTTTAGTAAGCTGTTCTGCCCCTGTCCTTGGCAAAAGTCTCTCCCATTTCTTTCCATTTATCTCGATCCTGAGCCATATCTTACCAGCCATGGTAAAAGGCGTCGAGGTCATCGCGCCATCTTTTTTAGCCTGCCCCTTCAACGACGACCATCCTCAGGTATCCAAGCTGTCACACTCATCATCATCAGGTCTTTTTAGTCACTACTGCAGGAGTTTGCCTCTGTACTACCGGAGCCATACTTGGCTAGAGTAGATAGAGGACTTGGCCTACACTCTTCTCGCTGACCAGACGGGCTGGAGAGGTTTCATTGATGTTTACCAGCTTTGTTAAACTTGTATTTCTTAAGTCACCTGTTACGACATGGGAAGACTTGGAGTGGTCCTATTCTACTCTGCCTGAAACCACACGGCTAATATCTTTGACTTCGCCTGCCCCGTAATGAAAAGAGATGTGATTATTATATATGAATATCATTACACATTCCACTCATGCATAGTTTGCCTCGAAACGCTCAAAGCCAAAATGAAGTGAAATTTTGTGTCGCGCTAAACTTGCTTCATTTAAGGTCCTTTCGTGCATAATATTGCTATTATTAATGTAAAGAGGTCTTAATATACTCGGAATTTGCGTATAAAGGATATTGGCGAAGCTCCAAGGGTTTTAATTAATCATTCAGTGCGAAGTATAGAATTTGAAAGGACATTGTTTTATGATTTTGATAGATCAAATTTCATCATCAGGTCTATAGACTTTCAATAACAATATTTGTGACGTGATAACGTTTTATAAATTGATGAACGCCGGCTGCACACACGAATAAGTGACACGTTCCGAGTGCTAGTGAGAGCGCGGAATAAACGATAGAGAGCCATGATCGGTCTAAGCGTTCGGCTTGTGACGCATCTATGTTTCTTCCACCGATAATCACGTAAAATTATCGTGCGTAAACTAACTTTACAGACAACCGAGCCTAACTTTTTAATTAGAAGAAGAAGAGTAACACACAAATTTTCATTCATAATATTAGTAGCATTCATCGTCATCATCATCATTTCGAATAGGTGTCATGGTCAATCGACCATACACAACCCTGGTGTCAGAGTTCTTCGGAACCGCCTCTCGGCCTCTAACGTGGTTCCTTTAACGACTACCAGATGGCAGCCGGGACCACCGGCTTAACGTGCCTTCTGAAGCACGGAATCATCTTTATTATCAGATAATCAGGTGATTCAAGCCTGAATGTCCTAACCAAACTGGAAACAACTAAACAAAGTATGCTTCCGGTGGGAATTGAACCTACGACCCCCGGTTAACAGGCAAACGCCTTAACCACTGGACCACGGAGGTTGTTATGTTGGTTGTAGCATTAAACTAATAACATAATATCTAACGTCACATGAGCAACATCTGGTCTCCAGCCATGTGCAACTAATTCACCAGACATGATATCTCCGCACTCAAACGGAAAGCAAATATGTTTAGCAGTATGCATTAGAGGCCATTTCAGTTCGCATGCGCTTAACGATTTGCAAAAAGGTATATTAGCTTAAGAGATTAAATTTTTGAGCTTTCTCGTTCGTAAATGTTTGAGTATCTTTATGAAAATGCATCAGACTAAGAGCAAAGGGTTTAACTCATCTGAGCAAACATTTGGTTAGTCTTATTAACTCATCCATTACCACCAGTCGTATAGTAGTTATTTTACCATGACCACCAGTAGACAACCTCCGTGGTTCCGTGGTTCAGTGGTTAAGGCGTTTGCCTGTAGACCCGGTGGTTCGATTCCCATGGGAAGCATACTTTGTTTAGTTGTTTCCAGTTTGGTAAGGACATTGCAGGCTTTAATCTCCTGATTGTCTGATAATAAAGATGATTCCGTGCTTCGGAAGGCACGTTAAGAGCCCGCCATATGCCAGGCGGCGTGGCGATACAAACGCGGATGGTCTAAACGCGTTGGCTACTTTGGATATTTTCGTTTTTTAGGAATATTCAAGGGTTATTCGAAAAGAAAAACATATGATGGCTGCCTTATCTGTAATGCAATAATAATCAAAAGTTTCAAGGTTAATTTTAATGTATTTGGTGAATAATGCTATATACCGAGTAAATTAGACGTGATTTGGAGGCAACTTTGCAATTTTTTTCTATCGAGAAAATGTAACGCAATCGTGTTTTTGAGTCAGATAGTTACCAGAGTTAGTCCTGAACTTTGCTGCATTTTTATTTCAACTTGAGTATTTATTTATTATTGATATAACAGTCAATCATGCAAAGCAGTGTGAGGTAGTACGGGCCCTTAACTTGTTGGTTCCGGCTGCCATCTGGTAGTCGTTAAAAGAACCACGTCAGAGGCTGAGAGGCGGTTTCGAAAAACTCTGACACCAGGGTGTGCAAGGTCAATTGACCGTGACACTTACACCAAATGATGATGATGATGACCAGTCGTACAGTCAGCCAAGGAGATACCTGACCCTGCTATCTACCTATATCTTGAACTTTCTTCTTAACTAAAAATAATATTAACATGAAAATATATATTTAGAAAGATTTTAATTGAGACTTCCTGAATGTACATTTTCATGTTAATATTACTTTTAGTTAAAGAGAAAATTCAAGATATAGGTAGATGGCGGGGTCAGGTATCTCCTTGGCTGACTGTACAATGTTTGTGTCCATGGAATATATACCTCTTACCTCTCCAACTTGGTTTATTTATAAGGCGTCACCACCACAAGTAAGTCAAACGCGAGGTGCGCTTATTCAAACTCGTATCATGAAATCGCCGCAATGAATTTGAACTGAGATAGATTCAAAGAATTACTAAAAAAATTTGATGGTACGACAAGAATATCGCTGCAATATACTGACCCGTAGAGGTGACGCCTTTATCATCATCATCGACAGCCTTCTATATCCCATTGCTGGGTTCCAATCCATCCATCTCGGTCTTGTGCCTTACAAATCCAGTTTCAACCCGCGATTTTTCTAATATCGTCGACCCACCTTGCTTTCGGACGACCTTAGTTTGTATTAATGGACGAAGTTTAGATTCATTACCTGAAACAGATGAAAATAATATTTCCTATAAACATATTTAGAATATATATAACATATTAAGAATACATTTATTTTTAGTAAGATTTAATTCAGTAAGAAAGATTTGAACTTTTACAATATATTTTTTGCGATTGTAACACATTTAAATCAGATCGCTTAATAAGGTTTTATTGCGTTTATTCTTCGATCGAGGGTTTATTAATATATTAAATGCGATAAAACAGTATTAAATGTTTTAATTTCAATGTATAATACAATTCATAGAAGTATGTAGTCTCATAAGGCAGCAGCGTCAAAAGTCAGGAGTGCTATTTTCAAACCGACGAGTTTACTAAATGACAAATTGTTATATGGTAACTTCTACGTCTCTATCGAATCGCCCGTTCACACCTAACACTTAACTAATCACGTCCCCCTTTTCTCTGTCTCTCACCCCCGCGAAATGACACACTAGATTCCCAAATAAAAATGGCAAAATGTGACATCTATTCAGAAAGATGCCATTATTTTTTTAAATCTATGAATACAATAACTCAAATAAATTTTAAAGTTTATTGATTAGTCAATGCCAGAAAGTATTACATTTATTATGATGGACAACTTAATTCCCTTTTATTTATTTTCTTACTTCAAATAAAATTAATTTCTCCTCCACGCCTCTTCAAGGTTGATCCCTTTAATAAAATTCGTCTGAGTAAATATCCAATTTTATTATTTCACTTCTAAAAAGTTTCTATTTTTTGTGAAGTAGTAAATATTATATAGGCTAGGCTGTTTCTAATATTTAATGAAATAATTTCAACACTTTATTTTTAAAAAGGCTGTGTTTAATTTATTATTTATATACATAGCGTAAAGCTTGATCATGATGATTACTAAAAAAAAATATAGGAAAAGCTGTTCATTATGACGGCCTGAGTAACTCCTTCAAGGTAATATCGAGGGTAAATTTACACGCTGTATATGTATTTGTTATATTAGCCGTGTGGTTTCCGGCAGAGTAGAATAGGACCACTCCAAGTCTTCCTGTGGATGTCGTAAGAGGCGACTTAGGAAATACAAGCAAAACAAAGGTCTCTCTCTCTCAATACAAGCTAAACATTAATGATACCTCTCCAACCCGTCTGGCCAGCGAGGACAGTGCCTACACTGTCCTCGCTGGCCAGACGGGTTGGTGAGGACTTGCCCTAGCAAGTCCTTTGTCAGCTCTGGCCAAGTATGGCTTCGGTAGTACAGAGAGGGTTATGCTCCTGCAGTGGAGACTAAAAAGACCTAATGATAATTATATTTATTTGTTATAAAACATAGTATCGTTGAGTTAGTACTACCCAGGGATTTTTTAATCACGTCATAAAGTAAACAAAATTTAATTATTATATTCAGTTATATCGACACCACAAAGCTATGCCGAAGTGAATTAGATTTTTAGAAAGAGTCTGGTACACAAAGTTACCTCTTTATAATTTGGCTCTTTTAAAAAAGTTAACTCTTTGAAACCTATTTATTTTCCTAGCGTATTTTAAAGCTTCAGGCGTAATTCAGCTGGATTTCTGTTTTCCATTAGTCCACGTGTATCAGGATTAAAAATAATGGATTACTGTCACGTTTTCAATTCCACTCCCATTTGAATTCGGCTTTTTAATGCCCCATTAGGAGCCCGCAGTGGCCTGTGTCCCATAGGAGTTCATTGTTTTATTAGGGAAGTGGCTATTTTATTTTTTGATGAGATGGGTGCATATTAATTTAACCGTTTTTGTTTTAAAATTCTTATTGTGTGTAAACAATAAACTTGACTAAAGAGTATTTTATGTAATTAAATTGTCTTACTTCCCCTATACGTCTATAAAGTAAATTTCAATGTTTTACTGGAAGTATGTATTTTGCTCCTACTCCTACTATGTTATCATGTTGTATGATAATTATATTTCCTTGAGATTTATAAAGAAATCTCTTCCAGGGAGAAAAGAAACAACGTAGAATAAGCCAGCTGTTTCTCTTCCCGCACAGACTGTACAAGCCGGTCAAGAGAATGGGTAAAATTCTAAAAAATCACGACAATAGGCAATGCTGCTAGCAACCCATCACTACATTGATTCCGTTTTCCACCTTTATGCCCACCAACACGCTAAATGCGGTCTTAGGCTCTAGTTAGGGATAAATACGTGATAATATGTATGTTATAAAGAAGACAACGAAATAAAAGATTACCAAATTAAGTAGCTCATTGACGTTTTAGTCTTGGCGTCTGATAATAATTAGTTAGGAAATATTTAGTTACTTTTTCCTTTACATTTTTAAGCTCTACCAAAATCTTAACTTTTTTTTCCGAGAGTCACAAAATGTGAAAATTTTACTGTTAATTAATTGTCATAGTTATTTTTAATTTTATTATTATGGACAGCACATATTAGATTTCCTTATGATGATTTTCTTCACCTGAAGCAAATATTCGATATCTACTACGACTTTTATATAATAATGACCACAAGTGGATCAGATTCGACTACAAACCATGAAAATAGGCCGATCGAGCATAAAATCCACTCGTCTCTGAATCAAAATAATTGATTAAAAGTTATATATTCTTTGTATTTACTTTCTTAACGCTTTATAGGACACTAAACGAGACTTAATAGAAGTTCTATTGTTATAACGGCTATAGCCGTACACTGTCCTGTAGAGTGTTTAATAAAAATCATAAAAAATACTGTACTCTTTATTTGCAAAACAAACACATATAAAACCCATTAGCTGTTCCAAAATCCAGCAAATGGTAAAGAAATAGAACTATTAAGTCGACGCATTCGCGACTGGATTGTAAATGTTCGGCCCAATACTCCACTCCAACGGTTTTTGCTATCATTAAGACTTTGTACAGTCAAGCACAAAATGAGAAGGCAATGTTTGGACTCTTAAAGACAAAGATTTCTTATGTATTCGCGATTGTTAAAAAACTTCTTAATTTTAATAAAGAGGATGATTGGCAGTTACCACCAGCTTGGGATCCTGTCATCAATGTAATAAAATCTCAAGCTCTTCACAAGGCTGCAAGACCTTCAGACACCGTGAGTCAATACTGCGTAAATCCAGAACGTTAGCAATAAATATTGTAGGCGTTAGTTCTTATAACACAAAAGACAATTAATGTCAACTTAGTCTACCTGCGACCATGAAATCTGTAAAGTTTTCGAAACGTTAGGTGTAAAAATAATGTAATAAACGCGATAAAATCGTATTAAGTAATTTAATTTAAATCTTAAAGATAAAGTTTTTGTTTTTATTGTTTTATTTGTAAGGCAATCTTGTAAGCCTATATAGAAAAAAAAAATCGTAGGCAAAGAATACCTCGTTTCTTTCCTTGCTAAATTGAGCTCTATGAAATAGCCCAGTGAAACACGCTACAAAATTAATGGCCAGCTTGTCATTTTGACGTACAACTAACCAAACCGTGTTAAGCTTAACAAAATTTATCCTTAGCCTTATCAATGTAGTAGTTGATTAATTTTACTACCAAATAAGAATTATTCTAAAATTCTTACTGTTTGTCTCGAATATTAAATGTTTTAAACAACTTAATTGAAACTTCCCTTTCATTTTGGCCGGCAGTAACTACCTGACTTCAATAAAGAGTGTAACAAATTAAAACAAATTGACGAAGGAAAGCGGTTTTCAAGAGTTGGAGCAAAAACACATTTTTTCTATGTATTGTACAAACAGGTTAACCCGTCGGGGACGCACTGCCCAATCGGGCCTCTTCGGCCTTGACAGGTACGTATGTATTCTGATCTATTAAGTACTTATTTTGTTTCAGAGCTTAGTGAAAATGACGACGGTCGTTAAGAGAAGAACTAATAAAACCCCTGCTCATCAAAATTAGGCAAGCTGCCCAAAATTGGTAAAAGTATGTTCCGCGATAACTTCAGAAACACTATTCAATTTAAATATTACTAGGTAATATAAGTATAATTTCAAGTTTGTTGAGCACCAAAATCAGTTCATTAGTTTACGAAAATATACGAGTAATCCAAGTTCGCGGCTAACTACTAAAAACTTATTCTTTTTTTTATGAACAAGATAAGATTTATTTGCATTAAATAATGTACAGTAAGAAGTTCCATATAGAAGTGTAGCTTAACCTACTTAGCCATTCTTTACAGCGTGCAAATTTTTAATCAAACAATCTTTGGCAGTCCAGGTTCGCGGCTAATTCTTGTAACTAATTATTTATTTATTTATTTTATTTATTTCAGAAAGGATGACCAACAGCAAATACAATTATGTTTGAACTAGCAAAAAATCAGTAAACGTTTTATTAACAAGCAATCAGTGAACATATCTAAATCTGCAATACACTAGTTACCATCAGTACAGCATTGCTGTCGTTAAATAAATACATTGCATACGAGTGTACACTTTTGTTCCCGACTGTACCAACACAGCTAAATTGTGAAGTCTGCCATTGATCCGAAACCGGCAGAAAACGGAACATTATTTAGCTGGATAAGACGATAAGCTTACAAATGGATTACACCTTGCAGATATAAAATGCTTATTTATCCTTGACCAAATACCTAGCCTATACATACATTACATATTATCACGATTTTTTCTCTTAAGAGGTAGACATAACCTAAAGGAATAAAATATGGTGAAAAAATTTCAAGCGGGCAGGATTTGAACCTGCGACCTTAAGTCTATGTACGACTTACGCTCTTCCAACTGAGCCACCGCCTGTTCTAACCTCGGCGCCGAAATTCTCCACCATATCCCATTCCCCTTTACGTATTAAGGCTTACGTCACCTACACAACTACCCGACTTTTACAAGTGAGGTATTTGATTTAACTCATTTTACAATGAATTTGAAACTTAACTAATATGTAGGAAGCCATGCAATATTTTTAAGTATTTATACATATTTTGCATTCACAATGCTATTTTGATATACTTTTATTAAATTAAGAAATAAAATATGGTGAAAAAATTTCAAGCGGGCAGGATTTGAACCTGCGACCTTAAGTCTATGTACGACTTACGTTCTTCCAACTGAGCCACCGCCTGTTCTAACCTCGGCGCCGAAATTCTCCACCATATCCCATTCCCCTTTACGTACTAAGGCTTACGTCATCTACACAACTACCCAACTTTTATGGTGGAGAATTTCGGTCCAGAGTTTTGTTACGCGTGTTAGCAATCATTATCAATCATCTCATGGTTAGGGGTGTCTTGCTCAATTGCCTGTGCAGTGGTTTTTTTTTTTACTAAGTATTGAAGTAGGCATTTGTCTCCCATTTCACCTGATGGTAAGTAAGTGGTTACAGGTATGGCATCGGGTACGCGAGCCTCCCGAGCTGCTATTTCCTTTACCCCCATTTATCCGAGTGAGTACTGCGTAGTATCCTAATAACTTCATTCTCTTCCCAAATCCAACGAATTCCTATCCTTCCCCAGCTTTAAAATGCTTACCATGGGCAGCAGCGTCGGAAGCACAAAAAGAAATTGCGCTCGCCAACTCGCCTGCCAAGCGTGGTGAGTATGGCAATATCCTCCCATGGAACGAAGTTAGATAGGATAACTAACGAAGAAGTTTTAAATAGAGTAGGAGAAAAAAAGGTCTATTTTAACTGCGATAGAAAATCGAAGAGGTAATATGATAGGACACTTGTTGCGACACGATCAGTTTATGAAAACTATTATAGAAGGCAAAATAGAGGGAAGGAGAGGGAGAGGAAAGCCCAGGCACAGCTATTTTAAACAGATAAAGGAAAAAGTGGAAAGGGTTTCGTACCAGGATGTGAAAAGCCTGGCAGAGAATAGACCAAGATGGAGGGAGCTCCACCGACAAGGGCGTTGCTCTTAAATTTTGATGATGATGGAACGAAGTATCTTTTGGAGAGGCCTTTGTTCAGTAGTGGACTTTCTGCTGTAATACTAATAAAAAATGTAAAATCAATCATCTGACCAGCTCCATTGAACCATACTTTGAATTGTCATTAATCAAAATATGGTTCATGGCATCAGTCGAAGTAGAGGCTCGTCCGGGGAAGTACCACACTCTCACAGAAAATCGACGTCTGAGTAGAAGCTTTATCGCTTCTATGCTTCGTTCGGTGAGTGAGAGAGCCGGAGGCCAATCCTTCCCCCTCCCCTTCCCATTTCCTTCCCCCAACTCCTTGAAAGGCCGACAACACACCTGTCACACCCTGGTGTTGCAGTTGTCCATGATCAGCAATAATTATTTACCATCAGGTGACCCGCTTGCTCGTTTGCCGTTCTATAACATATAAAAAAAGAATCGCAGGATAGCTCCATTTTCGCAGTCGGTTAAACAGATATTCTGGTATATTAAGTAAATAAATAATAAAATAAATAAATATAAACGGACAAATCACACAGATTGAGCTAGCCCCAAAGTAAGTTCGAGACTTGTGTTATGGGATACTAACTCAACGATACTATATTTTATAACAAACACATATATAGATACACATCCAAGACCCAGGCCAATCTGAAAAAGATCATTTTCCATCTTAACCTGGCCGGGGATCGAACCCGGTCACTCCGTGTCGCAGGCTGGCGTGTTGACCGCTGCGCCACGGAGCTAGTCTCTTAAGTACTTATTTTCTTTCCGAACTTGAGTGAAAATTATCGACGGTCGTTAAGAGAAGTAATAAAACCTCTACTCATCAAAATTAGGCGAGGATCCCCCACCGTCGGAACATCAGAAAATGTTTCCTTTCATTTATTATTTTCGTTTGTCTTTAGCCAACAGAGTTTCCTTCGGAAAGTCATTTCCATTGGCTACGAATACCAAGCGAAGCAATAAAGTTGTTTTTCCAAAACTCTGAGAACAATTCGAGCGTTTTCTTATTCTTTGGTTTGTCTACAAAGAGGTTGGTAAACTAAACTTGATTTCTAAAAATATGTTTAGAGAACAGTAGGTACATACGTATGTATGTACCTACTTTTCTCTAAACATATTTTCTACTACATACTACTACTAGTCTCCACGGCAGCAGCTTGAACCTCTCTGTATTACCGGAGCCATATTTGGCCAGAGCAGACAAGAGAATTTGGCATACACTGTCCTCGCTGGCCAGACGGGTTGAAGAGGTCTCATTGATGTTTATGAGCTTTGTTTAGCTTGTTTTTCCTAAGTCGCTCTTATGACCTCCATGGAAGTGGTCCTATTCTACTCTGCGGGAAGCCACTTGTCGTCATCCCTAGGATGGCGACAAGACGGTTTTCGCGCGTCGTTTATAACCGTGATTCCATAATGAATTGATTTTATTTATAGAATGAATTTATCTCGCGTAAGTTATAATATTATAATTAATATTATTTTAATAATAATAGTAACGAAGTCAGAGGGGCAGACCACGGACAAGATGGCGGGATGACTTAGACCGGTTTCGGAGTTGTTGGCAGCAGGCTGCACTCGATAGGGATGAATGGAAACCTGAAATAGCTATTATATATCATCTCTTTGTACAAACTTAAAAAGTACCTACTTGTTTGTTTAGTGTACACTGCTCCACAGTCAATTGTTTTTTAAAAAAATCTCGTGAATTGTTGTATGGCTGGAAGAAATCACCAGAAACCTGACGTACAAGTGCCAGGCCTTTGCCCACTGATGGGCAAAGGCCTCGCCTCCCTTTCTCCATGTCACAAATCAGGCTAGTTAAAAAAGTTTTAATATTATTATAAGCTACTTGTCTTCAAAATACGCTTGTCAGATTTAGAATATGCAGGGATAATACATTTTTATGAATACCTGAGAAGATCTGAATGATAAACATTTCTTTTTAATATTTACTCCAGCACCGGCAGCGTTTTTCAGCGAAATGTCTCGGAAGGGGATCTTGATTAGACCGTGATTTTCTTTGTGGAATATTTCTTTGGTAAACTTTTCCTTCCAACGTTGCTTAACTCAGATTATTATCGTGAGGTTTCTTTTGGAGAGTTCGAGATATAGAAATAATGATTTTAAGCGGTGAAGCCTTCTCATTGACTATTTTTGGATTATCGTAACCGACTTTCGTCTAAATCGGAGATTATTGTTGATGAGTTTGTCATATTAAATCGTTTCCTGCATAAAAAAATATTTTAATGTCAAAGTTAGACCGATTTGTGGCGTCACTACGCTTTATAATAGTATATATGTATGTACATACTATTACTTACATATATACGTACATACATATTTATGATAATTATAAAAACCTGCCAAGTGCGAGCCGAACTCGCGCACGAAGGGTCCCGTACCATTATCCTTATCCTTATCCTCCTTACTAATATTATAAATGCGAAAGTGAGTTTGTTTGTTTGTTACGCTTTCACGCCGTAACTACTGAACCGATCATCATAAAATTTTGCATACAAGTTCTCTGGAGTGCAGAGAAGGACATAGGCTCCCGAGGGATGGACATTGACGCGGGCGGAGCCGCGGGCGAAAGCTAGTCTATAATAAATTTAAAATTATCAAAAACAGAAATATTTTTAATGTAACTAAAAATGTATGCTTTTCGCAATTTTTCCTTTATTTTTTCTAAAGGACTTTGCATCGTAACAAATTTCAAGATTTTGAGTTCACGGTAGGTTTTATTTCCCTTGCGAATGTTGAAAATTTGCGGCGTAAACGGCGGTATCTTTTGATACGTTGGCTTTAAAAAAAATCATAGCTTCAAGGGACAGTAGTGAGTATTTGATATGAATTTCTTGCTCTACGATGTACACTAAACTAATGAAATACGTATTCAAATTAGGTTCCATTCGACAATAACAAAAACAGTAATGCTCTCACCAAAAAAGCCGCATAATGATGCATACAATACGCACTATCATGTATTTTTCCTTTGCGAAGTAAGCTTGGGTAAATTAAACCTCTAAGTCACGTTTCGCAAGTTGGTGGCCGTGGAAAATGCCATCTGAATAGTGACCGCTGCTAGTCCTCAGTACAAATCCATTCAAGAGTGTATAGGAGACTTCAATGCTGTCCCGGTCCAATATAAAGTGGGATGAGGAGTGGAAGAAGGGGAAGTTTATCCAGTTATTTTTTGGGGATATTTTTTTTATGGACGGCAAACGTGCAAGCGGGTCACCTGATGGTAATTGATCGCCGCCGCCTATGGATAACTGCAACACCAGTGTATGACGGTTGCGCCTGGGACTTTCAAGGAGGAGGGGGAAGGAAATGAGGAGGGGAGGGGGAAGGAGCCCATCCTTCCCCCTCCCCTCCTCATTTCCTTCAGCTCTCTCGCTCACCGAACGAAGCATAGAACCGGTAAAGTTTATAATCAGACATCGATTTTCTGTATGCGCTCCACAAACCTTTCTTTTTCTTTTGAACGTTCAACATCGTCTGTTTTTGTGGACGTGTAAGAGGCAAAAAGAGATATTCCAAAGACTTTTCTTATGTAGGTACAGATCTACGAATAAGGTCCATTATCATATCCATTGATACACCATCTTATGCAACACCTTTCAATCAACGATATGAGGTGGGCAGTTCAAAGAGCTAAATATTAATAATACAGACACCAAAATACAAAATGAGAGTTGTAACCGTAGAAATAATTAAGACAGGTACTCCATAACCAGTCTGTCGGATAAACCCCTTCCTTTGCACATGTTTTTATGTTGTACACGGGTGTGCACCCACCTGTCGGCGACTAATTGGATTCTTTACATGAAAATGCTGTCCCTTTAGGCTAAACCACCATATTCTGACCTCCCGACCCCCTCCATCTCCTAACAAAATAAACCACAAAGCGGTAACTCAATAGATTTGAAGTGTCAACTTATATTGGTATTGCTGGTTGACCCTTCCGCTTGCCTTGATTAACGCTCCCTAGCTTCCGTGAGACCTTTTCATAATTAATGTGATTTCGTATGTTATACGATGTCGGATAAATGTTATAATTATCCGTGTGTGATTATAGAACACTTTGGATGTTGTTTGATGTTTAATGAATATGGTTGTTCAAATTAATCCCAACTTTTACCTTCATGTTTGTAAAACTTTGAAGTCTCTATTTTGCTTGTGAATTTTGCTTCAAAATTGTTTTCCTAACATACAAACATGTTACCACGTGATGTTTTCGCGATTGTTATTCTTATACGATTTGTAAAAAAATATCGTAACACATAAAATGCTTTGTCCTGTGTCCTGAATGACTGACGGATCAACTCATAGTCTAAACCGCTGATCTTAGAGATCTAAAACTTGGAGGGTATGTTCTTTGTATACCGTAGGCATCCGATATGAAAGAATTTTCTGAAAATCCTCCCTGGAAAATTTAAAGCAAAGTTTGTATGGGACAACGTGGTTTCTTTGTCCAATCTTCGAATTCTACGCGGACGGTGAAAGATAGTAATGTAATGCGATATAACTTTATTAATTGATTTAATAAAAATATGTTTATAAATCCAAGGATGAAACATAGCGTAAGACCATATGATCCATGGTAAGCGTCTTGGTATAGGTAGATAACGAAATCAACAGTAATTTTCTCCTAAACACTTTTAAAAAAACATTTATGACCAGCTTTTTTTTGTATGCTTACTAGTTATCCAACAGATTTTTCTGAACTGAACTGGTTAATTGAACTGATTACTGGGAGTGACCGTATCGACTAAGTGACTATTGTCTTTTTCTATCCCTTGATTAACGAACATAAGTGATACTTCACCTGCTTAAACAAGATGAAAGCATAGATTTAGATGCAAGACTATCATAATCAAAATCCATGCTCAAACATCTGCAATCTTGTTCCTCATAAAAACAGACAAGAAACTCATTTGGAGGCTCCTACAAGCAATTAGTCTGCTACAGACACTAGCAACAAAGGCCCGACCTCTGATTATCTAAATTCTGTGCTTTGTAGAGAATAATGTTGACGCGGTTATTCTTGCTGCCACTACTGCTTTGCCTCTATGTCTAATTCTGGTTGACTACAATAGATTAAGACGCAAGATCCTTATCATCATCAAAATCTATGATCAAATACTTGGAGGAAATTAACGTTAACCGCCTCACATTTATATAAGTGAAAATAAGAACTTTCGAGAAATGTAAGATATCATCTGTAAGTTATGTCTATACAAAAAAAAATTCGCTATTACCTATTATATATTTTTAGGAGTTATTCCGGTGGGATCCCCAAAATCTGATATCTTAGTGAATTTATTATAATAGCTAACCGTAGATGAGCAAACTGGAAATAAAAGAAACAGTTTTACAAAGAAGGATTGACAAAATGGATACAGCATGAACTCAACCCTGAGAGATTGGGGTCAACACTCGAAGACGTAGTAATTGTTTGTTATCTACCGCCTTTGTTTGCTGAGCTCACGAGGCACGAAAACACTCGGAACTGAGCCTCCATTTCCTGACGTCGAATAGAAGAAGGCCCTTTAAAAACTCTTAAGGAGATACCTGAATTCTTCGAGGTCGAGTGTTGCCACCATTTAAATAAAAACGGAGATTATAGCGGGCAACACAATCGTTATACCGCCAGCTTCCTTTATCCGCAAATGGGATCCGTCTCCACGCGAAACGTTGGCGCCTATAACGCGCGCGTTACAGACTTCTCCTACTGCTACTCCCTCTGTGAGGCGTTTGCCTGTAGACTCGGGGGTCATGGGTTCGATTCCCACGGGAAGCATACTTTGTTTAGTTGTTTCCAGTTTGGTGCAATGTCCTAACATTGCATGCTTGAATCACCTGATTGTCTGATAATAAAGATGATGCCGTGCTCCGGAAGGCACGTTAAGCCGTTGGTCCCGCCTGCCATCTGGTAGTCGTTAAAGGAACCACGTCAGAGGCCGAGAGGCGGTTCCGAAGGACTCTGACACCAGGGTGTGCATGGTCAATGACCGTGTCACCTTCTCGAAATGATGATGACAGACTTGCATAATAGACTACTACTGTGCAAGTCTGTTATTTCTGTAGTTTATGTTTATGAAAAATAAATGGCGAACACACGCGCGGGGCCAGCATTTAATTTTGCCCCCGAAATCGTTGTAAACGTACTATTTGTTGTTATTTTAAATGTAGTTCACTGTGACTCGCATAGTTTTTGGAAAGAGTTTTACTTGAGTACAAATTCTGTGCTTAATATAAAAATAATAAACACTAATAATAATAAAACCTAGTCATAAACATAAATACCTACAAATATAGTCCCTGCAAACTGTTGACCCGCGGCAACATGCCCAAAATGCTGGCAGCATTGCCACGTTGGATAGCAAAATAAAGTAAATTAAAGACATAGTAATAGTGTGCTAGTGTAGTGTGGATTTTATTTCCAAACATTATAGTGGGCGACGCCATTGTGGCCGGGTTTCCAGCCCGCTATATCCTTACTTACTAATATTATAAATGCGAAACTGAGTTTGTTTGTTTGTTTATTTGTTTGTTTGTTTGTTACGCTTTCACGCCGTAACTACTGAACCGATCAACATGAAATTTTGCATACAAGTTCTCTGGAGTACAGAGAAGGACATAGGCTACTATTCCCGAGGGATCGACACTGACGCGGGCGGAGCCGCGGGCGAAAGCTAGTATGATATAAAATTTTATCCTGTCCTGAACCACAAAATTATTAGACATAAAATTTTAAGATTTAGGGGTAGCTGTCTAGCTTCTTTGAGCGTTATCCCGAGCAGAAATTTCCGGTAAAGCTTTACGTTCTCACTTTGAACTGTAATAAAAAGTAGTTAAAAAGTTTGAAGGATTATCTTGGGCTCCATATGACGAATTTAAAAATAAAATTTTAATTTTTCTTCAAATTATTAAAAATAAGAGCTTTGGTCCTCCATAAATTTAGGTACAAACATTTAAACATTAAGCTTTTAACACATTCATTTATTTATTTAATCTTAATATATGCACTATGTACAAAGTACATGCATTTCAGTTAATGTCATCGATAATTATAAAATATATGTATGTGAGTGTTATGCATAATTGCAATCTGCTTACCATGCAATATGTTCTTTGACCTAATTTATGCAATAAATTCAGTGTACAAACAGCACTCGTGGAGTTTGGTTATTTCGTCGGTACCCAACTCTTCCCATTTTTGTACTTGCACTAACGGTGCCAAACATTTTTTTTTGGTCCTTCGATACTAGTGATAACAGTCACAAACGTGCTTACAGCATATTTTTATCCGGCTCGAAGGACCAAAAATATGTACAGTGCAGGCCATGGTGTAAGCCATACACCGTACATGATGGGATGTAGATTGTAGGTTGTAGATGTTGGTGTGGAGATACTATAGAATCTCTGAGGCACATGCATTTACTCTCCATGGTGGGCCTCGGCTCACTCTTTCGTTCATCAGGGAGAAATATTGGATAGTTAGTGGGCTGCGCACGGTCAAACGGGAGTTACGAAAATGTGTTAAATGCAGGCGCTTTAGCGAACAGAAGTCACAACAATTGATGGCTGATCTTCCTAAGCCTAGGGTCACCCCTTCCCCACGTCCATTTACGCACAGTGGTGTGGATTTTACGGGACATTTTGATACAAAAATAAATAAAGGACGTGGGATTAAAACATCTAAGAGCTACGTAGCGGTTTTCATCTGCCTGTCCACAAAGGCAGTGCACTTAGAGCTGGTTTCTGATCTCAGTACTCCGGGGTTCTTAGCTGCGTTTCGAAGGTTCTGTGCCCGACGAGGGTGTCCAAGTCGAGTGTACAGCGACAACGGAACCAACTTTGTTGGCGCTAACAGGCTGCTTAAAAAGGAGTACGAGGAGATCATAAAAACTATAAATCAAGACTTTTTTCGTGATATTAATACATATAACATTGATTGGGTATTCAACGCGGCCGGAAATCCTGAGGCGGGGGGCTGGTGGGAAGGGGCCGTCAAGCGAATGAAATATCACCTTAAAAGAGTGGTTGGTGAGCAAAAGCTCACATATGAGGAATTCATCACCGTCCTCCATCAAATAGAGGCTTGTCTTAACTCTCGCCCGCTGATTGCTTTAACAGAAAACCCAGAGGATGAGTATCTTACCCCTGGACATTTTCTGGTGGGCGGATCTTTACTCTCTCGACCACAGACAGACCCCGAGCTTATTAATTTGACCACAAGATGGAAGATGGTACAATCGATGAATAAACAATTCTGGAGAAGGTGGTCTGCCGAATACTTACAGGAGTTGCAGACACGATCTAAGTGGCGTAAACCAACAAAAAATCTAGAGATAGACGATGTAGTCGTCATCAAAGAAGAAAATCTGCCTCCTGGCAAGTGGGCTCTGGGGAGAATTGAGGAGACTCATGCCGGCAAAGACGGAAGAGTTCGAGTCGTGTCTGTTAAAACAAAAATGGCGTTATAAAAAGGCCAATTATTAAACTTGTCCCTCTGCCGGTGAAAGAGGAAACAAAAACAGTGACGTCGCCCCCTGACGTTCAAACCAAGGCTTGTGACGTCACCGCCGCGTCACAGCCTCAGCAACGAGTACGCAGAGGCCCACGTAATCGTCTTTGCAATTTTATATTAACGTTTTTTAGGATATTTCTCTTTACTGTACCTTCTGTACGTGGATTTTACAATATCTCTTATTTTGATAACAATCAAGGCATTTACTTTCATAAAATAAAAGACATGAGTCTCGTTCGCGATGAATGGAAGTTAGTCGTATTTTGTAACATGTCCACTTATTGGACAGGTTTACAAAGCATCAGTAAATATGTCACTCAGTTAAATAAAAATACACGTGATATAGAGTTACCACCACAATACCAAGGTATCCAATTCCAACTAGAACATGAGTTATCCGAAATAAGCTACTACAATGATATTCTTATGATTCACAACCAAAATAGTAGGGTAAAAAGGGGCTTGATCAACGGAGTTGGTTACTTAGCAAACAGCTTGTTTGGTGTGCTTGATGATAGTTTTTTAAAACGGTACGAGAAAGATGTAGAGAAGGTACAACTGAACGAAAATCATTTGCGACTCTTGCTTAAAAACCAGACTAGTTTTATAGAGGCGCAGTATAATATTTTACGTAGAAATGAAGATACCATGAATAAACAGTTTGGTATTATACATGAGCATATTAGAAATATGTCATTAACATTAAATCGTATTCAGTCACAGAATCAAAATGAATTAAATATTTTATCGTCATTATTATCTGTTCAAATAATTATATCGAACATTAAAAGTATTCAAAAGGACTTGATTAATACTGTAACCGATATTTGGCAAGGTCATATGGACCCATACATTTTGCCTCCTAAGCAATTTGAAGAGCAGATCAATATGATATCAGGTCACATTCCAAATGTACCTGTAGATAAGAATGATATACCAACTTTGTATACCCAACTCTTCCCGTTTTGTACTTGCACTAACGGTGCCATACACACTAATTATTACAATCTTTTCAGTGACTGTCAAAACATTACATTGCATATTTCATCATCAAGATTATGCAGAGTGTACATTCCCTTGAAGGAGTGACTAAGCCTGTAAAACTGAAAAAGGAACCTATCATCATCATTTCGAGTAGGTGTCACGGTCAATCGACCATGCACACCCTGGTGTCAGAGTTCTTCGAAACCGCCTCTCGGCCTCTGACGTGGTTCCTTTAATGACTACCGGATGGCAGCCGGGACCACCGGCTTAACGTGCCTTCCGAAGCACGGAATCATCTTTATTATCAGAAAATCAGGTGATTCAAGCCTGCAATGTCCTAACCAAACTGGAACTAAACAAAGTATGCTTCCGGTGGGAATCGAACCCACGACCCCCGGGTCAAACCCGGTCCACCCCAAACGGCTCAAATATGTAGCCATTGCCAAGGCATGCATATTAGCTTTCCCACCTCCATGGCACTAGCTCTAAGGCTCACTGGCGATAATACCGTATTAAAGTGATTTTATTTAAATGTGTAACAATCGCGAAAACATCAGAAACCATTAGTGGCGGTTCCTAAATATTATTATTTATTTTGAATTGCCAGTTAATTGACACTTTTTAATGCTTTGGACTTTCTTACAGAAACAGCAGTATCTATGAAGAGGTGAAAAAGTGACATTAGCTGTTTTTCTTGTGCTGTGATAAGAAAGGTTACTAAGTCAAATATCAGCTTAATTTATTATAAAAACAGTGTAAGCTGCGAGCGAGCTCCATAGCGCAGTGGTTAACACGCCAGCCTGCGACACGTGAGTGCCCAGGTTCGATCCTCGGTCAGGTAATGATGGAAAACGATAGTTTTAAAATTGACCTGGGTCTTGGATGTTTATCTTTATAATTATCTATTCTAAATATAGTATCGTTGATTTAGTATTCTGCGACACAAGTTCACAACTTAATGTGGGGCTAGCTCAGTTTGTGTGATATGTCCCTATATATTTATTTATATTAACGGAGATCAAAGGAAGTTGAAAACAGGTGCCGAAAAAAAAAAAAATTTAGAAAATATTTAATCATTTTGTACCTAATCCAGATTTTTTTTTTGGCGTATGGCAAATAAAGACTGAAGTAAAATAATTATTAATTTATTATCTTTAGTCAAAGCCTCAATCGATAAAGTCTCTATAGTAACAAAGTAGCGTACTGTTGAAACAATCAAACTGACAAAACAAACAATTAGGACTTGTATTTGTTCGACTCTCCACCGAACATCCCGCTCTTGAGGCAATTTTGAAGGGGCTTGAATAATTTCGTTATATTTTATCAGTAGTCGCAGTATCTACATACATACATAGTATCACGTCTTTTTCCCTTGTGGGGTAGACAGAGCCTAGGTCTATAAGACTTGAAAGCCACGTTTAGCATGTTGGTGGGCATACGGTGGAAAACGGAATTAGAATAGTGATGGTACTCGTATGCTAGCCGCATCGCCTATTAACATGATTCTTAGATCTTTTCCATTCCCTTGATCGAATTTTACGTTTCTACGACACGAAGATTACCGGACGGCAGATACAAAGTACGCTATCCAATGATTGACAATTACGAGCAGCATTTTGGTCTATCCAAACCAAAAGCGGTGGCCCAGTTGAAAAAGAGAACAACTTATACAATAATAAACAACTTAAGTGAGCAATATCACAGTTTTATGCAGGACTATATGTGTCTCGAGCATATGCGGAAATGCATTTCACTAAAGAAACCTAGCTGTTTTTACCACACCACTCAATTTACAAGGAAGACTCAAATACAACGAAGTTGAGAGTAGTACTCAATGCTTCATCTAAAACAAAGTCTTTATACAGCCTTAACGACTTGATGGAATGTGGTCCAAAATTACATAATGACATACAGTGCCTGCTGATTAACTGGAGAACGTTTCGCTATGTTTATTTAGCAGATTGTGAAAACAAACTGAAAACTGACATAGATCCTGAAAATCGGTCATTGAACTATTCGCAAAGAAGCTATAGCGCTCTTCGTGTCCAATTCAATAATGCTTTCCGAGCAGTGTTTTCACACTAGCACGCGCAAGCGGTGCGCGTCCCTGATGCGCCGGGTGAGGGCTAGTGCCAACACTGTTCTGGCGATGATCGCATCTCGACTGGACTGCCCTTATATTCGGCATTGCTGTGACAGACAAGTCACATACAGTGCCTGGTATAGTGGCAGGAACTGAATCGTATATGTTTTATTTATTGACTTTTATTATTTATTATTATTAAAACCATCTTTAAGACAAAGCTACAGTCAGTATATTCACTACAGTATTTTTTTAGTTTATGCAATAATTTTTTGTTTGCTGCACCATGCCAATGACGTTTCTCTTTTCCGTCTACCCTAAGGTTGACTGGAAGAGATCGCTTAGCGATAAGTCCGCCTTTGTACCAAATTACCAATTGTTTTCCAAATATGTATTTTATTTTTGTATTGTATTGCAATAAAGCTTTCATTCATTCATTCATTAATACAGTAACAAAGTACGTACTATTGTAACAGAATAGAACAAAGCTAACAATCAAGAGCACTATTTGCTCACCACTCCACCGACATCCCGCTCTTAAGGCAATTTTGAAAGCGGTTGACTAATTTCGTTACATTAGCACCTGAGACAAAGGGTCGGGTAAATCTAGACATTGTCAACACAATTTATATTCTAATTAATTCAACAGGTACTTTAGTGTTTTATTAATATTTGAAATTCTTTGATATTTAAATTATATCATTTAATACGGTTTTATTAAGTTTATTCCATTATTATTACACATAACGTTTCAAAAAACTTTACAGTTTACATGTTCGGAGGTATAGACTAAGTTTTGCAGGTGAACTTATTAAAATGTGTAACAAAATCGAAAACATTCTTTGATATCTTTATATAATACTTTAGTATGAATCTGTTTGTACATAGTAATTTCAACAACTGTCGCCAACACGTGTCTATATTTCTGTTTTTCATAAACTTGCTTTTTCACATTTTTGTACCTTGCCTGTTTGTTGATGTCTTTTTTCCAACTACCCTAAGGTTACCTTATGGGTACCCTGGAAGAGATTGCTATTGCGATAAGCCCGCCTTTTATATGTATTTTTATGCTTATGTTTTTTTGAAGGGAATACTTCTTTAGCGGCGGTTGGCACTTTTTCGGATGGGTAAAAAGTGTTACACTCGCGTCACGACTTGTGACCTGATCGAAAATGCGTAAGACGGACACATGACCTGAGACCGCCAAAAAGGCGAATTTTCACTTCTGCCGGCATTTCCGGAGTGCAGCCCGTTAATTTATTTTTATTAATGTTCTTCATAAATAACACATTATTATCATTTGAGCGTTTTCCCGGTTGTTCCTTGAAGCTCTGTTGCGCCGGAGCACGGGGTCCGCTATTCAGGTAGCTTCAGACAGCATTCATGCAAAATATGATTTGCCAACTGCCTGACGCCAACCCTCCTTGGGTATTCTCCCTATCCTTGGTTCTTTTTATCAAAATCATCAACCAGAACTTGGTATTAGTATTTTTTGATATATTCCTGGTATGCCAGGGGGTGCCATTCTCAACTGTCCGGTGGTTGAAATATGACTACGGGTACGCGCGCCCGGTTCCCCGAGCTGCTACTTGCTTGTCTCCCATTTGTCCGAGTAAGTAGAATCCTAATACCTTCATTCCTTTCTAAAATCTACCAAATTCCTATCCTTCATCCGCTTAAAAATTCTTCCGATGAGCAGCAGCGTCGGAAACACCAAAAGTCAAAGAAAATGCGCTCGCCAACCCGCCTGCCAAGCGTGGTGAGTATGGCAATATCCTATTGAACGAAGAATCCTAGGGAGAGGCCTTTTTCCCACAGTGGACTATTTATATGCAATGATGATGATATTTCTGGTATAAACGAGCACCCAAGATATCTAATATAGTAGTACTCTTTTCAATTTTCAGACTAGCTTAGCAAATTTTAAGAATAGGTAGTAATTTTAGCGATTGCCAATTTTAATTATAAAAAAAACCCTCTTCAAATACGGGCTTTCCAACAAACTTTATGCAAATCACGGAGACAAAATAGAACGCTTAATTGTAGTTCTAAAATGTTCTTTGTCTTTCGCGTTTTGTTCTATAAAACAACATTGTCTTCAATATACATCAAAGCGACGTTAAAACTTCTTAAATGACTCTTCAGTCTTGCTGTTAAGGTTTAAAGTTGTTTGTGACAAGCTTATAAAGTACCTACAATGTAAAGTTTAGACGCAGAATGACGCATTCGCATAAAGTCCTTAAGAAAATTTCTGTTTTATTTTTCATTACAATGTGTACAAAACAAAAATAAGAATATTATTGTTTTATTTATTTGTCAAAAGCTTAACCTCTTATAACAGAACTTCCAATTCTTATTCTATAGTCTACTTATTATAAATATAAAACATTTAAAGACGTTTTTGTAAAATCACTCAGAGAACACGAATATATATCTATTCTCTACGCTACTTTGTTTGTTACATCTAACAAACAAAGTAGCGCAGTACTCGCGTCAGAGATGCTTGGCACCACAGCTCGCTTTGCACTCGTGTGGCATGAAAAAAATAGGTTAAAGTGCGTTTTCAGAGGGTATTTTCCGAGTCACAACACCTCACATATTACCTGAAGATAAACGTCAGTAAGTGTTCTTTTGTCAGACTTTTTAAGGACATTTTGCGAAAGTGTCTTTTTGCGCCAGATGTATACAATGTAGTAGAATGCCAAAATAGATCATAATATATTGCGTTAAGTTTATGGTTGTAGCCTCGTGGTAAATTCAATTTGCTTGCGCTTAAACGCATTTAATGTCACAGCTTGAAATGAGGTCAGACTGCAGTTAGATTACGAAATTACTAGTTTGAGCTAGTTTGATATTCGGTCGTGAGATAATTTTATTTTATTTTCGTTTATTGGTGTATCTTCCATGCTGGTCTGTAGTAAAGAAAAAAAGTGGAATGTACTAGCTTATCTTCTCGTGCAGATCGTCGAAGCCGATCGAGGGATTGGGCGAAAATCTGACAAATCATGTTAAAAGGTGATGCGTCTAGCAATGCTTCACTATTTTGATAACATTTTCCACCTAACGCTTACCAACATGCTACGCGGCAACGTTAGGTCTTAAAGACCTGGGCTCTGTCTACCCCGCAAGAAAATTAGACGTGATATTATTCTAATCCTAACTAATATTATAAATGCGAAAGTGAGTTTGTTTGTTTGTTTGTTTGTTACGCTTTCACGCCGTAACTACTGAACCGATCATCATGAAATTTTGCATACAAGTTCTCTGGAGTACGGAAAAGGACATAGGCTACCTTTTATCCCGGGAAAAAATACTATTCCCGAGGGATCGACATTAACGCGGGCGGAGCCGCGGGCGAAAGCTAGTCTTATATATATTGGTAAATCTTTTAGATTTCGTATGTTAGATAAAATATAACCTAATGAAGATATGGATTTAAAAAATGTGTCAATAAATTAAGTAAATATGGTTATCATTATTTGCTTGTGAAAAATGTAATTATTTTCTTGCAACAGGTAGAGTATTCAAAAAAGTGTTATTCGATAAGGAAATCATATTCTCACAACTTTATTCTCCATCCTTTTCGACCCGAAAACTCCATCGTACTTGAAGTCCAACTTTACTTTTCTGGGTGACACCCATGTCAGTGAACTTCGCTCTTCAAGCAATCTCCTTCTACATACGCCTCGTCATCGGAGTGGGTTTTTCGAACATTCTTTTACAGTACAGGCCGTGCAGCTTTGGAACTCCCTCCCAGTCAGTATTCGCAAGGCAGTCAGTCGCGCATATTATCTTAATGACATAACGAAGAGTAGTTGAAAAAGTATTTATGTAAATACTATTTACATATAGATATGTGTCAATATTTGGTATTAATGTATTTTGGTATGTAAGTTTATTATGATTTTATTTAACTATATGGATTTTACAGCTTTTGTTTTGCACTTACTTCTACATTTTGTTCTCGGCATCACCTGTTGGATGACTGGTAGATAAAGCCTACGGCTTTAAGTCCGCCAATTACTTGTTTGTAATGAAGTTTTTAATAAATAAAAAAATAAAATCATTGTAAGTTGACTATTTTGGTTGAAAATAGAATAAAAATCATTTTATGAGTCATATATATTTTATGTTTAGTAAGAAGTTTTCCTTCCATGCTGGTCTGGGAGAAAAGAAAAACATAAAATGTACCAGCTGCTTCTCTTCCCGCGCAGCTCGTAAAAGTTGATCGAGGGTATGGGCAAAAATCGAAGGCAACAAGTTATATAGGCGATGCGGCTAGCAACCCATCACTATTCCGTGTTCTCTAATACTCACCAACATGCTAAATGTGGCCTTACGCTTAGGTCTTATAGACCTACGCTCTGTCTACCCCGCAAGGGAAAATACGTGACAATAAGTATGGAAAAAATTCTGATATACATTGGTATATCAGATTTTTTTCATGTAACAAAGGTAGTATGAAAGACCTTTACAATAAATAAAAATTAAATATCCTCATCATTAAATGAAAATAGAACTACGGAAAAGCTAAATCCTTAAACGCGGCTTTTAAAACACAATGAAACGTCGAAATGTATTACATTCCAGTTTTCCCGCAGTATTTTAAGTACTCGAAAGTCCCAAGCGTACAGTGACAATGTAAATATTGTTGTTTAAAAGTTTGCAACTTTAATACGCCGCTCGGAGGGACGGGGAATCAAGAATTTACGTTCAAAATTTCAAAATGCACAAGTTTTATTGCAATACTCCTTTAGTTATGTCGCCGTCTGCGTCGTGATTTGTTGTTCGCAGTTTTGAGACTTTCTGCTTGCATGGTGTTGTTATGTGTTGTTTTATTTTGGGGAAGTGTCTAGTTCTTGCCAAGAAAAGTTTTTTTTAGAGTGTAAAAAAAAATGGTTGTCTGAAAATCGGTGTACGGACTATAATTTACCTTGATAACGGTGGAAGAGAGATAGATGCGTCATTATATCACTTGCACACAGAACGTGACGCTTTTTCGTGCGTGAGGCCAGTGCTCATTGATTTATAAAACAAATAGCTTTTGCCCGCGGCTTCGCTTACATACTTTCATCCCGTATTTTATTCACTTGGGGGTAGAATTGATCCTTTCTTAGCGGATGCCTACGTCATAACATCTACCTGCATGCCAAATTTCAGCCCGATCCGTCCAGTGGTTTGGGCTGTCCGTTGATAGATCACTATGTCAGTCACTCACCTTTGAGTTATATATATTTAGAAATCTGAAATTGTCGCCAAAATAGTGAATCATTCATCAATAAGAATTACGCTTATAATAATAATTTATTAATGTTTTTTTTATTCGCTATCGTAGTATTTTTTTTAAATTGTGCAACCTGTACCTTGTGACATAACAAACAAAAAGCCTTATTACAAATTACAGTTAATAAATAAATATGAATATAGTTTTTTACGAAAGTTTAGTAGGTATTTTTTAATCTGAAATTTTTCGGTTTGGGGAACGTGACCTTTTTTTTTATTTTCGTTCTGGAAAAACTTCAAAAGTATAAAGACCGAGCCATACTCGCCTCGTATATTATCCTAGAGCACAGAATAAGTAATAGTACTGCCTAGAGGTAGTAAGTATATTCAAAACAGACCTGTTCTTGCTCAGATGCTTCACTAGTAGAAGTACCAAATAGTTGTAATAAAGTACTAAATTACAACAAAAGCAGTGAGTCAACCACTTGAAACGAAACGGTGTCAGTATACAGTCGAGGCACAGCGCACCGTAACTTCCAGCATTTGTTACCGGAGCCGGGACAGGGTTAGCACTTTGATTTGTTTCCCATCCCGTCGCTAAACTAGGGTATTGAGAGCTCTGGAATAAATGACAGATCAAATTGAGTTAGTGAAAGAGTTTCCTTGAGATTTATTTGTTTTTGAAGCACAATCATTGAACAACATATTAAGTACCATATTTTAAGCAAATAAATATTGATACCAAATAATTTAATACTCTTATTTTATCTTACTATTTACTGATATTATATATGTGAAGCCGTGTGGGGACACGATAGGACCACTCCAAGTCTTCCCGTGGATGTCGTAGAGGGCGACTTAGGAATAATAAGCTAAACCAAGCTTATAAATATCTATGAGAACTCTCCAACCCGTCTGGCCAGCGTGGAGAGTGTGGGCCAAGTCCTCTGACTGCTTCGACCAAGTATGGCTCTAGTAGTACAGTGAGGGTCGTGCTCATGTAGTGGAGACTAAAAAAGACTTGATGATGATATATGTGAAAGTTGTCGGTATATATGTTACGGCTAATAGGCGAAGTGCGGATACATCTAGTTCGAGCCGGGTACAACTAGGTGCAGCTGGGCACATGCGGTTAAACTTAGGTGTATCCTACCTATCTAATGATTGGGTTAATCTATGTATATCTAAGAACCGGTAGAACTAATTGCAAGAAATTGTGAAAAAGCAGTTAGCCGCGCGCAATACATCTCGCCGCGTCTTTAGCGCATTTCCCACATTCACTTGGCATGTTAAGAATATTGTGACGTCACTGAAATGAGCCTGACATCTTCAGGGTTAATCTATGTATTATCTAGGACCGGATCGGCAAAACTATTTGTAAGCAATTGTAATAAAGCAATTAGCCGTGTGCAATACATCTAAATATGTCGTATGAAGAAACAGAGGATTTATTAACAGTTTTAACATAGTTTAGTATTATGAACACTTTTACTATATTAAAATTTAATTTTTTACTTTGTATACAATGTTATTTTTCTTTTGCAATTGTTATTTTGTAAGTTTAGTGTTTTCACCTTAGCTCAGGCAAAACTATGTTTACTTCTTTAATGTATGTTTATATTTATTTATTTAAAAATTTTATTGAGCCAAAAAAAGCTACAGTAGATAGACTTAATGCTAAAAGCATTCTCTCCCAGTCAACCTTTGGGAAAAAAATAAAACAAACAAAATAAATAGGTGTCACTAAATTATATTGTAATATTTTACCAACTAAGAAATTGAATAAAAGATATTTTTTTTTATCTCGCCGCGTCTTTAGCGCGTTCCCCATATTCACACGGAATGTTAGAGCAGTGTTAATGCCACTGAAAAGACTTGACATCTTCAGTTAATGTATACATATTGACCATTACTACCAGCGAACTATTTGCTAATGACTGTAACAAAGTAATGGCAGCACGAGTTAAATCTCACCGCATTAAGAGCCCGACATATGCCAGACGGCGTGGCGATACAAACGCGGATGGTCTAAACGCGTTGGCTACTTTGGATATTTTCGTTTTTTAGGAATATTCAAGGGTTATTTGAAAAAGAAAAACATATGTTGGCTGCCTTTTCTGTAATGCAATAATAATCAAAAGTTTCAAGGTTAATTTTAATGTATTTGGTGAATAATGCTATATACCGAGTAAATTAGACGTGATTTGGAGGCAACTTTGCAATTTTTTTCTATCGAGAAAATTTAACGCAATCGTGTTTTTCAGTCATATAGTTACCAGAGTTAGTCCTGAACTTTGCTGCATTTTTATTTCAACGTGAGTATTTAATTATTATTGATATAACAGTCAATCATGCAAAGCAGTGTGAGGTAGTATGGGCCCTTAAGGGGACTCCACACATTCACACGAAATGTTGACGTGCGCTAACATACACATTACAATTTACAATTTATGTTATATACTTATCAATTCGCACTTAGTATTTGCTACCCAATTCTACTTTAATAATTGTTTTCCATATATCTCATTTATACCCTCTAGTTGTAAATTATTGTATAATATGTACTTACATAACCTGCGAATAACGCGGTTGGTTGCAGAATTGTTAATACGAATACACCCTAGCCATATTATGTAACTGTATATTTTGTAACTGTTTGTTATTCCTTAAATAAATAAATCTTTTAGGTTTGTATGTATGTACTTATATCTAAGACCACTGACCGGGAGAACTATTCGCTAACAGTTGTAATAAAGCAGTTAGACGCACGCAATACATCTCGACGCGACTTAAGCACATTCCCCACATACACCCGAAATGCTAAAGGGTGCGGTGACGTCGTTGACAATAGTTGGCTTCTTCAAGGCTTGTCGTTATAAGGGTTGGCCGTAATATTCTAATCTACTTATTTATTCGTTTCTGAGGATCTATGGATGGATGATTGTTTGTTACACCTTCACGCAAGTCTCAATTTAGTCAAACTTTTAGATATTAATACATAATAATGTATCTATGGCTTAAGGCTTGTTGTTTGACGTTCATTATTTCTAATCTATAGTTACACATAATTGTTTAACTCAGACGATGTCTTAGTTAAATAATTATGTGTTTAAAACATACATAACATATAGATATACATATAGATGTATAGTTATGTATCATCTGAGTTAAATAATCGTGTGCTTTTAAAGTAATGAATGGCAAACAACTGGCCCTAAGCCACCACAAAATAGCCGGAGCTTATGATATTAATGGATCTAGTTGTCCGACAATAAAGAAAATTTGAATTTGAATTTGAAAAATTTGTAATACTGATAGCATGAAAAATAAATAAATATTATAATGGATGAAGTGATAATTAACCAAATCCTTTTTTAATCTCACGCATACTTTGACATGTATACACATATCTATCCATACTATGTTAATATTATAATTACGAAAGTAACTCTGTCTAGACAGTGAAACGGTGACAGACAGACACGGGCAAAATCTAGTTTGCTATAAGTAAATCTCGCTAGTCGTGGTGAATTGGATGAACTGTATATAATTGCTTAAATGCTATTACGTGTACGTTTTGAAATAAAAAAAAAGAATCAGAAAATAAATTTATTTGCATAAGTGTCGTACAACAGGTGGAACACATTAAAAAGTGAACGCGTACACTTAGCCGTTACCAGCATGCAAAATGAATAAATGATTTTACAAATACATGTCAAAGATTATCTTATCTCAACGGTCAAAATTATTTTAAATTCAAAAATATGTAATTCGATATGTCTATAGTACATTAACTTAAAAGATTCAATATGTCAATAATACAATATGTCAAAAGGAGATAGGAAATTAAAAATTACAATTTATTAAATGTCAGTTAGTTCTAAATATTCATTTATAGTTTAAAAGCAATTTTTCAAACTAGCCATTAATTTTTTTACTAAATGTTGAAGTAGGCATTTGTCTACCATCTCACCTGATGGTACGTGACAATTTCTGATGCAGTTTTTTTTTATTTGCTAGGCAATCTTTTGGATTTCATCAGGTACTTTATATACCTTAAATTATATACCTTTACTTGGTACTAGAGCCTCTAGAACAGATGGCAGTTCTACTAGCAGGCAAGAGCAGGCGATCCGGGTATCTACAACTGTAACTATAATGATCAGATATTTCTGAACAGGTGCCCAATTATTATTGACAAAAACCCAGGTCTCGTGTAAGATATGAAGTTTGAGTTTTTTTTAAAGTGTTTTACAGCTATAGTTAGAGGAGGAGCATTACGTATTACTATAACACACTTCTGCACAAGAAAGAACCTTTTTATTTCTACTGAATTTTTCAACAACAGAATGCCATATCTTAAATTAGAAGCAACAGATCCGTGATAAGCCTGCAGGCCCGGCTTTTTGTCAGCTCCCGCGGTGAGACGTCCTAAAACGTACAAAAAGCGATTTATTTTTAAGCACACTTTATCTTTTCATACTCTTTGGCCCAGTACCCATATCATCATCATCATCATCTCAGTCTTTCGCCCACTGCTGAGCATAGGCCTCTCTTCGTTTCCGCCATCCGTCTCGGTCCTGTGCTGATCTCATCCAGGAGCGACCTGCGATTTATACCCAGTACCATATACAGTATTTAGCCCCAAAGTAAGTTCGAGACTTGTGTTATGGGATACTAACTCAACGATATATATTTTATAACAAATACATATATAGATACACATCCAAGACCCAGGCCAATCTGAACTATTCTTAATAACATCATCATCATCAGGTCATCTGAATACAGCGTGTAAATTGACCCTCAACGTTTCCTTAACGGGGTGACTCAGCTCATCAATATGAACAACTTTTACTATGGGACAATGCTGGGAAATTAAAAAAAATAATTACACTCCCATACAAACTCGCCGGGCGGCATAACTCTTTTGTATGGTTTTTTTTTTTGAGTTTTTAGCATTGGTCCCATAGGAAAAGTTGTTCATATTGATGGTCTGAGTCACTTTTGTAAGGTAGAGTTTCATTTACATGCTATATATTAAGTTCATCTGATATTTTTAACCGAAAAAAGCGCGCCGCTTAGCCAAATCTTATATGCAATGTTTTCTCTAAGTAATATTAACTCTGCGAGCCGCCGGTTCTAATCCCTGTCCTTGTCAGCTGGCATTTTTTCTCAATAACCCTCTGTATCACCACAGTCATTAAGTCTATTGTTGTGTGCCTTCTAGTTTAAAGCCTTTTCGTCTGTCTCTTTCCTTCCTCTTTCATGTTAACCTAAAAGAAAATTAATTAAGTGCCATTGTTTCTGTGAGCACCGTTTTGTATCAGGAGAGCGTTTCATTTTTTTCCTACTTAAAATTCTGTTACGTTTTCTGATTATGATATCTTTTTTAATTAGTCGAGATGGTGAGGGTCGGCTAAATCAATATTTTGCTTTTATTATTGTAATGAAAATGTTAGTATAAAAATTTCAGTCTGATTTCTAGTCAGAACAATCCTATTGCAAGATTTAATATCATCTTATTTTATATGTGTTTACTTTGCATTCACAATGCTATTTTGATATAATCTTATCAAATTAAGTTATTAATCTTATAAAAAATTAATTACCTGGAGTGGATACATAAGGTCACAGGTAGGACGACCTAAGGTCACTGGAAGTGACCTTAGGTCGTGTATAGTAGGTATAAGTTGGATCGCATACGCAATAGCACCATTCGCTTTATGACCAAAACTAGCTTTCGCCCGCGTCAATGTCGGTTCTCGAGAATAGTACTTTTGCCCGGGATAAAAGTAGTAGCCTATGTCCTTCTCCGTACTCCAGAGAACTAGTATGCAAAATTTCATGATGATCGGTTCAATAGTTATGGCGTGGAAGCGTAACAAACAAACAAACTCACTTTCGCATTTATAATATTAGTTAGGATAATGGATTTTGGGAAGAAGGCAGCCAAGGCGGGTCAGGTGTGTAGAATGCACTCGGATAGTTGGGCAAAAGTAACCACAGGTATTGGCGAAAAAAGTGAGGCCACCCAAAAACAAGGTGGGTTGATGATTTGACGGCTTATGATGGAGACTGGCGATCTCTCGCACCTAATAAAGACCAATGGCACCCAAAACGCCTTTGCCCTTAGCCCAACAGTACGACAGAATAAACTAATAAAATAAATAACAAAAAAGTTTCATCATCATCATCAAGTCTTTTTAGTCTCCACTGCAGGAGCATGACCCTGTCTGCACTACCGGAGCCATACTTGGCTAGAGCAAACAGAGGATTTGGCCTACACTCTCCTCGCGGCCAGACGGGTTGGAGAGGCCTCATTGATGTTTATGAGCTTTGTTTAGCTTGTATTTCCTAAGTCGCCTCTTACGACCTCCATGGAAAGACAAGGAGTGGTCATATTATACTCTGCCGAAAACCGCACGGCTAAAAACAAAAAAGTTTACAAAAGTACAGTTTAACAATCAAGAGTATTTTCCTGAAGTAAATGTAACGTGAGTAATTACCATGAGCGTATTTTTCACACTCGCTACTCGAGTCTAGCGCACTTGGAATTGAACGAAAAGAGTGTATATTTAATTGCAGCACAACGGCTGTCAGTCCCGTGATACCAAATACTCGAGCGAGTGAAACACGTATTTTTACCGGGGGAAATGTGTCACCCAATCATAACAGTGACGTGACGTAGTCATGTCACGTCATATACGATTGAAGCTTGCGAGCTGCGAGCTAAGTGAAGGAAAAAAAGGTTACAATTATTTTCTTACTAGCAGCTCGCTCCGGCTTCGCACGGGAGATAATAGGTATTTGGATTTTTATTGGTATTTTTTACACCTTGGCTTACATTGTCGAAGTTCTCGTACAGATCCCTAACTTGTTTGAAAATATTCCATAGCCTGCGTTCATCAGGGATAACGGTATAATCATTTTTCAAATCGGTCAGGATTCAATGCAAACAAAAGAGCAAACAACCAAATCTTTCCTCTTATAATTTTAGTGCAGATGTAACCTTTCAGTTAAGTAATTTTTCTCGGCGTTCTGTAAAGTAGTTAAGTACCAGAAGAGTAGGTTAGGTTAAGTTAGAACTGTGTCTCACCAGAAAACGAAACGGCATTATTAACGAGCTGCTACTAGAAAAGTAGGTTAGGTTAGAACTGCGATCCCACCAGAAACGAAACGCCGCCATTAGAAACTAGCTGCTACCAAAAAACTAAGTTATGTAAGAAATGCGACCTCACCAGAAAACTTCATAAAAATGAGCTGCTACCAAAAAGTAGGTTAGGTTGAGTTAGATCTACGACTAAACTAAACAATAAAACGCCATCAGAAGCGCGTTGCTACCAGAAAAGTAGGTTAGGTTTTGTTAGAACTGCGACCCCACCAGAAAACGAATCACCATCAGAAACGAACTGCTGCTGGAAAGGTAGTTAGGTTAGGCTTTATAAAAATAAAACAATATGATCACTGACTGTTAGAAAGGATTTAGCATGTTAATTGTTTTTTATTTTATCTTTCATGAGAAACATTTTTTAGAAAATAAAACATGTAGCAAAAAAGCTGCGGTTAAACGTTAGGTTGGAATTCAAAATATATAGCATTCAAAAAATTACAATCTTAAATCAGAATAAAGCAATATGTCAATTGAATTTTCGGCTATATGAAAATAAAAAATTACGAAACGTTTTCGGTATATTGAAATTCGTTCAAAACCCATTCGCCTTTATGATAGGTAACCGTTGAAGCGCTCTGGTCAACGGCGCGTCTCGCCGGCGTCACTGTGAAGTCAGTCTAAAGTCGTAATTGGTGTGTGTGATGTTTTTGTATGGAAAATAATAAATCAAGCCACAAAATTATTTATTGGTCACGTGAGCAAACTTCTAATTTCATAAGTAAGCAACAGGAAAATGCCATAGCCTTTAATAAACTAATTCGTCTTTTTTACACCGCCAACTAAATATTCTATAGAAAGCGTCAAATAAAGATCATCAATTATTATGACTTGTCCTTCTTATTTATACGTTGCCACCTAATTTACTAACTCGGCCACGGATTTTATATTTCGTCACCATTTTCCTTTTTACAGCATCAAAACTATGTCCTCAAAAAAAAAATATTCAAGCTTCTACAGTCAGCATCATTTATTATAACTTAGCATGTAAAATAATACATCATATTCTTCTATCGTAAAAATAGCCACTACATGATATGGCGTGATTCATGTATCGATAGGCAGGAGAGCTGGTACCAATTTTTGGGTAGGTAGGTATTTGAAGCAAGTTGAAAAATTGTCTCCTCAACACGGAACTACAGATCTGGCTGGTGAGTAGCGGGACTAAATCAACCCCTATTTTTTTTTAATATTCTTTTTTCATTACCAAAAATATAGATATTTGTGGCAATATGCAATTTTTTATGTTTTATGTATAAAAAATATAAGCCACACGATTTAGCCGGGGTTTTAACATTACCAGATGCGTGCAAAAAAATTTGCAAAAACATAAAAAATCAATTTGAGGCAGGTTGAAATTTTAATAGGGTACTATTTTGGTTGGACTTTCTACCTGCCACGCTGCCAAAAAATTAGGGGTTGATTTAGCCCCGCTATTTACCATTAACCAGTCAGGTCTGCAGTTCCGTGTTGGGGTATAATAGGAGAGGTATGTGACAAGTTTTCAGCTTGCTTCAAATACTTGCCCAAAAAATTGTACCAGCTCTCCTACTATCACTATTAGTAAAATTATGGTAAATTAATAAACATTTTTTTTTTTCAAAAATAATGTCTTATTTTGTCTCTCCTCAATAGCTACTGGTAATATTAGTGTCCATAATATACTATTTGATGACAATTTTCGCTAAATATTTACGATCAATTATTTTGGGGTTATTTACATTTTAAACATGCTAAGTTAAAAAAATAGAAGCTAAATAAATATATTTTTTGATGTCAAATATTAGTATTTTAGAAGTTTACTGTTAGAATGCAAGTTACAAATTTAGATGCTAAATAATAACCATCGTGCTGAGTTGTATTTAGAGTGGCTTACATAGAAGATAACTAGTGGCTAAGATGGTATTATTTAGATGCTCGTTAATTGTGGCTGACTTAGTAATTTAGAAGGCAACATACATTTTTAGAGGCGGATAATGCTATTAAAAAGAATCCTGTTTAATTAGCACCCTTTTTGTATTTGGATTGAAACGAATTGAGTGCAGCGTAATGGCTGTCAGTCATGTAATACCAAATACTCGTACGAGTGGAAGGCATATTTTAACTTGGAAATATATCGTCCAAATATAACAGTGACGTGACATGAGGGTGGGAGCTTCACTAATGTTTTGGTAGTAGACAGAGAAAAACAAAAATCTTTCATCAAATAAAAAAACGTAAAAATATGGGTATCTCTTAGATAGGCATGTAACATCCTCGCCTTCATTGTCACTTACCATCAAGTGAAATGGGAGACAAATGCCTAAACCAACATTATAGTAAAAAAAAATTGTTACACATTTTTTTTTTTTTTTTTTATGTATATCCGACGGCAAACGAGCAGACGAGCCACCTGATGGAAAGTGGTCACCGTCGCCCATGGACATCTGCAACACCAGAGGAGGTGCCGATGCGTTGCCGACTCTTAAGATACCTGTAAACACGCCTTTTGAAGGACCTCAAGTCATAGCACACAGGGAAAACCTCGGGAGGGAGTCCATTCCACAATCCTGCTGCACGAGGAAAAAAACCACGTGACGCTCTGACATTTTCGGCATGATTTCAAATAATTTTTAAAAACCCCGATTGTTTGAAGATTTTGCAATATTAATATTACTTATTGGAGCTTGCAAGCTTAGTAAAGGAAGAACGGGTTAAAATTATTTTTAAATTTACATATCTGTTGTAGCTATAACAACAAATAATAAAGTAAACATTTAATCATACATTCAATAGGATTCTTTCGTATTTAAATATTGTTCAGTGATATGGCTATTTCGATAGTTTTTATTTAAGCTTTTACCACTGTTATGAGAGGAGCATGTTAATCTCTTCCATTTCAATCCGTAGGGTTTTCCCTTTTTCTAATACCTCTAAATTTCATTCCAGAACAAAAGAGATTATTTTGTTTAAAAAAATAATTAAAGAAAATAGAATGAGATGACAAAAATACCTAAATATATGAAGAAAATATCTGATAATATTTTTCACATTACAAGACACAAGAAGAAATTTATATCATCATTGCCAATTAAACTGCCAAAGCACAAAGTATTTTATTCCTGTTCTTCCAAATTACCCGCAAGTAGGTAAATATTGGATCAAAGGACTTATTTTTATCAAAAATATTACCATGTTTTGGCTCCAATAAAATTATATGATAAAATAGGTATTTTGTTTTGTTTTTCATTTGGCACAATTATTATTTGTCTTCTACGTGAGTAAAACTGTGGATCGCAGATATATATACGAGTAGGTATCTACCTAAAATTCGAATAGCAATGAATACGAGAGCAGGAAAAATACGACATCCAATCATGACAAAGTAACTTGACATGGAACGCGTACGTTGCGAGTATATTCCGTATTTTTTGACGGAATTCACAGGGGTAAAGATGTTGGACTAAATAAAGTATTATCTAAGATATTTTTTTGCGTGATATAAATTATATTACACTCTTCCATGCTGATCTGGTAGAAAGAAAAAAAGTAGAACGTACCAGCTGCTTCTCTTCCCGCGAAAATCGTAAAAGCCGATCGAGGGAATGGGCGAAAATCTGACGACTCTTATTGGCAATATGATGTAGCTAGCAACCCATCACTATTTCGATTCCGTTATCCACCTAAAGATCAACTACATGCTTAACGGGGCTTTTAGGTTTTAAAGACCTGGGCTCTGTCTACTCCGCAAGGGAAAAAGACGTGATAGTATGTATGTAATGAATGTATATAATTAAGGCAGTGTTGTTTTAAAATGTTCGTAAAACTCGCGGTTTTTTTGACAATATAATTCCTATGTGACTCTGGTATTTAAGATTCTATGTGCAACGAAAGAAAGTATAAAAAAAAAGCACTCTCCCATTTCTGATATTCATGTAAGGGTTTTATGATATGTCTTTTTATAATATCAACAAAGTTACGATAGTATTTATAATAGCAATAAATTGTTTAATCAACCATTAAACTTCTCTCGATATTGAAACATTCTATTTATGTTTAAAATTGTGAATTTGTGCTTTATTTTCTCTCAGCTTACTCGGTAAATATTTCTCAACATAAAACAAGGTTTGTGCAGTGCATAAACAAGTTGCAAACTATATTTTATTTACTCTAAACTATTCCTAGCAGAGGTCGTAAGCTACGGACCTCACCTGCAGCTAAGGTTTACGATACGACCCTAAGGCTGCGTATCGACCAAAGCTATGCGAAGAAGCGCAGGGGTAAGAGTCCACCGGTAATTTTGCTATATACACTTTCCAGATTTCCAATTTCCGGGCTTAAAAATTACTTTTTACTCCGTTTTCCAGTAGGTAAGGCGTTTGCATGTAGACCAGGGGTCGTGGGTACGATTCCGACGGGAAGCATACTTTGTTTAGTTGTTTCCAGTTTGGTTAGGACAGGCAGGCTTAATTACCTGATTGTCTGATAATTAATATGATTCCGTGCTTTGGAAGGCACGTTAAGCCGTTGGTCCCGGCTGCCATCTAGAAGCCGTTAAGAGAACCACGTCAGAGGCCGAGAGGCTGTCCCGAACAACTCAAACACCAGGGTGTGCATGGTCTATTGACCTACTCGTAATCATGATGATGATGGACAGCAGCGTCGGAAGCAAAGAAGCCAAAGAAACTGCGCTCGCCAACCTGCCTGCCAAGCGTGGCGATTATGGCAATATCTTTCTATGGAACGAAAAAATCCTAGGGAGAGGCCGAGGAAGCTGTCCAGCAGTGGACTTCTTACGGCTGATATGATGAATGTAAGTAAGTGTGGTTACACATGTGAGTTTCTTTATTCCACCATAACTTCTGAATTCCTGAACAGATTTGGATGTATGATGCATCGTTAGATTCCTTGTAAAACTGTAAAACTGGGGTAAACTGTAGTGTTTTTTGATAGAACATTGTATTACCTGTCTTTAAAAAAATCTCATGGTTCTTGCCTCTTTAAGCACAGCTCTGGTAGAATGGTCTAGCGTTAATTTTGAAGACATACATAGTTATGGCACCTTAAAGTAATTGCTCATCTCATTATAATCAGGATTATTCCTTAAGAAATGTAATAACGTAAATAACACAGAAGCTCACGCATACATCGGTTTAAAAAAGAAATACTTTTTCCCTTTAGTTATTGTTCTGAGCTTTTTCCTCTTTGATGCAATTTTTGCGTTTGAAATGTCAAAGAGAGGCCCTACTCATACTCCACGTATGTAACGTAATAAGTTGTCACTTGTAAAGTTAGGACCATGACACGGCTCCTCAAAGCATACCGTTGGTGTGAACGCTGCCTAACACCGGCATACATATTTTAATCCTTTGCTAAAGGTTTATAACCCTCAGGTTCGCGCCTTGAATGATACTAAAAGGTTTTATTTTAGGGCTTTTGTTGTTCAATCATGCATGAGCTTTAGTACGATTAGATATGGTTAAAAGCCTTTCGCCCTTTTTTGGGGTTCCGTAGTAAACAAGTAACCCTTATAGTTTCGCCATGTCAGTCCGTCTGTCCGTTCGTGGTTTTACTCAGAGGCTAGATAGTTATAATTTGGTATATGTATATGAATCATGCCAAAAAAGTGGTTTAATAAAATCTTGGATTTTGTTTTTGTATAGCTCCCATACAAGTAAAGTGGGTAAAATGTTTTTTTTCGCGACTAAGCCAACATGTGTATGAATAGGTCTTTTGAAAATATTGTAGGCGATGGAGAAATACTAATAGAGAAAGGATTAAAAAAAATGTCTGTCTGTTTGTCTGTGTGTTTGTCTGTGCGTTTGTCTGTGTGTTTGTCTGTTTATACACGCCAATCTCCGGAAATACTGGACGGATTCAAATTAAACTTTTTTCATTGTATAGCTATCTAGCCTGAGCAACATATAGGGCATAATTTATTTCGAAAACTGGAACACCTGATGCATAACTATAACGGTCCAGCTAAACTATAAAAAATATGAAAATGACGCCTTAACAAAAGTTGTTTAGCCTGATGAACATTTTCTGCGGAGTCATAAAGTCAACCCGAACGAAGACGCGGGCATCAGCTAGTCTTAACAATAACAAAATAAATGAATTGGGAATAAATATCACTAGGATCGCTGCGCAATCCTTTTATATATTTTGTCTAATAGACTATTGTCTAGTCTAATACTGAACGCCCCTCTAGTGCATTTACGCTCACAAACAAAGAATGTTGATAGAAGAAATACTTTATATTGATCTTCACCATTGGTTTTCCAAAAAATCTTGTAATTTTTTTTAACTGCTAGATTTGTCTACCGTATATTAATAATAATATAAAAAGGCGTCAGAGCGAATGTCTCATCCTGTGTCATCTCATACAAATGTCGCGCTGACAATATCTGGATTGATGGCTCGATACGTTGACATTTTAGTTCGCGGATTAAACTGCAGACACCATGTCGAATTGCATACTAATGCTCATTGAGATTTATTCGATGATGATGACTTGTTTATTTATTATCAAGATGACTAGCGAGCATTTAATAGCATTGGAAAAAAATAGAGCAATGTTAGAGATAAATGGAAGGAAAGAGTACATTGCTCAGTAGTGGGATACAAATGGCTACAATACTACAATTCACAGATTAGTTTATTATTTAAATAAATATATACGGACAAATCACACAGATTGAGCTAGCCCCAAGGTAAGTTCGAGACTTGTGTTATGGGATACTAACTCAACGATACTTACTATATTTTATAACAAATACATATATACATAAACATCCAAGACCCAGGTCAATCTGAAAAAGATCATTTTCCATCTTGACCTGGCCGGGGATCGAACCTGGTCACTCCGTGTCGCAGGCTGGCGTGTTGACCGCTGCGCCACGGAGCTAGTCAATTTCAACAAAAGAAAACAAAAAGATTTCGCAAAGCTAAGGGGCTTTAGAATAACAAACGAATTTACGGATAAAGGGGAGAACAGGAGTGCTATAAACCGATAATCGAGTTAGTATGTCACCGGAGGTGATTTCCGAAATCTTCTGAGTACGAGCTCTTTTTGACCCTTGCAATAAAATGAGGCACAAGAAACGGGCGTTCGCGGTGTTAACTGTAAGAGTCACCGCACACTGGACTTATCGGCCGAAAGATTAGTCTGGCTCTCAAACAGAATGTAGATGCAACCGACACCGAATCGGTGTTGTAGTGTTCTGTGTACTTGTGCTATTGTAAGTTTGGGTATCAGCTCGCCAGCTATACACGTCTTCATATCACACCGGTCTGTACACGACTACCCACTACCGGTTCCGCGTCACGTATTGGCCGAGACGACAGAATATCTACTTTTAATAGAATAAGTTTATTTACTTATTTTGTGAACACTACAGGTGTAATGTGCGCACTTGCGTACATTTTTATACGGATTAAAGGCCCGACTAAAAGTCAACAGTGTGCGGGGACACTAATAGACCGCTGTCACAACGCGATTTTCTGATGTAGAAGATAGTGTTTAAAGGCTATAAACACACGTATGCGCACTTAATTAGTGAACATTATATATAACCAATAATTTCTTACATCCGGATAGCAAGCGTTTAGGAGTTACAGTACTCTTAACAAGTAAAAAAGTTGACGAAATTTAATCTACTTGATAATACAAGCAAATACGCATATATTACTATGTATATAATACTATTTCTGGTCTCCAATACATGACAACAGTTTCTAAAACTCGCTTCTTTTTATTCTTAAAACCAATCCAAACGCGTTAATAAAGGCGCCCGGACCCAACCACACACTTTATAGTCCACTGTTCAAGTTTATATTCATGGCATCTCCTGAATTTTTTACGAAGGGGTTGGAAGAACCCCCTAGTTTGTGTGCAAAACCAATCAAATATACGGCTCTTTTTATTTCAATTTAAACCAAAAGTTTATAACTATATATTGCTTTCTACATATCATAACATGATTATTAGTAAGCTGATAAAATTGTAACTTATTCTATTCTAACAAGTTTGTTGCAAAAAATAAATTTTTGTGACAATTTTTTAATATAAACAAAATCGTAAAGTGCTTTCCAAGACAAATCAAATGAGGTCAAACACGATTGGTGTACCTTATTTAGTTTAAGAGTTCCTTTGGCCACCTTCCGACTCTATCATCAGACAAGCGCAACGATACTATAATATTATATTGTCATTTAATGACAATATAATTCGTCGTTTAATCTACACATGCATGCTAAATTTCAGCTCAATCGGTATTCGTGAAGTAGATCAAATTTAACTTGCAAGATTTGATTACAAACAAACAACGGGACATGTGAAACTAAATAAAAGCTTTTAAAAAGAAGACTAGGTAGCTATTTTTCATCCGCACGGATTGTAAAAAATAATAATTAGAGATATTTTGTAAAAAATCGTGAACAGATGATAGTAGCATATTGAAATAACCAATGTGATCCTTTATTATTTATAATTAAGGCGTTTTAGTGTGTTAATATTCAATAAACTGTTAATAACAAAATACTTTCATACTTATAATGATTTAATCATTTTATCGAATAGTTTTAACGAGGTATGAGAACACTTATAATAACGAAGTAAAATCAATATTTAACATTAATCACAAAGAAAGTTCCACGAAAATTTATTAATTTGAAAGTTTATATCAAGCATGAATTCTTGAAAATTGATAACTTGTAACGAAGATAGAGAGAAAAAGAGAAATATGTTACAACGCAGAACTTTCTAGAACCATCGAATTCTTTAGATTGCTCTTCTAAGAACAGACGTATGTATTTATATTGTTTTGATAGATGTTGCAGACTTTTTTTAAATAGGAAAAGTAATGATGACATTTAAGGAAGGTTGTCTATTATATGATCGAATTACTATAATTCGTGACTCAAAATAAAACCCAGTGTAGTGGCAAATACTTATTTAAATTTATTATCGCAAAAGGATACAAAAATTACATGCAATTTAGGGGGAGATTCGTGTTGCAGTGAAAATATATTCAAATATGGAATCAGCTTTTCATATATCGTCATTTGAGATTACAATAAGTGGCCAGTATGTTTTTATTGTACATTAGTTGAAAAACTCTTTGTATGCAATCCTATACAACCTATTAAGGTAAAGAATCACTTGTTTGCTCTTATAAAAGTCAATAATCGTGAATATGAAAGGTAAGAATGGGTGTCAGAAAAATATACTTTTAGGCCCAACGCAGACGACGGACAGTGGTGGAATAACAGTCCGCGGCGTGCTTTTAATTAAAATAAGGTTGCACTTTGTCCACGCAATATTTCATGGAGAAAGGGAGTAGAGTTTGTTACGGCCTCTAGGGAAACCATAGATTAGATTTCGACAATATGCCACAAAGTTTGATTTCTGACCCCGCAGCATGGCACGCGCGACAACGTTTATTGACTATCACCGTCTTGCTTTCCAAAAGAGCAAGATGTGAAATGAAATGAAATGAAAAATATTTATTGCAACACACAACTCCTTTTTTGTTTGTGTTGTGTGTGCCATACACACAACACAAACAAAAAAGGACATTATATGACAAAAACATAATTATTAGGCGGTGCCATCAGTATTAGAAAAGGTGACGGCTCAGTATTACGCTGTACTAGGCATATGCATGACCTAGTACAACACTGATTTTCAGCCGTCACCTTCTGTGGCATCACGGACCGTCCTATGTGGATAGTTTATCGCACAATATAAACGGCGTCGCGGGAGCCATGATTCGGGGGCTGGCCCCACAGTCACATTCTGGAGAGTCTTTGTAACCCCACTTATAAAGGTGGTGATTAGACCGTCCGTAACCTGTTCGGAATCGGTTTAGTTTTACCCACATCGTAATACACTACTAATATACATGAATGTAGAGAGCACATTATTTTATCAACAAAACAATACCAAATATTCTTGAATATTTAAACACCTCTCTCCTAAGAAATGAAAAGAGTATTTGATTACACAGAGAATGGACATTTATTTAGCTTGTACAAATTGTTCTTTGTGCAGAAATTGGAGAGCCAGGCGAAATAAGACGGGCTTGTTTAAAAGGAGTGTTATTTCTTTTTATTGACAATTGTAAATTTCGGGCTCACGTTTTATCCTAGAATTCAGCTTTTAATTCTTTGTAAACATGGTTTGAATCAATCGAAGAAATTCCTTTTTCTGAAAATAAAGTGTTTTTATATGGATTCTGCTCAAGAGTATTTTTCTTTGGGTCTTTTAATGTCTTTGTACATATTGAGGATTATTTTTGTTAAAATGTTTATTTTCAAAATTATTATTTTTACATGATTGATTCGAAAAGGATAGTTAGGTTTTACATGTGTTAGTGTGTATGTTTTCGAGTTTCTATATTTTACCACTAGCTTTCGCCCACGGCTCCGCCCGCGTCAATGTCGATCCCTCGAGAATAATACTTTTTCCCGGGATAAAAGGTAGCCTCCTTCTCAGTACTCCAGATAACTTGTATGCAAAATTTCATGATGATCGGTTCAGAGGCAACAAACAAACAAACTCACTTTCGCATTTATAATATTAGTAAGGATAAGACTAAATGACTGAATAGATTTGGATGTTTTATAAATTAGAATCCAGGCCTTGCCCAGAGTGACGGAGGCTATAATTTTATCAGCTAGTGTTTTTATAATAAAAAAAAAATATTTTATTACTTTATTTAATTGAATATGTATTCAAAATCTGTACTCGTAATCATCCTCAATCAGTTTTTTTTTATGTATATTAAACGGCAAATGGGCAGACGAGCCACCTGATGGAAAGTGGTCACTGTCGCCCATGGACAGATGTCCAGGCTCAGATACCGTTTTTATTAAATCAACAAATATTTAATATACGTTTATCTATCTTTAATCAAGTTTAAATGATTGCTACAAAACTGCACAAATTAATGGACGTTGAAGAATACTGAAATAATATAAATAAATTTTAGGTAATTATGATTTTTTATTATGGAAAATAGCCTGACAGACATAAGGTTAAACTAAGTATAACCAAAGAGATTTGATACACAGTATAACCTTTTCAGTATAGTCATGAAAGGTTATATAAAATGTCACATTATATTAAGCCAATTTTGGCATGTGAGATTCACTCACAAGTGACTGGATATAAAATTAAATTGCCAGTAACAAAGGAACTTGTCGTTAAAAATAAAAACATTCAAATATTCTTGGATGACATAAAACGCTTGTCCCAGCAAATTTCGTTTCGCTTTTATTTTTATGTCGTAAATATTTCTTATATTTTAATAGTTATTCAGCTATTTAGGATGATAATAAGTAATTAAACCAACAAATCAAAAATTATATAAAAACTAGCTTTCGCCCGCGACTCCGCCCGCGTCGATGTCGATCCCTCGGGAATAGTACTTTTCCCGGGATAAAAGGTAGCCTATGTCCTTCTCCGTACTCCAGAGAACTTGTATGCAAAATTTCATGATGATCGGTTCAGTAGTTACGGCGTGAAAGCGTAACAAACAAACAAACAAACTCACTTTCGCATTTATAATATTAGTAAGGAAGTAAGGATAAGTTCACACGTTCTTAAGTGTTCTAACAAACCGAACTTGTTTTATAATAACTATACATAAATATATTGGTTTTTATAATTCACACGTTTACAAATGAAAAAGTATTGAAATATTATTATTACTTACACGTCATGTTTCTCAGAATGAAACATATAACTCAAAGGAAATGACGTCATATCCTATACTCAAAGCGTGTATTCAGAGCTACGTGTAAAATCAGAGGCGATTCCGGTCGGAATTTGGAGGGGAGTGATAACGGCACCATATCCGACTAAAAGAGAAATTCTAAAGCTATAAGTTTCCGCATCCTGTATATTTGACGTGTTCATCTCTCTGTGCCATCATAGCTCTCAAACTGATGCCGAAATTGTATGCAGTTTTTACGTACCACCATAAATTGAAAGTATCTTCCATGATAGTCTGAGAGTAAAGAAAAAACGTAGAATGTACCAGCTGCTTCAATTCTCGCGCAAATCGTTTAAGCCGATAGAGGGAATGGGCGCAAATTTGACGACTCATGTTAGTAGGTGATGCAGCTAGCAACCCATCACTATTTTGATTCCTTTTTCCATCTTATATCCACCAACATGCTAAACGTGGCTTTTAGATCTCTAACACCTCTATCTCTGTCTACCCCGCAAGGGAAAAATAGGCGTGATAGTATGTTATGTAATGATGAAAGTATCTGAAAAAGTCTTGACTAAAGCACAATGCTACAAGGAGGTCATCATTATCAACAGCTCTCTACGACCCACTGCTGGGTACAAGCCTCCTTTTGCCTGCGCCATTCCTCTCTATCACAAGCCATCGCAATCAAGTTCTGTCCAGCAATTTGCCATACGTCGTAACCCACCTAGCTATCGGATATCCAACACTACGTTTCTCATTCTTGAGAAACCACTCGGTGACAGCCTTACTCCACCTCCTATCGTTATTTCTAGCCAAGTGACCTGCTCAGTTCTGTTTTAGACACAGACAGATCACAACCTGGTCATGGTTAGGTATTTCATCCTCAACTGCTGATCCGGTGGTTGAAGGTTAGGCATCGGGTATACGCGCCCGGCCTCCCGAGCTGCTACTTGCTTTCCCCATTCTTCCAAGTGAGTAGTATCCCAATTTCTTCATTTCCTTCCCAAATACAACAAATTCCTATCATTAAGCATAAGAAGCCAAAGAAAACTGCGCTCGCCAACCAGCCTGCCAAGCGTGGTGAGTATGGAATCCTTGGGAGAGGCCTTTGTCCAGCAATGAACTATGTAAATAGTAGGTAGTAACTATGTAATAGGCTGTAACGATGAACAAACGACGAGATCACAACCACACAAATATATACGTAGGTAGAGTCATAGGCAAAAACTATCAGTTGATATTTTAAAACAATGAAACACAAGTCTGTCCAAACTTATCTCGATGGGAAAAGTTTTCAACCTCGTTAACAGGGTACAGGTTTATACTTTTGGGTCAAGGTGACTTAATCGGGTGTGATACTAGATAATATCCCAGGGTGTTTTTCATCGGAATTTGTACCTACGAATTTTGATGAACGATCACATAATTTGTAAGATACGGTAAATATTTTTCATATATCACTTTATAAAACGTTTAAATAAAGAAAATTATTTGCCATAATAATATCACACAGAAGCTCGCAATCGGATTGGAAATGATATATTATTGTTGACATTTGGCCTCTATTCCCTTAAGTACTATTTCAATTTCCTCTCCTTTTATGCAATTTGTTTATTTTATTGTATTTGTAGTATGACTATATTATGCCATTTTAACGAAATAAATAGTAGATAGTGACCTAAAATAATACTTTTTGGTGTGGGCAATATTTTGAATCCAGAGCGCAACGAAGGCGTCTTGCATAGAACAAGAATTTTAAAGTACACTCCTGACTGAAGCGATGCTTCAGGGTATGTTGCCCGAAGTAAAAGTTTTATGTTAGTTTATAGAAAACATTTTCTGTTTTTCATCCCCCTCTATGAGAAAAATCATTATTAAGATTAGAACTTATTGTATTAAGAATAATTTTTATTTTATTATTATACTTAAATAATATTGAAAATAATATAGGTATATATAATATTAGATTTTTTAAAATTATGAACTGAAAAAACGTTTTTTCTTCTTCGGGAATACTAACTTATTTTATGTGGATGTGGGCCCCTGCCTTTGTCTATGTGCAACTGTTCTTTATTTTGTTAGTTATAGATGAGATGAAAAAATAAACTATTTAATGCTGAAACATTTCTGAAATGGATCCTGGTATTTTTTCCTTCTGAGTACCTCTGACTATGAGCCTAAACCAATTGTCATAAAATTTTACGTAATAGAAGTCTGTTGTACAAAAAAGGACATTGGGTACTTTCTTCTCAGAACAAAGTACTGCTCCCGATGGATTTAAGCAAGCAGAGCCACGAGCAAAATCTAGTAAGAAATAAGGATTACTCTCTAAGTTAAATATAAATAAATATACAGTGACAAGTCACACAAATTGAACTAGCCCTAAGTTGTGAACTTGTGTCGTAGGATACTTACTCAACGATACTATAATGTATAATGGATACTTATACAGATAAATATCCAAGACCCAGGTCAATCTGAAAAAGACTGTTTTCCATCATAACCTGACCGGGGATCGAACCCGGGGCCCTTATGTCGCAGGCTGGCGTGTTAACCACTGCCAAACTTCCAAAGCATATCCAAGCTACAACAAACCTAATTCCTATCCAGCAAAACCATATAGTTCAGTTCGATAAAAAGTTGCACATAAATAAAGCGACTAGCACATAAGCAGCTGTGGACCAAGGAAAAAGGGGTCATAACTGGCGCAAAAGGAATTGTTTTTGTTGCCGCAAACGTTTCTTAGTTTATACAAGTTGTTGGTCCGGAGTCTCTGCGGCGAATAGATACTTGCAATGAGAATTTATAATGAAGTCAACTTATGAAATAGTTCTGATGAAAAAAAACGGCCAAGTGAGAGTTGGTTTTATATACAGGTGAAATTGAATTCATTAGCAGACGTTTAACTATTTGGCTAAAATTTATGGAACAGTTAATTTTTTTTTTGGGCTATTTTGGAGTTGGTCCCATAGTCAAAGTTGTTCAGATTCGTGGTCTGAGTCACTCCTTTAATATACGTTTTTTGATAATAATAATTCTTAAGAATTTCTTAATAATTCACGCAGTTGAGTTAAAGAAGAAGAAATTCTCGGGAATTTTAAGAACAGCACATGAATATGACGCTCTTATTTTATACAAATTTGTTGGCACGGACTCATGGCGTCGAGAATAGATACTTGCAATAAGTGCGCGTATGCGGAAATTTATAATGTTCGGAGAAATCAATAGAACGCAGATAAGTATTTTTAACCGATTTCAGAAAAAGAGGAGATTCTTATAAGTGTGTTTTTTGTAGTTTTATAAAAACTTTTTTTTTTGTGAGAGAATTTTGATTCATCATCATCATCATCATGAATTGTAATAGTCATCATTTGAATTTAACACAAGTCCAAGCAACATTGACTGTAAGTTTGATTTTTTAATACCTTTTAGCAATATTTGTACAGTTTGTAGCTTCTACTGCAAGCAAATACCTATACTATTAATAGTACAAGTATGTTTCTGCAAGGGAATTGAACTCAGAGTGAGCAGAAGGCACGTTTAGCAAAGGTACATGTTTACTGACGCCATCAATACACAATCATCATCATCAGGTCTTTTTAGACTCCACAGGAGCACGACCCTCTCTGTACTACTAGAGCAGCCAGAGGAATTGGCCTATACTCTCCACGCTGGCCTTCAGAGAGAGGTTTTAGAGATGTTTATAAGCTTTTTTAGCTTGTATTTGCTAAGTCGCCTTCTACAATATCCACGGGAAGACTTGGAGTGATCCTATTCTACTCTGCCGGATACCACACGGCGTTCATCAATACACAATACTGTATCTCTTAATCATAAAGCGACAGAAACTCAGTGGTCTAATATAGATGACTAGCTCCGTGGCGCAGTGATCAACACGCCAGCCTGCGACACGGAGTGACCGAGTTCGATCCCCGGCCAGATCAAGATGGAAAATGATCTTTTTCAGATTGGCCTGGGTCTTGGATGTGTATCTATATATGTATTTGTTATAAAAATATAGTATCGTTGAGTTAGTATCCCATAACACAAGTCTCGAACTTACTTTGGGGCTAGCTCAATCTGTGTGATTTGTCCGTATATATTTATTTATTATATATTTTATTTATTATATTTTCGCTCTGTGCAGCACATCTATCTAGCGCATGCAATTTGCATTCAAACAAACCCGACTTTGTTTTATGTATTACGATGTATGTTTGATTGATATTGACAAAAGGAAATATAAATAATCTCAATCCCCTTATCGTAAGGATCAAATTTCAAAGAATATTTCCTCTTGGTGCTAGAGATACAAGCAGCGAATTTTTTCAATGGGCCTCGTCGAATATTAGATGCGAGTTAATATTTCGGTTATTGAGGAAATTTCGCGTTATACTTGAAGTAAAATATAACACTTTAAATGTCAAGATGGCGAAGATACAGGAAGAGGATAATATGGGCTTTGGCGGATGTTCAACTCTTATATTATTCTTTTATGTTTTGAATTCTCCAGACGCGATATATTTACGAAATATCCTATTTAAGTTGTTGGCGATTGAAGAAGGAAAATAGTACGGATATAATCATATATAACCGAAACCTTAGGAATAATTATAGTAGGCGATGCGGCTAGCAACCCATCACTATTTAGATTCCTTTTTTTCACCTACTCGTTCATTACCATGCTAAATGTGGCCTTTGGGTCTTATGACCATGGGCTCTGTCTACCCCGTAAGGGAAACAGTTGTGATAATATGCATGTATGTAAAATCATATATTCATTTTATTTTTAGCGCACAGTATCTTTTGTGTCTAAACTAAAATGGGAACCTTGCATGCATTTATTTTAGTCTTGCTATGGAAAGAGCTCTTTAAGCATATTAGTAAAAGTACCTTGATAACTCAAAGATTCTTTGAGATATAAGGGTAACTAAGTATCACTTTTTTCCTCTCGGCCTAGACGTCCTTAAGAAAAAAACAGACTAGTGACGTCACTAAAAAACGGTAGTTACGAAAAAGCATCATACTAAAATGCTATCCATTTCTAATGGCAGTATTTTTTTATTTCATTATTAAATATTTGATATGTAATTTTTCTACTAATTTTATCATACTTAATGTATCAATAACAAATGTAATATACTCAACAGTTTTTAACTTGTAAAACTAGATGCTTACGTCAGACTCTTCATGCTAAGCTCTCGTTGGTTTTATTGCAACTACCTTCACGAAGAATATTTTTGTCATAAATCATAGTATGGCGTGCCATTGAGTTCACAAGCCATACAATTTACTGCTCTCGTCAAATTCCAAAGCCAAAAATAATGACGTCAGATGTATTTTTCTGACAAACGAAATACTAAGCATACTGTTATATATATATATATATATATATATATATATCATTATTAAGGATAATAAAACTTGATGAAAAAATCGTAAAAAGAACATAAAATATTGTTTTTATTAGGTATCTCAGCGTTCTGACGGAATATCTTGAAAAAATAAGAGCGTCTTATATTGTCAATTAAGTTGTGAAAGAATAGTAGTCAGTAGTCAAATATTTTGTTCGTCGTAAGATATTTTAAATATCATTTGGTAAACGTTAACTTAAATTACACACTTACTTAGAGCTAAGTTTACGCCGCTTCCAAGGCGGAGTGCAGAAGAAGCGGCAACAAACTGCACAGCGCATTTTCTCCAAATGACATCAACTTACAATCTACGACATACTTAGAACTAAATGTGTGGATTTGAGCTTAGATTGTCGTGTCATAATATATTTAGCGCGTTAGTAAATTTAAGGTGTTAGAGTGCAATGGTTTAACATTATTGTTTTTAGCGTGTCTACTCGGTGCGAATTGAGTCTGTGCAAATCAGAATTTTACCACTGAATATTCTTGGGTTAAAAAAATCGACTAAAATCATAGTAATAAAAGTATTTTGATAAAATTTAAATGGGCCTAGTTGGAAAGTTAACCTTCAAAAAAAATTTTTAGTTTAATTCGGTTCATAAATTATGGAGATCTGAGGTACAAAGATTAAAAATCAAATAATTGATATCCTCCACATTTTTTAGAATTCTGATAAAAAAGGTAGAAAAATTGACGCTTAAAAATACATGTTACTTACACGATTTTATTTACAAACAATTATTTACCATTTTGACCGATTTGGTTAAGACGTTAACCTTTTGTGCGATTTAAATCTGAACATAAATTAATATCCCTCGAAATAGTTTGATAAAAATCTAAGGATGTTAAATATAATTATATAAATTTAATTTGTCATAAGAAATCCATGACATGACTCAAATTATTTTTCGTCAACCTCCAGATACCCTTAATGTATTTTAACTCGTATGAATTATTCAAGCAACATTTAGAAGGCGACTTCAACCCCGAATATAAGACGCAATTCTTTCTTAGAACACGATTACGACAATAATAAAAAAAAAATATTACCTTATTGTGGACTCAACGAGGATAATTCTCACTACACAAAGCACTAAAATCCGAAAAACACGTTACTGAAAAACAGCGGGTTTCAAAACGCGGACGAAATCGCAGGCGGGGCACCGTGTCAAGGACTCGTAGCACTACTACGGCGTAGACGTCCGCACCGTAGCGGAGATCCCGCACGACAGCCTCACGTTGCTACGAGCTACGAGGGGAGATCCGTAGCCAATCGAAGTGAAGCTGCGTTGTAGTAACTGATGCTCTACTTTGATATTATAATTTTACTGGTATGAATGAAAATGTTTGACTGTAATACTACAACATAACAAGTTCAAAGTATTCATTTAATTATAGTAATATCAGTCTCAATGCTTTAAGCTAACATTAAAAAGTTTAGAGTTTAATTTCCTGCGTGTTGAAGTGAATTTATATTTAATATATTTATTTTATTATTATCATGTCATCATTTATATAAAATAAATCACTTATAAAAGCTTATACCTTAAATTTAAGAATTGATAAAATATACATTATTTTTTTTTAAATGAATATATTTATTTTTTATTTAAACTTTCAGCAAGACTTTTCAGGCGTAGAAGCTTCATTAATAGTAATGGTGATCGTAATATTTGTTGCAAAAATGTATGTAAGATAAAAATAAAATCAAATAGAGCATCAGTCCAGTTTAACTCCGTTGAGCTACACGAAGGAGATAACAGGCAAAGTTGGGCAATACTGCCCATACGCTAGAGAGGGACAACGCCATTACACCCAATCCATTACGCGAGAACAGGTCAGACATACAGGCGATAGGGACGAAAAAGGGCAAAGTTTCTCCCGTGAATTATTGAAATGAATTATGTTTTATTTTGCTAATTGACTCTGCTGACGCTACTTTATTCCACCTGATAATTCATTCAAAATTTTCGGACACATTAATTAAGTTACTTTGCCTTATAGGTTAATGGAATCGGGGGAAAAGGTGGAAGGGTATTGGTTGTTAAGAAAATTAGTCTGCAATTTAAAAGCCAAATGATTTCTGATTGATACTTATTTGTGCTCTACATGGTAGCTAATTCTGAAGTTACTTTATATAGTAATCTAAATATTTACTTTTAAAAAAATTGTACAGTAATTTTACTTCAAAATCAATTATTTTTCAGTTACTGTAGATAGAGAACCCCTCCATATTATCGTTAACGTTTATTACTTTATCGTTATTATTATTTTGAAGGTTCTGTACCTCAAAAGGAAAAAAAACGGAATCCTTACAGGATCTCTTTGTTATCCGTCCATCTGTCTGTCTGTCAAGATCCTTTTTCTAAGGAACGCGTAAAGGTATCAAGCTAAAATTCATAACAAATACTCAAGTCTGCTGTCCCTTGGAGCTGTGAAAAAAAAATAACTTCTAAGCCAACACAAAAGATACAGCCGTTTATGCCGCAAATTTTCGCCATTCGCAAGGGAATCAAAACCTACAGGGTTCTTCCCGTGAACTCAGAATCTTTAAATTTGGCACGAAGCAACGTCTTACAGTACAGAAGATAAAGGATAAATTGCGAAAGGTATAAATTTTAAGTAACACCAAAAAATAAAAATATTTTAAATAATTTTAAACTTATTATAATAGATATATTATATTATAGATAATAGTACGGAACGGTGATTGATATAAAAACACACTGCCGAAAGTACAAGGACTACGAACCTGAAACTTTACACAAAAGTTCTTTTTATAATTTAAAAGAGCTCCAAGGATTTTTGAAAATTTGTTCTTTTTGGGGGATTAAATAGGGAAACAAGTTTATATGAAAGTACCTATGTCAGTTTTAAGGTAAAACACTAAATTTGGTGCAGTGGTCATTTTGATAATAAAACATGTTAAAGTGGACACTTTGAGACTTCGGCCATTTTGATACACACCTCTTGATATAGAAGTCTTAATGCGATTTTTTTATTATGCTATCAAAAACAAATAAAAAACCGTACATATATTGATTTCCTTTTCAAATTGCTTTCATTAATAATTCAAATAGGAATTGTAAATATATATTGTTTAAGTCAGCGCTATGAAAGTCAATATTTATCATGTTAAATAATTACTGAAATAAACATGATTATGGTTTTTGAAAAAATATAATTCAATATTAAAATTCATAATAAAGTGCCAATATCTATCATGTTGAATAATTACTGAAATAAACATGATTAAGGTTTTTGAAAAAATATAATTAAATATTAAAATTCATAAAAAAGTACGTAAACTTTATCATTTTTCTACAGCCATAATAGTAAAAATATGTAAGGGATAAATATGACCGAAAGTAGGTAGTATTCTTACAAAGCACCCTTTGTTTCTTCCACCGCTCTGCTTGTAACCTGACCCTTTTCAACATTAGCGTGGCTGTCATCAGTTATGTTACCTCTCTTAAGTTACGAATACATGTGGTTATAATATAATCTTTCATATAAAAAAGCTGACTTCCATCAACTGAACATATTTAAAAAAATTATATTAATATAAAAAAAGATAATGTGCATATTTATCTTTTTTTAAATATATGTGAAAGCGTAGCCCTTCAGGCACGTAGGGACCAATACTGGACTGAGTTTCTTTCGGCGTATTCTTTTCAGCAGTGGTCGTTCCGAAACGCTAGTAGCTTATCGATTTTGCAAATATTAAAAATAGTAATATGACGTTCAGAAAGAGATACATGATATCCAAATTTGAATAAAATTCTATTTCATTTCATTTCATTTCATTTCATAATTTATATGAATAAAAAAAAACTTCAAAACTTACCCCTTAAAAGAAAAATAATTTAAAAAGTCGGTGCATAAATGACGGAGTTTTGCGGTAATAAACATGAAACAACAAAAACAAAAAAAAACCGGGTTGATAACCCCCTCCTTCTTTTTCAAGTCGGTTAAAAATTAAAGTTTTTCTTAGTTCTGTCTTTTCACTAAAGCAATTTTTCCCAATATAGTCTAAGGCCTAGTCTAAGTCTAGTCCTAAGAAGCCTATGAGGCTCCTAGTCTTCCCATGGAGCTCGTAAGAGGCGACTTAGGAAATACAAGCTAAACAAAGCTCATAAACATCAATGAGACCTCTCCATCCCGTCTGGCCAGCGAGGAGAGTGTAGGCCAAATGCTTTGTCTGCTCTGGCCAAGTATGGCTCCGGTAGAGAGGGTTATGCTCCTGCAGTGGAGACTAAAAGACCTGATGAGGCTATGACCACTGCCCAGTGATTTGCCTCCTCTAGATCCTTTTATGTGCAGTAAGTGGGGCATTTAGGGCACGTCAAAAGGTGGCTCATTAACTAAACATCGGCGCAATCGCATGTGCTATTGCCGGAGAAACCCCACCTTTTCCGTTTTTGTCGGCAGCTCGCTACACCAGTATGGAGTCGGTTCAGACTGCCTAAGGAAGATTGCTACCCGGTGTAAGTTTTTCGGCTAGCGGTAAGGAGGATGATGATTGTGGGTACAGGCTTTTGCTACAAATTACGAAGAAGAAAATAAAGTATGGTACTTAGAAGAGCATGACACTCGCAAGCCCGCCTGCCAAGCGTGGTGAGTATGGCAATATCCTCCCATGGAACGAAAAAACCCATGGGAGAGGCTCTTGTCCAGCAGTGGACTTTTACGGCTATAATGATGAAGCACATATTGGTCAAAAGAACGTCGCGGGTTAACAAATGTGTGTCTGTCTGTAGCTCTTAAACGAATGAACCGAATCAGAAGCGATATTTTTTGTTTGAAAGCAATTTATTGTCAAAATCGATCCAGATTTTTACAAGATAAAAGGATTCTGGCATCGAATAGGCTGCTTATTTTGATTTATTTTATACCTCTATAACATTTTTATAACAATCCTTCATTGTTAATCCGCAAGACATTAATTAATCCGATTTTCTCATAAATAACGCACTAACTAAAACCCTAAACGGGTCCAACCGTCACTAATCATGAATAATAACTATCTCAAGACAGTCTCACTAAGTAATTTGTATGTTAATACGCACCCTGTAGAAAATATCCTGTATACGTCCTGTATAATTTTACTACAATAGATATTTCTTGCTGGCCTAAGATCAAATGAAAACCAGCGGGTTTTCCTTCCATACAGTCAGACTCATTTAAATTTCATTAAGATCAGTTGAGTAGAAGTTTGTTTTTTTATTCCTATATATATATTATATAGTATCGTTGAGTTAGTATCCTATCAACAACCGTGTCAGCACGTATGCGGCATCCTACCTCACTAACACTATGCGATCACCTGGTGCGGCTGGCAAGGTAAAGGTGGCAGCTGCACAAAACATTACCAAATATTCGGTTTTGTCTAATCAGTATGAATTCGTTCCGGTTGCCTTAGAAACCGCTGGACCGTGGTGTTTAGAAGCGAAGCGCTTTGTTAGTAGGATAGGACGGCGATTAAAGACCCGTGGATATGACCACCGCTCTGGATGGTACCTGGTCCAAAGACTGTCCATAGCAATTCAAAGAGGAAACGCGGCAAGCATAATTGGTACCTTTAAACCGGGTACGATTCGGGGTGGTATTTTTGACTGATTTAAATGTATCTGTAATATTGACGAAACTGTTGTGAACTCTTTATTAGTATTCGATCCTATAACACAATCTCTATCTTAGCCTATAACATAATCCTATATCACAAGTCTCGAACTCACTTTAGGGCTAGCTCATTCTGTGTGATTTATCCATATATATTTATACTTATTTATTATTTTTCATGTTTAATGTGGTATTAAACTTTAACGCTAATAGCTCTGTCTTTTAGGATAGGATAAGGACGTGATACTATAAGTATGTATAATTTAGGGTACATTTACCGTCGTCCTACGACGATCTACGACCCACGATCATTCCGTGTTTGTGACAACTTTATGCATATTATTATCCGCTAGTTCATAACTTTTAGACGGATTTAAAGGGCTTAATTCACGTTTTGTATACCAAAAAGTCTTATTAATTTGTAATGTCAAACAACTCTCGACCTTATAATATAATAAGTTGAGTACATTTTTTGTAAAACAGTTTTGATTAGGAAGTGTAATAAGCTTATGAAATCAAACTTGAATAGGGGGTCTATTCTATCGTGGACATGCTAGTTTTGGAAGTTTTGTAAATAATATCAAATTTATATTCGGTTTGTGTAGGCTTGAGGAGGACTAAGCTTATTTAGTGTTTCCGAACAATTAAATCGGTTAGTAAATAGTTTGGAATAAACTTTTTGGATGTGGTCTAGGTATTTTCGCTTTACAAATATTGCAGAAATAGATTTTGTGCAAAGTTAAATATTTAGAATGTTTTCATAGTAAATGAGGTAAGTATGATAAATCGAAGCTTTTTTTTAAAGCTTCACGTTTGACTGTAATATTACATTAGCTTATATCAAAGAGAGTATAATCAGGGTTATACCACTCGGTTTTATTAGGGTGAGTTTTTACTCAAGATGTGGTAGTAAGCGAAGCGAAACTACAGCGTGGTGGTGCTCTAGACCCCGCAGAGTTGAGTTGTGCCAAGTTTTTTTGTGATAGTTGTTTTGTTTTTCGTAAATAACTAGCCAACACTTGTGTCAGATTTTCAAGCTGCCTAAGGCATCTGTTATAGCTTGACATGCTACGAATGAAGACAGCCGGGACCACCTGTTTAATGTGCCTTCCAAACCGTGCTTCCGAAGCACGAAGTAGCTCGAGATATTTTTATGCCACTGGCGATCACGGTTGCGGGTGAAAATCTAATTTTAAAATACATTTCTATGTTTCTTTGTGTATTGTTTTTATTGGTACGTATTAAAAATAGAATCCCATTAATATATTTATCAATACAATTCCAAATTTTAACACAATTCCAAAATCCAGTTTTTCTTCATGTCGTATAATTTTTTACTTAGCGATGAAATGATATTCCCTTTCGTATGTTAAGAACCGGAGGCACAACATTTACCTTATTTTTTAAACCCGTTTAACCCGTGGGAAGACACAACTAAGATATTTAACACGATAGTAAAATATATTCTTTTTTGTATGGAAAGGGGATTGCGCTATGCAATACTTATAGCAAAAGTCAAAAAATTTGCAATATTTCTCGCGGAGTCTGACCTGATGCCAGCATTCTTTGAGTATCTGTACCCGCAGTTAAATGAAGTACAAATGTGCTGGGAATCGAACTCGGAGTAAAAATGATAACAAACTATGAACCACTGCGCCTTACAAGCCGCGCAGTCTTAAACATCTCAAAATTAAGCTTTGTTCGTATAACATCGGATATCAATCGGATAGGTACAAAGATTTACATACATACATATTATCACGTCTTAATCGCTTACAAGGTAGACAGCGCCTAAGACCATAAGACAGTAAGGCCACGTTTAACAGGTTGTTTGGGCGTAAACGTAAAAAACGAAATCGAAATAGTGATGGGTTGCTAGCCGCATCACCTATACTCATGATTCTTAAAAATTTTGCCCATTCCCTTGACCGGCCTTTACGCTTTGCGCGGGAAGAGAAGCAGCTGGTACATTCTACGATTTTTTCTCTTCTTCCAGACCAGCATAGAAGAAAGAAAGATTTACTAGGTAAAATATATTTCATTCCACAAAACGATTACGATCCTAACGAATTTGGAACACGAAGAAAAACTATCAAAGGAGTTACTTTGTGAGATATGAACAACTATTTCTTTTCAAAAAACAAGAGGGGTCATATAATAGAGGCCTTTTCACATCCCTTCATCATTATAGATCTTAGAATAATGTGTGACAGCCTCGCCGCACCCCCTAATTCTATCATCCCCTACGAGGGGTAAACTGTCAGCAACATTAATGCTTGTCTTTGAAACTGGTGAAATTATATTTTATGCGTGTGTGTGACGTTATTTGCATCGGAATGTATGCTGTTGCACCGGTAAAGATTATTTTCCCTTGATCTTTGATGAAAACAAATTGTTGAATAAAATGGAATCAATTTGAATTATATTTTGACTCTCTTAAAACAAGAAGGAAGTTCTCAATTCATAAATTGCATAATTTGCATTGTTATTTCATGTTTTTTGTTATTTTTTAATTTTTTATGGTTCCGTTCCTCAAAAGGAAAAAACGGAACCCTTATGGGATCATTTGTACGTCTGTCTGTCTGTCAAGACTCTTTTTCTCAGGAACGCGTGGACATATCTAGCTTAAATTCATATCAAATATTCAAGTTTACTGTCCCTTAGTGCTGTGAAAAAATCAAACTTCCAAGTCAACGCAATCAAAAGATACATCTGTTTATGCCCCAAATTTTTGTTTTCTCTTTTATATTCGCAAGGAAATCAAAACCTACAGGGTACTGAAATTTGGTAGGAAGCCACGTCTTATAGCACAGATAAAGGAAACATTGCGAAAAGCATACATTTTTAGGTACATCATCATCATCATCATCAGGTCTTTTTAGTCTCCACTGCAGGAGCATGCGCCCTCTCTGTACTACCGGATATACCATACTTGGCCAGAGCAGACAGAGGATTTGGCCTACACTCTCCTCGCTGCCTAGCCAGACGGGTTGGAGAGGTCTCATTGATGTTTATGAGCTTTGTTTAGCTTGTATTACATTACATAATATTTTTTATTATAATTTTTCACACGCACAGGGATCAAAACCTACAGTGAACTCAGTGTCTTAAAATTTGGTACGAATAAACGTCTTATAAAATGGCGAGCTCCGTGGCGCAGTGGTCAACACGCCAGCCTGCGACATGAGGGTGCCCGGGTGCGATCCCCGGCCAGGTCAAGATGGAAAACGATCTTTTCCAGATTGACCTAGGTTTTGGATGTTTATCTATAAAAGTATCTATTATAAAATATAGTATCGTTGAGTTAGTATCCCACGGCGTTCCCAAGTTAACAGCTTACTGTGGGGCTAGCTAAATTTGTGTGATATATCCCCTATATTATATATTTATTATAACACAGATAAAGGAAAAATTGCCAAAAGCATAAATTTTTTGTTACATCATATAACAAAAATAATTTTAATAATTTTTCGATACTCGCAAGGGAAACAAAACCTACAGGGTACTTCCCGTGAACTCACTCGCTTGCACACGGAACGTGATACTTTTCAAACATGCAGCCTGTGTTCATCGATTCCTAAGACATTAATACGTTAAAAAAAACAATGTCGAAATGTGTAATGTGTATGTATATTTTATTGAGATAATGTTTAATTTTGTATGAAGCAGTTTTTTTCATTTACCAGAGACGAATTCTCTTGTAAAAAAAAACACGGAATACAGAACCACTTGTGCCTGCTAATAAAACAGGTAAAAGTTATTTCCTGTATTAAAATCCTATGAACTGGATGTGAACAGGATAGTGTTTTCTGACACATACGAGTAAAGAACAATAGAGGGGAAATGCAAACTGAATGTGTAATCAAATCAACTTGCTTTCGTCTCACTTCCACCAACATAAACACCACGTGACTAACAAAAATATTCTTTATCCCTTTGTGATAAAGTTCAAATCGTGTGTTTAGTAAGTTTGTTTTTGCTCTTCTTTCAAACAATAGGCTGTTTCAACTCCGTGAACACAATGTTAATGCTAATATAAGGGGGTGCAAGGTTCTTAAATAAATCTATGAATGATAGCCTCATTTTAAGATAACTGGCCGAAATGAAGCTTTGATTTTGATGGAATTATTAAGCCGCCTTAAGCTTTTAAAAAGTTATTATTTTGTCTTCATCTCAGGAGTATTAAATAATTCATAGGCTCTCAGTACCGTTTCAGTCTGATTGTTGAGATTTCTTTTCCCACTTCAAGCTGAAGAAGGCAATTTCTTTATTATGTGAATTACAGTTATTTATTTACTCTGATTTATGAACTAATTTAGTCTCATAAAAATGAGAAAGACAAAATTATTACAAAACGACCATGTGCGAGTCCGACTCGTGCACCAAGGGTTTCGTACCATCCTTATCCTTTCCTTACTAATATTATAAACGCGAAAGTGAGTTTGTTTGTTTATTGGTTTGTTTGTTTGTTACGCTTTCACGCTCTAACTACTAAACCGATCATCATGAAATTTTGCATACAAGTTCTCTGGAGTACGGAGAAGGACATAGGCTACTTTTTATCCCGGCAAAAACTACTGTTCCCGAGTGATCGACATTAACGCGGTCGGAGCCGCGGGCGAAAGCTAGTTATCTATAAAACATTAAATACTATATTTTAAACTATGTTTTTTCACGTGTGTTGTATGGGAGCCGCCTTAATTTAATTTTTTTAATTAAATTATTTATTATTGAACTGAATATACAACTACATATTCTGTAAATATTTCAAGCATCTACCTGTTGCAGTTATTAATATCGAGCAAAAAATGATAAAAACATCACGTTTGTTGTAAGGGAGCCCAACTTTAATATTTGTTTAATTTTGTTTTTAGTATTTGTTGTTATAGGGGTGACCATAATACAGCATCTGTGAAAATTTCAACTGTTTAGCTATCACGGTTTATGCGATAGGTACAACCTGGTGACAGACAGACGGACTATGGAGTAGGGTCCCGTTAATTTTTATTTAAATTTAAAATTTAAAATTTAAGCAACACTCAATGCGAATATCCCTCTATTTTATAACGACTGGGCCGATTTTGATCAAAGTCTTAGAACTATCGCTATATGCTTTAAAAAAAACTAGCATCCAAATCGATTCACCCATTTTAAAGCTACAGTGCCACAGATAGACATACCACATACTTAGCATAGAGGTCAAACTTATAACCCCTCTTTTTGCGCCGGGGGTAAAAATATTTATTTCCTGTATCTACTCTTCACGCAAAAACGAGCCAGCACTTGATTATTTAAGGGAATCGAGGCTTTTTTTCCTTTCTCTACTACCAAGGTAAAAATTTAGAAATTTTGAATTTAATTAAGAACGACCCGCACCTCTTCATTATTTTCTGTAGGAATAATTTATTATTCTATTCTAAATAACCCATTGTTTAAACAATCCGCATTACTCATGCCTACAAGTCTTCTAAAAGTTTCAACCGCATACAGATATGTATATGTTGTAATTAAAATTCAGTCGGGTTGTAGGTACAGACTCAAAAAGAAATAGAGGCGATAGCTGTAGAATATATATTCATAAACATTTGCGTAATATGACCTCTTTTAAAAACATCAATTTATAACCCACTGGTAGGCAATGGTTTCCCTTTTTTTACGCCATTTTCTACGATTCTGTGCTTATCTCATCCACTGTTTTCCACTCAGCCTCTGTAATCTCTCATCTGGCCATCATCCCACAACGACATCTGACCAGCGGAGTGGTGGTTTACCGACTGGTATTTTTCCCGCTCTAGGCCACCACTCCATCACTCATCATCATTTCGTGTAGGTGACACGATCAATTGACCTTGCACACCATCACTGTATTAGTCTAACAACTCTCCCTTATTCTGGCCAAATGTCCCATTATTTAAAAATCTCAATCGGTTCAAATTTTGTGTTGTCTATTCAAATATACGGTCCTTGTTTGTGTCTGTTCGCGGCATATAAATCAGGAGCCCGATCACGTCTGGCACCCCTTTACTGAGATTGTGTTGATACGGAACAATATGGATTAATTTCGGACAGAAGGGCTACATGTGTTCAGGGGCTTTAGTAATTGCGATACAAGTGAAGCAATTAGAATTGTTTTGGCGAGAGTAGGAATAAAAACTGATCAAAAAATGTTGAATGTTTGTAATTTTGTTTAATGGCATTTCTAGTAGATAAGCAACCTTAGTAGCGAGTTAAATAAAAACTTCTTCTATCGTGTCAATGGTCCAAACGATTAAATAAATCTTGCCCAGAATGATGCAACCTTTACAGCCGCATCCGTGGCTTTCGCCAAATCCTCTCTCGTACAAGAGGTGGGACATTTGGGGCATGATAACAGATGTGGCATGGATTGCACAGCGCCACAGCTACATCTATCATTAGTAGAAAAGCCCCACTTTGTGGTTCTCTCTGCATAAAAAACTGGCCTAGTGCGAGTCGGACTCGCGCACGGGTTCCGTACCATTATCTGTAATAACGGCAAAAAAATCATGTCTGTTGTATGCTTTAATGACTTTCATTATTTATTTTAAAATGAATATATAACTGAATAACCTGTGCATATTTCAAACGTCTACCTATTGCCGTTATTAATATCGAGCAAAAAAGAGCAGAAATATCACGTTGATTGTATATATATTATTTATACTTGAAGGTTAAGGTATTTGCACTTAAATAAGTATATAATACATAGTAGATGGTTTTACAAAAAAATGGTTTCTATCTATTCAGCCATTTACAGAAGCATGCACATTGAAAACACTTTTTTTTTAACATAAAATTGAATTGTCAAATATATAGATAAAAATTGGGAAATGTTGTTTTTCCATTAATTACAAAAATAATTATTTAAATCAATGTACACAAAATGTTTGTCAAATTATTGGCACAACGTTATGATTTTTTGAAATTAATGAACCCTTATATCTATAGACATTATAATTCTACATGAATAATCTTCTTCTTCATCTATCGAGTCATAAAATGGCTATACATACACATTGAATATGTTTCGACCAGTGCTTTACTACCGTGATTTCCCGTTCGTTTGCCTCATTCAGATGTTGTTGGGAGCAAGAGTAGGGGTTTTTGGGCACACCAAAGGGTGTGTCATGGATTGTATAGCACAACAGTCGCACTTATTCATCATCATCATCATCATCATCATCAGGTCCTTTTTAGTCTCCACTACAGGAGCACGACCCTCTCTGTACTACTAGGGCCATACTTAGCCAGAGCAGCCAGAGGACTTGGCCTATACTCTCCACGCTGGCCAGACGGGTTGGAGGTCTCTTAGATGTTTATAAGCTTTGCTTAGCTTTAATTTCCTAAGTCGCCTTCTACGACATCCACGGGAAGACTTGAGTGGTGAGTGGTCCTATTCTACTCTGCCGGACAGGGCTTGGAATACCGTCAAAAATTTGGTAACGGTAATTTGGCTCGGCAAAGGTAACGATACTTATAAAATAACGATACCTATAAGTATCGTTACTTTGGTGCCATTATACCGATAAAATTGATACCGTTAAAATTAATTTTAACGTTATGTATTAACGCTACATGTCTATACCGTTAATATTTGGTAACGTTACTTCTATCAAACGGAGTTAACGTTATCAGCAAAGAACGATACCTGTGGTGGATAACGTTATTTTTCCAATCATTTAGCGATAAACTCGATTGCGTAAAGGTGTTGTTAAGGATATTTCCCTCCCACCCAATATACCGCGCGCGCGGCCTAAGAAGGCCCCATTATTTTGACTTTATTTCGCCAGTCTGACTAATCCCGGTCGTACGCGCAGCTAGTTACCTAATGTACCTACATATAATAGTAGGTCAATACAATTTGAAAATTCTACTTTTTCTTTGATACCTTTGTCTAAAGATTGGTTGTTTTGAGAATGGGTGAGTAGCGGCGTTAGGGTAGGGCGCGGTTGGGCGACCGCCCAGGGCGCTGGATACGAAAGGGGCGCCTCCACCAATCAAGCCGTTAGGCCGATGCGGCAAAAAGGTGTCATCATTGATGGCATTCGTTAAGCTATGTCAGATGCCTTTAGGCAGCTTGAAAATCTAACACCAGTGTTGGCCACTTACACACACGAAAAACAAACAACCAAGCTAGGGCAGAGGACGCAGGGCAGTGTGATTCAATCCCATTGCACCTCCATCTCCCCAATAAGAGGGGGCGCTCGTAGAAATATCACCCAGGGCGCCAATAATGCTAACGCCGGCACTGGGTGAGTTTTTAAATGTAATAAATGTTACATTGTTAAGTATTAGAATTATTGTGGCGTTTCACTGGTAAATGAACCTTGTAGACAATTTTATTTATTATATAAAATAAAAGTAGTAAGTACTTAATAAATAAGTAGGAGGTAGCCGGGCGGGAAGTAACGGCCAACTTGAGGCAAACGGGTAGTAACTTAGTAAGCGCTTACACATGTAAACAAATCTCCGCGTGGTCTCCACTGTGATGGGTGACCACAAGTGGAGAAAATTTTCTCGCTCGTTCGTGCTTTGGAAGGCACGTTAATCCGTTGGTTGGTCCGGCGTTCGTTAAACCACCTATGTCATATATCTTCAGGCAGCTTGAAATATCTTGACACCAATGGTTGCCACTTACACACACGAGACGCAAAGCAAAACCGAAAATACATACATATAAAGTCACGCCTGTTTGCCATAGTGACAGGCTAAAAAAACTATTCCGCAATGCCACGAGTACGCGCGTTGCGCGGCTACAACGGGTTTCAGAGGCAGGCGCATGCGGCAAAGGTAAGCGCCAGCGCCAGGTGTTCACGAGAACGGGCGGTGCGCTCGGGCGGCAAGAAAAGTTGACGTATTTAGATCAAAGAATAATACAGTAATTTTTGGATAATACAATAACTTATTATTTCAAACGTGTTTTGAAGGATGCCATTATAACGGTACGTGCTTTTTGACCGACTTCAAAAATGGAAAATGTACCATGTTCGCCAGTATGAATGTTTTTTTTGTGAACGTTCTCCGGTTTCTCAGTGGACTGATTTTCAAAATTCTTTTCTTATAATTTATTTATGTCAAAAAATGTGTTTTATTAAACGTATATTATATGAATAACCAAACCGGCCAAACCCGATTTCTGAAGACATAAAGATAAATTATAGTTTGGTCTAAGACGAACTGACTGAATATTTATTCAAATATTGTTGGTAGCTTTTACGTAGGGAATTTAGGGCTGTCGAAAATGACGTCAGTTTTGGAATTCAAGATTGCAGACGCGACTTGTCGCTAAAAATTGACATGGGTGTCGTTTTCTAGGTATTTTGGGGTGTAGATATCTAAAATGACATCAGTTTTAGAATCTGCGCGTCGCACACCAGCACACGTCCGCCATCATGGATTCCAAAATATCCAAGATGGCGATCGCGACTTATTATAAAAATTCGACATGGGTGTTGTTTTCTAGGTTATTTAGGGTGTAGACCTCGAAAATGACGTCAGTTACGAATTCCAAAATGGCGGACGCGAGTTTTCATGAAAATCGACATGGGTGTCGTTTTCTAGGTTTTTTGGGGTCTAGATCTCGAAAATGACGCCAGTTTTAGAATCCAAGATGGCGGACGTGACTTGTCATGAAAAATCGACATGGGTAGCGTTGTCAAGGATGTTTGGGGAATAGATCGCGAAAAGGATGTCAGTATTGGGACCAAGATGGCGGACGCGAGTTACTATTAAAAATTTACATACGTGTTGCTTTCTGGGTTTTTTAAGGTGAAGATCTCAAAAATGACGTCTGCTTTGGAATCAAAGATGGCTGACGCGAGTTTTCATCAAAAATCGACATGGGTGTAATTTTCTAGGTTTTTTGGAGTGTAGATCTCGATAATGATGTCAGTTTTAATTCGAGTTTCATCCTTACTAATATTATAAATGCGAAAGTGAGTTTGTTTGTTTGTTACGCTTTCACGCCGTCTCTACTGAACCGATCATCATGAAATTTTGCATACAAGTTCTCTGGAGTACGGAGAAGGACATACCTTTTATCCCGGGAAAAATACTTTTCCCGAGGGATCGACACTGACGCGGGCAGAGCCGCGGGCGAAAGCTAGTATCATATAAAGTTTAAAACCGCATGTGCACATAACTTCGAGGCTAATTATATAAGGAGCTTTTCGTTGCCGCGTTCCGGTTGGTACAGAGAGTAACCGTTCCCTTTGGTGAGTTCGAACAATCCTTCAGGAGTAGGAAGATACCCCAGGTACCATAACACAAACATTGTAAAATTAATGTTTTGTAAACTTTTAATTATTTGGTGTGCAATAAAGTGTTACTTACTCACTTACATAACACCGCCAACTGCGAGACACCCCGTAGTTTGGCAAGGTAAGCTGCTTTCAATTTAATCTGCCTCTTAACGCACGCTAATTTGTTTTATAATACAGTCCAAGCCCCCAGTATCGTTTTCTAGGATCTTGGATTCCCAAACTGACGTCATTTTCGAGATCTTCATCCAAAAAAACTGAAAAAACAATACCATCAACACAAAAACAAAAATCTCCCAAAAACTTCACCTTCACCAAAACTGACGTCATTTTTGTGATCCTCACCCCAGATAACCCAGAAAGCGGCTCCCATATAACTTTTTCATAAAACCTTGCGTCCGCCATCTTGGAGTCCAGTAGTACACTACTCACACGAGATCTACACCGCCAAAAACCTAGAAAATGATACCCATGTCGAGTTTTCATAAAAACCCGCGTCCGCCATCTTAGATTCCAAAACTGACGTCATTTACACTGTCACTGACCCAAAAAAACTCAGAAAATGACACCCATGTAAATTTTTTACGTCAAGTCGTGTCCACCATCTTAGATTTCAAAACTGACGTCATTTTCGAAATCTACACTCCAATAACCTAGAAAATTACACCCGAGTCGAATTTTCATGAAAATTGGCGTCTTGGATTTTAAAACTGTACTCATTTTCGAAAATTACACCCCAAAAAACCTAAAAAACGACATTCATGTCGACTTTTCACGACAAGTCACGTCCGCCGTCTTGGATTCCAAAATTGACGTCATTTTTGACATCTACACCCCAGAAAACCTAAAAAACGACACCCATGTCGATTTTTTACAACAACTCGCGTCCGCCATCTTGAATTTCAAAACTGACGTCATTTTCGAAATCTTCACCGCCAAAAACCCAGAAAATTACACCCATGTCGAGTTTTCATAAAAACTCGCGTCCGCCATCTCCAACACGGATGTCATTTTTGAGATCCTTACCCCAAAAACTCAGAAAGCGCCACCCATGTAAATTTTTCATGAAACGTCGTAGATTCCAAAACTGACGTCATTTTCGAGGTCTAAACCGTCCACACTCCTTTTTTTGGAGGTAGTGTAAAAATAGATAATTTTTCATATAGGTAACAAAAGTCGACTCTAATCAAACAACTGAACCGATTGTGATGAAATTTAAATGGAACCAACTTTAAAGCATACACAATCAAAAAAAAAACGGTTTATAAGTGACGGAGTTCTAAGGTAGGTAACAAATATTAAAAAAAAAAAACAATCGAATTAATAAACGTCATTTTTTTTAAGTTGGTTGAAAACTAGCAAAATCTCAAATATACTTGATATTTGAGATTTTGCTAGTTTTTACCGACCTACATCAGAAAACAGAATCATTTTATACCTAGAATTATTCTCCTAAATACGTCCACTGCCACTGACTCACTACCGCTCTTGTTATAACATAAGGTCTGGCACAGCATGTCGTCTCTTTCTATTTTGGCGCAAAGCTGCCGCGCTGTGTTTGTGCGCATCCGTGCCGCAATTTTTTTCGTGAACATCTTCTACCATTTGTATAACTTTGTGCGGAAACACAGGCGCCTGCCTCTGACGCGTGCGCCTTCCTCGCGTAGGTACTTGCGTTATCGCTGATTTAACAGGCAGTGCCATTTTATTAGTAGTAAGTACTCGTAATTCTTTAATTTCTAATGTTAGTTAACAATCATTTTTTTATTTGTTTATTATTGTAGAAATCACATACAGATTAACAGTTTTACACCAAATCATTTGCATGCTAGTCAGTCACAATGTTAGGTTTATATAAAATTATTACAAAGCAAAGGTTAATATTACTAAAACAAAAATTACAATTAGAAACAAATGTCAAAAAGATATCTATACCTATGTTAGCTGTTTTATGTCAATGTCAAGTAATACCATCTATATAGTAAGTGTTTTTTTTCTAGAACGTCCTTGTACTTTATATAGAATTGAAATAATCAACTGTCTTGTTTAGAAATACATTAAACGTGTCATAAAATACATCAATGTCACTGTTATTGACGAGCATGTTACTGAGCAGTCTCAGGGCTATCGGCGTTGGGGCATTTTGCGCGTATTCAGTGCGGACGGCAGCAGGCATTCCTCCTGCCATCCGCACTGAATACGCGCAAAACTTCTGACTTCTGACCCCGCTTGGTCATTACCAAGCGGGGTCAGAAGTCAGAAGACACTCTCAGTATAAAACCAAGGGCTTTAGAAGCTGCCATACACGTATTCATGATATGATCATGGAAATTCAGACAGCTATTTATTTATTACTAGCTTTCGCCCGCGGCTCCACCCGCGTCAATGTCGATCCCTCGGGAATAGTACTTTTTCCCGGGATAACAGGTAGCCTATGTCATTCGCCGTACTCCAGAGAACTTGTATACAAAATTTCATGATGATTGGTTCAGTAGTTACGGCGTGAAAGCATAACAAACAAACAAACAAACAAATAAACAAACAAATAAACAAACAAACTCACTTTCGCATTTATAATATTAGTTAGGATAGATCACAAAGCGTGCGTCTTAAAAATGCAAACAAAATATGTACGTACTCGTTGCTCTTACATTATACCAGAACACTAATTGGTGTTTCTAGAAAAATGAAATAGATGTAAAACGAATTTGTATTTTAAATAATCGTTAAATCATATGTCCACCTATACGTGTAAAAAGCTTTAACCAAGCATTAACCTGCTATGCAATCTATATGGTTAAATTCAATATTTAACCACATAGATTGCATGTGGAAGACCTTTTTTCTTCATTTGTAATGAAGATTCATTTGAATGAAAAACGGTATACCGCGTTCTTTCATCTTCGCCCCATACTGCTATGGAGTCGTCTCAACCCTAGTCAAAATAATTTCGTGTCCGGCTACTAAGCGCTATCTGCTACAAATGGCCTCACACATGTACTACTCTCGCGTTTCGATCTAAGTTACCCGTGACGCGTGGGATGGTAAGACGATGTGCTCGCATTGTTGCCGTTCTTACCGATTCCCGCCCCCCCGCACCTCGAGAATCGCGCGGCGCGTCAGCCGTCGAGTCGAGAAACTTGTACGGAGCGGCAACGTCGGAGAGGTATCATAAAAGTATCGTTAAATAGAATTGTTACTTGGTAACGTTATAATGCAGTACCGTTACCTAAAAAGTAACGTTATAATATCGATAAAATACTTTTTAACGGTAAATTACTGTTAAAAAGTAACGTTCTAATACTGTTCCGTTACCTAATTAACGTTAAACATTTTAACGATATCAAAGGTATCGAAACGAAAATAACGTTATTTAACGGTATTTTTTATGTGAATTGGTATCGTTACCAAGCCCTGCTGCCGGATACCACACGGCTATCTCGCTCGCACTTATTATTGGTGGAAAAAACCCCACAACTCTTTTCTAAATCTTAATTACATATTTCATCCGGCGGTATGCGCTGTAGCAAAGGCTCTGGCAAGACTAATCTCGAAAGTTATCGCTAGATGGCAGTGGGTCCACTGCTAGTTAACTAGCCTATTTAGAATGTGTCAAAGCCTAAACATTTATATTACGCATTTACTTAAATGATGTCATCTCTCCACCGGGTTTTTGGACGTCCCTGCCCCCTTATCCCATCCCGTGGGTACCATAGAGTGACTTGTTTGCTCCATTTCTCTTGTTTACACCTCAGCATATGCCCCGTCCAGCTCCATTTGAGATGGTCTATCCGTGTCAGTATGTCTACCAGTTTAGTTTTTGATTTTGTTTCGGAGTTTCTTATTTTGTCACTTAGCCTGATCTGGAGCATACTTCTTTCCATTGCCCTTTGGCACGTTGCCAATCTTTCTCTGTGTTTATCTGTTAGGGCCCAGGTTTCGCACCCATATGTCAAGCAGCGGAGAATACCTACATGTGTTAAAAGTCTTTTTCTTGGCTTTCTGCCTGACCTTGGGGTCATACTGGAGCAGGTTACCACAGGACAGGACACAATGGAAGGAGTTGGAGGAGGCCTATGCCAAGAGGCACACCGTGCTTAGGGACATCATTTAACTGTGTACTAACTCTGTAAAGCATACCTATACATATTGCAAGTGTACCCTAAAGTTTGGAAATAAAGGCTATTATTATTTACATAAATGATAAAAATATAGTCTAAATAAATTTAATAAATGAAAATGCTTTTTAATGTTAGTTCTGTAAAAAGATCTATCTAATATAGCATGTAACGCCATCCATGTACAGTTGCAGTGCAACTCTGATTTGTATGAAATGTGGTGGATACACGGAGTACATACAGAGTGGAGACGGCGTTAGCTACTGTGCACTGTGATTCCAACTAGGTCCTGACGTCATCACGTTAACATCGAGAGTAGGCGTGGCCTATTAGTCTGCTGTTGTAGCTGTCAATGTTCGTACGTGGTTAGTTCTGTGCACACAGTGAGATTTTCGGACTTATCTTGTTTTTTACGAAGAAAATCATGAAGTGTTGCATTATATCATGTAAAAACTACTCAGATAAACGTTCAGATGCTTTGGAAGGAATCACATTTCATTTGTAAGTATATTTATTCGTAATTTACTTAAATTATTCTAGAAAAATCTTTTGGCGACGTTCCGTGCTACTCATCGTTAGATGGCACCACTTTGCGTAATGGGACGTATGAACTATAAAAATATATTAAAGCTAATTATCGTAATAAATAATAACCATAAGTACTGAAATTTGTTCTAAATTTATACCTATAGACTTTTACCTTGACAAAAAGATTATGTTTATGTTGTTTCATAATTCTGTTTTCAGCAATGCGCCACCTGTCGTCAACGTTGAATAATAGTGAACGTCAAGATGACGGGACTCCACCCGGTTTTGCGAATATGATGTGATTAGGATGTAGTACCATATTAGTGCTATTTTATACTTACATAATAAAATTTTATTATGGAGTCAGTTTTATTATGGAGGTTAGGCTCTCTCTACCCCGTAAGGGAAATAGACGTGATAATATGTATGTATGTTTTAACATTTTGGTTTTGCACTTAATTTTTAGGCAAAGGTAAATTAAAACAAATTTTGTGTAGAATAACCTCCATAATAAAACTGTCAAACAAACTCCTAAGCAAATTGTAAGAGCAGTATAATGCTACTTGGCTTTGAAATTCACTTTTTCCTCAGGAGCTTATTCGTTTATTTATTTATTTGTCAAACATGTGTTACAATGTGTTAAATAATATAAAAGTAGGAATCAACATGCTTACCGTTAGGGTGTACAAATATTGAATCAGATGAGCTCTTGTTAGTACCACATAAAATAAACAATAAATAATATTAAATTACAAAATAAGCCAATATATGTACAATAAGCACAAAAAATATATAAATAGAGAGATAAAAAAAAACACTAAATTTAATCATTAAAAAACGCACTAATATCATAGTAACACTTCTGGTTTAGGAATGATTTCAGTTTTTTCTTAAATAAATTTATATTTAATGTTTTATATTCCTTAGGGATTTTATTATAAATTTTCGGAACAGAGCTGTTTTTGATTGATGTAGACAAAGTCTATCGCCATTTCTTCTGTTTCTTGCACACACATCCGATATACATTTGAATAAATGGGGATTATTTTGAACAAATACAGCTATCTCAAATATATACAGTGATGGCAGTGTTAGTATTTTATATTGTTTAAAATAAGATTGACAGCTATCAGTGCTTTGTAGACCAAACAAAGATATAAGGATACACCGTTTTTGCATTTTAAAAACCAATTTTTATCTGTAGAATTTCCCCAGAAAAATCGTTGAAAATATTTTTTATTTTTACAATTGAAGTGTTTTTTAAGAACTGAATTGAGGTCCCGCCATTTTGATATTATAATAGCGGGACCACTTTCTTTGTTGAATATCTTGAAATCATTTGAGTGTACAATTTTACTATAGCACGTATGTAAGTATAAAATAGCACTAATATTACTACGTACGTAATGGTACTACATCATAGTTACATCATATTCACAAAACCGGGCGGGTTCCCGTCATCTTGACGTTCACGAATAATAGCCATACATGGCAAAATGTCTAGGGTTGCCAACCACCTAGTTTTCGCTAGTTATTACTTTTTACTGTTTTATTAAAAGACAGTATACAAAATACTGTTTTCTCAACCGCTGATAAAACTACGATTGGATTTTGAAATTTTATAAAAAGTTACATGGAAGATGAGATGAATAATGATGTTTCTGAGCACCCCGAGAGCATTTTTCATCAAAGAAACCTACTTTCAGTGAGTGCTCACCCCATATGCAGACAGCATCGACCACAATTCTTTCATAGTTTTTTTCCAAATCTACGAATACGCAGAACAGTTTTTGACCTTTGGCCAAAAATTTCTCCAAAATGAAAAAGACATGGATAAGACCTGCCAGTCTATTTGCTAACTTAGTGTACAACGTTTTGATGGTCACTTCAAAATACATTTTGATGGTCACATCAAATACATCTTATATAAAAATTAACAATATCATACGAAAGCCGCAATGCATTTTGAAGTGTCTATCAAAACGTTGTACACCGAGTTAGCAAATAGGCCGGCTGATCAGTACATCCCATTCCTTTTCTGATCCCGCTTGTTAGTTAAGTTAGTTGTAAATAAAACTTTTGTACATGTTGTATCATTTTTTGACATTCATACAAATCGAATATTGCACTTTGGCGTTACGTGATACTTTTTCAATTGATTGAGATTATGTCTGTTAATGTAGATTTTTCATGGTAAGAAAAAAATTAATGGCTATTCTTAAGCTTATTTACACTCCATGCTATGATTATTAAATCATAATACTTCAAGAAATATATGATCGAAGCATAATAGTATTTGATTTTTACTATTGGAACCAATATCTTCCTATGTCCTTTATTATTAATGATGGAAAAATGTCATGCGATCGATGTAATTTCTTGATAAGATCAACGATCGACAAAAGATCAATCCACCAGTTTGTATATTTTTTGACATGTGGGTCGAGCATGTGGGTCAAAAAAATATACAAACTTGTGGCGGCGTCGAAGGCAGGCTAGTACTACTACTAGCTCAAGTCACCTCTAGTATGGCAAAGTTTTGGGTTGCCCGTGCGTCAACTCGTATGCTGCCTGGATTTTGACTACATGATATGGTCACTGACACTATGGTTTTATTATGGAATTTGATTAATTATCTATGACAAAAAACAAAAAGGAAATAATTTACATAAAACATATTGATTCTTTGTTTTTGTGGCTGTGAAGATGTAGTCTCCAAATAAACGATTGCTTTGAACAGGTACAGAACTATACTATATACAACAATATTATGTTATTGGAAAATTTTAAATTTATATGTTTCTAACCATAGTTTTACCAGCAGTCTTGAAAACAGTGTTTTGCAAACTCTCTTATAATAGAACAGTAAAAAGCATTAACTAGCAAAAACAGTATTATACTGTTTTTAACAGTCTAGTTGGCAACCCTAATTACTCAGCTATCTGACACTAGATGTCAGTAGGTGTTAGGGACATCTAGTGACGGATAGATAAACTAAAAAGAAAGATCAACATCGAACTTATTAAGTAGTTGGGCTATTCGCCGCTAGATGGATATAAAGGAGGGAGTGAGACAGAGCAAGTAGAGTGAGACAGATAATACTCCCCTCACCCCCTGTAAGTGCCACGCATGGTTTCATAGAAAATATTCCTTAGGGCAACTCCTCTCTGTATGTACTCCGTGGGTGGATACGTCAGAGGTGATACTACTATGTTATAACTATGAACATACTGTCTTTGTTCACACCGTAGAAACCGTACATATTATCAAATTAAAAGTCGGCGTGTTTACTTACTGTTTTTCTTATTAAGATTATTCCAAATAACTATCCGGTTCGGTTTAAACGTGTGCAGTTCCCAATAACTGTGAGTTTTGCATGACTATAAATAAAGCTCAAGGACAAACTATGAGTCGTGTTTGTGTGGATCTGCAAAAGTCCTGTTTTTCTCACGGGTAGCTTTATGTAACTTTGTCACGAATAAGCAGTACGCAGAGCCTCTTTATACTTATGATGCACATGACAGAACATGTAAGTAATATTGATTATGAAGAAATTTTGTAAATGTACACATAAAGCTACGTATATGTTTGATGTTGTGTACCTATACAGTATAAAGGGGTAAAGTTAAAGGGGCAAAGTTTGTATGGAAATTTCTCATTTCTGGACTTAAAAGTATGAAAATAGATAATTGGCATAAGGGTCCTAATCAATATCAACATAACACAAAATGTTCGCGAAGGAAGTTGCGGGCACTGCCCGAAATAAATCATTAACAATGCTGAAATGAAGTTCGTTTGTCAACATTTTTAATTTTAGAAAAAAGGCCCTTATTCAGACAAAGTAGCTCCCATCAAGGCCCAAGTATTTCTTGTACATATCCTGGTATTGTTTGTATACGCTCAGTTGTTTGCCTTCACTTAGAGTATGGACATCACGATGCCCGCAGTAGCAGTGGTGGTCCTTCCCGCAAAACGCTGGTTTACCTTGGTCCATGCATTTGGTGATACATTGTCTGGCGATATTCAAATTTGGACAGAAATGAGCTATTTGATGCCTCAATGTCGGTTTAGAAATCATTTTTGGATGAAGTTCTTGTTCTATAAAAAGAAACAAAATATTAATAAAAAAAACTACTACTGAATATTAAATTTTATACCTCGACTAGCTTTCGCCCGCGGCTCCGCTCGCGTCAATGTCGATCCCTCGGGAATAGTACTTTTTCCCGGGATAAAAGGTAACCTATGTCCTTCTCCGTACTCCAGAGAACTTGTATGCAAAATTTCCCGATGATTGGTTCAGTAGTTACGGCGTGAAAGCGAAACAAACAAACAAACTCACTTCCGCATTTATAATATTAGTTAGGATAGTTAGGATGATACGGTACGGTGCCGACGACACGATAAGGTTTTAAAAATAACTTAATAAAAAATGATCCGTAAATCATCATCATTATGAGCTTTCTACGAACTACTACAACTTCAACTTAATGCCGGGTCAGAGGTGATCAATGTGTTCATCATCATCATCATTTGAGCCGTGAACAGCCCACTGCTGGACAAAGGCCTCCCCCAAAGATTCTTTGTTACATCTTAATATACTCTCCACGCTTCGCAGGCGGGTTGGCGAGCGCAGTTTCTTTGTCTTCTAGTGCTTCCAACGCTGCTGCCCATCTGAAGCATTTTAAATGAATGGGGGAAAAGCAAGTAGCAGCTACAACCACCGGCCAAGCAGTTGGGGATAACACCCCGGACTTTTAGTGTTAAGGTTTTCTACGCATAATATGTTTTAAACGCGTAGAGACAACTTTTTGTTTAATAAGTATTGAATTAGGCATTTGTCTCCCATCTCACCTGATGGTATGTAACGATTAAGACGAGGATATTACATGTCTGAGCGATTGAGCGATTACTCGCAAGACAGAATGATACCATCGCAACCGCCATGGAACGCTGGTTTTATAGTGGTGATGCGTTGGCCAGCGCGGTTGGTAAGAGACGCGGGCCACAAGCTAGAGTATCCGTTCAAATGACCCACGCTGACGGCATTTCGGCCGCGATTTCCAAATGCGCGAGGATAAGGAGTCACAGCATGCAGAGTGCGTTACACAGTCACCTATGTAACACACACTGCACGCTGTGAATCACGAGACTCTGGCAGCGCGGGTCATCTGAACGGATACTCTAGCTTGTGGCCCGCGACTCTAACCAACCGCGCTGGCGAACGAGCCACTATAGAACCATCCTTCCATCGCGCTTGCGATGGTATCATTCTCTCTTGCGAGTAATCGCTCAATCACTCAAGCATGTAACATCCTCGTTACATGCCTGAGCGTCACAATCATCACGACTGGAAAAGGTGGCAAAACGCGTGGCACTAAACTGGTTTTATTGTTTAAATCGGGTCTTCCACTAGCTTATGGGCCGCGCTTGCCATCCGCGCCGGTAAAACCAGCCAAAACCGCGTTCTCCTACGGGTTGGTATCATCCGAGCTGTTGTTATCCCATTATTTGCTGTTTTTGCAAACGTATTCCCACATTCCGTGGTTGGACAAGATCATTTTGATCCCAGTATTAGTTATCCTACCAACTAACCTGTTTCTTCTTCATCGTCTTCAAATTGTGGCGCCAATTCCAGGGAATCCGCTTTAGTAATAAACGAAGATTGACCTAAGAATGAAGTAAATTACGTATGTTTGGTAATATTATTCTCCCACACCTGTCTACATACAAAGATATCACGTCTTTGTCCCCCATAAGGGACAAAGATGGAGATCGAGACGGAGTAAACCTATATCTAAGAAATTATATCAGAAGGTGATGCGGTAAACAACTCATCTCTATTATATTTTGATAACAGACACAAGAAACATAACAGACACAAGAAACAAAACAAAAAAAATATATATAAAATAAACAAAAAATAAAAGAATAAATAAAAAGGAAAACACGCTTAACATTGCCTTTATGTCTTAAAGCGCTGTCTACCTTGTAAAAGACGTGTTTTTTTTCGTGTGTGTAAGTACGGCCAATACTTGAGTCAGATTTTTCAAGTTGTTAAAGGCATCTGACATAACTTTAAGACTGCGATCAATGATGACAGCCGGGACCAACGGCCTAACGTGCTTTGCAAAGGTCACCCATCCAAGTAGGGACATCGCCTGGGTTTGCTTAACATTCGTAAGCGGTAAAAATGTTCACGCCCACTAGGCCACAGGGCTCCTCTAGACGTGATGATTATGTGTTTATGAAATTCTAGCTATCGCTCGCGGCTCCACTCACTTTAATGTCCCGCGGGAACAGTATTTTTTTTTATTTGAAATATAGCCTAAGTAGTAATAAACTATCTGAGCACAAACTTTCGCAACTATTATACTAACTTTCATCCGTGGCTCCGCCTGCGTCAATTGGGAACAGTACTTTTACCCGTGATAACATGTACACCATGTCCTTCTCCGTACCCCAGAGGTATGCAAAATTTCATGACGATCGGTTCAGTAAATAAGGCGTGAAGGCATAATAAACAAACTCACTTTCGCATTTATAATATTACTAGCTCCCGCAGCTTCGCTCTCGTCAACATCGTTCCCTCGGAAACAGTACTTTTTTCCGGGTTAAAGGTGGCTTATGTACTTCTCCGCACCCCATATATGCAAAATTTCATGACGATCGGTTCAGTAAATAGGGCATGATGGCGTAACAAACAAACAAACTCACTTTCGCTTTTATATATAAATATAATATAACAGTTAGAATAGGATTAGTAAAGAAGTAAGGATAAGGATTTTATGATTGCCGAAGGGCTTTCTTACCGTTAGTACCAACTGGTGTCCTCAAGCAATAGCATTCTCCATTTACACAAAGATGGTCGCCTTTACACTGGATATGACACCAGAGCTGGAAGGTGCCACTTTGACAAACTCCATAACCTGGATCTCTTTGAATATCTGATCGCAGCCCTTCCTTTCCAAAGAAATAATCGCTGGAGATGTCAGCTAAAGGAAATAAGAAAGAAAAAAATATTTTAATTAAAAAAAAACAAATCAAGTCAGCCAAACTTAAGTGGGATTGGGCCGGCCATGCCACATGCACTTAGGCAGATGGGCCCAAAAGGTGACCTTATGGGTACCGGATGGACGAAGGCGCAGGGGCGGACCTCGGACAATATGACGGGATGACTTAGACCGGTTTTGGAGTGGCTGGCAGCAGGCTGCACTCGATAGGGATGAATGGAGGACGGTAGGGGAGGCCTTTGCCCAGCAGTGGGACACAAATTAGGCTACAAAAAAAAAAACGATGACACATTGGACTGTAAACATTCATCATCATCATCAGGTCCTTTTTAGTCTCCACTACAGGAGCACGACCCTCTCTGTACTACTAGGGCCATACTTGGCCAGAGCAGCCAGAGGACTTGGCCTACACTCTCCACGCTGGCCAGACGGGTTGGAGAGGTGTCTTAGATGTTTATAAGCTTTGTTTAGCTTGTATTTCCTAAGTCGCCTTCTACGACATCCACGAGAAGACTTGTAAACATTACCTACACAAAATTTTTGGGAAGTAATGTAAAATATGAAATTTACATTAATAGGTTAAAGATTAGCCTTTTTATCACGCACTTGGCTAACCTCTGCTTTCATAAACCTTTATGCTTTCAAGTGCTTTCCCAGGATTATTTAAAAAGGCAATAATAACCTCAGTATTCAAGAGTGGAGATAGGTACGACATAAGCAAAACTACAGAGCTATCTCGGTGCTACCAGTAATACCAGAAATTCTAGTACCTACAACTGATTAACGTCAGATTATTAAAATATTTCCATAAAAATGAGATCTTATCCCAATTACGATTTAGGAAGAGAAAATCAACTGAAGATGTGATATCAGCTCTAACTTCTTTTGCAATTGAGCAATTATGTCATGGCAATAAATGCATCACGAAATTTTTCAGAATTTAAAAAAGCATTTAACACCGTCTCAGTGCCGAAACTCTTACACAAACTGGAATCAATTCCATTTAGGAGAACTCCATTGTTATTACTAATGGACTATCTCTAAAATAGAAAACAGTCAGCCAGGGTGGGTCACCATATTTTAGTTTAGATAAAAATATCACATATGGTGTTCCTCAAGGAAGTGTACTTTACCCTACTTTATTTCTAATTTACATTGACGATAATTTACATTGAAAGTTTAACTATAGTATTTTTGAAGGGAATGCGCCTCAACCAAGGGATATCTCCCTGGAGGCGAAGCTTCGGCCATAGCAAAAAAAAAACTTGACCACAGAGGGGAGGTTAGGTTCGTTAGGTTTCCTTGTGACCAAAACAAAACGAGCGAGCAAGCGTCACCAATTTAAGGCAAAATCCTCAAATAATAACCTTTATATATGCATAATTCTATTTTAGTTCTATTTTATATGTAAACATAAATTACGTCTCCATGTTTTAAAAATATCTTAAAGAAGAACAAAGTAAGTTGTATTAGCTTCAATCATAAATTACAAACTTGTGCTAAACTAATCATAAGCTCCCCGTTCATCATAATAAAGTTTCAAAGAACAAGGCACTTGTAATTTAAAAAATACTACACACATTTATATTTGTTTGCTCTTAGCCTGACTACAGGTTTGCGCTCCGTTGGCACACTAGTGCTCTTACCATAAGCTACAATAATGTCATTATAACAATTAATTAGAAACACAAGAACTATATAGATGATTTGATTCATTGTGATCATGAGTAAAGCTATGTTGTGAACCGAATGAGGTTTATAATGGATTTTTCAGTCATAAGCATAAAAACTGCTTGCGAATTAATCAACTTTTTAATGAACAATTTTATTTCAATGGTAGGCGTAACAATATGATGTCACAGTTTGATGTTATACCTACTTACTGACTTTTTTTTTCTTGTCTTGTATACCACTAAAAATCTATACAATTTAGTTACCGATGAGTTAGAAACAGTCTCATGGCCATTTTTATAACTGTCAAAAAAAAACCTTTTTTGGAAATCACGTACTAAAGTGTTTAATAATAATATTTTCTTTAATGCACCATTAAGAAAAAAAGACATAAGAAATGTTACAATATAGATTCAAGTAATGCATTTATTAGAATATGCATTACTTTAATCTACTTTAATTAAAGTAGATACTCTAATTTACTTTAATTGAAAATACTTTAATTTAAGGAGTTGTAGATTGTATATAAATTAATAATAATAAATATATTCTAACTAGCTTTCGCCCGCGGCTCCGCCCGCGTCAATGTCGATCCCTCGGCATTAGTACTTTTTCCTGGGATAAAAGGTAGCCTATGACCTTCTCCGTACTCCAGAGAACTTGTATGCAAAATTTCATGATGATCGGTTCAGTAGTTACGGCGTGAAAGCGTAACAAACAAACAAACAAACTCACTTTCGCATTTATAATATTAGTAAGGATAGTATAGTATATAGTATAGTAAGGATAGTAAGGATTATAGTAAGGATAAATGCACTAGTTTAATCTACTCATCATTATCAAAATTTGAGAACAATGCTTTTGGAGCTCCCACCGAGGAGTCTAATCTATTATAACTACTAAATACCACCCATTCGGATGTGTTATTGTTAGTTTTATCCCAAATAACATAGGCAAGGTTTTCTTGTAAACAACTGATATGCACAACTAGTTGTGTCATTAGATATATTTTCGAAATTATTTCCATAGGCACAACCAGATAATTGCCATTTAATTTTAGTTCTCATACGCACAATTAAGTACAATCATGTGCAATACTGTATAAACATTTTAAGGTAAGCATTTATTATAAACTAGCTGATGCCCGCGACTTCCTGGACTTTATGACTCCGACTTATTATTACTAATACAAAAGAAATTATGTTTTTTACTAAGTCACGCCTAAACAGCTAGATGGATGTCAATAAAGTGTTGTATACGGATAAGATCTATTTCCTATTGTAGTTTTTCTATTTCGACTGTAGTTTTATTAAGTTGTGCCATTAGGAACACTTATCTGAGATGGCACAAGTAGTTGTGCATAGTAGTTGGTCCATGAGGAAAACGGGGGTGACCATAAATTTCACAAAACATTAATTTTTAATGAAAATAAAACTTTTTACTTACGGTATGCTGCACTGTCGTCAATACATTTAGTTTGAAATACAAAAATGATACAGATAAGGGAGCTCATTTTCGCATTCGATGATCTTGAAACAAGGTAAGGCTGCACACCACTCACCCACTCGTGATCGACAGTTTATTTTTCAAGTGCCAACTGTTTTTATTACTTTTCTATTATTAACAAAAATAGCGAACAAAATGAATTACTAACTTAGCAAAATAAAAATGAAAAACTAAATAATTAGCTTATATATCAGTAATTGTTTGTTTGATCATATAAGAATTCTCTTTAGCACTACATTCAGGCCTCCAAAATATATTAATATAAATATTGTCACTAACAACAAATGTAATAAAGAAAATAACAATATTGCTAGTTATTATTCCTTGGACAAGAATGCAAAATATGCAAATTTAAAAAATGCCGGTCACTGCAATGCACATCAAATAGGATTTTAAATTGATTTTTCAGTCACAGCTCTCAAATGAAGTTGGTAATAAATTGCAAATGTAAAGTTTTTCAGTGATTTGCATGTCATTTTGAATATGTCACGGATAGTTTCACACTTAAATTGGTGATTGAAAATGCCATGAAATATTGAAAAGTCCAGTTTAAGAAGTACGACAATAGTGTTGGTCACTGAGTTACTAACTAGTATTACTTAGTAACCAGTTTTTTGACGGAGACCGAAGGGAAAAGTTAAAAACATTTTTTTTTTAATTTCAATCTGTAAGCCTTTTTCTTTGAGGTTTACATGACACGACGTAAACATTTTTTTTTATAAGTTTTGATTTAATTTCTATGTCATTGTGTCTCCTTTTTTGTCTTTTTTCTAGATTATGTCAAATATCTAATTAAATAAAGAAATAAGATAAAGTATAAAAGAAATGTACTGTGGTGGAAATTTACGATGTGTTAGATAAGCATGGTAGCTCTATTGGCAAAGCGTAGTCGCCGATTTAAACCCTGCCTTTTTAACTATATCGTATTACTTTATTCAATACCTATTCTTTATTTTATAAAACAAAGATCAAACAGCATTATAAATTGTGAATGCGTTAAATCTTTATTAACTATGTCAAATTCGTCGAGTCATTACATACATGTGGAAGTGCAAATGAAATGAGAAAGCTAAATTTTGGATATTTCGTGACGGGGGCATAAAAAAGCTTCACTTCAAATTGTCGACCAAAATTACCTTGTGCATTTTCCGCCACCTTGAAAAAACCGGTCAAGTGCGTGTCGGACTCGCGCAGGAAGGGTTCCGTACATCTTATTAATAGGTTTGAAATAATTAAAAATATTTTTAATATATGACGTAACTCAAAATTAATGCTTTTCTCTAAATATTACCAATATTCGTATGTATACTTATTATATTTTATCTAAATTGGAGCACTGCCTTAATTAATAACATAAACATATATTCGTACTTATAAAAAAATGTGTTTTTGCCCCAACTCTTGCAGACTTTGCTCCTTTCGGTCACTCGAGTCAATTAATGAGGTTCAACAGTATGTTGAGCATGTTAATCATCATCATCATCAGGTCTTTTTAGTCTCCACTGCAAGAACATGACCCTCTCTTTACTACCGGAGCCATATCTGACCAGAGCAGACAAAGGATTTGGCCTACACTCTCCTCGCTGGCCAGACGGGTTGGAAAGGTTACATTGATGTTTATGAGCTTTGTTTAGCTTGTATTTCCTAAGTCGCCTCTTACGACCTTCATGGGAAGATTAGGAGTGATCCTATTCTACTCTGCCGGAAACCATACGGCTAGACATCAAAATATACTGTGAGAGATTTTCAAGCAAAAGTATTCTAAAAAGCATACATGATAAATCAGTCATCATGCAGGAAAGCATTAAAAAACCTTTGAGTCAAAGTGACGCAGTAATGGACTGTTAGCAGCTAATTCTCAATTCACCTGCACGCGACATTTTACTTTGAAAGATACCATATACATTGAATTTCTCAAAGCAAAGATTTCAATGAATCGTCAGACTCACAACTCATAGGAATGTTTGAAATGAATGTTTTGCTTTGAGTTTATATCAGTTTTATGACTCACGTCCCTCGCTTTAACTTTTTGCTTGCTTTTGTGTAATATTCCTTTTTATCACAAGCTTCTATGTAAATTTCCTGCCTCTGTGGCCTGCCTCTGCTTTCGTGGTCCAGTGGTTAAGGCGTTCGTATGTAGACCCGGGGGTCGTGGGTTCGATTTCCACGGGAAGCATACTTTGTTTAGTTGTATCCAGTTTAGTTAGGACATTCCAGGCTTGAATCACCTGATTGTCTGATAATTAAGATGATTCCGTGCTTCGGAAGGCACGTAAAGCTGTTGGTCCCGGCTGCCATCTGTAGTCGTTAAAGGAACCACGTCAGAGGCCGAGTGGCGGTTCCGAAGAACTCTGACACCAGAGTGTGCATGGTCGATTGACCGTGTCACTTACTTGAAATGATGATGATGATAAACTTTGCAATAAAAGTATGTAATATGTATGTATCTTATTTGTTTTTTCGGGTCAAATCTTACAATTTAATTTATTGCAGTTAGTTAAATCGATAGAGCTAACTTTCTGGAGAAATTTGCAAGTTAATAAATTGTACATGGGCTTTTCTAAACAAAACAAAATTACAATACTGAAGTATACAACAGATTTTTTCCTAGCTCTCTTTGTCCCACTGCCGGGCAAAAGTCTTCCCTCTTTCCTTTCACTTTTCTAGATTCTTCGTAGTATCCACCCAGTTCTTATCAAATGCTCTTATTTGATCTGACCACCTTGTTTTTGGTCTTTCTCTTTTTCTATATCCATCGGATCCCATCCGATGGATCTCAATCAGTGAGAATGTGGGCCCACCTTTCCGGATGTATGTGGCAGACGTGACCCGCCCAATCCCATTTTAATTTAGCCAGTACAAAAGAATATATATCTAGAAATCTATTATTCATCAAATACAAAAAGTGTTTTTTAGTGAGACGTCAACGCGAACGAAACCGTGGGCGATAGCTAATAGAAGGGAAAAGATAAACTGCAAAACATAATTTAACCCTATAAACCCGACTATGGCGAAGTTAAAAGGAGCGTTATGATCTTGGTTTCGATTCTGTATGTATGCTACTTTGTTTCCTGGTATCTCGTAAATTACCAACCTAACTTGACATGTGACACATCATTAGGTGCGACTTGAACGTCCACTGGACGCTATGTGACGTCACAACAAAGTTATTTGAAATATATTGTGTTTGGTATTAAATTATTATTTTTCTTACATTAATTCAAAAATATAAAATTTATAGATTACACATAAATATAGAAATTAAATTTAAATACCTAACTAATGCTACAATTAAAAAATAATAAAAATGAATATAGATAAAAAAGGCCCGGTAGATCGCTGCCCGTGGTAGCGTGCCCAGAAGGCTGGCAACATTGCCACGTTGGATGGCAATGTTAATTTTTTGGCCAAGGTATAGACGAGCCTTCTGGTCACGGTTCACCTTGATCAAATGGTGCCAAACAGCTTATGGGCTGATGGCCCCCACGGTCCTAAAGTTTCGACCCCAAACGGTACAAATATATAGTTGTTTCCAAGACAGTACTTTCGCTGCTTAAGGTCTTCTGTCACTGACGCTGCTGAACCGGCCTTAGACCCTGTGCCCGGGAGGTGAGACGGCGCCAGTTGCGTCGCACTCAAGCGCTCGCCCCAATCTCCAGGGCACAAGGGTCATTCCACCCGGTCTCTTGCCATCATCCCGCGCCAGACAGACCGGTAGGTTCTAAAACCGCTGGCATGTGAAGCTGGCAAGAGAACGATGAATAATATTATTAAGGGCAGCGTGACGCCCAAGCCGGCCAGCACCTTCTGCGACAATAGAGACCGTGATGGCCCAGTCCGTCGACAACATTGCCACAGGGGCAACGATATGGTGTCATGTATTTGCATCTTACCTTATAGATGTCGCCAAGCGAAAGGACTCATCATCCAGAAGTGTGCCCAAGTTGGCAGAAAGCAGTGCTTTAAGCAGATTATATCATAATTTTCCCATAAAACTTCAAAATATGCCCAGAAGTAAAAGTAGTCAGCTTGTTATCAATTCTTACACATTTTACCGGAACTCAGTACGCGGTTTTACAGGAGCTCAGTACACACTGATGACACGTGTTCATCTCAGGCATGTCAGGTACAGTCGGAGTCAGATAAATGTGACCCCCTCAATTTAAAATCTGTTGCTGACCCCTGTGGCCAGTTTTATCTGCTCCCGACTGTACATTCTCCAGACAAATAACACAATGTATGTATTCAATGTCTGTGCATAGAAATCCAGTTCAAAATTCAGCGCATAAAATCCTCTGGGATTCTTCACAGGAATCTTACATCTATCCTGTGTTTCTTTAGTTCCGAGCCGTTGCATTGGATTTAAGGAGTCGTATTTCACTGCAGGTGAAATTGGCTCCATTTATTTTGGATCAGGAGGCAACTATAGCTACTTTTATTTACATCGACCTTCTTTGTGAATGTAAATTACTTTTCAGCACACCTGGTGTTCAGTAATACGGTATGTGTTTGTTCTAAGCCGTTGCGTCAGACTGAAGGTGCCAATATTTCACTTTCAATTGGGTTTTATAAATTAAACTTGTTTTAAATGGATGTATATAAATAAGTTCTATTATATATAGCCATGTGGTATCCGGCAGAGTAGAATAGGACCACTCCAAGTCTTCCCGTGGATGTCGTAGAAGGCGACTTAGGAAATACAAGCTAAACAAAGCTTATAAACATCTAAGACACCTCTCCAACCCGTCTGGCCAGCGTGGAGAGTGTAGGCCAAGTCCTCTGGCTGCTCTGGCCAAGTATGGCCCTAGTAGTACAGAGAGGGTCGTGCTCCTGTAGTGGAGACTAAAAAGGACCTGATGATGATGATGAAATAAGTTCTATAATATCTTTATAATGATCCGCATTTTACCATCTCACTAATATTACAATGATACTTCTCCAACCTGTCTGCCTAGCAAGGAGATTGTAGGCCAAACCCTCTGTCTGCTCTGGCCAAGTATGCCTCCGGTAGTAGAAGGTCATGCTCCTGCAGTGTAGACTAAAAAAACCTGATGATGATGAAACTTTTACCATGCATAGGTAGCATATTTCTTTTTTCCACCAAAAGTGAAATTTAGGCCTCACAAGTTATAACCTTTGTATAACATAAGAAAAGAAAAAATAAATAGTTATCTAGAACTACACGAGGATTATGTATCAAATAGAATCAAATAAGTAGAGAGTGGCGGAATTCTTAAAAATATAATTTTCTTTTCCTAGTCTTTTTCCTATTTGATATTAGGTATATTATTTGTCCATAAGTGGTTTGTTTATGAGATATTTAAATAAATGTCCGCGATGTCCAAGTTCGCTTCGAACTAATAGTAACGGTTTAAATTTATATGTAGTTCGCTTAAAACGTAGACGTTGCGATAATATACAGCGTGTAAATGTACCCTTGACATTTACTTAAAGGGGTGACTCAGCCCATCAATATGAACAACTTTTCCTATAGGACCAATGCTGGGAACTCAAAAAAAAATTCGTCATTTCCATACAAAAGATCCGCCGCCCGGCCAGTTTGTATGGGAAGGTCGAATTTTTTTTTGAGTTCCCAGCATTGTTCCCATAGGAAAAGTTGTTCATGGGCTGAGTCACCCCGTTAAGGGAATGTCGAGGGTCTATTTACACGGTGTATTTAAAAACTAGATGTTTCCCTGCGACATAGTCCGTGTGTTTTTGACAGGACACGGATGCACGGTCTCGTCACGTCGATGCTCCTGTCACCTCCCGCGCACTGCTCTGATGTGTGGGGATATACCTTTAAGTATTTAAATGTGACGACTTTTAAACGCCAATAGAAAATATTTTTGACTAAAAAATTAATAATTATCTCTTCCATGCTGGTCTGGGAGAAAAGAAAAAACGTATAATGTACCAGCTGCTTATCTTCCCGCGCAGATCGTAAAATCCGAACGAGGGAATGGGCAAAATTCCGTGGAATCATGTTAATAGACGATGCGGCTAGCAACCCATCACTATTTTGATTTGTTTTCACCTAATGCCCACCAACATGCTAGACGTGGCCTTCGGGTCTTATAGAACTCGGCTTTGTCTACCCCGCAAGGGAGAAAGACGTGATACTAAGTATAAATAAAATAATAATAAATATATACGGACAAATCACACAGATTGAGCTAGCCCCAAGGTAAGTTCGAGACTTGTGTTATGGGATACTAACTCAACGATACTATATTTTATAACAAATACATATATAGATAAACATCCAAGACCCAGGCCAATCTGAAAAAGATCATTTTCCATCTTGACCTGGCCGGGGATCGAACCCGGGCACTCCATGTCGCAGGCTGGCGTGTTAACCACTGCGCCACGGAGCTGTCATAGTGTCACGGAGCTGTCAAGTATGTATGTAATGATTATTTAAATGAGAATTTACAATGTTAATATTATAATTTTAATAGATTAATGACTTATAATATTGTATGTCCTAATTTGGACAGGACATGGCACTAACACTATCATAAGAACTTATAACTGTGATACACAATAAATATTATTTGTAACTGGTAAATTTTAAATAAAATTAAATTTATTTGACCTTTCAATATAATAATTGTTTACACTGTTGGCCCTAACACTAGGCAACACGCCTATTCTGCGGCAGATAGCCTAATTACAAATCAGATTACAATAGCGATAAAATAGTGCGTAATAAGGTTCATTAGAAATATAAGTACTAGCCTAGACTAGCTCCGTGGCGCAGCGGTCAACACGCCAGCCTGCGACACGGAGTGACCGGGTTCGATCCCCGGCCAGGTCAAGATAGAAAATGATCTTTTTCAGATTGGCCTGGGTCTTGGATGTTTATCTATATATGTATTTGTTATAAAATATCGTTGAGTTAGTATCCCATAACACAAGTCTCGAACTTACTTTGGGGCTAGCACAATCTGTGTGATTTGTATATATATATTTATTTATTTTATATATAAGTTTAGAAAAAACGAACAGTTTGTTCTTGAGAAGAATCATATGAATTGTTTTCTGTTCTCCAAAACCACCATGGCAAATATTTTTATAAGTGTTGATTCTCAATTACAAGTTTGTCGTGTTGGCATCTACAAACTGTCCCAATCCGCGCTTCAAGCTGACGTCAAACAATGCCAAGTTAAGTCCAATTACAGCGGAGTCTAAACGAGTCCCGAGTGGTGGAACTTCATTTCCTTACTTATAGAAAGTGAAGTATTTCTTCTGCGCTTTTGTAGATGAAAGTCATAAGCGATGAGCGGTACAGATCTCAAGCAAATTGGGAATTGTGTACGAGTACGAGACACCTTGCCTGGAACAATGACTGATTGAGATATATTTCAAGTTTTCGCTAAGATTTTGATGGAATTACGGAACTTATTCCCTCAGGCAGTCTGGGGATTACGTTACGTACTGTCTGCTTTGTCTGGCAAAATTACGACTGCAATATCGTGAAAATACGGTAGACTTCGTGTTTACCGTATTTCCACGAAACAAGTACCGTATGACTATAATACAAACTTTACCACCCAGAGCTTCAGATTAACGTCAAACAGATGCCAAGGTTAGTTAGGTTAGTAATATGTAAGAAGCCATACAATATATTTTGTGTTGTATTTTGTACTAGCTTTCGCCCGCGGCTCCGCCCGCGTCAATATCGATCCCTCGGGAATAGTTCTTTTTCCCGGGATAAAAGGAAAGCCTATGTCCTTCTCCGCACTCCAGAGAACTTGTATGCAAAATTTCATTCAATATCAAATTCAGTAGTTACGGCGTGAAAGCGTAACAAACAAACAAACAAACTCACTTTCGCATTTATAATTATTAGTAAGGATTCACAATGCCATTTTGATATACTCTTATTAAATAAGAAATAAAATATGGTGATAAAATTTTCAAGCAGGCGTGATTTGAACCAGCGACCTTGTCTATGTTAAAAAAAAAAATTACCCTATTTTATTTCTTGATTTAATAAGAGTATCCTTACTATAATATTATAAATGCGAAAGTGACTTTGTTTGTTTGTTACGCTTTCACGCCGTATCTACTGAACCGATCATCATGAAATTTTGCATGCAAGTTCTCTGGAGGACGGACAAGGACATAGGCTACCTTTTATCCCGGGAAAAAGTACTATTCCCGAGGGATGGCCATTGACGCGGGCAGAGCCGCGGGCGAAAGCTAGTTTCAAAATAAAACACAAATATATACCCCTGACCTGAGTTTATAAACTCAGGTCAGGGCATGGGCCTGGGATAATTTGACCGTCACATATATCTGACGGTCAAATTTTGGAAAAGGGAAAGACGCTCCGCAGACTTCCTCCCCACTTGGACCACATACTAAAGTAACGACGTTCTTAATGAACTCTCCCTGTAAACTGTTCCAGAAGTTCCAACTAGTTCACTGAAGTTGGGCATTAACATTCCGCGAATATTTTTTACAAATCCCAAAGGCGGAGGTCGTAAAAACTTGGCGTTCAAACTTTTTAATAGTTTCCAATGGCTTATTTGTAATTGGGCTTTTAGTAAAGTAAAATTGTAACTAAAAACTTAAGGTCTATAAATCGCAGTATTAAATACTCTTTGGTAGCAAAATACGAGAATATTAGACTTGTGCAGTTTCTTGCCTTCCATAGTGCCAGCTGCTTTTCTTCCCGCGCAGACCGTAGAAACCGGTCAAGGGAATGGGCAAAATCTGAAGAATCATGACAATAGGCAATGCGGCTGGCAACCCATCACCATTTTGATTTTTTTTTTCTACGCCCAACCACATCCTAAACGTGGCCTTTCGGTCTTATGACCTTTGGCTCTGTCTACCCCGTAAGGGGTAAAGACGTGATAATATACTACAATACTATACTATATACTTGTGTAGTTTTTGGGGCGGCTGTTTTCTTGTAGAACTACATTAGTTTTCGTCGAATAAAAACACAATACATTTCGAAGATAGAACATCGGAGTCAGGTGGCGATGCGGCTAGCAACCAATGACTATTTTAATTTCGTTTTTTTATCAACAACCCCAGCAACATGCTTAACGTGGCTTTTCAGTCTCATAGACCTCAGCTCTGTCTACCCTCCGTGGTCCAGTGGTTAAGGCGTTTGCCTGTAGACCCACGGGTAGCATACTTTGTTTAGTTATTTCCAGTTTAGTTAGGACATTGCAGGTTTGAATCACCTGATTGTCTGATAATAAAGATGATTCCATGCTTCGGAAGGCACGTTATGCCCTGGGGCCCGGCTGCCATCTGGTAGTCGTTAAAGGAACCGAGAGGCGGTTCCGAAGAACTCTAACACCATGCATGGTCGATTGACCGTGACACCAACACGAAATGATGATGATGTCTACCCCGCAAGGGAAAAGACGTGATAGTATGTAGGTAAGGTATGTAATCTAAGAAAAATTGGTGTTATAGACGTACACTGTGCTGTGAAAAACAATAACAATTCATTTCAATCATGAAGATTTCTTTGAACGGGCGGTGCAGTCAATTTAGCTTACAGAGATGCTGCCTCGCGTTTTATAGAGGCATTTTTGTTTTGATGATCGTTTTAATAAGCTACTTTCTTAAGGGAAAGCATACTGTTGTTTGTTGCTTTTCATGTTTGTAAGTCTGGAAGTCTTTAAACAGACTGCGGGCTGGTGTTGGTAGATGCCATGATAATATTGTGAGGTGGGATTTCTCGAACAGTAGTAAGTGCGACTGTGGCATATATATTCTTTGACTGTGGCGCGATCCAATCTATAGGTCATCTCTTGGTGTACCCAAACGTGCAAATAACCCAACTTCTTGCTCTCAACAAGATCTGAATGAAGCAAACGAACAGGCAATTACGGTAGCAATGTTTGAGTTTAACTTCTTGGTTGAATATCTACCCCCAACACAAAAATCCTTTAAAAAGTAAATGGCTTAACCGATTCCTACCAAATATATCTAAGCATAGGTAATCTCGATTACTTTCAGCCAAAAAAACTGCAAAGATATCGTTTCTACTACTATAGATACAAAGTCAATCAAAACAGCGAGCTCCGTGGCCCAGTGGTCAACACGCCAGCCTGAGGCTGGTGTGTGCCAAGGGTGCCCGAGTTTCTGGTGCTTACGAGGGTGCCCTCGTATGCATCGGGTGCACCAGGTGACTGCTTACATTCAGGTGACTCGCTTGCTCGTTTGCCATCGATAACAAAGACAAAGGCGTCTAAGACAGGTCCTTAGACGCCTTTGTCTTATTATTTATTACCAGAGGTTGTAAGGCAGGCTCCGTGGCGCAGTGGCTAACACGCCAGCCTGACACGAGCATTGCCGGGTTCGATCCTTAGACGCCTTTATCTTATTATTTATTACCAGAGGTTGTAAGGCAGGCTCCGTGGCGCAGTGGCTAACACGCCAGCCTGACACGAGCATTGCCGGGTTCGATCCGCGGTCAGGTCACGATAGAAAACAATCTTTTTTAGATTGACCTGGGTCTTGGATGTTTATCTATATTAGTATCTATTATAAAATATAGTATCGTTGAGTTAGTATCCTACGACATAAGTTCACAACTTACTGTGAGGCTAGCTCAATTTGTATGATGTCCCCATATATTTTTTATTAGCTCATTTATCAATTTTAATAAAACAAAAATATTTTGTATAAAAAACGCCAAAACAAAAAAAGCGGGTTATTTTTTAAAATTTCCTACTAAAGCATTCCTTTGACCTATTCTTATAGGTCAAAGGAATGCTTTAGTAGGCTGGCTCTTGCCAGCCCTTAAAATATTTACGCTTAATTTAAATGTACCTTATATTTAAATGTACCTTATATATACGGATTGCAAAAACAGGATGAAACTGCGCCTTAAGCGTCTCCCTTATTAAAAGTACAAAAGACTGTGTAAGGGATGCAATATTTCAGCCCCCGCCGAGATTATCAACAGGTGCGTTCAACCCCGGCCACATGCCGCATAGTCAGTTAGTCATGCTTGACTAGTTAGGTATGTACTGGCACGTAATCTTATCTTATAGGATTACGCTTCTATAATAAAATTTCGAATAGTATCGTATGTGTGTTAATCAAAATCAAAACGTTTATTCAGAAAATAGGCATTTGCAGGCTTTTTTACGTCAAATCACATTTTAAAAGATCTAATGTAGTCATATTTATATTATTAACTAGCTGTTGCCCGCGGCTCCGCCCGCGTTAGTGTCGCTCCCTCGGGAACAGTAGAATTTCCCGGAATCAAACATACCCTATGTCCTTCCCCGGGCCTCACACCTCCATACCAAATTTAGCGTAAAAAAACGACAGATAGAATTACTTTCGCATTTATAATATTAGTATTAGTATAGAAGTATGGATATTATTTATACCAGTCCAGAAATGAGAAAATTTCCATAAAACCTTTACCCTCCCATTTTACCCCTTTAGGAGTGAATTCAGTCCATTTCACCCACATATATCTTTTTTAATTGTAATCGAGAACTTACATACTTATTTATTTTCATACTTCATAGTCCAGAAATGAGAAAATTTCCAAACAAACTTTATCCCCCTTCTGGGGGTTTTTTCCAGTTAACCTACACAGATCTTTTTCAATTGTAATCGTGAATTTATTTACCTATTTTCATACTTCTAAGTCTAGAAATGAGTAAATTCCTATACAATCTTTACCCCGCTATTTTACCCCTACAGGGAAAAATATCGTCCATTTTACCTACACAGATATTTTTAATTGTAACCTAGAACTTATATACTTATTTTTATACGTCTAAGTCCAGAAATAAGAAAATTTCCATACAAAGTTTATACCACCCATCCACCCTCATTTTACCCCTTAAAGGGGGAATTTAGCAAATTTCATCTACCTACACACATCTTTTTTAATTTTAATCTAGAACTTATATACCTACTTTCATACTTCTTAGTCCAGAAATGAGAAAATTCCATATAAATTTTACCCCATAAGAAGTTAAATTTCTTAAAAATACTTTCTTAGCGCTCACTCACATCTTTAAAAGAACCCCTGTACCCTGTACCAAATTTCAAGTTTCTAGGCGCAGCAGTTTAGGTTGGTTTGCCGTTTGCCCGCGGCTACGCCGCCGCCGTTAGTGTCCATCCCTCAGGAACAGTTTGGACCCTTAAAGGGGTGACTCAGGTCATCAATATGAACAACTTTTTCTATGAGACCAATGCCGGGAACTCAAAAAAAATTTCCTCATTTCCATACAAAAAATTCCCGCCGCCCGGCCAGGTTGTATGGGAATGTCGAATTTTATTTTGAGTTCCCACCATTGTTCCCATAGGAAAAGTTGTTCATTTTGTTGGTCTGAGTCACCCCTTTAAGGGTCCGAAACGATAAAAAATTCACCGTGTATGCAAACTAATGCCTTAAGTTCATTCAAATGACAATAACTTTTTTTTTAATGAACCGATTTTGATGAAACAAACTTTAAATGTTTTGCTGGGTTAAAACAAAGCAATTGATGAAAGTTTGAAGTAAATCGGTTCAGTATTTTCGGAGATAATCGTGATCATACATACAGACAGACAGACAGACAAGAAATTCGAAAAAAAATTTTTTGCTTTCTATTATTCTTTTTAAGTGTCCCTCTATCCATTTCAGTCAAAAATTCTAAATGTACAGACAAAATATTTTTACCGTTTTATTATATGTATAGATTAATGTGCAAAATCTACAGACTACTAGCGTTTCGGAACCGACCACTGCAGAGAAGAAACGCCAAAAGAAACTCTTTTCAACAGTATTGGTCGCCTACTCGCCTGAAGGACTTTTTAATTTTATCATCTATCTTTATCATTTGTTTTTGATTTTTCTAATAATGATTACTATTTTTATCATATACATTATTATTTTTGAAACATATTATGTTAGCGATCGAGTTTGCAATGATAATATTTTACATTATACACAGTAGTCTCAAAGAGGCCGAGCAGACCAATCATCACCATCATTATCATTTCGAGTCGGTCGACGGTCAATCGACCATGCACACCCTGTTAATAGTATCGTGTCTAGTGATATGCCGGAGATAAATTCTGTTCTCATGAATTCCTTCTTACGGAAATTCGGGGGAAATTTCCAATAATTCTCGAGGATTTCTCAATAATTCCCGCAATTGAGAAAAAGAAGGAGAAATAATCGGGAATAGTTCCGATCCGTACTCACCGTTCTCGAAAATTTCGAGAACGGCACTACACTAATCGTGTCTAACGTATAGGGACGCCGCTTTACGTTATAGGCACAATACGAGATATCTCCAATCGTATCGCACGTATTGCGGCGTCCTTCTCGTCATTGACAGAATTTAGGATTACTAACAAAACATTATAATCAGAAAACCACATCGTGTTTTTGTTTCCATAATCCTATCTCCATCAGTACCATAGACATCAAAATTTCACGGCCGAATATCTTTCAAGTCTTTGCTCCAAAATGCCTTATAAACACAATAATAACTGCCTCTGGATTTCGCCTACACTCTCCTCGCTGGCCAGACGGGTTGGAGAGGTCTCATTGATATTTATGAGCTTTATTTAGCTTGTGTTTCCTAAGTCGCCTCTTACGACCTCCATGGGAAGACTAGGAGTGGTCCTATTCTACTCTGCCGGAAACCACACGGCTAAGAAAGCTTCACATAATCGCTGCGCAAATCCACGTATTACGGGTATGCACATAAACTTCCTACTCTAAAACGCGGTCACGTTACAGACAAACTAGCTGTAAAAAACAAAACTAGCTGTCGCCCGCGGCTCCGCTCACGTTCATATCGATCCCCGGGAACAGTACTCTTTTCATACATAAAAGTAGTATATAAAGTAGCCTATACGTTAATCCAGGTTATAACCTATCTCTGTGCAAAATTTCATTAATATCTGTCCAGCCGTTTTGGCGTGAAAGAGTAGCAAACATCTATATTATCTGTACATTACATACATACTCACAAACTTTCGCGTTTATAATATTAGTAAGGGAAATGATATATTAGTTCGAATATAAATCGTTAGCAACGTCTATGGCCCACTCTTTACATCTCTGTGATCCCTGAGTTCCTATTTTCGGGTGCCTTTCTGATACTCCGCGCCAGTGAACTTGGAAAGTAATTAGAACAAAACTAATTTTCAAGTGTACTCCGCTCGTCGCCACACAGAATGATGGTTGTGCGTACTCCTTTTTAATGTTAATGAGTTATCGATGAATTATTAATGAATATTCGGTTTTATACTTGGTGTATATTTCATCATTATCATCATCAGGTATTTTTAGTCTCCACTGCAGGAGCATGACCCTCTCTGTACTACCGGAGCCATACTTGGACAGAGCAGGCAGAGGCCAAGTGTAGTAGAGGCGAGTGTAGGCCAAATGGCCTACACTCGCCTCGCTTGCCAGACGGGTTGGAGAGGTCTCATTGATGTTTATGAGCTATGTTTAGCTTGTATTTCCTAAGTCGCCTCTTAGGACATCCACGGGATGACTTGGTGTGTCCTATTCTACTCTGTCCTATTCTACTCTGCCGAAAACCACACTGCTAGTATGTATATATTTGCTACCTTCTAATGAATTGTTAGTTATGTCATTGAAACTAACGTGGGACAAAGACATTTTTTGCTAAAAACGGGTCATTGACATGGTGTTTCGTCGGGATTGCCGACTATAGTTTCCACTAACTATAGTTAGTAGAGCCGCTGCACCAGCGGTGCGTCGAGAGCAGTTAGTTCGGGACCCTCCGCCGCGCATCCCGCACTATTGAATCCCGCAATATTAAAATGAGCTCCTGACGAGTCCAAAACTATAGTCGGCAATACGACGAAATAGCACGTAAGTGACCTGATTTTAGTACATAAAGATTTTTTAGTAATATTGAATTCTAAAATGATAACTTTAGAAAACAATTTAATAACTTTTACGCACGTATTTCAAAAATAGCCGACCTTTTCGGGGTTTTTACTAAAAACGCGTGATGTATTCATTTGTTTATCTTATATAACCTATGTAAGGATATTATAATTTCGAAGCTTATTGACTCATGCTTTTATTTATATAACCTTATCTACATAAATACCGTGAGTTCCAATTTTCTGGCGACTTTCTGAAACTCCGCGCCAGTGAACTTGGAAAGTAATTAAAAGAAAACAAATGTTTCCCGCCACAAAGAGTGATGTTTATGCGAATTTCCTCTTAACTCTTTATGCTAATGTTTATAAGTTGTGTATAAATGATTTGAGAATATTCGGTACAATACTAGGTGTATAAACTTCATTCTAAATAATTGTTAAGTATGTCATTGAATTCTTCATATCTTTTACTCAGGTACTTCTAAAATAGCCGAACTTCTAGGAGATTTGACTAAACGTACTCGTACGTGACTGAATTCGTATTTTTTTTAATGTATACGGCACGCGAGAAGACAAGCCACCTGATGGAAAGTGGTCACCGTCGCCTATAGACATTTGCAACACCAGAGGTGATGATGCGTTGCCGACTCATATGATTATTTAATATAACCTATAATAAATTGAGGGAGCAAATGGAGTCGTTCGTTTATATCTATAACCCTTTCTCGTCACACGACCGTCTATGAGTCATCATCATCATCATCATTTCGAGTAGGTGTCACGGTCAATCGACCATTCACACCCTGGTGTCATAGTTCTTCGAAACCGCCTCTCGGCCTCTGACGTGGTTCCTTTAACGACTACCAGATGGCAGCCGGGACCAACGGCTTAACGTGCCTTCGTGCTTAACGTCTATGAGTACGGACGGTTTAGTAATGTAAATAATGATATTTCGATGGTATACCATAGTACAATCAGCACAGTTCTCATAAACACTAAGTGATCAACAACACTGATCACGACCTACTCCGACAAAGTGTAACTAGCAAATGATCTTAATTCACTGTGTTCAATGTTCATATAGAATGACAGTTACCCTACTACGATGAATCGTTCATTGAATAAGTGTAAGCTAAGCAAATTAAGCTATTGCCGCGCGAACGAAAAACGCCGCTACTGCGCAAGCCATTAGGCTGCGTGGAACCATAAGACGATTAGGAAAAAAATGAAATGTCTTAATATTTTCATATATATATTTTTAGAAAAAAATTAGAAAGGGGCGACCTCCGAGATGTAAATATAAATATTGTCAGATGAGAATTATTGTTTTAGACATAAAAAATACAAAGTTTTCGAAGTAAAATGTTTTTACATCATCATCATCATCATCATCAGGTCCTTTTTAGTCTCCACTACAAGAGCGACCCTCTCTGTACTACTAAAGCCATACTTTACATATTATAACATATATACATCATTTATAAATTTCATATGCATCTGTTTCAAATTCCAACAAGGGGGCAATCTTGTTCAAGGATTAACCTAATATACAAATACTTTTGATGTATTTAATTAATTCGCCGCATAGTACTAGTGATTTGAAAACAATCAATTTTCACATTTTCGTGCAGTACCGTCTTAAAACCGTTATTTTTTATATCAATTAAGTGCCCAATAGGCTGGTTTCCTGGGTCAAAATAATAACAATACAATTAGTCCGTCAGCTAGATAATCAAAAAATATTGGACACGTATTTTTTCTTTTGTCAATTAAACAATAAATGGAAAAGATAAAGCGCATCAAAGTTCAGGAGTGGGGGCTTGTGACGTCAAAGTTTGCTAAAAAGTGTAGCAAACTATGACGTCACACGGAATTTCAAAGGGCTATATCTCTATCATTTTTTATTAAATCGATAAAAGAAAAAATACGTATCCAATATTTTTTGATTATCTAACTGACGGACTAATTATATTTTTTTAGGAAACTAGCCTATTACAATGCATATTTAATGTATCCGCATCATAACATATTAAAATAACAAAATTAATCAAGTCGTTATTTTCTTTGCATACCCTTTCTCCATAGTACAATGAGTTCCAATTTTCGAAAGCTTTTCTAAACTCCGAGCCAGTGAACTTGAAAATAATACGAACAAAAGTAATTTTCAAATATTTTCTACTCATAGCCACAAATAGCGACTTTCCTCATCCTCATGCAAGTCAGTAAGCAATGAATATTTTAGAAATTATACAATATAATATAAGTGTACCGTGTCGTATCCGGTGTAGAAAAGGACCACCTATAGGTACGCATTAGTAGCGTTATGGTAATAAGTTTTTATTACCATAACGATTTCCTAATACTCTCCATTATTTAGGAATTGGCGGAATGCTAGAATTATTTATGATTAATTGTGTAAAAATACTTAATACGCAAGATTGGTACTTTTGTTTTGAGCAGAGTAAAATAGTTTTTTCACGGATTAACAAAGCATTAGAGTGTCTAAACAGTATCTTCTACGTCAAGAAATTGCGTTAAGACAACGGTCTATACAGGACGTCGCAGGATAGAGGAGATAGAAAACGTGATCAAAGGAACAATGTACACAGAATTTTGCGAAGATTAGATTCAAACTTGTCAATTTAAAAAAAAAATGTTCGTAGTGTATTTATTTTATTACCAGAATCGAAATTCAGTTTACGAACATTAAATAATTGTAAGACTGTTTTTCGTCATTAAAAAGCAAAATCGTTAGACGCTATGATATTTTTCTGATCAGCCGGACTATTTGCTTTCTTAGTGTATAACATTTTGATAGTCACTTCAAAATACATTGCGGCTTTCGTATGATTGTCAATTTTTATTTAAGAAGTATAAAACGTAATGTATTTTGAAGTGACTATCAAAACGTGCACTAAGTTAGAAAATATGCCGGCTTATCACCACCACCATAGTTTTCATCTAGTCTAAACACCGCATTTCCTGTTAATATCAGATAATTGAATTATACTCGTAAGGATTCAGAAAACATGTAATCCGTATAATATCTGATAGTAATCACTATCTATCAGTATCAAGCTTTGTAATAAAATAAAAATTATAGGCCGTGTGGTTTTGGGCAGAGTAGAATATGACCAATCCAAGTCTTCCCGTGGATGTCGTGAGAGGCGACTTAGGAAATACAAGCTAAACAAAGCTCATAAACATCAATGAGACCTCTCCAACCCGTCTGGCCAGCGAGGAGAGTGTAGGCCAAATCCCATACTTAGCCAAAGCAGACAGAGGTCTGCTCTGGCCAAGTTTGGCTTTAGTAGTACAGAAAGGGTCATGCTCCTGCAGTGGAGACTAAAAAGACCAGATGATGAAGATGATGAAAAATTATAGGAACAAAAACCTTTGTAAATGGATTAAGTACGTTAGTTGAATGCAGTTTATATTCCGTCCCCGGGCCTCAAACAACCGCCACACCAAATTTCATCTAAATTGGTTTAATGTTCGAAGCGTGAAAAGCAGACAGAGTTACTACTACGCATTAATTATAAATTATGGATATTTATTCTAATTGATAACGTACATGAGTTTATATAAATCAGATATAACTTAATAATTGTATAACTAAGTTAATAGAAACGAGTCTTTATTTCCGTAATCCATAAGTACCGTGAGCGTCCCAATTTTCTTAGCCTTTCACAAACTCCGCACCGATGAACTTGGGAAGTAATTAGAACAAAACTAATTTTCAAGTGTTCGCCGCTCGTCACCACAAACAGCGATGTTTGTGCGAACTTCCTCTCTCTCTCTCTAATGCTAATGAGTTGCCGATGAATATTTTAGAAATAGATGGCAGACCAGAAAGTAAACAATGTGCAAAGGAGACTGTAAAACACGCACTAGCGCACACCAGAATTAGGTTGCCTTTTTATCTACTTACCATGCTTTTAGGTAATCTTCCACCGTGGCCTAAATCTTTTCCCACTGATAGCTAGGAAATGAAGGTCGAAGAAATGAGCGTAAATTATTAGGAATATGCGATAAGCTAGCCACCAGTCATTATTATTGATAGCCATTTTTACATTTCTGCCTGTAAAACGAGTGTATTGATTTATATAAAGTTATTGTACTTGCATACAACGTATACATAAGTATGTATACTTACGTACTACGTACTTACATGTTTGTGATTATGTATTTGGGAATTTTAATTCGATCGTAACTTTTAAATGTCGCAACGAATTTGGACGTATGGTATCGTTATAATCCTTAAAATAAATATAGGTAATGTCACGAGGATGTTATAGGCTATATTTTTAATGGCGGTCGTGTTATTTATTTTTTTTGGAAAATCAAAATTTTTTGCTCTCCGTCTTCCTAAAAAGTCATTTGGTTCTATCTATACCATTCGGATCAAGAAGTGATGGCATGTGGGTGCTAGCAAGTGGGAGGTGTAAGGTTGTAAAAATGAAATAAAAAAAATAATATTAAATATTTATTTTTTAATAAATATCGTTTATTTTTTAATAAGTTCGTATCAACTAATATTGAGTGCAGCGTTTAGTGGATTAAAATGGTAGGTATCTTGGATTTGACAACGAGGAGCTCGAAGGTCCAGTTAGTCTGAGCATTATAAGCGCTTACGTTTGTTAAGCAACCTCAGGCTCGTGCCCCATTAGGATGGGTGACCGCAAGTAACATAAAAATATCTCGAGCCCCTCCGTGCTTCAGAAGGCACGTGAAGCCGTTGGTTCCGGCTGTGGCTTTGTTGGCAGTGGTTAAGCCATGTCAGATGCCTTTAGGCAAATTGAATATCTGACACCAGTGTTGGCCACTTACTCACACGAAAAACAACAAACATCATAGATAATAAATAAGTTATTACGTTATTTATACTCTAAGCTACGTATGGTTTTCTAGTAGCGATGTACTCCTTGACACCAGGGAGGGTCCTGATCTTGTTGACCAAAGCGACAATGGTAGGGTACTTCTTCTCAATTTCTGTTTGTAGGAAGAGGTTGGTGGTCTCGATGATTCCGACCAAGATGAAGTCAGCCCAGGACAGCTAAAACAAAAAATAAATAAATATATATATACGGACAAATCACACAAATTGAGCTAGCCCCAAAGTTAGTTCGAGACTAGTTATGGGATACTAACTCAATGATACTATATTTTATAACAAATACATATATAGATAAACATCCAAGACCCAGGCCAATCTGAAAAAGATCATTTTCCATCTTAACCTGACCGGCTGGCGTGTTAACCACTGCGCCACGGAGCTCGCCATCGCAATTGCGATGATTTGAATAAAAAATAAATGGTTGTCAGTAAGTTCTGTTTACGGACGATAACTTAATGTGATAACGGTGTGAGATATGTTGTTGCGTGACAGATACTACTGTGAGGGCTCGACTCTCGAATGTACCGGCGCTCTAGCCGAGTTCTCTCATAAATAGGAAGGGAGAACTCAAGACTCGACACACAGAACACAGAGAATAACTTTATTGTTACAACTTCACTTTACAACTTCAACTGTGTTGACTTCAATAAATTAATAACAGAGACTGTTATGCTCCAAGAGATGATAGTAGACTCAAAGATGTTAGTAGACTGAGAGATGGTAGCAGACTGAAAGATGGTAGCGGACTGAAAGATGGTAGCAGACTCAAGAATGAGTGATGAGAGAGAGAGAAAGTAATCTAAACATGGAATGGAATGGAATGAAATTTGAATTAAAATGGAATTCCATTTGAATTAAATAAAAAATAGACAGGATGAGAGAAATGAGGTTGGACGAGATGCAGCATGCAGGTGGCATGCTGCAACGTTACATTACTATTGCTACCTTAGCTGCTGCTGCTGCTTCAGCACCCGTAGCAAGGCGCCCGCGACGCCGTTTATATCGCGCGATAAACTATTTACATGTCGCTCTTTGATATAACGGAAAACAAGAGCGATAGTCGACAAACGTTGTCGCGCATGTCATGCTATGGGGGCTGAACGTGACATTTTTGGTGCGTTCAGACGGTGTTCATTTATAAGCATTGGCTTATTTATTTACTTGTAACCGGTCAACTACTGAACGCGCCAATCGGGAAACATAACAATAGATAATTAATTGTGTCTGCGTTTCTCGCGATTGATGAGTTAAAATCGTTGTTTCCGTCAATATTGGATAGTGACGCAGAGACTAACATACATACATAGTATCACGTCCCTTGCGGGGTAGACAGAGCCTAGGTATTTAAGACATTATGGCCGCATTTAGCATGTAGGAGGGCGTGTGGATGGAAAACGGAATCAAATAGTGATGGGTTGCTAGCCGCATCGCCTATTGACATGATTCCGCAGATTTAAGCCCAATTGCCCCTGTTTTTACGATCTGCGCGGGAAGAGAAGCAGCTGGCACATTCTACGTTTTTTCTTTTCTCCCAGACCAGCATGGAAGAGCAGCTGAGAGTAACTTGGGGATAACATATAAGAGACTAACATATACTTTTTAAGTGAGAAGAATGCCATGCGTAGCAAAGGAATTCAAAGTATGTTGTCCTAAGCACAAATATTATGTTCATGCCAAGGGACATATTCTTAAAGATAAATAAAATATAAATTTGTGGTAAAATTAACTAAATGCCAAGCAATGCCTTCCAATTTATATAAACATGATAAGCAACGAAAAATTTTATTTTCATCTATTCAAAAAACTATTTCCCGAGGGACTAAAAATTTTGTTTAATTCATAATTCAAACGTTTTTTAGTCCCTTGGGAATGAAAACACCTATATTGTTTTTCTCATAGAGGGTGATGAAAAGCAGAATGTGTTATCTCGGGACTAACATAATACTTTTACTTCGGGCAACATAATCTTAATCCCTCGCTTCACTCAGGTGTCTGTCTAGTTTATAATCCCACACTACGCTCGGGTTCATATTCTGGAATCCTGCGTTCCGCTCTGCATTCAAAATTTGCCCTCACCAAAAAGTTTTTGGCTGAAAAAGCACCTAAATCGCACAAAACAAGCATCAATCAACAAAAAAATATCCTCAGCACTTCAATCTTTCTTTTAATAAAACGAACTGTCAGGTGAAACTCAAAACAAATATGATCTAACTTTTTTGATCACAGATCTGTGACCAAAAAGTTTCAATTGACAATGTTTGTGTTCACTTTTCGAAATCTTTTAATTCCTTAAGAATAAAAGCTTATTTAGGACCCTGTTTTCCAGCCAAAGTTTTTTTTGTATTTCAAAATAGATGAGATGAAAAAACACATTTTGAAAGGTATATAAAGTTTTTGCTGCCTGCTGTTATCATGTTTTTAACCTTCGTCTTTAAATGTTCTGATATCAGTGTCACCCTTTAATAGCTTAAGATGCTTACCTTTCCTCCAAAGAATCCCTTGTTGGCTTTGAGCTCCTTCTCGAATCTTGACAAGTAAAAGTCAACGAACTCAGTCAGGATCTCTTTCTTCAGCTGCTCTTTCTTGACTGCATCGGTCTCTTTCACATAGGGCAATACCTCTGAAAAATGACCATAATTTAGTAAATATTAAACTTCAAAAATTTATCATTTCACTAGATAGTAGAAAACAAAGTCACTTCCCATCGTCCCTATGTATGCTTATATTTTTAAAACTATGCAACGCATTTTAATGCGTTTTAAGATATCAGTTTCTCACAGAAAATCGACTTTGAGTAGAAGCTTTACCGCTTCTATGCTTCATTCGATGAGTGAGGGAGTCATCCTTTCCATGTCCTCCTCACATGTCCTCTCCCAATGTCCTTCCCCAACTCCTTAAAAGACAGGCAACACTCCTTTCATATGCTGGTATTGCAGTTGTCCATGGGGAACGTTGATCGCTTACCATCAGGTGACTCGCTTGCTCGTTTGCCATCGTATATCATAAAAAAGACAATGGCGTCTAAGATAGGTTACTACCAGGGTTTTTTTTAATATAGGGCGGCAAACGAGGAAGCGAGTCATCTGATGGTAAGTGATCACCGCTGCCCATGGACAACTCCAATACCAGGGTGTGACAGGTGCATTCTCGGCCTTTTAAGGAGTTGGGCGAAGGAAATGGGGAGGGGAGGGGGAAGAATAGGCCTCCGGCTCTCTCACTCACTGAACGAATCCTAGAAGTGGTAAAGCTTCTACTCAGACGTCGATTTTCTGTGAGAGTGTGGTACTTCTACGGGACATGCTACTAGCAAATAATTTTGCCGGTAGCGTGGCTCGACCACGACTAAAATATAAGTAGGAAACTGGTATGGCTGGGCACGTAGCGGACGATGGCCAGTGACTAGTTCAGTGAACGTCTTTCTTCTTCCTAGAGTGGGGCTCAATTACTCACTTGACCAGAAGTCGTAAATGTTGAAGACAACGGCATCAAGCACGGCTTGCTGCCAGGCATCGGCAGGCAGGAGACCGGTCTGGCTGGCCACGTAGCGAGCGATGGCCAGAGACTGGTTCAGAGAGCGGTTGCCCTCTTCGTACAGTGGGAGCTGTCCGTAAGGAAGAGCTGAAAAATAATAGAATGAAATATAGGCTTAATTATCGATATTCGACTATTTTACTATTATTAACATAAGGGAGAGGGCTATGCTCGGTGTTTCTCTGCGAGATCGAATCAGAAATGAGGAGATCCGTAGAAGAACAAAGGTCACCGACATAGCTCAACGGATTAGCTCTTTGAAGTGGCAGTGGGTGGGGCACATAGCGCGCAGAACCGATGGCCGATGGGGCAGAAAGGTTCTCGAATGGCGACCACGTATCGGCAAGCGCAGCGTCGGACACCCACCGACCAGATGGTCAGACGACCTGACTAAGGTCGCAGGACGCTGGATGCAGGCCGCTTCCAACCGGTCGTATTGGAAATCCTTGGGGGAGGGACTTCTTGCGGCTGATATGATGATGATGATGAACATAAGGCGCAAGAGAGACAGAAAAAGGGGTGAAAAATAAAGCAATACACCATAATAAGCGTCAAATATATTTAAAAGTATTTAAATTGAAAATATTTAATTTCAATTTAAGATTGTTTTTTCGGATCATTGTAATAAATCATAAAATGAAAGTGGCTGCAACTTTAAATCTCTTAAGGTATGAGTATGCTCTGTGTCAAATGGATAGATATCGAAAGCTCAGTAAAAGACCACTTTTACTAAGCTTTTGATGTCCATAAGTAAGGTATATACATACATAAGTACAGTAAAAACTTTTAGGGCTCCCGGTTTAAAAAATATCATTTCTTGCCACCCTTAAAAGAAAATTACTTACACTTCTTGACTTCCTCAATAGGCCAAGCTGCCCTATCATAGCGGATGTCTTCGAACTTTTGTCCACCATAATGCAAAATGTACCTGATGGGCTCAGCCAAGCCGTTCAAGTGGAAGTAGTGGAGTTTCTTCGACATTTTGATCTCACTGTTACGCGCACACTGATCTTATCAAATTTTCTTGTGTTTTTATATACTTCGTTATCTGTTGTTATAAACAGTTAATATTTTGTAATAATTATTGATAAGACGTGAGGTACCGTCAGCAATAGTATGTAGTTTTAATCATCATCATCATTTCGTGTAGGTGACACGGTCAATCGACTATGCACACGCTGGTGTCAGACTTATTCGGAACCGCCTCTCGGCCTCTGACGTGGTTCCTTTAACGACTACCAGATGGCAGCCGGGACCAACGGCTTAACGTGCCTTCCGAAGCACGGAATCATCTTTATTGTACGAGAAAAACCACAGAACATAAAACATAATATAAACGAAAAGTAAACATAAAGGGATCTCTACCAGTCAACCAGCCAAATGATTGAAAGGATATTTACTAATTGGCTAATGCAATTAATACTGTTGTTAAATAAAGAAATAAAATATGTTATTATATTTTATTTACCATATTTTGTTCCTTAATTTAATAAGAGTATATGTGAATGCAAAAACAAAAAAAAAGACTTAGATAATCTTTATACATATAATTTCCAATAATAGCATAATTTTTAGAAATGTCCAATACTTTTTTTATAATAATGAAACCTTGCCTCTCCTTCTGCATTGATTCAATTTTAACAATCCTGGAATCAGAATCCCTAATGGAATACAGAATCTCAAGAAAAAACGTAAAATCCGAAAAACAAAACCTTCCATAGAAATCTCCCTGCTGCGCGGCGACTTTGTATGGGAAGCGTAAATGTTTAATCGGTTTTTATCATTGAATTAGAAAAAACTATAGAAGCGTAACTCTCATACAACTAACGATTCAATATCAGTCCCATTTACGCAAACAAACTTAACTCAAATCACGAAGCTTGTTTGCGATTGGCCGCGTCAAGGTCACGGGGCGGTATCGGAACGCTATGGTGTCAACATACCGGAGGTAGGCAGGCTTGCAGCTCACAAAAAATATTTTACTCACTAATGATAAGTTACTCCAGTGTCACTTTTCTGTCTTTCCTTGCGTTTCCTGCACCATTTTACTACACAAGAAGTCATTTTTTTTAATTCGATAAGATTTTGCCGATGTTCACAAAAAAAATATGTGGTTAAATGCTTTTATCGACGCGTCCTTCCGTCACGAAGCGCATGGCAGACTAGTTCGCGAAAAGATATACTTTTTAAGCCCCGCCTGCTTTGATCTTCTTTGCGTGGAGTCAGTTTTAGAGCGCAATGCTGCTTCCATAGTTTTTCTAATACAATGGTTTTTATCTTTTTTCTTGCTATTCTGTATTACATTTGGAATTCTGATTCCAGGGTTTCAGAATATTTCAGAGGTTCAAAATCCCGCGGTATCGACGTATGTTTTAAATTTCACTTTTATACTGACTGTACCTCAATGATAATACAATTTCTTGAGAGTTCATTTCATCATCATTATTTACAATATTTTATCACCGTTGATTATTTTAATTGGCATATTTTTTGCACGACTGCCTAATAGTAAGTTGCACTGATTAAAAGTAAAATGCAATAAATACATACTTTACCTTGCGGGGTAGACAGAGCCCAGGTCTTCTTAAGACCTGAAAGCCACGTTTAGCATGATGGTAGGCGTGTTAAAAACGGAATCAAAATAGTGATGGGTTGCTAGCGGCATCGCCTATGAACGTGATTCTTGATTTCACCCATTCCCTTGATCGGCTTTTATGATTTGCGCGGTAAGAAAAGCAGCTGGTACATTCTACGTTTTTTCTTTTCTTCCAGACCAGCATGGAGGAGAAAGTAGGTAGAAAGAGATAGTAAAGTAAGAGAAAGGAAGTATAAGAGCACTGCCCAAAAGTGCATTGCCACAGAGTAAAGGGCCCTACCCTAAGGACAATAATGTTTTCAGGGCTCATGTTTGTATTTCGCCAACTGCAATCCCACGGCTTCTATGTAATGTATAGTTATACCCTCGAGAATAGTACTTATTTCTGGATTATAGTTTGCCTTGATATTTTTCACACTCAATTTTATAATGATTAGTTGAGTATTTTTTCAAACTGAAGTGGACCAACGATGTGGGTTACATTTGCATTTAAAATGGTCTCTTGGAATGGCGAAGTTTTGACATTACGAGTTAGTTGTAGTTACATCGGTTTCAGACATTTCTAAAGTTGTACTTCTTATCGTAGATTGAAAAAAATTGATACTTCTATGCTTCTTTTCTATACAAATTAGCAAACGCTTATTAAACCTATTTAAGTTAAAATATGTTTTGTCTCGTTCTTTCCATATCAATCTTTGGAGAGAGGGATAAAGACATTAATAACTATACTTTCCTTTTAAAAAATAAATATATGTTGATGCCAATTTTTTTATGGTATATGTCGGCAAACGAGCTAGCAACTCACCTGATGAAAAGTGATCACCGCTGCCCATGGACAACTGCAACACCAGGGTGTCACAGGAGCGTTGCCGGCCTTTCATGGAGTTGAGGGAGGACATGGGGAGAATGGGTTAATTAGGGGGAAAGGAAATGGAGGGAGGGAAAGGATGTGCCTTCGGCTCTCTCACTCACCGAACGAAGCATAGAAGCGGTAAACTTCTACTCAAACGTCGATTTTCTGTGAAAGTGTGGTACTTCCCCGGATGAGCCGGCTTATTCACGCTACTAGCAAAGATGAATTTTGCCGGTAGCGTGGCTCTACCACAGACACATTTTTTTGCAGTCCTATATATGATCAAAATTTAGATAGATACATCTTAGAATTCAATGGCACAACGACCTGCGTTGAAATTCTTACCTCAAAATGGGTCTGAATCCAAGGTCTGTACGTAATTTTCTCAAAATTGTCTTGATTATAGTGAGATACACTGAAATTTATCATTATATACATGAAGATGGCTGTGTGGTTTCCGGCAGAGTAGAATAGGACCACTTCTAATCTTCCCATGGAGGTCGTAAGAAGTGACTTAGGAAATACAAGCTAAACAAAGCTCATGAACATCAATGAGACCTCTCCAACCCGTCTGGCCAGCGAGGAGAGTGTAGGCCAAATCCTCTGTCTGCTCTGGCCGAGTATGGCTCCGGTAGTACAGATAGGGTCAGGCTCCCGTAATGGAGACTAAAAAGACCTGATGATGATACATGAAGATCATAATTGAATATTCAGCTTCACAGTTCTGTGAAGCTACTTTCATGTAACTACTGTACTAGCTTTCACCCGCGGCTTCGCCCGCGTCAGTGTCGATCCCTCGGGAACAATACTTTTCTAGGTAAAATGTACTCTATATCCTTCTCCATACAACGACAACGATTATTGAAAATTTCATGATGATCGGTCCAGTATTCACGCCTTTTTCTAAACTATCAGTTTATAGTTCTGTAAGAGCGTGAAAGCGTAACAAAACTACTTTTGCATTTATAATATTAGTTACGATTTCTTAGAAATACACTAAAGCGTAAAAAGCTAGGCTAGGTTCATCTAGGCTAACTCAGCCCTTCTCATCGCCTACTTAAGAAAGAGTAAAGTAAGCCAGTGTTTTGAGTCTCAGGTGAATAATATTGATAAGGTTACTAGGCGACTAACTTGAGACAAACAAGAGCACAACCTCTGACTGTTGTTATCTATTTAATTTTTGTTTACCTTAATTATAATTTTGCTGATAAGTACATTCCATTATTAATAATAATACAAAGTTGCAAAATTATCTAAATAGTTCTAGTGAAAGTTTCGAAGTGAAAAAAATATAGGTACCGGTGGAAAAAGACACAGTTGATTGTGGCAAGGGCCTACATAATACTTTTTATCCATCATCATCATCAGGTCTTTTTTATTCTCCACTACAAGAGCACGACCCTCTCTGTACTACTAGAGCCATACTTGGCCAGAGCAGTCAGAGGACTTGGCCTACACTCTCCACGCTGGCCAGACGGGTTGGAGAGGTCTCACAGATGTTTATAAGCTTTGTTTAGCTTGTATTTCCTAAGTTGCCTTCTACGACATCCCTGGGAAGACTTGGAGTGGTCCTATTCTACTCTGCCGGATACCACACGGCTTATGTGAGGGCATTATTCTGAATTCATATCATAGTAGAAGGAGTGTAGCGAGGGATTCTAGACTCCTTAATGAAGCGAGGGATTTAGAGTATGTTGCCCGAAGTAAAAGTGTTATGATAGTCCCCAGAAGACAGATTTTTATTATGATATAGGGCGGCAAACGAGCAAGCGGGTCACCTGATGGTAAGTGATCACTGCTACCCATGGACAACAGCAACACCAGGGTGTGACAGGTACGTTGTCGGAATCTCAAGGAGTTGGGGGAAGGAAATGGGGAGGGGAGGGGGAAGAATGGGCCTCCGGCTCTCTGAATCACGGGGAACGAAGCAGAGAAGCGGTAAAGCTTATACTCAGACGTCGATTTTCTGTGAAAGTATGCTACTTCCCCGGACAAGCTGGCCCATTCATGCTACTAACAATTAATTTTGCCGGGAGCGTGGGTCTACCACGACTAAAGAGTCATTTCTGTGTGAGTCAGTATACATACTTAGACAGTATAATCTTTTCAATTATGCCAATCATTCGTTACAAAAGAAGAGTTGTCTCCATTTTTTCTTTAATCATTAAACGTCATACATAAAACTAGCTTTCGCCCGCGGCTCCGCCCAAGTCAATGTCTATCCCTCGGGAATAGTTCTTTTTTCCCGGGATAAAACGTAGCCTATGTCCTTCTCCGTACTCCAGAGAACTTGTATGCAAAATTTCATGATGATCGGTTCAGCAGATACTCACTTTCGCATTTATAATATTAGATAGTAAGGATATAACAATAACTTGAAAACTACTTATAAATAGAAAACAAAATCCTTATCCTTACTATAATATTATAAATGCGAAAGTGAGTTTGTTTGTTTATTTGTTTGTTTGTTTGTTTGTTACGCTTTCACGCCGTAACTACTGAACCGATCATCATGAAATTTTGCAAACAAGTTCTCTGGAGTACGAAGAAGGGCATAGGCTACCTTTTATCCCGGGAAAAAGTACTATTCCCGAGGGATCGACATTAACGCGGGAGGAGCCGCGGGCGAAAGCTAGTTACAAATAAAATAGCCCTGGCAGCTCATCACCTCATGGTAGCGTGCCCAGAAGGCTAGCAGCATTGCCATGTTCTATGGTAATGCTAATCTTTAAACCAAAATACAGGCCAGCCCTCGTGACGAGATACTTCAACTAACTTCTTGGCAGTGGCGGTGAGTAATTTGTGGGCCAAAGGTCGCCATGGCCCAAGAGTTTCAACCCCAAATGGTTCACATATTATATTATTGTTGCCGAGGCATTGCTATTAGCGCCGTTTGAGCTTTTCCGCTGCAGCTGCTGCTGTACCGGCTTTGGAACCTGTGACTGGGACGTGTGACGGTGCTAAAGTGATGTATACAGCGTGATTATGAATCTCTGAACTATATTAAAATCCTGGAATATTCTGATCCCTAATGTTATACAGAATTGAAAGAAAAAAAGATAAAAAACGAAAACAAAAACTGGACCTTCCATAGAAATTCGTCCAACTGATCGGCGACTTTGTATGGGAAACCTATTTTTTTTAGAATTTTAGCTTTTTTTCTTGCAATTCTATATTCCATTAGAGCTTCTGATTTCAGGATTTCAGAGGTTCAAAATCACGCGGTATAATGTATTTGGATTTTAATGCAAATTCCGTGCTTCGGAAGGCACGCCGGTGGTCCCGGCTGCCATCTGGTAGTCGTTAACGGAACCACGTCAGAGGCCGAGAGGCGGTTCCGAAGAACTCTGACACCAGGGTGTGCATGGTCGATTGACCGTGACACCTACTCGAAATAATGATGATGAATGCAAATTATTTAAATCCAAATACATTTTATACATGCTGCAGAGAATTCAGACTTACCTACTCTCGGTTATGTCACTATTGCGGGGTAAGATTTATTTATCTATTTATTTATTTATGTACACAGAAAAAGTTAACACAATATATAATATCCAGAGAATTAGTACAAGGGTACTACTTATTCCTAAAGAAATTTCTTCCAGTAGCCCCGAGAGAGGAGAGGTTAATAATAAAGGCAGACTAGCGTGTCCATAAATCAGATGGAGGAATAGAATTTTAATACTTCGTTATTAACTATTCAAATACATAGGTGTTTACACATATATAAATATCAACTATAAAATATTATAATATACATAACTAATACATACGAGTACATATAATTACATACATAAATACATACATATATTACGAAGATTCAGCGAGATAGTGATCTTTTACTCGTCTTTTAAAGATAGAAATGGATGGGGATTCACGGATTGTTGGAGGAAGAGAATTCCACAGCCGGACCGCATGTACAGTAAAGGAGTAGGAGAAAAAGCACGTACTGTGACTAGGAAATTTAAGTAAAGAGTGCAAGTGAGATCGGCAAGGAGAATCAGATGATTTTAAAAAGGAAAAACGCTTCCGCAGGTAGGATGGGAAGGAAGGATTGAATAGGACATTGAATAGAAGACAGAGAATGCGCAAGTTCCTACGAAGGCGTATGGGAAGCCAGTGCAGTTGTTTACGAAATTTTGATACGTGATCGTACTTTTTGAGACCAAAAATAAATCGTATGCAGAGTAAAAAGATCTTCAGTTACATCTAAATAGCACGAATCCGCATAGTCGAGAATAGGAAAGATAAGACTTTGCATAAGAGATAGTCTAGTTTCGAAGGGCAAATAATATTGAAGACATCTAAGTGTGTGAAACGAGAAGTGTAACTTTCGACTAACTTCATTAACGTGGGCAGACCAGTTGAGATTGGAATCCATTATAAGACCTAAATTTTTAGCCTTATCAGTAAAATCTATCTTAGTGCCATCATAACAAAGTTGAGGCATCTTTTCGATATTATACTGTCGACGTAAATAAATGTAAATAATTTATCTGCAGTCGTCTGTATTAGCAATCATATTTCACAAAGTGTTTCTTGACTGACACATGCAATTTATAGCCCGTGTGATACTTTAAACCCTAAAGAAATTTGGTAACAGTAGAAAAGAGATAAAAAAAAAGTCAAGTCAAAAAGTCAAAGATTTTTATTCAAAATTGGATACATGTATCTCTTTTTGAACGTCATATTTTTATTTCTTATATATTTTTTTATATATGCAAAATTGAAATACTACTAGCGTTTCGGAACGACCACTGGTGAGAAGAATACGCCGAAAGAAACTCAATCCAGCCTTGGTCCCTACGTGCCTGAAGGGCTCTGAATACATTGTTAACATTAAATACAATTTTTCATACTAAAATTAATTTTAACATTTAATAATTGTTAACATTAAATAAATTTATATAAATTTCCACGCATTTTTATCAGTAATATAATCATCAATGCAGTAATAAGCCTTTTTTATTAACTGGTTTTTTACAATCGTTTTGAACTTAAGTAAAGGCAGACCTAATATTTCTGCAGGAATTTTATTATAGAAGCGTACTCCTAAACCCAAAAATGAATTCATAGTTTTCTGCAATCGCAATACTGGTGTAGCTAATTTATTTTTATTTCTCGTGTTTCGGTCATGGATATCACTATTTTTCTTATATAAATCAAGATTATAGCGCACAAACATAATATTCGCAAATATGTACTGAGAAGGTAAAGTTAAAATATTTATATCTTTAAACAATTCTCTAAGAGATTCTCTAGCACCAAGTTTATATATAGATCTAATAGCGCGCTTCTGCAGGACAAATATGGTGTTTACTTCTGCAGCGTTACCCCATAGTAAAATCGCATAAGACATAACACTATGAAAGTAACTGAAATATACCAAACGCGCAGTATCAACATCAGTCAGTTGTCTAATTCTCCTGACAGCATAAGCTGCAGAACTAAGTTTACCCGCTAACGTAGTAATATGGGCACCCCATTGAAGCCCGGCATCAAGAGTTATTCCAAGAAATGTTGTTTTATCAGTTAAATCTAGTAGTTCATTATCCATTACTATTTGTGTTGGAATTTTTGTAACATTTGGTAAGCAAAATTTAATACATTTCGTTTTCTTAGCGTTCAACAATAGATTGTTCGCTGTGAACCAATCCAACACTTGAGCTAAAGTACTATTAACCACGTCAAAAGAATTAGTTTGTCTATCAATTTTGAAGACAAGAGAAGTGTCATCGGCAAATAGTACAGCCTTACATGTATTGACACAGTAAGGTAGGTCATTGATGTAAATGAGGAATAACAGAGGCCCTAGAGATAGATGCGTAACAAGCCGAACGCTTAGGCCGATCGTGCCTCTCTATCGCTTGTTCCTCGCTCTCGCTTGCACACGAAACGTGACAATGTTTAGTGCGTGCAGCCGGCGGTCCTCGATTTATAATAGGTTATCTTTAAAAAAATATTGAAAGTGAAATAATTGATGAATAATTGATATACTTAATAAAAGTACCTACCTCACTAAATAAACAAGCGATAAACATAAAGTCCTCCAAACCCTAATGTCAGGGCGATAAAGAAAAAGTATATAATACGGGTACTTTCGAATGGATGGACACTTTCTCGGTCTCTTCAAAATGGCGCCGGTGTACAAACTGAAGTTCTTCGACTTGATGGGAGTCGCCGAACCCATCCGGTACCTATTCGCTTATGGTGGCATTAAGTACGAGAATGTTGTCGTGAAGAAAGAAGTGGACTGGCCAAGAGTTCGTGGCAGTAAGTTGAACCTATCTCTTACATAATTGGTTGCATCCCTTTCATGGAACACTTTGTGATTTTTTTTTGGCGAACGTGTCAAATCCTTATAGTAATTTTATTTTAAACTTTAAATTTATGTCACGAAAAAAAATTAAATGTTTATATTTGAGGTGTATGTTCCCATGTTAATAACTTTAAGCATTTGTCTTTATTTTTTTCATTAAAACCAGGCCCTAAGGCCCTCAGCACACAGCGTATTTTAAACGCGCTGACGACGCGCGTTACGGCGCCGGCGCCGTAGATGTCGATTTTTGCGTTTGTCCGATTCAACCACGCTTAAGACGCGATACAATATATACAAACCAGTAGACGCGTGTTTCACCATGGCTCCGTATGCTTAGGTTAGAAGGTTGCGATCGAATCTTCGAATCTATTAATTAAATTGCGTAAATAAGGTGTTCCATGAGTAAAGAATTTAAACAGTAAATATTACCATAGTGTACGTAACAGACTTGTACCTGTTTATATGGTGGTTCTGGAGCTACTTTTCGAAATGTAAGCGTCAGGCATACGAGCGGCTGTAACAGCTTTTCCAAAACATACAACAGCATGGATATTATATTATTCATGCTATTCGTTAGGGCCAATCATGGCGGCCTCAGTGGCAAATTTATGGTCACTACAATTCTGCAGGTATTATTTAATTTCATTTCGATAAATTACCCAAGAAGGCTCTTGGGTGGGCAAAGGTATCCTCAGCTAAAAAATACTTCCGATGGGCAGCAGCGTCGAAAGAATAGGAAGCCAAAGAAACTGCGCTCGCCAACCCGCCAAGCGTGGTGAGTATGGCTATATCCTCCCATGGAACATGAACTTTTTACGGCTGAAATGAAGATGATGATGACCCAAGAAATGGTGACGTCAGACAGACGGCCAACTTTAATAAACTTTGGTAAATCATCATCATCAACAGGTCTTTTTAGTCTCCAATGCAGGAGCTGCATGACCCTCTCTGTACTACCGGAGCAATACTTGGCCAGAGCATAAAGATTTGGCCAGAAAGAAGGATTTGGCCTACACTCTCCTCGCTGGCCAAACGGGTTGGAGAGGTCTCATTGATGTTATAAGCTTTGGTTAGCTTGTATTTCCTAAGTCGCCTCTTACGACATCCATGGAAAGACTTGGAGTGCTCCTTTTCTACTCTGCCGGAAACCACACGGCTAACCACGCAATATGAAACCATGCCATATCTTCTGTCATGCCCTTCATGTCCCACTATCTGCACAAAAGTTAACCTCTGTAGAGCTTTGGAGAGAACTATCAGGGTGGCGTCCTATTTGAAGTACAAAATATAGTTTTGAGCCAGTGACACGAAAAGAAGAAGAAGCATGAATTCTATCATAATAGCAAAGCTCGGGCTTCAACACACTACAACTAAGAAAACAACTGAGAAGAACATTCAGAACAAGAGTTCGAGCTAAGCCCAGCAACATAAATCACTAACAAAAAAAATATTTGTTTCAGCTGTTCCATTTGGCAAGTTGCCTGTTCTGGAAGTGGACACCAAGGTCCTGCATCAATCAACGGCAATCTGCCGCTACCTCGGCAAGGTGGTGGGTCTCGTGCCTGTTGATGACCTGGCTGCGGCAGAGCTGGATGCTCTGGTAGCCACAAGTTATGACTATTATGCAAGTTAGTATACTTGTCCACAGTTAGATTTTGCATGTACCTTTTGGAATGCAATTCCTAATGCTAAAATCTGCAGAATCATGTCAATAGGCGATGCGGTTAGCAACTCATCCCTATTTTGATTACTTTTTCCATCTACACGCCCTCCAACATGCTAAAGGTCTTATAGAGCTAGGCTCTGTCTAACCCCGCAAGGGAAATAGACGTGATACTATGTATGTATGTAATTCCTAATGAGGGCTTGCAAGTATACTGATTTCTTACAAATCGTCATGTCACTATGTACGAGTTACAATTACGTGCATGCTGATGAAAATAGAAATATAAATAATACCCTAACTGTCACCCCGATTATGGTCTTCGTAACAGACCAACCTAGTACAAGACCAAACTAGTTTTTGTACCAAAGTGCAAAATAATCGCTGAGAGAGAATAAATGGCCTTTTTGTCTTGCTGCAGCACACAAATGACTGTTTTTGTGTTTATGTACTTAGATTTAAGATCGCCTGTATTACTAATTTGTGTGTTTGTGGCAATCAAATAAACGTATTATATATCTATCTAGTCGGCGAATTCGACGAGTAAATCGTAGTAAAACCGTGATTATATAATAAATTTATCTCGCAAAACTTTTAATATTACTTGGTAGCTTGTTTGTTTGTTTGTTTTTCGTCTGTACAAGTGGCCAACACTGGTAACAGATTGTTAAAGCTGCTTAAAGGCATCACCTATCATAACTTAGCGACTGCCACCAATGATCACAACTGGGAACGGTTAACGAGCTTTTGGAGCAAAAAGAGATCTCAAGAAAGTTTTATGCTACTTATAAATGTACTATCTATAAAAACGGCAATAAAATCATGTCTGTTGTATGGGAGCCCCCTTTAATATTATTTTTTTTAATAATTTATTTTCAAAGTGAATATATAACTAAATATTCAGTGAATATTTCAAGTGTCTACCGGTTTTCGTTATCAATATAGAGCAAAAACAACCAAAAAAAATCACAATTATTGTATGGGACCCCCTTTAATATTTATTTTATTATTATTTTTAGTATTTGTTGTTATAGCGGCAATAGAAATACATCATCTGTGAAAATTTCATTTGTCTAACTATCACGGTTCGTGAGATACAGCCTGGTGACAGACGGACATACAGACAGACAGACGGACAGTGGAGCGATATTAATAGGGTCCCGTTTTTATCCTTTGGGTATGGAATCGTAAAAATGAAGTATAAGAATTTTATTTCAAACTAGCTTTCGCCCGCGGCTCCGCCCACGTCAATGTCGATCCCTCGGGAATAGTACTTTTTCCCGGGATAAAAGGTAGCCTATGTCCTTCTCCGCACTCCAGAGAACTTGTATGCAAAATTTCATGATGATCGGTTCAGTAGTTACGGCGTGAAAGCGTAACAAACAAACAAATAAACAAACAAACTCACTTTCGCATTTATAATATTAGTAAGAATAAGGATAAGGATGATAATCAAAGTTGAAGACGAACCTACCAAGCTTCGTTCCACACGGAGGTCCCGCGGTTGTCTTAGAAAGCACTTTACAGTATGGATTTGTTTATAATAAAAGTTTGCAATAAGCCTTGATTATACCAAGTATAAATAAAAAACTCAACTGATGAGTAAAAATCCTCTGTTTTTTCTTTGAAGTTAGATACAATTAACAAAAAGAATATTTGCAAAGCCAATGTACCTTAAAAAAAAGAGGGTTGTCTTATATATAGTTAGTATAAACTTTTCCTTTTTTTCAGGAGTCCAGCAGTGGTATCACGAGGAGAATGCTTCGATCAAAGCTGACCTAGCCAGAGAATTAGAAAATGAAGTATGCCACAGATACCTGAACGGCTTTGAAGAGATTATCCATCAGAAGGGAGGATATCTGGGTGGTAAAGTAAGTATATAAAGTAGTGATTATAAGCAGTAAACAATCTAATAAATTTTAAAAAAGCTCAACGTATAGGAACATAACAATCACACATATTGAGTTAGCAGATATATAGTGAACTTGTGTCGTGGAATACTACCCTAAGGCTGCGTCTCCACTGACGTGGAGTGGAGCGGAGAGGAGGTTAGTGGTGCACGAATCTCTCTACTCCACTCCGCCTCATTGGAGACGCAGCCTAAACGATATAACATTTTGTAATAGATATTTAACAGAATAAACAAGAAGCATGTCGATACAAAAAGTTCGTTTTGAAAATCAAGTTACTAATGACCTAAGTCTTGATGAAGCTCAACACGTCAATTACTATGGCAGTTTAACTTCTTAACAACATGAGCTCAAATCATTTGCCATTTTTCACTTGAATTCTTATAACTTTTAATATTTAGGGATGATGTGCTTGTAATATTAGTAAACACTAAGCTTATAGCTACTTTAACGTAGCTATAAGTATAAAGAAGTTTAACTAGTACCTATGCTAGGAAGATTAAAAGAATATCAGAAGGATATGAATATAAAAAGTCTTTTATAAGTGTCATTTATACTTGGATTATAAAGAGCAAAAACATTACCTTCCTTCTGGGTGGGTCTGTCGGGTAAAAAATAATACACCAACAAATATGCTTTTTTAGATCTATTCAATCTACTTACTGTTTTTTTCTGATTTTCCCCTCATTACGTCATCGGGATCATGTAAGATGGACTTATTACTTAAAAGTGAATGAATATAAAATAAATAATCTAATGATTTTCTTCTAGCAAGTGACCTGGGCTGACTTCTACCTTGTGGGCATCCTCGAATCGGTCCAGCTCATGTGGGGTCATCACTTCCTACAGGAGTACCCGCTCCTCAACCAAATGTACAAGAACGTGCAAGCAATCCCAGCAATCAAGAAGTACATCGCTGATCGCCCTCAGTACTCAGTGTACAGCTCTTAGTGCTGATAAGTGAATAAAGTTTCACATTAGAAAAAGTTTGTTATTATTACCCTTAACAGCTCTCGTTACTACCGTACCACCAAAAAGCGTATTTATCATCTACGTGGTAGACAGAACTTTATGTCATAAGACCTCATAACAAGAACGTGCGTGCAACCCCAGCAATCAAGAAGTACATCGCTGATCGCCCTCAGTACTCAGTGTACAGGCCTTATTTAGTACTGTTAAGTGAATTAAGTTTCACATGGAAAAGGGGGTAATGGGAGTCACTTAAGCGAGCAATCAAATAAAAGTTTATTTCGAAATAATATCGTGATTAAAATTGTTTAATAATAGACTTTACTTATTTATCTTCTAGTTGTTATCACTTTTCACCACTTTGGGAATCAACTTTGGATATATTTCCGCGTTTTAAAAAAAAACAAGTTTGACTCCCATTGCACTAACCTCAGTACAATGGGAATCAGACATGTGGGAAATCAGAGTCAAACAATCGCAAACATTACATTCGGCAGTATACCATCTAGTGCAATCACCAGTTGATCAGCTACCCTATTTGGTTTTTCTGACTTGTAATATCGGCATCTATAAGCGAAAAAACATAAGAATATTTTTGCGGGTAATGGTAATCACTAGCAGGCCCTTTGGCTCCCATTACCCAAAACCTATACTGCATGTTAATTGTAAAATTTAATAACACAAAGTTAATTTAATCGCAATTTAATATGCTAATTTAAATTTTGAATTTCAAGGATAAATCTATCCATAGTTATTAATTTGGTACAGCTACAACGTCTATACTCACCGTTAATGTTGTTTTGACGAAAATTTACACCGACGAGGCGTGAAAACGAAACATAATTTTCACTCAAAAACGCGTGGAGCTACTAGCGCGAGTCATTCGTACAATGGGCATCGGGTACAGAGCAAGCTGAACATGTCATTTACCTAGATATCGAACGTGTAGTTTTGCTTAGAGGCACCTGACCCCGATTGCCCGCTGACTCCCATTACCCCTTTCTCCCCTACGACAAGTTTGTTATTATTATCCTTAACAGCACTCGTTACTACCATACATAAAAAACGTATTTATCCCCTACGTGGTACACAGAGCTTTATGTCATAAGACCATGCTCATATTAAGCGTAAAAAAGAATCCAAGTAGTGTTGGGTTGCTAACCACAAAGCCTTACTATGACATGATTTCTAAATTCATCATCAGGTCTTTATAGTATCCACTACAGGAGCACGACCCGCTCTATACTACTAGAGCCATACTTGGCCAGAGCAGCCAGAGGATTTGGCCTACAATCTCCACGCTGGCCAAACGGATTGGAGAGGTCTCAGAGATGTTTATAAGCTTTGTTTAGCTTATATTTTGTAAGTCGCCTTCTACGACTTCTACATCCACGGGAAGACTTGGAGTGGTCCTACGAATATTCTACTCTGCCAGATACCACAAAGCGCATTCCGTAGTTCGGTATAGTATAGTATTTCTAAAGTATTAATCCTTTATATCAACCAACTTTGATTTCCTGCATTCAAGAAATACTATACTGAACAATGGTATCTAGTATCAATATTATGAGTATAATTCAATGCCAAAACATAACTTGTAAAAAAACCCAAGTCTCGCAACTCGGTTCTTCTTCCGTAAAAAGTTGTGAGACCCGTGTAATACCAAGTCGTTTAATTTATTCAGTTCCTACTTAAGGAACCTTTTGTCTTAAGTTATAACGTAATAAGCCAACCTAACAACATCTTATAATGAGCATATCAATATTAAAAATCTTTTATGTTTTGAATAAATAGATTGACTTGGCCATCGTATGAAAAAACAATGTATCTTACAAGTAATACATATTAAATTAAATTAGATTGTTTTGTGCGATTGCCAAGTAATATATTTATTTAAAACACAAAAGATTTTTTAATATTGATATGGTCATTATAAAATGTTGTAAGGTTAGCTAAACTTTATCCGGCCAAATGGTTTGCGCACTTTGACAAGGCGCCGCCGACAGCCACAAATGAAGTGTCTGCGCCCGCCAAAGACGCTATCGACAGCTTCAAAGATTTGGCACGTGCTGTACAGACGCAGGACACATTGATGCGTCGCGCGGAACGGCTGTTTAATCTTGTTAAGCAGCGAATTAGGTACACGATTATCAAAATCAAAATCAAATCGAAATCAAAACGTTTATTCATAAAATAGGCCTTTGCAGGCACTTTATCATGTCAAATCACATTTTAAAGGATCTAATTTAGTCATATTTATATTATTACTTAATGTGCAAAAGCTACAGACTACTAGCGTTTCAGAACCGACCACTGCAAAGAAGAAACGCCAAAAGAACTCAAAACTCTTTTCAACAGTATTAGTCGCCTACTCGCCTGAAGGGCTTTTTAATTTTATCATCTATCTTTATCATTTATAATCTAATTTCTTCATTTATCATTTTTTTTTCATTTCTAATTATGATTACAATTTTTATTAGATAGGTACATTATTATTTTTTGGAACATATTATGCGATCGAGTGTGCAATGATAATATTTTACATTATACACAGTAGTCTCAAAGAGGCCGAGCAGACCTGTCCCCCCTAGCAGCACCCGTTCACGAGTTGATTATAAATGATTTTCGTCCATCGGAAGATAAAGGCGGTTCTTAGATTTGATTGAGCTAGCCCCAAAGTAAGTCAAGACTTGTGTTATGGGATACTAACTCAACAATACTATATTTTATAACAAATACATATATAGATAGATACACATCCAAGACCCAGGCCAATCTGAAAAAGATCATTTTCCATCTTGACCTGACCGGGGATCGAACCCGGGGTCTGCGCCACGGAGCTCGCTAGTCTTCACTTCGCAACACCATCACCGACGTCGCCCCTGCTGCGGACGCGTCGGTCGGCTCCCCGTGACCCCCAAGGATACAATGGGAATACTGCAGGCCGCCACGGCCACCCCAACGACCATGCTTATACCTATGGGCAGCGAAGACAGTTACTGCAGAGGACCAAGTCCTGACCAGTCACCTCACCGCCTCTACAAAGAGGAGGTAGAGAAGGCCCGCGATCGATCGGCGGGAATTGCAAGCACTTTGTCTTTTAAAAGCACTTTGTAAAAACAGTGCTTATAATTCCCGCCATCCAGATCGACTTACATCGCTGTAAATACAAACATACGTCACGTCTTTTCCCTTGTGGGGTAGACAGAGCCTTGATCTATAAAACCTTATGGCAAGTTTAGCAAGTTGGTGGCTGAGCGGGTGGAAAATGGAATCAGAATAGTAATGGGTTGCTAGCCGCATCGCCTACTTACCTACATGATTTCTCAGACAAATTGGCTTTTACGATCTGCATGGGATATGACGCACTGCAGCAATAATTTGCATGAGTGGCGGGGCCGTATGATTAAATTACTTATATCAAGTCTGTAAAATAATGTCGTTTTATGAAGTCACTATTATGCTTCGATCACATATACCTATTATGACTTGCTTCGTATCAAATTCCTAATTCTATTTAATTTTATGTAATCGGGAAGTAGCCTAAGAAAAAGCTAGCCTTTAATAATTTTGACTGGACTGTGTCTTTAAAACATATCAGTCTGTCTATTTCTATTGTTATCGGGGAACTGCGCCCCTCATCTCCCCTCCTCTTGAACTAATATTATAAATTCTAAGGTTTGTTTGTTTGTTACGCTTTCACGCCTTTACTACTGAACCGATCATCATTAAATTTTGCATACACGTTTTGTTTTTTTGTTTTGTTTATTGAGAAAACCAACAGCGTTACAATTTCTTAACAATTAATATTAACTATTATAAAGCCAATAACAGGTTTCCCTAACTGTAACAATAGTGTAGTGCTATCGTAATTGGTGAAAAGAACGCTAAAAGTGATATATAACAATATTGTGAGTGTAAATTAACTCTATTCTATACTATACTATTTACTAAATAAACTAATGAATAAAGTAAACTTTACGCTTGTTGAAGACAAAATACAAAAGTCAAATTAATTATTTTAAGGTTTTGATAATCATTTAAAAGGTTCACGCTAAAATTTAATTTATGTGTATAAAGCGCGAAAGTTTATACGTTACCTGGGTACGGAGATAGGATACATTTTAGCCCGAAAAAAAGTACTGTTCCCGAGGAATTGACATTGACGCGGGCGGAGCCGCGGGTGCAATTACCATAATATTAGTTTTTACAGTTTTTGAATGGGCTGCGTTGCCTTTTTTTGAACTCATAATAAGACCTGTGATATTTAAACATATCAGATCGTCTGTTTTTTGATGGGCAAGGGGCTGCACCTCCCTACCCCCTCTTTCTTTTATATTCTTGACATGCATATATGTAGCTCAAATTTTAACAGCTTGTACCTGAAATAAAGGTATATAATATTGGTTATTCACAAAAACAAAATGTTTGTTTCATTCAAGGTCATGGTCCCGCGATGTTGTGTCGGGGGCTCGCTTATCTAAAGTGGGTCAAGTGTCATATTTTAATTATGAAACTGTATTCTGTTTTAATTTATGATCATTAATAATTAATTATTCCTATGAGAAAATAGAATCGTACAAAATTACAACATATTTTTCATCTAATCTATTAAAAAACAAAGATAGTTGCCCGTATACAGGGTCTAAAATAGGTTTTTATTCCCGAGGGATATTTTTTTTTTATTAACCAATAAAAAAAATTTTATTCTATGGGAATGACCACAAATATTGTTGAAAAGCACAATGTGTCTTTTTGGGACTAACATAATACTTTGACAACGTGCAACATACTCTGAATCCCTCGCTTCACGCAGGAATTTACTTTAGAATCCCTTGCTACGCTCGAGATTATATGCTAGGCTCCTTTTTTTTACTAAATGTTGGATTAGGCAATGTTGGTAGTGTTTTTGGCAATGTTGTTAAGTGACGATGAAGATGAAGATGTTACGTGCCTATCCAAGAAATACCCATTTATTCTACTTTTGAATGTCCCGGGACTGTACTTGTCTGGGAATATAGACGCAGGCAGTTCATTCCACACCTTAGCTACTCGAACCAAAAAGGAACTGTCAAAGCGTTTAGTTCGACTCTTTGGTATTCCAACGACAAAAGGGTGAAATTTCTGTCTGCGTCCTCGTATTCCGATGGAGGAATGGTGAGGGTTCAACTAGCTGAAAGAGCGCTTTCGCACACTCTCCAAAATGGATCCTATAAAATACCGATAGGCAAGCGACTTTACGGCGATGCTCCAGGGATTGCAATTTACTATTTGAGACCACGTATTTGTTTATGAGCCTGCGGGCTCTTCGGTCAACAGAGTCCAATGCTTCAAGCTGGTATTTCGCTGAGCCATCCCAGAGGTGACTGCAGTACTCCATGCAAGAGCGAACCTGGGCTGTATAAAGATTAAGCAGCCGTTCAGAGCTGAACGTAACGGGTGGAAAAAACTGTCACTATTGCACTGCATCGCCCTTGCCGCCGCTCAAAGTGGCAGATAATGGAACTAACTGCTACAGCCTGTTGTCACGCTTGCCGATCACCTTGTATGTAAGTGCTTATGGCGTTGGGCCAGTATTTTTGTATGTGGATGGCAGTATATACTCCAGTATTATATTGTCTTCGGTAAAACATAAATACACCTGATAAGTTGATAATTTGTAACATATTTGCATATTCATTTGTATAAAATGAAAATATTAAGAGCCCGCCATATGCCAGGCGGCGTGGCGGTACAAACGCGGATGGTCTAAACGCGTTGGCTACTTTGGATATTTTCGTTTTTTAGGAATATTCAAGAGTTATTCGAAAAAGAAAAACATATGATGGCTGCCTTATCTGTAATGCAATAATAATCAAAAGTTTCAAGGTTAATTTTAATGTATTTGGTGAATAATGCTATATACCGAGTAAATTAGACGTGATTTGGAGGCAACTTTTCAATTTTTTTCTATCGAGAAAATTTAACGCAATCGTGTTTTTGAGTCATATAGTTACCAGAGTTAGTCCTGAACTTTGCTGCATTTTTATTTCAACTTGAGTATTTAATTATTATTGATATAACAGTCAATCATGCAAAGCAGTGTGAGGTAGTACGGGCCCTTAACTCGTTTAAAGTAATACGAGTAGTAGGATAAAATTTGCAGTTAATTCAGGTTTTTTTCCCGTATAAGTGCTTCCTATATTACACTGCTTTCTCCCAAATTTCATGATGGGCTGGCTCAACGAGAAGAACCCTAAAGATTTTGATTTCCTAACGAATTAGTAAAATCTGTCACATAAACGGCTATATTGTATATCTTCAGAGACTGCAAATCCCGATATGTGATATTAATTTCAACTTGACACCTTCACGTGACACGGAAAACCTATAGGTTCCTTTTCGTCTTTTGAGATGCGAAACCCTTATTACGACAGACACGCACAGACATCTAACGCATGCAAAATTGTTAGCCTCTCTTTTTAATTTATTTTTTCCTAGCCTATTGGTGTGTACTATATACCCCATGCCCATCTTGACCTTTGGTGCACAGACGTGATCTTTTACTGAGACTTAAAAGTCCAGTCTCAAGGTTTGTCAACGAACAATGCAGCACCACTTGCGACTTATAGACAAAGTTAGGAACACCGAGCTGCGTTCCCTGACACGAATTGCAGATGTAGGTTCTAGAACTGCCACTGACAGACTGACATGGGGCTGGGCAGGACATGTTTGTCGCATGCGCGCAGAAAGGTGGACAAAAATTGCCACTTTCTGGGTACCGAACAGCCGCTGTGGCTGAGGCAGACCAAGAAGGAGATGGACGGACGACCTCAATAGATTTAAATATGGATGGCCAGATATAGCGAAAGATAGAGATGAGTGCAAAATCCAAAGGGAGACCTTTGCCCAGCAGTAGGAAACAACACCTGCTTTTAATTAGAGGTTAAAAATACACTTTAAAGTTGTTGAAGAATATTGAAAACAAGTTAATTTAATTATACAAACAAGTGATAAACATAAAGTCCTACAAAATCCAATGTCAGAGCGATAAAGAAAAAGTATATAATACGGATACTTTCTAAGTGATGGACACTTTCTCGGTCTCTTCAAAATGGCGCCGGTGTACAAACTGAAGTTCTTCGACTTGATGGGAGTCGCCGAACCCATCCGGTACCTATTCGCTTATGGTGGTATTAAGTACGAGAATGTCGTCGTGAAGAAAGAAGTGGACTGGCCAAGAGTTCGTGGCAGTAAGTTGAACCTTTATCTTACATCTTAGCGTGTCGAGTTGCATGGTATTCATATAACCCTTTCTGGTGTATTTTTAACAAAGGAATCGCCGTTTAAATTTTAACTATAAATCTCTCTTTGAAAGCTTACAAACTTAATTATATGATATTTTTAGTTTTTTTTTTTTTTATTGAAGTATGTTTTCAAGAAAGTAAATAATTAAAAGATATTTTACATATTTTTTAATTATTTAAATTTTAATTTTTTCTCTTTCAAACCCCGCTCGCGTGGAATTTTTCACCATATTTTTTTCTTCATTTAATAAAAGTATTTCAAAACAGCATTATGGATGGAAAAAAACACTTATAAACATTTTAAAAATAGGTGTATTGGGATTCGCTGTATGACACGGTGTATTGAAAAATAATATAACGTATCAACACTTCCAACTCTTCTTCTTTTCCGTCTATTAGTTGGAGCTAAGCCTGGCGGCCTTGGTGGCGAAATAACTTGTATACACTACATTTTCACGGGTAATTGTCTCCCAATAATATCCTTCATTACCCAAGTAAGGCATCAGGCAGACGGTCAGCTTCAACAAACTTCGCCAATTCACATTACATCATGACTACTGTCATAATATCTCGGGTGGAATACACCACAACTGAGATAACTACCAAGAAGAAAGGGGTGTGCTTTACAATAATATCTTAGCACAAATTTAGAAATTCTGCGTATTGGAATCGAGAGAACTCACTTTTCTCTTCATTACGTCACCATTTTTAAAGCACGGAGTTACGTCATTTTTAAATTTAAAAATTACGTAACTCCGTACTTTAAATTTTACAAAGGAAACAATGCTCTTTATTTAAGTACTTCAAAATCAAAAATGGGTTGAATTGGGGGGCGCAGTCCCTTTGGGCCCGGGGGCAAAGACCCCGCCACAACTAAAAAACTTCACCACAGAGTGGAGGTTAGGTGTATCCTTGTGACCAAAACAGAGCGAGCTAGCGTCCACAACTAAGGGTGAAACCTCCAAATACTAACCTAGAATAATGTTCTATTTTATATAAAAATATAAAAAGACGCGCGCTTTAAAAATCGTATTGTGGAGAGAAGCGAAGCGTATTCTATTAGATCCAATCAACATAAATTACATATTCGTGCTAAGCAGTTAAGCCCGAAGAAAGTTCAGATGAAGAGTTGGAGCTAAGCCCAGCAACATAATTCATTAACAAAAAATATTTGTTTCAGCTGTTCCATTTGGCAAGTTGCCTGTTCTGGAAGTGGACACCAAGGTCCTGCATCAATCAACGGCAATCTGCCGCTACCTCGGCAAGGTGGTGGGTCTCGTGCCTGCTGATAACCTGGCGGCGGCAGAGCTGGATGCTCTGGTAGCCACCACTTATGACTATGATGCAAGTTAGTATACACATTTATCCACAGTTCGTCTTGCACTTAGCTTTTGAATCGAAATTTTTGACCCTTAAATGCATGAATTTTTGGTTTACAACGAGTATATGATACTTACCTACTCTTCGAAAAAAGTAAAAAAAACCTTGAAAAAACGTAGTATATGTGCCAGCTGATTCTCTTCCCGCGCAGACCGTAAAAGCCGGTCAAGGGAATTGGCGAAAATCTAAAGAACCATGACAATAAGCGATGCGGCTAGCGGCTAGCAACCCATCACTATCTTGATTCCGTTTTCCACCTTTAAGCCCACCAACACGCTGAACGTGGCTTTTCTTTCTTATGGCCTTAGGCTCTGTCTACCCCGTAAGGGAAAAAGACGTGACAATATGTATCGAACGTCAAAACGTTGGATACAATAAACTAGAAGAAACTCTGAGCCAATGTACCTTGAGTCCTTGAAGAGACGATTGTCTAATACTTTATATTTTCTTTTATTGCCAGGAGTCCAACAGTGGTACCACGAGGAAAATGCTATGATCAAAGCTGACCTAGCCAGGGAATTAGAAAATGAAGTATTCCCGAGATACCTGAACGGCTTTGAAGACGTTATCCTGCATAAGGGAGGATACCTGGGTGGCAAAGTAAGTAGACGAATAGAAAACATATGTATCGTTTTTAGAATATAGTATATGCTCATATACGTGATGAAATTTTGATCGTTTTGGACCCTTAAAGGGGTGACTCAGACCATCAACATGAACAACTTTTTCTATGGGACCAAGGCTGGGAACTCAAAAAAAAAATTGTCATTTCCATACAAAAGAGTTCCGCCTAGCTAGGAAGGTCGAATATTTGAGTTCCCAGCATTGTTCCCATATGAAAAGTTGTTCATTTTGATGGTCTGAGTCACCCCTTCAAGGGCCAAAACGATAAAAATTTCACCATGTAGGTATGATTGAAATGTGGTTAACTAATTTACCTATATAACCTGTATAAAAATAAATAAATAAATGTAAAGATACACACTAAGTTGTGACATTGTATTGTAAATTTTTATCTCGAAACTCCCTACACTGCACCATCAGAATCTTGTAACATATTTTAATCACTTTCTTCTAGAACGTGACCTGGGCTGACTTCTACCTTGTGGGCATCCTCGAATCTGTTCAGCTAATGTGGGGCAGTGACATCCTGCAGGAGTACCCGCAACTCAACCAACTCTACAAGAACGTGCGTGCAATCCCAGCAATCCAGAAGTACATCGCTGGTCGTCCTCACTACAAATACTGATAAGTGAATAAAGTTTCACATTAGAACATTTATTTTTTATTTTTACCTTACTAGCTTCGTTACTACCATACACATAAAAACCTATTTGTAAGAGCTAAAGGCCATATCGTGAAAAAAGGTTTTAACTATCCATTATCATTTTCCACCATGACGGCCTCAAAAAGTCCACTGCTGGACAAGGGCCTCGCCCAAGGATTCCTCTCTTCATGGACGACCACGCTTGGCAAGCGTGTTGGCGAGTGCAGTTATTTTTTGCTTCTATCCGGCGCTGCTCCCTATCGCAAGCATTTTTAAGCTGGGGAAGGATAGGAATTGCTGAATTTGGGAAGGGAATAGGCTAGTTTCCTAAAAAAGTATAATTAGTCCGTCAGTTAGATAATCAAAAAATATTGGATACGTATTTTTTCTTTTATCGATTTAATAAAAAATGATAGAGATATAGCCCTTTGAAATTCCGTGTGACGTCATAGTTTGCTACACTTTTTAGCAAACTTTGACGTCACAAGCCCCCACTCCTGAACTTTGATGCGCTTTATCTTTTCCATTTATTGTTTAATTGACAAAAGAAAAAATACGTGTCCAATATTTTTTGATTATCTAGCTGACGGACTAATTGTAATGTTATTATTTTGACCCAGGAAACCAGCCTATTACAGGTATTGGGATACTACTCACTCGGAATGAATGGGGAAAAAGCAAGTAGCAGTTCGGGAGGCCGGGCATACCTGCAACCACCGGATAAGCAGTTAAGGATGACACCCCTGACCATGACCATTTTAATTATCTCTTTGATAGCTTTCGTTACTGCCCTACCTACAAATCACGTATACGGGGTTTCTTGAGAAGCACTAATTAGTTCGCAGGACTAAATAGCTAACAACAACATTTGTTCTACGACTTTTGATAATTTGTTAGATTTTAATTTCATATCAAAAAAACTACTAATTTAATTTTCCGGTTAAATGTTAACAACTCTACACGCATCGCAAAGAATGATTACGCGCATAAGCGTCGCGCGCGATGTCCTTCCGTTTTAGACTTACCTACAAATGTCACAACAGGACATTAAAAACATGAAATTTTTTATATAATTTATTAAGTTTTGTCAGAACTTGAGATGTCTAAACATTTAGAAAAACAGACAAAAACACACCCTGTGTACAAATAAACACTAAAACACTTTATTGGCCAATAACTTTTAACAATTATCTACTATAGTTACTTACTAAGTCACTGACGCCGACAGTCAAAACAATTTGTCGACTGAAATAACAAAAAAATAAGGAAAACAAAAACTTTGCGCCTATCTAAGAATTTGCTACTACTTAATAAGAATTTCTTAGACCTATGAGACCCAGCCCTTAAAATATTTGCGCCTAATTTAGGTGGCATACTAAGTCCATTTGGACTTAGTATGCCACCATGCTCAAAATACTGATGAGGCTAGTCCGCACTCTGTGTTCTAGGGATGCGCATTGCGCAAGGCCTCAATCATCATCATTTCGAGTAGGTGTCACGGTCAATCGACCATGCACACCCTGGTGTCAGAGTTCTTCGGGACCGCCTCTCGGCCTCTGACGTGGTTCCTTTAACGACTACCAGATGGCAGCCGGGACCACCGGCTTAACGTGCCTTCCGAAGCACGGAATCATCTTTATTATCAGACAATCAGGTGATTCAAGCCTGCAATATCCTAACCAGACTGGAAACAATTAAACAAAGTATGCTTCCGGTGGGAATCTAACCCACAACCCCCGGGTCAACAGGCAAACGCGTTAACCACTGGACCATGGAGGCTGGCGCCTCAATAAAAACTACATTAGATTCTGCAAATAGTCCTAAAGCACTACAGAACTTAGATAACCCCATTAGCATCGAATGCATTGTTATATGAGACACGGAAAACGGTATGTGTTTTCTTATTAGAAAGCCCACAGACTACATGTTAGAAGGATGTGCAATTTGCTCGAAAGTAACTTTCACTTCCTGCGATCAGCATTTAAATTGCCGAAAGAAACAAGAAGATGTCCTAGATCTTTTACCTTGTAAACTTGTCTCATTACTACTACTACTACACCGTTAGTATGTTAAGTAGTAGTATGTTTAGTTTACTTATTTCTTGTGTCTGACCTCCTATGACTTCATTACATTGTGTCTATCCAATAACTTCATTTTTGTTCAAGTTGTTGACTAATCCGTTAAGGACTAATCACAGTGACTAAGAAATTTTCAATCGCTTAAAATTTATAAAAATAAATGGTATTTATACTGATAATCGATTTAAAAATTCTTCAGAGGACCCTTTTATAAACTAATGTTATAAAATAAAGAATAAAAGTTTGATAGTGTGTTTGTTAATATGGATATATGTACTAAAAAACCTAAAAAAAAAGATGTTAGAAATTCTTTCGAATTTGCGAGGTGAATCCTAAATAATTAGGTAAAACCTTTACGACTCGTAATTCATACTCTGTAGTTTTGATTTTTGCACGCCAGAAATTAATTTCTTTTACTTACCAAATCACCCCAAGCTGGACACACATTATTACACGGCCACAGGTGCGAGGGTCAGTGTTCCGCCAGCAATTACTTAGGGACCGCATTAGATACAACCCACGACTAAGAAAGGCATATAAACGGATCCTTTTACGCGCACCACTTAAGGGTTGCGGTGCGAATACTACTTTGTTGTGTGGTGCTAGTGACAGCAGATTTCAAAGCTATAACCGCTTATTAATTCAGGTCTTGAACAACCGAAACTTGTTCTCGTTACCAAGGGTTGCGATGGACAATATTATAGTTTGCTGTAAGGTGCCAGTGACAGCAGATTTCAAAACTACCTTTATAGGCACTTATTAAATCGAGTCTCGAACCACCGAACCTCACATTCTCGTTACTAAGGGCTGCGGTAGAGAATACGGGTTTGTTATGGGGTGTGAGTTTTAGCGAAGAAAAGCTTGTAATTTATTAATAATTGGATAAATAAATATAATAAAATAAAAAACATGTTACCGCAGATAAAATCTGTGTCGTAACATTGCCAAACTCACCGATATACTGTGTAAAGTATGTTAATGTCAAATCTCTCAAATTTTATGTAAATAGGATATAAAAGTGCAAATAATGCGGAGGCGAATATTTGTTTGTTGTAGGCTACGAGAGTAGGCGGAATAACTCCCGTGCAATAAATAAGCAGTTTTGAATCTCATCTACAAACATATCCCGTCCGTTGTAGAAAACAAAGAAAAGAGCATTGGTGGTGGGTAAGAAGTTGAAAAATAAAATCAATATACTGATGAGTTTCTTGTCATACCTGCAATCTTGCCTTTTACTAAAACTTTTTCCTGCCTTCGATTACTTAAAATTATTAGTAATAGGGGAGAAATTTGTTGGATCTGTGAAGGGTATTAAGGATGGATACTAATCACTCGGATGAATGGGGGAAAAACAAGTAGCAGCTAGGGAGATTGAGTGCGCATACCCGATGCCATACCTACAACCACCGGCCATGCAGTTAAGGATGACACCCTTGACCTAGACCTACCAAAAATAGAGCTTGGTGCATCTTCTTACAATTATTTACTAAACAACCAAAAATTGCCACCACGGCATGCTTGTCAGTAGTTCATAACACGTAAAAAGATCTATAACTATACTAATTTTCAACTTAATCGGTCCATAATATATTCGGAGTAAATTGGCTGTGACAGACTGACAGATAGACAACTGAGTGATCCTAAAAGAGCTCCGTTTTATCACTCGGTCGTAAGGAACCCTTAAAACATCTATTATTAACTTGTTGGTCTGAAAAAGTGTCAATTTTGAACGTTAGCAGGACGGACAAAGTCCAAAAGCGAAAGCGAAAGTCTCTTTTTGCGAAGATTTCTCGCGTACAATAAGACCACACCCAAAGCTCATGGCGACAACAGAAACCCTGGCAATTTACGGTTCTGTAGTTTGTTGTGCCTAAGGAAACACTTTATTATACTAGCGGTAAGCGAGTTCTCGGAAAACTGTACCAACTTTATGTGGTAGTTTATTTAATACAACTTATTGCACTATAAATTGTTTCCGGAGAAACGGATTTTTCACCCGTGTGTTTGAAATCTGTTAGCGTTAATTTGTGTAACGTTTGGCGTAGTGTATATATTCTTTGGTAAAGTTGAATATCTGACTTATATATCAACGCACAGCTGAAACTACTGTACCTAGAAACTTGTTATTTGGTACATGGATTTCTTTCATGATGTAAGTGAGCACTAAGAAAGGATTTTTTGAAATTTAACCCCTAAGGGAGTGAAATAGGGGGTGAAGTACGCGGATGAAGTCGCGGGACACAGCTAGTATTATATAAATTAAATGATGGGTGGGATAGTGTCGGTCACGTAAGCTTCAAGTTATATTTATGATACGTTATCCCCAGAAATATAAATATTACACGCTTTAGCATTATGTTATAATAACTATTACCCGCGGCTTCATCCGCGGGTAATGTAGATCCCTCGATGAAAGGCTATGTATTATATTACCCTATGTTTATATACAGCGTGTAAATTGACCCTCGACGTTCCCTTAACGGAGCGACTCAATCCCATCAATATGAACAACTTTTCCTATGGGAACATTGCTGGGAACTAAAAAAATGCCGATCATTTTTTTTTAGTTCCCATCATTGGTCACATGTGATACCTACTTCAGGACTTCTCAACTTCTCAACCACGGGGGCACGGGGGGCTTAGAGAAATGTATGACGTATTAAATACGTTTGCATTTCCAATGAAAAAAACTGTTTAACGCGTAGGCGTAGCAGATCAGTATGCATAACGATATTAACTATTCCAAATTGCCATTCAATTGCTATCTATTTTAAATTCAAATAAATGATATACACGTTTAAAAAGAAATGTGTGTTTTTTATTTATTGTTTTAACTGTAGGCATTGAAAATAGTATTTTTGGTTCGGGAAAGCTCACCGAAATAAGGGTTGGGAAACCATGCCCTATATCCTTCCCCAGGGCCCAAATTATCTCCATTCCAAATTTCATCTAATCAATTCTGTAATCGATTAAAGTTTGAAGTACCAACAGACAAACAGACGAAGATACTATTGCTTTTATGATATTATTATTATGAATTACATATAAACTGAACTGCTAGATAACCGGTTCACTCCACTGTGATAACCTTGACCGTGATACGTGATACGAGATAAATAGGTACCTACCTCAAAAGTTCATTATCATGACCGTTTATTGTACTCTTGCAATGTATGTATCTATGTTTGTTTGGGTAGAATCTTTAAGCTCTTTTTTTATGGTATAGGACGGCAAACGAGCAAGCGAGTCACCTAATGGTAAGCGACCAGCGTTGCCCATAAACAACTGCAACACCAGGGTGTAACAGGAGCGTTGCCGGCCTTACAAGGAGTTGGAGAAAGGATATGGGGGAGAAATGGGGGAAGGATAGGCCTCCAGCTTTCTCACTCACCGAACGAAGCGTGGCTCTACCACAACTAAAAATTTTGAAGCAGTTATCTTCCACCGATTGAGCTGAAATTTTGTTTACTCGTTTCGTATGGATGACAATGCTATGTGACGTTATTATTTATTCAACATGGCGGACCACCCAAGATGGCGGCCTAGCTATATTTGATGCACTCCGACAATATGGATATCAAATTAGAGGCTTCGCTAAAAATAACTCGAAACATAAAGTGTACAAGAAAGCTTGCTTTAGCCCGCGGCTCCACCCGCGTCAATGTTTATCCCTCAGAAACAGTACTTATTCCCGGGATAAAATGTACATTATCTTTCTCCGTACCCCAGATAACATGTATGCAAAATTTAATTATGATACAAACAAACAAATAAACTCACTTTCGCATTTATAATATTAGTAAGGATTTGACATAACTTTATGTTCCTCGAGTGGGGTACGTGGCAGGATTACCCCAAAGGCTTTCACAGTTCTACTCTATCTTGCTCTACCCTGGGCAACAAGCTTCTACTCAGGCCATATAAGGCCGGTTGAATGCAATACCAGACTTCGCCAGGTTTGCTTAATACGACTATGCTTTCTCTCTTCTTAAATAATAATAATAATAAATTTAGCGAGAAAATGCCGCCAGCCTTTTGGGCACCCTGCCAGCAGACCGCAGCGATTTGGCATCCATATTTTATTTAATTTGATGTGTTTATAAATACATTTTATTTTTAATTTAAGTTTTAATTTAGATTTTTAGTTTAGAATTATTTATAATAATATGTCGATCAATTAGTTTATTCATCTTTATATTTTTAAATAGTTTTAATTAGTATTAGTACTTAAACATCTCTCAACAAAAATAATAAATAAATATATACGGACTAATCACACAGATTGAGCTAGCCCCAAAGTAAGTTCGAGACTTGTGATAAGGGATACTAACTTAACGATACTATATTTTTTATAACAAATACATATATAGATATACATCCAACCCAGGCCAATCTGAAAAAGATCATTTTCCATCTTGACCTGGCCGGGGATCGAACCCGGGCACTCTCGTGTCGCAGACTGGCGTGTTAACCGCTGCGCCACGGAGCTAGCCATCTTACGTAGTTCACTCTGGTGTGTGTCTAAGGATGTAGATGGCTTCCCTCCGTTATCGGTGGAAATAGTGTGGCCGATGCAAATCCATTTGCGTCGTACGATTTGGTGAGCAATTGGCGAATCCCAACAGAGCTGCCATAGCTGATTATATGAAATTTTCTCAGGCCAGTAAATCTCCAATATTCGTCGTATATATTTATCAATTACATGTTTATCAGCCCCTTTATGCAGAGTCGGTAGCCGTCCCCGTCCTGACATCAGAGGGCAAACGCTTTGACCTTTGCCCTTTAATGGTAGGACGATTTTCCACGAAATTGCTTTCAACTGCGACTTTGCTTTCGTATATTGTGGGGACTGCTCTTATCTTTTATTCTCTAATAACAATTATTCAAATTCCATGATGATAAGTCATTAATGTGTACTGAAAGCCACTTTGATATATATCTTAAAATCTAAATAAATGGTTTACTTTTATTAAATTAAGAAATAAAATATGGTAAAAAAAAATTCAAAAGGACGGGATTCGAACCTGCGACCTTAAGTGGTATATAGACTTAATGTCGCAGGTTCAAATCCCGCCCGCTTGAATTTTTTTAACCATATTTTATTTCTTAATTGAATAAGAGGATATCAAAATAGCATTGAGAATGCAAAATAGAAACACTTAAAAATAAATAACTAAAAATGTCTTTTGTTTTTCGTGTGTGCAAGTGGCCAACACTGGTGTCAGAGTTTTCAAACAGCCTAGAAGCATCTGACACAGTTTAACAACTGCCATCAATGATGACAGCCGGGGCCAACGGCTTAAATGACTACCGAAGCACAGAGGAACCCGAGATATTTTTATGCCACTAGCGGTCACCTATCCAAGTAGGGACCGCACCCAGAGTTGTTTAACATGCGTAAACGCTAATTTTGCTCACGCATACTGAGGACTATCGGAAATAGGGATTGTGCCACCGGATTTTTGTTATAGGCCCCGAAGGACAGTTATGCCTGACTGCAGATGAGATGAGATGAGATAAGATGAGATGAGATGAGATGAGATGAGATGAGATGAGATGAGATGAGATGAGATGAGATGAGATGAGATGAGATGAGATGAGATGAGATGAGATGAGATGAGATGAGATGAGATGAGATGAGATGAGATGAGATGAGATGAGATGAGATGAGATGAGATGAGATGAGATGAGATGAGATGAGATGAGATGAGATGAGATGAGATGAGATGAGATGAGATGAGATGAGATGAGATGAGATGAGATGAGATGAGATGAGATGAGATGAGATGAGATGAGATGAGATGAGATGAGATGAGATGAGATGAGATGAGATGAGATGAGATGAGATGAGATGAGATGAGATGAGATGAGATGAGATGAGATGAGATGAGATGAGATGAGATGAGATGAGATGAGATGAGATCATTTAATTGTGATAGATTACAAGGTTTATTAGTATGTCTACGTCCTGTGGTGAACTTCACTAGCTTAACAGGGTGTTACAGTAAACCAAATCAATATTTAATTTTTGGCGTTTATGGCCTTTGAATTTGCTTTCGATGTATGGTTTTTCGTACATACTCGTACTATACATATGTATTCTACGAATTATTTTTGTGTTGCGGGTTACTGGGTCCCCCGAACCCCCTTCTCAGTTTGCTTTTGTATTCAAAATATCCCCTCTCTCTTTTTTCCTTTTGCATAAATTTTAATTTGCTTTTTAATTTCTTTTTTTCCAGTTTTTATTGTAAGTGACTGGGCATTAAAGGGTTCTTTATCTTCAAATCAGGTAAGTGAAAATCGGTTGGATGATAAGTGTATCTTTTTTAATTAAAATATAAAACCCAAATTATATACGTATGTAAAAACCCCAAATCTTAGGTTTTACCAATAAATCTGATTTAGTGACATGAATTGGTAAATGTACGTTTTAATAAAAAGGGGAACAATTTTTCAGACTTATTCCATAAGAAATTGGTACATGCCAGGTTTCATCAGAGGTAAATGTTGGTTTCGGTAAGAAAACGATAAGTATTTTTATCTTTCTTTATTTCAATTTACTATCAGTAAGCAACAAAGTTATTATTATTCATATTACCAATCCTTTATCAAAATCTTTTAAATAAACGTTTCAATTCTTGATTTTTTGGGTATGATAATATAGGGAGAAAGGTAAGAAAAAATAAATTATGATAATCTCAAATCCCCCTTAAAAAGTTCGGTTCAGTAGTAAATGCGTAAAATACTTAATCACAGGTAAATACTTAAGTAAATGAAACAAATCGAATTTCGATTACTCGCATATTGCGTCTCTTCCCTAACTAATACTTAAGGGCCCGTACTACCTCGCACTGCTTTGCATGATTGACTGTTATATCAATAATAATTAAATACTCAAGTTGAAATAAAAATGCAGCGAAGTTCAGGACTAACTCTGGTAACTATCTGACTCAAAAACACGATTGCTTTAAATTTTCTCGATAGAAAAAAATTGCAAAGTTGCCCAAATCACGTCTAATTTACTCGGTATATAGCATTATTCACCAAATACATTAAAATTAACCTTAAAACTTTTGATTATTATTGCATTACAGATAAGGTAGCCATCATATGTTTTTCTTTTTCGAATAACCCTTGAATATTCCTAAAAAACGAAAATATCCAAAGTAGCCAACGCATTTAGACCATCTGCGTTTGTATCGCCACGCCGCCGCCTGGCATATGGCGGGCTCTTAAGCTTATTATCTCTCTTTCATGCGTCATCTGTCATTCATAATCTAGTTGACTCTTTTACTCAAGGTTAATTCGTCAATCGTTCTGATTCTCTCACACACAATACGTTTCTTTCAACACAAAACATTTATTAACCTTACATGCCCTTTGAAATTTACAATTTTTTTAATACCACTTACTAAAATTTTTATTTCACTTTAATTCCTTCCTTACACTTACTTACCTTAGCAATATGTAAAGATACGATTACGTCTTTAATAGCAAATATCTTTCGCAACTTTGCAACATGGCCAGTAAATGTCTAAATTACAGGTCATAATAACAAGTGTACGAACAATCATCTAATCAATTGCCCCCCAGCTCGGTCGTTCCCCTAATACCCCTTATAAATAACGGAAACTGGTACAATTATCGGAGAGAGGGATTGTGCCACCGAATTTTTGTTATTGGCCCCGAGAGGGCAAGCTTTGTCCAACTGTAGGTAACAAGGATTATTAGTTTGTCCACGTCCTTATGGTGAACGTGCAATTCACCATAAGGACGTGGACAATTATACAAGACTAGCTGTTGCCCGCGACTTCGTCCGCGGAAATTTCTGTTATAAGTTATAGATGAATAATTTTCCCCCGTTTTCAAAACATTTTTTATTGATACTTCGCTCCTATTCGTCACATCGTGATATTTTATAGCCTAAAGCCTTCCTCAATAAATTGACTATCCAACACAAAAAGAATTTTTCAATTTGAACCAGTAGTTCCTGAGATTAGCGCGTTCAAACAAACAAACAAACAAACAAACAAACAAACAAACTCTTCAGCTTTATAATATTAGTATAGAAGTATAGATGTAACATATGAACGAAATAAGATAGTTTCAGAGATGTTCAACAAGGAACCCTTATAGTTTCACCATGTCTGTCCGTCTGTCCGTCCGCGGTTTTACTCAGAGTCTATAAGTACTAGAGAGCTGTAATTTGGTATGGATATGTATATTAATCATGGCGAAAAAATAGTAAAATAAAGTCTTGAAAAAGATAAAAAGATGTTTTGAAAAGATTATGAACTTGTAAACATCATTTTTCGATTTACTTATCCATTACGGAAATATTTGGTTTTATAGTCTAAATTTTTGTTAGAGTCCAGTTTCCCCCCCTCTATCTACTAAATGGTTGTATATGAATACGTGAAAAAATTTACAGCAGTAGTATATATAACGAAGTTTAAAGGAAAACTATCAGAGCTAAGTAGAGTTTATAATTAAAGAGTTATAGTCGACCAACTTATAAATGTACTCGGTAAAGTAAAATTTCATACAAATTGAATTAAAAATTAATTAAGACAGTTGTTAGTTACGTAAAACAACTACTGAATAAAAATTTTCGAACCACGTAAAGTCAAGTTAATATAAAATCATAGCAGTTTTAATAATAATAATACCTTAAATAATAGCAATGTGTTCACGTTCGACAGCGCGCGGCGCTTGGCGGAACGGTAGGAGGCCGTATTGCGCTCGGAAATCGAAGTAGGTAATATACCTACGAAATCTTGTTACCATCGCTTGCCTGTTATAAAGCTAGTTCTGTTATAAAGCAAATCTTTATACTAAAATACTAATTACGTCCAAAAGGAACAGTGATTGCCATTTCCACCGATTGGTTTGGATAGAGACATTTCTAAAAGAATAAATCTTTATATTACACAAAAAGCTAGACTGAAATACTATTACGTCCAAACTACACATTTTAAAAGGAGCATTGTTTGCCATTGTATAAAAGTGAATGATTTCACTTTTATACAATGAAGTGGTCTGCTACTCGTAGTGGTAGTTGGTACTCAAATGGATAATATTTTTTCTAATTTCCCTTGTGAACTAGGACTTTATAAATCTTTCTTCAGTTACCACCGTCTTATGTGGGCTCGTTTTTAAACGTTAGATAATGGTACGGAACACTGCACGAGTCCGACCCGCACTTGGCCGGTTTAGTTTAAATACCTACAGCAAGCCAATTTTATACTTATTATCAACGATTAATATCATAGCCGTGTTGTTTTCGGCAGAGTAGAATAGGACCACTCCAAGTCTTCCCGTGGATGTCGTAAAAGGCGACTTAGGAAATACAAGCTAAACAAAGCTCATAAACATCAATGAGACCTCTCCATCCAACCCGTCTGGCCAGCGAGGAGAGTGTAGGCCAAATCCTCTGTCTGCTCTGGCCAAGTATGGCTCTGGTAGTACAGAGAAGGTCATGCTCCTGCAGTGGAGCCTAAAAAGACCTGATGATGATGATGATGATGATGATCAACGATTAATAAGTATAAAATTCCTTGAAGTCAGTGAACACATGTGACCGCTCGCGCGTCGTTCCTACCGGATTTGTTCGGTTTTCCTCCTCGAAGGGATCGCACGCACGCAGTGCGTAGGTATGTTTTCGATACCTAGGTACACTGGGAGTGAGACTATAGTAGAGTCTCGAAGACATAGTAAAAAGGATGATACTAGACACTGTTATAGGTACTATAAAAATATTTCTTTCTTTCATATTTTTTTATGTAGGTTCACTGATTTCTCCGTCAATTGTGGGCGTTTTTCGAAATTATTTTTTACTAGCTTTCGCCCGCGGTTCCGCCCGCGTCAATGTCGATCCCTCGGGAATAGTATTTTTCCCGGGATAAAAGGTAGCTTATGTCCTTCTCCGTACTCAAAAGAACTTTTATGCGAAATTTCATCATGATTGGTTCAGTAGTTACGGCGTGAAAGCGTAACAAACAAACAAATAAACAAACAAACAAACAAACTCTTTTTCGCATTTATAATATTAGTTAGGATTAGGATTCGGAAGCGTGAACTTCTTACCGACGTCAGAATCCCCATTAATAAAATACAGGTTTTTTGTAGTTATATATTGTACAGTGGTACAGAAATTTTAGTGTGTGTACTAATTCGACTAACACTCGGCCAGTTTTTATTTACTTTGCATCTTCCTTGTTGTAGCATGAAGACCATATATTTATCTTTTACTTCATGAATACATTACCAAACAAATCAAAGTTGCATGTAGCATAGACACAAGTTCATCACACAGCGAAATATACTAACAAACCTTTGCAGCATCCGAAACTACCAAACTCAAAGGAAATAATCATCTTTGTCTCCTTCCAAAGGTAATCCGACGCGGGATTGCTCCCAACCACTACAATACGGATGGCTTCACACCACAAAATCACTTCCATCAGAAACGATCAAATATGCACCCTAAGCTTCACTATCTTACACCATCTATTTCAAATCTACCACGAAATACCTTGGGCAAAATCTTTTTCGATTATATTGGAATTTTCCTATCCATTGCTCATTCTTAGAACTTAGTATATAAACCTAATAGTATTAAAACCGTAATGTACTCCAAACTTAGTGAGAAGAATACGTTAACGTGTAGTATTGGTTAGTGATGCGACATGATGTTATCGATATTATGTTGCTGCCACAAGCAAGGGTGGATTTTTTTGTTGAAAGCCTGATAATGTTGAAAATCCCGTTGTATGGCTGACGATCTGCGTCAAAAGGGTGGCTTTTGCTGCATCATGGGACGGTGTGGAAAATTCTAAAACCAGTGTCATGCGGACGATCAAAGTCCCTATTCCTTTTTACAAGGGATACTCGCTCTAAAGTAAAATGAAACCTTTTCAAATTATGTTGCTTTTCTGACATTGTGTAGGTAGTACTCATGTCACTAGCAAAAGACGCTTAAACCTTGATACGATTAGGTAAAAGATACTTTCATTATCTTATTTTTATCACCTTTCTCAATGTCATGACAAAACATAGCATGAAACTACTTTCCTTAATCTTATTGTAAAAACTGATCAAGAATATGATCGTGAATACAATCCAAATAAACGTATCTATAGCCAAAGACCTTTACTTAATCACATATTAATAAATACGTGATTCTGTTTCAACTAGTTGATACGAATTGTATACATCACGTTACAAAATTTCCTTTAACAACAAAAATCAACAACTATATTATCGAGCTCATGCAATAACAATGCAAAATTTACAATTCCCTCAACACATTCCCGGACAATATATAACGGAGCAAAAGAAAAACAATTGCACAAAATTTGAGCTCGAAATTATGTCCCGACAAATAAACGATCTAAAGGCAAAACAGACCCCGCGTGTTTCAGAAGATTCAGAAGTCAACAATTTAATGTCTTATATGCATTTTTTTTTTCATGAATTTTAATAGGCATATAACTAAAAGAGTTTCTTTAAAAAAAAGTTATAAATATAAACGTTTTAATTAAAACTAACTGCCTCCGTGGTCCAGTGGTTAAGGCGTTTGCCTGTAGACTCAGGGGTCGTAGGTTCGAATCCCACGGGAAGCATACTTTGTTTAGTTGTTTCCAAATTGGTTAGGACATTGCAGGCTTAAATCACGTGATTGTCTGAAAATAAAGATGATTCCGTGCTTCGGAAGGCACGTTAAGCCATTGGTCCCGGCTGCCATCTGGTAGTCGTTTAAGGAATTACGTCAGAGACCGAGGGGTGGTTCCGAGGAACTCTGACACCAGGGTATGCATGGTCGATTGACCGTGACATCTACTCGAAATGAAGATGATGATTAAAACTAATCTGAAATACAAGACTAACATTATTTATATGCGAAAAAAATACGGGTTACATTATCATCGTACTTATTTTAAACGCGATTAACCAATCGAGTTCAAAAAGGAGGAGGTTACCAACGTTAAGTTTTTTTAATGGGTTTTGGTCATGTATTTGACAGCTCCTTGGCGCAGTGGTTAACATGCCAGCCTGCGACACGGAGTGCCCGGGTTCGATCCCCGGCCAGGTCAAGATGGAAAATGATCTTTTTCAGATTGGCCTGGGTCTTGGATGTTTATCTATATATGTATTTGTTATAAAATATAGTATCGTTGAGTTAGTATCCCATTACACAAGTCTCGAACTTACCATGGGGCTAGCTCAATCTGCGTGATTTGTCCGTATATATTTATATTTATTATTACTTGTATTATTATTTATGTATGTTGATTACAAACCTTTTTTTATTTAATTTGAAATCGGTGCTTTTAAATTTGTGTCATTTACTGGCTTAGTAGTTCAATTGAAGTAGATTTTTTTCTGAAAGTATATTCGTATATCTAATAAAACCAATAGACTGCTAGTCAGAATCGCACACGAAGGGTTCTGTACCAATACAATGTCAAGTCATGTTGATAACAAGATCAATGATGCACCACTAACCTTGTGGTCAACATGACTGGTAAGCTATTTGATTCAATATCCGACAGACGACATTGAACTGCGGTGAAAAAAGTGCTTTACTTAATTGACAGCTCCGTGGCGCAGTGGTTAACACGCCAGCCTGCGACACGAGGGTGACTAATCCCCGGTCAGATCAAGATGGACAATGATCTTTTTCAGATTGGCTTGGGTCTTGGATTTTTATCTATATAATGTATTTGTTGTAAAATATAGTATCGTTGAGTTAGTATCCCATAAAACAAGTCTCGAACTTACTTTGGGGCTAGCTCAATATGTGTGATTTGTCCGTATATATTTATATTTATTTATTTATAATTAGATGTAGTGACGACGGCGCCTTGCCGTGGTTATGTGACCGGGCTCTAATACAAATATGTAAAAAATAATCTTATAGGGGTGTTACAGCAAAAACTTTGTTTTCTGAATCAAAATAAAACAAAGAATTTCGATGACAATGATTCAAGTTTTTATTGTATAATTGAGTTAACGTAAAATTGAGAAGATTAACGAAATAAACCAAATAGTGATTAAAAAATGATGAAAGAATGATATGTTGTATACATGATCGTGGTACATTTGTGCGATATCAATTATCATTCATAATTGCCAAACCTTACTCTTTCTAATACAATGAAAATTTAAATTAATATCACCTATTTTTTGTTTTATTTTGACATATAAAAACAAATTTCCTGTTAAAAAACCTTTAGGTACAGAAACGATTCTTAAGCAGTTTGTCTGCTTTGCGCCTTAAATCTCCGGTGTCGGCTATTGTTGCATTTACCAGATAAAGTCGCTTGATATTCAACATCACTGCATTCTCTGTAATGTTCGTTAGCTGAGACTCCAGCTTAAAGAATACAAAGTACAGTTTGTAACGTTATTTATTTATTTTATTATTTATTTTGTTTATTTTATTGGTTAACAATTACGTCTTTTATAACACTGGAGGATATGTTTATTATAATCATCATCACCATCATTGCAGCCGTAAGAAGTCCACAGCTGGACAAAGGCCTCTCCCTACGATTTGTTCCATGGGAGGATATTGCCATACTTACGGGTGTACGAGTGCAGTTTCTTTGGCTTCTTGTGCTTTCTGATCCCCAATGGCGGCAACTCAAAAATTTTTTTGGCGTTCCCATACAAACTGACCGAGCGGCCGAAGTTTTTTGTATGGGACTGCCCATTTTTTAAATGAAGTACCACACTCTCACAGAAAATCGTCATTTTAGTAAAAGCTTTACCGTTTCTATGCTTCGTTCGGTAAGTGAGAGAGCCGGAGGCCCACCTTCCTCCATTTCCTCCCCCATGGCCTTCCGCCAACTCCTTTCGAAAGGCTGGCAACGCTCCTGTTACACCCCGGTGTTGAACTTGTCCATGGGCAGCGCTGGTGACTTACTTGCTCGTCTGCCGACTTATACCATAAAACAAGCACGCAAGCGAAGCCGCGGGCAAAAGCTTATTGTAATCAATACTCGGTTCTTATGTACCAAAGCCTCATTACCCATAAAAACCCTCTAAATAAAATATGCATTGTGTTTTATAATTTTTTGGCCTGCGTGCTTTTGATTTCATATTACCCTCAACACTGGGACTATTAAAGAACATAACGCATACCTGTTAGCCAGATTTCATACAGTGAGGTGGGTAAACAAAAATGAGATCACAGACCACACAGTACACCAGACGTCCATTACCCGGGATAAGGTGCCTTTCCATTGGATAGCACATCATTAATTTTGGTTTTGGCGCGCAACAGAATATGAATGTATGTTTACTTTTTAATACTTAGTGAGGCAAAACGAATTAGGAATAAAAGCACTAATCAAATCAATGTAAACCCAATTATAGCTATGTTGGGCTGGCAGAACTCGCGTTCCTGGCATTAAAACGTGGTCGTTTTGATTTGTTTGCTGATAGGTTTGGGCGATTGAAGAATATCTGTGATTTTGAGAAAGGAAGGTATAAATCTGCTGTCTTATTTTAAGTTGTGCAGCGCATTAGTGTAAACTGTAATGGTGTACAACAAAAATTTTAAACAAATAAATATGTTTGTAGTGTAAAACTACTGAGATGGGGTCAGATTTCTCTGCACCCGTTTGTAATTAAACTACCAATCTGACCCCTTCTCAGTAGTGTCACACTACTGAGAGGAGGTATTTCTCTGCAGCCGTCTGTACATAACCTACCAATCTGACCCCTTCTCAGTATTTTCACACTACTGAAAGGAGGTATTTCTCTGCACCCGTTTGTAAATAAACTACCAATCTGACCCCTTCTCAGTAGTGTCACACTACTGAGAGGAAGTATTTCTCTGCTCCCGTTTGTACATAAACTACTAATCAGACCCCTTCTCAGTAGTTTCACACTACTGAGAGGAGGTATTTCTCTGCACCCGTTTGTACATAAACTACTAATCAGACCCCTTCTCAGTAGTTTCACACTACTGAAAGGAGGTATTTCTCTGCACCCGTTTGTACATAAACTACCAATCAGACCCCTTCTCAGTAGTTTCACACTACTGAGAGGAGGTATTTCTCTGCAGCCCTCTGTACATAAACTACCAATCAGACCCCTTCTCAGCAGTTTCACACTACTGAGAGGAGGTATTTCTCTGCAGCCCTCTGTACATAAACTACCAATAATATATTCCATGCCTCGTGGACGAACACCACATCATACCTGCATGGTGCTTGAAATGAACCCGCTGTGAAGTGTTAATGTGTCCAATTTATTCACGACATGCCGCTCCTAATATGCCATTTCTACTTGTGGCTCACAAGGGAACAAGAGTATGTATGAAATACTAAAATCCATATGGCGATTCTGAACAGTTTTGTGTAAGATGTTATACCATCAGTTTCAACTAACAATATACAACATGTAGCAACCAAAGACAAAATAAACAACTTGTCCTATGGGAACTCAAAAAAAAAGACATTTTCAAACAAAAGTGTTCAGTTGGCCCGGCAATTAGTATGAAAATGTAAAAAAAATGAGTTCCCACCATTGGTCCTATAGAAAAGGTTGTTCATTTTGACGGCTGAGTCTTTCCTTTATGTTACACGCTGTATACGGTCAATTTAAATTAAGCACAACTATTTAAATGACTTGCACCTATAGGTCAAAGTAATACTTTAGTAGCAAATTAAAAATCTACACGCTAATTTTTGTTACAAGCCTTTTTATACAAAATTAATAAATTAGCTGTTTCGATCTAAGGTTTCGATTGTCGACATCAATGACTTAGTATACATAGTAGGTAATAGTAAAAATTCGTATGCCAAGAAAGATTTTTTTTTGCATAAAGGCTGTTTTAGCGTCTGTTTTTGTAAATTTGAAAGTCAAGATACCTCTAAAACCAGCGCGTTTTTTTTTCTTGCTTTTAAAGCTTTTATTTAACTTATGGGTGCCAGCCCTAAAAATATTTGTTCTTAATTTAAATGGACCATATAATATATAGTCTATAACTTTGAACACTGGTAAAGTGTATTAACACCATAGACAGACACTTCAAGGCATTTAAGAGATAAACAATTATTTGTTTATCTCATGAATGCGAAACCGGTTAAGGGAATGGTTAGAAATTGTGAATTCTTTTCAATACGCAATGCGGCAAGCCCCGCTATTTTGATTCCATTTTCCATTAATAGTCCCTGTCTAGAGGGATAATAAATAGATAGGCCTCATGGCCCCAGATTTTATCTACCCGTAAATTACAAGAACTTAATGATGTTCTTGTCATTTACGGGTTTATTTTCAAGGTATATTGCAATGGCTATGCACCTTGAAAATAGACAACAACGGATTTGATAGTATTATGTATTTATTTCCAACATGTTATTCATAAAGCTGCAAAATCAAAACATAATTTCCAAAGACAATTAGCACACTAGAAATAATTAAAAGCTGACAACCCTAAGCCTTGTTTAATGTTGAAACATTAAAATAATTTGGGGCGTATTTAGCGTAAGTTGCCAACGGCACAGCTGGGGCGGTCAGTCTGACCGCGACAATATATTGTAAAACGTTTTGTATTACTTGTAAATCTTAATCAAATACGGATTTTAAGGGGCGGGGTTGAAAGAGGGTTGATTTTGGAGTGTTGTAATAGGCAAATGGCTTTTGGCAAATTTTATAATAAGATAATGAAGACTCGAATTTGTCGAGCATTTCCGTGCTAGGGAAGCCGTTGGTCCCGGTCGTCATCATTGATGGCAGTATTCCTTTAAGGCAGCTAGATAAATCTGATACCAGTGTTGGTCACTTACACACATGAAAGCAAGCAACTCTATGGTTTTAGATTTATGATGTTGTCTGGCATCTTAAATACCTATCTTTAATGTGCATGACTGACAACCAACTCTAACAGCACTTAATGTTTCACGGAGACACTTGTGATATACTGGTCTTTGACCTCTCTCTTTCGTCTTTAGAGAATTTTTTGGTATCATTTCGGGTTTAATAAACTCAACTAGAATTAATTTTTGCATGTATTTACGGATAACAGTAGGTAGTTGATTTACGCATTGTAACATTTACTAAAATAGAGAAAAAGAATAGAAAAATTACGACATTTTTGATTAAAACGGACAACATCTAAAAGGAGTTATTTTCATGAGCATTTTTCAATAGTTTACTCAAAGAAATAAAAAAAAATATTCATGCAGATTAACAATCTTTATCGACTTTCAAATTTAAATGAAAAAAAATGTGTTTAGCTGAAAATAATACTCAAGTCATTAGGAACAAAATGGCACACGGAAAAAAACGCCGATTTCATAGGTAAAGACCCATTCATCATTTCGAGTAGGTGTCACGGTCAATCGACCATGCACACCCTGGTGTCAGAGTTGCTCCCTCCTCCGGATAGCCATGACCGGTCATGCGCCTATCAACATAGCCTCGATCTACCAGAGAAAGAGACTGCTCCGAAGCGACCTCGAAATCCTCTTTTCGCTGACAAACTCCACCATTTTGGCTGGAGATTTCAACAGCAAGTCAGTTCGTTGGTACTCAGTCACGGACTCGACCAACGGAAGAATTCTAGAGAACCTCTATGACGAGGGTGACCTAGATTTCGACGTTGTTGCCACATTAGCCCCCACGCGTTACCCTACCGTAGAAGGACAAAACCCCAGCGTTCTCGACATTGCCCTCCTAAAGAACATCACCCTTCAGGTGTGTTCAGTAGAGGTCCACCCTGACATATCTTCCGACCACAGACCAGTAGTACTGCAACTAGGACCGACAGACAACGGACGCATAGAGCATACAAGGACGGTGACCGACTGGAAGAAACTTGGAAAAGTTATCAACCAGTCGACACCGCACTTGGATGCAATCCCCGACCAAATCACCACGACTGACGAGACTGACCTCGCAATCTCTTCCCTCAACAGCCACTTGCAAGCATCCTACAAGGAATGCTCTCGCGAAGTCCCCTCTATGGATCCCAGCCATAGAATGGAACTGCCCGAGGATATGTGAGAACTGCTGAGGGAAAAGAATCGCGCCTCACGACTACACGACAACTACCCCACAGAAGAGGCCCGAGCCCGACTTCGTTTCTTGCAACGGCGAGTCAAGGAACGCATCGCGGAAATTAGGAATGAACGCTGGGGCGACCTCCTTGCTGAGATGACGCCCTCCCACGTGGCGTATTGGCGCATTGCCAAGAGTCTCAAGACCGACACGGTCTCGTCCACTCCTCCCCTCACGCGCCCAGACGGCTCCATTTCCTTCGATGATGACGAAAAAGCTGAATGCTTAGCAGACAGCCTGGAGAGCCAATGCTCTCCTAGTCGTGAGCCAGTAGACCCCGATCACCTCCACGAGGTGGAATCGCACGCAAATCGCTTCGTCGTTTCTCGTACGATCCCACCAAACACCCCCCTAGCCCCGACGACACTTGACGAAGTGAAGTCGATCGTTCGCGGTCTCAAACCCCGAAAGGCGCCCGGCCCTGACGGAATATCGAACGGAGTGCTCAAATGCCTCCCGGAAACCCTCCTCCTCCTCCTCGTGAGCATCTTCAATGCGTGCCTTGCAAATTGCACTTTTCCAGCCGCGTGGAAAGAAGCAATTGTAATCGGTATCCCCAAACCAGGCAAAGACCTGAAGAACCCCTCCTCCTACCGACCCATCAGCCTCTTGAGCTGCATAGGCAAGATCTACGAACGGATCTTGCTCAAAAGACTTAAGGACTATGTAGAGTCCAAAAGTCTTATCCCTGACGAGCAGTTTGGTTTCCGGGCCAAACACGCGTGTCATCACTCATTGCACCGCCTCACGGAGCATATCCTCAAACTAAGGAACTGGGGTCGCCCCACGGGAGCACTCTTCTTCGATGTAGCGAAAGCCTTCGACAAAGTCTGGCATTCTGGCTTGATCACCAAGTTGGACAACTTGGGCCTGCCGGACAGTCTCGTGCACATCATACGAGACTTTTTGTCGAATCGGTCTTTTCGGTACAGAGTAGAGGGATGTCTCTCGAGCCCCCGTCCCATTCGAGCCGGCGTCCCGCAAGGCGCCGTTCTCTCGCCCCTCCTATACTCGCTGTACACAAGCGATATCCCCAAGACCCCAAATGTAGAAGTGGCACTGTTCGCCGACGACACAGCACTCTACACGTCCCATCACATAAAATCGGTTATCGTTAACCGTTTAAAGTCCGCCGTGGACGCTCTCGGCATATGGTTCAAGAGGTGGCGCATCGAGGTTAATCCGGAGAAAAGCACAGCTTTGTTTTTCTCAAAGGATAGCCGCGCTGTGACACGTCAGAAAATCACCATGTCCGGGGCAGAACTTCCCCCGTTAGGGTCAGTATCGCTGTACGGAAAGCCCATTCAGTGGGCACCCAAGGCTAAATACCTTGGAGTCGTACTCGATAGAGCAATGACCTTCGGTCCCCACATCACCAAAGTTCGCAACCATGCCGCCTTCGTATTAGGCCGCCTCAACCCCATGATAGGCAATGCTAAGATGTCACTTAGAAATAAGTTGACACTCTATAAGCTTTGCGTCCGCCCTATCATGACCTACGCCGGCGTAGTCTTTTCCCATATCGCGCCCTCCCACATCCTACGGCTGCAACGTTTGCAGAATCGGTTCGTTCGACGTGCCACTGGCAATCACCGGTACTTGCGCATGACAGACTTACACCGTGACTTAGATCTCCCGTCCATCCGCGGCTTTCTCAAAAACGCCTCCAAGCGTTTCTTTGAGAATGCTGCACGCCATCCCAATCCGTTAGTGGTGCAAGCCGCTAACTACTCCCCCAACCTACACGATACGACCTTACGTCGTAGACGTCCTAGGAACGTACTTGACGATCCCGATGATCCTATTGACATCGCACAAGCCCGCCCCGACCCCTCTCCGGCTCCGAATAGCCGGAGGAATCCCACTATCCGACCCCGTCGCACTCGACACCGGAACAGAGTGCGTAGAGTAGGATTAGCTCCGATTACTGGTGACCGCCCGGCGGTCCCGGGTGACTTGCACCCAGGATAGGCCCTTCTGGCAACGTAGCTTTCGGCCCATAAGGCAAAAGATGAGAGTTGCTGCTCTCCAAAGGCTTTTGCCATTGATTCTCAGATTGGCCCTTCAGGCTTGCATGCACGCATACGCGGCCCATCAGGCAATATGAGAGTTTGCTGTCTCTCCAAGCCTTGCGCACACAGGCAACGCCCAAAGCCGAGGTCCGTCCCTCCTGGGGGCCCTTTGGTGATGTTGCCTATAAAGGTTGAGGGCACTCTGCCCTCGCCTCAAACGCCCGGTGAAGTAGCGAAAGCTCACTTGGAGCTAGCTACATAGTCCTTTCAAAAAAAAAAAAAAAAAAATGTTGTCAGAGTTCTTCGGAACCGCCTCTCGGCCTCTGAAGTGGTTCCTTCAACGACTACCAAATGGCAGCCGGGCCTTTCGAAGCACGGAATCATCTTTTTTTTAAATAATAATTCTTTTATATCCAGTAATTAAATTACAACATCAATCACATCTGTGACTTCCACACTAGGCGTTGCCTGTGTCGTGGTAGTCTCGAAACTGATACAATCCCGGTAGGCGGTAGGCTTAAGAATTATACTCCTAAAAATAACAATGTGATGTGTGTGTCTGTGTGTGTGTCTGTGCAATCAGGTGATTCAAGCCTGCAATGTCCTAACCAAACTGGAAAGAACTAAACAAAGTAAGCTTCCGGTGGGAATCGACTCACGACCCCTGGGTCAACAGGCTAACGCCTAAACCACTAGACAACGGAGGCTGTACAGAAGAGGGGCTGTAAAGACCCATTATGTTAGCTATATGATGAAGCTTACGCGTTGTAGGTATAGTTAGTAGCATATTTAGGACTTTTTTGAGAGTCGAGAGCATTTCTATGTATAAACATATGTGGTTCGTAAGCCAATGTGATAAGGTCTAAAATGGAATACAATGGCGTCCTTACTTATACTCGTGACTAAACGTGTGTGGCTTACATATATTTATAAGAGAAGAGAAAATAACATCTAAAATTAAAAAATAAAAATAACGGATTGCACTCCTGAAGTGCCGGCAGAAATGAAAACTCGCCTTTGTAGTCATATTATATGTTTCGATTTCTTACGCAAGAAATCAAAACATATATTTGTATACCTAATACAAAAATTAGATTCCAAAGGATCTTCTGAAATCAAGCTTTTGCAATGCTACCAGATATTTTGACCATACAGATAAAACATCATAGAGCGTATGTCTATAACTCAGAATAAGTACAGGTAGGTATTATGATGTCTATGATTCGGACCCTTAGTGTATTTGTGATACCTTCGTAGATTACAGGGTTGTTTATTTTAAGTAGAATTCTTATTGATTATAATAACTTTGCGATTACAGAAATTTGGATTTCGTTTTTGAGACTCAGTAGGTATTAGTAGGTAGGTAGTAATAATAGAATGACGTTCATAATTATATAAAATAAAATATTATTTAATGTAAATTTACGCCAGCAGAGAGACATGTTTTTGTCAGACTTAAAGGTAATTTTTATTCACGTATACTTTTATGTAATTTTACATATGTATTTCATAATTCAACAAGAAGAAAAATTGAAATGTCTAACATTAACTCTACCTTAACAGTGACGCAGCCTTACCATATCCTTAAACAGAAGTTTAGCATAATAACCGTGTCTCCAAAAATACGACCCGTGCCGTGCCACAGTGGGTACATATTATGAAAACGAATTTCCTCTTCAGAAATAAAAGCGCCTGGAGGTAGGTGAAGGCAATTTGCCATAAATCTGCTGTAGATGGAAATCGTTTTAAGGCGTTTTGGGTGTGCCATTGTTTGTATCGTATTGTCTCGTTGTGTTCAGAAATATTGTTTAGTTTCGATAAAGGTTTTAATATAAAACTTCGGTGATTGTAGGAGGGTCGGCATGTACATATATCTAAACTTTACCAAGTGAAGGTACCAAATAGGTTTTGAAATAGGATTGTTAGCTTCTTCTCTTGTTCATAGATTCTAATACTTTTTATACACTACAACCTGTACAAATTTTTAAAACAATAGCGGCTCGCCCCGGCTTCTCACGAGTGATATAGGTATTAAATACTTACTTTTGCCACATTCACCCAAATAGTAAGTATCTCAATACCTTTATTCCCTTCTTTAATCTAACGATTTCTATTTTTTCCGATGGGCAGTAGCTCGGGAAGCCGGGCGCGCGTACACGATGCCATACCCGCAAACACCGGACAGTCAGTTGAAGTACTCTGACCTTTTAATAGGTACCTATACCTAAATAGGTTTTTTTTAAGTGTATATGCATCCACAATGCTATTTCGATATACTCTTATTAATTAAGAAATAAAATATGGTGAAAAAATTTCAAGCGGGCGGGATTTGAACCTGCGACCTTGAGTCTATGTACGACTTACGCTCTTCCAACTGAGCCACTGCAGGTTCAAATCCCGCCCGCTTGAAATATTTTTACCATAATTTATTTCTTGATTTAATCCATATTAATATTATAAATGCGAAACTGAGTTTGTTTGTTTGTTTGTTACGCTTTCACGCCGTAACTACTGAACCGATCAGCATGAAATTTTGCATACAAGTTCTCTGGAGTGCGGAGAAGGACATAGGCTACCTTTTATCCCGGGAAAAAGTACTATTCTCGAGGTATCGACATTGACGCAAGCGGAGCCGCGGGCGAAAGATATTAAGGTATAAATAGGCTCTAAATATGATAAAAAAATTATGACACAGACAACCACACAAATTCCCTTATATTAAACAACCTATGAATTCGCTACAATTTCACTGGCATTTCCCATTATTCCCAAAATTATGGACATCGGGAAAGAGGATGATAATAATAAAAAAAAAGTTTATGAGTTCAGGAGTGTTCTCGGACTGGCTGCAATAAAACCTAAGGCGTAGGTATTTCATAAATCATCGTCCTTCCTTCGTAACACTTAAATGAAAAAGGGAATTCGGCAGTTCGGGGATGGTCCAAGTGTGTGATGATCAGCGAGAGTCTTGCTTTTGCTATAAATATTGTTGCCTCGCACTAGAGCAGTTCATAATACTACTATCAGGTAGCTAAGCATAGAAGTATGATTTTTTTCTAAATCTATGTAGCTAAGTAATAATAAATACCTACGAAATTCTTAAAAAACTATTTTCGATTTGGATACAAATCTGTGTGGAAATTTTCGAAGTCACTCGTACAACAGAGCTTCGATAGATGTGAGCCGCCGCTCATAGAATGGGTATATGGTATCTAAATAATATTATAGGATGGGATTGGCCGAGTAAGTCGCGTGAAACTATAAACATCCACAGTGTGTCCTCACTACTGGAAACAAATAAAATTATTTTTGAACATTACATATAGGTATTTTTACAAGCAAGTTGAATTCAGTCCATACAATACGGTATCACTTTTAAAAATATCTAGTATTGTTGATAGTACGGTCGAATTATATCAGTTTCGAATCGAATTCGCTTCTGATCTCAAAATCGCTGCAAGTCTTAAACTTAGAACATCTTCTAGCAATCGGGTCAATGGGCTACGGCGGCAATGGTATAGGTAATTTGACATAAATCCGAGGAGAGCCATCGACACGCCTCCTTTCTCAAATATAGCTACTATCAATAACTATTACTGCTTTGCTTGCTGTTCTATTTGTTTTACTCGACTGTTCCAACAAAATTAAAGTGTACGGTTTTCAAGGTTATTTAAATAAATAAATATATACGGACAAATCATGTGTTATGGGATACTAACTCAACGATACTATATTTTATAACAAATACATAATATAGATAAACATCCAAGACCCTAGCCAATCTGAAAAAAAACATTTTCCATCTTAACCTGACCGGGCACCCCGTGTCGCAGGCTGGTGTGATAACCACTGCGCCACGGAGCTAGCCAAAATCTTTGCATCAATCAATGATACGTAAATTGTCAATACCATAAATGCACTATACTCCCTCTCTCTCTTCTGTATCACTTGTGTAATTTTTATAACAAATTCAGAACTTACTGTCAAGTTCAATTGTGAAATTTGTCCCAATTTATTTGTTACTGCATCCGCGTGGTATTCCTTCCGTAGAACGAAGAATCCTCGGGAGAGGCATTTCTCCTGCAGTGGATTTCTTACGATTAAAGTAAAATGTTCATAAACACCCATATTTCATAATCATCATCAGCTTTTCACTGCTAGGTGCTTTTACCCCCTTTTGACTGCGCCATCCTTCTCTAATTAAATCATTTTTTTCTAACACAACCAAGACATCAAAACAAATCTCAGGTGTCAAAATAGGTAATGTGAGCTGGAGCCTAAACTAGGGCAACCCTGTATTTCCGGTCTCCAGGTCTCTCCGAATATATATTAATCGAAGAACTGGATTGCGAAGGCTAAGCCTATTCCTAGCCTTCGATCCAGTTCTTACCAGAAATCTGACTTAACTTTTCGACTCACGTAGCTGCCACGTCCAAAACTACGTTTCCTATACTGGAATATCGCGTATCGGAAAATGATCTTTTTCAGATTGGCCTGGGTCTTGGATGTTTATCTATATATGTATTTTTTATAAAATATAGTATCGTTGAGTTATTATCCCGTAACACAAGTCTCAAACTTACTTTGGGGCTAGCTCAATCTGTGTGATTCGTCCGTATATATTTATTTATAAAGGTACCTTATGGACACTGGCACTTACGACATTGCTAAGTAAAAACGTATGAATTGTTTTTCTAAACGTAACGTAAAACGTCGCGATTGCGCAAGCCTAGGCTGCGCAAAACCATTAGGCCGATGATGTAAAAAAATGAAAAGTTCTAATATATTTATATTTATATTTTTATAAAAAATATAAGAAAGGAGGGGGACCTGCGAGATGTAAATATAAATATTGTCTTGTGGGAATTACTGTTTTAGAAGTAAAATTCACATTGTATCTGTTTAAAATTCTAACAAGCGATCTTGTGCAAGGATCGACCTAAATTATACAAATCTTTTTAAGTATTTAATTAATTCAGCGCATTATACTAACGATTTGAAAACACGTCAATTTCCACAATTTCGTGCAGTACCTTCTGCGTCCGTAAGGTACCTTTACCAGTGGAAAGTCACATTTACTCCTTCGTAATAAAACAAAGAGGTGTAAAGCTCGTACGTATAGAGCAGACATTGAAACCGAAATCATAGGCTAATATTTACTACGCTAGTAATTATCTATATATGTATTTGTTGTAAAATATAGTATCGTTGAGTTAGTATCCCATAACACAAGTCTCGAACTTAGTTTCAGGCTAGCTTATATACCTATATGTTTGCGGTCAACGAGTGTCGACAATTAGTTTTCGAGTGTTGTGCTTGAGATCGAGTAAGTCATGCTCACTAAAATGTTCAAACTGGTGGCGGCGTTGTGTGTCGGGTCGTCGAGTTCCCTCTAATATGGTTGAGCTCAGCGATGGCTGATCCATGCGTCAACTCGTGAACGGGTGCTGCCAGGGGGGACAGGTCTGCTCGGCCTCTTTGAGACTTTTATCATATCTGTTGTTGTTGCACGCTCGATCGCTAACATAACGTGTTCCACAAAAATATGTAAATTAAAATTGTATACAACATGACATCAGAAAAAAAAAAGAAAAGAAAAATATTAAATATCATAGCCCTTCAGGCAGGTAGGCGACCAATACTGTTGAAGAGTTTCTTTCGGCGTCTTCTTCTCTGCAGTGGTCGGTTCCGAAACGCTTGTAGTTTGTAGCCTGAAAAGGCCTATTTTCTGAATAAATCTTTGTATCTTTAAATCTCAATCTTTGTGATTTGCCCATATAGTAATATTTACTTTTTTTTTCTTCCATGCTGTTCTGGGGGAAAAGAAAAAATCTAGAATATGCCAGCTGCTTCTCTTCCCGCTCCAACCGTAGAAGCCGGTCTAGGGAATGGGTGAAAATCTAAAGAATCATGACAATAGCCAAAGCGGCTAGCAACCCATCACTACTTTGATTCCATTTCCCACCTTTACTTACGCCCACCAACACGCTAAACGTGGCCTTTCGGTCTTATGATCTTAGGCTCTGTCTTCCCCGTAAGGGATAAAGACGTGATAATGTGTGTGTGTCTGTGATAGTTACTGGCCTAAGATTCTAACTAGCAGCCTGCCCAGGCTTAGGCACGGATTAGCCACGAGTGTGAATCATGTATCATACCTGCCCAAGGAAACTATCTATAAGTAAAGACTGTACAAAGAAATCAGCCGGCCTATTTGCTAACTCAGTGCGTTTTGATAGTAATTTCAAAGTACATTACGTTTTATATATCTTTAATAAAAATCGTCAATCATAGGAAACCCGCAATGTATTTTGAAGTGACTGTCAAAACGTTGGTCACTGAGTTAGCAAATGAACTGGCTGACCCCATCTCAGTAGTGTTACACTACTTAGAGGGGGTCAGATTTCTTCTGTACTTAGTTGTATTTTTAGTTTGGGTTGGTTTGAGGGACAAAAGTGTTAACCATAACATCCTGTATGTATGTATCTAACATAATACATACACAGATCTGTGCAGAAAAACTTGTTTTGCGTAAATTGCATACTAAAGTGTTTAGTATAAATATCTAATTATATTTTTTAAGTAGTTTTAATTATAAGTTAATTAGTGTTATTTTAAAGTGTTTTGTATCAATTCAAATAATCGAGATTACAGATACTTTATATATCGAGGTTAGCTTAGAAAGAGGTACGTTAAGTGTTATACGAGTACAAATATCGTTGGGGGTTAAGACGAAAACTTTTACTAATACTATAAGTACACTGTTTGGGTTGGTTTGAGAGACAACGGTGTTTACCATAACATCCTGTATGTATGTATGTATGTATCTAACATAATAAATACACAGATCTGTGCTAAAAAGCTCGTTTTGCGTAAATTGCGTCCTAAAGTGTTATGTAGCTATTCAAATATTCGAGTTTACAGGTACGGTTAGCTTACAAAGAGGTACGTTTAGTGTTACAAATATCGTTGGGGGCTGAGACGAAAACTTTTTTAAGAATACTATAAGAACACTATGAATGGGTTGGTTTGGGGTACAACGGTGCTTAGATATATAGATACATTCTGTATGTATCTATATATCTAACATAATGCATACACAGATCTGTGCAGAAAAGCTTGTTTTGCGTAAAATGCATCCTAAAGTGTTTTGTAGCAATTCAAATATTCGAGATTATAGGTACGGTTAGCTTAGAAAGAGGTACGTCAAATGTTATACGAGTACAAATATTGTTGGGGGTTGAGACGAAAACTTTTTTAAGAATACTATAACTACGGCTCATTCCTGCAGTGGAGACTAAACAGACCTGATGGTGATGATAATGACTATGTTTGGGTTAGTTTGAGGAACAAAGGTTTTTACCATAACATACTGTATGTATGTATCTAACATAATAAATACACAGATCTGTGCAGAAAAGCTCGTTTTGCGTAAATTGCATCCTAAAGTGTTTTGTAGCAACTCAAATATTCGAGATTACAGGTACGGTTAGCTTAGAAAGAGGTACGTTAAGTGTTATACGAGTACAAATATCGTTGAGCGTTAAGGCGAAAACTTATTTTTTTAAAACATAATATACACAATTTTCTCCACTTTAATCAACTTTCAATTCATCTGATATGAGTCAAGTTGGATACCACACTTCTAAATAGTGAGTAGTAATGGAGATTACGCATGCTTCGAATGCGTGTACCTAATGTGACGAATATATTCGCCGCGGTGATTTGAGGCTACGGCAGCTCAGTGGTCGAGAGCGTCGACGGGCCAGTTGTGCGAAAACTTTTTCATCACACCCTTTCCGATTTTAATATAATGTACTTCTTTTTCACTATAACTTTCTAACTATGCACTCATCAATGTGTCATTTAACAATCAGTGTCGCAGCCGCAGAATTAATTCAAGTACTAACGTACATACGAGTACATATAAGAGTTATCGCGTAACGTGCGCATAGCAACAGTAGCAACTAACCGTAGTTTTCAAAGCAATGAAGAACACCAGAGAACGAGGGTACGTAAGTACAAGTAGCCGGTGTTACAATGTGAGTTTATTTATTCACCATACCTCTTAAATGCCTTAACGGAATTGGAAGTATAAGTAATAGTTAGAATCCTCACTCCGGAGTTTCTTAGGCTATAATTTTTTGCCAAGACAATCGTGTTTTTATTTATAAAAAAAGGCTTGTTATTTCATAAATCCTTTTTTGCAGTCAGTACCAAATAGCAGACCAATCTTTGATGGGCGTAAAACACGCCCAAATCGTTTAAATCCCATAATTTCCTAGGTAGAGGGACCTGACGGCATTCTACGTATAGAGACGTTGCATCTAGTACCTACCTTAATTACTGAATCATTAATGACGGCCAGATGGCCAGGAAGATGGCCAGGGGTGTCATCCTTAACTGTCTGTCCAGTTGTTGAAGGTATGGCATCGGTTACGCGTGCCCGGCCTTCCGAGCTGCTACTTGCTTTCCCCTAGTCATCAGAGTGAGAAGTAACAAAATACCTGCATTCCCTTTCCAAATCCCACAAATTCCTGTCCTTTTCCAGCTTTCAAATGCTTCCGATGGGTAGCAGCGTCGAAAGCAGAAGGAGCCAAAGAAACTGCGCTCTCCATCCCGCCTGCCAAGCGTAGTGAGTATGGCAATATCCCCATGGAACGAAGTATCTTTGGAAGAGGCCTTTGCCCAGGAGTAGACTTTTTACGGCTGAACGGTGAATTAAAGACACTTCAACTATTTCGAGTATGGAACAGACAAGTACTCGGATCAGACACAGTTCAGGTTTTTCCCATAGGCAAAAGGAAAATTGCCAAGGGCTCCAGCCATTGTAAGGTGTCCCCGCCACTGTTAGATTGGCTTGTTTTTCTTAGAGGGGCCCCAGTCGGACAATTCTTATTTGCAGCCGGTGCCAGCCCGTGCCGGGGGCCACCCGATTACCTAGTTGGGTCCACATGGTTAAATCCGGCCCTGGACATACAGAGCTTCGGGATTTAATATTCGTAAAACCTCCTATCTAACAGTTTTTTTTTTTATGATATAGGACGGCAAACGAGCTAGCGAGTCACTTGATGGCAAGCGATCAACGCTGCCCATGGACTATTGTAACACCAGGGTGTGACAGGAGCGCTGCCGGCCTTTCAAGGAGTTGGAGGGAGGATATAGTGGAGCGGTAAAGCTTCTATTCAAACGTCGATTAAATGTGAGAGTGTGGTTCCCCGGACAAGCCGGCCCAATCATGCTACTAGCAAAAATGAAATTTTGCCGGTAGCTTGGCTCTACCACGACTAACAGTTATGAGAGATATATTAAAATGATTACATATGGGAAAAAGATTACATAGGTAGGTAATCTTATCTCCCAGACTAGTATTGAAAACTGATACGCAGCTGTTTCTCTGCTCACGCAGATCGTAGTATCCAGTCGATCCTCACAATCGATCCCTTCTCGCGTAGTCTTTTAACCAACTTAAAATAAAAGGAAGAGGTTATCAATTAGGTATTATTTTTTATGTTTGTATATATTTAACTCCATCATTGATGAACCGACTTTAAATATTTTACATACTTTCAAGTTGGTCCCATTTAAATTTTGTCACAATCGGTTCAGTAGTTGATTGAAGTCGGTTTTTATGTAAGGATTATTTACCGTAACTCATGTATTTAATGGATTTGAGTAGGTTGTATGTGAGCTTCGATTATGACCCGGCCAAAGTAAACCGAGCCGGCTCACCGCTAAGACTGCCGTTATGTCGTTTTTGCTGAACTTATTGCACTGCAGGTTGCAGTGCGAGATGCGTGAGTGACGTGACCGTTAGACCATAAGGCGTTGAGCACATTACTAAACTTCTAGACTACTAATTATATAGAGAAGAGAGATTTTTGTGTTTGTTTGTAATAAAAAAACATAAAAAGTTACGCGAAAATAAAAATAAAAGTTTCATCTATAGAAAGATGCATTGTTAGCAACTAACATACGCTTTTTTTTCAAAAACTTCTGGGGTCATATTGTATTAATGTATTGCAAGGTATGGTGGTTGCCGCAAGTGCCGTGTGGTTTCCGATAGAGTAGAATAGGACCACTCCTAGCCTTCCCATGGAGGTCGTAAGAGGCGACTTAGGAAATACAAGATAAACAAAGCTCATAAACATCAATCAGACCTCTCCAACCCGTTTGGCCAGCGAGGAGAGTGTAGGCCAAATCATCTGTCTGCTCTGGCCAAGTATGGCTCCGGTAGTACAGAGAGGGCCATGCTCCTGCAGTGGAGACTAAAAAGACCTGATGATGATGAACGCAAGGTATCAAAAATTTGCCTAATATCGTCACCTTAGATGCTTCAGATGCTTTCTACCTTTTATTTGTTACACCTGTACCAGTATCTATGTAACGTAAATTTCCCAGGTCAAAATAATAATAATATTGTCATAAAAATTTCTGACAAGTGTGTGACTAAGTTGTGAACTTGTCATGGGATACTACTAACTCAACGATACTATATTTTATAATGAATACATATACAGCGTGTAACATAACCAACGATGTTCCCGTGAAGGGGTGACTTAGCCCATCAAAATGAACAACTTTTTCTATGGGACCAATGCTGGGAGCAAAACTTTTTTTGACGTTTTCGTACTAATTGCCGGGCCGGCCGAACATTTTTGTATGAAAATGTTATTTATTTTTTTTGAGTGCCCAACTTTGGTCTCACATGAAAAGTTGTTTATTTTGACGGCCTGAGTCACCCCTGCACGGGAACGTCGTTGATCATGTCATGTTACACGCTGTATAGATAGACATCCAAGAGCCAGCCCAATCTGAAAAAGTTTTCCATCATGACCTGACCGGGGATTAAACCTGGGGCTTTGCGATTCAAAAGCACTTGCGGTACCGCTGAGCCACAGAGGTCGTATTTCTATTCTATTATAGTTACGCTATGAGTTAAATAAGTATGTCGGAGAAATCCCTGCACTTATCTATGCAACTCTAGAACGTGAAATGCATCCATTTCTTGATCTCATAATTAATTGCACCAATCTTTCCATCTAGATTACGAAGAGAAAGCGTACAAAATCCTATATTGCAACAATTTCTCATATATAACTATACGTGTCAGGCATACATAACATACACCTGCTGAATGCGGTTGTGGTTTGAACCCCGGTCGTTTAACCTGCCAGACACCTTCAACCTTAACATCATCTCATTACAAATGATATTCCAATAGCAAATCCGAAATCATTGTAAGGTTACTTAACAAACTTTCGACTGTTTTATGCTGTTCGTTCAACCCTTATTACTTGCGACATTGGATTCAAATTTCTTTAATTTGGATTAGCTGAGAAACGAACAACTATTAGTAACTTTTGTCTGTCGTCTGCGGACAAGCGTAAATGATTTTGTCTCTGAAAATAAATTGAAATTTCTACGTGAATATTCGAATTGGACGTTTCATTTGTGGAGTAAGATGTAGCTGTGAGAATTATTGGTAACTAGCTTTCGCCCGCGGCTCCTCCCGCGTCAATGTCGATCCCTCGAGAATAGTACTTTTTCCCGGGATAAAAGGTAGCCTATGTCCTTCTCCGTACTCCAGAGAACTTGTATGCAAAACTTCATGATCTACATTAACGCAGGCGGAGCCGCGAGCAAAAGGCAGTTTTGAATAAAGCTGAGTGAAACTCTTATCGACATTAAAATAATTGTCTTGGATTCAGACAACAATTCTAGACACGTAAGGGTCAGTTCACACCGAGACGCGACGCGACGCGACGTTGTTTAATTAAAGCAGCCAGCAGTTAGATCTGGTATACCTAAAATATCTAATCCTTCCAATGAAATATGTATCTTGGGAACCCTGTTGAGCAGCATTGCATGTATAATTTTAGGTTTTTTTTTTATTTTTACTGCATATTGTGTACCTTACTTTTGTTAACCTTTTATTTTGCATTTACTTTAAAAATAAACCTCAATCCTCTTTGCTCAGTAAATAAAGTAATTTTGTGTCGTTATTTTAAAAAGTTCGTGACGAAAAGATGCTTGACGCGGTCGGCGGTTTTACGCTGCGCAGTGCGTAGCCGCATGACACGGAGCATTCTCTCTAACTCTCCTAATACTTGACAATAGAATTATTTTCTAACACTATTTTAGAAATGCGTGCCGACGCACGTCGCGTCTCGTTGTGAGCTAAGCCTAAGTCTATCTAAATTAAACTTGAGCGGCACACGTAAGTCTATAAAACAAATTAGTCTCGGATCGAATAATGCTCACGCCATGTCCTTTGCGGGGTAGACAGGAGATTAACCTTGCCGTTTGACACGCTTTTGTTTTCAATGACCTTTGACTTTTGATTAGTTCTTCGATCAAACTGTAAGAAAACTTTAAATCTGCTTCTTGTTTTTTTTTAAATTGACTTCAAGAAACGGAGGAGTAGTTATTTTTGATGTGAAAACTTCTTTAGCGGCGTTGTGCACCTTTTGGGATGGATAAAAAATGTTTTACTCGCTTCAGGACACGTGACCTGAACGAAAATTCATAACACGGACACGTGAGCTGAGACCGCCGACGCGACGATACATCCTTTGCTTCTCTCCCAGTCAAGCATGGAATGACTCTGTTGGAAAAACAACAAAACAACGATTAATTTTAGTTTTTATTTATGATGACTGGATATCACACACAGAGTCATAAGAGAAGAGGCAGTGTTGCAAATAGATAAATACATTTTTTTTTATGAACAGTTTCCCCCCCTCAAACATAAGTTACCTACACAGAACTATCGGAGTACTATAAATAGTGCCACCAGTTTTGTTGGAAAAACAATAAAACAACTATTAATTTTAATTTATGATGACTGGATATCACACACAGACTCACAAGAGAAGAGGCAGTGTTGCCGCAGCAAATAGATAAATACAATTTCTTTTTTTTTATAACAAACTCAGAGAAATATCTAGAACAATTTACTTTTTAAGACCTAACCGCAAAAAATACAAGGCGTTCTTCTGGGGAATCCAGTAGTACAAACGAAGTGTAGTGTCGTCCTAGTCTCGTATGATTAATAATCTGTCGAAAACACAAAACATGTTATCGACATCCATTACTGGTACAGTCACGCGAGCATTGATATGTACACATCGGTTCTTAAGTCTATGTGATAAGGTCTAAAATGGAATACAATTTATCAATGGCCGTGACGGTACATGTATTCTAGGACTCTTATATACATAAGTAATTCGAGAACTTGAACATTTGATGCTACGATCTGAATATCCTTTATTATCATCCTATTGGTGTGCCTGCGGTGCCAATCAGTCCATGTCTCACCTTCTGTCGTGCCCTAACTGCCCCACTAGTTGCACGGTACAGGACCTCAATGAGGCTAATGAAAAGGCGATCACCGTAGCCAAATACTGGTCAAAAGAAATGTAATCAAATGGAACTATTTCGACATTCGAATCTTAGGCGTAAAGCACATTGATCTGGCGTCGGGCACGGACATAGCTTCGATCGGGCAAGGACATGGCTCTGATCGGGCGCAGGCATGGCACGTTTCTATTACAATAATCATGGCGAGTATGATCATAAATGACTGGATGTTTCTCTATTAATTCACAGAATGCTATGTTAAACTCGATGTCATCACGCATTTTTATTTTCTATAATCGCTTCTCTAGAAGACATATGCCATACGTGCGCGCTGACTGCGAACTGACGCCATAGGCGTAAGGCGCAAAGCACATTGGTCTGGCGTCTGGAACGGACGTGGCAAGGGCATTTAGTTTTCTATATAAATACCGTACTTAATGTTTGGAAATAAAGTCGCAATTTGAACACACTTCAGCGGGCATCATCGGACGCGCTAAAGCGCGCCACTTCGGCGCCCGCGTCAGTTAGCCCACAGAATGCTATGTTAAACTCGATGTCATCACGCATTTTTATTTTCTATAATCGCTTCTCTAGAAGACATGTGCCATACGTGCGCGCTGACTGCGAACTGACGCCATACTGAGGGCCAACTGGCGCGGGCGCCGAAGTGGCGCGCTTTAGCGCGTCCGATGATGCCCGTTGAAGTGTGTTCAAATTGCGACTTTATTTCCAAACATTTAGTACGGTATTTAAATAGAAAGTAAATGCCCTTGCCACGTCCGTTCCAGACCAATGTGCTTTGCGCCCTGAGGGCCAACTGGCGCGGGCGCCGAAGTGGCGCGCTTTAGCGCGTCCGATGATGCCCGTTGAAGTGTGTTCAAATTGCGACTTTATTTCCAAACATTTAGTACGGTATTTAAATAGAAAGTAAATGCCCTTGCCACGTCCGTTCCAGACGCCAGACCAATGTGCTTTGCGCCCTGAGGGCCAACTGGCGCGGGCGCCGAAGTGGCGCGCTTTAGCGCGTCCGATGATGCCCGCTGAAGTGTGTTCAAATTGCGACTTTATTTCCAAACATTAAGTACGGTATTTAAATAGAAAACTAAATGCCCTTGCCACGTCCGTTCCAGACGCCAGACCAATGTGCTTTGCACCTAAATATAAAAGCAAAGTTTAATTTTTCAAAATCAAAATCTATTTATTTGCATAAATGACGTAACATTGTAATAATTTACATAAAAGTGCCAGTACATTTTGCCTCTGTGAGGCGCGCAAAAATGATTTTATAGATTTTTTCAACAGAATACCACCAAGCGGGCCGATCGGGGCACGTAACAAATAGTAAATCCGTTGTGTCTGCGTATCTCGCGCTTGATGAGTTAATAAGTACTTTAATATGTCCAAAATATGTGTTAATATAATCAAATGTCCGGTACGCGCGCCCGGCCTCCCGAGCTGCTACTTGCTTTTCCCCCATTTATCCGAGTAGGTATACCATATTCCCTCCCCAAATCCAACAAATTCCTATCCATCCACAGCTTCAAAATGCTTGCGATAGGCAGCAGCATCGGATGCACAAGAAGCCAAAGAAACTGCGCTCGCCAATCCGCCCGCCAAGCGTTGTGAGTATGGCAATATCCTCTCTTAGAACGATAAATTCTTGGGAGATGCCCATGTCCAGCATGGACCTTTTGTGGCTGTAATGATGATGATGATATCAGGAAATAATATTCAATGGTAATTACAATAATCTTTGATCAAATATCTGCCATCTGGTATTCGTCACGTCACAGCCGAGAGTGGAGAGGCGGTTCCAAAAAACTTTGACACCAGGGTGTGCATGGTCGATTGACCGTATCACTCGAAATGATGATGATGATAATCAAATATAATGGACTAGCTTTCCCCCGCAGCTCCGCCCGCGTCAATGTCGATCCCTCGGGAATAGTACTTTTTCCGGGGATAAAGGGTAGCCTATGTCCTTCTCCGTACTCCAGAGAACTTGTGTGCAAAATTTCATGATAATCGGTTCGGTAGCTACGGCGTGAAAGCGTAACAAAAACAAACAAATAAACAAACTCACTTTTGCATTTATAATATAAGATAGTTAGGATTAGGATACAATAATAGAAACCTTAGCGCAAAATAGAACAACTCAATAATGAGTTAGTAGAGTTTATAATACAAGCAAAACCGCAATATCCCCTAGGTTTGGAAGTAAGAAGCTTTACCGTACTAGACTAATGAGATTCAGTCTTGAATAATTGGTTATGAAAACACCGTTAGGTAATGTGACAGTATAATAAACACACGTTATATAATACCTATTTATAGTAAACCGGTAAGTTCAGGTAATGTGATTACATGCAAGTATGGGGAAATTGGTACCAACTATGTAATGGCTTGCTGCCTAATAAGTAAAACACTTTTGGTACTATTCCTCATTACATTCATTCCATTAATGACTATTGATTAAGAATACTTGACTGCATTTCTACACACGCAATGAATTTCGTAAAAAAATAGTCCTACACTTAATACATGTAAAAATATTTTGATTGTACGCATAAGTATTCGACAGTCAATCAACTAAAGAGTTACATACATCAATATTTTTATGTCCTTATCCCTAACGGGGTAGACAGAACCTAAGGCCTAAAGCTCAAATGCCACTTTAAGCGTATTTGTGGGCGTACAAGTAGAAAACGGAATCAAAATAGTGATGAGTTTTGCTAGGCGCATCGGATATTGACATGCTTCCTTAAATTAGCCCATTTCCTTGCCCGGCTTCTACGAAAGAGAAGCAGCTGGTACATACTAAGTTTTTCCTTCCCTAGCTTAAAAATGCTTCAATTCAGCTGCGCCGTCGGAAGCACAAGAAGCTAAAGAATTTGCGTTCGCCATCCCGTCTGCCAAGCGTGGTGAGCATGACAAAATCCTCCCATGGAACAAAGATTTGAGGAGGAGAGGCCTTTGTCTTCTTGCGTCTAAGATAATAATGATGTCCAAAAACTGTTGTTTTTTTAAATTGTATTGCATGTGTAAAGATATAATAAAAGGGTTGTGTACCATCTAGTATGTAATTGTACCTGATGTAAAAAAAAAATATTAATGCAGTCAGAATTCCAAACACTTTTTTAGTCGCACAAAAGTCACGATGGCAGTAACTTCATATTTTTCTAACCCACTAATTAGTACCAGAGCCAACACAAGCACGTTTTAAGCTTATCTTTAGCGCCTCATTTGCATTTGAAGCGTTAATTCCGACGCGTGTTGTATCAACCACTGCCAGCCTTGATAAAACAAGATGGCTTCACTTGGCTCCATTAGTATGGCTCCTTTTTGGGTTAATCATATTTCTTCTCGCTAAACTCAAATCATAGTCTTGCAACCTTTGATACTGTCTTCACTGTAATGGATAAAGACGTATATCTTATAACTTATTAATCGCAACGTAACACAAGGACGCTTTAAGCCTATCTTTAGCGCCTAATTTGCATTTGAAGAGTTAATTCCGACGCGTGTTAAATCAACCACTGCCTGCCTTAATAAAACAAGATGGCTTCACTTGGCTGCACTTGGATGGCTCCTTTTTTGGGTTCACCTTATTTTTCCTCGCTTAGCTCATAACATGGTCTATAGACCTTTGCCTCTGTCTTCATCGTAAGGGATAAAGATTTAAATCTTATCACTTACTAGCTGTTGCCCGCGGCTCCGCCCGCGTTAGTGTCGATCCCTCGGGAACAGTAGAATTTCCCGGAATCAAACATACCCTATGTCCTTCCCCGGGCCTCACACCTCCATACCAAATTTAGCGTAAAAGAAGGACAGATAGAATTACTTTCGCATTTGTAATATTAGTATTAGTATAGAAGTATGGATATTATTTATACCAGTCCAGAAATGAGAAAATTTCCATAAAACCTTTACCCTCCCATTTTACCCCTTTAGGGGTGAATTCAGTCCATTTCACCCACATATATGTTTTTTAATTGTAATCGAGAATTTACATACCTATTTATTGTCATACTTCATAGTCCAGAAATGAGAAAATTTCCAAACAAACTTTATCCCCCTTCTGGGGGATTTTTTCCAGTTAACCTACACAGATCTTTTTCAATTGTAATCGTCAATTTATTTTCATACTTCTAAGTCTAGAAATGAGTAAATTCCTATACAATCTTTACCTCGCTATTTTACCCCTACAGGGAAAAATATCGTCCATTTTACCTACACAGATATTTTTAATAGTAACCTAGAACTTATATACTTATTTTCATACGTCTAAGTCCAGAAATGAGAAAATTTCCATACAAAGTTTATACCACCCATCCACCCTCATTTTACCCCTTAAGGGCGGAATTTAACAAATTTCATCTACCTACACACATCTTTTTTAATTTTAATCTAGAACTTATATACCTACTTTCATACTTCTTATCTTAGTCCAGAAATGAGAAAATTCCATATAAATTTTACCCCTTTAGAAGGTAAATTTCTTAAAAATACTTTCTTAGCGCTCACTCACATCTTTAAAAGAACCCCTGTACCAAATTTCAAGTTTCTAGGCGCAGCAGTTTAGGTTGGTTTGCCGTTTGACCGCGGCTACGCCGCCGCCGTTAGTGTCCATTCCTCAGGAACAGTTTGGACCCTTAAAGGGGTGACTCAGGTCATCAATATGAACAACTTTTTCTATGGGACCAATGCCGAGAACTCAAAAAAAAAATTAATTTCCATACAAAAAATACCCGCCGCCCGGCCAGTTTGTATGGGAATGTCGAATTTTATTTTGAGTTCCCACCATTGTTCCCATAGGAAAAGTTGTTCATTTTGATGGTCTGAGTCACCCCTTTAAGGGTCCAAAACGATAAAAAATTCACCGTGTATATTTGCAGGCAAACTAATGCCTTAAGTTCATTCAAATGACGATAACTTTGTTTTTAATGAACCGAGTTTGATGAAACAAACTTTAAATGTTTTGCTGGGTTAAAACAAAGCAATTGGTGAAAGTTTGAAGTAAATCGGTCCAGTATTTTCGGAGATAATCGTGATCATACATACAGACAGACAGACAGACAAGAAATTCGGCAAAAAAAAATTTTTGCTTTCTATTATTCTTTTTAAGTGTCCCTCTATCTATTTCAGTCAAAAATTCTAAATGTACAGACAAAATATTTTTACTGTTTTATTATATGTATAGATTAGTCTTAACCCAATACAAGCACGTTTTAAGCTTATCTTTAGCGCCTAATTTGCATTTATTAATTCTGACGCGTGTTGTATTAACCACTGCCTGCCTTAATAAAACAAGATGGCTTCACTAGGCTCCATTTGGTTGACTCCATTTGTGAGTTTATTCTATTTTTTATCGCTAAACTCAGACCATAGTTTAGCGACCTATGACTCTATCTCTACCGTAGGGGATTAAGACGTACGTATATTATACATGCAAACAACTTAAAAGAAAATGATAGGTACAAAAGCACTGCACCTCATAAAATTCCCATATTTTTAACTTTTAGCTCAATATTTTGCTAAAGTCTTTGGCCTCTGATTCACAGTCACAATGTAAGTGTTTAAGACGTAATACTGTATCCTTATCTTAATTCCTCTTATTTAATATTTCTCATGGTAACACATTTTTATATTTATGCCATAACGCTAGTGCAAAAGTAGACAAAAAAAAATAGTGTTTAATTTTAATGACGATATCCAAAGAATTGATAAAATTAGTGTTTTTCGAAAAAAACACACGTATTTTTTTTTTATTTACGTATCAAATTCATAATATTTTTTTATGAAATCGGATATATTACGCAACATAAGTATCTTCAGCAACATAGTTGCTGGAATTACAGATTGGCTAAGCTTAATGTGTATAGAAATTATTCAAGCTACTGTTATAACTTACAGGTTAGGCTTGTAGGAACGAAAGATAAGACCTTTATGAAACATACCGCGACCAAAATAAAAAAGAAAATATAAATAAAAAGCATCCCCTCATTTGCAATTCCAACCAGCTTTGCAGAAAACAAACTGACGCATTTTAGTTGCACTAGGTTTTGTGGAAAATGTGTTTGTTGGCATAATGCTGGGATGAGCTTAAGTCTAATAGATTTTAGAGATCCCCAGAACTGCATTGATACTGTACCAACTAAAGGAGTTATCACTCGTCTCATATAAGCCTTTTCAGTCGTGGTAGAGCCACGCTACCGGCAAAATGAATTGCTAGTAGCATGAATAGGCCGGCTCGTCCAGGGAAGTACTACACTCACATAGAAAATCGACGTCTGAGTAGAAGCTTTACCGCTTTTATGCTTCGTTTGGTGAGTGAGAGAGCCGGAGATGCTTCCCTCTGCCCTCCCCTTTTCCTTCCCCCAACTCCTTGAAAGGCCGACAGCGCATCTGTCACACCCTGGTGTTGCAGTTGTTCATGGGCAGCGGTGATCATTTACCATCAGGTGACCCGCTTGCTCGTTTGCCGTCCTGTTACATAAAAAAAAAACCCTATCGGCTATATTACTAGTTACTACCCAAAAAGGCTAGTCTGTATAATCAAATCCCTTTTTTACTTACGACCATTTCATTACATGTGTGTTGTACACGGTGAAATTTGGATCGTTCTGGACCCTTAAAGCTGTGATTCAGCCCGTCGACATGAACAACTTTTCCTATGGGACCAACGCTGGGAACTCAAAATTTTTTAACGTTCGTTAATACAAATTGACCGGGCGGCCGCAATTTTTTGTATGGAACTGCCCATTTTTTTTTTGAGTTCCCAGCATTGGTCCCATAGGAAAAGTTGTTTATATCGACGGGCTGAATCATCCCTTTAAGGGTCCAGAACGATCAAAATTTCACCATGTATATGAGTTATAATGAGTGTTACTTATAAGAGTATTTTCAAATTTCATGTTTGCTTGCAATTCCTTTCACTTCAGCCGTAGGAAGTCTACAGCTGGACAAAGACATCTCCCAAGGATTCTTCGTTCCATGGGAGGTTATTGCCATACTCATCACGCTTTGCAGGTGATTTGCAAGTGGCAAGCGGAGTTTCAATAGCTTCTTGTGCTTCCTACGCTGCTGCCCATCGGAAGCACGTTAAAGCTGGGGACGGATATAGATTTATTGTATTTGGGAAAGTAGTGAAGGTATTAGGATACTACTGACTCAGATGAATGGGGGACAAGCAAGTAGCAACTAGGGATACCGGGCGCGCGTACCCGATGCCATACCCGCAACCACCGGCCAAATAGTAGAAAAATAAATATATAAATATATGGACAAATCACACAAATTGAGCTAGCCCCAAAGTAAGTTCGAAACTGTGTTATGGGATACTAACTCAACGATACTATATTTTATAACAAATACATATATAGATACACATCCAAGACCCAGGCCAATCTGAAAAAGATCATTTTCCATCTTGACCTGGCCGGGGATTTAACCCGGTCACTCCGTGTCGCAGGCTGGCGTGTTGACCGCTGCGCCACGGAGCTAGTCAAAGAAAAAGACACCAGGGATTCCTTTACTTCACATTAACTTCTTGATGCCTGAAAAGATTTGTATGAGTCTTCGAATCCTCAAATCATCTTAAGACTATGTTACACCGACAATTATATTTTTGGGTAGAGCAGTTGTTTGCTAGAATTAAGTTTCTTTTTTTTATCAGCTGTATGCCTTACTAGCTGTTGCCCGCGACTTTGTCCGCGGCAATTTGTGTTAATATGATTAACTCGTTTTTTATTAGTATAGATTCATCATTTCCCCCCGTTTTCAAAACATTTTTCATTGATGCTTCGCTCCTATTGATTGCCGCGTGATGTTTTATAGCCTAAAGTCTTCCTCAATAAATGGACTATTCAACCCAAAAATAATTTTCCAATTTCAACCAGTAGTTTCTGAGATTAGCGCGTCCAAACAAACAAACAAACAAACTCTTCAACTTTATAATATTAGTATAGATTATTTTTATGTACTTAGCTCAATCAAACCAGTTTTATACCAATTTTCACTACCTACTAATATTAAATAGAGAAATAATATATGGTGAAAACTTCGATGTGGTCAGGATTCGAACCGGTCATTTGATCTTTGTACGAACAGTTGTTTACCAATTAAGCTACCGCGCTTCTATCCTGCAAAATATGTAGTACTTTAAACAACTTATACCTCAACTTGATACATTAGAGTTGTTGCTAAGAAACTGCTGCTTGTTTTTCTCAAAAACTTTCAAATATCAAACTTTTCAAAACAAATATTTGTAACCAGCTTGTGCTTATTTCGCTGCAAAGCTCTATATTTCAAAACCAGAAGTAAGTCAAAGCAATAACTCACTGAGCCAAATGTTTCCTTCGCCGCAACTTCGGTTCGCACTTGACCAAATTTTTATTAAAACTCCACCTCACGATTTACTGCCAAAGTTTTTCAAGTGCCACCCGCCCGACTTTTAACGCGGTTCCTATTCTGAAGAATTCTCTTTGAAACAAAAGCTAGGTCAGGGAATTTTGTTTTGCTCTCGGAATTTTTAGGGAAGTTTGAAAATACCACAGGAATAAATACTATTTACAAATAAAACAACCTGGTCCCTTACTATGGGCCTCATAAGAAAGCTCAAGGTCACCCAAAGAGTTGTCGAACAAAAAGGTTCTGGCATGGCAACCACTTACCGGCAAGCGCAGCGTCGGACACCCACCGACCAGGTGGTCGGACGACCTGACAAGGGTCGCAGGGAGACGCTGGATGCAGGCCGCTTTCAACCGGCCATTCTTAAAATTATTGCCCTATGCTGGATATACGCCAATTATAGGAACTATATTTTTGTGTTTTAGTTCTTATAACACAAAAGACAAATGTCAACTTATTCCACCTGCGACCATGAAAACTGTAAAGTTTTCGAAACGTTAAGTGTAAAAATAATATAATCTACTGTTTCCAAGGGATAGACATTAAAGCGGGCGGAGAGGCGGGCAATAGCTAGTAACTTATAATTATGTTATTATATGGCATAATCTGTTTTGTGTGTCAATAAATAAATAAACTTATAAAAAATGGTACATGTACAGTAAATTAAGTAAATCTTCATTAACTATGTTTTATTCAATAAAAAGTCGTTTAAACGCGTCCTGATTCTCCTTAAGGTTGTTGCGGTCTTGATTCTCCTTCATTCTATATAACTTTGAATGCAGTCTAAATATGTTGGCTAACAGCAAATAGTAAACCATATAGATATAATATTCACATAAGTAATAACCCCTAAAAATACAACGGTATTTTATCGGAATAAGTACGCCCATGCGTACTTATTCCGATAAAATACCGTTGTATTATGGTACGGATATTATGGTTCTGATGTTTGCCAGATTCGCGAAGCCGGTAAATCTTAGGAACTCATTAACTTAATTGAAATTTAGATTTTTAATTTAGATTGCCGGCGTCGTGATAACCCTGTTTCTGATTTAGAGATAGTTGTGAAATATTTGACTGTGACTTGCTTTTTCACGATGAAAAAGTTTTGATGGCAATCAGAAACCAAATAGCTACGTTTAACGCTTCGACGTGTTACGTAACCGAAATTTTATAACCGGATACGAAAAAATACTTTATTTATAATTAACTGGTTTAAAAAAAACCTATCTATATACATATAATAAAACAGTAAAAATATTTTGTCTGTACATTTAGAATTTTTGACTAAAATGGATAGAGGGACACTTAAAAAGAATAATAGAAAGCAAAAAAATGCTTTTCGAATTTCTTGTCTGTCTGTCTATCTGTCTGTCTGTATGTATGATCACGATTATCTCCGAAAATACTGAACCGATTTACTTCAAACTTTCACCAATTGCTTTGTTTTAACTCAGCAAAACATTTAAAGTTTGTTTCATCAAAATCGGTTCATTAAAAAATAAGTTATCAACATTTGAATGAACTCAAGGCATGAGTTTGCCTGCAAACATATAGCAAAAATAAAATAAAATAATAAGTGACGAAAATTAAAATCCAAAGTCAATTCATCATCATTATACGACAGCATTATACCTATCCATACTATCCATAGTAATCCATACTAAAAAAAAGGAGAAGCTGACTGACTGACATATCAACGTAGGGCCTAAACTATAAGGGTTAGGAACTTGAAATTTTGCACAGGGGTTCCTTTTATAACGTAGTGGAGCACTAAGAAAATGATTTTTGGAAATTCATTTCCTAAGGGGTTAAAACGGGTTGCAAAGTTAGTATGAAACTTTGTCGTTTTTGAAGTTATTCGAATTAAATTCAGCATGAAGGTTCTTTACTGAAAAGTATGAAACACGAGTAAAATATTTAACTCAAAAATCATCCCTTCTGGGGGTAAAAAAGGGGTGCAAAGTAAGTTTAAAACTTAACCATTTTTGAAGTTAGTCGAATGAAATTCAGCACGAAGGTTCTTTACTGAAAGGCATGAAACACGAGTAAAATATTTTTCTCAAAAATCATCCCTTAATTATAACGGGCATCATCATCATTTCGAGTAGGTGTCACGGTCAATCGACCATGCACACCCTGGTGTCAGAGTTCTTCGGAACCGCCTCTCGGCCTCTGACGTGGTTCCTTTAACGACTGCCAGATGGCAGCCAGGACCACCGGCTTAACGTACCTTCCGAAGCACGGAATCATCTTTATTATCAGACAATCAGGTGATTCAAGCCTGCAATGTCCTAACCAAACTGAAAACAACTAAACAAAGTATGCTTCCGGTGGGAATCGAACCCACGACCCCCGGGTCAACAGGCAAACGCCTTAACCACTGGACCACGGAGGCTGTCACTGGATAACGGGGATGCAAAGTTAGTATGAAGCATTCCGTTTTAGAAGTTATTCAATTGAAATTCAATATTAAGGTGTTTCATTGAAAGTCATTAACTAATGTATTCCGGGTAATTCTACTGTTCCTGAGAAATCGACTATTGTATGGAAATTTTCTCATGTCTGGACATAGAAGTATAAAAATAAGTATATATGTTTACATTACAATTAAAAAGATCTGTGTGGGTGAAATGGGCAAAATCCCCTCCTTAAGGGCTAAAGATCTATGCAGGTGAAATGTATTATTCCCCCTTAAGGGAAAAAAGCAGAGGGGGAGGGGTTTGTATGGAATTTTTATCATTTCTACTGTTCCCAAGGGAACGACATTAACGCGGGCGGAGCCGCGGGCAACAGCTAGTATATACTATTTCAATATGAAACAGCTATAGTAGTTTTATCATTAAAGCAAAAAATTGTGACGCAAATACACAATTTTCTTGCTCTTGTACTTATTATATATTTCCGATCGCGATAAGTCTGGCCGCCATTATTTAATTTGACCAATTATTTCATGATTTGCCCAATGTAATGTTGGGCAGATCGACGCGAGCAGCCTATCGATTTTCCCATTCAGTTATTTGGCCGCATCGAGATATGCCTGGGCACATCATGTTGTAGTTCCACTTCCCGACGCTTTGGCGCTGTTGCGCTCTTTCATTTCATAAGGCAGTCAGCTGAATGTTTATCTGCAGAAAAATGACGGCGTTACAAGAAACTAAAAATATATTATAATATATAAATATATATGGTCTAGCTCCGTGGCGCAGCGGTCAACACGCCAGCCTGCGACTCGGAGTGACCGGGTTCGATCCCCGGCCAGGTCAAGATGGAAAATGATCTTTTTCAGATTGACCTGGGTCTTGGATGTGTATCTATATATGTATTTGTTATAAAATAAAGTATCGTTGAGTTAGTATCCCATAACACAAGTCTCGAACTTACTTTGGGGCTAGCTCAATCTGTGTGATTTGTCCGTATATATTTAATTTTATTTATTGTGCTCACGGAGTGCCCGGGTTCGATCCCCGAACCCGGGCACTCCGTGTCGCAGGCTGGCGTGTTAACCACTGCGCCAGGGAGCTGTCATATACCTACAGCGTGTAACATAACCAAAGACGTTCTCGTGAAGGGGTGACTCAGCCCGTCAAAATTATCAACTTTTCCTATGGGACCAATACTGGAAACATTTTAGTTCCAAGCATTGGCCCCATAAGAAAAGTTGATAATTTTAACGGGCTGAGTCACCCCTTCATGTCATTGGTTATATTACACGCTGTGTATGAGCAAATTAATAAATATTATATTATACAATATAAAAAATATAAGAACAAAATAGAGACGTATAACAAAGCTATCTTCAATCCAGCCTCCAGCCAAAAGAAATTAATTCCAGTTCTCCCAAAATTGTTTTCATCCCTGATGGCAGTGAACATCGAATTTTTAATTAGGAAAGTTAAGTTTATTTCGCTTGTCCTTGCTCTGATACTCTGTTCTTTTTAATGTTGAGCTACCATAAATTATTCTGATTTTAATTTTGTGTGTATGTAGAATTTTAGCTGCCTGCATATACGTCTTTTGAGACACTTATCTCTCTATCATCATCATCATTTCGAGTAGGTGTTACGGTCAATTGACCATGCACACCCTGGTGTCAGAGTTCTTCGGAACCGCCTCTCAGCTTCTGATGTGGTTCCTTTAACGACTACCAGATGGCAGCCGGGACCAACGGCTTAACGTGCCTTCCGAAGCACCGAATCATCTTTATTATCAGACAATCAGGTGATTCAAGCTTGCAATGTCCTAACCAAAATGCAAGCAACTAAACAAAGTATGCTTCCCGTGGGAATCGAACCCACGACCCCCGGGTCTACAGGCAAACGCCTTAACCACTGGACCACGGAGGCAGTTCTCTCTAAATATTAGGTGATTGCTTCAATGTGTCTTACTCAAAAATGAGTACAAAAGGAAACTCAAACTCTGTGGAGTTTGAGTGTCCTTTTGTACTCTGGCATACACAGTGGTGTATGCCAGAGCATATACGGTCAGAATTGGTGTTTGAAGCGTTATTAAAAGCCGACCTCACATTTGATGGGCAGACAGACAGAACTTTGGTCGCAAGATGTAAAAACTGGATGCAATCATTCAAGATTTGCTATCAAAAATGTTCTGGGTAGGATATAAAAAACCTTTTTTGGATTTTATGTATGTAAACGCATTGCTAGTATGAAGATTGTTGTCACGAACTTGACTTCCGGTTGACGACGGGCGAATGTTGTCGCCAACTTGACTTCCGGTTAAAACAGTATATTGTATAGTTAAAGGATTAAAGATAACTTTTACTAATGTCTTTTTAAGAAAAGTGTGTCTCGGTGTTAATTGGTTCGTATGCAATAAAATATCGGGGGTATTTAATTGCAGCTGAATTAGTTGCTGCCGCTACTTTTAATTTATTAACTTAAAATTTGTAAAATGATCATTTGAAGGATAAAATGATGTGTCATAAATATTAATACTATGTTTTTCTAAGATGCCCTTTAATTTCAATTTGTAAGGTGAAATTCCTACTACCGTTCATCATCAGCCATAAGAGTTCCATTGCTGGTTAAAAACCTCTATAAAAGATTTCTGCCATTATTATAAAGTTTGGTTAGGACATTGCAAGCTTGAATCACCCGATTGTCTGATAATAAAGCTGATTCCGTACTTCGGAAGGCACGTTAAGCCGGTGATCCCGGCTGCCATCTGGTAGTCATTAAAGGAACCACGTTAGAGGCCGAGAGGCGGTTCCGAAGAAATCTGACACCAGGGTGTGCATGCTCGATTGACCGTGACACCTACTTGAAATGATGATGATTTTCTTCTTGTGCTTCCGACGCTGCTGCCCATCGTAAGCATTATTTAGCTGCGGAAGGAAAGAAAATGTGTTGAACTTGGAGACGGAATATATAGAAAATAATATATCGGAGAAACGGTCATGAACCTTAAATGGAACTGGGCAGGACACCTGGCCAGACGGAGTGATGGAAGATGGAGCAAGAACGTAACCGAGTGGTGGCCTAGAACCGGGGAAAGAAGCGTCGGACGTCCTCCGATGAGATGGGTTGACGATATAGTCAAAATCGCGGGTCGCTCCTGGATGAGATCAGCACATGATCGAGACGGATGGCGTAAACGAAGAGAGGCCTATGCTCAGCAGTGGGCGGAAGACGGGCTGAGATGATGATGATGATTGGAGACGGAAGGAAGATATTGGGATACTACTCACTCGGACGAATGGGGGGAAAAGAAGTATCAGCTCGGGAGCTCGGGGACACCCGATGCCATACCTACAACCACCGGCTGAGCAACTGCTCAGCCGGTGGTTGCAGCCATAGTGTCATCTTCAACTGAAGATGACACTATGCCTGACCTATTGCCGTTATCACAAATGAAATTTTTGGAATTATAAAAAACAAAAAAACTTATATTCTGGTCTGGAAAAAAAAACGTAGAATGTGCCACCTGCTACCCTTTGCATCGTCTATTGTAATCAACATTTTTCGTCATGATTCTTTAACGGAATCAAAATAGTCATGGGTTGCTACCCATGACTATTTTGATTCCGTTTTCCATCTTTACGCCCACCAACATGCCAAACGTGGCCTTTCGGTCTTATGACATTCATCATCATGATCATCATCTTAGGCTCTTTAGGCTCTGTCTACCCCGTAAGGGATAAAGACGTGATAAAAAAATAAAAAGCCATACACAGGTACATATCATTCACAATTTTTAAAATTATCTATCGAAATATTAAATATTACCTTAACTCGTGATTCTTTTGATACTGCAGCTGAAAACACTTTTCAAACTTAACAAAGTTGGAAAAATGTGTTGCTTGCTTGTGTTTCGTCTATGTAGGAAACCAACACTGGTTTTTGATTTTTCAAGCTGTCTTGACCTGATAAAGCTCAACATTTGTTCAAACTAATGATCATTATTTACATTTATTATTTACATGACAGCTCCGTGGCGCAGCAGTCAACACGCCAGCCTGCGACACGGAGTGCCCGGGTTCGATCCCAAGCCAGGTCAAGATGGAAAATGATTTTTTTCAGATTGGCCTGGGTCTTGGATGTTTATCTATATATGTATTTATTATAAAATATAGTATCGTTGAGTTAGTATCCCATAACACAAGTCTCGAACTTACCTTGGGGCTAGCTCAATCTGTGTGATTTGTCCCTATATATTTTTATTCATTATTTATTTATTTATCGTTAAATTAAATGAATAACATATCAGCAGCATTATAAACAAGCTAAAATCCGAGAAGTAGTTTTATTACTAAACTTGAACATTTTTAGGGTTCCACACCCAAAGGGTAAAAAGAGACCCTTTTAATATCGCTCCGCTGTCCGTCTGTCTATCTGTCTGTCCATCACCAGGCTGTAACTCATGAACCGTAATAGTTGGACAGTTGAAATTTTCACAGATGATGTATTTCTATTGCCGCTATAACAACAAATACTAAAAAATTGAGTACAATAAATATTTAAGTGGGCTCCTATACAACAAAACGTTTGAATGGCAACATGTAGACTATTTAGTTATATAATCACTTGAAAAATAAATAATTAAATAAAAATAATATTATAGGGGGCTCCCATACAACAGACATGATTTTTTTGCCGTTTTTATAGATAACGGTACCCTTCGTGCGCGGTTCGACTCGCACTTGGCTGATTTTTGTTACTATTTTTAAACTATTCAAATATTAACCGGTTTTTTATGTTCTTAAATTAATTAATTTCATAAAAAGATTAGATAATGACCTGGCTATGTCAATCACGCATGATGAATAGTCAATATCTATACATATAATAAAACAGTAAAAATATTTTGTCTGTACATTTAGAATTTTTGACTGAAATGGATAGAGGGACACTTAAAAAGAATAATAGAAAGCAAAAAAATTTTTTTGGAATTTCTTGTCTGTCTGTCTGTCTGTCTGTCTGTCTGTATGTATGATCACGATTATCTCCGAAAATACTCAACCGATTTACTTCAAACTTTCACCAATTGCTTTGTTTTAACTCAGCAAAACATCTAAAGTTTGTTTCATCAAAATCGGTTTATTAAAAAAAAAGTTATCGTCATTTGATTAAACTCAAGGCATTAGTTTGCCTGCAAATATACACGGTGAATTTTTTATCGTTTTGGCCCCTTAAAGGGGTGACTCAGACCATCAAAATGAACAACTTTTCCCATGGGAACAATGCTGGGAACTCAAAAAAAAATCGACATTCCCATACAAACTGGCCGGGCGGCGGGACTCTTTTTTATGGAAATGACGATTTTTTTTTGAGTTCCCAGCATTGATCCCATAGAAAACGTTGTTCATATTGATGACCTGAGTCACCCCTTTAAGGGTCCAAACTGTTCCTGAGGGATGGACACTAACGGCGGCGGCGTAGCCGCGGGCAAACGGCAAACCAACCGAAACTGCTGCGCCTAGAAACTTGAAATTTGGTACAGGGGTTCTTTTAATGATGTGAGTGAGCGCTAAGAAAGGATTTTTAAGAAATTTAACTTCTAAAGGGGTAAAATTTATATGGAATTTTGTCATTTCTGGACTTAGAATATGAAAGTAGGTATATAAGTTCTCGATTAAAATTAAAAAAGATGTGTGTAGGTAGATGAAATTTGCAAAATTCCCCTCTTAAGGGGTAAAATGGGGGTGGGTGGGTGGTATAAACTTTGTATGGAAATTTTCTCATTTCTGGACTTAGACTTATGAAAATAAGTATATCAGTTCTAGGTTACAATTAAAAATATCTGTGTAGGTAAAATGGACGATATCTTCCCCTGAAGGGGTGAAATAGCGGGGTAAAGATTGTATAGGAATTTACTTATTTCTAGACTTAGAAGTATGAAAATAGGTAAACAAATTCACGATTACAATTGAAAAAGATCTGTGTAGGTCAACTGGAAAAAAATCCCCCAGAAGGGGGGTAAAGTTTGTTTGGATATTTTCTCATTTCTGGACTATGAAGTATGAAAATAAATAGGTATGTAAGTTCTCGATTACAATTAAAAAACATATATGTGGGTGAAATGGACAAAATTCACTCCTAAAGGGGTAAAATGGGAGGGTAAAGGTTTTATGGAAATTTTCTCATTTCTGTACTTAGAAGTATAAGTAATATCCATACTTCCATACTAATATAAATGCGAAAGTAACTCTGTATGTCGTTTTTTTTATGCTTCAACCATTGAACTGATTTGGATGAAATTTGGTACGGAGGTGTGAGGCCCGAGGAAGGACATAGGGTATGTTTGACTCCGGGAAATTCTACTGTTCCCGAGGGATCGACACTAACGCGGGCGGAGCCGCGGGCAACAGCTAGTTTTAATATAATTGACACTTTCTTATTTCATATATTTATTGTATAAACATTTCTGTAGAAAGCATAAATGAAAGTGTTGATTACCTCGTAGACAAGACAGAGGTGTTGCGACTATGACTAGATAAGATGGAGATTACTAGATTTTATGCATATTGATAAAACAAACCGATAAATGTATGGACATTTGACAAAAAAATTTATCGTTATTTAATCATAGACAAATCTTGTAAAATAGACTATTGTCATATTTATATTAGAAAGTGTCCGATATTTTTACATACTGACTATGAAAAAAAAATCAAAAATATTTTCAAAGGTTATGTTTGCAAAATACCTTAAAATATAATGTTTAGAAAACAAATATGCAATTTATAACGAAGACTACTTCTGAATCTCTACTAAAATCACTACTCTCTACTTTAGTTACTTGCATAAAAGGCTAAAATAAAGATAATCATCTCTGTTACTATATGCAGCGACACCTGCAATAATTAGCTTTACGTTGCCACCCCTATTTCATCGCAAAGATTTAAAAATAAATTACGTCCCTCGTTATATCAGTATATTGAAATAGAAAATATACATATCAATGAATCAAAAACGTTTATTTTTTCTCCACAAACAAGTTCTATATGATATTACAAATTGTTACAAAAATGCATTTGAAAATATATTGTTACAAAGCTGAAAAAATAATATTAGTAAATAAACAAAAGCGAGGTGGAGAAAGAACTACTGCCCGTGCTAGGTTTCCAAGGAACCTGTATTACAGGTCACCAGGATACTCCATTAGCTACTAGACTAGGAAAAATAACATTCCCACACAAATTATTGTACGGAAACTTGTTCCCAATTACAGGAATATGAGCTTCCCTACTGTGCCACAAAAGTGACCGTTAAAACTAAGTTACCCCTTCAAGGGAACGATCCTAAATATCTTCATGGTACCTTTTAACTACCTTCGTAGAAAATTTAGTAGCTGAATGAGGGTCAATTTTGACATCAATATGAATAACTTTTACTATGAAACCAACCCCTAAAGCTCTTTTATACTAATGATAACTTGACATTTAGACTCGATAAGCCTTACCTTTTGATTGAGTATATTTTAATGGTATTTTATAAATAATAAGACTTTATTATCATATTACTTATAAAGAAGTGCTGAAAAAATATTTTTTTACTTATTGCATAGTGATAAGATTACTGGGGTAAAAGTACGAGTATTTGTTTTTTTATGATATACAATCTTCGATCAAATATAATGAGATAAAACATCATACATACTTACAAACAACGACAAAAACGGTAATGTAATTATAATTCATTTTTTTTCACTTTTGATACGTAGTTTTTGCATCTTTCACTGTACAGGCGACCAAGCAGATACCTGACCCCCTGACTTTTAAAACGTAAATTCACACTTTGCTGTGAAGCGCCACCTACCGTGATTTTTGGCAAGTAGACAGACAACTGCTAGTATAAACTTGTTTCTGATAACCTGCTCAGTTGCAAATTTTGTATTTCTAATAATCTCAGCTAATAATTCAAGTAATCATCAATGGTAAGAACAAGAAAGAATCAAATACAATCCTACGTGAAGTTCGATTCGAACCATGGACCTACGACTTGAGAAGCTAGCGCTCATCTCAATACGCCAACCGACGATATGACGTCTCGGGCGAAATTGGCTATCTATTTCTACTGCTATGACATCATTGTCACCAACTGCAACGCATTGCTTTAACAAATAAATTGAGGGTAATCTATCAGATTTATTTATACCTGATACCAACTAATCAAAAATATTGTTCACTCGCGTCACAATTACATTCAAGATACTGCGATTACTGTATAGTGATCCAAAACCCCACCAGTTATTAGGCATCCCGTTTCATCTCATATAGCAGATTTTGTGAAAGCTAATAGTGTATTGTGAAGACAACCACAGTATTTAAAGTATCTATATCTAGAGAGTTAGGTATCGCGGTAAGCAGAAATTATAAGTATTTAATATACTTACTTAATTGTCACACTATTTTTTGTTCCGTAAAACATAGGGTTTGTGATAAATGTCTAAGATAAATATATATCTTACAGAGAAACACCGTCCGTTTGTGGATTCGGAGATTTAAGAAGATTCGATCAACTGGCGTAACATATAATATTTCAATTGAAACAGTGAGGATACATTCAACAAGAACGAGATCGTATTTTATTCTGATGAAAAAAGTTTAAAGTCTGATGATGATGGCAGAAAAATATTGCGGAGAAGACATGGCCAGCGTATAGCCATCAAAATAATTTGCCTTTGAGAACAGTGGCAGGATAACATTAGGTAAAAATATTCAATAAATAGTTAAGTAAAATAATAATAATATTTTATACCTAGTGTATTACGCAGTGTAGATTATTAGGTAACTGATCGTATTATTGTTTTGCAGGTTATTGGGGACAGATGTCTTCAATGGGCCCAGGGGAGCTGGTAGAATTCGGCGGTCGGATGAATAAAGAAAAATACTTGGAAATTTTATGAGATGTGGTGATTCCAACAGTGTGCAATGTAGAATATATTTTATTTAAGACAATTGTTCTGTGATCTAACTGCTATTGCGTAACCAATTAAAATCCCAGATTGTAGGGTCAAATAGTGCTTAACTGGGACACGAGACACGAGTGAAGTTTGAACTTAAATCAATTTAGATAAATTAATAAATATGCGCATAAGTGATATGTGATCTGATCTAACATGGTAAGTGAAATGACGAATAGACTTGAACAAGAGCTTCAAAATGGGGGTCACCCTCTCCCATATTAAAATTCATTTAATGCCATAGGTTTACATATTGATTCTTATACTACTATCGAAGCAAAGTTATTCACATAGCACTATTTGACCCTACACATTACAGTTATTAAAAAAATATAAAACTATGATTAAAAAAAAGTTGAGAGATGTAAATTGTTACTTATTAAGTAACATGTTGGTTCTCTCTACAGAAGATTAATCATAGTTTGAATTAAGTAGGCAGGTATTTATTTCACTGTTAATTTTTTTTGATGTAATAAAGTAACTAAATATTTAAAATGCTTTTTATTAACAGTAATTAGCTTGGTAACATTAAAACAACCAAAATTACACCAACATCACAATACGAAGTTGGTGATATTTGTAAAAAATAAAAGGTTTTGGAGGATTTGAACCAGTTCCCTCATGAACACACTATTTATTAAACCGTAGTGCCTACCACTTGCGCCACATCTAACTATTGAAGTATCTTTGAAATAAGCGTATCGTATGCTAGGGCTTGTTTTATTTATCAAAAATCGAATAGATGGCATTAGTCATCAAGGGTATCAGATTTCTGCTTATTAACCTTATTTGTTCATTCACAATTCAATAGATGGCACTAGTCGCAAAGGATATTACACTTGTATATTTTTATCTTTGGGTTTAAACCACGGATGGTTCTTTAGTTTGCAAAAAATGGCGCTGTTGTAGGGGGGTCAGATATCTCCTTGGCTGACTGTACCTTCGTCATCGCGAGACGTGCGAGTGCTAGCGCGGTTTATTGAAACTGTGGACAAAACAGCTCCAAAACTCGATTAGTGCGCTGTATTGCCGGTGCCACTTTTCGAGCGCGAATCGGGTATCTACCATTATATTTGTAATTTAAGTTCAACAACCTGTAATGCAGCATATTTTTCTTTTTAAATAAATATATAAATATGACATAGCATAGTCACACACTTACGTGACTCTTCGACTTATTGCGCTGCAATGGGCACTAAAAATGGACTGCTAACCTCCTTAGTACGGCTTCAGCTGAAGAGATTGTCATATAATTGCATTAGAAGGCGAGTATGCAAGCCATATAAGTAATATTATATTTAACTGCTAATTTACTAATTTGACTATAAAAAATAAAGAAACAAGAATAATTTTAAAACTTGAACCGGTTTTATAACTCTCTATCTCAAGAATTACAGGACCGATTTTGATGTAACCTGCACTATTATCGTCATCAGGTCCTTTTAAGTCTCCACTACAGGAGCTCGACCCTCTTTGTACTACTAAAGCCATACTTGGCCAGAGCACTATTATGATATTACGCATTGCCGCGGCTCCGCCCGCGTTAATGTCGATCCCTCGGGAATAGTCCTTTTTCTCGGGAAAAAAGGTAGCCCATGTCCTTCTCCGTACTCTAGATGACTTGTATGATCCCTGAGACCTTATGGCCACATTTAGCACGTTGAAGGGTATATATAAATGGAAGACGGAATCAAAATGGTGATAGGTTACTAGCCGCATCGCCTATTACACGATTCCGCAGATTTTAGCCCAATCCCTCGATCGGCTTTTACAATCTGCGGCACGTTCTACGTTTTTCTTTTCCCCCAAACCAGCATGGAAGATTAAAAATTCAAACCGCAACATGCTCATTTAAAAGAGAGACTGCATAGAAAATGTAAAGTTCTACGAGTTTTTTTTACGAAAGCCATTCGATTTTATCTCAGAAATACCTTAACCTCATTAATAAAATATGATAACCACATCGCGTGACGACAACGCAGCCATGTAATATTTAATTACAAGCAAACATCAATCATAATATGTATCATATCGCACCTGTCAAAAGCAGTAATGTACGTATAAATAATTGAATTAAACCTCTTAGATACATGCCATCTTTATGCATGAACACCTCCATTTATCAATTAACATACATCTACATTAATTATGGATATTTATGGTTGTTTCTCTAGTCGTCTTGTCTCGTATATTTGCGGCGTGTTTTAAGAGTAAATTGACATTGACATCGCGTTTTCATGAATTTTAGACTCACTAGGTATATTTTATGGATCGTTACAAAGTAAGGGTGCGTTTTCATCTAAGATACGATGAGCGGTGCTAAGAAGCATAACGGGAATGCCATACGGTGTCAAGTAGATTTTGCCGCAAGGGCCTTACATAAACTTTGGTGAGGGCAATATTTTGAATCCAGAGCGGGACGAAGGATCATAAAGAATCAGACTCGGTTAATTCACTTCCCTGTGCTCCTAATGACCTAAGCTCTGTCTACCCCGCAAGGGAAAAGGCGTACTGTGTGTGTGTGTGTGAATTTTTAAGCGACTTCTAAGCTGTGTTGTGGTGCTTTGGATTTGCTTCGCTACCATGCCATAAAATTTAAAAATGCTTTTGCACCGGATGTTATGGCTTTTGGCACACACCTCTATAATAAAATCCTGTGGTGAAGAGTGACACATTCCGACAGTGTTATTTTCTTATTCGAATGTTTTTTTGTAAAGCTTATACGGGTAATACAGCTATCATGCTCCTAACTACATCTATATTCTGTTATCTATATCTATGCTCTTAACATTCACCCTTAGGGTGCCTTGGAAGCCTGGAATATAAGATATACTCATCTTCATACAAACAGTGGAATGGAATTGCGGCAATATTTGAAAATGTTGGTTTAAATTTATCTCATAATAATGTATGCACGTACTTATACAGCTTGATTAAAAATCAATTGATTATAAATTATAATTTATAACATACATACATTGATCATGTCTTTATCCCTTACATCCCGTGCAACGAAAGCATTCCCAAGGAGGATTGACGTTAGGCAGGTGGATAGTCGTAAAAATAAACCGAAACTTTTCACAGTATGCAAAATATAAAAGCCTTCCATGATGTCACGACCCCACATAAGTGGGGTAAGGAGTGGAGGAAGAAGATGCATAGTTTATTTATTTATTTAACCTTTATTGTACAAATACAATGTAAACGCACAATAAGTGGACTTAATGCTAAAGTCATTATCTGACAGTCACCCTTTGGGTTATGCAGAGAATTTAAGGTATGCAAAATAAGATTCTTACGTAGTAACAATAAAATTTGAAACATTAATTCAATTTAATACATATAAATAAACATATATAAAAAATACTTATACATATATTTCATACTAGCTGTTGCCCGCGACTTCGTCCGCGGCAATTACTGCCGCGGACGAAGTAATATAAGTACGGATGAATAATTTTCCCCCGTTTTAAAAATATTTTTTATTGATGCTTCGCTTCTATTGGTCGCAGCGTGATGTTTTATGACCTAAAGCCTTCCTCAATAAATGGACTATTCACACAAAAATAATTTTCTAATTTGAACCAGTAGTTCCTGAGATTAGCGCGTTCAAACAAACTCTTCAGCTTTATAAAGCTGAAGAGTTTGTTATGTTTTTATTTATTAGGTATGTTTTTATATTTATTCTAATATTATAATATTAGAATAGATATAAAAACATACCTAATAAATAAGTTTGTAAGATGCAATAATCATCAGATGTTATTTGTTTGGGCCAGAAATATCTAAATACTAGAATCTTGAATGAAACCAGCGCGAGTAGAGGCTGTTTTCACAGAGTCAGAAAGCGCGTTCCAGAGTCACACTGCCGTAACGGCGAAGGAGTTAGAGAAAAAACGAGTAGTTTAGTTACTCATAAGTTCAAATACAATATTTTTCGCAAGTATATGAAATTGTTTTCTTAAAATCCTTATATCCTGAAGAACGAAATGTGCGCAAGGCTTGGAGAGACAGCAAACTCTCAGCCACGTATGCGTGCATGCAAGCCTGAAGGGCCAATCTGAGAATCAATGGCAAAAGCCTTTGGAGAGCAGCAACTCTCATCTTTTGCCTTTTGGGCCGAAAGCATTAGATTTGAGTATAATCGTCGTCGCATCTCGTTCGCTCGCATAGAGTCGGAGCCCCCATTTCATGCAGGTGAAAAGGTGAACAACCCGGAAATGTGTCCATCGCCAAGGTCGCGCGCTTGAATGTAGTCAAATCGTAAGATGGCTATCTGATCTCAAAAAGCAGAAACTTTTTGGCGTAACTGACTAAAAAAATAAGTGTTAAATAAAAAATTTAACGTTTTAATTGTGGCAAATAAAATGGCTTAATAGCCGTCCAAAAGGTAGCGTCAAATAATTATTTGGCTTTTGTGTCCGCCCTGTCGTCACCTTTCGAGTTAACTGTTCTATAAATTTGACAAAGTACAGTTCAACTACGGAGTAAGAGTTCATCCGATAGGGGTAATGACCATACCCTTAAAATGGGCGGAATATTAACCATTCCTTTGAAGATGTTTACTGCGAAGTTACGCAGGCATTCTTTGCCACGACTTTGACCAGTGAACAGAAACATCGATAAATTACGATAAAAAAATGTGAATTCATCAAGTTTACGCAATACAAGAAAAAAAATCAGTATACTCACTACTACTATATATATAAAGCTAACAAACTATACAACGGCATTTCACCGTTGATTAAAATAGCGGACCTCATATTAGAATACTTTTTACTAGCTTTCTTTAAACTTATCTTCAATGCTGGCCTGGGAGAAAAGAAAAACGAGGATTTGCCAGCTGCTTCAGCTGCGTCCCGCGCAGACCGTAGAACGTAGACCTGTCATGGGAATGGACGAAAATCTAAAGAATCATGACAAAAGGCGATGCGGCTCGCTTCCGTTTTCACCTTTACGCCCGTCAATACGCTAAACGTGGCCTTTCGGCCTTATGACTTTAGGCTCTGTCTACCTTGTAAGAGATAAAGACGTGATAATATGTATGTATGTTATCCTGTAAGTTATATATACATACATACATTGTAAGATTGTGAGGGTTAAATCTTTTTTCACAAAATTTTGAATCACATATTCTTAACCGCGTTGGAATTCTGTGTGAACATCATCATCATCATCATCATCATCATCAGGTCCTTTTTAGTCTCCACTACAGGAGCACGACCCTCTCTGTACTACTAGAGCCATACTTGGCCAGAGCAGCCAGGGGACTTGGCCTACACTCTCCACGCGAACTTCTTCTTTCTCCTGTGTGAACATGATGAATGGCAATGCAATATTATGGAAGGTATGATAGAGCTGGTCTGAGGATGGAGTCATGGGGTTAAAGAAAACACTTATAAATTAAAGAAGATAAACCAATAGTAATTTGGCCCATTTAATTTGTCATGTCAAGCAATTTACAGTATGAATCGCTGATAATAAAAACTTGTCACAAAAATGAGATTTATGAAAAAGAGCTTACTTTTATTACGCCATGTGATAAAGTATTACGTAAGAAGTCGCTTCAAAAGGCATGTGATCCAGGCGCCAAGATTAGGGGTCAAAATCTTTCAGTACCTAATGCTAACGTTCAGATTACCCACCTGTTTGTTGTTTGTTTTTCGTGTGTGCAAGTGGCCAACACTGGTGTCAGAAATTTAAAACTACCTAAAGGCATCTGACATAGCTTAACGACTGCCATCAGTGATGACAGCCGGCACCAACGGCTTAACGTGCCTTTCGAAGCACGGAGGAACTCGAGATATTATTATCACACTCAGATGGGTGACCGACCCATCATAGTGGGAACTGGGCGCAGGGTGGCTTAACTAGCATAAGCGCTAATTATACTCACGCCCACTAGGCCATCGGACTCTTCTTTTTTACCCACCTATCGCCCTACAACAATATTGCTCAGGTGACACACAATTTAGTAATAAATAAAACAAAGTAGAATCAAAATCATAATGTATCAATGGAAGATGTTTGACCACACAGTTATTTAGTAGATCCTAGTTAAGGGCTCGTACTACCTCAAACTGCTTTGCATGATTGTCTGTAATATCAATAATAATTAAATACTCAAGTTGAAATAAAAATGCAGCAAAGTTCAGGACTAACTATTTTAATTAAAAAACACGATTGCGTCAAATTTTCAAGATAGAAAAAAATTGCAACATTTGCTTCCAAATCACGTCTAATTTACTCGGTATACAGCAGTATTCACCAAATACATTAAAATATTTGAAACTTTTGATTATAATTGCACTACAGATAAGGCAGCCATCAAGTATTTTATTTTTCGAATAATCCTTAAATATTCTTTAAAAACGAAAATATCCAAAGTAGCCAACGCGTTTAGACCATCCGCGTTTGTACCGCCACGCCGGCCGCCTGGCCTATGGCGGGCCCTTAATGTGTGATTGAGGAACAAAAATGCAAACACTTAAAACTTCTTGACTACTGGGTACAGTTATAAATCATTTGGATTCAAATTGACATAAATTAAAGATAAAACGGATACGGATACGGAACTCAACAAGCCTTTTAGTTAAAACCGGTCAAAATGTAACAAAATAAAAACCTTGAACTTCCTACATATATCAAGATTAAATGATCTAAGATTCTAATGTGTCCGTTGACCTAGTTCCTCGTAAGTAGAATTTAATTACTTTTAGAATTAAAAGCTATTAATTAATCGTCAACATTGCATGTTTTCGTTTGTATAATTTAAATTTAATTGCATTTGTGATAAGTGGAATGTTACATTGATGATATTAAGTGTAACAAATAAATAAAATGATAAATAAGCAGGATATTATCATCATCATCGGAATTATCCGTCTTTACAGACGATTCAAACAATGTCACGGCGACGACATGGTTTTTCGTAGCTACAGGGTAAAATTTAATTCATTAGCAAACGTTTAAGGTGACTCAGACCACGAATATGAACAACTTTCTTTAAGGAACCAACACCGAAATCGCAAAAAAATAATCAGCTGTTCCATAGATTTTGGCCAAGTAGATATTCCACTTTGGTATGAACGAGCAGATATTTTTTTCACGATGTCGATGTTGGTCCCATAATGAAAGTGGTTCAGATAAGTGGTCTGAGTCCTTAAACTTTTGCTAATGAATTTAAATTCACCCTGTATATAACCAAATTCTTGAACGACAACATTTTCGCAGACTGGTCATAAGAAACTACTTTTAGCTCGATCATTGGTTTGCTGGCTGTCGCTTATTTCTCCGATCTTGCATAAGTCCTCCTTCAAGTACGCTCTTTTTCCACACGTTCCTATCAGTATCTCGTACCCTGGGATCTGGGATTCAGAATATTAGCATCTTATTCCTTCTAACTTATATTAGCAACTTATTATCTCTCATTCCTTCGTTCTGTTAGCCGATTGTTGTCATAAAATGACAGTAATTAGGCTACGTCAGATGTATGAACTTTAAAGTTCATCTGATGTATAAAAATATAAGTATAAACATTGAAGATCTTCACTTCATCAAATTATCATCGAATCTGTCTGAGCGTATTTCTCATTGCATTCATAATAAAACTCAAGATCTGTATAGCAACAACTTGTGTATTATTTATACTATAAATGATTTGGCCTGCTCTTTTTAAACCAACTACCTGCCTGACAAACCTTCCAACGGTATCTGTTTGTACGAAATGTTTGAACTTTTATTCTTAAGTCGCTCGTACAATATTTATTCGAACTAATTCGAATGCGCTATATTACCCGCTTCAGTTGACGTGTTAATCACACTTACGCAGTAATATGTCAGTGAGAATAGGCCGTACTTCTAGTTCTCGTTTTTAATAAAGTAAATTAAATTTACTAGACTATTGGTGCTAAATTGAAGTAAATAATTTTTTTGACCGTTTAATATAATCCTAAAGGAAGGGTTTTAACTACAAAAATAATCGAAACATGTTATGTTGACATTACAATATATATACCATATTAATCATCAAAATCTACTACCAATCAAAACCGTTTTTTTATGCCAGGGAAGGGTAGGAGCTTTTTTGACTGGGAGAACGGGTTTAAGGGATTTGGGATGATACTTGCTCGGTTGAATTTGGGAATGTGAAATAACAGCTCGGTATTACGGGCGCGCGTACCTGCTGCAACCAAATTCGAATGCTCTTTCAAAATAGTCCCGTACTTTCAGTATTCCGCAAGGCAATATACTGTCAACTATACATTTTATATTGACTTTTATGGATTTTTCAAAAGTTACATCGCATGAATAATGTTTTTAAATGGAAAATTCAGCCATTCAACATTAAGACTTCACTGCGAAATTCTATTGTATCTGATTGAGTTTCCGTGACCGACTTAAATGGAACACGTAACATACACAATATTAAGTACAACAACATAACTTATCTAGTTTAACATTTCAAAAGAGTTACATCATACAGAAAAGAGCTATTAAGTTTAAATATGCATAATTAATCAACGACAACATTTACCGTTACGACAACCTCACATCTTGAAACGGTATAATCGACTATTCATAGTAAATCTCATAATTAATAACAGCTCCTATGGCGCAAAAACTCGCATTGTTCATGTTCTCAACTTTTCCCCTCAGAGTAATAATTATACTTGTTAATTGCCCCTAATCGTTTGTAGCGGAACAATTGACACGCGATCTATGCAAAACTCGTGAATGTCGAGTATTGGTATTTATTAGTATACAGGGTTATTCGTAAACGGAAAGTAATTAATCAGGCCGCTTGATAATTATTTGGGCAGCAGATTTTACAATTGGGGCAGCAGATAAAACATTTGGATAAGCTTTGGGTTTCCATCTGGAACGACTGAAGACAGAAAAGAAGTTAGGTTTAGGTTATTTTTTTTATGACCTCCCGAAACGTTTGAGGGCAGAAAAGAGGTTTTGCTGACCATAAGTTGCTACCCAACTAGCTATTTTAGCTGACCGATTAAATTTTTTTGACATCAAAAATTGTCAAAAAAACTTTTAATTAACTCAATAAATTAATTAAAAAATAACTTTTCAAGTTTTTAATGTTTTCCTTGACATTTGCAAGTCTTTGTAAACAAAAGGAAGATACGCGAGATGCTCGCGAGTAATCTTTCTTTGCGATGCGCGTAGAGTTGTTAACGTTCAACCGGAAAATTAAATTAATATTTATTTTCATATGAAAGTAAAATCTAACAAATTATCAAAAGTCGTTAAACAAACATTGTTGTTTATGATGTCAGCTATCTAGTCCAGCGAGGTTATTACAGTTTTTCAAGTAACCCTGTATAAAATTATTATACCTTCTTATTTTTCATTCATCTGTTCTGCACCAACGCCACCTACATTTACTCTGTCCATCTACCCTAAGGTTGACTGGAAGAGATCTCTAAAGCGATAAGTCCGGCTTTGTTCCAAGTTTACTGTTCTCATGTAATTAATTCGTCTATTATTTGTTTATTGCAATAAATTATATTCTATACCTCTACGTCTACCTGTTGCCGTTATCAATATGGAGCAAAAATAAATAAATCACGTTTATTATATGGGACCCCCATAAATATTTATTTTATTCTATTTCTTTCTTTTTTTTTTGTTATAGCGGCAACATCTGTGAAAGTTTCAACTGTCTAACAATCACGGTTCATAAGATACAGCCTGGTCAGACAGACAGCGGAGCAATATTAATAGGGTTCCATTTTTACCCTTTGGGTACGGAACCCTATATACCACTGACAAAAATGTACAGCCTTTGTTACTCTGGAGAGTGTTAGAATTCTAACGATATCGATACATCTAAATCCGAGAGAGCAGTGAACGAAAAAAGCATAGAAGCCGCCTGGAACTACCGAGTCGACCCCACGAATTCTTTTTGTGCTTCCGATGCTGCTGCCCATTAGATGCATTTCTAAACTGGGGAAGGATAGAAAATTGTTGTATTTCGTAAGGTAGTCTCGTAGAGGAGAGGTCTCATTCTTGTTTTTGAGCTTTGTATACCTTGTATTTCCTAAGTCGCCTCTTACGACCTCTTTGAGAAGACTAGGAGTGGTCATATTCTACTCTGCCGGAAACCACACGGCTAGACCTTAATAATGACGTTAGCAGGTTAATCAGTACACGAGAATTATGTGGGGAATACTCAGGAAGCACTAACTCGACAAAATCGAATCAGTGGCATGTAAAGATAAAACACAATTAGTGGCAACTCTCTGATTAGTGGAAACCTTGCCGGGTAGGTGATGTGTGGTACAAGTCATAAGATATATCTACTTTACTACATAGTATAAAACAAAGTTGCTTCCCGCTGCCTGACCCTATGTATGCTTAGATCTTCTCTACAACCAGTTTGATTAAAAGAATCGAATATGAAAAAATAAATCCACCAAATTCCTATCCTAACCCAGCTTGAAATGCTTTCGATGTGCAGTAGTCGGAAGCGCAAGAAACAAAACAAACTACGCTCGCTTACCTGCCTGCGAAGCGTGGGGAGAACGGCAGTATCTTCCCATGGAACGAAGAATCCTTGGTAGAGTTCTTTGTCCAGCAGTGCACTTCTTACGGCTAAAATGATGAAGATCATCATTATAGCCGCAAAAGTCCACTGGACAAGGGCCTCTCCCAATAATTTTTCGTTCCATGCCATACTCACCACGGTTGGCAGGCGGGTTGGCGAGCGCAGTTTCTTTGGCCTCTTGTACTTCCGACGCTGCTGCCCATAGAAAGCATTTTAAAGCTGAGGAAGGACAGGAATTTCTTGGATTTGGAAAGGAAATGAAGGTATTAGAATACTACTTACTTGGGAGAATGGAGGAAAGCAAGTAGCAGCTCGGGAGGCCGGGAGCGCGTTCCCGATGCCACACCTGCAACCACCGCACTGGCAGTTGAGGATGACACCCCTGACTATATATCAGAATCAGAATCAGAATTTATTTGCGTAAAATATGGTAACATATTTGGTACAGTAAGTATACGAATCACATATTTTGCCAAGTGTGGCGAGCAAATATTAATGTAAATTTTCATAATTACTGAATGTCATTAGATTACAACATGGTATACAATTCAAGTCAAATTATTACAATGTCAACCGAAATTTAAAAATAATAAGTAAAATCAAAGTAAAATTAACATGTCCTTTGTTTAGTCAGAGCGCCTCTCCATAAATTCCGTCACTGAATAAAAACATCTGCCGACCAGCCAGGTTTTCAATTTCTTTGAAAATTTATTCAGTGGACGTTACTTCAAATCCGCAGGAAGAGCGTTAAATAGTCTCCCACACATAGAGCAGCAACTTTTTAGGTACATAGCTGTGCGTGGTACTTTTGGTAAAACAATTCTTTCTGGATTTCTTGTGTTCCTAGAATATATATCTTTAGCTTTTACAAACAACTCTGCGTTTTGTTTAACAAATTTGCTGCACTTTAAAATATACAAACAGGGTAGAGTAAGTAGACCAAGTTTCCGAAATAGAGGTCTACAAGAGTGCCATGGAAAAACAAAAAAACATCGAAAATGAAATGATGATAATAATGAGCATGATTGTATATCGCTTTCGCTTATAACTGACGCTGGTTAGACATTATCACGGCTTTTACTTGTGATGTGGACTGATAAGAGACGTTAACATAATACTCCGAAGAAACACAGTTATGCTAACTTGCAGAAAAAGGAAAGTAGTATGTTTTTCCACAAAATGTACGGCGGTAAATACATAAGAGATTTTAGGTTTAAAGAACTTTATTTCTTATAAGAAATTTATAAGAGATTTTGAAGAAATCACTGACATGGTGACTATGTAGTTTTGTGAATAGGAGAGTTTACTTGGTTGAATAGACGCAAATTACAGTTGTACACTCAAAAGCTCGCAATAATATTCTTATAGTATGTTTGTTCATCGTTCAAGACGGAACTAAGCAATAGAAAGTGTTATGAGAGTAACCTGATAATGCTATTTGTAATCAGAAATACGTAGCATTTTAACGGCGGACGCCAACATAGTTAGCTATACAGGGTTATAGTTAACTAACGCATAACCTGCTAAAGATGACTTAGGTACATCATGACTAACAACGTTTATTCTATGACTTTTACCTAAACGCAATACATAGTAAGATTTTACTTACATTAGCTTTTATGTGGGTTTCTATCGAACGTTAAGTCTATGTTTAATTCTACTATAGCTGTGAGCGTAGGTACCTTCTATTATTACCTCGTAGCGCTGATTGCCATAGAGTTAAGACAAGTAGAATTCCTTTTTTATGTATATATATATATATTTTTATTTATTTTTTCTATCAGAATAGCAAACGTCGAATTACACAAAGTCATAAAGCAAACGTAGTTAATCTTGATGTACCCAAGTCGTCTTTAGGAGGTTATGCGTTAGATACCACTTACCCTGTATAATTGAAGACAGAAACCTCTAAAAACACCGGTCATGTGCAGGTCGGACTCGCGCACCAAGGGTTCCGTACCTGTTATGGGTTATATATAAAAACGGCAGAAAAATCATGGCTGTTGTTGCTGGAGCACCCCTTTAATATTAATTTTATTTTTATTTAATTATGTATTTTTAAAGTATAAATATATATTCTGTGAATATTTCAAGCCTCTACCTGTTGCCGTTATCAATATCGAGCAAAAACAAGCAAAAAAGTCACTTTTGTTGTAGGGACACCCCCTTAAATATTTATTTTGTTCTATTTTTTGTATTTGTTGTTATAGCGGCAACAAAAATACATCATCTGAGAATAAATCTACTGACAGACGGAGCGATATTAATAGGGTCCCGTTTTTACCCTTTGGGTACGGAACCCTAAAAATGAGCACAAGTATTTGCCCGGGAATTGATCCTATAGCCCTCGTGTACCATGCTAGCATGTAACAACTGAAAATTAGGATTAAAGCTACATAATATAAGAAAGACAATAGTCTTTCTTCTTCCGAGTATGTTGTCCCCAGTTTCATCTTCGGCTGAGCAATGTTAGTGCTGAAAATTTTTACAGCAAAGTTTTACAGCCTCCTTTTACTCTTCTACGTTTGTTTAGGAGGTGTAAGGTGCTTGCTCTTTACCCGCCTTTATAGGCAGATGATACTGAATCAAAATATCACAAATTAGCTGTTACCCGCGGCTTAGCCCGCTTTTATATCGATCCCTCGGGAATTAAAGAAGATTTATACAAACTGTCATCACCTATATTACCCCTTTAGGGGTGTGAATTTATCAAAATCCTTTTTTAGGGAATGCCTAAGTCATAGTAGATTTATGCGTGCAAAGTCTTAGCCCGATCGGTTTAACATTAACAAAGTTTCATACAAACTTTCATCCCCTATTTTATCCCCTTAGGGGTAGAATTGATCAAAATCCTTTCTTATCGGATGCCTACGTTATAACATATACCTGCATGCCAAATGTCAGCCCGATCTGTCCATTGGTTTGGGCAGTGTTTTGATAGATCACTATGTCAGTCAGTCAGTCACCTTTGAGTTTTATATATATAAAGTCTTGAATAAACAGATATATGGACACAAAAGCGGAATTATTGCATCATGAAATTTCTGGCAAAAGACTGCTCAGTATTCACAGCACAAGTCGAGTTGAGGAGTCCGAAGCAACGCTTAAGTAGGTATGTTAATAAATGCTCGGCGCAGTCCCCACTAGGATAGGTGACCTCAAGTGGTATAAAAATATCTCAAGCTCCTCCGTGCTTTGGAAGGCACGTTAAGCCGTTGGTCCCGGTTGTCATCATTGATGGCTGTCGTTAAGCCATGTCAAATGCCTTGCTTGCTTGAAAAAATTGACACCAGTGAATGTCCACTTTTACACACGCAAAAAAAAGGTTGAGTCTGTCACCGCAAAAAAAGATTTTGAATTATGAATAATCCAAAATCTTTTTTTGCGGTAACAGAAATTGCTAATTGGCATAAAATATATTTTCGTCAACGGACGTTACCGTTTTTATTACCGGTTAATAAACTGGAGAAACTGAACTGGATTGTTATATATGAGTTTGCGAGAGACCTTTCACTCACTCAGTTAAGGTTTACCTCAACACTGTCGCTTATAGCCTTGTTTACATGTTTTAATTGTATGACAGTTATAGCATACTCTCTCATGGGTATAAAATTGTACGTTTTCCTTTAGAGAGTGAGTCAAATTATATCGCTATCCTCCTCTTCGTCTGATCGTTTTTCTGGTATACATACATATCTGTGTGATTATATACTCTGTATATTTACCCTAAGGTTACTGGAAGAGATCGCTAAAGCGACAAGTCCGCCTTTGTAACATTTTTTTCTGTTCTTTATGTAATTTGTCTATTATTTGTTGTAATAAAGATTATTCTATTCTATTATGTGATGTAACAGGCGAGATCCGATCATTTTCCAGCCTGCGACACGAGAGTGCCCGGGTTCGATCTCCGGCCAGGTCAAGATGGAAAATGATCTTTTTCAGAGTGGCCTGGGTCTTGGATGTTTATCTATATATGTATTTGTTATAAAATATAGTACCGTTGAGTTAGTATCCCATAACACAAGTCTCGAACTTACTATGTGATTTGTCCGTATAAATTTATATTTATTTATTTATTATATACTCTAAGGTTAAGGGTAAGGGTACAGAACCACTGGAAGAGATCGCTAAAGCGATAAGTCCGGCTTTGTAACATTTTTTTCTGTTCTCTATGTAATTTTTCTATTATTTGTTTGCAATAAAGATTATTCTATTAAGTACTTGATGTAACATGTATAAACAAAACACACAGGTTGAGCTAGCCCCACAGTAAGTTGCGACATTGTGACGTGGGAAACTAACTCAACGATATTATATTTTATAATATATACATATATCGATAAACATACAAGACCCAGGTAAATCTGAAAAAGATCATTTTCCATTTTACCTGACCGGGGATCGAATCTAGACCCCTGCGATTCATAGGCATTTGCTAGTGGCCGCAAGAGGCCATCGTATGTTAATTCATACTGTAATATAATGTATGTAGCTTAGTCTTAACGCCCGGGTGCTTGCGAGATGCCAACTCTCCTTGTGTAACTCTAACGGCAGCGGACAAATGCCTCAGATAATAAATACACAGGTATGCCCGACGCCACAGAATAAGTACTAGTACTTACATACAGAACTCACACTCTGCAAAGGTATTCAAAGAAATATCAACTCAATGTATTTAGCGATACGGTATAATTCGCTGGCGTCAGAACGCACCACCTTTTCGTTCAGATACCTACAAAATCCACTGCAAGCCAATCTTGCTATTATAGTTCTGAACAAACTTCATAATTCGTTGAAGTCGGTGAACATATGCAACCAAACGCGTGTCGTCCCTCTGGATATGCCCGGTTTTACCGCTTCGTCATGGTCGCCGCGCATAGGTATGTTTTCGATACCAACACCAGTGAGACAAGCCTGACATGGGGAATGAGACAGGCCTGACACGGGAAGTGAGACAGGCCTAACACGGGGAGTGAGACAGGCCCGCCAGCACGGGCAAATACAATTATTTGAATCAAACCCAGTGTATTTCGTGTAGACATCTGTAACGGATCACTTATGTTCTCGTTCATGATTCTCAAATATTAACTGGAAAACTGAAATTCAATCATAAATACAGTCCTTTGTAAATTGTTCCACAATAATTCATTATATCCATCTTATTTTGTTTGTTGTGAAGCAGAATGACATTGACAGTTTGTCTTATCAATAATTGACGCGAGGAAGAAAATTGATCTATGATCTATGAAAAGTAGAACTTAAATTAAAAATATGAAATTAAAAGTATAGTTTGACTGACTTTATATCTTTAAGTAAGAACAAGGAAATAAATAATCATGATGATAACAAAATTTGATCAAATAATTGATAATTAGTTTATTCTTTTGTCTAGTTGAAAAAAAGTAAGCATTTTACGTATAATCGAGAGAATCGATTCAATCAAAAATAAACAAATGTTAAAATAAATTAATACTCAGCGTAAAAGGAATTTAAATGGTAAAATTATAATCTCATTTATTATAATATCTCGTGATTCCAGATTATGCTAATAGGTCGATTCAAGGGATTCTATAGATAGCACAGGGAACACTAATAATTAAAAGAAAGCTATGAGATTGTCTATGGAATTAAATTTGTTACAAGGCACGCTGACCTTTATTTCGTTACTATTAGGGGTGAAGAAAGAGACAGGTAGTCTTGGAATGTTTTAGAAAGTTTTGGAACTAACCAATGGAAAAACTTTATTCAATTTAGAATTTAATGAAAAAGGTCTTATCGACAGGAATGAGCAAGGCAGATTAGTTATTAAATGTAGGGATATTAGTTAGATATTTGCATGAGGTTTTTAGAAAAAATATTGGCCAACGGTTTTTCAGTCGAAGTGGTGTGATTTCTGAGAACCGCACGAGAGGGAGTATAAAAGGCTACGGCGCCGTTAGTCTGGGGGATTACGCATCGGGGAATTTGAAGAGTCAAGAAGAATTGCTGCCAGAACGCCACTGCAAGTTTTATTTTAAATCAAGAAAGAAGTAGTTTAAATTGTGGGTTATCGCGTTATCTTGGCAAATTAGGATCGAAAAATCCCGCGATGTCCCTTGCAAAAATATTTTAGCTAAGAAGCACATTGGTATCGTGTTCTGAAGTTAAAATATTGTAGATTCTTTTGAAATACATGAATATTAGCTTGTCCAGAGTAAATTCACTATAATAGTTTCATATATTGTAAAGTTTTGAATGATATTGAGGAAATGATGTTGGGGAGATCTTTGATTCTTCGAAATCTTCTCTGTATCAAATCTGAGATATCTAGTTTCTATTTGTTTGATTTTAATGTAAGTTTAGTAGAGTTTTGTGTCGAATTGGGGAATACATGGCCAAGATCAACGCTGGACCTCTATTCCTTATGAGAGCGATTGTTCTTTATGAGGGTAGCGGCCAAGTAGGAGTAAAAATAATTCGACATTGTAGCTGGTCGAATGGGCTGCAATTTCCAGCCTAGCTATGCTACTTGGGGAGTCCAGACGGCCTCTGTGCCTACGGTAACCTACGTTCCGAACGGTGAGCTGGTTTTCGGCGCCCTAGCCACTTGGGGACACGTCTGGGACCTCAAACCCTTGTTAGGGCGTGTAAGTCTCGATCCTGACCACAAGAGATGACCACAACCCAAGAGTGATAGGAATAATAGGTTCGTGGGCCCAAACTCTGGCTCCCTTTTACAGCTTAGAGATGACGGATCCTTGCTAGGAACCTAATCTATTTACCAGAGTAGGAAATCTGATTTTAGGAGCAGTCAGGCAGGTAGAATCATTAAAATAGGGCGAGGGAAGCTTCCTCAAATCTTTTTAGCTAGATTAGGGAGCGATCTCTTACACCGGAGTTCGTTCTACACACACACACACTTTGGGGATGGGGGGACAGTAACTTAACACCTTTAGACTAGAAATTAGGGACTGATAGGGACTAGATTAGGCCCATTAACGGTTGCGTCAGGATAAGGAAAAGAGGGGTATAGGAGATAAAATTCCATTCGTTTTCACGGTAAATCCGGTGGTAGCAATATAACCATCCAAGCTGCTGGTGGGTAGGACGTTAATAATTCAAACAATTAATCTTCGACAGTAATTTTAAGTTAGATAGTCGTATCTAATATGAAAGTGAAGTTGAATGTGAAAATATGATAACAAAATGGCATAAGTTGGTTCTGTGATAGTGACAAGTGATAATGCTGACGAAATGTGCGTATTCTGATTGTGAAAGATTCAGAGAATCTGTTTCTAACAAAGGTATGAAATTCCTAACCTTAATTTTTATGTACAAGGCCCTGATATATAATAATGTATAGAGTATCCACCTGAATGATTTGGGGATTTTCATATTGTAAAATCACATAGATTGGCCATGAACAACTAATATCATAACTTGTGGCATAATCTCATAGCTACTTGACAATGGATTGAGTCGGAGTTGTCTATTTAATTACTAAATAAATACCTTCTTGATCTACCTATTTTGTTGAAAAATTCAGATTTGTTTAGTCCAGTGAGATCTCATAACTCTCTGACAATATATTATCATGATAATCATTCTCTGAAGGGGATGGTCTGTTGGTTCCATGGAAGTCATGTAAATTCTGTAAGGTTGAGATATTGACAATCCACATATATACCATATGATTCATCTAATTCTGGAATGAATAATGAATTCTGGGAGAGTAATGTTCCTTATATACTACCAAGGGCGAGTGTAAGGTTGACTCCAATCCCTATTTATTGAAATATAGGAATATTACAATCCTCACACTTAAATTTGGTTGAATCACTGAGACAAATAAGTCTGATGTAAATGTGCTTAAATACTAATAGACATTTCATCTCAATCTATCTCTAAGATCTAGAGTTAGTGCATAATAGTGCTTATACATAACAGCATGGCATAACATTTACATGCTTACATACATAGCTACATAATTCCTGAAAATAATAAGATAATGAGTAACAATTGATACAGGAAGTATTATCATGTAAGGATGCTTTTTCTACAGTGAAGGTTGAGGTATAGTTTGACTGACAAACAAACCCTTGCTATAAAACTCCATCTGAGTACCTAATACTACCTGCTTGTTGTAAATTCATAATTTGAGTTCTTTGCTTTTACACCTCCGTGGTGTTATTTCAAAGTAAATAAGTCTGAACTCATCCCAGCGAACACAATGAGAGCATAATGCTTGTGTAGCAGGTAATACGCTTGAAGACATTTAGTCTACCCTCTTGTCTCTGAATTAATAGTCAGACATAATTTTACTGACAAATTGCCTATCCTACTATTAGGTGGGAACAGGTACTATTTACTCTTTAATGGGTATCCCTATTGCTTTCCAAAAGAAATTAGCATACGGAGGAATCACGTCCAAGTCTGGATGACGAGTGGTACTCTGGCGGGCGGAAGGCGGGGCTCGACAGTAAACCGTAACACCAAAATGCTGGGTACATTCACTATAATGTATATCTACCACCACTGACTAATACATACAATGACAATATTAAACTATTACCTTAGACTTCTATCCAATATCTACAGTTGTGGTCATCTATAACTCATTATAGATCAATATGGTTACTTACATTCTAATACTTACTATACATATCCGAAATTCAATACTATATCTATAAGCCGCTGGTAGATGAACAATTTCTGTAGAATGAACCATGCTAGATAAGCAATATGCTCCTTAATGAAAATAATTAACCAACTCTTCATAAAATAAGGCAATTATATTAATGTGAAATAGCAGGCAACAGAAAATAACACAAAGTGCAATTTGAACAATATTTATTAGGAAAAACATAAGCGTACCTTACGATAAGGTTATTCTTATTTATAAGTAAAAATTAGTCATACACAAGGCCGATAGCAACCTTAGGCATAGCATAAGATAGGACTAGGCTTCCTCACCATAGGTTAAGATCAAAATCACTTCATTTAAGAAGGTCCAGGGGTTACTATGATAAAACAAGGGTTACTTCCGCTAGATATGATCATGCCATATAGATTTGAACAAAGAAACACAACATTAATAGGGTATGTAGGTTGATAAAGTAGATTAAGAGTAATACAGCTAGTATTTGGTGCAGTTAGGAATTCATAGTAAGGGTAGGCTAGAGAAAAAAAAATATACACATAAGTAGGGTACACATCGTTTATAGCAACATTGTCGTTTATGGTCTTGTTTACATGTTTTTAATTATATTGCGGTTATACGAGTACTCTCTCGTCGGTATGAAATTATACGATTTCCTTTGGAGAGTTTGAATGAAACTATGTTGCTATATTTACATTTACTTAAGGTACAATGTAGCGATAGAATTGTTAATATGTAAAAGTTGTAAATATTGGAAATATTCATATCAATTACCTTTCTTTCTTTCAAGAAATATCCTGTTAATAAAAAAATACAATTTTACTCTCATAATTATGATCTTATTTCTGATTTTACAACTCTAATAAAATCATTTTATTTTTGTCTAACTTTCTCTAAATGTTCATTTTTCAAATGGATAGAGTTTTATTTCTTAATAATTTTACAGTACTCTGCTCACTTACAACAACTTTTTTTTTGTATTGCGGAGTAGACATACTCCGCAATATAAAAAAAAAAAGTTGTATTCACAAAACGAGCTTATTGCCACAAACGGCATTCTAATCAACTCACGCAACTCTCAGTTTCCTTACTCTCTTACACCATCAACATTCTATGGCTCTACCAAGTAAATAATCTCATCTTAAAATACTTCATATAATATTTAAAATTATTAATATTATTAACGTTAAAGCTAGTAAGGATACGGGTGCAGGGCTTTTATATTGCAATAAATCCCTATTTTATTTATTTATTTATAAATTCAAAATTCTATTTTAGAATCCTGTTTCATATCCATAATTCATTAATTAATTTCAAGGAACATATTGTGCTTTTGAATTAAGTATTTTATTTTATTTTATTTTGCGGGTACATAATTTAAAAATTTTTATTCTTTTGCGACTTAATCCACTATTATTTATCGACGTACAAGATAACATTACAGACATTCAACTCATAAAAGGTAAAAAATTGGTTAGATACTTACTCATTGCACCTCAACTATAACCTGAGTAAAAAACCTCTCTACGAAGTAACAAAATCATTATTACAAACCGCATTCCTAATCTGCCTTACAAGTTACAAGTTACCACATCAGAATTACTACAACAGGCTCAACAAAGACTTTAATAACTCTTGCATATACATTACAGTTACCGCTGTGACAAAATGTAACAAAAACTGCTTTTTTAAAAACTTAATTCATATCGTTAAACGGCTCGCTAGACCTTGGACTTATTCTCAAAATGACCGAATGCGTAACATTGTAACTACTTTCGAATGACTCTCTCCTGCACATACATATTATCACGTCTTTATACCTTACGGGGTAAACAGAGCATAAGACCGAAAGGCCACGTTTAACGTGTTGGTGGGCGTGAAGGTGAAAAACGGAATCAAAATAGTGATGGGTTGCTAGCCGCATCGCCTATCGTTATGATTTTTTTAGATTTTAGCTCATTCCCTTAACGGACTTTTACGGTGTGCGCGGAAGAAAAGCAGCTGGCACACGTTTTTTTCTTTTCTCCCAGACCACCATGGAAGCAGCAGAAAATAGAGCCCACTTCTCTTTTTCCTTATTCGTTTGTTTGACATGTGTGTAAGTGACCTAAACTGGTGTCGGATTTTTCAAGCTGCTTTAAGGCATCTGGCATAGCTTAACACTTAACGACTGCCATCAATGATGACAGATGGGACCAACAGCTTAGTACCTTTCGCATAGAGGAACTCGAGATATATTTAAACTAATTATGTTCACTTATCCTAGTGCCACGAGTTGCTTTACATGGGTAAGCGCTAATAATGCGAACGCCTACTAGGCTATCGAGCTCCTTTTCCTTGGAAACCTTTGATTACACTTTATTTTTGTTCCAAGATTGAGTCAAAAAAAAAAGTCAAAAGTCAAAAGTTTTTCTGCAAAGGTTGCCTGGAAGAAATTGCATTGCGATAAGGCCGTCTTTTGCACAAAATGTTAGTTCTAGATAAATATTCATGAACAAGTTGTTAATGTTTGTGCAATAAAGGGTATTGTACTGTATTGTATTGCATTACATTGCAGAGCTGATACAAAATTTGAGTAGGTTCTGCAGGCAGCATGAAAATTTGTGTAATTATTCTCAAAAGACACCTAAATCTTACAGCTTAGACCTGGCTGAAAAATTATAGTTATTTACGATACATCGACAATTTTTGAAAGTATATACCTTATATCCATTTGATAATATAAAATCAAAATAATAAAAACCATTACTTCAGTCAGTCAGGCATACATGTAAACTGTCCATATATACCTAGCGTGATTTTGAACCTCTGAACTATATTGAAATCCTAGAATCAGAATTCCTAATGTAATACAGAACTGCGAGAATAAACATAAAAAATATTTTAAAAAATGCACCTTCCTTAGAAATTTGTCCAGCTAATCAGCAACTTTGTATGGGAAGCTTATTTTTTTTACGAATTACACCTTTTTAATCTTGCAATCCTATATCTCATTAGGGATTCTGGATCCAGGATTTTAATATAGTTCATAAATTCAAAATCACGCGGTATATTTATACTCAACATTTTTATCAACTCTTGGATTATAAGTCAAGTGATTACTTGTCAAGTTTATTTACCGGTAAATTTAAGATATTCCTTTATGAAATGCTTTTGCATTGAACAATTTTTTAAGACTTACGCGTATTATTTTTTTTATTTATCTCGATGTTTCTAGATTTTTAGGGCCCGTACTACCTCACACTGCGTTGCGTGATTGTCTGTAATATCGATAATAATTTTTAACTTGAGTATTCAAGTTGAAATAAAAATGCAGCAATGTTCAGGACTAACTGTGGTATATCTTACTAAGTTTAAACACGAATGCGTTAAATTTTCTCGATAGAAAAAAATTGCACAGTTGCCTCCATATCACGTCTAATTTACTCGGTATACAGCAGTATTCACCAAATACATTAAAATTAACCTTGAAACTTTTGATTATAATTGCATTACACATAAGGCAGCCATCATGATATTTTTTTCGAAAAACCCTTGAATATTCATTAAAAACGAAAATATCAAAGTAGCCAACGCGTTTAGACCATCCGCTTTTGTACCGCCACGCCGCCTGGCCTATGGCGGGCCATTAAGAGCTTTATTTTTTTTCTATTAAACCTGCTTTAAGTGCCTACTACTCACCTACTAGGTAATATTAATGAGTTATTGTAACTCATTAATATTGCCTAGATAATTCCAACTGTTTTCAGAGAGTTAGTCCCTTGAGTGGCAGTTTAATCCCTTTACTATACTCATTGCTAACTAACATAGTATGATAATTCAACGGTTTCGCACATTAACGCCAAATCAGACTACAATCTCTCAAATTTTCAGAAAACTCTTGTCTCCTAACTGTAATTTTGCTAATATTCCCAGTGCGGCTAAGCATAAAAGCGATTACGCAAAACTGAATGTAGAACTTGTCAACTTACGCAAACCAAGAAATTCTGCATTTGAAATTAGACCAGACCGATTATCCGGAACAACTTGCACTTTCTGATGACTAAGTAAGTCTATACTTTCTCTAGTTGTCGGCCGTGCCGCCTCCATAGATTCTCTGTCTATTAGAGCTTCTTCAGATTTTTAATTTCATTTGTTATGACGTCAGAGCATTGTACAGCTTCGATGCCAGTGGTCATTTGCGTTCTAACATGAGAAGAACGTGCCCGCGTCTACCGCTCACTTAGTCGTGAACGCGCGCGTTCGCATTGACTTATATTTACTTACAGACTTATATTTACTTTAACTTAGACGTTAAGGTTTCGTTATCAGTTATCGTAAAGTAATTTGTGCGTGCTGTGTGGGTTTTGGAATATGGAGTGTCATTAGTAAAAGGTGAGTGTTTTTGTCCTTTTTTATTGATGTTTAAGAATGCCGGCTAAAGGATGACGGGAAACGGACTGATAAGTATTATCTAAGAGAGTCGATACTACGAAGACACACCTAATATTGACAAAGCAGTGATGATGAAACCTTTAATGTTTTTTTCTCGTAATCATTAAATATAAAAAACAAACAGTATAGTTTATTTGCATCGATAGCAACATACTCAAACTCAAGATTATAACCTGCAGTTAAGTACTTTTTAAATCAAATTCCAAAAAGATACACGATTTTTCATAAATGATAATAAATATTAGAATTGTTAATTTTTCGTGTTTGTCAGTGGCTAATCAAAGCTGCTGTCAGATGATCTTCACCCCTTTTTTCGCCAAATAACATAAGATAAAAATCAAATCAGTTCATAAATTACAGATATATGAGGTAACATACACAAAAAAAGTATGCGTTGCATCAAGGATCTCCTTAAACCCCTCTTCCTGATTTTTCAAAGTCAGTTAGAAATAATATAGCTTAGAAATTCAGGAATTGATAAGCCAATATGCATAGTATAGTTGCATACTTCCTTTAGTCTTTGCAGAGATGTGGTGTTATTAAGATAGACGACCTCACATTATAGTGGGAAAACTTAAAGAAGAAGGCGACTGCGAAAGTAGTCAAGTCGGAGTTTTAATTATTTCAATTGTAAAAATGTTATTTATCGTACTTGTTCTTAACTCGTCCAATGTATAATACTCCTTCTTTTCTTTCATAAATAAATATATACGGAAAAATCACACATATTGAGCTAGCCCCAAACTAAGTTCGAGATTTGTGTTACGGGATACTAAGTCAACGATACTATATTTTATAACAAATACATTTATACAGCGTGTAACTTAACCAACTACGTTCCCGTAAAGGGGTGACTCAGCCCGTCAAATTGAACAACTTTTCCTATAGGACCAATGCTGGGAACTCAATTTTTTTTTTACATTTTCTTATTATTTGACGGGCCCGCCGTTTTTGTATGAAAATGACAAGTTTCTGTTGAGTTTCTAGCATTGTAACATAAGAAAAGTTATTCATTTTGATGAGCTGCGTCTCGAATTTACGGGAACGTAGTCGTTGGTTAAGTAACACGCTGTATACTTAGATAAACCTCCAATACCCAGATCAATAAAAATATCATTTTTCATCATGACATGACGTTACCGGGAATCGAACCCGGGGCTTTCGGTGCTACAACCTGCATGATTTCGATATTTTCTGGATGTTTTTGATATATCTAGATGTGCTAGATACCGCATGTAAATTTTACCTTTGATATTTTCATTACGGAATGACTTAGCCCAACAATTTGAACAACTTTTGTAACTGATCAGCCGACCAGTTATTTTTATACGAATGTCGATTAATTCCTACTTCCCAGCTTTGCTCCTAAAAGAAAAATTGATCATTTTGACGGAATGAGTTACCCCATTTAGGGAATATAGAAGGTAAATTTACGCGCAGTATTCTATCAGACGTATAACGTAAGTTACGAAAATCTTATTTCCATTCCACCTGCTTTATTTTTTGCCACTAATATAATTTTACTCAAAAAGCTAATACCCTCGTACGTAAATTTAATTTGAAGGTATTAATTAAATCTTCTTGAATAATTGTATCATTTGTTTGTTTACATTTTAACAATGTCTTCAAAAGACGTTTCAATTGTAACCTAAGTTGTTTTTGTTTTCTTTGTGAAACTTAAACAATTTACTCACATGTTTTTGTGTAAAGGTTTGAGCATAATAGATGCAGGTTTGGGCTTGATTTTTGTCTCAGTACGTTTGCGTTAGTCAAAGTGTTAAATTGAACATCACATAAGTACTTACAGCAAATAAGGTGTATATTAAACGAATTAATTTACAATTGCTATCAAACAAAATGCGAACATGATATATGTTTGGTGTATTTTTCGGGTTGCGCACCACAATAGGTAAAAAGAACCCATATAGGATCACTCGCTTGTCTGTCTGTCAATACTATTTTAATTACGAAACCAAGTTTCAAGTTGAATTGTAAATACGTATTATGCATTTATTTAAATACACAACAGATGATTAAACAAGTTATAATCCTTACTTAATATTATAAATTCGAAAATGAGTTTGTTTGTTTATTTGTTTGTTACGCTTTCACGCCGTAACTACTGAACCGATCATCATGAAATTTCGCATACAAGTTCTCTGGAGTACGGAGAAGGGCATAGGCCTACCTACCTTTTATCCCAGGAAAAAATACTATTCCCGAGGGATCGACATTAACGCGGGCGGAGCCGCGGGCGAAAGCTAGTTACTTATAAATAAATAAACTAAAACTAAATAAAGTATGTATTAAAATCTGCGGATCTGCGGTTCCTTGAATATGTGAAAAAAATTCTAACGCAATCAAAAAATATAACCAGCGAAACCTGGGACGGCCCACCGGCCTGCGACCGATCAGCTGGCCCTGGTATGCTCTCGATACCGAGCAAGCAGAGACGGCGCTGTAAGATAACTTCACCCATAGGCAAAAGATGAGAGTTGCTGCTCTCCAAAGGCTTTTGCCATTGTTTCTCAGATTGGCCCTTCAGGCTTGCATGCACGTATACGCGGCCTATCAGGCAATATATGAGTTTGCTGTCTCTCCAAGCCTTGCGCACACAGACAACGCTCAAAGACGAGGTCCGTCCCTCCTGAGGGCCCATTGGTGATTTTGTCTATATAGGCTGAGGGCATTCTGTCCTCGCCTCAAACGTGAAGTAGCGAAAGCTCACATGGAGCTAGCTACATAGTCCTTCCAAAAAAAATTGTTTGGCTTGCTCCCTAGTTCTTTTATTTCGCCATTGCTTCTTATGCTCCACATACCATTCTCTCCTCTCACTGGTCCCAGGATCTTGCGAAGTATGTTTTTTCTGCCATGAGAGGCCTTCTTACCTCTTTATGAATTTGCCCAAACTTGCTAGTAAATCAAAACCTCTAAACGTGAAGACGTCTAGAGTCGAAATTTGCCATGAAGCAATACGTCATATTGTTCGAATAAAGGACAAGAATACTAAAACATTTTTGTTGAACTAAAAAACAACCTTTTTGTATGGATATATCAGTACCCGAGTCCAACTCACACAGGTCCAGTTCTTTTTTCATGACTTAATTTAAGCTAGTCCCATTCAAGTATGAAAGGGTGTTTTCTTCTGATCATATCTTAAGCATTCATTTCATATCATGTCTTAGCATAAGAACGAATTAATTCAACCGACAAATTGGTTCGAGACAAACTGCTTGTCTTGAGAATATTAACAATGTATCTTTGGATCTTCAAAGCTAAGGACACGGTAAGGCAAGATGCGTCATTTGAAATCAAAATTAATTTTCGTACTGTGGGTATACACAATTACAAATTTTGTCAATTCAATTATTGGTATTTTTTTTTTCATTTTATACCGGGGTACCTTATAAAAAGAGCTTGGTCACAGAGGGTTGGTTAGGTTCATTATTTTTACTCTTAATCAAACCGAGAGCGAGCAAGCAAAGCGAGCGAGCTTCCCACGCGACACACGTTTCGAAACTTAGAGGAAAATCTATATATATATCTAATAATACTATTTTTTTAAATACATAATTATTAAATAATGCTATAATAGTGGTATTTTTTATAATATAAATGACGTATCACGCTTGAAAAATCGTAAATCGGGTTCTATTTGTTTCCAATCAGAAATTCCAAACATCATGCTAAGCTTTTCTAAAGCTATCGCTACCCTCTAGCACCCTCTAGTATCTTAGTATGCTATAGCACACGTACAAATGTGAAAGAAATTTTACAGGGGTCTTCAATGTCAAGCAATCTGTTTGACAGACTATTCACAAAAAACTTGCTATGCATGAACTTACCTATAATCTTTTAAATATAAAAACCGACTTCAAAAAAAAACGATTAAAACGATTTTGATCAACTTTAAATAGCACCAATCTGGATGCATATTCTTTAAAATAATATTTGTGCATTTCAATTGTTTTTTTATACCACTTAGTAGGCAAACAGAAATACGGCCCACCCGATGGAAAGCGGTTACCGTAGCCTATGGACGCCTGTAACACCAGGGGTCCCACTCGCGCGTTGCCGACCCTGAAGAAATCTTTTCACGCCGTTACTATTACGGTTCTTGACAGCCTGGTGACAGACGTGTCCGTTCAGCGGAGCCATATTAACAGGGTCCCGTTTTTATCCTTTAGGTACGGAACCCTAAAAATAACTTATCAAAGCAGTTCATAAATGATGGAGTTATGATATGAGGTAACAAACCTTAAAAAGAATATACAACCGAATTGACCTCCTCCTTTTTTTAAGTCGGTTAAAAATAGCTATACACTTGCCCAGACAAGTGTTATTCCCCGGTTAGTTTTTGTACAGGACAAGTCTGTAAAACCAAACCGGTTCGTATAGGTACAAACAAATGTAATCGCATTACCAGTCATGCCATCCATTGTAACAACTATTATTTGTTATGTAACTACGAGTACAGCTACTTACGATGAAAATGTCCTTGGTTTTTATTGGAACTTTATAATGAAGATGAAAATAGGTAGGAAAAATTGTAATAGAAGAAGTTAATATAAATCCAATATAATCTATACTAGTACTTAATATTATAAAGCTGAACAGTTTGTTTGAACGCGCTAATCTCAGGAACTACTGGTTAAATTGGAAAATTATTTTTGTGTTGGATAGTCCATTTATTGAGGAAGGCTATAAAACATCACGCTGCGACCAATGGGAGCGAAGCATCCATAAAAAATGTTTTGAAAACGGGTGAAAATTATTCATAGTTGAGGACATTCGACGCGTGCGATGCGAAAATGGTTCAAGTTACCCAAAAAATGTGTATTAAAGAATTATTCCTTTACGAACTACAATAATGTCCGCCACAGTATATGTCTATAATAACAGAAATTGCCGCGGACGAATTCGCGGGCAAGCAAGTATAATAATATGTGCGAAAGTAACTCTGTCTGTCTTCTTTTCACGCTTTGACCATTTAACCAATTTTAATGAAATTTGTTAGTTTAGTTAGTATTGAGGCCCAGGGAATGACATTGGGTACCTTTAATTCCTTGAAATTCTACTGTTCCCGAGAGATCGACACTAACGCGGGCGGAGCCGCGGGCAAAGCTAGTTGACAATAAACATTATGTTTTTTGTCACCAGGCTGTATCTCATGAACCGTGATAAGTAGACTTTTGAAATTTCATGTATTTCTGTTATAAAATAAATATGTAGGGAGGCTACAGCAAAAGTGATTATTTGCCATTTTTTTGCTCGATCTTAATAACGGCAACATGTAGACGCTTGAAATATACCTACACAGAAAATTAAGTTTTATAATTAATAATATAATAATAATTAATTAAATAATAATAATTAAAATAAAATTAATTAATTAGCTCAAATTTTCCCGGGACGCCTAACATATTCGTTTGGATATGTCCATTTTTTTTCGCGTTCTCAGCTTTGGTCACAAAGGAAAAGTTGTTCATTTCGACGGACTGAATCATCGCTTCAAGGTTGGACAGAGTTTTCTTTACATATGTACACAATACAACAAAATACAAACTAAAGACGATTATAATAGTGTCTAATGTTGTATAGATATTGAAACGAAACCCGCAGCGCGAGTTCGACCCGCACTTGGCCGATTTTTGTGAATATTTTATAACAAGCTGGTCTGGGAAGAAAGAAAAACGTAGAATATACTAGCTGCTTCTCATACCGTGCAGAATCATTTCAATTGCTCTGAAATTATCCTTTGTTTTAAGAAGACACAAGATACCTACCTCTTAATTATCCTTACACTAAGGCCCTCGTATAATTCTGTCCATCCAAGTAGAAAACTATTACATAATGAAACAGAAAGACTTGTTAGGACTTACAAAAACGGTTTGTCTGATTGGTTTTTTGCCTCTTTAGAGACAGCGAGTTTCTTTCTGTAACTTTATACGTTATTTTTTGTATAATTTGTGTCCGTAGAACTTACTAGTAATTTTGTTAGATGCATCTTAGTGTATTTTTTTTTACTAGGCAGCTCGGACCGAAAATAGCTTTGAAAAGTACACAAAATTAACGCTTCGTAGTCCCCTGATCTTCTTTTGTCTTCTCCAAAACTTAACCGATTTAATTTAAATTCTAAAAACTTTAAATTTAAAATTTAAAATCATCATCATCATCATTTCGTGTAGGCGACACGGTCAATCAACCATGCACACCTTGGTGTCAGAGTTCTTCGGAACCGCCTCTCGACCTCTGACGAGGTTCCTTTAACGACTTTAAAATAAACTATGGCTGTTTTTCTATGTTTTCTTTTTCTAATATCATCATCATATCAGCCGCAAGAAGTCCACTGCTGGGCATCGGCCTCCCTGGCTGGTTGAAAGCGGCTTGCATCCAGCGTCTTCCTGCAATCTAAGTCAGGTCATCCGACCATCTGGTCGTTGCGTGTCCGACGGTACGCTTGCCGGTACGTGGTCGCCATTTGAGAACCCCTCTGCTCCATCGGCCATCGGTTCACCGTTAGTACATAAATACATACTACTATGACGTCCAACAGTTAACAGTCTCCGTGGTCCAGTGGTAAAGGCGTTTGCCTGTTGACCCGGGGGTCGTGGGTTCGATTCCCACCGGAAGCATACTTTGTTTAGTTGTTTCCAGTTTGGTTAGGACATTGCAAGCTTGAATCACCTGATTGTCTGATAATGAAGATGATTCCGTGCTTCGGAAGGCACGTTAAGCCGGTGGTCCTGGCTGCCATCTGGTAGTCGTTAAAGGAACCACGTCAGAGGCCGAGAGGCGGTTCCAAAGAACTCTGACACCAGGGTATGCATGGTCGATTGACCGTGACACCTACTCGAAGTGATGAATGAACTATGACGTCCTTATCCCTGACGGGGTAGACAGACCCTAGGGCCACAAGATTTCAGGGCCACATAAATGGGCGTATAGGTGGAAAAAGAAACCAAAATAGTGATGGGTTGCTAGCCGCATAGACCTTAAACTAACGACCCGCCCCGGCTTCGCACGGGCGCAATGTAGTTAATAAATCATAGTTTAACCTTCCTCTTGAATCAATCTATTGATTGCTGAAAACTGCATGCAATCCGTTGAGTAGTTGAAAAGATCTAAGCGAACAGACAACGGAAGCGACTTCATTTTGTACTATGTAAAGATACATGGCGAGCTCCGTGGCGCAGTGGTTAACACGCCAGCCTGCGATACGAGAGCCCCGGTTTCGATCCCCGGTCAGGTCAAGATGTAAAATGATGTTTTTCAGATTGGCCTGGGTCTTGGATGTTTATCTATTTATTATGTATTTGTTATAAAATATAGTATCCTTGAGTTAGTATAGTACCCATAACACAAGTCTCGAACTTACTTTGGGGCTAGCTCAATCTGTATGATTTCATCATCATCATCAGGTCCTTTTTAGTCTCCACTACAGGAGCACACCCTGTATGATTTGTCCGTATATATTTATTTATTTACATATATAAACCAGTGTTTACCTCCAGTGAATCAATGCTTTCGTCCAAATGCAATTTGATTCATACTCCTAAAATGTTATCAAGAAATACGAGTTTTACCAAAATGGTACAAAGTACCGTAAGATTTAACTGCTGTTCTCGAGATGACGGTGCAGCACCATTCTCAAGGTCATAGACATTTCATTCTGACCATCTTAATTAATTCATTCATTGATAAAATATTCAGCTAATATAAGAAATACAATAGCTTTCATGCTGGTCTGGGAGAAAAGAGAAAACGTAGAATGTGCCAGCTGCTTCTCTTCCCGCGCAGATCGTAAAAGGTAAAATATGAGGAATCATGTTAATAGGCGATGTGGCTAGCAACCCATCAGTATTTTGATTCCGTTTTCCACCTAATGCCCGGGTGGGTATCAACATGCTAAATGTGGCTAAGGTTTTGTAGACCTAGGCTCTGTCTACTAAATATATTTCTATGATCTCGGAAACGGCTCTAACGATTTCGCTGAAATTTGGTATATGGGGGTTGTCGGGGGTAAACAATCAATCTAGATTAGTCTTATATTTGTGAAAACGCGTGTTTTCGAGTTTTTATGCGTTTTTCTTGTCACGCAGAATATGGTCGCTAATTTCGTCCTGCCGGCCTGCCGGTCCAGTAGCGACGCGGACGGCAAGAAATAAGTTACGGGTTCGAATCCTACTCGGTGGCTTTTTTTTTATATGTTCAATTTTATATAAATCTTGTTAATTTTTATTGTTTTAGACAAGTTTAAAAAATGTAGTTAATGTTTGAGATAACAATATATATTTCTCATAAATATAGATTATCACCTAAACACCACCATATTACATCAAATAGTAATAACCGAACGAAGCTCGGTCGCCCAGGTACTATCAATTTAAATGGTAATAAGTTATGAATACTTCAATGTATGAACTTGTGTGACATTTATCTAATATGGCACAAAGTACCGCTGTTGATAACGATGCAGCACCATTCTCAAGATCATAGACACTTTTGTGAGCATCATAACTGTATTTTGATATTTTTTTGGGTTGTTCCGTATTCAGTCTATGTATTATCATCCCAGTCTATTATTTTTATTATGTTTTCCTCACTCATATTATTTATATTCTTAAATCATTCTATGCATTATTTTTAATAATGAGTAAGTAAATATTTTTTATCTTGACGTGTAGTTTCTATTCCATTTTCATCCCAGAGCAATTTTTTATTTATTCTTTACTTATCCTATTTCAGTTTTCATCCTTGACACAGAGTGGCGCAGCGGTCAACACGCCAGCCTGCGACATGGAGTGCCCGGGTTCGATCCCCGGCCAGGTCAAGATGGAAAATGATCTTTTTCAGATTGGCCTGGGTCTTGGATGTTTATCTATATATGTATTATAAATATAAAATATAGTATCGTTGAGTTAGTAGCCCATAACACAAGTCTCGAACTTACCTTGGGGTTAGCTCAATCTGTGTGATTTGTCCCTATATATTTATTAACCAATGTAAAATGAAGTTTTACGTTTTTTATTTACTAATCTATACTTTTATACTCTATACTAATATTATAAAAAGGAAAGATTTGTTTGTTTGTAGGCTCTGAAACTACTGGACCGATTTGCATAATTCTTTCTCGCTATTTAAATACCTATATCTTCCCGTGCGAAGCCGGGACGGGCCGCTAGTGTAGCAATAAAAAGTATTATTAGGGTAATGTAAAATATGGAATTCCAGCTAAGTCAAATGAATTACAAACTCTTGAATCTAGCTAATCTTAAACAAAGATGATTTAACTGGTAGCGTTTTCGTCTATTAAATATTTGCCTTAAGAAAACGGTAAATCTCCCATAAAATTCAATCTAAAACATGGAAGTATTAAATTAAAAATATTAATCTATAATTATAATTCCTTTTGTAGTAGTTTAGTAACATATTAAATATATTATGTTACTAAACTACTACAAAAGGAATAATAATCTATAATTTTGCTTTAAAATGAGACAGGTATAAAAAATACTAAAATGTGGGATGAAAAAGGAAGGGATTAGTTAAGAATAAAATTTTAGGATATCTAAGTGAAGAATCCTTGGGAGAGGCTTTTGTCCAGCAGTGGACTTCTCACGGCTGGAAAGATATTTTCTAATTCAAATTCAAATATAATTTATTCATCATAAGATACTTTACATATCATTTGGTGAACGTTAACATTTATTTTACAACAAAAGATTGTTGACGTTAATTTACATATACTAAGTTTAGAGCCGCTTCCAAAGCGAAATGCAGAATAAGCGGCAACAAACTGCACAACGCATTTTCTCCAGACGTCAACTTACTATTTATAGTATATTACTAAAACTACATATATTTATATGTGGACTGAGATTACATTGTTATTTATATAGATAGATATTGATGAATGATGAAGTGAAGAATTGAAAACACGACGGTCGTGAATCATATGTAACAATTATTATTAGTAACAAACATAGTTCAGACTAAATATAATAAAGAATTGTTACATTTGATAGTGAAAGTTTTATGATATAAAGTTAAATAAATCTAAGTTCTAAATACTTCAATGTATGAACTAGTGTAGCATTTATCCAAAATGGCACGAAGTACCGTTATATTTACTGCTGTTCTCGAGATGGCGGTGCAGAACCTCATTCTCAAGGTCATAGACACTATATTACGATAGAGATCTTAATTATATTTCAATCTTTCAAGTTTATGATGTAGAAATAACGCATTCCGGCTTCTTATTGGTATGCATTTTATGTACATAGAAATCATGTTTAAGAAATGTTTATGAAATAGAAAACAGCATTAAAATGAGCAGTAGATAAATAAACAATTTTCTGAGATTTTATATATGTGCGCTGGAGACTCATATTTATAATAAACGTGACTAGCTATTGCCCGCGTCTTCGCTCGCTTGCTTATTCCTACAGGCACCTAATTCTTTTCTGAGTTGAACCTATTACTTAGAAAGAGTTGTTATGGCTACGTTATTAGCGGGTTACTTATATGTATAAGGGTATAATTTACATGGACGACGTCACGTGGCGAAAACTAGTATATTAAATTTATAACTCACTAGCATGCTTGCATTATATCACTACATAGTATAAAACAAAGTCACTTCCCGCTGTCTGTCTGTCCCTATGCTTCATCATCATCATCATCATCGGGTCCTTTTTAGTCTCCACTACAAGAGCACGACCCTATGTATGCTTAGATCTTTGAACTAGGCAACGGATTTTGATGTGGTTTTTTAAATAGAAACGATTCAAGAGGAGGTTTATTTGTATAATTCCTTTGGGAACAGTTTTTTCCAGAATAAAAGGTACTATTTATGTTCTTTTTTTCTTTATGTTTATATTTCTAATCTTTCTTAAATACAACTTGTGATACAAGAAAACTTAATATTAGAAATAAAATAACAAGTGTCTTAGACGAAAAGAAAAGAAAGACTAACCCTTAAAAACAAAATAAAATAAAACAAATAAATGAACATTGACAGTTTAATTTTATTTTTTATTTATAGCTTTGGTGTTATTTAGGTAGGTTTTTATTTAATAGTTTTAATAAAAAAAAATGTTTTTAGAGATTAAAATTAAGTTCATGTAAAATATATTTTCAATAAAGTGTTATCAACAATTAAAAACTAAAAATCTAAATTAAGACGGGCAACACCCGCAGGTCTTGCCAAGAACACTAGTTGCATTCCTCCGCTGAATAGCAATTGAACTATTGAATATAATTTATTTAAAATAGACTGGTTTTGTTTTGGCTGGATTGGTTGTTAGGTCTTAGTAGACCTAACAACCAATTATCCGCTGTACCGCACAACGTCAAAGAACACGAACTTATTGTTCGTTAAAGTCTATTGCCTCAACTTTAAAGAAAGTAGAACAAAAGCGTCCTTTTAAAGTTAAACAGTGTACAGTTAGCGAAGTTGGTCACAGCATTAAGGTCACCGGATCGAATCCCAGCGGGTCCACTAAGCACGACAAGTTTGTTTCCTTTGCTTGACATTTGAGGCGATACAAAACCTATAACGACAGTATGTCCTCAATGAGATATTGTCGTCTTTAACTGACGAAGGCTTCTTTCATTCTAATACACTTGGGTCTCTAAAAATGTTAGAGCGTCACGTGGTTTTTTTCCTCGTACAGCAGGATTGTGGAATGGAATCCCTCACGAGGTTTTCCCTGTGTGCTATGTATAACTTGGGCTCCTTCAAAAGGCATGTTAACGGGTATCTTAAGAGTCGGCAACGCATCAGCACCTTCTCTCGTATTGCAAATGTCTATGGGCGACGGTGACCACTTCCCATCAGGTGCCTCGTCTGCTCGTTGGTCGGGTAAAAACAATACACTCCTTTTTTGTGCAGTCTTGAAAAAACATAAGAACCAAAGACCACGTTCACCGTGCGTATAGATGGAAAACGAAATAAAAATGGTTATGGGTTGCTAGCCGCATCGCCTATTAAGATGATTCCTTAGATTTTCCTTCGGCCTGCTTTTACGATCTGCGCGGTAAGAGAAGCAGCTGGTACATTCTACGTTTTTTCTTTTTCTCCCAAACCAGCAGAAAAACGCGAAATACAGCAGTGGAAGACAGCATGAAAAATGATTATCATTTCTATAATACAATATTAATCATCTTATAGACTTATCCATAATAAGTACTGCGTAAAAAAGGCGAAATGACCTTACTAAAGGTCACAGACGGCTCTAATTTAGTTCCGATTAATAAAAACAATTGAATGCGAATTGGCAAAAAGCGATTAAAAGTAAATTAAGATTTTATAAAGGTGTAACACGATATTTTTGAGAGTTTGATAATGAAACTTTCCAATTGTTTTCAAGTTTAGACCGAAACCAATCGCTTTTGTGCATGCCTGAATATCTAAGATAGAAATCCAAATTGAAAGAGCAGTCTTAGAAGACGCCAGTATCTAGTTAATGCATGCAAATAATAAGAAAAGAAATACAGCTATCATGTTTCTTCACGCCTTCTTTCACTTACCTTTTTGTTGTTCTTCGTCTACCGAGGAAATTAATTACCATTGTTGTTTAAAAGAGTTGATGGATACCGAAATGTATTAGGAAAGTGTGTAAGCAGTAGATAGAGCCGTAGTTTGTTTAACCAAATAAGTCTTATTATAAAACCAGGACTTACTTTCATCATCATCAGGTCCTTTTTTGTCTCCACTACAGGAGCACGACCCTCTCTGTACTACTAGGGCCATACTTGGCCAGAGTAGCCAGAGGACTTGGCCTACACTCTCCACGCTAGCCAGACGGGTTGGAGAGGGGTCTTAGATGTTTGTAGGCTTTGTTTAGCTTGTATTTCCTAAGTCGCCTTCTACGACATCCACGGGAAGACTTGGAGTGGTCCTATTCTACTCTGCCGGATACCACACGGCTAAAACCACTATCCATCCGAAACAAATTGACAATGACAGGTAACCAAACTTCGAAGTGATGTGTCGACTTATTTTGGCAGGATAATGGTTTAAACCAAGTATAAGGTTAAAGAGCCCGCCATATGCCAGGCGGCGTGGCGATACAAACGCGGATGGTCTAAACGCGTTGGCTACTTTGGATATTTACGTTTTTTAGGAATATTCAAGGGTTATTCGAAAAAGAAAAACATATGATGGCTGCCTTATCTGTAATGCAATAATAATCAAAAGTTTCAAGGTTAATTTTAATTCCTCGTTATTTTTAAGACTTACTAGCGTTCGCGCGGCTCCACCCGCGTCAATGTCGATCCCGCGGGACTTTTTCCCGGGATAAAAGGCCTGTGTGCTTCTCCGTAGTCCAGAGAACTTGTATGCAAATTTCATGATGATCGATTCAGTAGTTACCTGCGTGAAAGCGTAACAAACAAACAAACTCACTTTCGCATTTATAATATTATTGTAAGGATTATTGGGTGAAAGTCCAGATATTTCTGTGCTACTGGCTAATTTTAAATGCTCTTTCTAATTCAATATCCCTAAATCCTAACCTTTTCCTAAACCGCTTACATGAATCATATTGATAATTTGTATTTTATGTTCTTTTTCTTTTTGTTCTGTGGATTTAGATTTTTCATTATAATATAGTCCGTGGTTTAGCTCAGAGACTATTAATACTAGAAAGCTAATGCCGTAATTTGACATGAGTATAATCTCAACACGCCGACAATTTATAGAAATAAAATATTTTTGGGGATAAAAAAAATAAAATATTTTTGGGAATAAATGATGTAGGATAAGTCTTCCTAAAATATTATCGGTTTTAGAAAACATTTTACTAGTATCCATTTGTGATAATATCATCATCATCAGGTCTTTCTAGTCTCCACTGCAGGAGCATGACCCTCTCTGTACCACCGCAGCCACACCTGGCCAGAGCAGACAGAGGACTTGGCCCACACTCTCCTCGCTGGCCAGACGGGTTGGAAAGGATTGTGATAATATATTGAGCCTTAAAGTGCTAATTTTACTAGCGGCAAGCAAGTGTGTTTGCAAGCTAAATGATTGGCTATGGTGGTGGATACGTGACAAAAATCAGAGCAGAATTGTATATAAAGGAGTTAACGAAAAGAATCGCAGCTAAGTAGGGTTTACAAGCCATGACGCAGAACTACAGAACCCTACACTGCGTGCATATGGCAGGCCCGACAGACATTTGAGCCATTTTTTTCAAAAAGAAGTTTTTATTATTTTAAAAGTAACTTAAAATATTGTCAGTTTGTTCTCAACTCTCGTCCCAGATAAGTATTCAAATTTCGTTTCTAAAGATGCGGTTACCCATCCTCTTCAACACAACTGCACGGTTGCTTATCCTCATCAGCGCATCCGGTAGCGCGAAAGTGGGCTAATTACTTATTGAATGTTTCCAACTATTGTTTAGCACTTAAAGATTAATGATCTTACAAATACAATGACACTGTGGTTATTGTACTCAATTCTATATTTTCTATTACTCCTTTTTAGAAAATCTTTGCGCATGTCGATGTACTACTGCATGGCAACGACCTCCTTACTTCCCATTATCAACTTATCAACTAATACCTACTCAAGTAGAAAAATAGCCAAACAATGTCTAATTTCATTTTACCATTGTTAATAAATATTACCGTAATCATCATTTGGTGTTAGGTACCTAGTAAGTAGTAGGTTGACTGGTAATGTTAGAAAACAAGTTTTTAGCAAAAAATATATTTTTTTGACACGTTTTATTATAGTTATTAGATTCAGGTCTTACTTTGCGGGAGTCATAGCTACATTTACTTTGAGACAATTTAATTTGCGTGCTTCCGCCACCAGTTAGTTCATGCAAACTATTGCTGGCCAGCGCCCACCCACTACTGTTAGTCCCTTCATACCCGCCACCAATAGTTGATGCATGCAACCCTGGTCGATACTGTTGCATCCGTTGAGGCTGCAGCAATGTCGGCCGTCGTGCTCGCGACACGTGTTTCGCCTCTACACGAGGCATCTTCAAGCAGTGAAACCTAGATGTTTTTGTCATTCATTGCTTGTCATTCGAACGATCAACACATTTGGCATGTTGGAGGGCGTGTAAAAGGAAAACGGAGCTAGCCGCATCGCCTTTTGACATGATTCCGCAGAGTTTAGGCTTTTACGATCTGCGCGGGTAGAGAAGCAGCTGGCACATTCTACTTTTTCTTTTCTCCCAGACCAGTATGGAAGTTAAAACCTCGAATCCTAATTTAAAGTGTTCCCAAATTGATAAGCAAATTCCAAATGTAAATTCAAATATTTACTTACTGACATCCAGTAACAAAATTAAGACAAAAAGTTTTTCACACTATTAACGTTCCTCAATTACACTTAAAAACTCAATTTAAAAATTACCTACACGCCACCTTGTCAATCATTACAACAAATTACAGACATTACACACGCATTGCCTCATAGTTACCAAAATAGTGATCATTTCAATGACAATACTTACTTGTAAGTGTCAATGGGTGCTGTTAAGGCCGATAGTACACTGTATCTCTGTTTATCTCATCATCATTATCAGGTCTTTTTAGTCTCCACTACAGGAGCACGACCCTCTCTGTACTACTAGAGCCATACTTGGCCAGAGCAGCCAGAGGACTTACACTGTCCACGCTGGCCAGACGGGTTGGAGAAGTCTCTTAGATGTTTAAAATTTTGTTTAGCTTGTATTTCCTAAGTCGCCTTCTACGACATCCAGGGGAAGACTTGAAGTGGTCCTATTCAACTCTGCCGGGTAAGTCACGGTGGTCTGTTTATCTGTTAGGCGACATTAAATATCAACATTCACACTGCCCGCCTGTAGACGTAATTCTATTATTATTTCTTTGGTGTCTGGTTCAGTGTCAGCGAAAATGTTAAAGATCGAAGATATTTGTCGATTTTCACTCCAAAACTTGCTCCTGATTTGTGATCCTACTTCTTGATTAATCTAGTGTTCTTACATACATAGTATCACGTCTTTTCCCTCGCGGGACCTACAGATCCCAGGTCTTAAAATCCTAAAAGCCACGTTCGTGGGTGTTAGGTGGAAAACGGAATCAAAAAAGTGATGGGTTGCTTTCATTTTATCACGTTCCAATAATAACAAAAAAGAAATTGAAATATTTGCCAAAATAAATGCGAATACAAGAATATGAAAATGAGACTTTGAGATTCTGAGACGCCATAAATCTCATATGTTCAATCTGCTTTCATAACATATATCTGTGTTCGAATTTAAAAATTATTATCTGTCTAACATTCTCATCAGCCATACTTCCTTCACTATAGAAAAGTTGATTAGCCTCCAAATTAATCTTTCGAACATTACAAAAATAATTTCAGTGTAGCACCAACCAAATCTCGAACATTGTACAACTGACACTTTGACAGTAAACAAGGAAACTACGACAACTTAATAATGTTAATTCGGTACATTCACCCAACTCGATTCATCTTGTCTCTCATTCAATGATCTGTGAAGCCGTTGTTTTGTGAAATCTCGTAATGGGGTCGGTTGCGATGCTCACAGCTCACTGGCAGGGTTGCCAGTATCGGTTTTTGTCCGCTTATTCACATTAAGTAAGGTTGGCGTAAGTGTTATTAACGAAATAGTGCATACGTTTCTTCGAGAATTTTTTATTGTTTCTAGAAACGTGTTACAGAGAAAACAGCTGTTATTAATCACCTAGTTGAGATAAAATTCGTACTTATACTAATTTTGTTCTTGACCAGACAAAACGTAAGATATCGAACCTTACTCTATTCTCATGGTGCCATACCGTCTTATTATAAAACGAGGACTAACTTTAGTACCTGGTTTAAACCATTATCTGACCAAAATAAGTCGACACTTATCACTCTGATGTTTAGTCAACTGTCATTGTCAATTTATTTTGGACGGATAATGGTTTAAACCAGGTACTAAAGTTAGTCCTCGTTTTATAATAAGACTTATACTGTTTTAACAAACTTTAAAAAAAAGGAGCAGCTTCTCAATTCGGTTGTATGGTTTTTAATGCTTGTGATCTCATAATTCCGTTATTTATGAAGCGTTATTACTTATTAGTATAGTCAAGAAAGCTCCGTATTTTGCACATCGGTAATGACAGAAAACCAGGTCTAGTCTAGGTATAGCGTTATTTCATAATAAATATTTTTTTTTATAAAAAGCCATTGATTGCCATATTTTAGGTATACATCATTCACAATTTATAAAATTATAGAAGATTTTACAGCTTTTATTATTATTATTTCAAGCCATCATGTGTCCCACTGCTGGGCAAAGGCCTCCCTCCACTTCTTTCATTTAGTCCGGTACAGCTTAAGTAGCTTATTTAATGTTGGCAAAGGAATGACTCAGCTTGTGCTGCCAGAGACAGGCCTCTTAGGTAGCGCTGATTTTCAGGCACCCCCTCTCCCGGAGATGTTAAACGGGAGGCATATGAGGGCTAAGATTCTACAGGTAAAATGATTGTTGTTTTTTTAAGAAATAAAAACTTTGTTTTTACAGATTACACATGCCAGTGTTGTCAATCAATAGGACTTATTGTAAAACCAATCTGACAACCCTATTCACTGCAAGCTCTAGACTAGAATGATTTAAAAACCTGACTGAACTGGAAAAATAGTTTCTTTAAGCAAAAAGATCGCCTATCAAGTCCACTGTTGTCGGATATTAAAGAAAGAATAAGATTACGATCTGAAACTTTTACAGGTGTTTTTTACAGAAAAAAGGTGGCAAATCGAATCACAGCACTGTCGAAATTATTTCTAATAGTATTCATCATTCAAACAGCAAGGACGCTAAAAGTGTTTATATATTTTTTATATAATCTATATGTCTGTTTATAAGGAATAGCTAAATTGTAAAAAAAAGGAAAATCGAGAGTACGGTAACATAACTTGGATTATTCTGTCAGTCATCATCATCACCATTTCGTGTAGGAGACAAGGTCTATCGACGATGCACACCCTGGTGTCAGAGTTCTTCGGAACCGCCTCTCGGCCTCTGACGTGATTCCTTTAACGACTACCAGATGTCAGCCGGGACCAATGACTTAACGTACCTTCTGAACACGGAATCATCTTTATTATCAGACAATCAGGTAAACCAAGCCTGCAATGTCCTAACCAAACTGGAAGCAACTAAACAAAGTATGCTTCTTCTTCTTGATACGAAAGCTGCAATTAATATAGATACATTGCGGCTTTGTGTTGAACAAAACGCTGTTCACTTAAGGCGCTGTGCATTAGAAGAATACCGTAAAACGTGTATTTTTTCGTCGCGCAGTTAGCCTTATTTTTCATGGATTACTAGCATGAAAAAAATATGAAGTACAGTTCAAAGATCAAAATAAATTATTACATTAAAATATTATCAAAAAAATATTTAAATCCTAACTAAATAAAATAGCAAAAAGCTATATCCAGAAAATTTTTCGTCGCGAAATACTTGATATACGTCTATAAAAAGTATATCTAACTAAATGAGTAAAATGGATACCTAAAAAATTTACAATATTTGGTTATAATTATTGAATTATTAAATTAAAAGTGAAAATTAACACGGAAATGGCAGACACGGTTTTGAACTGAGACTGATGACAGGTATGTCACTAGTAAATATATCGCGCGATGTCCGCTACAAACGGTTAAGGGATATAGCGCCTTAAGTGGTCAAAAGTTAGCAAGAAGGCCGGCTGGTCGCAGTTTCGTAAGACAAACTTTTAGCAAACTAAACAACAAACTTAGTGAGAAGTTGCGAAGCATCCTAACATTTGATCTATGTCATAATAAGACAAGCGTTGACTCTGTAATTACCAGCACCTGTGAGAACAATGTGACTTTTGAAATTGCAGTAATAAGCTGACCTGGGGTCACTCGTTAATTAAATTATCCGTCTAGTTAATCTGAAATCCGGTTATTACTAATAATTGTAATACGGTGGTTAAATACATTTTTTTAAATTTGTCAAAAAGAAATAAAAAAAAAAAAATTATCTTTTTCAGATTGGCCAAATACTTAATAGATACACATCCAAGAGATGTGTATCTATTCAAGTATTTGTTATAAAATATAGTATCGTTGAGTTTAGTATCCCGTAATACAAGTCTCGAATTTACTTTGGGGCTAGCTCAATCTGTGTGATTTGTCCGTATATATTTTTATTACATATACTGTTTTTATTGTAACAAAAATATTTTTTCTAAAAATATACTTCAGATCTTGTGTTCGTACAAACAAACTTTATCTATGAAACTTGTAATTATAGAACCACTAATATAGATAGTGCAGCTCTTTATTGATGGGTGCGCCAGAAGTACGTGAGTCAAACTTAACGAGTTCATAAAACATAAAATAAAAGTTTTATGGTCCGGACAACATCATTAGTAACATAACGGTCGTCAAATTGGAACTGATATTATTTAGTCAAAACGTGTCATAACGCCCACTTTACACCAAAAGCATAGTTTACATTGGTACAGTTGTTTGGGCGAATAGTGAAGTATACGCTAAGGAGTTTAATACCGTTTTTAACCGACTTTAAAAAACGTTTTTAAAAATTCTATGCTTTATGCTTTCAAACTGGTTCTATTTCAATTTCATTAAAATTAATTCATCATCATCATCAAGTGTTTTTAGTTTTTAGAGCATGACCCTCAAAGTGGGTTAATAGTTTGATTTAAGTCCGTTTTTTATACGAAAGATTATTAAAAAGAAATGTAGTAGGTACTATATAAAAAAACATTAGATTTTCAACTAGGTTTATTTGTATAACAATTTAATTTGATTGCAACCCTTATAATGATCGGTGAGTGTCGTTTTTTCCACAGATTATTTTGCTCTTGAATAGTAACACTAATATGAAATTAAATATTTATATTTACGAGTAAATAATGAAATTGGGTTAACCACTAAACCAAAAAAAGAATTTGCTAATGTTGAGTTCGAGAATTGAATTCGAGTATTAAGGCAACTCTTTTCATCATCATCACGAAGGGTCTTCAATCATCAAGGGTTCTTCGTGCCACGGGGGGATATTGCCATTCGCACCACGCTTGGCAGGCTGGTTGGCGAGTGCAGTTTCTTTGGTTGCGTGGGCTACCAACGGCGCTGCCTATTGGAAGCATTTTTAAGCTGGGTTAGGATAGGATATTCTTGCAACTGGAAATGGAATAAAAGCATTGGGATACTTATCACTCGATTATAGAGGGGAAAAGCAAGAAGCAGCTTGGGAAGCCGGGTTCATACCCGATGCCATACCTGCACCCACCAGACAGGCACTTGAGGATGACGCTTGACCTCAAATCTTTACCAACTTATCAATAACTAGCTTTCGCCCGCGGCTCCGCCCGCGTCAATGGGATTAGTACTTTTTCCCGGGATAAAAGGTAGCCTATGTCCTTCTCCGCACTCCAGAGAACTTGTATGCAAAATTTCATGATGATCGGTTCAGTAGTTACGGCGTGAAAGCGTAACAAACAAACTCACTTTCGCATTTATAATATTAGTAAGGATAAATCCTAAATTGAAGTTTGAAATATTTGTTTAAATTATTTGATCCAAGAAGCTAATAAGGACAAAACGAGAACATGACTCTACTTCTACACAACATTTCACCGACACTATGCTATTATTAATATGCAAATTACGAGTTATTCACGTACGAAGTCAACTATAGGCCGATATGTTTCAACCTCATCCGGAGGTCTAGAGGTACTATGCTACAACTACAACGGCATACATAACGCTACTCCGAAAAGACGTTATACCTAACAACGTTGCCTACTACCCCGTTGGGCGAGTAAATTACTCTCCCAGTTTAAACAAAGGTGCAAGAACGAACATACAGAGTGTTCACCTCAGATGCCGTTAATCTACGAGTCACTAGTGCAACACGCTCCAAACCGTTGTTTTCATTTTATTTTACGCTATTACACAAGATAAAATGAAAATGGCTGCTAGTACGAGGTTAACAACAGTAATATTCAATAAAAATGGATGAGGTTATTATGAAGTTACATAAAATTACTTGTAAAACCTAATCCGTGCCATGTTCTGAACGCTTTTAACTAAAGAATAAATTATGAGTCGTAATTTTTCATTTAATTGTTGAATCGAACAAGTGCGAGTCGAACTCGTGTAGAGAGGGTTCCTTACCTTACGATGTATTTAATTTTCTGATTTGTACACCAATTAATGTTTGGTTTGATTGTTTGCTGCTGAAGCTGAATGCTGAATTAGCCGTGTGGTATCCGGCAGAGTAGAATAGGACCACTCCAAGTCTTCCCGTGGATGTCCTTTCTAGGACATCCACGGGAAGACTTGGAGTGAAGGCGACTTAGGAAATACAAACTAAACAATGCTTATAAACATCTAAGACACCTCTCCAACCCGTCTGGCCAGCGTTGAGAGTGTAGGCCAAGTCCTCTGGCTGCTCTGGCCAAGTATGGCCCTAGTAGTACAGAGAGGGTCGTGCTCCTGTAGTGGAGACTAAAAAGGACCTGATGATGATTATGATGATGGTGGTGATGATGATGATGATGATGATGATGAAGCTGAATGGTCAGGTGTATCATCCTTAACAGCCCGTCCGGTGGTTGCAGGTGGCATCAGGTACGCGCGTCCTGCCTCCCGAGCTGGTACTTGCTTTTCCCCCATTCATCCGGGTGAGTAGTATCCCAATACCTTCATTCCAAAGAAATTGCGCTCGCCAATCCGCCTACCAAGCGTGGTGATAAATAAATAAATATATATGGACAAATCACACAGATTGAGCTAGCCCCAAAGTAAGTTCGAGACTTGTGTTATGGGATACTAACTCAACGATACTATATTTTATAACAAATACATATATTAACACATCCAAGACCCAGGCCAATCTGAAAAAGATCAAAAGGTGAGTATTGCAACATCCTCCCCTGGAATGAAGAATGCTTTAGAGAGGCCTTTGTCCAGTAGTGAACTCCTTACGGCTGTAATGATGATGATGAAAGTGTTAAGAAGGCAGACGTGACAAAGACACATCGACTTGTCCTCAATATGGTATACACGGTGAAATTTTGATCGTTCTGGACCCTCAAATGGGTGATTCATCCCGTCGATATGAACAGCGTTTCCTTTAGGACCAATGCTGGGAACTCAAAAGAAAATGGGCAGTTCCATAAAAAAAATATCGGCCCGGTCAATTGGTATGGGAACGTCAAAAAAATTTTTGAGTTCCCAGCGGTCCCATAGGAAATGTTGTTTATATCAACGGGCTGAATCATCCCTTTAAGGGTCCAGAACGATCAAAATTTCACCGTGTATATAGCAAGAGCCGTTACCAATCACTTTTTTTTCTAAATGTTGGATTATGCATTTTTCTCTCATCTCACCTGATGTTATTTGGTTTCACGTTTTCTTACAAACCCACACAGATACCTTATCATCAGCCACGTTTAATGAGCAAATATAACTAAAATATGAGTACACAATAACACTTACAGAACATACGACTGTTAAAACATTAGAGATTCGTGCTCGTGACTCGTGACCAATAGGAATCGGACTAGGTGCGAAAAAGAGATTAAATATTTAGTCCGCCTTTTATAATCAAAAACCCGTATTATTTGCTGTCGGAATAATATTATCAATACTTAGATATAGCGCATTAAAGTTCAGGATTGGGGGCTAAATGCATCACGTCACATGTTAGTATAAAACGTACCCACGTATGACGTCGTGCAAAATAAAACACAAAAAATAATAAAAAAAGAACTGTTTGGCTAGTCGAAAAAGAATTGCGCACACGAAATTTTCCATACCACCATACAATATACAGCTACAAAAATATTTGCGCTTATTAAAATTCTACGCGCTATGCGTAGCGCTACATATAGCGACTAGAACCGATGGGCGATGGGGCAGAAGGGTCCTCGAATGGCGACCACGTACCGGCAAGCGCAGCGTCGAAAATCCACCGACCAGATGGTCGGATGACCTGACTAAGGTCGCAGGAAGACGCTGGATGCAGGCCGCTTCCAACCGGTCATATTTGAGATCCTTGGGGGACGCCTATGTCCAGCAGTGGACTTCTTGCGGCTGATATGATGATGATGATGATTAAAATTTAACTGATACTTGTATGTAGTAATGAGGTAAGCTTAAAACATAGGCGCCCTCTCCATGGGAGGGTACGACCTTATTAACGCTCTTGGCAGGTGGGTTAGCGAGCGCAGATTTTTGGCTTCTTGTGCTTCCGACGCTGCTGCCCATCACAAGCATTTTAAAGCAAGATAAAAAGTTCCTAATGTCATGTTTCTTTTTTTTTGTCTCAGTTCAAATTTCTACGAATCCTTGAATCATAAAAATCTACGTTTAATATAATCTCACTTTCTTTGTTGATTCACATGCATTTTCGTCGTTATAAAACTAATTTCACGGAGTCGATGACCCAAATCGATAATCGCGTAAAACTTCGTATTGAATATAAACCGATTGAAAACGAATAAAGTCTAGGTTATGTCTGACTGGCTGTGCCAATCGGTTGCATAGGATTACCAAAATTACTAGATTATGTCCGGGCTGAAAAGATAGACTTGTGTAATAGATATTTAGTTAACAAATTCTTCGTTTAATTTGCATTGTTGAACGCTTAACTTGGTATGAAATGCAATTAATATGTTGCATCTCTTCAGTATTTTAATGCAATCTGTTTAAAAATTACACAAGTTTTACTGTCGACTAACTGACGTACCACCCGTGATCTTTTTAACAGACTACATATAAAGAGGCGTGTGTGTTTGTTATGTCTGTTAACTCATAACTAAAGGATATGAGAGATTGTCTCATTTCAATTTCATCAAAATCGGTTCAGTAATTTTTCATCAAAAATTATTTTTGAACGCCTTCCGCCCGCTTCCTCTAAGCTTCACCGCGGGTGGCTAAACCGCGGATCGGGGAGGAGGGCTGCGTCATCTAACACAACTACCGCACTATTACAAGTGAGGTATTTGATTTAACTCATATTACAATGAAGTTGCGAAAATTAGGTGGAAAAAAAATAAACAAGACCTATTAAAACCTCTTACTAATTTCAAAAATCGTTATTGCCATGACGGTAACATCCATAAGTGAAGTCTGGCGCGGGATGATGTCAAGAGACCGGATGGAATGACCCTTGTGCCCTGGAGATTGGGGCGAGCGCTTGTGTGGGACGCAACCTGCGTGGACACACTGGCGCCGTCTCACCTCCCGGGCGCAGGGTCCAAGGCCGGTTCAGCAGCGTCAGCGGCAGAAGACCTCAAGCGGCGCAAGTACAGTAGTCTTGGAAACAACTACATATTTGAGCCGTTTGGGGTCGAAACTTTGGGACCGTGGGGGCCATCAGCCCATAAACTGTTCGGCACCATTGCCAATAAATTGATCGAGGTGACCCGTGACCAGAAGGCTGGTCTATACCTTGGCCAAAAGATCAGCATTGCCATCCAACGTGGCAATGCTGCCAGCCTTCTGGGCACGCTACCGCGAGGCAACGATTTACCGGGCCTTTTTTATTTGTAAATATATATTAATTTTTATTTATTATTAGTTGTAGCATTAGTTTAATTATTTTATATTTAAATTGTATATATATTGATAAAATAAATAAATACCTCTCTCCCTAAATCTTTCTATTCAACGTTTTTTAATTTTCATTACACTCTACTTTTAAAAAAAAGCAACAACTGCTCAAAATCTCTAGAGAGTTGATTGTGAAAATCAATATAGCTTAAAAAGGAGATAACGAAGACTATTAGAATAGGAATTTCCGCGCTGGACAGCCTTGCGATAAAAATAAAAAAACAACTTCATAATTTTAATTACTTATCCCTCGCTTCTGCAATTACTAACAATCTTCGTTTTTTTACTTTGATCGATGAATAATTTATGCGCCGCATCTTTTACTCCTTCTTTTGCATCATTAATCAAGTAATTGTACTAGAGTCAGCTCTACGGAATGAACAAATAAAAAATCTTTGAAAACGGTTTCTTACTTCAGTTTGAAAAAACATTATTAACATAATTTAAGATATTTTTATCGAAGCAATCAACATAAATGTTATATCTTAGCATGATATTTGACGCTAATAAACAATTTTTCTTTCTTTCTTTTATTTCTTTCAAACAGATTCCTTGAGATTCCTTGAGAGAGATTCCGTGACTTGTGAAAGGGAACTCGGATGTATCACCTACAAGACGCTTAACCGAAATTACATCAACAGCATTCTACACACAAATATTCTAGTACCTATGCTTTGGCTAAGCCTCAAATAGAACTCACATTACAAGCATTGGAATATCTTCAATATCCAATTACAACCGAGTTTCACAAACTCAGTAGACAAGTTTTTTTTTTCACATACCTACTTTTTTGTAGTAGTTAAAAGAAAAGCAGATTATGCACCTCGCATTAAGTAATTTATATTTCACTCGTGCTTTTTAGAGACCTCGCTGGCACTCGAGCTCCAAATAAGCACTCGGTACAATAATAAAAATCATTATGGACAACTTTTCCATTTACCTTCCCTTCCCATACGGATTTTCCAGGCGGCTGAACAACTTTTCCTATGGGACCAATGCTGGGAACTCAGTTCTTTTTTACAATTACACAGTAATTGCCGAGCTAGCCGAACACTTTTATATGAATATGTATTTTTTTTTTATTTCCATCCTTGATCCTACAGGAGAAGTAGTTCATTTTGACGGGTTGAGTCACCAAGGGGCACCTATACAACGTGTAACATAGGAAAGGTCCTATGTTACACGTTGTATAGGTATTTAATCTCATGTCCATCAAGGCTAATGTAATATTCTAATGGTGAAAGATTGTTTCCATTCGGTTAGTAGTTTCAGAGCCTATTCAATGCAAACAAACAAATCTTTCCTCTTTATAATATTAGCGTAGAAGTGTAGACAATATTTATAATAATAATCTGTGTAAATGCACAATCACATGCAAACTAAACTTTGTTTTGTTCGTCATTTTTCTGTTGTATTGACAAAAGTGATTCACACGCTTTGATCAAATATAATGGTAGATACACGGTCTCATACCAAATGGAGCCTTACTAATGTCCCCGAGTCAAAAAATCATGCATACTTACAAACAACGACAAAAACGGTAAATACTGAAAGTATAACTACATCTTTTTTATTCACTTTTGATGCGTAGGGTTTGCAACTTTTCACTGTACCTGCGTCATCCCGAGACGTGTTAAGAGCCCGACATATGCCAGGCGGCGTGGCCATACAAACGCGGATGGTCTAAACGCGTTGGCTACTTTGGATATTTTCGTTTTTTAGGAATATTCAAGGGTTATTCGAAAAAGAAAAACATATGATGGCTGCCTTATCTGTAATGCAATAATAATCAAAAGTTTCAAGGTTAATTTTAATGTATTTGGTGAATAATACTATATACCGAGTAAATTAGACGTGATTTGGAGGCAACTTTGCAATTTTTTTCTATCGAGAAAATTTAACGCAATCGTGTTTTTGAGTCATATAGTTACCAGAGTTAGTCCTGAACTTTGCTGCATTTTTATTTCAACTTGAGTATTGAATTATTATTGATATAACAGTCAATCATGCAAAGCAGTGTGAGGTAGTATGGACCCTTAATGCTAAGTGTTAACGCGGTTTATTGCAACTGTGGACAATAAATGCGCTGTTTTGCCGATGACACTTTTCGAGCGCGAATCGTGTATCTACCACTATATTTGATCAAAGTTCACAGCAACCCGTTAGAGACGAGTGTGAAATGTGTGCGGAGGTAGAAAATAGAATCAACAGAATATCACGTTCCGGACGCAGATGATCATTGATCACGATTGTGTTCGTATGTTTGCTTTTGTCATTGGATACGGTGGATTCTTCCGTGTTTAAGTGATAAGCGGAACAACTTTGATCTTAACAAAACTAGGGTAATAGAGTAAAATATAGTAGTAGTTAGCCGTGTGGTATCCGGCAGAGTAGAATAGGACCACTCCAAGTCTTCCCGTGGATGTCGTAGAAGGCGACTTAGGAAATACAAGCTAAACAAAGCTTATAAACATCTAAGACACCTCTCCAACCCGTCTGGCCAGCGTGGAGAGTGTAGGCCAAGTCCTCTGACTGCTCTGGCCAAGTATGGCACTAGTAGTACAGAGAGGGTCGTGCTCCTGTAGTGGAGACTAAAAAGGACCTGATGATGATGATGATAGTAGTAAAATGAGTAAAGTATAAATATAAGTAAGTATAAATTATATTAAGCACAAATATTTTAAGATCTGGTATCCATAGGTCAAAGAAATACAACAGTAGCAAAATTAAAAAAAAAAAATATCTTTTTCATAATTTTTTTCATTAATATCGATATATCAGCTGTTTTGTTGTCGACGTCAGTGACTAAGTACCCATAGTAGATAACAGTTAAAAGTTGTTGGCCAAGTGTTTTTTTGTATACAGGCCGTTTCTTCGTCTGTTATTCCAAATTTTTAAATCACTTGCTCAAAGCCAGAAAGTGAGAAAAAATAAAATTCGTTGTCTCTAAAGTCAGTTAACGGACGATAATTTTACGTGATAACGGTGGAAGAGATAGATGCGTCACAAGCCGAACGCTTAGGCCGATCGGGCCTCTCAATCGCTTCTCGCTTACATACGGAACGTGACACTATTTCGTGCGTGCAGCCGGCGTTCATCGGCTTATGAGACGTTATCAAGTCATTCTGAGGGAAATGGCGAAAATCTGAGGAATTGTTAGTAGGTGATGTCGGCTAGCAGCCCATCACTGTTTTGATTCCGCTTGCCATCTACACGCCCACCAACATGCTAGGCGTGGCTCTTGGGTCTTATAGACTGTCTCTGTCTACCCCGTAAGGGAAAACATCATCATCATCATCATCATCATAACAGCCGCAAGAAGTCCAATGCTGGACATAGATCTCCACCAAGGATTTCCAATACGACCGGTTGGAAGCGGCCTGCATCCAGCGTCTTCCTACGACCTCAGTCAGGTCTTGCCTACCGGCAAGCGCAGCGTCGGACACCCACCGATAAGATGGTCGGACGACCATACTACATACAAGTATCAGTTAAATTTTAATCATCATCATCATCATCATATCAGCCGCAAGAAGTCCACTGCTGGACATAGGCGTCCCCCAAGGATCTCAAATATGACCGGTTAGAAGCGGCCTGCATCCAGCGTCTTCTTCCGACCTTGGTCAGGTCATCCGACCATCTGGTCGGTGGATGTCCGACGCTGCGCTTACCGATACGTGGTCGCCATTCAAGAACCCTTCTGCCCCATCGTCCATCGGTTCTACGCGCTATGTACCCCGCCCACTGCCACTTCAAAGAGCTAATCCGCAGAGCTATGTCGGAGACCTTCGTTCTCTTACGAATCTCCTCATGTCTGATTCGATCTCGCAGAGAAACCCCGAGCATAGCTCTCTCTATAGCTCTTTGAGCTTTCTTATGAGGCCCATAGTAAGGGACTACGTTTCGGACCCGTAAGTCATCACTGGTAACACACATGATATGATATGTAACACGTGATATATTATCACGTCTTTTTCCCTATCACGTATGTATGTTGTAACGTTGCAGCATGCCACCTGCATGCTGCATCTCGTCCAACCTCATTTCTCTCATCCTGTCCATTTTTCATTCCTTATTTTAATTGAAATTTCATTTTTAATTTGAATTTCATTCCATTCCATTCTATTTTTAGATTACTTTCTCTCTCTCTCATCACTCTTTCTTCAGTCCGCTACCATCTTTCAGTCCGCTACCATCTTTCAGTCTGCTACCATCTTTCAGTCTACTAACATCTTTGAGTCTACAACCATCTCTTGGAGCATAACAGTCTCTGTTATTAATTTATTGAAGTCGTAAAGTGAAGTTGTAACAATAAAGTTATTCTCTGTATTCTGTGTGTCGAGTCTTGTGTTCTCCCTTCCTATTTATGTGAGAACTCGGCTAGAGCGCCAGGATAGTCGAGAGTCGAGCCCTCACAATGTATCATGTCAAAAAATGGCATCAAATAACGAATGTTTCCTTTTCTTGCCGTAATGCATTCTTCTTTAGTAAATTACTTGACAACTTCATAAACTTGTTGTTGTTACTAGTAAGCAGTTATTTAAAAACTCGTATAGTATTGCACAACATCGTAGCAAAATCGTTTTCAGCTATATAAAAAACAAAACATAAACGCTTCAGCTTACAATTTAGCATAAAATAACATTGACGCTCCGCCGTGACGTACATTTTTTCTTTCAGCATCGAGTATCGTTTAACAAAGCTTTTGTTGGTCTGTTTGTGCCGGTGAAAGTTATCGGTCCATTTGAACTAAAGAAAGAGACATCTTTGTGTTTTAATGATCGTTTCAAAGATTTTAATTGTTAATGTGTAACATGTAATTGTTTAAAAGCATCAATAATATGTATACATGGTGAAATTTTTATCGTTTTGGACCCTTAAAGGGGTGACTCAGACCATCAAAATGAACAACTTTACCTATGGGAACAATGCAGGGATCTCGCTGTGCTTGCGTCTTACCCCGCACCAAATATTGTCTTTGCCCGCACCAACGCACGGAGCCGCGTGTTTCTCTGCATGTAGGTGCGTGATCTGTAACACTGTGTGTGAATGCGTGCTCTGTATGTTGCATTACGTGTTTTTCAATACAAAGAGAGTAACTTACAAGCAACGTGAGAACACGCTCTCCCGCGCTACGCTGCGTGATGCGGTGCAGTGTGCGAATCGCCTAGTGTGTGTCTGTGAATCCGACTCGCACTTAGCCAGTTGTATTCATAACCACGACTAAGTATGTTAATTTGATTCCGTTGTGTCGTGATCATAGATAATTATTTTGTCAGTTACTAATAACATTTATGATTTAATTTACATTCAAAACTGATCATTAAAATAATCGAACGAAAAGCTACTACGTTTTTACTAGTGCTACTCACGAGCCTACTACTCGAGTGGTCTGGGTTCAAATACTAAAAATAAATCATTTAACAACATGTAGGCAAATGCAGTAGTCGTCTGGGCCTGGGGTCCGCTAGTAGTAACGCATCCCGTGATAAGATGCACCACGCACGGCTGAGGGTGTACTGGAAAACGATCAGATGAGAAGAAGTGCCATTTTCGATGTCAGTGTGGGAAAATAAATGCCTATGGCAGGAATAATGCCTTCTCTATTTCACACTAGCAACTTCGTTTTAGTCTGGTCTTCTCGCGATGTTTTCCGTCATCAGTAGCAATGAGTGGTCGATGAAAATTACCACCCTAGAGTCAGATTGATTCAAACTCCGAAGTAGGTACAAGTCAGGTTAAGTTTCGGTTATGCGAACGCGCACCTAGACCACTGGACCACTACAACTTTGATTATATAATCTTCATAATAGATACAGAACATAATGGAATTATCAAGAATTACCCAAGTTTTTGCTTCCACATACATAAATGGTAAATCTTTCATTGTGGCTTGACACGCGATTGAAAACGAAAGTCAATTTTCAACTGTATTGTCTTGAAGTAATAGGAGCAATCGGGTTTCTTGGTAATGTTACGAGAAAAATGAGAATCCTAATGTTTTTGTTGGCGTTTGACTACTAAACACTTTTATATTGAAAAAAAAGTTTCAACAGCTATTGCCTTATTCATCATCTGTGGCAGGACTAGAAGTGGTGACAGACGCTGGGTGTGGAAAAATGTTTTACAAACTCTGATATATATACATACTTACAAAAAATTTTGAAACGTTAGGTGTTAATAACGTGATAAAACTGTCATAAGTGATTTCATTTAAATATAATTAAAAGATAACTATTTTTTTTCTAAATCAACACGTTATGCATCCCTTTATTTATACCAAGGTACCAAATAGGGTTAATAATTGATAACAATTAAAAAATATAGTTGAAGACATGAAAATTTTATCCCACTTCTGACATCGGGAACTCGATGTTATTCATATAATATTAAAAAAACTGAAAGTTATTCGTCCGACATCTCAATGATAATTCGAAACATTGTTTCAAAGGATCGATTTTCAAGGAATTAAGTTAGAATTCACATGGTTTTCACTTTATTCGAGTAAAATGTCTTTTAGAAACGAAGAAATTCTATTAGAGGCCGGAAACCACACGGCACAATATCAATCCCCATTAATAATCAATTCAATTCAATCCTAACAAGGGCTTATCTAATTCGACTAAACCACAAACTCGATATAATGCAATTGAATTCCCAATATCGATATTAGCCGAGCAAATCCTCACACAGTAATTACCAATCGCATTAAGATCAGTATAATTACTGATTAATCAACTAAACTTGATGCTTTCGCCGATTATCGGAAAAACTATTACGATTGCATCGATATAATCTTCAAGTCGTAAAGTTACTCTGCTAAGAGTTAGAACTTTTTGTGGGTAGTATTAAGTCAATTAGGCTTAATGTTCCTATTTACCATTTTATTAACAAGAATGTGTGTGATCTACAATGTTACGAATGTATGCATCATTAACTGTAACTATTTTCTTTTCAGTTTCTTTCTCTCACACAACTATAATTTATTGTGTGTATTTATTAATTACTAACTTTTGCCCGCGGCTTCGCTTACGTTAAGGTTTAAAATTGACAAAGTTTCATACGAACTTTCATCCCCTGTTTTATCCCTTGGGGGTAGAATTGATCAAAATCCTTTCTTAGCGAATGCCTACGTCATAACATCTACCTGCATGCTAAATTTCAGACCGATCCGTCCAGTGGTTTGGGCTGTGCGTTGATAGATCACTATATCAGTCACCTTTGAGTTATATATATTTAGATTTCATTACATCTTCATCATATGTTATAGGACCCACGTTTTGTTTTTCACGTGTGTGACAACACTGATGTCAGATTTTTTAACCTGCCAAAAGGCATCTGAACTGACATATGTTAACGACTGCCATCAATGATAACAGCCAGGACCAACAACTTTTCGTGCCTTCCGAAGCACGAAGAAGAGACTATTTTTATGGCACTTGCGGCCACCCATCCTCGTGGGGACTGCGCCCGTGGTTGTTTAACATGCGTAAGCGCTAATAATGCTCACGTACTATAACCTCAATCACAAATAAGGTGTGTTATAAACTGGCCTTTGGACTTTTGAACATTCGATTTATCAACTGCGTCGAGAATAAAGAGGTGTTAGTGTTATTATAAATTTAGAGTTATTAACTCATTACATACAACCTTGCTATGTACATCTTAACTACCGATCTTAAGTTCGCGGGCACATGTTTAACACATGCAGGCTTCCCACGCTCGAGCTAAATCTGTGTTTTTGTATGTGAAACTGCAAGCTATTAAGATCTTGTGGTATGCTATTAATTAGGTAAAATCTTTTAAATATGTCTAAATAACTGGTATTTTATTGTTAGCGGTGATTAATTCAAAACATTTTGGTAATGCCTAAAGAATTTGGTTGGCTTATTATTTTGATAAAAATAATGTTATATCGAGATTTATAAAGAAAGATTTGATTTGATAATTTAAAACTTACCAAGTCGTATATACCTAGGGACCGTCAATAATAACGTCGTACAAAATTTCTACTTTTTGACGCGCTTTCCTATCTTTTTGATACGGCATTGTCATGTTTAGTATGACCGCTCCCCTGCCCTGTTGCTGTGATCTAACATATGGATGGCCCCTTATTTGAAAATATATTCCGTTTTACAAATACTAAGCTATGTTCTACATTGAGTGTGTGGCATGCGGCGTGCGGCCGACGCCTCTGCGTCTGACATATCAATTATCTGGGGTTTCGTGCATATTTCATTATTTGTGGCATGTACATCATTTATGGATAGAGGAACAACAGTCATTTCTGACTATAGAATTGGCATGTGTAAGTTGCCAATTCTATAGTCAGATTTTGCAGCTCACTAAAGACCTCGTAGAATACTTTAATTGCTATATTAGGCATATACTTAAACCTCATACCTAGGTAGCTGAAAAAAAAATAAGGACTACAATTTAATGATGACAGCCTCGACCAATGCAACGGCCTAATCCATGTCTTTAAAAGCATGAGCTCGAGATATTTTATTATACTTATATTATTTGTGGTACATCTAAGCGGTCACTATAAACTATTTAATTTAAAAAAATATGGAAGCGTAACTCTCATACAACTAACGATTCAATATCAGTCCCATTTACGCAAACAAACTTAATTGAAATCACAACGCAAAACTTACGCACTCATAGTTCATAGACGAAGCTAGTTTGCGATTGGCCGCGTCAAGGTCACGGGGCGGTGTCAACATATCTAATGAACGCTATGGTGTCAGCATAGCAGAGTAGGCATGCTCGCAAAAAATATCTTACTCACCAATGATAAGTTACTCCAGTGTCACTTTTTGGTCTTTTCTTGCGTTTTCTGCACCACTTTACTACACAAGAAGATTACTATTTTCTTAATTCGTAAGAGTGCGTGGCAGACTAGTTCGCGAAAAGATATACTTTTTATGCCCCACCCGCTTTGATCTACTTTGCGTGGTGACAGTTTTTGAGCGTATGCTGCTTCCATAGTTTTTCTAATTCAAAGCTATAAATCCTCTGGGCCATTGAGCTCCTCTCTGAGTTGGTACCAATATTCACACAAGTGTGCCCTATTGTCAAGTAAATTAATGCAATATTCTCGGAAATTGCAACAATTGTCTTCAGATAAGCGTCCTTACCTTGTCTGTCGCTACATCGAATAGTACTAGGAATACATAACTACAAGTACCTAAGTTAATTATGTTCCTGCAGGTATTAGACTGCACTCACACCATCCACGGAATGATTGCTGTAAAACTGTCTACCTTATCGTATGTTATCCTTCCTTCAATCCACATATTGTAAAATGTACACTTGCAACTACTACTGAGTTAGTGATTTATTAGCGCACAGTGTATTTAAATTGCTCTCGTACTTCTCTTTCTCTTATATAAAGAAATAAAATATGGTAAAAAAAAAATTTTGAGCGAGCGGGATTTGAACCTGCGACCTTAAGTCTATGTACGACTTAAGGTCGCAGGTTCAAATCCCGCACTCTTAAAATTTTTTCACCATGTTTTATTTCTTTGAATAAATAACATTAATACACTATAATATTATAAAGACATTGACTTTGTTTTAAGGAGGTATGTTTTCCTTGTCCTTGTTGTTTGCATTGAATAGACTCCGAAACTATTTGACCTATTTAAAAAATTATTTCTCCATTAGAATCCTACATTATCCTTGATGAACATAGGCTATAGAAATAAATACCTATATCTAGCCATACGAAGCCGGGGCGGCCTATAATTAGTAAAAAATATGCCGTTGCCAACTATTTTCATATATGGTTTAATGCGAATAATTTAAAACTTAATTGTGACAAAACTAAAGCTATATTATTTAAATCTACATCGAAAAATGCTACATCCCTTGACATTACTTTAAATGATAATAAAGTAGCTATTGTAAAAGACACAAAATTTTTAGGCATACACATTGATGAAGTTCTCAATTGGAAAGCGGAGCTAAGATCACTTGAAGACTCTATATCATCAGCTTGCTTTGTAATAAGAAACCTTCGCAATGAAACTACCTTAACACATCTAAAAAAAGTTTATTATGCCCTAGTAGAATGCAAATTACGCTATAGTATTAAATTGTGGGGATATAGTTATCAATATAATCAAGACAGAGCATTTAAAATATAAAAGAGAGTCATACGCACAATGATAGGTATAGTATACCACCCTGGGAATCATGTGAACAGCATTTTATTAATTTGGGTATTTTGTCTGTTCCGAGCTTATACTTATTAGTGATTCTAACTGACCTTAAAAAATGCTTGCCTAAAATAGAATCGGATACAGAAAGACAGGCACGTGAGACCACTCGTAGAAGGGCTCTAAAACATAATATCATACCCAACCTTAAGGTTATGAAACATAGTGCTCAATACCAAGCTTTCATAGCATATAACAAATTGCCGAATGAAACAAAAGGTTTAAATAGTTTTAATCTTTTTAAGAAACAATTAAAAGCATATTTATTAAGGAAAAATTATTACTCTGTAGATGACTATTTTAAATGACTTTTTTTGTTTATATTATTGATATTAACGTAATCATAAATTGACATGTCCATTATATATTAAATTATTGACTATTTGTACTTATTTATAATTATGATATTTTAAGTTATTATGTTAGTATTGATGTAAATGTAAATAGTTATAAGAATTCACACAAAAAAAATTGTTTTAAATTTTTTAATAGATTATTTTCAATTTGCACCACGTGATTAACAGGCGGTGTGAGTCACCCCGCTTGCAACCTACATTACATTGTTATTGATGTATACGGCTGTGATCTTAGATGTAACGTGATTATTGTACGCTTAATTAATAGTGATCACACCAATAATGTCTAGGGCATAGTCCATATTGAGATTATTTAAATTGGATTAGAAGAATAACCCTCACACCTTTTTATTTTGCAATGTCCTACAAAACAATAATCGAAAAATTAAGCTGCACATGTTCACCCGTCGAGCAACGGGGCAGATGGGACAAATAAGGATCTGCCCCGGTGTGTGTTTTTTAACGGGAGAAGAATGGCCAAGAATGACCAACGGGGCAGCCGTTGGTCGACGGGGTCGATCTACCGGGATCGATCAATCAATTTTTCCCAACCGTCCCGCCACCGGGGCAGATCCACCGGGGTGGATGGGAGTTACTTCCAAACATGCGTCTAAACTAGCGTTCTTGGATGGCGACGACGATATGATTCGGAAGTACGACAGAAGAATGTCTGGACTTAGCCACATTTTGTCTGACTGCTCCAATGCTGTATAATACAGCTATAATTTCAATAATCAGATTAAGTACATCTGTCTGTAATATGGATTATGTCCGAAATAAAGATTATTATTATTATTTATGTTGTCTCTTAAGTAACCACGGGCCGAAGCCCGGTCTTTTGAGGCTTGCATGGGGACACATGTCCAACATGTAGAGGCCTTGTGAGACGTTTGCTATAAAATGGGGTGGGGCACTATCCAGGTCATGACAGTAAACACACTATAGAAATGTGCTCACAGACAATCCCCAGAAGGTGCAAACCTATTGATATAAAGGAACACTACTCTTGGGCTATTGGGAGGAATGGCTAATGGTTAGTATCTGGGCTATGGGAATAACTATGGCACCTGCCTGACCAATGTTGATACACACGGAAAAATAGGCAGGTGGTGACTCGCCGACTCAGTCAATGGGCCCCAGAAACGGCTGCACGACGCAAAAATGTGCAGCAAAGGGGCAACATTAGTTGAGCGGCTAAAGGGCGGAGAGGTGTCACTGGACTTTAAACGTACGATCACTTGCATCCTTAGAGGGTCCCATCACGCACGCCCACTCGCCACTTATGTTTCACATCCACCCTTTGAGCATATAGCTCTCGCGACTCCACTCTGACCGGCCGATTAAGGCAAGTCAGAGGTAGGGGTTCCTGTTACCTCTTCGGTGTCCACTCCGATCGGCCATCTAAGGCAAGTCGGAGGCGAGGAACAGGGGCCTCCCCTGGGAGCACTCAGGTCCGTGGGGTCGCTACTCCCCAACAGCTCGCCAGAAGCTGCCCTGCGGGCTTATTATTATTATTATTATTATTATTATTAATAATATAATACTAACTACGGCTTATAGTATTATAAAACTTAACAACTTTATTTAAATAAAAATCCACTAACAGCATCATATAAATCTTTTCTGTCGTAAAATTTCACTTCTTACATCCAAACAAAAGTTTCAAACCATATGATCGAGTCGAAAGCGAAACGTTACACTTAAAAATACCGACATTGCCGCTTTAAAAGTATTCAGTAATTATAGTACAGTACGGTGAGCCGTACTATTATCTTTCATCTGTGTTTACCATGAATATTATGGAGATTAGCGATACAGAATGTTCACTTTCCTTGATTATAGTTATGTGCCTACACGCACGGGGGAGCGGTTAGTTACTATCTTTTTCATCTGAGATGCATTATCGAAATCGTTAATAGTTACAGTTAAATTTATCACCTACTAGCTTTAGACCGCGGCTCCGCCCGCGTTAGTGTCGGTCCTTCGGGAACAGTAGAACTTCCCGGAATGAAAGGTACCCGGCTTTCCTCGGGCCTCAAACTAGCTCCATACCAAATTTTATCCAAATTGGTTCAATGGTTGAAGAGTGAAAAGAAGACAGACAGACAGAGTTACTTTTGCATTTATAATATTAGTATGGATTAGGGAGTTCCCTTGATTGACGCTTAGCGTAATTTAAAATCTATATGCTATTTCGGTGTGTCAGCTGTAACACAATAAATTTTCACGAAAATGTTTTTGAGTGAAGAAATAATCATTCACATCAATATTATTTACTTATTCGTAGAATTTCATGCATGAGTAGAATAAGTTAATCGAAACTAACGTAATGAGTAAAGACATTATGACTAAAGAGCGTAACTATAGTTTCGGACTCGTCAGGCAAGTGAGTCCCACACTTGCCTGACGAGTCCGAAACTATAGTCGGTAATCCAGACGAACGCGAGTAACCCGTTTAAATACACAATAGAATAAGTTAAAAGTAATTTAGATTGTTAAATTGATTATTAATGAAATTATACCTAAAATGATGTACCTACAAGTATTTCACTATTACAATTATATAACTAATAATACTGACTGTATCCACTAAACTCCATTTATCGTTATCTAATCTTCTTATGACATCAACCTATTCTATTTGTTTCAGTTCTATTATTAATTGAAATTGGCTTTAAATTAAAGAATTAAGATAGATCAAAACAAAGCCCATTTATTATAATAAGAATTTATAATAATATAATGCCACTGTATTATGTACACTTCTATTCTTTTTTATTACTCACAGAGGCTGACATGGAGTTGGCAAGTGGGTCACAGATAACACTCTGTTATTTAATCCATGAGATTATGTTCACGCTGGCTTACCGCGACAAATTTTGTCATGCGTAGCAATTCAATGGGCTGCGATTTGAATCTTATCACGTTGCCGTAAAATAGTCTTGAAGGTCGATGGTATCTTGTAATAGACCATTCATGAAAGTAGTAATGTACTTACACTTTCTCTAATTGAAATTCGAAAGATTTAAAACTTTCGTTGACTTTGCATATCTGCATGACGAGGTATAAATCGGTTAATACTTAAATATTAGGTTGAGGGAAAAGTTTTTTCGTATTTTGTATGCGTATAATTGTGATAAAATATCTTCGGTAATGCTGTATGTATCTAATCTAGCTGATTTTGATACCATTAAAATATATAATTTTCAAGAAAAACGTAAGAAAAACCATGTCTTGCTATTTCCGACTCTTTTATTGTCTTTTAAAATGTATCGGATTAATGAAGATAGATAATACATTTTTAAAAGTTTATTTAAAAAAGTGTATATTCAAAAAAGGCTGCGAAAAAAGATGTTTATGGACATACTCCAGTCATTAAGCAGCCATTAAGTCTAATAAAGTTGGTTAAAGCGTTTTCTGTATTAGAATTTTGATGTCAAAGTTACAGCTCTTTTGTATGCATATAAAATCTCCATGCAAAATACGGAAAGACTTTTCCCCCACCCAGATGATAAATACCATTACATCTAGGAATATTTGTTTACTCCATATTTTGATCTCAGGAATATGTACTCTCACTGGAGTTTTAGTTAAGAGAAGCATTCGGTTATAATGCATTAGACGGAAAAGTAACGAATTTATAAAATTGATATCTTATCTTTGATATATTGCATTATCTATGTTGCGTTAAATATTTTATATGTAGAAACCAGACCCGTTTCGATATTTTTTTTAATTATTTCTCCCGCTGTAACAAAAATAAGTAGTTTAGTAACAAAATATGAACTTTATGCAAAATTACCAATACCAAATATACAATTCAAAATAAGCCTTATTTATCTTTAGGTACATAAAAAGATCGTCGTCGTAATTCTACATCTACAATCTTTTAAGTGTAATCTTTCTGAACTTAAACTTAAGTTTAAGTGTAGGTAAGTTAAATTATAGTTGTAAAAACATGTTTAAAGAGGTACTTACGCGGCCACTAACCCTACTTGCATGCATTAAAATATTTTGTAACATTAAAAGGTGTCTACACTGATTACTAGATTAGACAATATTTGTTCCGCCCAACTGTTCACTCTTCTACAACATAAGAGTACATCACTGTCACACCAAGATTATGCTTGAGTGACTAATATGATAACAATAACATATCACCTCAGTGTCTCCGATTCTACCGAGTAAACTGCGTGTGACAAATTCTCGTCAAAAGTAATAATTACCGGTCGAAGTTATTACCGTAACAGAACCAGAATTACCTGCCGTATTCGTATTTGGTCTAAGACGTAATTTAAAAAATACATAGTTAAAGTATTTGCATAAAACATAGATTAATGGTGTTTTATTTTGCAGTTGTGAGTTCTTAAATTGCAAGAAAGTGTTTCTTTAATTAATTACTATAAATTACGGAGATTTAGATAAAAATTTAAACATCACGTATTAACATAAGCAATATTTTATAATTATATTTATTTTATTTTCATATTTTCTGTGTTTTCTGTGTTTGTGTCACGTGTGCTGCTGTTTAGTGTTTTATTCTCAAATATCATTACCAACGTATAAGTAGGTATGTGAGTTTTCGAATCTTAGATAATATCAGCTTCATCATCATCATCAGCATTCTATGACCCACTGCTGGGTATAAGCCTCCTTTTGTCTACGCCATTCCTCTCTATCGCAATCCAGTTCTTTCCAGCAATTTGCCTTATTTCTGGGATGAGTGTGCTACCAGATTTCGAAAAGTGTAACACCGAATACCACGTTACCCACCCCGTAAGTTTACTAATACGAATCACTTAACACCGACACGTTCAATGTAGGGATTTTCAAGGCAAGAGTAAATAGGCATTATTTTAGTTTGCGTGTACTACCCTAGCCGTTAGCTAAGCCGTGTGGTATGCGGCAGAGTAGAATAGGACTACTCCAAGACTTCCCGTGGATGTCGTAGGGGGCGACTTAGGAAATACAAGCTAAAAAAGCTACATCTGTGAGACCTGTCCAACCCGTCTAGCCAGCCTGGAGAGTGTAGGCCAAGTCCTCTGGCTGCTCTGGCCAAGTATGGCTCAAGTAGTACAGAGAAGGTCGTGCTCCTGTAGTAGAGACTAAAAAGGACCTGATGATTATGATGATGTACCACCCTTGACCTCATCGTTGTTTCCAATCAGGCAAAAAATTACAGTATCATAATATTTTATATTATCAGGCAAGACAGCACTCAAATTATTCATTAAAAAAATATATCATGATGCATGACTGTCCCTCACATGTCTGGCCAGCGAAGAGAATGTGGGCCAATTCCTCTTTCTAATCTGGCCAAGTATGGCTCCGGTAGAACATAAAGGGTCATGCTCCTGCAGTGGAGACTAAAAAGACCTGATGATGATGACTGTCGCTCACTATAATTGCAGTTATTAATAAGAACATGCCTCTACCTTTTAAATGTAGGGTAAAATAATAACACTGACTTTGTTGTTTTCTACCTACTATATCTCAGTGCCATTAGAACAATCAACAATAAATTGGAAATGAATCACTCATTGAAATCTGAAATAACCTTTAACACTCAATTTATAAAGGCTATTGATCAAGTTCAGGATAAGTTATTATGTGTTGTAACAATGTACCTACTGTGAGAATTCTATTGTTTTTTATGCTTCTTACTGTATATTACCATTGTGCGCGACCTACAAAATGATCTCACAGTTATTTATCAGATAACCTAACTGTGTCATGTTTACGTGAGGTTTTGCTGATACTATGGTTTGGGATATATTTTGTGGTTTCAAATTACATAGTATAGGAAATAACGGATAGTTTACGGTTCATTGTGGTACTGAGAAGATTGGATCATTGTTATACTGTGAGAAGTGATTGGAGAATTTTCTTGAAAACAATCCATATTTTTTATTGTAATTTAATAGTGTGGATAGAATGACCAGACTGTAACCGTTACATAAGCTAGACATTTATTGTAAATCCAACACCTTGATGTATTCAAATACGTCCGGACGACGGACAGACGACTTCTGTACCTAGTGTCTTTAATCACTGGGTTTGAACCCCGGTCAGGTCAAACTTTTTTTTTTCAGATTGGCCTAGGTTATGCATATTTAATTATCTATATAATAGCTTCCCGCCCTGGCTTTGCACGGGTAGATAATATGTATTTAACAGAAAAAATATAACATTCTATACCCTATGTCCATCAGGGATAATATACCTACTTGTAGGATTCTTATGAAGAAATAAATTTTCATATCTAGTAGTTTCGGAGCCTATTCAATGCAAACTAACAAACAATCGTTCGTCTTTATAAAATATGTGTAGATATATGTATCTATTATAAAATCTTGTCATTGAATTAATCCCACGACACCACAGCACTTATAGATGGGCTAGCTCAAATTAGTCCATATATATTTATTCATACAAAAGTAGATATGGTTTAAAAGTTAAAAGCGCATCTCTTTTTGAACGTCATTATTTTATTATATTTTTTTATATGCGCAAAATCGAAAAATACTTTTTTTTATTATTCCGTGGGTGAGACGAATACGCCGAAAGAAACTCAATCCAGACTTGGTCTCTACGTGCCTGAAGGACTCTGATTACATTGTTTATCATTCATTAGACACACTTTTACATACTATAACCAATATATGTTTACGTGAAATAAATTTATAAAATTTCCACGCATTTTTATCAAATAATCATCAATGCAGTAATATAAGCCTTTTTTACTTACTGGTTTTTTAAAGTCGTTTTAAACTTAAGAAAAGGCATACCTAATATTTCTGCAGGAATTTTTATTATAAGCGTACTCCTAGACCCAGAAATGAATCCATAGTTTTCTGTAAAGTAAAAGTAATCATGTTTTAACTTCGTATTAAAGATATTGTATATTTTACCAAGATATTCTTAATCACAAGATGAATTTTATGTCTTGTTGCATATCTAAGAAATTAATTTAAGAAAACATAACACTCTTACCAAAAAAGTGATGTTTTTATCACTTTTTTGGTAAGAGTACTTATGTATAAAACCTTGGTTGAATTATATTATCTGTGCTATAAATAACACAATTGGAATTCTAGGTTATTTCTTTATCTTAGTATTTATTGTATAGATAATGCAAATTAATCACTGATTTGAGTCATTGGATGAGGAGTGATGACTGATGTCCTCACGCGGTACATCAAACAGGGCGAGAAAAAACTAGCTGCTTTTTGCGACTCCGTCTGTGTTACGTATAGCCTATGTTAGTGAGAATTTTTAAAATAAGTCAATTTTAAGTTTGTAAATTACAAAAAAACCGGCCAAGTGCGAGTCGGCTTCGCGCACGAAGGGTTCCGTACCGTTATCAATGAAAACAAAAAATCATGGCTTTTGTGTTTTGACATTGTAAAAAAATTATATGCTCTTTCATACAAAAGTAGAATATCTACATGGCCAAAATCTATGGAACAGCTGCTTTTTTTTGCAATTTCGGAGTTGGTCCCATTATGAAAGTTGTTCAGATTCGTGCCCTGAGTAACTCCTTAAACGTTTGCTAATGAATTCAATTTCATCCTGTAAAGGTGTGTTGGTATTATACACGGTGAAATTTTGATCGTTCTGGAAAAAAAATGGGCAGGTCCATACAAAAAATTTCGGCAGCCCGGTCTATTTGTATGGGATCGTCAAAAAAATTTTTGAGTTCCCAGCTTTAGTCCCATAGGAAAAGTTGTTTATATCGATGGGCTGAATCACCCCTTTAAGGGTCCAGAACGATCAAAATTTCACCGTGTTTATTTAGAAAACGGAATTTAAATAGGTTGGTAACCGCACGTATTAAAATTATTCGTTAGACTTTGTGCTATTCTCTTCTCCTTCTTCCTCTTTATCCTTCTCCCACTATTATGTGGGGTCGGCACAGCACATCAACCTCTTCCATTTTGCTCTGTCGCTCGTCAAACCCTCTGTTACGCCCTTCTTATCCATATCCTGTTTGACGCACTCAATCCAGCGTTTTTTCGGTCTTCCCCTACTTCGACGTCCCTCAATTTGCATACCTAAAACCCTCTTAGTCACATGATTCTCTTCCTTCCGCATGACTGAAAAATTAAAGAGCAATAGGTTGAGCTGGTTTGGACAACCAGCTCAACCTATTGCTCTTTAATTTTTCTGTCACAGGTGCCACTTTCATACTTCCTCTTACATACTCATTCCTTATTTTATCCTTTCGCGTCACTCCACACATCCATCGTAACATTCTCATTTCCGCTACATGCAGTCTTCTTTCATCCCCTATTTTGGTGGGCTGACACTCCGAACCATAAAGACTTTGTGCTATTATATAAGAATAATAACGAACAATACAACGCATCATGTGATTGCGGAATTTGTTGTCTATCAACACAATCATTCATCATTCTATCGCATCTCGACTGTCAGTCTTATTCTCAAGTGTATGCTTTTTATTCCTATGACAATAAGGTTTAATTTAGAAAGCTATTTATTTATCTCGTGGCCTCAAAAGGTATTTACAAGGTAAAGTTGTATACAGTTTTCTATGTTTCTGTGAACTGGTGATGTGTTGGATAAATTTTATCAATGGTAATTTTTACTTTTAAATTCTTATTTTATTAGGTTTTCTTATGAGCGAGTTGATACTAGGCTAGCTCCGTGGCGCAGCGGTCAACACGCCAGCCTGTGACACGAGAGTGCCCGGGTTCGATCCCCGGCCAGGTCAAGATGGAAAATGATCTTTTTCAGATTGGCCTGGGTCTTGGATGTATATCTATATACGTATTTGTTATAAAATATAGTATCGTTGAGTTAGTATTCCATAACACAAGTCTCGAACTTACTTTGGGGCTAGCTCAATCTGTGTGATATGTCCGTATATATTTATATTTCATACTATTAAATTTTGACAGGGTGTAAGATATAGACATTATGTACTAAAAACGGGTCACTCACTTGTTATTTCGTCGGGATTGCCGACTATAGCTTCGGACTCGTCAGGAGCCCATTTTCAAGGCGAGTGCGAGACGCGCGGCGGAGGGTCCCGAACTAACATATATATATAAATGAGCTCCTGACGAATCCTAAACTATAGTCGGCAATCCCGACGAAATAGCACGTGAGTGACCCGTTTTTAGTACATAATTTGAGAGGGTGGTTCAGTGGTGAGGAGATCTTCATTTGATCAGCCCCATGACTTTTTAATATTGCATTGTTCATATAATGCGCTGTGTGGCCCAGTGGTGTGGCTCATGTCAGGTTGCCACGACGGAGATCCCGGGTTCGACTCCCGGTCAGATTGGCATGGGTCGTGGATGTTTATCTATATATGTATTTGTTATGTATATTTCCCATAACACAATTCTCGAACTTTCTTTGAGGCTAGCTCAATTTGTCTGTATATATTAATTATATTCAAATCATTATTCAGATCAATATTTAAGTTTCTGTTAGATGCGTAGAGTAACTTTAGGATAAAATGTAGAGTTTCCCGTTCGAGTAGCTCGGGAAGTTTCTTCTCGTCCAAAATACCTCAGTAACATACCTACTCATACCACCAGTGTGGTTCCAGTGATAAGTTACTTGTCAGATAGTAGTTCCTTACTTTGACCCAAATAAGAAAATAAGAAAGGTCAAGTTTGTCCTGAGACCTATGGAGAGATGCTCGTTGTTTATCTACGAAACGAAGAATGAGGCGATCCCTAGAAGAATAAAATTCACCGTCATAGCTCAGCGAATTAGCTCTTGGTGGCAGTGGGCGGGGAACATAGCATGTAGAACCGATGGACCACTTACTGATAAACGCAGCGTCGGACCTTCACCTCCCTTGGTGATGTTGTCTATACAGGTTGAGGTCACACTGCCCTCGCTGGTGAAGTAACATATAAGCGCGGTTGGACCTAATAGTAAAACAAAAAACCGGCCAAGTGCGAGTCGGACTCGTGCACGAAGGGTTCCGTACCATTATCTAACGTCTAAAAACGAGCCCACATAAGACGGTGGTAACTGAAGAAAGAATAATAAAGCCCTACTTCACAAGGGAAATTAGAAAAAATATTATCCATTTGAGTACCACCACGAGTAGAGGCAAGCCCTGGTAACAAGATTTTGTAGATATATTACCTACTTTGATTTCCGAGCGCAATACGGACTCCTACCGTTCCGCCAAGCGCCGCGCGCTGTCGATCGTAAACACATTGCTATTATTTAAGTTATTATTATTTAAACTGCTATTAATTTATATTAACTTCACTTTACGTGGTTCGAATATTATTATTCAGTAGTTGTTTTACGTAACTAACAACTGTCTTAACTAATTTTTAATTCAATTTGTATGAAATTTTACTTTACCGAGTACATTTATAAGTTGGTCGACAACTCTTTAATTTATAAACTCTACTTAGCTTTCATAGTTTTCCTTTAAACTTCGCTATATATACTACTACCGTGAATTTTTTCACGTGTTCATATACAACCATTTAGTAGATAGAGGGGGGGGACTCTGGACTCTAACAAAAATTTGGAGTATAAAACCAAAAATTTCCGAAACGGATAAGTTAATCGAAAAATGATATTTACAACCTTACAATATTTTTAAAATACCTATCCAACAACACCCAACACGTCGGGGTAGCCGCGAAAAAAAAATTTTCTTCCCTTTACTTGTATGGGAGATACCCTAAAAAATTTTTTTTTCAATATTTTATTTTAATGTTTTTTCGGCATGATTAATGATTAATGATATCCAAACAAAATTACAGCTCTATAGCACTTATAGTCTCTGAGTAAAACCGCGGACGGACAGACGGACAGACATGGCGAAACTATTAGGGGTCTTTGTTCGGAACCCTAAAAAGGCGACTTTAAGCAGCTTCAAAAATACAGTAGTGTTAGAGCTATTTATATGATTTAAAGAAAGGTAAAGTAACGTAACTTCGAATTCTTAGTAATCTGCATATACATTCGTTACAATATTTGTTCAGTTACACAGCACATAACGACTCATTATTTCTCAAACAATAATGAGATCACGTGAATTAAAACAATAATGTTTGTTTGTATGCGGAACCAATAAATCACCATTGTTATGGTTTCTGACCACACTACAATTAGTTACGCAGAGTAAGAAGTTAAAAAAATCGACCAAGTGCAAGTCAGACTCGCGCACGAAGGGTTCCGTACCATTGTCTAAATAATAAATAAATAAATAATAATAATATATACGGCCGTGTGGTATCCGGCAGAGTAGAATAGGACCACTCCAAGTCTCCCCGTGGATGTCGTAGAAGGCGACTTAGGAAATACAAGCTAAACAAAGCTTTTAAACATCTGTGAGACCTCTCCAACCCGTCTGGCCAGCGTGGAGAGTGTAGGCCAAGTCCTCTGGCTGCTCTGGCCAAGTATGGCTCTAGTAGTACAGAGAGGGTCGTGCTCCTGTAGTGGAGACTAAAAAGGACCTGAGGATGATGAAATATATACGGACAAATCACACAGATTGAGCTAGCCACAAGGTAAGTTCGAGACTTGTGTTATGGGATACTAACTCAACGATACTATATTTTATAATAAATACGAGTACATATATAGATAAACATCTAAGACCCAGGCCAATATGAAAAAGATCATTTTCCATCTTGACCTGGCCGGGGATCGAACCCGGGCACTCTCGTGTCGCAGGCTGGCGTGTTGACTGCTGCGCCACGGAGCTATCAAATAATAAAGTCAATAATACAACAAAACGCACTATATTTTAATTTCACTTTTGTTGTATTTAATCAATTTAATTGTAATTATATCTATTTTTGAAGTGAATAACTTCTCTTCACTAAGTATTCTGTAAATATTTCAAGCGTCTACCTATTGCCGCTATTATTATCGAGTAAAAACAGTAGAAAATCACGTTTGTTGTATGGAACCCACCTTAAATATTCGTTATATTCTGTTTTTAGTTGTTCTTATAGCGGCAACAAAAATACATCTTCTGTGAAAAACTTAAGGCGCTGTGCAGAGGTTAAACAGTATTGGTTAATTTTAGAATTTTTAATTGCATTAATGCAATAAGAAGTAGTTTAAATTATAAAGCCACTAGCTTTCGCCCGCGGCTCCGCCCGCGTCAATGTCGATCCCTCGGGAACAGTACTTTTTCCCGGGATAAAATGTACCCTATGTCCTTTTCCATACCCCAGGTAACGTGTATGCAAAATTTCATGATGATCGGTTCAGTAGTTACAACGTGAAAGCGTAACAAACAAACTCACTTTCGCATTTATAATATTAGTTAGGATAATGAATAAACTCAAACCCAGTTATCGGCGAGTAACACAGGCTAGCTTTTTTTTAAATTTGGGATTCGTTCGAAAAATGAATGGCCGAGCGCTGTAATATGATTTGGCGAAAGTTTTACGGCCGACTGCCTGCCTAACGCTAACACTCGAGTAGATGTTGTTAAATAAATAAATATACATGAATAAATCACCAGCTTGAGCTTTGGGGTTACCAAAGTAAGTTCGTAATCTTTTATAACAAATACATCTATAGATCCAAAACCTAGGTCTATCTGAAAACGATCATTTTCCATCTTGACCTCACCGGGGATCGAACCCGGGACCTCCGATGAGGCAGCCTGGATTGATGACCACTAGACCACTCGTCAAACAAATAATAGTAGATAACAATGATGCACATATGCAACAACAATAATGATTAACTTTTATTAAACACTATCTATCATAATATTCATTGATACATTTATCTTCGAGTTATAATTGCACAGGAACGAGTATGTACCTATACAAAACAGTTCTTAAGTCAATGTGATAAGGTCTAAAATGGAATAATTGTATTTATAAAATATCATGAGTGTATATCATGCATACCTATAAATACTCACTACAAATACACTCTCATACTGAGATAAGATTATAAGCTAAGCATAATCTGAAAAACTGCAGTTGGGTGGTTTGTTTCGGATAGACGATACGAACGTAAAAGAAATCGTGTATTTAGTCTTACATCGTACATGATATACAGAGTGTTAAAAAAGTGCGTAATAATAAACTCATAATACTTGTAGATACTATATATACAAAGTCTAACACATAAGGGGCATGCTCACTCCATAATATTGAACAACCACAGGAGACATACTAAAAAAAAAACAAAAAATAAAAACTCTAACTTCCATACAAAATGCATGCAGCAATCAGTTGATATAATTGCTATAGGAAGCAATTTTTTTCATACTTTGAAGATTGTCCCTTATGGAAGTTGTTATAGTATGTTATATAATATCTTGGATTTGTCATGCCTTTTAAATACTAGTGGCTTTGTGAGCTGTAAACCTCGCGAGACTTACTTGTATCACAGCTAACTAACAATGGTCTTAAACGCCATATGCCCCAATGGCGCTTAGATCCTTTGTGCCACTTACTTTTTGTACAAAATGAAAAACTGAAATCGACAAAACAATTCTTAGTGGACAAAAAATTGAACCGTCTCACTAAATTTCACGAGAATCCGTTGAGAAAAGCATCCTGTATAGTAGAACAACCGGACAGCGGGACATACGAACGACTTTTTGCCTAAGCTGAAATGCAGACGCTTCAGTCATGCTTTGCGTTTGCTCGTTAATTATGCAAATAAATATTTCTATTCTATTCGGCAATCATTTCGCCTTTTTATTACATACTGTATAATAGAGTATGTTTATATATTGTGTGTTAAGTGTTGATAAGTGGTATCAGTGAGATAAGGTATCGAGGAGAAAATTTATTGGGAAAATATTGCTTTGTATGATGCGAGAATAGCAGTGTCAAGCGTGATGTTTTTGTAGGTACGAGTATTTATGTTTTATAGACGAAGATGCCCAATTGGGCATACGTCCATTGTTTATTGTTATCGAAATTGCCCGTAACTGACCAATTGGGCATTGCGTCCATTTTTATTCCATTGTTATCGAAATTACCCGTAATAGACGGGTTCAATAGTGCCGTATGGTTTCTGCCCTAATAGGACACGTTCGTCTATTCCAAAATTCAAATATTATGTAAACAGCGTAAGGGGGTAAGGGATCTAGGCTTCGCTTTTTTTTGATATGACATAGGAGCAAGGGGGAATTTTCATGATGATTACGTCAATATTACGCAAAATAAATAAACATATTTTTGTGAAAATTATACCAATGTTTACGAAGGGGAGGGGGAAGAAGGAAGGGTTGCTGATTGTTTTGGATTGCTTACCTAGTGTTATATAAACGATATGTTATACAAAAAAATCATTTTAACTTCTATTAAAGCCATCTACTAATAAATGAAAGGTTGATTTTGGAATACCATAAAAGAGGTGTGAGGTGGTTGTTTAGGTAACTATTATGTTAAAAAATACCTATTAGACCAAATACGAATACAAGCAAGTGCATTTACGCCAAAAAAATAATGAAAAGTAAAGTCGGTTTAGCTTAAGTTCAGACACAGGATGGCTTCTGGGAATTTTAAGTGGTGGTAAAACGTATCTAACAATGGCTGACAATCTGCGAGACATAGCGAAGCAATATGAACGACACGTATATCCCGAACATCCACAAAGCATTGGTCAGTATGATTTTCTATATCTGCTACTTCTTTCTATTGAATCAAACTTTCATATACTTATAAGTAGGTATGTATTGTCTTGTAAGTGGCCATGGCTAACCCCTTTATCATTAACTTCGTTTAGATCCTCAAATTTATAAACAGTAGATCAGACGGAACATGAAGAAAATGCGCCGTGTGGTACCCGGCAGAGTAGAATAGGACCACTTCCCGTGGATGTCGTAGAAGGCGACTTAGGAAATACGAGCTAAACAAAGCTTATAAACATCTGAGAGACCTCTACAACCCGTCTGGCCAACGTGGAGAGTGTAGGCCAAGTCCTCTGGTTGCTCTGGCCAAGTATAGCTCTAGTAGTACAGAGAGGGTCATGCTACTGTAATGGAGACTAAAAAGATCTGATGATGATGAAGAAAATGCAATAGGCTTTTTATAGATATATGACCTTTAATCCTTTCAGAAAGATGGTGCATGACTTTAAGAAATAAAAAATTTAATCTAGAAAGCCTTTGACCTAATGTGGAACAGTATAAGATCCTGATTGTTTACTATTTTTATATAAGTTATAAAAATAGTAAACAACATGTTTACATAAGACTACTTTTTTCGCATTTCCATCACGCACGCTTACGACCTAACTAATGTTACGCATAACGACACCACATTATGCCTCTAAACGTTTTATGACCTAAAACACACTCATAATATGCGTTAAAACATTATTTTGTTTATTCTCTTAGATAACGCTACCTAAAGGAAACTTAAGCATCTACTTACGTTCTCTACGTCATAAAGTGTGACGAAAACCAGTTGAGACTTCCTGTCCCAAGAAAAGCGGAGAAACTGTTCAGATGACAATACGCATGTAAATGCATGCGTAACTTACATAATGCTGGCCTTTCATTAGCTTAGGAAATAGTAAAATAAATTACGACTGTAGTAATTGCAAAAACGTGGTTAAGAGCATTGTATTTATACTTAGAAATGTATTTTCTGCCTTCTTTTCGTGTCGATCGCTCAAGGGATTAGATTTTGTCTCTCCAGTATGTGCCGACTCTGACACCACTCTCGGATGTAGTGTATAGATCATCTTTGGTGCAGCTGGTGGGGCACAGAGGGCACGAAAAGAGGTGCAACTTGGTCTGATCATCGTGACCACACTGGCACTGCACTTCCGCCTGTTGCCCCATTTAGCCAGGTTTATTAGTTTATTTTCTGTCTTAGAAAAATAGTAATCCCAAATTTACACATGTATATTTACAGTTTCCCTTATGGAAGTTGTTCAATATCTTGGATTTGTCATGCCTTTTAAATACTAGTGGCTTTGTGAGCTGTAAACCTCGCGAGACTTACTTGTATCACAGCTAACTAACAATGGTCTTAAACGCCATATGCCCCAATGGCGCTTAGATCCTTTGTGCCACTTACTTTCTGTACAAAATGAAAAACTGAAATCGACAAAACAATTCTTAGTGGACAAAAAATTGAACCGTCTCACTAAATTTCACGAGAATCCGTTGAGAAAAGCATCCTGTATAGTAGAACAACCGGACAGCGGGACATACGAACGACTTTTTGCCTAAGCTGAAATGCAGACGCTTCGGTCATGCTTTGCGTTTGCTCGTTAATCATGCAAATAAATATTTCTATTCTATAAATATTTCTATTCTATTCGGCAATCATTTCGCCTTTTTATTACATACTGTATAATAGAGTATGTTTATATATTGTGTGTTAAGTGTTGATAAGTGGTATCAGTGAGATAAGGTATCGAGGAGAAAATTTATTGGGAAAATATTGCTTTGTATGATGCGAGAATAGCAGTGTCAAGCGTGATGTTTTTGTAGGTACGAGTATTTATGTTTTATAGACGAAGATGCCCAATTGGGCATACGTCCATTGTTAATTGTTATCGAAATTGCCCGTAACTGACCAATTGGGCATTGCGTCCATTTTTATTCCATTGTTATCGAAATTACCCGTAATAGACGGGTTCAATAGTGCCGTATGGTTTCTGCCCTAATAGGACACGTTCGTCTATTCCAAAATTCAAATATTATGTAAACAGCGTAAGGGGGTAAGGGATCTAGGCTTCGCTTTTTTTTGATATGACATAGGAGCAAGGGGGAATTTTCATGATGATTACGTCAATATTACGCAAAATAAACAAACATTTTTTTGTGAAAATTATACCAATGTTTACGAAGGGGAGGGGGAAGAAGGAAGGGTTGCTGATTGTTTTGGATTGCTTACCTAGTGTTATATAAACGATATGTTATACAAAAAAATCATTTTAACTTCTATTAAAGCCATCTACTAATAAATGAAAGGTTGATTTTGGAATACCATAAAAGAGGTGTGAGGTGGTTGTTTAGGTAACTATTATGTTAAAAAATACCTATTAGACCAAATACGAATACAAGCAAGTGCATTTACGCCAAAAAAATTATGAAAAGTAAAGTCGGTTTAGCTTAAGTTCAGACACAGGATGGCTTCTGGGAATTTAAAGTGGTGGTAAAACGTATCTAACAATGGCTGACAATCTGCGAGACATAGCGAAGCAATATGAACGACACGTATATCCCGAACATCCACAAAGCATTGGTCAGTATGATTTTCTATATCTGCTACTTCTTTCTATTGAATCAAACTTTCATATACTTATAAGTAGGTATGTATTGTCTTGTAAGTGGCCATGGCTAACCCCTTTATCATTAACTTCGTTTAGATCCTCAAATTTATAAACAGTAGATCAGACGGAACATGAAGAAAATGCGCCGTGTGGTACCCGGCAGAGTAGAATAGGACCACTTCCCGTGGATGTCGTAGAAGGCGACTTAGGAAATACGAGCTAAACAAAGCTTATAAACATCTGAGAGACCTCTACAACCCGTCTGGCCAACGTGGAGAGTGTAGGCCAAGTCCTCTGGTTGCTCTGGCCAAGTATAGCTCTAGTAGTACAGAGAGGGTCATGCTACTGTAATGGAGACTAAAAAGATCTGATGATGATGAAGAAAATGCAATAGGCTTTTTATAGATATATGACCTTTAATCCTTTCAGAAAGATGGTGCATGACTTTAAGAAATAAAAAAATTAATCTAGAAAGCCTTTGACCTAATGTGGAACAGTATAAGATCCTGATTGTTTACTATTTTTATATAAGTTATAAAAATAGTAAACAACATGTTTACATAAGACTACTTTTTTCGCATTTCCATCACGCACGCTTACGACCTAACTAATGTTACGCATAACGACACCACATTATGCCTCTAAACGTTTTATGACCTAAAACACACTCATAATATGCGTTAAAACATTATTTTGTTTATTCTCTTAGATAACGCTACCTAAAGGAAACTTAAGCATCTACTTACGTTCTCTACGTCATAAAGTGTGACGAAAACCAGTTGAGACTTCCTGTCCCAAGAAAAGCGGAGAAACTGTTCAGATGACAATACGCATGTAAATGCATGCGTAACTTACATAATGCTGGCCTTTCATTAGCTTAGGAAATAGTAAAATAAATTACGACTGTAGTAATTGCAAAAACGTGGTTAAGAGCATTGTATTTATACTTAGAAATGTATTTTCTGCCTTCTTTTCGTGTCGATCGCTCAAGGGATTAGATTTTGTCTCTCCAGTATGTGCCGACTCTGACACCACTCTCGGATGTAGTGTATAGATCATCTTTGGTGCAGCTGGTGGGGCACAGAGGGCACGAAAAGAGGTGCAACTTGGTCTGATCATCGTGACCACACTGGCACTGCACTTCCGCCTGTTGCCCCATTTAGCCAGGTTTATTAGTTTATTTTCTGTCTTAGAAAAATAGTAATCCCAAATTTACACATGTATATTTACAGTTTCATATTATGAAGAGCCCATAGTCCAATGGGTTTGGATGTGGTCCACTGTTGGAATAGTGGACAAACGTGGAACAAAATTATCTAAAAATTATTTGTTCTTCGGAAGGTAGCAGTTGGTTTTCGCGTCAACGAACAAGGCTGAGCACACTGACACAGCGTTATCAGTGACATTGTATAGGTCTTTGCGTGTGCAGGTGGTAGGACACTCAGGGCAAAGCAACAGATGTGCCGTAGTCTGAAGAGAAGCACCACACGGACAAGAAATTTCAGAGCTGTAACCCCACCTATTCATGTTCTCCTCGCTTTGGCCGACTTGAGTTCTGAGTCTGTTCCAGGACTTCTATGTCGCCCAAGGTAGATCATGACCAGGGGGGAGATGCTCTGACAGCGGAACTCTTTTCTATCTCTGATATTTTACCTTTTTAACATTTTCATCGTCTGTTTCAGGGCTGTTCACAATCCCGGAGTTCCCGGAGTTCGAGCAACGCGGCATGTGGTCAGCCGCGTTTTCCGCCATCTTGACGACCCTCCGCTACCTCGCGCCGGCTACGTTACTTACTTTGTTCTGGGGGCAGCAAAGCTTCCTCTTCAAGCTACTCAAGCACATCGACTCTGCTTTCAGAGCGAGTAAGTAGTTTTCACATCAAAGAACCACGAAGGATCCATAGCAATACAAATCCGACCGAGGGATCGACATTAACACGGGCGGAGCCGTGGGCGAAAGCTAGTATAACATATATATTTTATTCGTTTGAGAACGATCAATCAAAAATCATTGGCGGGAGTATGATAAAAATGTAAAATGAGATACGGACGTTGATTACTTTGATAATTAGATCATTTGGGGCAATCAGCAAGAATTATACATTTATAATCTTTCATTAAAAAAACCGACTTCAATCTAACTACTGAACCGATTGCGATGTAATTTAAATGAAAAGAAAACCAACTTGAAAGCATATCCTTTCAAACAATAAAGAATTCTGAGTTATGTATAAGGTAACAAACATTAAACAAAAATATAAAAAAAACAACCTAATTGATGACCTCCTCCTTTTTATTGAAGTCGGTTAGAAACATTACGATTTTTATGAAAAATTATGTTATCTTACGTCGTTATACATATAATGAAACTAAGTGCTGGCCACATACACACACGATAACCAAGCATCTTAGATTTATCAAAATGTATGAAATTCGACACGCCTCTGTCAACACCGTCACAGTCATGCTGCAATAACCGCGGTATCGATAGTAGATAGATGCCTGTTTTGTAACGTTAATATACCCTGGAAGAGACAACATACATACATAGTATCACGTCTTTTTCCCTTGCGGGGTAAACAGAGCCTAAGTCTATAAGACATGAAGGCCACGTTTAGCATGTTGGTGGGCATTAGGTGGAGAACGGAATCAAAATAGTGATGGGTTTCTAGCATCGCCTATTAACATGATTCCACGGAATTTTGCCAGTTCCCTCGTTCGGCTTTTACGATCTGCGCAGGAAGAGAAGCTAGTACATTCTACGTTTTCTTTTCTCCCATGCCAGCATGGAAAAGACAAGGCTGAAGAAACGTTTTGGGTTTACTAATTGATGATATCACACAAATCTCAGTGATGCAGACTAACTACGTCATACTTCACTTTCAACCAGTAGTCTAACACCATCGACGACTTATTCCTTAGGTACTAGTACTTAGGTACTAATTACTTAGGTACTAGTACAGTCAGCAACAGAAATACCTTGCCAGACCCTGTATCTATATCTTGAATTATCACTTAAACTATAAAAAATATAAACGTGAAAAATTATATTAAGAAAGGATTCATTAAAATCTTTGTGTATATAATTTTTTATGTTATTATTATTTATAATTTAAGAGAAAATTCAAGATATAGATAAAGGGCCTGGCAAGGTATTTCTGTTGCTGACTGTACCTAAGTAAGTACTTAGGTACCAGCTCTTTTTTTTATGTATATTTGAAGGCAAACGAGCAGACGAGCCACCTGAGGGGAAGTGGTCAACGTCGCCCATGGACATCTGCAACACCAGCTTTTAACCGCGGCTCCACTCACGTTATGTCAATCCCGCAAGAACAGCACTTTTTAGCGGGATGAAAGGTGGCCAATGTGTGCAAAATTTCATCAAAATCCGTTCAGCCATTTTGACGTCATTTAATAACAAACAGACATTCATCATAATCACTCACAAAATTTTGCATTTATAATATTATATTAGAAAGGATTCGTAGCCATTAACATAGAAAACTTTTACGGCCTGTTAAAAATGCTGCAGACAAACCACCTACGCATAGAGATAAGATAACCCATAAACACACAGCATCAACGCGCGATGTACGATTATTCTTACAATAACCTTATTTTTTAGATAAAACAGGATTTTCCATCGGCCTATCTACCCTTACTCATACATACTCACAAACTTTCGCATTTATAATATTAGTAAGGATTCATAGCCATCAACATAGAAAAGTTCTATGGTCTTTTAAAAATGCTGCAAACAAACCACACCTACGCATAGATATTCGACTAGCTCCGTGGCACAGCGGTCAACACGCCTGCCTGCGACACGGAGTGACCGGGTTCGATCTCCGGCCAGGTCAAGATGGAAAATGATCTTTTTCAGATTGGCCTGGGTCTTGGATGTGTATCTATATATGTATTTGTTATAAAATATAGTATCGTTGAATTAGTATTCCATAACACAAGTCTCGAACTTACTTTGGGGCTAGCTCAATCTGTGTGATTTGTCCGTATATATTTATATATTTTAAAATATATAAGGTCAATTTAAATTAAACGCAAATATTAAAGGCTGACACCCATAAGCTAGAAAAATGCTTTAGAAGCAAAATAAAAAAAATCGTCACGCTAGTTTTCGAGATATCTGGACTTAAACAGGTAAAAAACAGACGAAAAAAGCACCCTGTGTACAAATAAACACTTTCTTGGCCAACAACTTTTTACTATTATCTACTATGGACTAGGTCATTGACCTCGACAGTCAAAACAGCTGATTTAACGATTTTAATAAAAAAAGGAATTATTTTGTATGAAAACAGTAAAAAAAAAATTTGTCGATTTCCAAAAATTTGTTACTAAAGCATTTCTTTGACCTATGAGACCTAGCCCTTAAAATATTTGCACTTGACTCAATAATCGCGAGAAACACAGACACAATTAATTATCTGTTGTTATGTTTTCCGATTGGGGCGTTCGGTAGTTGACCGGTTAATTTAAACGGACCTTGTATAAAATAACCCATGAACACACGACAACAACGACGTAGAGTATACTTACATTACAATAACCTTATTTTAAAGAGAAAACAGGATTTTCCATCGGCCTATCTACCCTTGATCTCCAATAGCACTTGTTACCCAGTTTTCACGCGTTGCCCGTTAAATTTCCACGATTCTTATCATGCATTTGAAATGTATGTAGATTGTGTTCTATATTCTTACCAATTAAAAAGAACAATGTACGTTTTACCGCTGCGCAGTTTAGCGATATTTTTTTATTGCCCGTGTAACAAGAGGATTCATGTTTTTTAATTTAATTATCGTGAGCACATTTTTTGAGTTGTCTAATTTAACAGTGAATGTGCAGTTTCTAATGAATATACTTGATGCAATGTAGTCGTAAAATGTTAAACAAATCTCTTTCTCAACATGTACTGTGAACCATCACAAAACATTCTTCATTGTATTGGCTAGCTCCGTGGCGCAGCGGTCAACACGCCAGCCTGCGACACGGAGTGCCCGGGTTCGATCCCCGGCCAGGTCAAGATGGAAAATGATCTGTTTCAGATTGGCCTGGGTCTTGGATGTTTATCTATATATGTATTTGTTATAAAATATAGTATCGTTGAATTAGTATTCCATAACACAAGTCTCGAACTTACTTTGGGGCTAGCTCAATCTGTGTGATTTGTCCGTATATATTTATATATTTTAAAATATATAAGGTCAATTTAAATTAAACGCAAATATTAAAGGCTGACACCCATAAGCTAGAAAAATGCTTTAGAAGCAAAATAAAAAAAATCGTCACGCTAGTTTTCGAGATATCTGGACTTAAACAGGTAAAAAACAGACGAAAAAAGCACCCTGTGTACAAATAAACACTTTCTTGGCCAACAACTTTTTACTATTATCTACTATGGACTAGGTCATTGACCTCGACAGTCAAAACAGCTGATTTAACGATTTTAATAAAAAAAGGAATTATTTTGTATGAAAACAGTAAAAAAAAAATTTGTCGATTTCCAAAAATTTGTTACTAAAGCATTTCTTTGACCTATGAGACCTAGCCCTTAAAATATTTGCACTTGACTCAATAATCGCGAGAAACACAGACACAATTAATTATCTGTTGTTATGTTTTCCGATTGGGGCGTTCGGTAGTTGACCGGTTAATTTAAACGGACCTTGTATAAAATAACCCATGAACACACGACAACAACGACGTAGAGTATACTTACATTACAATAACCTTATTTTAAAGAGAAAACAGGATTTTCCATCGGCCTATCTACCCTTGATCTCCAATAGCACTTGTTACCCAGTTTTCACGCGTTGCCCGTTAAATTTCCACGATCCTTATCATGCATTTGAAATGTATGTAGATTGTGTTCTATATTCTTACCAATTAAAAAGAACAATGTACGTTTTACCGCTGCGCAGTTTAGCGATATTTTTTTATTGCCCGTGTAACAAGAGGATTCATGTTTTTTAATTTAATTATCGTGAGCACATTTTTTGAGTTGTCTAATTTAACAGTGAATGTGCAGTTTCTAATGAATATACTTGATGCAATGTAGTCGTAAAATGTTAAACAAATCTCTTTCTCAACATGTACTGTGAACCATCACAAAACATTCTTCATTGTATTGGCTAGCTCCGTGGCGCAGCGGTCAACACGCCAGCCTGCGACACGGAGTGCCCGGGTTCGATCCCCGGCCAGGTCAAGATGGAAAATGATCTGTTTCAGATTGGCCTGGGTCTTGGATGTTTATCTATATATGTATTTGTTATAAAATATAGTATCGTTGAATTAGTATTCCATAACACAAGTCTCGAACTTACTTTGGGGCTAGCTCAATCTGTGTGATTTGTCCGTATATATTTATATATTTTAAAATATATAAGGTCAATTTAAATTAAACGCAAATATTAAAGGCTGACACCCATAAGCTAGAAAAATGCTTTAGAAGCAAAATAAAAAAAATCGTCACGCTAGTTTTCGAGATATCTGGACTTAAACAGGTAAAAAACAGACGAAAAAAGCACCCTGTGTACAAATAAACACTTTCTTGGCCAACAACTTTTTACTATTATCTACTATGGACTAGGTCATTGACCTCGACAGTCAAAACAGCTGATTTAACGATTTTAATAAAAAAAGGAATTATTTTGTATGAAAACAGTAAAAAAAAAATTTGTCGATTTCCAAAAATTTGTTACTAAAGCATTTCTTTGACCTATGAGACCTAGCCCTTAAAATATTTGCACTTGACTCAATAATCGCGAGAAACACAGACACAATTAATTATCTGTTGTTATGTTTTCCGATTGGGGCGTTCGGTAGTTGACCGGTTAATTTAAACGGACCTTGTATAAAATAACCCATGAACACACGACAACAACGACGTAGAGTATACTTACATTACAATAACCTTATTTTAAAGAGAAAACAGGATTTTCCATCGGCCTATCTACCCTTGATCTCCAATAGCACTTGTTACCCAGTTTTCACGCGTTGCCCGTTAAATTTCCACGATCCTTATCATGCATTTGAAATGTATGTAGATTGTGTTCTATATTCTTACCAATTAAAAAGAACAATGTACGTTTTACCGCTGCGCAGTTTAGCGATATTTTTTTATTGCCCGTGTAACAAGAGGATTCATGTTTTTTAATTTAATTATCGTGAGCACATTTTTTGAGTTGTCTAATTTAACAGTGAATGTGCAGTTTCTAATGAATATACTTGATGCAATGTAGTCGTAAAATGTTAAACAAATCTCTTTCTCAACATGTACTGTGAACCATCACAAAACATTCTTCATTGTATTGGCTAGCTCCGTGGCGCAGCGGTCAACACGCCAGCCTGCGACACGGAGTGCCCGGGTTCGATCCCCGGCCAGGTCAAGATGGAAAATGATCTGTTTCAGATTGGCCTGGGTCTTGGATGTTTATTTATATATGTAATTGTTATAAAATATAGTATCGTTGAGTTAGTATCCCATAACACAAGTCTCGAACTTACCTTGGGGCTAGCTCAATCTGTGTGATTTGTCAGTATAATATTTATTTATTTATCACAAAACATTCTTCATTGTATTATTTTATTTTGTCTTGAATGCTATGATATGACTTTATTATATAAAAACTCATATAAAATAAACGAGATACATGCTTCTATATTGATGACATAAACGAACTTTATCTTTATAAAAATCTCGAGGTTGTCCACGAAGGGCTATCAAGAAAACAGTAATCACCGTGAAGTCAGGGTCAGATATAACCCGAGGCTCATAGACAAATGCCAGCCATGTTACGTGACTAAATCTATTTCTTTCATTTTTCAGTAGTCTTCTCGAGCGAAGAGCAGAAACAAGATGTACTACAATGGCTGAGCAATACAGGACCTGTGAGGGTCACCCAACTGGACACAGTATGGCGGCACGGCTGGATTATATGCGGAGTGCTGGATGCAGCACTGCCAGGAGCATGCGCCGGTCACCCACCCACCAAGCTATCACTGAAACATGCACAGGCTATCGCTGACCACTATCTTGGTGTTGAGCCGGTAAGATTCGAGGCCCTTTTTATTTCTTGACATCTCTCTCCCCATACTATGCAACGAGATTTCGAATCTCCTAGCTATATTGGAATCTCGGAAACAGAACCCCTCATGGAATACAGAATTGCAAGAAAAAAAGCTGATTGCAAATAAATTAGGTTTCCCATACAAAGTCGCCGATCAGCTGAACAAATTTCTATGGAAGGTCAAATGTTTTATTTTTCGTTTTTTACCCCTTTTTCTTGCAAGTCTGTATTCCATTAGAAATTCTGATTCCCAGATTTAAATATAGCTAGGAGTTGCAAAATCACACTGTATATAGATCTCTATTCAGTGCCCCCCTTTTCTAGACAACCGGTTTCCCTTCTGTTTTATAAAACAACTAGCTTTCGCCCGCGGCTCCGCTCGCGTTAATTTCGATCCCTCGGGAACAGTACTTTTTCCTGGGACGAAATATACCCTATGTCCTTCTCCGTACCCCAGACAATGGGTATGCAGAATGTCATGATTACCGGTTCAGTAATTACGGCGTGAAAGCGCAAACAAACAAACAAATGAATATGAATGGATATGTAGCCATATTGGAGAAGATATCGGATGTTAGTTCCTTCATGTAATTTTTTTTGCATCTCTCAATCAATTAAGTGACGGGCCACATTAGTTCTGTGCACCTTGACCACATTATGTTATGCTTGAAAGTACTCTTAGATTTAAAGTTTGTTAAATTTTTCAGGTCTTCTCCCGTCAAGAGCTGGACTCGAACGACTCACTGAGCAAACATCAAGAATGGAAGCTCGCCACCTACTTGGACCGCATCCGCGAGGCCCTCACCAAAATAACACCACCAGTCTCGAAACCTAACTCCCCAAGAACTTCTCCAGAAGCCCCCCAATTCACCATCGACTATGTAGCGAAAGGATCTGGGCTATCGGCTGCTCAGGTCAACAACAAAATGTCATTCAAGATCTACCCGACTGCACAGCAATCTTTAGACCCCGGAGAAGTAACCATTCTCATACGCGGACCCAAAGACACCTATGGCATGGCGGTACTGCCACCTGTATTAGGCAAAGCGCAGTTGATTCGACAAAAATTGATAGGATTGCAAACCAAACCAAACTTTACAGAAAACGCATTACCTATAACCCAAGGAGCAATCTATCTTAGAAATTATGGTAAAAATGACATGAACAAAACTTATTACATACCTAAAACGAAATATGACATTGAAATCGAAAACGAACTGCGACCAGATCACATGAAGATAAGTTATGTTGCTCCGTATGAAGGCAGATATGAAATCTTTATCACGAGTCGAGGGCGGAACATTGTTGGATCACCATTTTTAATATCTGCTTCACACAATATTATCAGCCTATTGGAAAAAGAAAATTATTCCCTAGAAGATGGTGAAGAAATCGACATCGTGGATGTGAAAACGGATAGAAAAGTTGTTTTAAGAATTGTTGATTTTGTCACTGAGAAAATGCTGCTCAGAGAAAATGGGTCTTTAGAAAAAATAACGGACGATGAAGCCAAGATTTTAATGACTACTGACACCATTATAAGTAAAAGCTCCAAAAATAAAAATACAATTGAAGATTTTATGTCACAAAATCAAGAAAAAGTACCAAAATTAATGTTTAAAAATGCGTCACAAAAGATACTTACGATGATAAAAGTTTGCAAAATATGGAATAGCCTAACAGTTGAAAAACGTTTAATCAAAACAAAAGAAAGCATGAATGTTCAAGTACGAACAAACAAAGATATTCCTGATGTGGTTAATTCAACATTTACAGAGTCTAACATAGATCCATATGTTATCAGAGAGAGTCGGGACAAATTTATTATTCCAGAAAATATATCAGTGTCTATACTGACTGAAAAACATGGGTCAGATTTTATCGAGCTAAAGAAAACTCTGGATGAAACTGAATGTACACAAGATTTAACTGACGATACTTGTAGTCAAGACAGTTTAGAAGATTTTACACAAGAACACAATGCTATCGATACCGATATGTTAAAAATTTCGCTTTCTCGACACCACAATCCATTCCTCAACGAGACCTATGAACAAACTTATGAAACAGAAAAGGAATTAGGATCTTATGTGGCGAATGAGTATGAAACTAATAATTCACAAAATGAAGAAACGCGTGTCACGTCAATCAAGATAATTGTTGAAGAAAATGACTCTTTGCCGCCTGTTATTAATAATCCATTTATAGACGTTAACTTAATTGAACGACCAAAGTCACCCGTTTTTAAGATAATATCGGGGGAAATCAAGAGTCGGGGCGTTTCACCAGTTCCATTAGATGAAGAAGGAATCGGAAACGAATTTATCAACCCATTTTTCGTTCATCAACATCACCAATCAAATGAATTAGATACTCCATTACCGATAGCAGATTTTATCATAGGAGCGCCAGTATCTCTTCCACCCTTATTAAGAGCTTCATCACCTTTACCTGAAATGGAATCTCTTATGATTAATAACAAAGTAAAAGACGAAAAATTACAAAACATCATAGATAATGATGATGAATTCTGTGAATTTTCGACCCCTGTACATACAAATCTATCAAAAGCAAAAGATAGTCTTATATTAGAAAGCAATGCTGTTTCCTCGACATTCCACAGTTTGGATGATTCCAACCTCACTGAAAACATTGGTAGTATTAACGAGCTGAGTAATAGTAATCAACTGGAAGCTTATAGCACTGATTCGATTCAAACAAGTACAAGTGTAACACCAAAGAGAGAAATATGGGATTCTGCGTATGTAAGTATTGATGAAAATAATAGTTCGCCAGATAGTAATAATAATAATGATAATACACCTATATGCGAGCCACACAATAAACAGAAGATATCTCCCAGTAATGAAAATTTTGGATTAGGTCATGAAGATTTCTCAAATATGGGCCCAGCTGAAAGAGAGTTATGGCAAACTTGTAATGAATTGAAAGATAAAATATCAGTTAATTATGAAGACGTAAGATTTAACAAATTAGACTTAAAACGGAAAATGTTTACACCCATAATTGAAGAGAGTGATCGAAGCTTATCATCTGGAATGAAGGATCTCCCTAAATCAGTATTACCTACGAAAACTGGAGACCCTGATCCCGTAACAGTGGCATTTGCCGAACTCAACGACATTTACCAAGAGTACTTTCCTACAACAGAAAAGATATCTTCTGACAGAGCAACTGAAGAAAACAAACTTCATTGCACAGAAGATGAGAACGGAAGTATTACTGAGAGAGGACATGTCGATTCAGCATCTGAAATTGAAGCAGATGTGAAAAGACATACGACTGAAATAGAAGGAAAGATTTCTGAGGTTCAGGCAAATGTCACTGAATCAGTTTCAGCAAGTCAGATCCTTCACGAAAATCAAGTACAAAATCTTGGCACAAAAGTTGCAAACAAAGGCGAAACTCAATTTGGAGATAAGAAAAATACAAATATAGTTCTAGAGAAGAAAAAATACTGGGACGAGAAAATCCGCCAGATAGAGGCTAAATCGGAAGAATCAACCACACTTCAAAAGAAACGAAGGCTTTCATGCAAACATTTGAGAAACAATGATTCCTTGACAAAAAGGAGAGGTAAACAGATAGTGAAGAATTTCCTAAACGCCAACCAGACGAAAGATAAAGGACAAGAAATTAAAGTTACTAACATTGTAAATAGGAAAAGCATTATTCCGCAAGAAATACACACACCTCCTGATATAGGAAAAGAAACGCACGCGGAGGTCAAATTAGTTGACAAATGGAAGAATTATTGGGACAGCAAACTGGCAGCAGAGTATGACGATGATAACTTGTCGTGCTTCAGAGCTAAATCACCAAAATCTCCTAAATCACCAACATCTCGTTCACCAGTAAAATTAAATGAAGACCCCATAGAAGGTAAAGAATCTAAAACATCAGGTCCAGTGAAACAAGAACTTCCAGAAGAGGTATTCAAGGCATTTGAAACAAGTCCAAAAAGATTTTTTGGTACCTCTAGAAAACAAATTTTAAACAAAATAGATACTTTTTTAGGAAAACCAAGCACCGAAGATAAATCATCGACGGATGTTATCGGTGCTAGTCAAGACAGTGGTTTAGTTTCTAGTCGTGTATCAATGTTTCACAAAATATCTAACACAGAAGATGTAATGTCTCGAAGGAATTGTCAGAGTTTCCTTAACGTTTACCAAAGGAAAGACACTGAGCTAGATCCCACTTCACTACAGAAAAATACCGAAATTATCAGGGAGAAAATCAATAACACGGCAACCGTAGCGCCTGCAGACACCGAAACTAACGTCATTGATACTAGGATAGAAAACAACGAAACCATAAAAGTAGAAAGCAAATTAACACTGAAAGACAGACGGGCACAGATTGTAAATAAATCTTTCAACAAAAGCTTCGACGAATCAACACTTGGCCAAGAATTAGACGAACTGCGAAAACAGAACACATACGTAAAGAAAACTGTCAAAGATTTTAACAAACATGAACAACACATTCAAAAATACAAAAAATCTAATGATTTACGTCGAACAGCATTAAGCCGGTCTGAAATGGATATATTCAATAAGGCTTTTAAAACACCAGACGACGACTTAGATAAATACAAATCGTGCGACGAGTTGCCTAAAACTAATGTAAAGAATTTCATATCTCTATACGAAAGTGTGTCGACCTCATCCAAGGCACCCACGCCTATTGGAAAATTAGGCAAAACTACATTCTGTTCTCAAAAACAGATCTATGATAACAGTTCATCGCCAGGTATGTGAAAACATTGCCCTTAGTAAATCTATAGCTGGCTTTATCTTCTTTAAGTTAATATATTAAAGTAGCTTTTATATGGAAAAACCTAGTGATAAAAAAATACAAGTAACTATCATGGAACAGATGTCGATGGAGGGCTGTCGTTCTGAAGCTATTGTTACGCACACGTTTGAAAATCACTATTTTAGCAAATAACTCGACAATCATCAAGACTCTTCTTTACACCTCTTTTTTTTAAACGCATATTATTTACCTAAGAGGTTTTTAATTGATTTGACTGAATTTTACCGATAAACTTTTATGAATGAGAGTTTAGATTGAGGTTTATTTGTTTGGGAACAGACACTTTTTTAAAGAAACCATTATATTTATTTTTCAGGAACAACATACAGTGGACCATCGAGCATAACGCAAACTCATTTAACAAGATCTCGAACATACACAAGTTCTGAGAACATGAGCATCGATAGTGGAGATACTAGAGCTACCAGTTCTCTTGATATTGAACATGTCATAAGCCACGATAAAGAAACTACCTACGTAAGTCTTTCTGACATTGAATTGGAAATAGTTGAAAGTCCAGACAAATCCAAAGAATCTACTCCAGAAAAAGACGTGGATACAGTTAAAAAAGATTACAAATCACGCTTTAAATTGGCGAAGGAATTCTTTCAATCGTTAGAGGAAATCGGTCCAATAAAGAAAACCCCAAAATTTAATGAATGTAAAGTACAGCAGCAGCAAAGCACATCAACTGAATCTCTCGAACAAAATCAACCTAAGAAACGATTGAAGAAGAAAATCGGAAAATCACATTCCATGCCTTCATCTGAGTTCGCTAAGATTTGGAGCGAAATAAAAGAGGAAGATTCTAATAAACTGGTTAAAATATCAGAGAAATTCAACGTGGATGATTTATTTAGTGATGTTATGGAGGGCAAATTTAGTAGACAGGGTAGTTTAAGAGGTATCCCACATAAGAAAGCAGTTCTCGAAGCGTTTAGGTCTATGGAAAATATATCTGATAGGACAATAAGTCCATACGAAATGGCGATAAATCAACTAAACGATATAGGTAAAGAAAAGCAAGCCAAAAACGCTCAGACGTACCTCAGCGAATATCCATACTTGCCAACAACAGATCCATCTAAATACCATTCAAGGTTGGATACTAAAGCATCAGGACTTATTTCGTTAAAAGAACTTAAAGATATGAAACGACCGAGAAGAAATAGTGTGCCAGATCTAAGATTAAACCCCACATTTACTGCTGACCTTTAAAAATAGATTAAAGTATTGACAGTATTCACTAGTACCTAAAGTAATTCGATACTCAATATTTTTTTATGTAATTTTTTTATTTGAAGCTTCATCGTCCAGTCAACGGTAGATATTGTAGACACCATCAATGTCGTCATAATAATGTAAGAATATTTCTTGTACAATTTGTACAGCTATTGAATCTTAATTTAATATTAAGTTCTAATTGTAACTATTTATTCTTCTAATAAAGTTAATCTATATACATTTGTATTAATAATTAAAAATATAGGTAAGTTTGTCCCAAAATCGAACTGACGTTACACAAAAGCCAGTGTAATAACTAGGTTTCTACAAATCATAAAATAAAGCTATAAAAGATAAATATAATTACAGCATCACGTTGCTAAAAGTGATGAAAGTTTAAAATATACTATAACAGAAAATGTTGCCTTAAACGACGACAAAACGATCAAGCCATGTAGAGTTTGTCTATTTGAAAACTAAACACCCATCCACTGATTACGATTTTTTCAATGTTACTGTAAAGCTTTGTTTGAATGCGTGAGGCGACTTTATATGTTAATTCGGATTAATCGACAAATTAAAAATTTAACAAATCTAGCCAGTATGGCGGCATTCGCGTGAATTGACAACTTACTACAAACAGGAAGTGATGAGTTTCACTTCCGGTTTATAGTTTATAGTAAGTCATCAATCATACTTCCGTGTCATAATTTGACAAGTCCAAGAGTTTGGGAAATTGACAAGACTTTTGGAAACGGTGAAGATCAATTTAATGTATAAAACGTATTAACATATTTTGTACATGAGCGTAAACGAACTGGAGGGGCGTTCAGGTTAAAGACAGACCCTTACAACTTATTTTTTACGTATATAGGTCTGTTTGGCTCGGACGCGGCACCGCAATGGTAAAAACCAAGGCATAAGGCGAGCGTGCGTGTTTCTTTAATACCCTTTAATTTCTGACACAAAACTACACCTAGGCGCCTAGCGCTAAGACCTTAGTTTGTAGGCTTAGTTTGTGTTAAAAATATCTCATATATTATTGATGAGGAAAAAATTATCGACACAAATATTTCTGTATCAAAATCTATTTATTAATTCATTTATACAGCCTTAAAACAACTTGAATTTGATCATTAGTCAATTACTGAATCATGCAAACAATAATGAGCAAAATCCGTCATAATGTACTAGATATAAAATATATTTACAAGATATAAGCGTACATTAGTAATAGTAGTGTTGCCGTGTGGTTACTGGCAGAGTAATATAGGACCACTCCTAGTCTTCCCATGGATGTCGGAAGAGGCGACTTAGGAAATACAAGCTAAACAAAGCTCATAAACATCAATGATACCTCTCCAACCCGTCTGGCCAGCGAGGAGAGTGTAGGCCAAATCCTCTGTCTGCTCTGGCCAAGTATGGCTCCGGTAGTACAGAGAGGGTCATGCTCCTGCAGTGGACTAAAAATACCTGATGATGATTAGTAATAGTCATTCTTTCCATAGGGTGTATCGGTCTCTGAATGTGCGCCAGTGACAGTCAAACAGCAAGTAGAGTAAATATTGAGATGTAGAGCACTCGAGTCCTTGAGTTCTAATTTTGAGGACTTTAGTCTTTGCAGGGTGAAAATATTGCCAAAAAAAAAAAGAATTGTAAACTAAAAAAAAAAGGGATTATGGTTCGTGAAGCCACTAGATTAAATCATGTAATCCCAACGCCTATTGCGTACGATTTTCGCCAGGCTCATTATATAGATGGCGCCAAAAATGTATTTATAACTATGTATCCATCATCGTATGAGAGAATAAAATAAGTAATCACGAAACATACCTTAATTACGATGAAAATAAATATTTTCGGATTATATTAAAACAATATTTTTCAGTTTTACTTGGTTTTACCAAGTTTAGGCTATCGCCATCTAGTGACGGGTGGAAGAGTCTGTAATTATTACACTGCAGCGCCCTCTCCGCTGCCCATAGTGGCAGTTAGTGAAACTAATTACCACAGCCTGCCGGCAGATGCTTGGCACGTACTTTGGTGCTTTTAACAGTATTAAGTTGGGCCAATATGTTTAATGAGGTTGGCAGTAAATTATAATTATATAGTCTCTGGCTAAATGTTTCATTGGTATCAAAAACTAATAAATTCAGCCTGCCGATTTTCATGCTTAAAACCGAAACAACTATAATATTAAAATTGCTTTACAATGTGATGGTAAAGTATGACATAAGCCACCATTAACTAATATTTATGCTATCGCCATCTAGGTACGGGTGGAAAAGTCGGTAATTATTACACTACAGCGCCCTCTACGCCGCCCATAGTGGCAGTTAGTGGAACTAGCTACCACAGCCTGCCGGTAGATGCTTGCTAGGTACTTTGGTATTTTTAACAGGCCTTAAATTGGGCCAATATTTTTAATGAGGGTGGCAGTAAGTTATTATTATATTGTCTCTGACTAAATGTACGCCTATGTGGCTACCAATGCCACAAAAACTATTAAATTCAGCCTACCGATTCTCATCCTTAAAACCGAAACAACTATTAATTAAAATTGCTTAACAATGAGATAGTAATGTATGACATAAGCCACCATTAACTAATATTTAGGCTATCGCCATCTAGTGACGAGTGGAAGAGTCTGTAATTATTACACTGCAGCGCCCTCTCCGCCGCCCATAGTGCCAGTTACTGGAACTAGCTACCACATCCTGCCGGCAGATGATTGCTAGGTACTTTGGTGCTTTTAACAGGATTAAGTTGGGCCAATATTTTTATGAGGTTGGCAGTAAGTTATTCTTATATTGTCTCTGACTAAATGACCCCTATGTGGCATTGGTATCACAAAAACTATTAAATTCAGCCTATCGATTCTCATTCTTAAAACCGAAACAACTATTATATTAAAATAGGCCAGTTTCCTAAAAAATATAATTAGTTAATTAAAAAACTTTGGATACGTATTTTATCTTTTTTTGATTAAACAAACAATTGTAAAGTTAGAGCTCTTTGAAATTCCATGTGACGTCATAGTTTGCTACTCTTTTTAGCAAACTTTGACGTCACGAGCCCCCACTCATGAACTTTGAAGCGCTATATCTTTATAATTTTTGTTTAATTGACAAAAGAAGAAATACGTATCTAATATTTTTTGATTATCTAAATTACGGACTAATTGTAATGTTATTATTTTGACCCAGGAAACTAGCCTGTTGCTTAATAATGTGATAGTAATGTATGATATAAGCCACCATTAATTAATAATCAGAGATCGGATATTCTAGTGCATATTTACCTAAAGTTGATTTTTAGGTCACATATTATGGCAGCGGCTTCTTTGAATATTTTTATCATAAATAAAATCCCAGTGTCAGGTATAACTTGCCATTTCATTGGCGTACCTACAAAGTATGTAATGACTTATATTCCCTGAGTTTTAACCGGCGCGATCGCACCCTAGTTCAACCTAATAAGCTTGTTTTAGCTTCGTCAAATTTCACTGATAGTACAACCAGCGAAAACCAACCTCATTACGTTGGAGCAGAGCAGTAAGTGTATGGAGTGATATGACTCCTTACAATTAAATTTGTTATTCATAAAACAGGATTTTTTTGAATAAAAAGTGCTTTCCATAATTGCCAACTTCTGAACTTTTGGGTATATAAATATGCACAGGAATATCCGATCTGTGCTAATAATAAACTCAATACTGATTCCTAGTGAAAACTCCAATATCACAAGATTGTTGCTCCATATTCACTTTATATGAATCTGTACGTATGTCGACGCTGTGTCCGCTCTCCTCCATTGCAACCACGCAGCAACCTGTAAGCAAACACTGGAGATATTACATACATAATATCACGTCTTTTTGCCTTGCGGGGTACACAAAGCTCGGATCTTTAAGAACCAAAAGCCACTTTCAGCATGTTGGGCAATAGTTGGGTTCAGCATGTAGGTGGAATACGGTCAGTTAATTATTGAAATTAACTGAGTTTTCACCTACATGCTTATTTATTTATTATTTAAAACAAAAAAGCTACGGGTGTGCCGGCGGTCTCAGGTCACATGTCCGTCTTACGAATTTTCGATCAGGTCACGTGTCCTGACGCCAGATTATAATAATAATAATAATAATAGCCTTTTATTCAGATATAAATATACTTAAATTTTTATACAGTTTTGATTTTTGTGTTATTATCTGTTTGCCTTATGGCAAAGGCCTCTCCAAGCTCTCTCCATGTCTCTCTTTTTTGAGCTACCCTGGTCCACAGTCTGCCCGCCACTGCCGCTATCTCATCTGCCCATCGTTTGTATGGTCTGCCACGTTTCCTTAACTTTCCTCTGGGATACCAGTAGTTAATAGTTTTGCTCCATTTTTCTATGCCTCTAACAATGTGTCCCGTCCAATTCCACTTTTGTTTTTTTGTTGTGATTATGACATCTTTTAAATTAGTTTGTTTCTTTATGGTTGACATTCTTATTCTATCTGATTTTTTCTTTCCTAACATACTTCTTTCCATTGCGTTTTGACAAACCTCTAATTTTCTTGTGTGGACTTTGGTGAGTGCCCAGGTTTGGCAGCCATATGTGAGAACTGGCATGATACAAGTGTTGAAGAGCTTCCGTTTGACACTCATGCTCATTTCTGCGTTTTTCATTATCTCCTTTAAGCTCCAGTATCTTTTCCATGCATGTCCAATGCGCCTTTCTATCTCTTTGGAGGTAAGGTCATTTGGTGAGATTATTTGCCCCAAATAGATGTATTCTTTTACATATTCGATAACTGTATTATTGATGTAAATTGGTTGTTCCTGTTTTCCATTTGTCATAACTTTTGTTTTTTCCAAGTTCATGACTAATCCCACTTTGCGACTTTCCCTGTCTAACTCATTGAGCATCAACTGTAGGTTGTCATTTGAAGGGGAGAATATTATTAGGTCGTCTGCAAATCGCAAGTGCGACAGATTTTCTCCATTTATTTGTAATCCATATTTTTCCCAATTAAACTGCTTAAATACTTCTTCTAGTACTGCTGTAAAGAGTTTTGGAGACACCGGATCGCCCTGTCGCACTCCTCTTTCTATTTTAATTTCTTCTCCTTCCTTCTCTAATTTTATTTTCGCTGTGCTGTTCTCATAGATGTTTTTCAGTATTCTAATGTACTTTATGTCAACTCCTTGATTTTTAAGCGCTTGCCATATGCTCTCGTGAAACAGAGAATCGAAAGCTTTCGAATAATCGACAAAGCAGCAGTAGAAAGTCTCATTGTATTCCTTACTTTTTTCAAAAAGTTGTTTAACGACGTGTATGTGATCTAGGGTTGAGTATCCACTCCTAAATCCTGCCTGTTCTTTAGGTTGGTTGTCATCTAATTTCCTTGTTATTCTATTTAAGATCACTTTTGCAAAAGTTTTGTAGATATTTGACATAATGCTTATGGGTCTATAGTTATTGATGTTGTCTTTATCTCCTTTCTTGTGTAGTAATGTAATGGTCGAAGTCGTCCATTGGTCAGGTATTATTTCGCTATTTAAAACTTCATTAAACATATAGGTTAGTGGAGGTGTTATAAGATCTTTGTTGTGTATAAGCAGCTCGTTACTAATCCCATCTGCTCCTGACGCTTTATCTTTTTTCTGAGATTGAATAGCCCATTCTACCTCTGCCTGCATTATTTCTGGTACTTTTTCTACTTTTGACAAGTCTGTTACTATCTTATTACTTGTGTTCGAATATAAGTCTCGAAAGAAGTTTGTGGCAATTGCAGAAATATTTTCTCTCCTTGTTTCTGTTTTTTTATTTTTATTCTTCATTTTGGTTATCCAGTCCCTTTTTTCTGTGAGTTGTTTAATAGCTTTCTTAATACCTCCCGTTTTTTTAATGCATTTGTCGAATGTTTCCAGTCTGTGTTTTTGTCTGTCTTTTCTTAGATTTAACTTAATTTGTTTACTAATTTCGGCTATGTCGCATCTTATCCTATATGTTTTATTTTCTTTACTTATTAGTTCAGCTCTAGTATTTAGTAATGAAAGTGTTTTACTTGATATATGTTTTTCCAAAGTGTCTTTTTTCGAATAATTAGATTCTTTAATAGTTAACAGTTCTTGCAGCTTGATGTATTTGTCCTTTACGTTAAGTTCTTTGGTGTTTTCTATAAAATCTTGTAGACTGCTTTCTAGTAAGTTGGGTGTAGTATTTGTTGCAGTTATAGGCCTTACTTTAAAGGGTCTAGTTTTTCCCGATGCGTTGAGTTTGATTTTTGTTCTAAGCATTCTGTGGTTACTATTAAAGTACAACTTTTTTATCACCCTGCAGTCTTGGAAAACTTTATCTCTATTGGTTAAGATATAATCGATTTCGTTTTTATCTTGCTTTGGCGAAATCCACGTCCACCTATTATTTATCTTATTTTTATATTCGGTGTTTAGAATTTTCAAGTTATTTTCATGTGCCAGTTGTATTAGTTTATCGCCATTTCGTGTTCTTTTCCCCCAACAATAGGGGCCCAGTATAGCTTCTTCTCCGTCTCGTCTGTATCCAGTTCTTGCATTAAAATCACCCATAATAATTAAGTTGCTATAGGTGTGGTTCTTAATAGCCTCTGTTAAAGTAGAATAGAATGAATCTATATCCGCTACACTGGAGATTTCTGTAGGTGAATATATTTGTATAATGGACCACATATCATTTTTGGGTGGTAATCTTATGTTTAGTATGGCTATACGTTCAGATATACCAACAAATTCACTTATATTTCTTCGGAGTTCTTTTTTTATCAAGAATCCTACCCCATGTTGTCCTGGTGTACTTCCTTTGTAATACAAGATGTATTCACCATAATCTTCGATATATTCACCTAGGCGTCGTACTTCGCTCATTCCTATTATTGTCCAGTTTACATGTGCCAGTGCTTCTATTAGTTCTGTTAGACTTTCATTTGTTCTGAATGTAAGGGTATTGTAAGTTGCAATGAATAAATAGTTATGCCCTTGTCGGGATGCTTTTAAGTTTTTATGTGCATGGAGATTAGGATTTTGGAGGTAGTGGTCGTCTTCCCCCACGGTGACCAGCCGGCTTGGGGTGCATTTTACATGAGTTGATTTAGATGTGGTTTTTGTTTTCTTTCGGTTTCCGGTGTGGGTGTCAGCTTCTAGTTTTTTGAATTTTCTGATATGGATGCTGATCTTCCTCTGGATACATATTTAAGGATATTTGGTTTCAATATGTCCTTTGAAGTTGTTGTAGATTCCATGTTTGGTTCTTTAGTTGTGTGTATTTTCTTTTGTGTTGGTGAGCTTGGAGATCCTGTTATCTCTCTTTTCCTTTTTTCTCTGTTAGCATCATAAGGTTTCTTTACTACGAGCTTGTCGTACTTAATAAAAGCTATATTTCCCTTCTTTCTCTCTTCTTCTAACTTAGGCTGCAGTTGTTTCCGCACTTCCAGTATCTCCTTTGGGTAATCCTCTTTGATGTAGATGCCTGATGGGAGGTTTGATTTGTTCCTCATTATTTGATGTTTTTTCCATGTTGATGTAAAAGTGACAACAACAGGTCGGTTTTTGTTAGATGGTTTCCCAATCCTGTAAATGTTGTTGATTTCTTGGCATACAATGTGTGTTCCTGATTCTACAATCATATCTGTAATGTAGTCTACTAGTTCGCTTTCGTTTTTTCCTTTATCTTCGATGCCGAAAAAAACCAAGTTATTCTTCCTGCTAGCAATGTCCACTTTATTTAGCTTTTGCTCTAATATAGCTACTTTAGTTTTAAGATTGTTGTTCTCTTCAATTACTGACTTCAATTTCTCATCTAACGCTTTCATCACATTTTTCGTAACTGCAGTGGTTATAATCAGAGTTTGTTGGTTTAATTTGTCGTCTAACTTAGACCACAACAGATCCATATTTATTTCCATTTTTTTTTTATTATTACTTTATGTTGGCAACTCTGATCTCTTTGTGGTTTGGTAAATTTGAATCTAATAATGGCAACACTGATCGCCTAAGTCACTGTCACTGTCAGTATTTTATTCGCGCTATTACGTTGGTACTATTTGGTAATGGCGTTTGGAGATTCTTTTTTAGGTTATATTGTTCAACTTTCGGATTGATTTATTACACTAATAGTCCGTTATACACTGCACTCAGTTCTCTGTTCAAGCACTTTTGATTGTTCTTCGAAATTTAACCACTTAGACACTGTTTTGTGTGGAATTTATGACGATGTTTTAGATAATTCACGGAGCTCACTAACGTACGTGTTTACTTTAGCACAACCGGAACCGGAAACCATGACGCCAGATTAACAGCTTTTTAATCATCCCAAAAAGTGCACAACGCCGCTAAACAAGATGTAACTTCACAAAACTATAGCGACTTTTCAGTCTAACAAATTACCTGTGGGTCCGATCGGTCGCCTCTCGCCTCCAATTGCTGGTAATACGCCTCGCGGATAATTCTGAACGCATCTACGCTTCGGTAAGGCAATTTAGTTATGGGGTCTATGTAGCGAGCTGGACGCCTGAAATAAACGATTTTTTTATTGGATTATTGAATTGAATTGGAACATGCATATACCGTGTGGTATCCGGCAGAGTAGAATAGGACCACTCCAAGTCTTCCCGTGGATGTCGTAGAAGGCGACTTAGGAAATACAAGCTAAACATAGCTTATAAACATCTGTGAGACCTTTCCAACCCGTCTGGCCAGCATGGAGAGTGTAGGCCAAATCCTCTGACTGCTCTGTCCAAGTAAGGCTCTAGAAGTACAGAGAGGGTCGTGCTCCTGTAGTGGAGACTAAAAAGGACCTGATGATGATGATGATGCATATACAGCGTGATTTAACCTCTGAGCTATATTGACATCTTGAAATCAAAATCCCTAATAAATAACAGAATTGCAAGAAAAAACATAAAAAACGAAAAAGTGAATTTCTAAAGTTTAGTTCAGAGACACGCTGTATTTTTTTCGTTTTCTTTAGTGAAAATAATATTGTTTTAGTTCAAAAAGTCCTTGATATATAAACGTTGCAAAGTGACTTTTTTGGGCGAGTCCATTACAGCGCTTTGATAAGTCCAGACAGATGTGACGTATGTGTTAAGGGATATCTTAGGGTCTAAAGGGTATATCCTGCTGGTCTGGCAAAAAAGGAAAAAGAACGTACGAATGTACCAGCTGCGTCTCTTTCCGCGCAGATCGTAAAAGCCGATCGACGGAATGAGCGAAATCCGAGGAATCATGTTATTAGGCGATGGGTTACCTATCACTATTTTGATTCCTTTTTCCACCTTGTGCCTACTAACATGCTAATGGTTTTGAGGTCTTTATAAATCTGGGTTTTATCTACCGCGCAAGGGCAAAAGACGTGTGTCATACCTTTAAAATGGACTTCCGCAACCAAATGTAACAAAATTTAACATACCAATATCAAACTAAAACTGTAATTAATATCAATTTTAGGTAGATGCTTACGTAACCACAAATATTTTTCAAAATCTACGTGCTATTTCTATCAGTTTCCAATTTTCCAAAAAACATACATACACACATACCGGTCAAAATCATAACCCATCTTTTTGCTCCGCCGTAGTCGGGTACAAACAGAAAGGCTATAGACGAGTTTATAATACTTACTTCGTAACAGCGCAAAGTAGATCTCTGCGTCTCTTCGGTTGCGATTGCGGGAAGCAGGATTTATACGCCTTGTCTTTGATATCGTTCACGAACGATAGTAACGTCCGTTCATGGTACTTTATGTTTTTATTTGGTTTCTCTTCTTTTGGCTTTTCTTCTTTACTGGAATGGAGCGGAAGTATGAAAACAAAATCTTGGTGTCAAACAGGAAAAAAAACAAACAGTAGGTATAGTTTTATGTTGGAGTTCTTGGCGGGAATTTCGACGGACTGCACTGTTTTTGTTTTGGATTGTTTTGCAAATTGTTTCTAGTGGACTTTATAATGCGAAGTCGGTGTAATTTGGTGTAATAGGTGCCCATGTTTATGAAAAATGTGTGGAATAACTAAAATAAAGTGTCATGGTGCGACTGTAGTGAGATTTACTTAGCGGGCTGGTGTTTGCTCGCCTTGCTGCATCGTATATGATCAAACCAGTGGATTCGTGGGAATTGTCGCCAGGGGCTCCGTCGAATCAACGAGATAAATTGCACCATCATTTCGTTAATACACAAGAATAACTCGAAGATTAACTAAACACTGGCTAAAATAAGCTTCTGAATTAAATTTAAGGGCCAAATAGAATAAAAGAAAAAAAAAGATACCATATAGACAGGTGACATTTTAAAACAATATAAAATAAAAAAATATTATATTTTCATGGTTTTAATTTGTTTATGTTTAAATGAAGCAGATTAAAATTTACACATTTAAACATTTTGGTTTATTTTTCGTGTGCGTAAATGGCCAACACTGGTGTCAGATTTTTCAAGCTGCCTAAAGGCATCTGACATAGCTTGAAAAATAAGGGGAAAATGCTAAATAGGCTGCGAATTAAATTTCGAGGTTTATGAACCTACTGCAATCCCAATTAAACACAGAGTCGATTTAAGATTTAATTTTTTGTCTTTGAATCTAGATATCAAAATTCATTATGCTAGTAGCATGAATGGCTCGGCTTCGTTCGGTGAGTGAGAGCTAGAGGCCCATCCTTCCTTTGGCCCCTATTTCCTCCTCCCATGTCCTTCCCCAACTCCTTGAAAGGCCGGCAACGCTCCTGTCATACGCTGGTGTTGCAGTTGTCCATGAGCAGCGGTAGTCACTTACGATCAGATGTCTCGTTTGCCGTCCTATATCTTGAAGAAAGTTACAGCTCGTTTGTTTAAATGACAAAGTATCCATAAATAATAGGAACAGACCTTTTCCTCCACTTAATATTTGGGCCTAAACTGCGTTACGCGGACGCCCGGGACGTGCAACCGTCTGGTGTCCACGCGCGGTGACTAATGATATGCCGGAGAGAAAATCTCTGTTCTCATAAATACCTTCATTCAGAAATTTTGAAATTTCCAATAATTCCCGAGAATTTCTCAAAAATTACCGAACTTGAGAGAAAGAAGAAATTTTCGGGAAAAAATTCCGGCCCAATCTCGAAAATTTCGAGCAAGGCACAACACTAGCTGTGACATGCGGGTCTGTTCCGTGTGCACGTGGCGGTCCCCGTCGCGTTTAATTCAATTTTAACAGCGTGCATCCTGCGGGATCCTCCTCCCCGTGACGGACCGGGCAGCTTTTGTATGGAACCGCGCGGCCGTCCTCGTATTGCAGTATCGGCTCTAAAAATAAACTAAAACGATAATAACTTACGTGATAACTTTATCTACGTCAACTTCCTCATCGGGTCCGATGACGTCAATGTCCATCTTAGTGTCTACTTCTTTCTTTTCATCAGACTCCTCCGTCTCAGTCTTTGGTTCCGTCATAGACACGTCGGTAGCTGTAGGAACTTCGCAGGGAGTAAGTAACACTGAAATTTGAGAAAACGATAATAATAAACGATAATAGATTGTATATTAAGATATACAATCTGTATATAATAGATTTTATATTAAGATATCTTAATATACAATCTATTATTAAAAAAAATAACATAAAAAAAATAAATAACATAAAAATATGACGTTCAAAAAGCGATACATGCATAATGGTTTCTGATGTTTTCGCGATTGTTACACATTTAAATAAAATCACTTTAATACGGTATTATCGCGTATATTACATTATTTTTACACCTAACGTTTCGGAAACTTTACAGTTTTCATGGTCGCAGGTAAACTAAGTTGACATTTGTCTTTGTAACGTTAAGTGTAAAAATAATGTAATATACGCGATAATACCGTATTAAAGTAATTTTATTTTAAAAAAAAAAGCGATACATGCTATTTTTAATAAAAAAAATCGTTTTTTGGCTACTTGTGCTTACAACACTGCTGACCATCGGAAGCATTTTTTAGCTTAAAAAGGATAGGGATTGGTTATAATTGGGAAGGAAATAAAGATATTGGGATACTACTCACTCGGATGTATGTGGGAATTGAAAGAGAAAATAGCAACTCAGGAGACCGGGCGCGTACCTGATGATGGCAACAGTATAAATAAATAAATATATACGGACATTTGATCAGAACTGGATGGATACTACCAAAAATCGAGAAAAGTGGAAAGAAAGAGGGGAGGCTTTTGTGCAGCAGATGGACATGGAGAGCTAGAAAAAAAAATATACAGCGTGATTTTGAACCCCATAGCTATGTTGAAATCTGGGAATCAGAATCCCCAATGTAATACAGAATTGTAAGAAAAAAAGGTAAATAAAAAAAGAAAAAAATTATTTAACCTTTCATAGAAATTCGTCCAACTGATCGGCGACTTTTTATGGGAAACCTAATTTTCTTTTTCGTTTTTAACTTTTTTTTTGCAATTCTGTGTTCCATTAGGGATTCTGATTCCCAGATTTCAATATAGCTAGGAGGTTCAAAATCACGTTGTACATCCTAGACCCAGACAATCTGAAAAAGATCATTTTCCATCTTGACCTGGCCGGGGATCGAACCCGGGCACTCTCGTGTCGCAGGCTGGCGTGTTGACCGCTGCGCCACGGAGCTAGCCAAACAGACAGATCCATATCAGACAGGTATGGACCTGCAACCACCGGCCAAACAGTTAAGAATGAAACCCCTGACGTTTAATAAAGTGCGTCTTACCATCTTCACTCTTGATGATGTCGCTAAGTGAAATATCTGATGCAGGTATACTTTGTTTTTCTTCTTCTGGTGTATCGACTTCTACTGGCACGGCGAATGAGTGATATCTAAAAATTATAAGAAATATCTATATCATCATCAAGTCTTTTTAGTCTCCACTACAGGAGCACAACCCTCTCTGTACTACTAGGGCCGTACTTGGCCAGAGTAGCCAGAGGATTTGGCCTACGCTCTTCATTTTTTTTTTTTTTTTAACATAAGTAGCCTTTTCCATCGTGAACAGTATGGATTTACAAAGGGTCGGTCAACTACAGACGCGGGTGTAGCTCTGTTGAAATACATATATGATGCTTGGGAGGGAAAACAAAATGCTATTGGTGTTTTTTGTGATCTTTCCCAAGCCTTTGATTGCGTAGACCACAATACCCTTCTCTCCAAGCTGGAGCACTATGGAATAAAAGGTAAATCTCGCGATTTACTTTTATCTTATTTAAGTGGCCGAACTCAAAAAGTTAGTTTCGATAGGGTACAATCCTCCGGATCATCGGTTAAGATGGGCGTACCCCAGGGCTCTATCCTAGGGCCTCTGTTATTCCTCATTTACATCAATGACCTACCTTACTGTGTCAATACATGTAAGGCTATACTATTTGCCGATGACACTTCTCTTGTCTTCAAAATTGATAGACAAACTAATTCTTTTGACGTGGTTAATAGTACTTTAGCTCAAGTGTTGGATTGGTTCACAGCGAACAATCTATTGTTGAACGCTAAGAAAACGAAATGTATTAAATTTTGCTTACCAAATGTTACAAAAATTCCAACACAAATAGTAATGGATAATGAACCACTAGATTTAACTGATAAATAACATTTCTTGGAATAACTCTTGATGCCGGGCTTCAATGGGGTGCCCATATTACTACGTTAGCGGGTAAACTTAGTTCTGCAGCTTATGCTGTCAGGAGAATTAGACAACTGACTGATGTTGATACTGCGCGTTTGGTATATTTCAGTTACTTTCATAGTGTTATGTCTTATGCGATTTTACTATGGGGTAACGCTGCAGAAGTAAACACCATATTTGTCCTGCAGAAACGCGCTATTAGATCTATATATAAACTTGGTGCTAGAGAATCTCTTAGAGAATTGTTTAAAGATATAAATATTTTAACTTTACCTTCTCAGTACATATTTGCGAATATTATGTTTGTGCGCTATAATCTTGATTTATATAAGAAAAATAGTGATATCCATGACCGAAACAAGAGAAATAAAAATAAATTAGCTACACCAGTATTGCGATTGCAGAAAACTATGAATTCATTTTTGGGTTTAGGAGTACGCTTCTATAATAAAATTCCTGCAGAAATATTAGGTCTGCCTTTACTTAACTTCAAAACGATTGTAAAAAAACCAGTTAATAAAAAAGGCTTATTACTGCATTGATGATTATATTACTGATAAAAATGCGTGGAAATTTATATAAATTTATTTAATGTTAACAATTATTAAATGTTAAAATTAATCTATAGTATGAAAAATTGTATTTAATGTTAACAATGTATTCAGAGCCCCTCAGGCACGTAGGGACCAAGGCTGGATTGAGTTTCTTTCGGCGTATTCTTCTCACCAGTGGTCGTTCCGAAACGCTAGTAGTATTTCAATTTTGCATATATAAAAAAATATATAAGAAATAAAAATATGACGTTCAATAAGAGATACATGTATCCAATTTTGAATAAAAATCTTTGACTTTTGACTTTTTTTTTTACTTTCTTGCTGGCCAGACGGGTTGGAGAGGTCTCACAGATGTTTATAAGCTTCATTTAGCTTGTATTTCCTAAGTCGCTTTCTACGATATCCACGAGAAGACTTGGAGTGGTCCTATTCTACTCTGCCAGATACCACACGGCGCAAGTGCGGTACAAATGCGAGTTAACTTGCGTCCAGAGGGCTCTGTATGATGAATATAATTTTCTTTAATTGACCCCCTAAATAGGCTAGTTTCCTAGGTCGTATTAATAACATAACAATTAGTCCGTCGTTAGATAATCAAAAAATATTGGACACGTATTTTTTCTTTTGTCAAATAAATAATAAAGATAAAGCGCGTCAAAGTTCAGGAATGGGGGCTCGTGACGTCAAAGTTTGCTAAAAATTGTAGCAAACTATGGCGTCATACGGAACTTCAAAGGGCTATATCTTTTTAATTTTTTGTTTAATCGACAAAAGAAAAAATACGTGTCCAATATTTTTTGAATATCTAACTGACGGACTAACTATATTTTTTTAGGAAACTAGCCTATTATCAATATATATAATAAAAGAGTAAAAATATGTGTCTGTACATTGAATATATTTATGAAAAATTATATAGGGCGATGGAGACATATTAAAAACGATTAATAATTAAAAAAAAATCTGTTTGTACACGCTAATCTCCGGAAATACTGAACGGATTCGAATGAAACTTTTTTCATTGTATTGCAAGCCTAAGCAACATATAAAGTATAATTTATTTTAAAAACTGGAACACCAGATGCAGAACTATAACGGCTTAAAAGCTAAACTATAAGAAATGTAAAAATTACGCCTTAAAAAAAGTTGTTTAGCCTGATGAGCATTTTTTGCGGAGTCATAAAGTCTACGCGAACGCAGTCGCGGGCATCAGCTAGTACCATAATAAAGTAAAATTGTGTAATCTATAAGCAAAAACCAATATTTTGTACTTTTCCGAAGTTTTATGATCAGCCGTTTCGGAAATGAGTCCTTTTTTTGTCTATTTTGTTATGTAACTTAAAAACTGTTTATTTTAGTAGACACAAAAAATATATGAGATCCACGCAACTAACCCTTTCATTTAAAATGTAACACGATATTATTATTTATTGCATAACTAGTTTTTTAATTTTCTGATTTGTGTTTGTGACCCTCAAAACAGCCCCCAAACACATTTTTTTTTATTTACGTTATACCCTCGTATTTGAGTTACGCAAATTATAAGTGTGCTAATTTAAACTTAATCGGTCCAGTAGATTCAAGTAAATTGGCTGTGACAGACGGACAGACAGAAACACGAGTGATCGTATAAGGATTTAGTTTTGTCACCGAAAATCTGAGATTGAGTTTTTAATTAAAACTTTATAATAAAAGATAAAATAATCGTTTATTAACAGGAAAAAAAATAGTTTTTCATAAAAAGAAATCCGCATTCAAATCCTAACACAGGCTAGCCAACAGCAGGAAAATAAAATAAATAAAAGATGGAGTCGTTCTACAACAGACCGAAAACCTCATGGCGTAAAAATAATAGTGAACTGTTAGTAACCTGTAATTTTTTTTAAAAATGTCCTAGACTTACCTAATGACTGGTCCAGTTATCGTTTTTTTCGTTGGTCGCACTTTTTTCCTCTCCATTTCGATTTGTTCAAACTTTTCTGAAAGAACGGTAAGAAGAAGTAAAAATAAAGTCAACAGTTGTCACACACGTATGGAGGCTAGTTTCCTTTTGTTTGTTAGTCAGGTAATCAAAAGATATTAGTTATTAAAATTGAAAATATGCGATGAAAAAGAACTCGGCCACAGGTAAGATTCGAAACCACGTCCCTTAGGTTTACGCCCTAAGTGTGATACCATTACACCACCGTGACTTCGAATCACCGCGTCGAATTCTCTCATCACATATTACCCCGTAGGGTATACGCATTTCAAGCATGCGTACTTCTTCAATACTACCCACTATTTAGTAGTGTGGTATTCTACTTCATTCATATCCGATGAATGGAAAGTTGATTAAATTGAAGAAAGCTTTTTACTTACTTAAATTGTTTTTGAATAGCATTACAATGCTCTGCCGAGCATGCCAATGCCATGCAATGCCGAGCATTGTAATGCTATTCAAAAACAATTTAAGCAGATATTGGATAGGTATTTTTTCTTTTGTTGAATAAATAAAAATTATATAATAGCCGTTGGTCCCAGCTGTCATCATTGATGGCAGTCTTAAGCTATGTCAGATGCCTTTAAGCAGCCTGAAAAATCTGACACAGGCATTGGCCACTTACACACACGAAAAACAACAACAGTGTTGAAACACGCTAGTCATCATCATTTCGAGTAGGTGTCACGGTCAATCGACCATGCACACCCTGGTGTCAGAGTTCTTCGGAACCGCCTCTCGGCCTCTAACGTGGTTCCTTTAACGACTACCAGATGGCAGCTGGGACCACCGGCTTAACGTGCCTTTCGAAGCACGGAATCATCTTTATTATCAGACAATCAGGTGATTCAAGCCTGCAATGTCTTAACCAAACTGGAAACAACTAAACAAAGTATGCTTCCGGTGGGAATCGAACCCACGACCCCTGGGTCAACAGGCAAAGGCCTTAACCACTGGACCATGGAGGTTGTTGAATGTTTGAAACACGCTTGTGATATAAACAATCTTACCTAAACTCTTCAAATTCTCCTGTTCCGTTATAAGGGCCTCCTCCAAAAGCTCTTCTTGAGTGGGCATCTTGTCCTCAACTTTCTTGGGCTTTTTCTTCTTGAGCTCCGATCTTATTTTGATCCGCTGTTGTGTCTCTGCTGACTTTAGTGCTGTGGTTTGCCTAATTGATTTCCTTTCTGAAAATACAAGTATAAAGGAGATATAGAATCTTTCTGTATCCCTCTTTTTCAACCGACTTAAAAAAAGGAGGTAATCAATTCAGTTGTATTTTATTTTTTGTCTGTTACCTCAGAACTGTTACCGTCATTTATGAACCAATTTTAAGAATTCTTTTTTGTTTGAAAGGGTATGCTTTAAAGTTGGTCCCATTTAAATTTGATCACAATCCGTTCAGTAGTTTGATTGAAGTCAATTTTTTAAAGGTCACCAGACCAAAGCCCATGTTTTGCAAAATGCTTCATTATCATCATGAGGTCTTTTTACTCTCCACCGCAGGAGCATGACCCTCTCTGTACTACCGGAGCTATACTTGGGCAGAGCAGACAGAGGTTTGGCCTACACTCTCCTCACTGGCCAGACGGTTGGAGACCTCTGATGTTTATGAGCTTTGTTTAGCTTGTATTTCCTAGGTCGCCACTTACGACCTCCAAGGGAAGACTTGGAGTGGTCTTATTCTACTCTGCCGATGCTGTATAATTATTAAATGCTTGCTAATAATTCAGCACCTGACACATTCTCTTTATTACTTACATAATACTAGAAATAACCACACATCAGTCACCTTACTAGTTATAAATAATCTTTATTTACTTTCTTAGGTGGTAAAATATTACAATACAAATACATTAAAAAGGTACAAACATAGTTTTGCCTGAGCTAAGGTGAAAAACACCTTTCACCTTAGCTTAGGCAAACTATGTTTTGTTTCCTTGAGAGAAATCATATACCATATACAGGCTTGAAATTATAAATAAATAAATTCATACGGACAAATCACACAGATTGAGCTAGCCCCAAAGTAAGTTCGAGACTTTTGTTATGGGATACTAACTCAACAATACTATATTTTATAGCAAATACATATACAGATAAACATCCAAGACCCAGGCCAATCTGAAAAAGATAATTTTCCATCTTAACCTGATGGGGGAACGAACCCGGGCACCCTCGTGTCGCAGGCTGGTGTATTAACCATTGCGCCACGGAGCTCGCATACCATAAACATTCACAAATCAACTTAGTACCGAAAGGTTGGCTTCATACTAGAGGTTGTCGGCATGAGTACCGCATTGAAAGGTAAGATAAGCCAGTGAATTATTCATGTTTATATTTCGTCATATACTTAAAAATTACATCATTGGGCAGACAATGCATTGATGGCTCTTGTTGTTACTAATGCCTACAGATAAACAATGTACTTTTTTAATTAAAATTTTTAACTTGCACTGCTGGTTAAAGGTCTCTACGATTTCCGTCATTTTGATGATAGATGATAAATGATGAATAAAAATACTTATATGTTATTAGGGGGTCATTCAAATATTACGTAAGCAGCGAATGGGGGGTGGGGGGTCTGGGCTAGGCTTATTTTTGCTGACATGGTGGGTGGGTTTGCATAGTGATTATTTTGTGAAAATGATGCCAATGTTTACGTAAGCTTGGGGGTGGGAGGATAAGCTTTTTCTTACTTTTGCTGACAAGGGGGCGGATAGGGTTAAAAATTGCTGATATGTTGCTTAAGTAATACTTGAACGGCCCCTAAAGGATTGAGTTACATACCAATAGATGTATCAATAATAGTTTTATCAGACTTCTCCAGTATCTCAGACTTTTCCTCTTTAGGTTTTGATTCTTTCGGTTTTTTCACTGCTGCCTTTTTAGCGACTGCCTTCTTTTTCCTGTTAGGATCCTAAAATGTGATGATATTATCTAACTATTATCTCAATAGATTGATATTAACAATCACGTCTCTATCCCTAACTAGGCAGTTTGTCTTTTTTATCACTAAAATCAAATCTTGATTGCTCAAAACTCTGCTATGAAGCAAAAATAAATAAATGGGTATCTCTTGAATAGGCATGTAACATCATCGTCACTTACCATAAGGTGAAATGGGAGACAAATGCCTACTTCAATACATAGTATTAAAAAAAATATTTCACCCAGTGTACTTTTTGTACATTCATATACTCTACTGAGTTCACTTATTTATACAAATACTAGCTTTCGCTCGCGGCTCCGTCCGCGTCAATGTCGATCCCTCGGGAATAGTACTTTTTCACGGGATGAAAGGTAGCCTATGTCCTTCTCCATACTCCGGAGAACTTGTATGCAAAATTTCATGATGATCGGTTCAGTAGTTACGGCGTGAAAGCATAACAAACAAATAAACAAACAGACTCACTTTCGCATTTAAAATATTAGTAAGGATTATGTGTCTATCGTATTCTTTCATTTCAGCGGACATATGATCAACACCTTTTTTGTTAAGAATTTTTGGCATAAGTAGTCCTATGTTAAGTATGTTTACTTTAAAACACAGGCCCAATTGGCTACAAAACCTGTCTAACGCTATTATACCATCCTGAATCGCATCCTAAATCGGATCCGATGAAAGGGACGCCACTATACATGCGATACGATTGGAGATATCTCGTATCGTTTCTAACGTATAGCGGCGTACCTCTCATTGCATCCTAAATTCAAGATGGTTTAATAGCCACATAAGAGATGCTTTCTACTTGTTTGGGACAGAATAGTTACATTAAGTCATTGGTTTCTAATTCGAACATAAACATCTGGGACCAACAGTTAAAGTGCCTTTAAAGAGGAGCCGGAAGGACACAAATAGGTAGTAAGCAATAAATGTTAACATAATTATTTGTATTTTCATCTGAGTGAGTGGTGAACACTGGGTTTACATTTTTGAAGGTGCCTAATGGCATCTGACAGCTTAATAACAGCTGCTAGTAAAGACAGCTGGGACTAACAGCTTAAAATGTCTTCCGAGGCACAGAATACCTATTTTAATGCTAAATACGGTTACCTGTTCCAGTAGGGCCTATGCCTGGGGATTTACCTTGTAAACAGAGGATGTTTTCTTCTTCTCCTTTCCCTCCGCCTCTTGATCCGACACTTGTTCATCATTCTCGTCAATATCAAAGTCGGAGTCTATCACATCATCTTGCTCTTTTTCTTGCCTGCACAATTAATTCATTTTATCATAGTGTCTTTCTTACCTCTCTCATTGCAAATATCTAGCCTCCAGTTATAATCGCACTGCAAACATTTTAGATCCCTCCCAGAAAATTGATAGAGCTTTATCAGTCCCCCAGGGAAACATTATAGTGGGCATTCTTGTACCTATTTAATTAAATATTTAATCCATAGCACCGCTGCTGCATACTAAATTCTTATTTTTTTAATCTAATTATTTTTTCGAGACTTCTGTACATTTGGTATCGTCACACCAAGTGTACTGAAGTCTCAAAAAATCCAGCCAGCCTCATTGGGGACCTCTAATATAAAATGTATCTAAGATTCATTATGAACCTTCATAAGAGGTATACTGATTGTACCAATGGACTGCTCAATGCTACGTTCAGCATTCCATTCTCCATAGGTACCCCAGCCAAGAATCTGTCCCACAGGGCGGTGTACTGACCACATTCAATGACAAAACTACATAGGTCTGGTTGGGTCACATGCATCAATAACAAAAATTTGTTAACTGGAACATGGCCAAAAACCTCACCCTGAATGCAATTTCTGAAAGTGTAACACTCGTCTTCAAGCGATTTTTGTATGAAAACAATCACTTGTTTATGAACGGCATCATTTCAAAAATAGCACACCAGAACTTTCATAGTGAGACTAGCACAGTCGAACCAAGACACCAGACTAGGTGACTTTTGGAATGTCCTGTACCAAGCACCTTTTGACTCCAAGCATTTGTCAAAATACTGTTTCCACTTCTCAATTACATATGATCTAACAGTGGATAATGCTTGGAGTCATAAGGCAGGCACAAGACCTCCTCTCCTCCTCTAAATGCCTCTCTCGCTGAATGTGCCACTTCATTACCTCAAATTCCTGAATGGGATGGCACCCACTGCAACATTACATTATTATGAGTGTTTAGCACCATTCCCAGTACTTCATAGGCTATCGGCATTCAACTCGATTCTCAAAGATAATTCTTAAAAAAATTGTGTTGATACTACTTAGAAAAAACATTCACAGGATTTTAAATTTATCCATGTAATATAGTCATCAAGGTTAAGAGTGTAGGAATATTTACCTTTATTTTTATGATATATATAAAATTGTAAATTGGAAATACAACATATAAATCTATAATTATAAAAGAAAGTCATGTTAGTTACACTATTTATAACTCAAGAATGGCTGAGCCGATTTGGCTGAAAATTAGTAGGGAGGTAACTTAAAACCAGGAGACGGATATAGGATATAGGATAGGATACTTTTTACCTGACTACCCAAAAAAGGGGCGGTACTAAGTTCGCCGGGTTAGCTACTTAGGTATATAGTCTACAATGGCAGAAGAAATCGAGCAATCATGTCTTTCAGTTCGGCAGGCAGCAATATAAAATTACATTATAATGTGTAATAATTAACTTACACATAATCTCTATCTTCTTCAACGTCTTGGAAGCCGCCATAAGTAGTTTTATAGAAATCATCTTCCTCCTCTTCATCCAGCAGTTTGGCCATGCGATTGCCAGCGTTAGACCGACGCTCTCTTTGGGCCATGGTGTTACCAGGGATTTTATCTGAAACTCTAGCACCCACTCACAAATTCGAGAAATATCGAAATAAAACAATAACTGCCGAGAGAAATCGACAAACAAAGCGTCTTTTGCTAATTCCCCGACCCGACTTGATGTATGTCAAACGGAAACAAAAATTGGCATTGACAATACTTTTCTTAAGCCAAATAAATGAAGCAAAGATATTTATTTTTCGTTTCTTCTATTTTTGGCCCTCAAACTTCATTCAGAAGCTTATTTTAGCCCATCGGATTATTTTTTCTCTATGTTTTATCCAGTGTCTAGTTATTCTTGCTTGTGTATCAACGAAATGATGGTGTAATTCATTTCGCTGATTTCGACTGAGCCACTGGCGACAATTCCCACGAATCCACTGGCTTAGAGTGGCTTGATCATATACGATGCAGTAGTAAATCTCACTGCCGCACTATGACACTTTATTTTAGTTATTCCACACATTTTTCACAAACTATAAATTACACCGACTTCACATTACGAACTCCACTAGAAACAATAGACAACTTACTACAAACCGGAAGTGATGGTTTTTATTTATGCAATCGAAAGTACCTTAAATTTTTATTTTTTATCCATAATTTATTTATGAATTATTGAAAAAAAATCCTAAATGTAGGATTTATAAAGCAATATAACCAAGCAATTAACCACATGACAATATCAATGTCATTGTCAAACTGTCAAAGAATGATGACAGCCAAGTCTTATGAGTTGGGTTGTGCCAGGTTGGGGAACAATTTCGTGGAAAATATTCCCCTACCTGGCAACTCATAAGACTTGGCAGTCAAAGTCATCACTTTTTGACAAATTGACAAATTGACAATGACATTGACATTGACATGTGATGAAGCATAGGAATATTGCTCATAAATCATATTTTTTCAAAAATTCATAATAATTTGGATTTGGGTAAATAAAATGGAAAAAAAACTGGAAGTATTTACATTTAAGGTACGTAGGTACTTTCGATTGCATATATAAAAACCATTACTTCCTGTTTGTAGTAAGTTGTCAATTTGTTAAATAATCCAAAACAAAAACCGTGCAGTCCGTAGAAATTCCCGCCAAGTGACATTAGGGATTCTGATTCCAGGATTTCAATATAGTTTAGAGGTTCAAAATCACGTGGTATAATCGAATGTGAAAAAAAATTCACCGTTAGTTATATGCTGTTGACTGAGATGTCCCTCATGTCTCCAGTTTTTTATTATTCAACATCCTAAACGTATCAATGACTTTTGAGGGGTTACGTGTATAAATATTAGATGTCTGTTATATTCATGGCATAGGTGAATCTATAGTTAATAACTTTTTAAATTCCTCAGATGATGAAACTATGGAGTTTACGGGAATGTTTGTTAAGAAGTCTTCAAAGTATTGAGGTTTCCTTACTAGAAACTAGAAACATGTCTGCATAAAAGAAATATTTTTAAACCCCCGTTTAGATAAAATATTTCACAGTAAAAGTAATAGCCTTACTGCTATTTCATTTGCCTAAAAAAGTTCATAATGGTTGTCAAACTTATTGTTCGATCCATGAAGCTATAGTATACCTAAAAAGGGTTGCATGTTGCATCATACTATAGCTTCATGGTTGAATCCTTGTTCTGAGGTTGCATAGTACTTGTCCTTGTTCTGAGTCTCAGAGCACTAACTAAAGTATTGCTCCGAGTTCTGATCAGCCGGTCTATTTGCTAACTTAGTGTACAACGTTTCGATAGTCACTTCAATCATACATTACGTTTTATGTATCTTAGATAAAAATAGTCAATCATGCGAAAGCCGCAATGTATTTTGAAATAACTATCAAAAAGTTGTACACTGAGTTAGCAAATAGGCCGGCTGAGCATAGAACGCATTTTTTTTTAAATCCATGGTTTGTTGTAGATCTGTCGCTCAGGGGTATTATTTTTGAAAGTGTGACACTCGTCTGCGAGCGATTTTTGTTGGAAAAATCGCTCGTTTATGATCGGCGTCATTTCATAAATAGCACTCTAGAACAATAACGTCTGTCAAGTCAATGAGAAAATCCCTCAGAACAATAACTAAAGCATAGAAACCGTGTTAAAATAACAACAAAATACAATATTCTACACTGTTTTTACTTATGGCATTGTTAAAGCATCAGAAAGAGATGCATATACAATGCCATTTGCGTAAATGTGCAGGTTGTCCTGGGGTACTGATGTGATCAGGGTTGTACTATATCGATGAAATATATTTATCGACTAAATGTTTCGTCCTAAGAAAGTCATAAATGTACTCTACTCTGATTGTATCGATTCGTTAAATGAGTACGATTCATAAAAAAAAACAACTAGTTGCACTCCAGGAGTGCCGGCAGAAGTGAAAACTCGCCTTTGCGGCATACTCAGGTCCGTGTCCTTCTTACGAATTTTCGATCAATTCACGTGTCCTGACGCGAGTTTTCTATTTTACCCATCCCAAAAAGTGCACAAAGCCGCTAAAGAGGCTTTTACTTTAAAAGTTACGTCAAGATACACCTAAATAACTCCTAATCGCATGGCGTCGCTTGGCTTCATCTGATAAATAGGTAAAAAAAAATCCATACATTACCCACCGCGCGTCTACTGTCTACTGCTGGTCATTAGGCCTTACCCAGTATTGGTCGAACGGCAGAATACCTAATATGATGTCAATCATATTTTCGATTATTTCGAAATTCAAACAGTGCCTACTTACCTACCTTACCTATGAATGCGCAAAAAACCCAATGCATTCGATTTACAGTCCCCAATGTGAGGCAGTCCAACGTTGACATACTAGTTGAAGGTAAAATAGACTTTGTAAATGATACCACCTTCTTAGGAATCACAATAGACTCTAAATTGCAATGGGGCGCTCATGTATCAAAAGGTAATATAAGGTCAGATATATTTTTCACTTGATCAATGGGCCATTCAGCATATTCCAAAACCATCTAAAGCTTTTCCCAGCTAGCTTTGAGGAACAGTCAGTAAAGGAAACATAATCAGGTAGGTAAAGAGAAACACATAATTCGAAGTGATATTTTTTATTTTATAAAACTTTTACACTAGGGTAAAAAAGTGCCAGTGTGTTATTTGTGAAAAATCCACAGTGTTGGTAATAGAAAAACAAGAGGTGAAGAAAAACAAGAGATTACTTTACCCACTTTCATTACTGTCCAAAATAAAATGTTTTTCATAATTTTAAATATAAATAATAAAACCGTTTCCGTAAACTTTCTTATTACCATTGATTTATAATTCGGCAAATATAAATGTAGGTAAAGCATCGTGTTTCAATCGCTTCCATTTAATTTTATATTCGAAATTAATGTATCGGCACGGCAGTAAAATATTTTGAACAAATTCGAGTATGTATGACATTTTATGTCCAATATGTCGCTTGAAAGTTCCTCGGATCCACACCTTTTTATCCTTTTACTTCAGGGAGCTGCAATAAAATTTCAACAATAATTTTCTTCATATTAGTAAAAATCGATTCTTTTTAGGGTTCCGTACCCAAAGGATAAAAACAGGACCCTACTAATATGACTCCGATATCCATCTGTCTGTCACCAGGCTGTATCTCATGAACCGTGATAGTGAGACAGTTGAAATATTACAAACAAAAATTTCGGGCGTTTTTATAGCTTACGCCCACGGCTCCGCTCGCGTTAATGTCTATCCCCGATAACAGTACCTTATTCTGAGATGTAATTTATGTCTATGTTCTTTTCCGTACTCCAGAGATCGTGCAATGGTGATGATGATGATGCAAAATTTCATGATGATCGGTTCAGAAGTTACGGCGTGGAAGTGTAACAAACAAACTCACTTTCACATTTATAATATTATATGTAAGGATGGTACGGAACCCTTCGTGCGCGAGTCCGACTCACACTTTGCTGGTTGTTTAATTACCATGATGGTTCAATTTTTTACATTACTATTGCATGGCTCAACACTAACAAAAATATCCCTGATAGCAAGACCGTCATAAAAAATATCGATATACTCGTAGATACGTGATTTTACCACATCACTAGCAAAAAAAACTAACCTAATTTGAAATAAGGAAAAAACGATAATTTTTAGCAAAATACCTATAAAAGTTGTCATTTATACAATACGTTATATAATTGACAATATTATTGTTGTATTTTGAGGTATTTTCGGTTTTAATTATGCACTTTTAACTGAAAAACTTACCGAAGAAAATTATGTTTTACAGAATTTATTTCTGTTCGTCCTGAATGGGATTTACATCGCTCCATTGCACAAGACATTGTTTAGTATAATGGTCATTTGATAACGCACCAACCCAACACCGGTTAATACTTTTTTCCGTGAGAATTTTAGCACAATCCTATATTTAATTTGCAGACATCACAATTCCGCCGCAATGTTTTTGTCGATATATAACCCGATCAAATCGGCAAGATGCTAATATTACAGACGTTGAACTGTAATAAGTTATTTTGAATTTAGTCGGATTTAATTGGAGTCCAATGGAGTCCATTGACATTTCAAGTCGGGACAACCATGAAAATAATAGAAACTGACTGAAGTTTTTGTCTCATTCTGTCATAAGCGAAAGCTCATAAGAAAAATACAGTGTCAACTATCTGTTTTCAGTTTCTATTTTTATGCGGCTTCTATGTATATTATTCTTCTGAGGAAAATCCTAAAAAATCTCTGTCAAAGCCAAATCAAAAATCAAAACCTATCAGGGATGGAAGGTTATTGATAAGTAGTTTAATTTAAGATTATTGTATATTTGTTTGGAGATAATAAAGAAATACTATGAAACCTATCAAAATCAAAACTTGATCAAAATAGTTGTTCTGAGATCAAAACAAACAACAAACCGTTGGATTAATCCTCAGAACAATAACTAAAGCATAGAAACCGTGTTAAAATAGCAACAAAATACAATATTCTACACTGTTTTTACTTATGGCATTGTTAGAGCAACAGAAAGAGATGCATATACAATGCCATTTGCGTAAATGTGCAGGTTGTCCTAGGGTACTGATGTGATCAGGGTTGTACTATATCGATGAAATATATTTATCGATGAAATTTTTCGTCCTAAAAAAATCAAAGAATGTAGTCTAATTGTATCGGTCCGTAAATTATAGCATTACGATTCATAAAAAATAATAATGTCAAGGAAACTGTATAACGCTAAATCGCAGAGCTATGCTTGGCTTTATCAGATGAAAAATAGGTAGTAGGCACTCTAAGAGTTTACCAAAACATGATTGACATGATTAAAATAAATATTCTGCCGTATCACCTGTACTAATAGGTGATGCGGCTAGCAACCCGTCACTATTTTCATTCCGTTTTCCACCTAATGCCCACCAACATGCTAAACGTGGCCTTCAGGTCTTATAGACCTAGGCTCTGTTTAACCCGTAAGGGAAAAAGACGTGATATTATGTATGTATGTATCACCTGTACCAGACCACCTAATGACCAGAAGTGGACACGCGGTGGTATTTAGTTTTAAGTAGCAACTTGAAGTATCAACCAGGTTTTCGATTAGATAGTATTTTTTTATAGATCAAAGTGCCATTCAGCATATAAGTCATGGAAAAATATCATTAGGTTCCGGTATAAAAGAAAAACATGTAATTCAACGAAATATATTTTATTTACAGGAGGGACAGGATAAAATAAATTACTGACCTTTAAATAAAATAGTCTTTGTTAAAAACGTCCTTATCTTTTCGGTCGGGATACAAGATTTTTTGATGATGTGATGAATTCGTGCTTTTAAATATAAATGACAAATCGATTTTATCAACAAAATTGTATGATTATTTTCAAAACTATATTCTAAAGAATGACCAACAAGGCTATCAAAAATTCTAGTACTAATAAAAGTCTGGCAAATTTTGTTAGAAATGGCCATGAAATGTTTATGTTTTCCTAATTGTAGTCCAACTTTAGATTTTAACTCTCTGACATATTTTTCTACAGTTTCACATATTTTGTACACATCCCTTGATGGCCTGATAAGTCCGCCTCTATCCTTAATGGATATTAATGTGACCTTTCCCACATTGTCGACTGTGTCATCACAGAGGGCTTCAATGCAAGTTTCACATTTCAAAACCCTTTTTAATTTGCGGACCACGAATCCCGCCATATAATATACCACGTCCTTAGAATATTCACTAAGTGTTACTGAAGACAGAATATAATCGTGATCTACTAATTCCTCATTGCAAGACAGCGTCACGAGATCCGTGGCATCGTCGTCAAGAAGGATTGAATTCCCATTGCTTTGGTTAATGACATTAATAGGATTTTTTGATGGCTGGTAATTCAAAATTGATATTTTGTCTAAGGGAATACAATTCCCATTAGCTCCATCTTTGAACTGGGCATGAACTAGCAACCTCTTATAAGCAGCCTGAAAGGTACGAGCAGAAGGGTTGTTATTAAAGCCGCATTTAGCTCTTATGGCTCCAAAAAAAAGTTCCAGATGGTCTTGCGACATTTTGTATGTGCAGAGGTACTGCAACTTATGGTTAGTTACAGTTTTGTGGTAAATATGCCTTAAGGATTTTATACACATTATAAAACCATTAAATCCAGTTCTCCTATTAGAGTTAATAAGATATGTACCGTCCAATAACTTCAAAGTCTTTATATACTTTTCAGCAGCTTGAAAAAAAACATCTGTTTCCTCAAAATTGAAAGACGTAAGTGCTCTTTTCCAACCTTTTGCCCTCATATTGCGGCTATTCAAAATATCGAATAGATTGTTAAAAATTCTAATAAAAGTTATAGTGCCATCGCAATTTTCAAATCCGGGAATTTTTTTATTTTTACAATACTCTAGAGCATCTGCAACAGAGTTACTGAGAAGTTGTGTCGCAAGACGGACTTTCATTTTTTGCTTAACGAAGTTGACATGGTCTGTTCTCAATTTATTTCCTAAATGCAGATCTTCGTCTTCTTGCAGTTGTACAAGTTTTTCTATACATTCCCAAGATATTATATTATGTTGGCTATCAACAATTATTTTTTTATCTGCTAAGGTGTTGCGGATCAACTTAATATTGTGACATGGATCTGGCCAAACAAATATTTCTGATTCATCACACTTGAACGACACGGATCCAGAAGCTAAATCACAGCCTAAATTATTGCACATGGCAATATTAGATGCAGCCCCATCAAAAGTTAGCGAAATAACTGTAACATTACATTCGAGCAGGAGCTGAATACATTTTTGTACAAGAACAGATTTTTGTTCTGCTGTGATTGACTTTATCAGAAAGTACCCAACGGGAATCTTCCATGTGTCATTTATGCATGTAACCATGAAGGTTAAAGCTTGTGTCGCTATGGGAACAGCGTCAGAATCTAGATCTGTGCCAACATTCACAAAACCATAATAGTGCTTATTATTGCTATCCCATTCAATGAGTTTTCTTATAGCCATTTCATCAATAGCAAGAGCACAAATCAAAGGTTTATCAGAGTTTTCGGCTGATCTTAACCGAATAGCTTCAAATGACTCTGAAGTAAATCCAGGGTTGCAATCAACTCCTTTATACCACGCAGAAATCGTTTTTGGATGTGGTAAAACATCTTGAAATTGTTCTCTAATAAATGAGTAGGCTCGTGGGGAAAGATAATTTAACGTGACAGCAAATTTTTTTATATCCTGACTGTACTCCCTAGTTATTACAAGACCTGCTTCTTTCTGTAAAAACCTCTTGACGATATCATTTTTACCGATGCTGTCTAACATCATTAGATTTTCTTTTTCTATACCTTCTTCCTTTAGTCTATCCATTAAGATGTTGTATAGATTTAAATTCTTTTTAGTAAGACGAGAAAGCTGTTTTTTTAATGCGTTTATTTTCATAAGACGTTGTTTAGAAATTTTTTTAAGTCTTGTCACTTCTTGCTGGAGTTTGCTATTTCTTTTTTCATACTCTGCTTCTTTTAGCAAGATATTTTCGTTTTCGGTACAGGGATATCCACCATGAGATATTAGTTCTGAACTATTTCTTGCTACAGTCATGCCAGAACGCATCAGCAGGTTCTACGGAAATACAAAAAAATGACATTAAAAAATATATGCATCAGGTTTAAATACATATCATTACTATGATTTACATGCTAACCCCATGGTATCTTTGTGCATCCAATTCGCGAAGATGTGTCCGAGTCGTAGTAGAGGAGAAACTTGCTACTTTAATCTGTTCTGTTGCTTTACAGGCACCCGCATTATGTACTTCTTTTAAAGTCTAAAAACCAAAGTAATAAAAAGTATCGTTAAAATAGCAATAATTGTTAATTAGTTTTATGAAATTGATATCAAAAAGTAAAGTTCAAAATATACAAAACCTATGCTATGCTTACCCCATGGTATTCTTGTCCATCTAATTCACGAATATGTGCCTGGGTCGTAGTTGATGGAAAATTTGGAACTTTAATCGGTTCTGTCTCACAGACATCCATATGTACCTCTTTTGAAGTCTAAAAAAAAAATTTTATTAACAAAATATTTGATTTTGCATTTTTTTACCCAGCAGAGGGACAACATAGGCTTATAAAAAATAGCGTAATACTAGAATATAATGTCAAAATCTAAAGGATTTTTTAGATTTGTTAATATTTTAATTTCAGTAGGTACTAACATTTGATTCATTACGATGTAGCCACGTCACTGGACCGGAACTATCATTTTCATTACTAACTTTCATTACTGTCTAAAACAAAATATGGAAATTATTATTTTCATAATTATATATTTTGATATAAATAATAAAACGGTACCGTAAATTATCTTATTACCTTTGCATTATAATTTGGTAAATATAAAGTAGGTAAAGCATTTTCTTTCAATCGCCTGCATTTAATATTTCCATTCGAAATGAATGAATCGGCAGTAAAATGTTTAGAACAAATTCGATTATGACATTTTACTGTCCAATTACGCTTAAAAATTCGTCGAATCCACTCCATCCTAATTTTTTCATTCTTCGGGAAACTGTAACAAAATTTAGAATAATATTTTTTTTCATAATCATCATATTAGATAACCATGATGTTTCAAGACTGCTATAAAAATATCGATATATGTGATTTTACCACATCACTAGCAAAAAACTAACCTAGTTTGAAATAACAAAAAGATTATGATTTCAAGCAAAATTCCTTAGAAATATATTGAAATTTGCGTTTCAGATAACAATACGTTACAGAATTGACAGTATCATCATAAAACTATAACCTATTTTCTATTTAAATTATGCACTTTTAATTGAAAAACTTACTGATGAAATGAAACTTTTTCAGAATTGTTTTCCTTTCTTCCCGAATGGGATTTACATCCCTCCATCACACAAGACATTGCTTTGTTAAATTGCTACACGTACAACACCGGTTAACAACTTTTTCTGTGGTAATTACAGCAAAATCATAAACTTATTTCGCAGATATACGAATTCCGCCACAAAAACTTTTCGCGATTATAACCCGATCAAGTCGACAAGATGCTAATGTGACAGACGTTGAACTGTAATAAGTTATTTTGAATTTAGTCGGATTCAAACGGAGTCCAACGGAGTCCATTGACATTTCAAGTCGGGACAACCATGAAAATAATAGAAACTGACTGAAGTTTTTGTCTCATTCTGTCATAGGCGAAAGCTCATAAGAAAAACACGTGTCAACTATCTGTTTTCAGTTTCTATTTTTATGCGGCTTCTATGTATATTATTCTTCTGAGTCCTGGGGTACTGATGTGATCAGGGTTGTACTATATCGATGAAATATATTTATCGACTAAATGTTTCGTCCTAAGAAAGTCATAAATGTACTCTACTCTGATTGTATCGATTCGTTAAATGAGTACGATTCATAAAAAAAAAAACAACTAGTTGCACTCCAGGAGTGCCGGCAGAAGTGAAAACTCGCCTTTGCGGCATACTCAGGTCCGTGTCCTTCTTACGAATTTTCGATCAATTCACGTGTCCTGACGCGAGTTTTCTATTTTACCCATCCCAAAAAGTGCACAAAGCCGCTAAAGAGGCTTTTACTTTAAAAGTTACGTCAAGATACACCTAAATAACTCCTAATCGCATGGCGCCGCTTGGCTTCATCTGATAAATAGGTAAAAAAAAAATCCATACATTACCCACCGCGCGTCTACTGTCTACTGCTGGTCATTAGGCCTTACCCAGTATTGGTCGAACGGCAGAATACCTAATATGATGTCAATCATATTTTCGATTATTTCGAAATTCAAACAGAGCCTACTTACCTACCTTACCTATGAATGCGCAAAAAACCCAATGCATTCGATTTACAGTCCCCAATGTGAGGCAGTCCAACGTTGACATACTAGTTGAAGGTAAAATAGACTTTGTAAATGATACCACCTTCTTAGGAATCACAATAGACTCTAAATTGCAATGGGGCGCTCATGTATCAAAAGGTAATATAAGGTCAGATATATTTTTCACTTGATCAATGGGCCATTCAGCATATTCCAAAACCATCTAAAGCTTTTCCCAGCTAGCTTTGAGGAACAGTCAGTAAAGGAAACATAATTAGGTAGGTAAAGAGAAACACATAATTCCAAGTGATATTTTTTATTTTATAAAACTTTTACACTAGGGTAAAAAAGTGCCAGTGTGTTATTTGTGAAAAATTCACAGTGTTGGTAATAGAAAAACAAGAGGTGAAGAAAAACAAGAGATTACTTTACCCACTTTCATTACTGTCTAAAATAAAATGTTTTTCATAATTTTAAATATAAATAATAAAACCGTTTCCGCAAACTTTCTTATTACCATTGATTTATAATTCGGCAAATATAAATGTAGGTAAAGCATCGTGTTTCAATCGCTTCCATTTAATTTTATATTCGAAATTAATGTATCGGCACGGCAGTAAAATATTTTGAACAAATTCGAGTATGTATGACATTTTATGTCCAATATGTCGCTTGAAAGTTCCTCGGATCCACACCTTTTTATCCTTTTACTTCAGGGAGCTGCAATAAAATTTCAACAATAATTTTCTTCATATTAGTAAAAATCGATTCTTTTTAGGGTTCCGTACCCAAAGGATAAAAACAGGACCCTACTAATATGACTCCGATATCCATCTGTCTGTCACCAGGCTGTATCTCATGAACCGTGATAGTGAGACAGTTGAAATATTACAATAAAAATTTCGGGCGTTTTTATAGCTTACGCCCACGGCTTCGCTCGCGTTAATGTCTATCCCCGATAACAGTACCTTATTCTGAGATGTAATTTATGTCTATGTTCTTTTCCGTACTCCAGAGATCGTGCAATGGTGATGATGATGATGCAAAATTTCATGATGATCGGTTCAGAAGTTACGGCGTGGAAGCGTAACAAACAAACTCACTTTCACATTTATAATATTATATGTAAGGATGGTACGGAACCCTTCGTGCGCGAGTCCGACTCACACTTTGCTGGTTGTTTAATTACCATGATGGTTCAATTTGTTACATTACTATTGCATGGCTCAACACTAACAAAAATATCCCTGATAGCAAGACCGTCATAAAAAATATCGATATACTCGTAGATACGTGATTTTACCACATCACTAGCAAAAAAACTAACCTAATTTGAAATAAGGAAAAAACGATAATTTTAAGCAAAATACCTATAAAAGTTGTCATTTATACAAAACGTTATATAATTGACAATATTATTGTTGTATTTTGAGGTATTTTGGGTTTTAATTATGCACTTTTAACTGAAAAACTTACCGAAGAAAATTATGTTTTACAGAATTTATTTCTGTTCGTCCTGAATGGGATTTACATCGCTCCATTGCACAAGACATTGTTTAGTATAATGGTCATTTGATAACGCACCAACCCAACACCGGTTAATACTTTTTTCCGTGAGAATTTTAGCACAATCCTATATTTAATTTGCAGACATCACAATTCCGCCGCAATGTTTTTGTCGATATATAACCCGATCAAATCGGCAAGATGCTAATATTACAGACGTTGAACTGTAATAAGTTATTTTGAATTTAGTCGGATTTAATTGGAGTCCAATGGAGTCCATTGACATTTCAAGTCGGGACAACCATGAAAATAATAGAAACTGACTGAAGTTTTTGTCTCATTCTGTCATAAGCGAAAGCTCATAAGAAAAATACAGTGTCAACTATCTGTTTTCAGTTTCTATTTTTATGCGGCTTCTATGTATATTATTCTTCTGAGGATTAATCAATGAAATGAACTACACCTTCTAACAAGACTAAGAAAAAGCGCGGGAAAACTCATTTATACTTGATACTGGCTAAATACCTAAATACGTAACGCGTGAAAGCCATAAACAAACAAAAAAAAACAAAAAAAACCTTGACAGATTGTTTTTTTTTAGCGAATGGTTGCCTGGAGGTTGCCTGCTTGCGTGGTGTTGCCATAAATTAATATATTTCAACCTCAGAACTTCGATCATTAATACCAACTAGATAACGCATTACCTACAAAATCGTAGCAAAATTCTGTCCGCTCGAACATATAGCTATACATCTACATTGACTCACTAATAAACAGAGACTAAAGTTTTAAAACCATTTTAATATCGAGATATTTCAGACCATATCACCTTACAATAAAGTCGCTTTTTTTAAAACAATTACCTTATGCTTACGATTATTCGTCACGAAGACTAGCAAAGTAATAAATAACACCTGTCACTTAGAAACGAAGAATCATTTTGTCTAAGAACATCCATTGTGATGACAACCTTATTGCACTAATCATAAAGTACTTTTCTCGTTGATTACATTGCGAGTTACGTCGTTTTGTTTCGTTTCTGTTTGCTTCTTCAAATGCTTTCAAATGTTTGTGCGGATGTTGGCTAGCTTGGCCAAACATTTCTTGCCGTGGTTGAAAATCGGCAACATTTATTTAAAATGTTTATTATTAGTTAAAAGGTAAAATGTATAAAATAGTTAATTTACCTACCGAAAATAAGATACTCCGGACGAAAAATTCTTTTTTCGGCCATTATTTCGACAAGTTTTTAGTGCACACTGCGGCATCGTGACACTTCGTTACGTTGGCTGTGTTTGGACCGAACTAAATAAAATAGCCCCACACTGCTTGAGTGAGAAGCTATTTGCCGAGCCGTTTTTTATGCGCTGACCCGACATCTAGTTGGTATTAATGATCGAAGCCTCAGAACAAAGATCTACTATTTTGCCTCAGAAGAACAAATAGTTGTTCTGAGATTTCAACTTGATTTCAACAAGTCAGTTGCAGGTAGTGTTCGGATATTAACTCAATAATTATTAATATACGTTCGGATATCGAATAATAAATCAGTATTTAAATAAATAAATATCTTTTTCCTCTCTTTAAAAAATATTCTGATTAATTCAAGTTGTTGACCAGAGTCGTAGTAATCACATAAAAAATATTTCATCTTCTCTTTATTTTTTTTAAATAAAATTTGTACAAATTTCGCCATGATTCTTTGTGAATGGCTTAGTATCGCCAACAGAAGTCCTAACCATGGCATCGGATTTACGGTACATGTTGCAGATAATGTCATAGATCAGCAATTTAGACCTCAACGCCCACCAGCCAGATCATCTCTCGGGGAACACAGTCTAAGGCCTTCTCCATATCCAGACAGAAAGTAGAGAAGCGTGTTCGTTAGAATGCGATCCTTAGGGCAAAAATAAGGTCCATCGCCTAGTCCTGGGTGAAATCCATAATGACACTCCGCGTCTGCACACAACTGTCGGGTCTGAGAGCCTACCTATTATCCACTAAGATCTCCGGTGATGTGAGACATGACCTTTTATACCGCGGCCTGAAACTCACTTTTTGGGTGGGTTTAGCACTTACCAATTCACGTAGTCACGAGCATTAGTATATATATTTCACCACTAACATATGCATGTTTGGTGGTGAAATTTTCTGGAACTTAAGTCACATTGAGTTGTTCAACCTACAGTTGATTTCTACAAAAGAAGACGAAGAAGACTGTTTTTGCATTAAGGCTACGATAAATGAGTTTGTTTCTATCGAAGGAAGGTAAATTACGGGAATGTAGTAAATAAAACTAATGTATAGTTTTTGTGCGATTTATTCAATTTTAACAGTTATTATAATAAGATTTTACTTCAGTCATCTTTAGTTGTTCTTCATAAAACCATTTCCTCTCTGTGACCTTTTACACATATAGTCAGACATTTACCAAAACGTTTGAAACAAGCTGAATTGCACCTTCTCTTCTTAAGTATAAGAATGACATCAGCTTGAACCAGCCGTTAGCATTTTAGAATAAAATTAGTGGGTATTTATGGTTACATCTATGGTTTAAGATTTGACCAGTTTCATGTGATTTTATATTTAAACGTTTACATATTTTTCTACTGTTCTGATTATTTTACTATAGTTATAATTATGTATTTCTATAGTGAGGTGATGCTTGTTTGACCATAAAACCACAAGAAAAAAATGTTTACCACTCTTAAATAGAAATAAGTACGTTTAAAGATGACTTACTAAGTAAATTATAATTCATAAATAACTTAAGATCACATAATTTACTGATCTAATGACTTTTAACAATTAAAAGTAATAATGCCACAATATCATAAACAATGAAAGAATAATAAATTAAATCGATTAAGAAAATAAAAGGAATGTTTCATATCAGATTTTGTGATGCTTAATAACATTAAAAATACTCTCCATTAAAGGTATAATTACATAATTATTATTAGTTAGAATCTTTAACACTCATCTGTATAGGAGCAGCACTAATTACAGGGAAAATAATAGCAAAAATTTACTGAACACACATTTGAAGCACATTTTTACAAACATCAGAACACATGACATCATGTTGTCTACAAGATAATATCGACAAAAAAAAAACTTGCTTAAAAGAACTTAAAAACCGGAAAAAATACGATAAACGTGGGAAAATGTAAATGTGAAACAAAGCAAATGTTTTAAACATTTTTTGCAATTTTATACACATTGTTGTGCTATGACCGTTAGTTTACTTCGTGGTATAAAAAAACAATTTAACTCGCTCGATGTTCACTTTAAATTAATTTGACTTTCCTCAAAATGTTTTCACAGTTTGACTGATGAAAACAAAGCTATTGTTTCTCACAGTTACATTTACCTATTATGAACATAATAAAAAATAATTCATTCTACGAACATAGTAAATAAAATTCGTCTATAATCTAGAACATCTTTAAACAATTCTTGCCTATTATAATTCAACAGAATTTTATAACATTATTTTGGAATGAAAGTCCTTAGTACAATAAAATCTATGAAATAGCAACAGAATAATCTACAATCATATTGCATTGAAATAATTTAAGTAAATATTCTTATGTGGCAACATTAATAAAAGTTTTTTTTTAAAGAAACATATAGTGCCACCCGCTCTCCATTGCACGTCTCATACACCTTATCTAATATTAAATTCAATATTGTGTAATATTAATTTAACTACATTCATTCTCTATTTTTCGTTCAATTTTAAATATTAAGGGCAACATAATTAAAATTACTGTGCATTTTAACTAGAAATGGTTCTGCGAAACAGCCTTTTTATAATACCTACTATCCTTGTCATCTTATTAGACACTGACAAGGATGGTGATAAAAATATGTTGTTCTGAGATAAAAATAGCCGTTGACAGTTATATTTATAGTTAAAAAACAAAGCATCGGAGCATAGATTTTGGTCTTTCACTAGGGGAACTATTTAGCATTCTCTTTTAGTTATTTTATCTATGTGTAAAGCTTTAGCTGAAGGATTTCAAAGCCATGTAGCAGTATTGGCCCCAATTAATATGACCTCTATGTATGCTCCTGGCTTTCAAATTTAATTTAAAAAATATACAGTGTGAACTTGTGACAAATTAAAAAAAGAATAGAAATTTAGGACAACGTTTTGTTTTTAATTAATTATGAAGTAAATACCTATATTTATCATGGTACACTACATTTTACTTATAAGTAATATACCATTGGAAAACCAATCGTATACCTAACGATAAAACAAATAAAGAAAAATCATGGCGTCCGTTTTTAACATCAACACGGAACCATCAAAAGTAGTTAATACAGTAATGTAGAATAATTCTAGTTAACCTAGGTATTCATTAAAAGTAAAAATAGTGAAAAGGTGAATAGTCATATTAGTAGTTAAATTTCACTAATTTTTGTTTTTTAAATATATACAGGAATGTTGTGCAGGTGTGAATATTAAGATTACTTTACCGAGGCGCTTAGTTAATTGTTTTTATTTGCTGGTAATATTAGGAAAGCATTTTTTTATATGGCTATGTAGGCAAACCAAGTATGTTTCTTTGTGCAATAAGCTTATTGCTTCGCCTCTATAAAGTATCTTGAAGTGGGTAAAATTATTATACAATGATTGAATAATGAATGGAGGTAGGATTGAGTTCAGTGCCTCTGAGCCCTTTTAAGGCATTGAACCACCCACATTTTATGGCAAAAACAATATATATGGCAACTATGGATAAAAAAAGGAGAAAATCAACAAAAATTCAAGGAAAAACGCTATTCTTGCAACCCTGTGAATTCTAATCCTGTGATATAGTCAATAGACCGTTTTCCAACTACCAAATATGGAAACATAATATTAATGACGGTAAGTAGTCTTAAAATATGCAATAATTTTATTTCTGAATTGTCTAAAATTATTGAAACGAATGCTTTTTTGAAACTAATTATTAGATTTTTTTATTGAAACTAATGCCTTTATATCGTAAATACGAGTATATCCCGTTCTTTTTAGTTTCGTTCTAGAAAGAATAACTTCCAGTTGTGGTTTAAAAATAATTATCTTATACCTCGTCTAAATTACCTGCTTTGACTTTACTACAATTTTTGATGACACAGCCAAGAATGAATGATATTACGAAGAAAGGAGAAAAAAGTCAAAATTTTTTAAAATAAATTTTTTTCTTAACAAAAACCAATTTTAGACTTTCAGATAGTTGGAAAACGACAAGATTCAAATTACGATACACTAAATAGAGATCGATATCTCGAAGTAAACATTTGAGCTACGTTACACCACTAGAGAATTATTTTAATTTTTCATTATTGTTAATTATCTCCTAATGTATAATTATGTACATTGTTCCAAAAATCCAGTAAGTGTCGTGTGCAATGTGCCTTAATCCGTATTTTTTTTCTCGTAGTCAAAATTTTGGCACATAATGTGTATTGAGTGATGCACCAAACAATATGCAAGCGATTTAAGACTTTCAGTTTCAGATTAAGTAAATTAAAATTAATTGACAATCAAACAGAATCACAACGTAATATCAATGAAAATTAAGTGACATGAGCGCTTGTCATACAAGAAGATAAATAACATTGCAAAAACTATATTAATTAACCATCAAAACGATTCAACCATATTACCCATGGTGATTGATTTTCTTTTGCTACCAACCATGCACAAATACAGCGTACCTCGATGTTCCATCAATATGAACAACTTTTCCTATGGGACCAATGCTGGGAACCCAAAAAATTTCGGCCACCAGGCCAATTTGTATGGGAACGTCGAATTTTTTTTTGAGTTCCCAGCATTGTTCCCATATGAAAAGTTGTTCATATTGATGGTCTGAGTTACCCCGTTAAGGGAACGTAGATGGTAAATTTACACGCTGTATATAGCCCTGTATATTGATACAGTACCGACTTGTAAAACACTAATAACATCGCAGGAATAGATAGCTAACATCAAAAACAACAACGTTTGTTCTACAAGTTCTGACACTTAATAAATTAAACAAAAATATTTTTTACTGTCCTATCATGTCATTTATACATCTGTGATATATTCATAAACGAAAGGACGATGCGACGCTCGCGCGCGTAGTCTTTCATTGCGGTGCACGTAGAGTTGTTAAATTGCAACCAGAAAAAAAATGTATGAAAGTAAAATTTAACTTAAAATTTGTTTTTCTTTTTGTCTTTTCAAAGAATGACAATTTTTGCATGCCTATATAAGGTTAAAAGTGAGAATCCTTGTACCTAATAATAACTATTGTACCACTTTTACAGCAAATAAACGATTATTATTATTATTATTATTATTAACAAGTCACCAAAAGTAGTATCTAGAGGTTATTAGTCTTTAACAAGTATTTAGCTGTATTTACTCGTAAAACATTGCCCCTATGCATAACCCTGTATAGGGCGATTTGAACTCCCTAGTATGATAATATTTTAATGAAGAAATCGGACTCCGTCGAAGACTCCAAAGAAATAAAGATAAAACATGAAATAAAAATAGATTCCATAGAAATTTGACCAGCTAATCAGTAAATTTGTAGCGAGGCCTAATTTTTTTACCACTTTAACCTTTTTTCTTGCGGGTTTTTATTCTATTAGGGATTCTGATTTCGACATTAAAACATTGCTATGGAACCCAAAATCACCCTTTATATGCGCTTGGACTAAGACATAAATTACCATTTTATATCCCCATCCTTCTTGTTATGACAAGGATGGCAATGGAAAAAGGCGATATTTTCTTAGTATAATCGTAGGTTAACTCAAATCTGTTTCGCTCTTGACGATTTTACTTCCTCATGTTTAACGTAGGTATTTAAATTAATAATTTACTATCTTGATTTCCGATTACTACCTCTATGGCCACCGCAACAGATTAATTCATAAACTTTGAACAATATAACGTGCGAAACAATAAAAAATCGTATTTTTATTAATTTTTTGATTTTGTTAAATAACCTAGCCACTCTGACAGTCATTGATCAGGTTATTTTGGTGAAGTCGATGTAATACCGAACCTCTATATATTATGCCTAAGTATATTAGGTACAATGAAATACTGATAATTAGCAATAAGTGATCGAAAGATTTCTTAAAACTGATATAGCTTAGTAGGAAAACCATGACTTATTTATTACCTATGTCTGCTGTCACAGCGTCAAACGATAAAGTGAATAAAACACATCCAATTTGTGCTATAATTAATTGTCAATAATCTAAGATAAGTTCGAAGAGTAAAGAAAGTGTGTCTGATGAAGACTTTATCACGTTACCCGGGGTACTATTTTTGTAAGTGTGACACTCGTCTTCGAGCGATTTTTGTATGGAAATATTGCTCGTTTACAATCGGCGTCATTTCAAAAATAGCACTCCTGATTCGTAATTTTGTGACATTATTTCTTTGAACACCGCTAGTTATGGCACCACTTATGAAATGAGGGATTTCTGATATTTACAGCAATTCAACATCATCCATTGTGGTTTATATATCTTAAATCAATATAGTCAATCATACGAAAACCGCAATGTATTACGAAATGACGATAAAAACGGTGTACATCGTAGCTGTCAAAAGTTACCAAGTAGGCCTGCTGGTAATCTGTTATTGGCCAACAATGTGTCAGTTGTCACTGCTTGTCAAAATTATCCAATGACAGCAGCTTATCGTACGACACAGTGCTGCCATCTGGTGGTAAGCATTTCGGAAAACCATTACTTAAAAATCAGTCATGTTTTCAAAGTATTATATGTTAGCCCGCGACCAGTAGTTCATCTCTTTTCTTTTTACACGCTTGTATGTTTATTAGTAATCGACTTCTTTAAACTCGATTTTGATCCACAAACAATCAGATTTAATTTAAATTCTGTAGACAATAGACATATCAAGGACCAATGACAATACAATATAATTTGGTAAAAGCGTGTTTTTAAGTTTTTTAAACTATATTTACTATACATTATTCTTTCGTACTAATTGCAGTAGGTAGAGTACTGATTTATTTCATCAGGAAACAGCTACCGATGAGGCAGGACGAGTGCTCATATACCTGTTGTTCAGTCATAAGTGGCTTGATACGTAGGTATATCCTTGCTGACCATTATCTGGTGCTCCGTATGGTGCAACGAGTCATAACGATAAGAGCTACTGGTATTTTGGTTCAGATTGTCTGTTAACACATTCATTGCCACCGTTTTTGTAACAATGCATATTCAACTGTTTATCACGCGACGTCGCGTGATCTGGCAAATAAAGCATTAAGCGGTTCAATATCCAATTCTTATATAATTAAGAATTGGAAAGTAGGAACAGCATGGAATATTATCATGAACCTAGCCCCAATCTTTACTGATATTGAAATCTATTAAAATTCAAAAGATAGTGCCATCTAGCGGAAACATAATTCAAAATCCAATTCTATTTCAACGCAATAAAGTCCAGATCAGTTTGTTTACAGATAGTAGTCAGACTGTCAGTATACCCAGGATACCGGGACCCATTGCGGGGTGGAGCGGAGTCTAGCCAGGGCTGCCTCCAGTTGAGCGAGGGTGTCGTCTATGTCGTTGTTGACTATGTTCAGGTCAAAGAAGTGGCCGTATGTACGTCGGAGTTGCTCCGATTCGCGGACGAGAACTTCCAGAGATCCATCATACTGAAAATGTCAAAGACAAGATATTAAGTTTCTTTTTAATGTATGTTAAACGGCAAACGAGCCAACTAGCCACCTGATAGAAAGCGGTCACCGTCGCCCATGGGCACCTGCTACACCAGAAAAGGTGCTGATGCGTTGCCAACTCTTAAGATTAATAGGGATTGGCTTTCACACGCAACAGTTGAACACACGCAACGGTGCTTCGGGACAAATTTCGGCAGAGGTCCTACAACCGAGCATCTCGGGTATTTTCTCGCCTCTTACGAGATGCCAACCTGACGGACAGTGGGGAATTGTATTCTACTCCTACCCCACACGGCGGAAAGTAAAGTAAGTGCCACATTCATAGCAATACAACATTAAGAAATAATGGCCACCATGAGAACAGAATTAAAATAAGTACTAACATACAGAAGTGAAACTCGCAGCGTCTCCCATATGGTGTCCCCGCACCTCTCCCCCGTTCTCGGGTGTTTTTAATGGATTTGAAAACAGGGTGCAACCATGCAATGGCACGTTACGCGACGCCTCTGAAACGTACTTTAGTACCTATCTATTAACACACACATAGACGTGTGCTCAGATGTAAAGTTTCGTTTGTAGACGTAAATATTACCCTGTGCTATGGGACGACTGAAAGTTATAGACATTAAAATTGTGGCATGGCTAAGAAAGTGTTTGCCTTGAAGGTCAGGGCGTGCTAATAAATGTTTCAAAACAAATTTAAACTACTTCTCTTTACATTAATAATATCTGCCGAATATGCGGGCCTGAACGCTCAGCTATATAGCCTAAATCCAATATAGTATCTATTACACTTCAAATTGTAGGTGAAAATGCCCCAGCTAATTAAATACTAGAATTGTGAAAGAAAGAAATGTTATAATACTTACATCAGCAACATTGTTGAGAGGCGGGGCAGCAATGAACACGACGTAGGGTGCAAATTCAGCAGTCCTCAATATTTTAAGAGCTTGTGGCTCGACGTCTAATATGGCGATGCGTCGTTCAGAGTGTATGCGCCGGATTGTCTCCAGTTTTGTACCGTACATTGCGTCTTCGTGGGTACCTGGAATATTATTTTGGTAAGATTTAATTTTCGCTCCATACATCACGCAAGGCAAATACTTGGCAATTTCCAGGGCTAAGAAGATCTCCAACAAACGCCTGTGGGAGGCGCGCCGGGAAATGCCAATTGACAAGCAGATCATGCGCCGCGAATAGAAATGGATAAGCCCTACTCTCAGTAGAGAGCTCACACACATCCTGAGGTAAACCCTGGAATAGACCCTTCAGGGGAAGCGCAAAGTGGCTCCAAGAAGACCTAGCGGCGGACTGCAGCGGGGAGATGAACACAATCGGGCTAATCTGGGCTAATCTGTCCGAAGTTAAGCGCGTATCCAAAGACAGATCGCGATGGCGACATACTGGGGAAGACCTCTAACCCACATCATGCACCAAGTTCTGCCACTACTATGTATATGTTATGCTCAACTATTAAAAATAACCGTGACTAACAGCTTATTATTCCTTTCGAATCACGGAGGAGTACTCGCAAATGGGCTAAGTTTACGCATTGTATTGATTCTTCTTTATCAGGGATTTAATTACAATTTCAATACAAGGGAACCAATACAGGTCGGTAACCCCTACCGTCGATTGGCGAACCCCTAGAGGTTTGCATACATCACTTTGAGAAATATAACATTATATTAAACTGTCCATTGGCAGGACCCAAGAGTCACTTGTTGAGATATTATGTAATTGTTCCTTTTTTTATAGACGTGTAGTATTACTGATCAAATAATCTGTATTATCTTACCGTATTCCAAATATTCATTCGCAGCAATATCAGCCATCATTTCTTCGTGAGAGACAAAGTAGTAATGTCTGCCGTTCTCCTCGTCAGCACGTGGAGGTCGGGTAGTATCTAAAAATATTAAAATTCCCATATTATGGACTATAAAGTATTTTAGTGTAGTATGTATGTAGTTAGCTCCAAGTGAGCTTTTGCTACTTCACAGGGCGTTTGAGGCGAGTGCCCTCAGCCTATATAGACAACATCACCATAAACAAGAACACTCTAGGAGGAACGGACCTCGGCATTGGCGTTGCCTGTGTGCGCAAGGAGAGACAGCAAACTCTCATATTGCCTGATGAGCCGCGTATACGTGCATCCCTGAATGGCCTATCTGAGAAACAATGCCAAAAGCCTTTGGAGATCAGCAACTCTCATCTTTTGCCTTATGGGCCGAAAGCTACGTTGCCAGAAGGGCCTATCCTGGGTGCAAGTCACCCGGGACTGCCGGACGGTCACCAGTAATCGGAGCTAATCCTAATCTACGCACTCTGTTCTGGTGGCGAGTGCGAGGGGGTCGGATAGTGGGATTCCTCTGGCTATTCGGAGCCGAAGAGGGGTCGGGGCGGACTTTTATTTAATAGCGATATTAGTAGAATGATTGTGATCGTCAAGTTCGTTCCTAGGACGTCTACGAGGTAAGGTCGTTTCGTGTAGATTGCGGGAGTACTTAGTAAATAAATAAAATAAAATACGTTTATTTCAGGTTACAGAACCCATATAAGCACAAACAAATTAATAAATGTAAGTTATATATACACAAAATACAATAAAATAAAATACTTATAATTATAATGTCCTACCCCTACATCTAGCACTGCTGCTTGACTTAGTAGCTTGACTTTTTTTTTTGGAAGCACTTTGTAGCTATCTTCAAGTGAGCTTTCGCTACTTCACCGGGCGTTTGAGGCGAGGGCGTATACGTGTATGCAAGCCTGAAGGACCAATCTGAGAATCAAAGCCTTAGGAGAGCAGCGACTCTCATCTTTTGCCTTATGGGCCGAAAGCTACGTTGCCAGAAGGGCCTATCCTGGGTGCAAGTCACCCGGGACCACCGGGCGGTCACCAGTAATCGGAGCTAACTAATAGTAGCGTGACGGCTCCGACTAAGTTGCGTGTTTATTTAAGTCACGGATCGAAGAAATTCTGTTTGCGCGTTTCAGAATCGTACAGCGCCATCTTGTGAGAAGTCTTGTAGTTATTTGTTAAGTTGCCGTCTTAACATTAGATCTTTGTTTTAGTTCTTGTAGCGAATATAGAGGCCATAAAAATACATATATAACTTACGAGGTATTGGGTAAGCGTATTGGTCAGGGTGGCGCGCGATGAGCGTGTTCTTTATATGGCGACGTCCGACGCCGTGGGCGCCAAGCAGAACTATGGTCTTTCTTTGGAACGCTGAAAATGAAAATGGATTTTTTTATTAATTTCTATTTACTGGTAATTGAAATAAAACATAAATGAGCAGATATTTTAGATGATTTTGACTATAGTAGAGTTTGTAGTGAGTACAAATATATAAACTCTATAACGACTACAAGTGTTCCAAACCCGTTGTATCGACTAATTCTGATTATTTCTGCGTTCTTTTAGGGTCTGCGATCTGTGCATTAGGGGATTGACAGCGAAATTGCCTACTAGATTACTGGACAGGCTTTGTCTACTTTACTTTTACATCTTGATGGTAATGCCTTCATCAAGTTAACAAAAATAATATTGAGACAAAAACTGTAAAGGAATACATACATAAATACTATCACGTCTTTTTCTCATGCGTGATAGACGGAGCTCGTGCTTTTTGAGACCTAAAAGCCACGATAAGCATGGTGGTGGATGTGCGGGTGGAAAATGGAATCAAAATAGTGATGGGTTGCTAGCCGCATCGCCTATTAACACGATTCTTAATTTTCGCCCAATTCCTCCATCGGCTTTTACGAACTGCGCGGGAAGAGAAGCAGTTGGTAACATTCTACGTTTTTCTTTTCTCCCAGATCAGCATGGAAAAGATTTAAAAGCAATATAGCTCTAAACTACTACTTATTACTATAAACTGTTCGGATATCTACCAGTCGGTGCATTTTGCATGCATTGGTAGTAGTGATGTAACGAATGTCATATTTTGGACATTCGCGAATGCGAATGCGAATGCGAATGCGAATATTTGCTACCGACATTCGCGAATGCGAATGCGAATGCGAATATTCAGATTTTGTTTAAATTTGGCGCCAATTTACGATCGCTTGGTGACCTTGATAGCAGTTCCGTTCGAACGAGGCGAAGCGCGTTCGATTTGATTTTTGTTTCGATTTTATATTATAATTTTAGATTTAAGGTTAATTTCTCAAAGTTAATAAATAAATGTTACCAACCAAATGATAAAGAGAAGACTGATTATGTGATGACGAGGTTAAATAATTTTCTTGAATTAAAACATAGTTAATGTATAGATTTTGTTTTATTATATCAACTAACAATAAAAAAAAAATAAAAAAAAAAATATTTGAAAAAACATTCGCAGTAAATTCGCGAATGCGAATGCGAATGCGAATATGCAAAAATATGCGAATATCCGCGAATGCGAATGCGAATGCGAATATTCGTTACATCACTAATTGGTAGCATACTATCTTAAGAGTTTGAAAATCCGATGGGCACTCATACTAATAGGATAGGTACCAGGTACGGTCGCCTGCAAAAGTCCAATAGAACGTGCGTAAAATATCGTGTGTATTTAAAAATCACAATGTCAACTTTATAAATATGTGGCATAAGGTTCATGATAAATATACATGCCCCCTAATCAGTGCAATCGCTTTTCACCTTAAGGCTATGTATGGACTTTTCCAGGTGACCGTACGTGTTTGATAAGAAGCTTTCCAATTTCCCTAAGTGCAGTGATATTACAATACGGCAATGCAAAAATCTTATAAGCACTGTGAAGCTACCGCAATCCAAAAGTGCATTACCACTATCTAGAGAAGTTGCCTGGCAAACACCCACATAAGTTTCAATGACTGAACAAAATAATATTTTTCAATTAATATACCGCGTGAGTTTGAAACTCCGAACTATATTGAAATCGGAAACCGAATCCCTCATGAAATATAGAATAGCAAGAAAAAAAAAAAATACCTTTCATACAAATCATACGTCCAGCTGATCGGCGAATTTGTATGGGAAGCTTAATTTTATTTTTCTATTTTCAGTTTTTTTCTTACCATTCTGTATTTAATTAGGGATTCTGATTCCAGGACTTCAATATAGTTCAAGATTCTTACAGCTTCAAAATAACGCTGTATTTCTATGCAAGTATTTGTTTTATGCAACTTTTTCGCTACAATACACATCCTCAGTGTTAAATGAAAGCTATTAGCATTTTCATGAAAAGAGAGAAATTTTGAACAATGTACTTGCATTAGCATAACAATTACTTTTGGCAATTATTTCCACTAATTATCGTCACTAAACGTGGCTTTTAGGTCTTAATGACCAGCCGGCCCAATTGCTGACTGTGTACAACGTTTTGATAGTCACTTCAAAATACATTACGTTTTATGTATCTTAAATAAAAATAGTCAATCATTCGAAAGCCACAATGTATTTTGAAGGGACTATCAAAACGTTGTACACTGAGTTAGCAAATAGGCCGGCTGGGCTTTATCTACACCGCAAGGGCAAAAAAAAGTGATAGTATGTATGTATTTCCACTAAATCACCACTGCCTATAAATAATGTATTCTATCGTAAGACAGACTCGCATACAAAAGTACTTTAAACGCGTGTCGACGAAAAAAGTATCTCATCTTCCATAAGTAAGTATCCATCCTCAGCTTTGGTGAGTCGGAGCCCGGGGCCGTTTTTATGACAGCATGAAGCTGCAAAAGATTTTTTTGGCTACTGCCTGACGTCACTCCTCCTTAGGCAGCTCCTGAACCGCAGAAAATACCTGTAAAGTATAAGTATTTGCCCGCGCCGAGAATTGAACTTAGTACACCCCGTGAAGCTGCACTGGTGTACCAGCCACTGGAGTTAATCAATCTATCAACTTGGTATTTATAAAAGTGGAGATGAACTAACATGGCAACTTGACGACCTCTTCGTACGTGACTACGTCCAGCTGGTCGAAGACAGCGTTGTGTTTCGCCAAGTACTTGTCTTTGGATTGTTTCTTCTTGCTGCGCCCGAATATAGAACAGTTCACTGAAACAATAATTAAAACCATTAAAATAAGAACTCAGTGTCGCTTTATTTATTTTTTTATTTATTATAAAATTGTTGTAAGTATATTCTTAATACAAAAAAAAAACAAAATTGAGAAGCAAATTTAAAATAAACGGCCCATAAAATGGGTTGTTAGATCTGAGTGAGTTTAAAATTATTAGTTACATTGTAAGTATCTTTAACAGCAAGCATCAAGAATACAACGTACAAGTAAGTATATAAAAAAACTCTTTATATTATTACATACTAATAATTATTACAAACAGGAGAGTGTGTTTGTTTGTCTGTTCCCCACGTTAAAACATACACACTATAAAAGCTCCTTAACATGATTTTTCCGAATTCATAAAGATTATATCATTCTTCGAGTAATGTAATAGTAAAAATGAGGTATAGGCACAACTATGACATATCTTAGAATGTATTAAAATATATTGTATAATAGGTAAGTTGTAGCATATAGGAATAGAAATCACTTCTGGCGGCAAGCGCTTGGGCAAAGAATCTTGCAAGCTTAGTTTCAAAGAACTCTGACACCAGGGTGTGCATTGGCGATTGACCGTGACACCTACTCGAAATGATGATGATGAGTTCTAAAAATAATCGTTACATGGCAGTTGGTCCACTGCTAGTTTACAAGACAAATATGGTTGTACCACCATGGTTGTAGTAGTGATTTCAATAAAACACGCCGCCATAAAAAAAAGAACAACTAATTGCACTCTGGGAATGTCGGCAGAAGTGAAAACTCCGCTCGGTAGAAAGAAGGTAGGATATTACTTTCTCTCCTACGCCGCACCAGCGGTCTCAGGTCACGTGTCTGTCGAAAGATTTTCGATCAGGACACGTATTAAGGGCCCGTACTACCTCACACTGCTTTGCATGATTGACTGTTATATCAATAATAATTAAATACTCAAGTTGAAATAAAAATGCAGCAAAGTTCAGGACTAACTCTGGTAACTATATGACTCAAAAACACGATTGCGTTAAATTTTCTCGATAAAAAAAAAATTGCAAATTTGCCTCCAAATCACGTCTAATTTACTCGGTATATATCATTTTTCACCAAATACATTAAAATTAACCTTAAAACTTTTGATTATTATTGCATTACAGATAAGGCAGCCATCATATGTTTTTCTTTTTCGAATAACCCTTGAATATTCCTAAAAAACAAAAATATCCAAAGTAGCCAACGCGTTTAGACCATCCGCGTTTGTATCGCCACGCCGCCTGGCATATGGCGGGCTCTTAACATTTTTAATCCATCCTAAAAAGTGCACAACGCCGCTAAAGAAATGTTCACTTAAAAAACTACGAAAAATATTCAGTCCGCTAGTCAGAGATACCTGTTTCAAGCATAGAGATAAAATAATCCTAACTGTTCCAGGTGATTTGAAATTACGTAACCTCATTCATCATTCACTTGAATAATTATTTGATTGACGTGTATTTCGTCGAACGTGGCGTGGGATTCGCACAAGTGGAAATTCTTCAGACATCTCGTTAGATTTTAATGTAGATGAAATAAAATCACTGTCTGTAATAATTACTCTACACGTGTTAGAAGGGCAGTGGCGTATGCCAAATTATTTACACTCAAGTTCCTTTAAATACCATTGTCATTAAAATAAAAAGATATATATTACAAACTCCAAAATTTACCTTTTATAACTAACCCACGATGTACGCTTCTTATGACTTGAACAATAATAAGTAGATTAAGATGCCAAAAGTGGGCGTTTTTAGCTAAAATGCTAAGGAAACATAACGTCCTCACTTTACAAACAGAAGTTCATAAAAAAGATTGTAGAGTTATCTAGGGCCTTACAATACAAAATTTTAATGATATCTCCGTTTTCCTACGAACAATTTATTTCAAATTGAGGCAAGCATTGGGTACCGAAAATATTTGGTACGGTCTTCATAAAAATTTGATTTTCAGGGTTACGGGGTTCGTGGGTTAGCTGCAAAAAGGCATCGTTACCTGTGTTTTCACATCCGTCGGTATGGGAGACGCAGCCCTCGGCTCCTAGCGGCACAACATTACAACACGGTTCATGCAAACGCAATGGAATGGTATGGTAATAGTACTACTACTTTGAGATTGGGGTACAAAGGGTTGGGGATGGGAAAAGTTCTTTGATGTTAATAATGTTTTACTTACAGCATTGGCATAATCATTGGATTATGCCATGTTTATTGAAACACTAGCCTAAAAACACAAATGTATAAATACTTGTGTTGTTAGGCTAGTGTTTATCATATAAAGTCCTAGGGATTGCCAAAATCCAATGCATAAAATTAACGTCAGTATATGACACTGATCTCAAATCGTCAAGGCCGCTAAGGACGTTTCGGAATATGCCGAAAGTCGGCATTTTCAATTAAACTTAAAAGTGAAACAATTTACCAAAGATTTATATTAAAATTCCATACTTAATCATGTCAAAAGAAATTAGAAGGTGATAATTCTAGTTCAACTCCATTCCTATTATGAAAAGAATCATAAAATTACATAGTCATTCAAAAGAACTTTTCCCAAAAATAAAATTGACCAGATATTACACAAACTCCCTTCATATCATTATTATATAACAACTAAATACTCTTAACTCTACCAATATTGGCAATTAAAACATGGGACAGTTACAAAATCGGATTATTTCAAAGAACAAGATAATATGGTGTAACACCATGCTTCAGGTAACAAACAGTTTAAGGTCAGCACAGGGAGCTTGTATTACTCAGTAACATAATAAAAAGCTGTTTTACATACCAACTGCAGGTTCATCCAATATGTTTATGTTTGAAAGCAAAACACGATATGTTAATGTCATGGAAATGTACTGCAAACATTTTTAGAATAATGTTCAATCAACAGGCGATTGACGATCCGAAACATAAGCAGTAAATAAGGACAAAGATAGCAGAAGAATGTGCCACTAGTAAAAATCATAAATCATTTTGTACACTAATGAGGAGAAAAGACTGAACTAAAGTAGTAAAAATTTAATAACTAAAACACCTAACATTTACCTAAGAGAAAACAAACGAAAATAAACTGAACCCAACAAAGAAACCAAAAAAGAATTACATTAAGATACGACATCAAGTATCCCTACAACACCAACAAAGCTAGTTAGAAAAAAAAGAAGAAAAATATAAAATAATCCAAAACACAGGCATTTGCAGTTGCAGCTGAATTTTCTAATCGTATCTATCTCATTTAACTTAAATTTACTTGCGACATTGAAAAACAGAAATATAATCCAACCGCTGTCTTATCGTCTTAAGTTCTAAACATTGGAATGTTCACAAAAAGCAAAATAATGTTTTAGATTTTTGTAGGGTTTTGATTTGAAAGTTATTGGCTTTTTATACTGCGTGTTTAACATGATTCATCATATGACGATAAACAAATTTAATATCCATACTGCACGCAAGCCAAGATATATGACATTAGATTTTGGCAAAATCATTATTTCCCTCCATCTGTAATGTCTAAGACAACGGCAAGATTATAAATATGACGTAACATATCTTCAACTTACCTTGATCGGTGGTTGATCGTTCTGCAGCTGCGCATGCAGCTCTCCATTCCTGCAGTTCAGGGCTTGGAATTAGACCAGCAGAACCTCCTGATGCATCCTTTCGCGCTTGCCACCAATGTGTGTCATCTTTACTTATGATCTATGAATAAAAGTTTTCACAAATCAGAATTGATCAATTAAATAAAATAATATATTTAAAACATTGAAGAATATAGTTACCTGAAGGATATCTCCAGTGTTGAAAGCTATTCCAGCTTGAGCACACGGTATTAGCTCATCCTCCAACGGGTCGTAGTCAAATTGTGCTCTTACAAAAATCTGCAATAAAGATTCTTACATTAAGTTTATGACTACACTAAAGAAACAAACTGCGAAGTACTGGACAATGATGTTTACGACGATGATAAATAATAGAATACTGTAAGATGAACATGATAATCCAACACTAACGTCTTAAGGTCAATTGACTAAAACTCTTAGTGCAGAAATTCCAGTCAATTCATCTACAGACGCAAATAATTGAGTGATGTATGTATGATTGTTTGAAGAGTGAATGATAGAAAAGAAATCTGATATGTAATGAAGTATGAAACGTGAGAAGATGAAGTGTAAAGCAGTGGTAAAGAACAACAAGCGCACAGAAACGGAGATCGCGGGGACGCGCAGCCATGCCCGGATGAAACAACATAGGCAAACACCATATTTGCGGTGGCACAAATGCTATTACTATACATAGTAACTAAAGTTAAGTAACCTCATTATTTGTTTTATACGCAACAACACATACTTATATGATATAACCATGTAACTCTTTATTTGTTATCAATCCTCTCCCTATTTGCTCCTTTAGCAGACATTATAGTTTAGAAAGTACATCTCTTGAATTAACGAATACATTTATATAACTATATTTTAATACTGAAAAGGTAACTTTATAATTTTAGTGTTTTTGTAAATGCAATTCGGAAGGAATGCAAGGAAATACCTTCTTACAATAAGGAACGTAAAGGTATATTGAATGCCAACATCGATTAACATTATCAAAGCTTACACCTAAAAAGTTCGTGCCACCGTAAATACAGTCTTTGTACAAAACACAACATAAACTTATAACCAACATAAGACAACATAAAGTAGCAACGGGTCTGGTCTCGCTACTTACTAGCACGGGCGAAGGCTTTATCCGGAAAAGCTAGTTAGAACAAAAATACATTTTAATCTTCAATTTTAAACACCAATTTATGCTTAAGACAAGCATTTAGTCTGAGATTTATGTGCGCTTGTCGACTCTTGTTTATTTATCAGTCGGTTTTTAGTAAAGTGTATTTAATTAAAAAGCAAGCGTTCGCATCACTCTTACATAGAACATTATTCAGTTAAAACAGAGGATATTAATTCAGCTCTTCCACAAATGCTTTTCTAATCTAACGTTTGTAATGGAACAACTAAAATCTACACACATTTTGAATCACAAACTACTAGGACCACATGGATTTAGTTGACGGCATCCTACTGTTGTCGGTTACTTGAAAACTTTGGAAAATTGGAAGCACACAAGACATTACCTCACAAGGCGGTGGTGCGGAGCGATATGATGGCACAATCTTGAATGTCACCGAGCCTCGAGCCTCGCGCTAAAAATAGACACACTTTAATTTAAAAAAAAATGTATATTTGGATGACATTCTTATTATTAATATTTGTTAAGATATCTATTTGGCTTCTCCTCATCATCTGAGTGTTTTCCCGGTTGAATCAACAACTGTAGCATGTGCATCGGAGCCCGTTCGGTATCACTAGTTTGAATGATTACATGCAGACTAGCGAGTGACCCACTAACAGCGCCAATAAGTCCATCACTAGATCCCGTTGGCTGAAAATACCATATCTAATTTTCATAAATGCTGTGTGTCATTAACAATGTATTTTCATTTGTACGTTGTGTACCTGTAGTAATAAAGGCGTGTTAGGTTTTTGACACAGTAAAACCAGACCTAAGTTAATTATCATGCTTTCTAAATAATGTGTCACAAAGTTTTGGAGAGCGTAGTCTTTGAACCCGACGGATTATGACACAAAACAACAAAATGAAGACATTCTAAACAAGATTAACAGATTTGGGGTTGGATACTTTACGACTGTTGTTTTAGAGTAATTAGGAAAACATGTCATAATATTAAATAATATTAAATGGTTGTTTACTAACTGTTACAAATTAGTCGTAACGCCTTGCTAGAGAAAATTTGCTTATACAACGTGTAACAAAATGGGGGTAACAATAAGGGGGATGATCGGCCCATGACATTGAACAACTTTGCCAAGGGGGCCAACCAACGATTACGAAAAAAAACCTTCCATAGAAAGTCGATCAGCTGATTGATCATTTTGCATGGGAGGAATGCGATTTCTTTTTCGTTTTTCGGTCCCCTTGAGAAAGTTGTTGAATATCATGAGACGATCATGCTGCTTAAGTTTTGCTTTCCCCATTTTGTAATATGTTGAAGACTGGTAACCAGTAATACTTAAATTTCTGTGATCACATCTCCTGTATATTTTCCTGTCTTTGGAATACCTACGAGGGAAATGAGGACATAAACATCAAACAAATAATGGCAAAGCAAACGCCGCCATTTATTCCAATTAATCTGCCTAGTATGGGTACACGAGAAAGTATAGTAAGACATTATGATGTCATTTAAGATAGTTTTAAACAGCTGTTTGTGTATTGTGTAACATGTTCTGGAAATAAATATATTATTCATTATCATTTTTCAATCTTTAATACGGAGTCATGGACCGGTCGAGGAAAAATATATGGCTCTAAAAATCGTAGCTCTCTTCGGTCACACTGTCAAGGCATGAGTTTATACATAACAAAACACTGTGTTCAAAACGGTATGATAGGTAATTTGTTGATTCTTCGGCCCTACCTAGGAATATTGAAAAAATTGAAATGAAAATGCTCATACCAGCATCCTCTGGAGTTGCGCGACGGACTGGTTCGCGACTGGTGTGCCATTGATCTCTCTGATCTCGTCGCCGACGTGCAGCGTCGCCTGTCGGTGGATCATGCCGCCGTGCATGATGCGGGCCACAATGCATCGCCCGTCGTCTGCCAGCTTTAGTGTTATGCCCTGAAATATTACATCAATAATTATACATATCGGATCTGCGAGCTGACGACCTCGGGAGTCTTATCACAGGCAATTGACAATGGTCCTAAGCCCCATAGACCCCAATAGCGATTAGTAATTCCCAAAAAATCTATGTAAATATTAATCCTGCTCACAAATTTTCACGGGAATTGCTTGAGAAATAAGACCTGTAGACTGAGACTGACAGATGGAGATGAACATATGAAAGAATTTTCCGCAAGCTGAAGCGATATCGCTTCGCTAACAATTCGTGCTCGCACTGTCACTTATTCATTCATTCAAGCTTTGGCCATCGTTACATAAGGTCAAACTGAAACTGTTTTTTTTTTTTATTTTTTTTTATTTATACTTTTTTTTTGTATCGTTCTCTTTTGTTATTTTTTTGCTGCTTTTTGGCATCGTTACATGACAATTCAAAAAAGAATGTGGTATTTTCAAAGGTTATGTAATAGAAAAACTTGTTAATGTATTTTGACTCTATTCTAGTAAGATAGGATTTATTTGGCAACTAGGAATAAAGCTATTCCTTTCTAAATAAAGCTTTTTCGAAAGACTAATTTATTAATGTGTTATAGCTAAATCACATACTGAAACAGAGTTATATTTCTTTATTATATACTGGAAACACTAGGATTACCTCCGCTGGAAACGCTCATACCTTTCTATCTGGTCAATATGTCAATAGACTGATTTCTACCTTTCTTACAGGCTTCCTTTGTATCATATCAATCACCAGACATTTTCTACTTGAATCTGAAGTGTCATTACTCACAGAAAATGGCGCAGTCGGTAGATCCATGAATCTGAGCTAGGATATTAGGTCAGGATTGGATGAATAATGTAAATAGTTATTGACTGTCGCAGGAGAGCTCATGAATTAAATGCATTATTCATTATATTTTATCTGTTGCAAGAAATACACCACCAAAATATTTCGCGATTGAAAAGTGACAGAATGACCCAATACTTTTATAACCTACATTTCGTGGTTATTAGTAACCAACTTCTAGTCGACGCTAGCGTAAAGAATAGCCATTTTGAATCGAGAAGAAAAAGAAGAAGTGTTATTATTTTTCATCTATGTCCAGGAGCTCAGCAGAAACGGTGCGAGTGTGTTGTTTTGCTAAAGCACTAAATAGTTTAAATTATTACTAAACGAACAAAAAAACTCAAAGTACAGCTTCTTTTTTAGGGTTCCGTACCCAAAGGGTAAAAACGGGACCCTATGAATTTCACTCCGCTGTCCGTCTGTCTGTCTGTCTGTCACCTGAAATTTTCACAGACGATGTATTTCTGTTGCCGCTATAACAACAAATACCAAAAAATAGAATTAAATTAAATATTTAAGGGGCTCCCATACAACAAACGTGATTTTTTGCTTGTTTTTGCTCGATATTGATAACGCTAACAGGTAGACACTTGAAATACTCACAGAATATTTAATTATATGTTCACTTTAAAAATAAATAATAAAATAAATATTAAAATTGAAAAGGGCAAAAAAAATCATGTCTTTTGTATAGGAGACTCCCATACAAAGGACATGTTTTTTTTTTCATAGATGACGGTAAGGAAGTCTAAAAATAAGGCTAAGAATAATAGATGACGGTACGGAACCCGTCGTGCGCGAGTCCGACTCGCACTTGGCTAGCTTTTTTCTTCCCGGACACCAAGACGTAAACATTGAACAAGTTATAAAATCTTAAACGAACACGATATACGTACTCGTAAACTCGTAGAGATATAAGATTTAAACAAATATGTTTATTTTAACGAAAGTAAAAAAGAAAATTACATAAACTCCTTTGCCCTTGGGAATCACTTTTAAGTGATTCCCAAGGGCAGCAGTGTCGGAAGTGTAAGAAGCCAAGGATACTGCGCTAGCCAAACCGCCTGCCAAGCAGAGGCCTGCCAGGAGAAGGGCGAGTATGACAATATCCTCCCATAGAATGAAGGGTCTTTGGGAGAGGCCTTTGTCCAGCAGTGGACTTTTAACGACTGGAATGATGATGATGACATAAACAAAATAAACCTCCTCATATCATTTTGAAAAACCAAAGAAAATAATACATTTTAAGGGCCCGTACTACCTCACACTGCTTTGCATGATTGACTGTTATATCAATAATAATTAAATACTCAAGTTGAAATAAAAATGCAGCAGAGTTCAGGACTAACTCTGGTAACTATATGACTCAAAAACACGATTTCGTTAAATTTTCTCGATAGAAAAAAATTGCAAAGTTGCCTCCAAATCACGTCTAATTTACTCGGTATATAGCATTATTCACCAAATACATTAAAATTAACCTTGAAACTTTTGATTATTATTGCATTACAGATAGGGCAGCCATCATATGTTTTTCTTTTTCAAATAACCCTTGAATATTCCTAAAAAACGAAAATATCCAAAGTAGCCAACGCGTTTAGACCATCCGCGTTTGTATCGCCACGCCGCCTGGCATATGTCGGGCTCTTAAGATGTTACCTTGGGCTCTTTTATATTTATCTGGGTGGGACTGCTTAAGGGGATCGCGTGATTTTGGTCTAGATGGCGTTGGATAGTGGAATGCTATAGAAACGTATGTCTTGGTATTCCCAAGGCATACATCTTACATACCATAGGTTCGTCAGTATTCTTCTGGAACTGCACGAGGCGAACCCTGGTCACGTTTTCGAACTCCGGCTCGGTGTCGTCTTCATCCTCGGGTGGTGGCGCCGTGGTGCGTCCGTTGACTGGTGGGGGAGATGCCCGCAGCGACTCCTCGCCGTACACCTCTCGAGCAACCACATCGTGAGCCTGTAGTAGGGCCTGCAACAAATGACAATCTTTTATTTTACTCAACATCGGTCACCCAAGTAAAACATAGGTAGCGACTAAAACAAGAATGAAACGTAATTATTCCTTTAGTCCAACTTGTTCCGAGAATAGTAAAATCCAAGGAATATTCTCTCATAAAAGATAAAGAACTCGTAATATCTGACGGTCGCAGTTTTAATTGTTCTACCGTCGCTATAAAATTTTACTACTTTGCACTTCTGCTGTTTGATTTCCATGTTCAGCTAATATCATATTTTGTTTACCCATTTCCTTGTTCAACATAAAAATAAGCACAGACAAAGAAGCAATCTCATCATCATCATCATCATCTCAGCCGCAAGAAGTCCACTGCTGGACATAGGCCTCCCCCAAGGATTTCCAATATATCCGGTTGGAAGCGGCCTGCATCCAGCGTCTTTCTGCGACCTTGGTTAGATCGTCCGACCACCTATTATTTAATATTTACCTATATCTTTTTTATTTATTTAATATTTAAGAAGTAATCTATTATTTAATATTTATATCTTTTTTATTTATTTTCCACTTTACCACCTTTTTTAGGGTTCCGTATCTCAAAAGGAAAACACGGAACCCTTATAGGATCACTCGGTTGTCTGTCTGTCGTCTGTCAGTCTGTCAAGACCCTTTTTCTCAGAAACGCGTAGAGGTATCTGAAATTCATATCAAATACTCAGGTCTGCTGTCCCTTGCAGTTGTGAAAAAATCAAGCTTCTGAGCCAACGCAATCAAAAGATACAGTTGGTTATGTCGCAATTTTTCGTGTATTTCGACATTCGCAAAGGAATCAAAACCTACAGGGTACTTCACGTGAACTCAGAATCTTGAAATTTAGTACGATGCAACGTCTTATAGCACAGATAAAGGAAAAAGTGCGAAAAGCATAAATTTTGAATTACATCAAATATTTTTAATAATTTCAAACTTATTATATATAACACTAGTTTACAAAATTTTACTTTTTATTTATACCCCGAACCGAATGTATGTCAATATGTTAATCTACCTTCCCTAAACCTAAAAGTGTTAGCAGAAATATTTTATCACGTCGGAATTTTTTTCTGCCGTCAATTGTTTTTTTTTTAACTACCCGACGTGGTGGTGATATTTTATTGTTTATTCGTTCGCTTCAAACGACAGTTACTTTGCTTTGGATTGATTTAAAATGGCTAGCAGAAAGTGCAAACAAAGTTCTGACCGTTTTTGTTATGTTTGTGGACAGTTTATATTTTCAAAAAAGAGAAGACCTATTGTAGATTCGTTAAAAACTGCATATCTTCATTATTTTGGATTTCCAAACAGAAAACTGAAGGAGGGTATATTTATTGGTCCACAAATCCGTAAAATTATGAAAGATTCTCAGTTTGAAAACCTTTTATCAGTTAAAGAAAAGTCTGCTTGGAACTCATTTAAAATGCTTGTAGAAAATTTTTTGGGAAATAAAAAAAGTGAAAATTATGAAGAAATTGTTAACAATTTATTGAAAAACTTTCATGATATGGGAGTAAACATGTCATTAAAGATTCACTTTCTACACTCTCATCTGAATATTTTTCCTGTAAACTTAGGAAGTATGAGTGACGAACAGGGTGAACGTTTCCACCAAGATTTAAGGACTTTCGAAGAACGACATCAAGGATTTTGGGATAAAAATATGTTAGGGGATTACTGTTGGTCTATCATAAGAGAAACTGATTCAAATAACTATAAAAAGAAAGCAAAAATTAGTCATTTTTAATTTATTTTTGTATTAATCCTAAAATTTTTGTATTTCCCTTCAAGAAAATAAATATTTTTTAAAACAGACGTGACAGAATTTTTTTATTATTTTTTCTGGATAGTTCTATCTGAACACAAAATAAAATAACAACTTTCAGCTGGGGTATGAAAACCGTGTAAACTAGTGTAATGTACGGAACACTTAGTTCGCGAGTCCGACTCGCACTTGGCCGGTTTTTTTTTTGTTTATCCTTCTCGAAGTTGATTGGGAAAGAATGCTTTTTGCATTAAGAGTTGACTGGATAGCTGTGCGAACTAGGCGATGAGCACATTATCGGGTGATTGCTGTTTCACCTGCATTAAACGGAGGCGCTAAGTGAGCGAGCGAGATAAGACGACGGTTTTACCCAAATCCGGAGCATTATACAACGCGCCTTCCGTCTTTGAGGATACCTACAAGGAATTAGGAGAAAACAATTAAGTATTACACAAAGTTACGGAAAAATATTTTATTAGAACTTCAGTAACTAAACTACGTACGCTTGGAATCTTCATGTTCATAATGGTAATTCGTTATTCTTTAGACAATGCAATCGGACGTATGTTCTAAAAACAAATAACAATAAGTGCATAAGTGCAAAACTGTGACCTAGTGAAACATTGACCGTACTGACATTCGTTTATTATTGCATAGTTACGAAATGCAATAGTGTAAATTAAAAATAATGGAAGAAGTTAGCAGTCCCTTCAATCGAAGTGCGCTGACTCGGCGTAGTCCTCCATCCACGCCCTCAACCCTTCAGCCAGAACCCAGGCATATCCCGCGGGAAGATGAGCCTCCTGAGATCATTACTACGCCTGAAATACAAAATTGGATGACGTCTATTGACCAGTGCCTAAAGGAGGTGTGTTTAATATCTAGTGAAGGTAAACTGAACTCTGAGCAGAAGTTAAGAATTAGCGCCCTGTGTCGTAAATTAGGCCATGGTACCTCACAAATGGCCGTCCAGTACCAGTCGCTCAAACAAAAGGCAATTCAAGCGCATGCCACCATTCAAGCCCTCAAGGAAAAGCAAGACCTCACGAAACAAATTACGGACCTACAAAATACCATCAAAGAGTCCGTTAAACCAATGGGAGGAGCAGTATCCTTTGCAGAAATGGTAAAAAAAGGTGAACGGAATTTCGTCCAGCCGACTCACGTAAGCTCAATAGCCATTTATCCAACCGACAAATTAAAATCCAGCGAGGAGACTAAGACCCTTGTACAAAAAATTATCAGGCCTGAGGATATGAAACTGCAAGTAAGAGGGATGCGTATGACGAGGAATGGCGGCGTCATTATTAGCACGGAAAGTAAGGATGACGTCGAAAAATTGAAGAAATCGGCTCAACTTACTACCTCTGGCCTCACCGTGGATGACACGCATAAGCGCAGACCCAGAGTAGTTATCATCGGAGTGCCCTCAACTATGCAGGAATCTGAAGTTTTTAGCTGTCTCTACCAACAGAACTTAAGCGGTAAACTGCAAGGCATGAGTTACGAAGAATTTTTGACCTCTACCAAATTGAGCCATAAGTCTAGAAAAAAAGACGCTGAGAGATGTAACTATGTCATTGAGGTTACCGCTAATATTCGCAAGGCCATTATTACACAAGACAGGGTATTCGTGCATTGGACGTCATGCCCTGTACGAGATTTCACACTTGTAACAAGGTGTTTCAAGTGTCAGCAGTACGGACATGCGGCCAAGTCATGCCGAGCGGATGACGTCACATGCGGACATTGTGGGCTAGTAGGTCACGGTATTAAAGACTGCACAAAGAAGTCTGAGCCATCGAAATGTGCAACTTGCTTGCATTTTAAAAAACCATGTGGTCATAAAACTGGTGACACTGAGTGCCCTGCAAGGTTAATGGCTGAAAAGAGGTACATAAACAGTATTGACTATGAAGGCGCCTAAGAGCGCCACTTATCTCATTTCTTTCAGCACTTTAGTTTTTTAAATAGTTAAATATTATACATAATGTCGCATAAATTAGTAACTGAGCTAGATAAGATCTCTATTGCTGAGTCAAAGATCTGTGAGGCCGAAAGTTGTAAATTACTTTTATCCTCATACAAAATTAATAATTCTCTTGTTATACTAAACCAAAATATATGCAGTATATCAAAAAACATTCCTCAAGTTCTTTTACTTTCGGCTAGAATGGATATCCACTTAGATATCATTGTTCTCACTGAGTGTTGGCTATCATCTAATACTAATGTACAAATACCTCAATTGGATGGATATTCACACTATTGCAGTACTAATAACATCCTACAGAATGATGGAGTAGTTGTATATGTAAATCAATCTGTTACAGATGTTGTAACTGTCTCACATACTCTCCTTGATGCAAACAGTGTGGTATTAAAAATAGGTCAACACTCTGCCATTATTGCTATTTACCGTTCTCCGTCAAATAGAAATATAACAAACTTCCTGAGTACTCTTGACACTATTCTTTATAACTTGCGATCTTTTAAAAATGTAATTATTGTAGGCGATATTAACATAGACATTTCCAAAAAAAAACGATGATGACAGTAGTTCTAATTACTTAAATCTCTTGGCATACCATGGACTACTCCCAGCTCACAATCTTCCAACACGAATTAATTCTTGCTTAGACCATTTCGTGTTAAAAACAAGCGGTTATGCAAAGTGTTTGGTAATCGATACAGTCCTAACTGACCATGTCCCAGTTTTACTTGCATTGTCATCTAAAACAAGCCTTAACAGGCGAAAATATAACAATGTTCAGGTGAATCATGCTATACTTGCTACAGAGATTAAAAATAGTGATCTATCTCCGATTTTTGACTCATCTGATCCTAACTTTGCAGCAACCTATCTTATAAATACGATAAATAGATGTTTACATACCAGCTCTACAGTTACATCCGTACCCTGCCGTAAACGTTCCTTAAAGCCGTGGATTACTCCAGGTCTGTTAAGATGTCTGAGAAACAGAGACAAAATGCATAAAAATCTCAAATTAGATCCTAGTAATGATATTCTTAGAATAACTTATACCCGTTATCGTAACTATTTATGTAATACTATTAAAAAGCAAAAGAGAATGTACGAAAGAGGAGAGTTAAATAAAGCGGGATAAAATCCAAAAAAACTGTGGCAGGCAATCCGAAAAGTTACTGACACCAACAAATGCATTAATAAATCAGAGTCCCTCCTTTCTATTAAAAGTACACCTTTAGAATCAATTGATAGCATCAACCAGTTTTTCTCAAACGTAGGAAAAATATTAGCAGATAAAATCACGCCTACCCGAAGTAATCATACATACATGCTACCTGCTCCTTTACCTAAACCTAAGCAGCATTATTGACTCTTTAAAGACTGATGCTGCCCCGGGGTGGGACAATATTTCATCCAAAATTCTTAAAATACACAAATCCCAATTGTGTTCGGCCATCACCCATATTTGTAATCTATGTATTACAACGGGTATTTTTCCTAGTGTTTTCAAAATTGCCGTTGTCCATCCGATATTCAAATCTGGAGATAGCGACCAGGTTAATAACTACCGTCCCATATCAATATTGCCAGCATTATCCAAAATCATTGAACGAATTATGAGTAAAAGTCTTATTAATTACCTTGAGAAAAACACACTTCTTTCGGATAATCAGTTTGGTTTCCGTTCGGGTAGATCCACCTCTCAGGCAGTTGCAGTACTTGTCGACAATGTTGTTAAAGCTCTCGATTCTGACACCCGCTGTCTTGTAATTTACCTTGATCTGAGTAAGGCATTCGATACCGTCTTGATTTCTCTACTTATTTCAAAGTTGGAAAAAATTGGCATTCGTGGAACACAGCTAGAGTTATTTCGTGACTATCTGACCAGCCGAACACAACGTGTAAAAGTAGGTAATTACACTAGTTCGGACCAAAAAATACAATTTGGAGTCCCACAAGGAAGTATATTGGGTCCAAACTTATTCCTGGTGTATGTGAATGATTTGTGCAATCTACTTCTTCAAAATTGTAAAATAGTGTCCTTTGCTGATGACACTGCACTGATATTTACGGGCAAAACCTGGTCAGATACATTTAAATCAGCTCAAATAGGTTTGGATTGTGTTAAACAGTGGTTAAATAAGAATTTCCTAACACTGAATGTCGGTAAAACTAAATACATGGCGTTCAGTATAAGAAACATAAATCGCCCAGATCCCAACATACACAAGTTGTTTGCCCACTCTCAAGCAACAGCAGATTGCTTTAGTAGTTCTTGCGAATGCCCAACCCTAGAGATGACAAACACCACAACTTATCTCGGAGTCTTAATTGATTCCAACCTTAACTTTGCCCCACATACAATACAACTCTCAGCTCGAATCAGGAAGCTCCTATACATATTTAAAAAAATGCGATATATTGCGGATGCCAATATACTTCGTATGACATATTTAGCCTTATGTCAATCAATTATATCATATTGTATTACATCCTGGGGAGGAGCCGCAAAGTCTCATCTTCTTTTAGTCGAAAGAGCGCAAAGAGCTGTTCTGAAAGTGTGTACTTTCAAGCCATACAGATACCCTACAACAGACCTTTACAAATTTTGTGAGGTACTAACAGTACGACAGCTCTTTATTCTTGAAACAATAATGCAGCAACACACAAGACTCCCTTTCCTTCCGCAACTACTTACTAGAAGTAACAGGATCATTAACCTTTCTATCCCATCATTTAACACTGAGTTCTCTAAAAAATTCTTCTGTTTTCTTGGTCCTTTTCTCTACAAGGAAATGAACAAAAAAGTGCCTTTATTTAAACTAAATACATACGATTGCAAAAGGATTGTACGTGAGTGGTTACAAAAACTAACATACGAGGAGACCGAACAATTTATGACACCTGTGCTTTGACTTATGCATATACTTCTATAGATCTAACTTAAATAATTAATTTATTCATTATTGTTATATTAACATAATATTACTGTTAACACTTTTACTTAGAAACATTTTGTGTCTAATACTCTATAACTTATTTAAGTACTTACTTGTTTAAATGTAATTTTTTGAAATTTTGATACCGTAATTATAAGTACCTAATTTAATAAAGATAGCGAGTCCTGGTGACCCGTAATAACAGGTTCCTCGGAAACCTAGCATGGGCACCAGTCCTCCACTAGAATATAAGTACCTGTGTAATGTATATATTATTTAAATATGTCTCTTGTATATTTTTGTATTCAATTGTATTTTTATTGGAGGAAAATAAATACAGTTTTTATTATTATTATTATTTATTATTAATGGTGTCTATTTATCTCCATTGTTAGGTTAAATTGGTGCTCAAATACCGATGTTTTTTTAAACCATTCATTTTTTAATCAAACTGTATAGGAACGTACATAAATTATGAAGAGATTAATTGATTTACTGCTTAAAATTGTACCAATATTATCAAATATCGCCGCGAGTCCCTTTCGCCGTAATATGGAGAGTTTCGCCTCCTCCTTAAGTAGCTCTATAAATTCAAAAGTATTTTTGAAGTAAAACTTAAATAAATTCCCTAAAAAGATAAAGCACTCGTTTCTAATGGTCACAGTTTTAACTTTTCTGCCGACGCTATAATACTACCTTGCAGTTCTCCTAGCTATATTCAATTTTCTTTGCGGTGTTCGACTTATATTATTTTTTATTAGCACATTTCCTTGCTCGACATTTAGATTAAGCGCTGAAAAAGAATCAGCTATTATTTCCAACCAATTTGTGAGACGATTAAAGAGACTAAGTTGCCAGGGGTGTCATCCGTAACCATCTGGTCATTGCAGGTAAGTATAGCATCGAGTACGCGCGCCCTACCTCCCGACCTGCTATTTGCTTTTCTTTCATTCATCCGAGTAGAGTAGTATCCCAATAATCGTTCCTTTTTCCAGATTCAACAAATTCCTATCCTTCTCCAGCTTAAAAATCCGACGGGCAGCGTTGGAAGCTCAAGTAACCAAAGAAACTGCGCTCACCAACCCGCCTGCCAAGCGTGGTGGGTATGGCAATATCCTCTATTGGAACGAAGAATCCTTGTATCTAAGTAGTAATAGCCGTGTGGTATCCGGCAGAGTAGAATAGGACCACTCCAAGTCTTCCCGTGGATGTCGTAGAAGGCAACTTAGGAAATACAAGCTAAACAAAGCTTATAAACATCTAAGACACCTCTCCAACCCGTCTGGCCAGCGTGGAGAGTGTAGGCCAAGTCCTCTGGCTGCTCTAGCCAAGTATGGCCCTAGTAGTACAGAGAGGGTCGTGCTCCTGTAGTGGAGACTAAAAAGGACCTGATGATGATGATGATGAGGTAGTAATAAAACGACGACAATGGAAAACTTCTAATTTTGCGCTTTTATTTGTAAAATAATGTATTGTTGCCATTTAATTTCCATAGCAGCAGCTACGGTCAGCAAAGGTTAGCAGAATACAATAAAGTGGTCAGGATATTTCATGTTTAGCTTTTCACAAAATATCCATTTTATTATAAATGTGGTCAATTAATGGCAACAAGTGCAGCGCAATAATCCCTAGTGGTATATATACCTATTTACAAGCAGTTATTGGAGTATTATTCAATATTGGCTTTATAAGCCACTTATGTATATTTTCTCGTTAAATTCTCACCTATACGCCCATTAAGAAACTAAACGTGTCAATTGGGTGTTATGGCCTTAGGCTCTGTCTGCCGCGCAAGGAATAAACAAGCGATAAATATGTATGTATGAACCCAAAAACAATTAGATAAAAGTGTGGATATATCAGGGTAGTATTAGTATAATATATAAAACAAACATTACTTACAATTCACGCTTTCACTATTAATAAATTAGTATCTTCAAAGAAGCTTCAAAGTCATTTATTGTTTTCAACTGAAGAATTTGTGATTCCCTTGGAAGGATCAGACACTCTATATAGAGATCTCGAGAAAGCGCCACGTAACAATCCTATAGAATTGCTACGTGGCGCTTTCTCGAGATCACTATACATGGCCAGACATAAAGAACTTAGTTCTAATTAACCGTGTAAAATAAAAAATAATAAAATAAAATTTGTTTATTGGGAAACTAGTAAATTACAATTTGTATTGTAAAAAGAAAGTTTGAGTATATTGGGGTAGTATAACAAAAACATTACACACACACAATTCACGCTTTCGCTTTCAATAAATTAGTATCTTCAATGTCATCTATTGTTTCCGACTGAAGAAGTGATTCCCTTGGAAGTATCAGATACCGACTACGGAATGGTAGGACGTCTTTTCAACACCGTATCGGCTGTCATGTTACAAGATCTATTACTCGAACAAAAGCCAGACCCGAGGAGACACGATCTTTGTACATTTGAGAGATTTTTACTTAATTCTCTAGGGGTTTCGTTCGACATTGAAAAACGTATATCAATTCCATTATACATTGCGTACATTATGTAATATAACAAAAAGTCTGATCAATGAGCAAGAAAAATAAAAAATAATATCTTTGTATTTAGTCCATTTGAACATTGTATGTAATACAACTGGTATAAAAATATGCGTATACAGGCTGATTTTGAACCTCTTAGCTATATTGGAAACTTGGAATCAGGATCCCTATGATATTCGAATGGCGACCAAGTATCGGCGATCGGAGGTGGTGGGACGTTCTGACCAAGATTGCAGGAAAACGCTGGATGTAGGCTGATTTCAGCCGGTCGTATTGCTAATGCTTGAGAGAGGCCCATGTCCAGCAGTGGACTTCTTGCGGCTGAGATGATGATGACACAAGTGTGGGGCTAGCAAAATCTGTGCTTTAAGTTCCAATATTTATTTATTATTATTTTCTTTCCAAATACTGTATGTAATGTTTATGGTGAGAAAGTACCAGACGAAGCTTGCTTTAAACTTAGAGTATAACGCAGTAGTTCCAATTCCACTAATCGATTAGCGACTTGATACCGGCCATTGTGAAATATATCGTCTGGCAATTTGTTTTGATCCCTTTCATTTTTCGACCGAGTGGTTTTGGCATACGGCTGTGAACGGAGAGCGGGAAAACCAACGCTTGGATGCTGCCAATATTGCTCTGATCCCATAATCCACCGAAAAGTACTAGCAACTATAACGAATGCCGCACATTTTCAATTGATATATTGCAAAACAAAGGTTTCAATTACCTACTGATCTACGTCACATTCACTGACACACAACCTAACACAATAGAAAGAACAGCAGTTTCTTGCGTTTGACGTCACTAGGCACCAGGGCAGAGCAAATCTTATCTTAAAAGTGTAAAGAACAAAAATCGGGCTGATTGTTTTGCTTTGAGTAGCTTGGTCTTGCAGCATATTCTCTGTCTGGAGTAGAGAAGTGATATAATATGAGTACCGGTTTAGAAGAACCGATAAAGCCTGATTTTGACCAAGAGATCCTATAACTATTAGTACCAATTCCACCGATTGAGCAAGAGTAGATACCGGTCATAATGAAATATATCGTCCGGAAATTTGTTCTCATCCCTTTCATTTTTCGACCGAGTGGTTTTGGCATACGGCTGTGAACGAAGAGCGGGAATACCAACGCTTGGCTGCTGCCAATATTGCTTTGATCCCATAATCCATCGAAAAGTTCTGGCAACTAAAACAAATGCCGCACATTTTCAATTGATGAAAACAAAGTGTATTTTATAATAAAACCTCCGGTATTAATTACCAACTGATCTACATCATATTCATTGACACACAACCGGGCACAATAGAAAGAACAGTAGCACAAAGAACGCAAGAAGCGTTTGACGGCACTAGCCACCAGGGCAGAACAAATGTAAGTCAATAAAAAGGGGTATAAAAAGAAACTAAATTTCGTGTCCTTCATTTTGCTTTTAGTAGCTTACAATTTTGCAGCCATTTTTCTGTTTGCCTTTTATGTAAAATTAACATGACGCCGTTTAGAAGTAAATTTTTCAGTTCATTGGTATTAAATTCGGACATGGTACTGAATTCGGACGCTTTTGATTTACTGACTTTTATGATCGAAGAGATAGTATCCGAAAAAAGCCAAATTTTGACCATGAGATCTGATGAGATCCAATAAGCAGTGGAACTAATTCCTGTAACCGATCAGAGCCTACATACCGGTCATTGTGAAATATCGTCCGGCAATTTATTCTGATCCCTTTCATTTTTCGCCCGAGTGGTTTTGGCGTACGGCTGTGAACGGAGAGCGGGAAAACCAACGCTTGGATGCTGCCAATATTGCTCTGATCCTTTAATCTACGAAAAGTACCGGCAACTATAACGAATGCCGCACATTTTCAATCGAAAATATTTCAAAATAAAGAGTATTTAATCAAATGAAACTGTTACAAATTACCTTTAGCAATATAAGGTTACATACAAGATAAAGATTGATGAATTAATTATACCTACCAACGTTCCACTAACATTCCAGACAATGAGCCCAAAACACCGGCTGCATTTTTCTGTTAATAGCGAGGCTAATACTTAACAAAGTTTAAACATATAAGCAATCTGCAATTATTTGCCTTGATGAGAGGCGTTGTAATTTCCTTGTAGTGTTTTGATTACAGGGCCAAATGCCTAATTCAATATTAAGTAAAAAAAAAAAAAAAAAAAAAGGGCCACAATAACCAAAAGTTATTGATTATACTATAAATAACCATGTAGATTAGGTAATCTACATGGTTATATGAATATGTATTCATCTATATTAACGTTACAATTTACCAATCACTAAACCAAACAATAGAAAGCCAGAACGATCCAAGCAAAATTTATATAAATATTGTTAACAGACTTCAAAAAGGATTCGTATAAATATATCAATTTGCCGAAATATTTTAAAATTAATTATCATAACTCCATCATACCCCTCCTAGCCTTTCCATGGAGGTCGTAAGAGGCGACTTAGGAAATACAAGTTAAAAAAAGCTCATGAATATCAATGAGACCTCTCCAACCCGTCTGGCCAGCGGGGAGAGTGTAGGCCAAATCCTCTGTCTGCTCTGGCCAAGTATGGCTCCGGTAATACAGAGAGAGTCATGCTGCAGTAGAGACTAAAAAGACTTGATAATGATGAACTCCATTATATATCCTCGGCCAAGCCCAATTTCAAAACTTCCTAACTGATCCCATTTAATGGTTTCTGATGTTTTCGCGATTGTTAGACATTTAAATAAAATCACTTTAATACACTTTAATATTTTTACACCTAACGTTTCGAAAACTTTATAGTTTTCATGGTCGCAGGTAGACTAAGTTAACATTTATCTATGTTTTATAAGAACTATACAAAACTACCGCCTACAATATTTATTGATAACGTTCCGGATGTACGCAGTATTGGCTCACATTGATCCCATTTAAATTTCTTCCCATTCAAAATCGGTTCAGTAGTTTGGTTTCAGTCAGTTTAAAAATACCATCATTGCTTTTTAGGATATAAACGAATTTTCTTTAATTATTCTCATATTTGTTACTAGCTGTTGCCCGCGGCTCCGCCCGCGTTAGTGTCGATCCCTCGGGAACAATTAATCCCTCGGGAAGTAGAATTTCCCAGAATCAAACATACCCTATGTCCTTCCTCGGGCCTCACACCTCCATACCAAATTTCATCCAAATCAGTTCAATGGTTGAAGCGTAAAAAAAGGACAGACAGAGTTACTTTCGCATTTATAATATTAGTATGGAAGTATGGATATTATTTATACTTCTAAGTCCAGAAATGAGAAAATTTCCATAAAACCTTTACCCTCCCATTTTACCCCTTTAGGGGTGAATTTTGTCCATTTCACCCATATATATCTTTTTTAATTGTAATCGAGAACATACCTATTTATTTTCATACTTCATAGTCCAGAAATGAGAAAATTTCCAAACAAACTTTACCCCCCCCCCTCCTTCTGGGGGATTTTTTTCCATCTTTTTCAATTGTAATCGTGAATGTATTTACCTATTTTCATACTTCTAAGTCTAGAAATAAGTAAATTCCTATACAATCTTTACCCCGCTATTTTACCCCTTCAGGGGAAAATATCGTCCATTTTACCTACACAGATATTTTTTAATAGTAACCTAGAACTTATATACTTAAATTCATACGTCTAAGTCCAGAAATGAGAAAATTTCGATACAAAGTTTATACCACCCACCCACCCCAAAATTTCATCTACCCACACACATCTTTTTTAATTTTAATCGAGAACTTATATACCTACTTTCATACTTCTAAGTCCAAAAATTAGAAAATTCCATATAAATTTTACCCCTTTAGAAGTTAAATTTCTTAAAAATCCTGTCTTAGCGCTCACTTACATCATTAAAAGAACCCCTGTACCAAATTTCAAGTTTCTAGGCGCAGCAGTTTCGGTTGGTTTGCCGTTTGCCCGCGGCTACGACGCCGCCCTTAGTGTCCATCCCTCAGGAACAGTTTGAACCCTTAAAGGGGTGACTCAGGTCATCAATATGAACAACTTTTTCTATGGGACCAATGCTGGCAACTCAAAAAAAAATTCGTCATTTCCATAAAAAAGAGTCCCGCCGCCCGGCCAGTTTGTATGGGAAAGTCGAATTTTTTTTTAAGTTCCCAGCATTGTTCCCGTTGGAAAAGTTGTTCATTTTGATGGTCTGAGTCACCCCTTTAAGGGTCCAAAACGATAAAAAATTTACCTAGTATATTTGCAGGCAAACTAATGCTTTGAGTTCATTCAAATGACGATAACTTTTTTTTTAATGAACCGATTTTAATGAAACAAACTTTAGATGTTTTGCTGAGTTAAAACAAAGCAATTGGTGAAAGTTTGGAGTAAATCGGTTCAGTATTTTCGGAGATAATCGTGATCATACATACAGACAGACAGACAGACAGACAAGAAATTCCAAAAAAATTTTTTTGCTTTCTATTATTCTTTTTAAGCGTCCCTCTATCCATTTCAGTCAAAAATTCGAAATGTACAGACAAAATATTTTTACTGTTTTATTATATGTATAGATTTTTAATTTCGGCCGGCAATTGGTCTGATCTTTTCCATTTTTCAGCCAAACGCTTTTGGCATTCATCCGCCAATGGCGCCTGCCAATATCTAGTAATCCGGAATATGTACCAGTGACTGTCACCATTTCAATACATAATATAACAGTGTCCCAAGGATTCTTTATTAAATCGGCAAAATACATTTCGTGTTTAATATCAATATATTGATGTATGTATGTATGTAGAGGGTACAGTATTTTAAGAATTAAATAACCCCTTGATTTGCTTTATTTATTTCAATTTTTAATATTAAAATTATAAAAAAATAATCATTTAAAACCGACTTCAATAAAAGTACTGAACCGTTTGTGGTGAAATTTAAATGGGATCTAGAAAGCATACAATACAAACAAAACTGTTTTTTTTAAATCGGTTCATAAATGCAGGCATTCTGAGGTATTTATTACAACCCAATTGACAACCTCCTTTTTTGAAGTCGGTTAAAAAGAAATGTCTTTTCAGCATAACTTAAAATTAGCATTTCCCGAAATGCAATTCGTCAAGTGGAATCACAAATATCGGAGATGGAGTCGATGTAGAATTTAATTAAGTGCCTAATTGAAACTTGCTCTTCGCCGTTTGGGAATACGGCTGCCTCAGCCTGCAATCACGTCTATATCTTTCATTTCCATAAACAGAATTCTCATTTAAGTTGAACATTTGTCGGGAAATTATTAATAGCTAGCTTTTGCCTGCGGCTTCTTTCGCGTCAAGTTTCATACAAACTTTCATCCCCTATTTTATCCACTTGGGGGTAGAATTGATCAAAATCCATTCTTAGCGGATGCCTAATCGAAAATTTAATCCCTTGAACCATCGACACGAAAAGAAGAAGAAGCGGATGCCTACGTCATAACATCTACTTGCATGCCAAATTTCAGCCCGATCTGTCCAGTGGTTTGGGCTGTGCGTTGATAGATCACTATGTCAGTCAGTCAGTCACCTTTGAGTTATATATATATATATCTCCCATGCTGGTCTGGGATAAAATAAAAAACCGGCCAAGTGCGAGTCGGACTCGCGCACGAAGGGTTCCGTACCATCAACACTAATAATGAATCTGTGCGGGTTGGTCATGAAATAAATTACTTTGTTTTCACAGATATCGTGTTTATAAACACGATATCTGTGAAAATTATCACGTTCTGGAACAGCAGCAGCAGCGGCAGCAGCAGTAGCAGTACTAGTATCTATCACGCATCTATCTCTCGCTGTTATCGCGTAAAATTATCGTCCGTAAACCGACTTTACAGACAACTCATATTTTTTAGGGTTCCGTACCCAAAAAGTTAAAAACGGGACCCTATTATTAGGGTTCCGTACCCAAAGGGTAAAAATGGGACCCTAATAATATCGCTCTGCTGTCCGTCTGTCACCAGGCTGTATCTCATGAACCGTGATAGTTAGACAGTTGAAATTTTCACAGATCATGTATTTCTGTTGCCGCTATAACAACAAATACTAAAAAATTTAATAATATATTTATTTAAGGGGGCTCCCATACAACAAACGTGATTTTTTTGCCGTTGTTATAGAAAACGGCACGGTACCCTTCGTGCGAGAGTCCGACTCGCACTTGACCGGTTTTTTACTATACACATTTGTGTATCCTCAACAGGTGTCATCCCTGGTATGGATAGCAACCCTAGCTACACGTGACTTTGATTATATCGTAAACCCATCTCAATATTAGAGCTCATGCACGCTCCAATGAAATTCCATGGTTGACCGCAGCGTGTTTATTAACCGAGTATCAACGCTATTGTATCTGTGGTTAAATTAGTCTGTTTGACATAGCTAATTATTGCCTTTGTGTGTGTTGAGATCATATCAATCATGTCCTGATCATTTTGATTGACTTTACATGTGTTATTAGGGATACTGTGATTGATTATAAGAATTTAACGCTAATATATTCTCGTCTCGATCAAGTGCCGTAAAAATATATGATTCTTTAGTTAGAAACTTTTGAAATGAATCTTGTATTAAGCTGAAGGTTTCTATACACGGTGAAATTTTGATCGTTTTGAACCCTTAAAGGAGTGATTCAGCCCGTCGACATGAACAACTTTTCCAATGGGACAAATGCTGGGAACTCAAAAAAAAAAATGGGCAGTTTCATACAAAAAATGTCGGCCGCTCGGTCAATTTGTACGGGAACGTCAAAAATTCTTTTGAGTTCCTAGCATTGGTCCCATAAGAAAAGTTGTTTATATCAACGGACTGAATCATCCCTTTAAGAGTCCAGAACGATCAAAATTTCACAGTGTATAAGTGTAATTGTTTGAATGTTTTTAAATCTGTGAAACAATAATTAAAATTAGCGCGTTTTTTTGAAGTGAAAACTTCTTTATCGAAGATATGTACTTTTTAACAAATGTTAAACTCGCGTCAGGAAGACGGACACGTGACCTGAGACCGCCACTCCTATTACGGGGATATTACTATCCGCTATCTTTCTACCGCGCGGAGTTTTCACTCCCGGAGTGCTACTCGTAGTTTTTTCTTTCATGTTTTTGACCAGCAGTGGGACATAAACTGCTAGTTAAAAAAAAAAATATTAAAACTACCCGCCTGTCCTAGCGTGTAAAGCAAGATAAGTTAGATAGACAACATATTACTATTCTTCCTTTTATTAAAACTAAATAACCCACCGGAATCAGCATAGCTTTTTTCCCACGATTCTTGAAAATCATTCGTATACTATTCGATTTAATAAATTTTATTTAACATAAATGATATTCGGAATTTGCCTTCATATAATGTATGTTAATGCAACATAAATACGTCTTTCAAAACAGTCACCCGAAAATTTTACGTATAACGTTCTCGTTAAAATACAACGTGATTTTGCACCTCCTAGCTATATTGGAATCTCAGATTCCCTAATGGAATACAGAATTGCAAGTAAAAAAGCTGCTTGCAAAAAAAAAAAAGGTTTACCGTACAAAGTCGCCGATCAGCGAATTTCGATATTTACGTTCTTTTTCTAATAATTCTGTATAACATTAGGGATTCTGATTCCTAAATTGCTAGGAGATTCAAAATCACTCTATACATATATATAGCATAAGAAGTTAAAAATAAAACAAAAGGCAACAAATACAAATCCCACCATTCAATTTGCTTGTCGTGACAGCCAGTTCGGTCGAGTTGGTAAGGAACCCGTCTCAAAATTTGTTACCGAAAAACCGCAACACCGATTTCTCGGTCCCAGGTGAATACAATTTATGTACCGAAATTCTACCCTAAAATAGAAACCAATGTGGTGAACCCTCTCAAATTGGAGGCGATCGTCTATTTATTTTTACTTTTAACACGTTTACGGACACTCCCGTCTGTAGACGTAATTCTATTGTTATTGACTCCCTCCGTGGTCCAGTGGTTAAGGCGTTTGCCTGTAGACGCGGGGGTAAGGGTTAGATTCCCACGGGAAGCATACTTTGTTTAGTTGCTTCCAGTTTGGTTAGGACATTGCAGGCTTGAATCACCTGATGTCTGATAATAAAGATGATTCCGTGCTTCGGAAGGCACGTTAAGCCATTGATCCCGGCTGCTATCTGGTAGTCGCTAAAGGAACCACGTCAAAGGCCGAAAGGCGGTTCAGAAGAATTCTGACACCAGGGTGTGCATGGTCGATTGACCGTGACACCTACACGAAATGATGACTCGTATTTTCAATAGTTTCAGGAAACTACATCATATCAACAAATGCGGTCAACCCTGGCATGGCTCGTTACCCTGGTCCATTGCTTTTATAACTTCCAGTTGGTTGGAAATAAAAAAATCAAAGGTGACCTTTGATTTTTCAAGCTCCCAGTCTAGGTACTATTTAAGAAGCTATGAATTTCCAAATACCATATCCCATACGACTACTCGTATTACCAGTAGTCTCAGGAGACAACATAATAACAACAAATAAATACCAACAAATGTGGTCAACCCTCGCATATTGAAGGTTATCGCCTATTAAAACTAATGTAATCGCTTCTAAAATAGCGCGCGTCAATATTATACGACGTGTCCCTCATGGCTCGGTCCATTGCTTTTCTAACTTTCAGTCGGTTGGAAATAAAAAAATCCTAGGTCATCAATTCTAGCTAGTATAGGTACCATTTTCAGAAGCTAGGAATTCCCAAATACCATATCCCACACTAATACACGTATTTCCAACCCTCGAACATTGAAGGTTATCGCCTAATCGCTTCTAAAATAGCGCGCGTCAATATTGTACGACGCGTTCCTCATAGCTCGTTACCTCGGTCGCTTCTAAAATAGCGCGCGTCAATATTGTACGACGCGTTCCTCATAGCTCGTTACCCCGGTCGGTTCTAAAATAGCGCGCGTCAATATTGTACGATGCGTCCCTCATGGCTCGTTACCCCGGTCCATTGCATATATAACTTCCTGTTGGTTGGAAATAAAAAATCAAAGGTCATCAATTCTAGCTCTAGTGTAGATACTATTTAAGAAGCTATGAATTTCCAAATACCATATCCCACGTTACTAGGTACTCGTGTTTCCAATAGTCTGAGGGGAGTTCATAATATCATTAAATGCGGTCAACCCTCGCATATTGAAGGTTATCGCCTATTAAAACTAATGTAATCACTTCTAAAATAGCGCGCGTCAATATTGTACGACGCGTCCCTCATGGCTCGTTACCCCGGTCCATTGCTTTTATGACTTCCAGTCGGTTGGAAATATAAAAATCCTAGGTCATCAATTGTAGCTCCTAGTATAGGTACTATTTAAGAAGCTATGAATTTCCAAATACCATATTCCACATTAATACACGTATTTCCAATAGTCTCAGGAGAGTTCATAATATCAACAAATGCGGTGTACCTCGCATATTGAAGGTTATCGCCTATTAAAACTAATGTAATCACTTCTAAAATAGCGCGCGTCAATATTGTACGACGTGTCCCTCATGGCTCGTTACCCGGTCCATTGCTTTTATAACTTCCAGTCGGTTGGATATGTGAGGACCTATATTCTCGAAATCGGCGAGTCACTAAAAAAGAACACGTATTATTCAATTACGTTTATTTTTAAAGTTTGTTACCGCATTACCTCGTGATTTATGATTCGATTTCAAAAATTATTATTTTTTATTTGAAAAGGTATGCTTTCAGATTGGTCCTTTTTCAATTTCATCAAAATCGGTTAAGTAAGTTTGATTGTATTGTAGTTACCTACTTCGATGATATGGTTTGCAAGTTTATATAAACTTTTGTTTAATTGGAAAAGAAAAACTATGTAAAAAATTGAAACAATACATTTGCGCAAAGTAACATGTAAATAAAAGTGAATTAAAATTTATTTAACGTAAGTGCAGTACGCGCTATTTAGACAACCATAGTTACAAAACAATATTTAATTTCGAAAATCGAATAAAAGCCTTTCAAATCGCCGATTTTGTAGATAGAGCTATCCGCTCTCACAATTTTATAACAACATCGGTGTTTGACAATATCCGATAGTCATATTTAATATGGGAGTATTAAATATGACTATTGAATGTTCGAATTCTGGCTCGACCAGACCGGCTATGTGTAACACGTACACGTTACATTACGTAACACGTAAACATAACAAAGTTTCGTAGGTACATTTATTTTACTTTCCGTTAAAAATATTTTCAAGCAATACAGGATTTTTTTAAATTTTGCAAGTAAGACATGTCTTTCCTAAACGGATGGTAATGTGAGACTATTTCTAAGATTCCGCTTCTGAGCTATATAAAAGACTAGCTGTTGCCCGCGACTTCGTCCGCAGCAATTTCTGTTATTATGATTAATTAATAATTTTCCCCCGTTTTCAAAACATTTTTTATGGATGCTTCGCTCCATTTGGTCGCAGCGTGATGTTTTATAGCCTAAAGCCTTCTTCAATAAATAGACTATCCAACACAAAAAGAATTTTCCAATTTGAACCAGTAGTTCTTGAGATTAGCGCGTTCAAACAAACAAACAAACTCTTCAGCTTATTATGGCTGCAAAGACCAACCGCGGTAAGTTCTGTAATGTAATAAAAAAAATCACTGACAAAATACGGTCTGAACAGGGGCGTAGCTACCGTCGTATCAGCCCCAAGTATCAGCCGAATCAATGTCACGGGGCCCCCGGCTACAGGGTCCCCGAACGTGTATTGCTTATTGACACAGACTGCTGGGCAAAAGGTTTCTTTCTTATTTCTTTATTAATATCCTAATTTGCACTTCTATCGATCATTTCTTTTCAAAACTCGTCAATTCGATGCTTCCTAGGCCTAGCTCGCATCCTGTAATCATCTTCGAGATTCTATAATAGGTATATTCTGTGATTTAGACCGTAGGTATACTATAAAAAAATTGTTAGTCTAAAACCTCAGCTTTGCATTTAAATAACAGTTCTAAATAACATTTGAACTATTTATGACATCTTGCCAGCTGACATATCCCACGTTTTAACCCTTCTTGGAAGGCTTATTTACACAGACCAGTTATCTAAATAGACATTTAGATTAAGCCCTGGATGGAAATAAGTATTGAAACATGCGACCCAATCCGCATAAAACTTATCTAAATATATATAACGCAAAGGCGACTGACTGACTGACATAGTGATCTATCAACGCACAGCCCAAACCACTGGACGGATCGGGCTAAAATTTGGCATGCAGGTAGATGTTATGATGTAGGCATCCGTTAAGAAAGGATTTTGATCATCTCAACCCCCAAGGGAATAAAATAGGGGATGAAAGTTTGTATGAAACTTAACGCGAGCGAAGCCACGGGTAAAAGCTAGTGAGAATATATAATAAAAGCTACATAAGATATAGAGATTATCTACAGAGGTTGACAGGCCCAAGTCGAGTACTTAACCCTTTATTCATCCACTCTGAATGTTGTCTACAAAAGGCCTTTGATGTCAGAGCTGTAACTTTATATGTGTTTACAATTCTTTATCTATAATGAACTGATACAGGCGGGACTTTGCGGGGGTCAAAGAGATTGCTGGCCAGCGCCCATCCATTATTTTTAGTACATTTATGCATGGAACCCTTGCCATGCAACTGCCTCTGTGGTCCAGTAGTTTAGGCATTTGCCTGTAGAACCGGGGGTCGTGGGTTCGATTTCCAAGGAAAGCATACTTTGTTTAGTTATATCCATTTTAGTCAGGACATTGCAGGCTTGAATCACCTGATTGTCTGATAATAAAGATCATCATCATCATCATTTAGAGTAGATGTCACGGTCAATCGACCTTGCTCACCCTAATATAAATATTAATAAATATATACGGACAAATCACACAGATTGAGCTAGCCCCAAGGTAAGTTCGAGACTCGTATTATGGGATACTAACTCAACGATACTATATTTTATAACAAATACATATATAGATAAACATCCAAGACCCAGGCCAATCTGAAAAAGATCATTTTCCATCTTGACCTGGCCGGGGATCGAACCCGGGCCCTCCGTGTCGCAGGCTGGCGTGTTAACTACTGCGCCACGGAGTTGTCACGCTGGTGTCAGAGTTCTTCGGAACCGCCTCTGGCGAAAATCTAAAGAACCATGGACAAAGTCTACATTGCTAGTAGTTTATCACTCTCTTAAATCCACTGTCACATTATACCCTTCTTATAACCTAGACTTTCTACCCCATAAAAGACACGATTTCAATGTATGTACTATCCAGTTCTATCTATTTTAATGAACGTCCACACCCGTATATGGTTGACTTTAAATCCTAGCTTTTGGCACGTGATAAACACCGCAACATTATCAACATACCCTGGATTAGGCATGTCCCAATAACTCACTGGAAGCCATAAATATCCAGCTTTGAATCTAGCGTTTGCAGTTTCAGTCTGTTTCAGCTATTGTTTGTTAAACTAGATTACAGTTTTGACATTTATTCGATACTGTTGTAGATGTAGCCATTGATATGTTCTGACATTTACATGTTATCAATATTCCATGTCAGTCAACGCAGTAGTGAATATGAAGTTAGGCTTGGTAAACATTGTATGAATGAAATGGAAAAAAAAGCCGGCCAAGTGCGAATCGGACTCGCGCACGAAGGGTTCCGTACCGTTATCTATAAAAACGGCAAAAAAATCATGTCTGTTGTATGGGAGCCCCCCTTTAATATTTATTTTATTTTTATTTCATTATTTATTTTGATAGTGAATATATAACTAAATATTCTGTGAATATTTCAAGCGTCTACCTGTTGCCGTTATCAATATCGAGCAAAATAAGCAAAAAAATCATGTTTGTTGTATGGGAGCCCCCTTAAATATTTATTTTATTTTATTTTTTAGTATTTGTTGTTATAGCGGCAATAGGCATACATCATCTGTGAAAGCGGAGCGAAATTAATAGGGTCCCGTTTTGACCCTTTGGGTACCGAACCCTAAAAATGGAAGGTACGCGATGCGACCGGTCGCGCTGTCATCTATACATATACAATGTTTTGTCCTGAATGACTGACTGACTAACGGATAAATGCACAGCCTTTAAAGATAATAGTACATTACTGCAGAGGCCGGGAAGTAAGGGATTGCCGGACGAGTAGAGTTTTCAAGGCCGAGCGTCAGCGAGGTCTTGGAATAAATACGAGTCCGGCAAGCCGATTCCCGGCAAAGGCATGTATTGTGCTTTTCTCAATAAATGCGAGGAAATAATGAAAGACGTACTGTACTGGGAATAAATGAGTATAATATAAAAAACTATAATAGTATGTACATTTTTATTTTCATATCTGTTTTACGGCATTTGGTGTTCTACGCCTTTTCCTTCATATGTTTCAACGTTTTATCAAAGACATGATGGTTATAATTCATTTCGTTGATTCGACGGAGCTCCTGGCGACAATTCCTACGAATCATCTGGTTTGATCATAGACGACGCAGTAACGCGAGCGACCACCAGCCCGATAGGTAAATCTCTAAATCCGCACCATGACACTTTAGTTAGTCCACACATTGTTCATAAACATATCCATTTATAACACCAAATTACACCGATTTTACATTATAAAGTCAATTATAAGCAATCTGCAAAACAATAACATTGCTTGCAGTAAAATAAATAATAGTACATTCCCGCGTTATTTTCTTTTTTAATTTCAATTGTCATTTCGTGCTAAGGAAACAGCCCATACAGCCCAGGCATATTTTACCCAAAAAATGTAATACCGTAAAAATCTGCTTTCCCGCGTTTTTTCTTATTATTATTGGCATATTTTTGTGTGCTTTTACCAACATTTTAATTAAATTATTTTCATATTCATATACTTATATGCTCGATGAGTGCATTCTTTTATAATGTGGTAGCCATTGGCTGTATGACAAGTTACATAGTACCATCTATATAGTAAGTGTTTTCCTAGTACAAGTTACATAGATTAATGAAAAAGTTTTGAGCAGCGGCCAGAAATGAATTTTCATACTTACTTTCCTGGCCTAGGCCGGTAAAGTATTGCTGTGCACCAGCCAAAAATTACAAACTTCGTGGCTTCATTTTACTACAATAATGCCTACATTTCCGAGCATGTTTGAGAAAAGATTATTTTTTTGTCAAACATGTGTTAAATAATATAATAATAAGGAATCAACATGTTTACCGTTATGGTGTACAAATATTGTATCAGACGAGTTACTGTTTAGTCCCCTATTAAAATAAACAATAAATAAATAATATTACTCTCCTATCCAACCCGTCTGGCCACCTCTCCAACCCGTCTGGCCAGCGTGGAGAGTGTAGGCCAAGTCCTCTGGCTGCTCTGGTCAAGTATGGCCCTAGTAGTACAGAGAGGGTCGTGCTCCTGTAGTGGAGACTAAAAAGGACCTGATCATGATGATGATGATGAAATAATATTAAATTACAAAATAAGTCCAAATAGGTACAATAAGCACTAAATTGTAAATCAATAGAAAAGAAATTAAACTTAATTTTAAGCCTTAAAGCGCCTGTTAAACCATCCTGAATTCAGGCAATGACGAGAGGGACGCCGCAATACGTGCGATACGATTGGAGATATTTCTATACGTGTCACACGTATAGCGGCGTCTCTCTCGTCATTTACTGAATTCCGGACAGCATATTGTAGAGACCTAAAAAGTTGTTCTTTGTTATGACGTAGGCATCCGATAAGAACGGATTTTCCGAAATTCTACACCTTAAAGGTGTGTGGGCAAAGTTGGGACAACGTGATTCCTTGGTCCACTTTTCGACTTTAACACGGACGATGTCGCGGGCAAAAGCTAGTTTAATACAAAACGCGTCGCTGTCCCCGAACGTTTGATATTCTTTTTTTAATCAGTCAAGAACCTAAAATTAGTTCATTGTGCATTTTGCATGGCATGGCAAAGCCTAGCTCTTAAATTTCACACACACACGCACAGAGGCTGTGTGTGTGATTAGTATAGAATATCAGACACAAAAATACATAATAAAAAATATTAAGTTGCTTTTTGAACGCTAACAATTATAAGCGTGAAATGTAACATGATCAAATTTTACGTAAGAATTACGCCCATATAACGGTCTATCGAACCGCACATTACAATAACAGACAGTAATAATAGGGCAGAGATTTAAATTCTGTTTGAAAGCACCAAAATTATACGTCAAAATATTCAAAGGTTTAACTTAATGGATTTTAATGAAGGTGTAATGTAATGGGGTAATGAGAGAATAGAACAAATAAATGACTTAATAATTGATTTTAATAACGAGATTAAAATGAAAATTTATTCTAACTGCCTCCTTGGTCCAATGGTTAAGGCGTTTGTCTGTTGACCCGGGTGTTGCTTCGATTCCCCTTTTTTTGTACTTACTTAATAACAAACAAGAGCGAGCACCCCCCATTTACTTAACATAGTGGAAACAGCCAATATCTTAAAATATCATTAATCGTCCCGTCCGTTTATTTTAGATAAAAATTCCGCAATTTATTTTAGACTAGCTTTCGCTCGCGGCTCCGCCCGCGTTAATGTCGACCCCTCGAGAATAGTACTTTTTCCCGGGATAAAAGGTAGCCTATGTCCTTCTCTGTACTCCAGAGAACTTGTATGCAAAATTTCATGATGATCGGTTCAGTAGTTACGGCGTGAAAGCGTAACAAACAAACTCACTTTCGCATTTATAATATTAGTAAGGATAAGGATTAATAAAAATTAAGCAAATTACATAGAAATTTAGTCGACAGATATGATGCGTTTTCAACGTATGTCAATCGACCGTAGTTATGTTTCACGAAAATACGAGTGTGTAGTTATAATAGGTTGTTATGATATTTTATTATAATTACTAGTTCAAGATTGATCTGATTATTTTTAATAACAAGCCTAAAAACTAAAGGTCCAGATCGTTTCTTGATTAACTTAACTTTCTTGATTAGCTTAACTTAATGAAAAATTGGAATCCTTACTAATCCTTACTAATATTATAAATGCGAAAGTGAGTATGTTTATTTGTTTGTTTGTTCGTTACGCTTTCACGTTGTAACTACTGAACCGATCATCATGAAATTTTGCATACACGTTATCTGGGGTACGGAGAAGGACATAGGGTACATTTTATCCCGGGAGAAAGTTCCCGACGGATCGACATTGACGCGGGCGGAGCCGCGGGCGAAAGCTAGTTTTATTATAATTACAAGTTCAAGATTGAAGACTGATTATTTGTAATATTAAGCCAAAAAAATAAAGGTCCAGATCGTTTCTTGATTAACTTAACTTTCATGATTAGCTTAACTTAATGAAAAATTGGAATAAACACGTAATAAACAGGATATAAACCGTGTCGTCAAGTGTAAAATTAAATGTTTCGAAAGCAGTGAGACAAGCAACTCACTAAACCGTTAACATTGGTGGCCATTTTGGATTTCGACCGAATGCAGTGACCCAGCATCATCATTTGATATGGGTATTCTAAAGAGGACATAGTGAATAAAAGTATTTTTAACACGTGACGTGTTCTTTGGCCAAGTGGTCATCATGCCAGACTACCACACCAGAGGTCTCGAGTTCAATCTCCGGTCAGATCAAAATGGTAAACGATCTTTTTCATATTGCCCTGGATCTTGGATTTATCTATACATGTATCTATACTAATATTATAAAGCAGAATAGTTTGTTTGTTTATTTGAACGCGCTAATCTCAGTAACTACTGGTTCAAATTGGAAAATTCTTTTTGTGTTGGATCGTCCATTTATTTAGGAAGGCTTTAGGCTATATAAAACATCACGCTGCGACCAAAAGGAGCGCGCATCATTAAAAAATGTTTTGAAAGCGAAGGAAAATTATTCATGTATACTAATAAAAAGAAACTAATTAATCATAATAACAGAAATTGCCGCGGACTAAGTCGCGGGCAACAGCTAGTCTATAATAAAATATAGTATCGTTGTGTTGGTATCCTGCGACACAAGTTCACAACTTACTTTGGGGGTAGCTCAATCTGTGTGATATGTCCTTATATATTTATATTTACTATATTTAAATACTTCTAAACTTATCATTTATTGGACCCACATTTGTTCCGTATAGCAGAAATGTTGTACAATAAAATTAATCAATTAGTCGATCAGTATACGAACGTTTCACTGTTGTGTAGTGACCAAATGCTGAATTAATCCAAATACAATCAACCAACTTGAGTAAGGCCAGTCAGCCGCCTGTTAATTTGCAAATGCCATGTGGGAGATATCTGTCCATGCAGGCTTTAGCCATTTCGATTTATCACATACTGTTCTAGTTGTTTCTGCTCTCCTAATACTAGCAGTGATTGTTTGGGGCTCGTAATTAAGATAAAAAATTACACTACTCCTTCTTTATCATCATCATCATCATTGCAGGCGGAAGAAGTAGACAAAAGCCACTTCCAGTGATTCTTTGTTTCATGAGAGGATTTTAATGGTAGAAACATTGAAAATCATCAATCAAGAAACTGCGCTTGCCAACCCGCCTGCCAAGCGTGGTCAGTATGGACTCACCACGCTTGTGCATCTGACGCCGCTGCCCATCGGGAATATTTTAAAGCTTTGAAAGGATAGGAATTTGTTGGATCTGGGAGACGAATGAAGGTATTGGGATACTAATCACTCGGATGAATGAGGAAAAAGAAGCAAGTGCAGCTGGGGAGGCCAGGGACGCGTGCCATTACGATGTCATAAATAATAGAAGTAGTGGAAGTCTATACGTACTTCTTCTTATGAATTAGTTTTTACGGTAGAGAAGAAATAGGAGTTTATCAATAGTGCTTAGATTTGTAATATAGAATAACATACATACTATTTTTCTTTTCCTTCTTTTCTTCGTTCTATCCTAAGAAAAGAAGAAAAAAATGTCATAAAATTAAAAAGCCTTTCAAGCTGTATATAACATGAAATCAGTACAAAAAGAAAAGATAAAAATATCATACAAAGCCCTTTAGGCAAGTAGGCGACCGATACTGTTGAGAAGAGTTTATTTCGGTGTTTCTTCTCTGCCGTGGTCGGTTCCGAAACGCTATTAGTCTGTAGCTTTTGAACATTAGGTAATTAATAATATAAATATTACTAAATTAGATCCTTTAAAATGTGATCTGAAGTGAAAAAGCCTGCAAAATTCTATTTTCTGAATAAACGTTTTGATTAGATTTGAACCAGCAACTTATAATATATTTGGTTTAGCTCATGTGGGAACATGCTTATATTTGACTAGCATGTGAGTTGGCAAGGCAACAATGGCATGGCAAGCTGAGTTAATCAAATTTAATCAACTAGCTTAAGCTAAGCTAGCTGGCTATTACTTCATTTTGCACATGCCATGTAGCAAATATCTGCACCCATGCTTGCTAAGTCATTTCGGGGTGTCGAAACGATGTGCGTCTGTATTTATTTACAATCTAGTAGCATAAATTCACTTCCAATGTCATATATATATTTATATTTACGGGTAGCAAATGCTAATAATTAGCGAACAAGAAAAGCCAAATTAAATCCCTTGTGCGAAGCCTTTGTTCAAATGAGTATCAAAGAATTGTTATAATTCAAGTGGGTACCTACCCAATTGTTTTATGAACGTGTGAGCAGTCAACTTTTATGTGTTTAGTCATTTAGAACTATATCAAAAGTCAATATTAGAAACAATATTATCTCTTTCATGCTAGACTGGAAGAAAAGAAAAAACGTAGAATGTACCAGCTGCTTCTCTTCCCGCGCAGATCGTATAAGCCAATCGAAGGAACGGGAAAAATTCCGAGGCATCATTAACATGATTATGACATGGCATGACGCCTATGAACAAAGGCGATGCGCCAAGCACCCCATCACTATTTTGATTCCGTTTTCCACCTCATGCCCACCAACATGCTAAATGTGGCTTTTGGGTCTAATAGACGTAGGCTCTGTCTACCCTGCAAGAGAAAAAGACCTGATACTATGTATGTATGTATGTAATATTATCTAGTTTTTTAAACAAAGTTTTTATTATCAAATACGTAAAAAACAAAGATTTAGGTACCTAACACTTAAAAAAAAGTAAGTTCATTTTATTCTGATGGTATTTATTTTCAGAACGAATACTCAAGTTAGCGAGCTGCATACTGATAAGCCGTATTGGCTGTTGTGGAGCTGCTGACGAACCTTCCAAAACAACTGATACATTTGTATGAACCGCGGAATCGACACCAGAATTTGTGACAAACGAAATATGACGATCGTGATCGGGAACAAAAATAACCAACACGAATGTAGATATATTTTCTAGGAAATCGTGTTGAATTTTGTTATGATTTATGAATGAATAAACATTTGTTCTACCGCTTTGAAGAAATGAAGCATTCGAATGGTAATCTTATACCTTTAAACGAGCAATTATTTATATGTATGTATATATATAAATTTATTTCTATGATCTGTGCTGTCTGCACGTACCTACGCAAGTAGTTGTGTAGGATAAACCCAATGAAACAATAAATATCGTTTAATGCGCCTGCGACACGTCCGCTCGCCGCGCCTGCTCAGAGGGTAGTGCGGCCGCGCGGCCGGTTCGCAACCATTACATTTAATATATATATAATCGTGTACATCACATGATCGATATCGATTTCGCTGAAATGGGGTATATAGGGGTTTTCGGAGGTAAACAACCGATCTAGATAAGTCTTATGTTTGGGAAAACGCGTGTTTTCGAGTTTTCATGCGCTTTTGTTTCCATGCAGTATATGGTCGCTAATTTTGTCCTGCCGGCCACTATCCTTCCAGCGGATTAAGACGGGGACGGCAAGAAAGTGATACGGGTTCGAATTCCGCTCAGTGACTAACTTTTTTTTATACGTTCAAGTTTATATATATGTTTTAAATCTTTTTTATTTATATTGTTTAGAGACAAGTTAAAAAAATGTTAATTTTAGAGATTACCATATCTACTTCTCATAAATATAGATTAAAAGACAAAGGATTTTTCACAAGTTTTAATTGAGCGATTTTATATTATAACGTTGTAGCCAAAAAAAAAAAAAGACGGTGGTATTATCTTGCCAAGTTTAGGAATTTCTTATTTTTCGTTGCCTCAATCAGACTCCTCAAGCTGCGTGGCATCATCATCAGTTCTTGCATTTTATGACGGCCACTGAGATGATATTTATTGCAGTCAAGTATCATTTCGTGTAGGTGACACGTTCAATCGACCATGCTCACCCTGGTGTCAGAGTTCTTCGGAACCGCCTCTCGGCCTCTGACGTAGTTCCTTTTAACGACTAACAAATGGCAGCCAGGACCAACGGCTTATCGTGCCTTCCGAAGCACGGAATCATCTTTCTTATCACACAATCAGGTGATTCAAGCCTGCAATGTCCTAACCAAACTGGAAGCAACTAAACAAAGTATGCTTCCCGTGGGAATCGAACCCACGAGCCCCGGGTCTACAGGCAAATGCCTTAACCACTGGACCACGGAGGCAGTAAAACCTGTACCGATATGTGAGTCCCATCGAATGTCGGGAACGTCATTTCCCCACCATGAATTTTACCAGAAGTATTGAAGTATAAATCTTGGGTTTGTGTGTATGGGAAAGGTATCTACCTTTCCCATACACACAAACCCAAGATCAGACAGTTTAAATTCAAAGCTTGGGTGAATATCAAAAAACGACTTCGCAATATCCGCGATTGTGTAATCTCAAATTGATCTTTACGAGTCGTTTAACATGAAAAAGTGTATTCATAGATAATTCCGTCCGGTTGACCTGGAACATCTTTCTCAGGCATCTCCTTTGAAGTTACCTTTTAAGTATTTGATACAATTTGTTATCTCTTCGCACTCCATTTCATCTGTTTTAAACAGATATTGAAAATTATATTGTGAAGGCTTGCAAAATAAATCTATTTTAAGTCTATTTTCTCCGATTGTGATTGATTAATATAGAATGGGTTTCTATATAAACCGAAAAGACGGTTGTATGGGAAATCCTTCGGGGAGGCCTATGTCCAGCAGTGGACTACTTGCAGCTGATATGATGATGATAAACAGAAACAGTGTAGCGCCACCTTGATCACCTCTCCCCATTTGAACCATCCAAAGGGTTGGTTAATATGCTTAAGATTTACAAAACCGTAAAAATATAATAAACCATATTAAGCGATTTAATTAAAAAAAAACCGGCCTACTGCGAGCCGGACTCGCGCACGAAAGGTTCTGTACCATTATCTATAATAAGATTAAATTTATTAAAAATATTTTTATTTAATGATGTAACTAGAAATTATGCTTTTCGTAATTTTTCCTTCATCTGTGCTATAAGACGTTGTTTATACCAAATTTCAAGATTCTGGAGTTCCTGTAGATTTTGATTCCCTTGCGAATGTCGAAAATTTGCGTAAACGGCTGTATCTTTTGATTGCGTTGGCTTAGAAGTTTGATTTTTTACACTACCTCCACGCGTTCCTGAGAAAAAGGATCTTGACAGATAGACAGACAGACAGACAGCAAAATTATCCAATAAGGGTTCCGTTTTTCCTTTTGAGGTACGGAACCCAAAAAAATATCATCATCGAAAATAATATAAACATTTATCCCAATATTTAATTATCCAGACGTATAACATGCTTGGTTTATGAAATAATGAGAAAAATGACATTTGTCTGGAATATATTAAAGTATAAAGGTCAGAATGTCAGCAAAAGTGACAAATAAAGCCGAAGTTGTCAGTTGAGGCGCAGACAGGTTGACGCGGGGATTGTCAGTTAATAAACTAACTCCAATCTGATGGCCGACTTCAACCTTTCACAAGTAATTATTTCATATAGCACTAGCTCACCCTCACCCTCGTGTCGCACGCTGGCGTGTTAACCACTGCGCCACTGTGGTCACAATCACTACATAGATAGAGAAACAAAGGTGGTTCCCGCTGTCTGTCTGTCCCTTTGTATGCTTAGATCTTTAAAACTACGCAACGGAATTTGATGCGGTTTTTTTCATAGATAGAGTGATTCAAGAGGAAGGTTTATATGTATTTAGCATCCGTCCGAAGCCGGAAGTCCGGGCTAGTAAGTTTATAATTAAAAAAATACATACGGACAAATAAATTTATAAAATAACTCGAATAAGGGAATATAATATGATCCCTAAAACACAATAAAACTTCTGACAGAAATGCGCAACAAATAAAAGCCAGAGTGTCAGCTTAAAGCCGAACTTGCTGACAAGTTGACGCAGGGCTCTGAGTTAAACTAACTCAGCGCGAACTAAATACCTGACTCCAACTATTCACAAGTATCAATGTCGGAAACTGAGGGTTATTTTAATCATAGTTTTGATATTGTTACATTTCAAGAGCTTTGTCCATATAAACACGGTGAATTTTCATTCGTTTAGGAAACTTAAACGTATGATAGAGCCCGTTGACAGGAACAACTTTTCCTTTGGGACCAATTCTGGGAACAAAATTTTTTGACGTTCCCATACAAATTGACTGGGTTGTATGGAATTTTTCTTTTTTTTTTTGTAGTTCCCCTAGCATTGTTCCTACAACTTCGCGCCCACGCTGGAAATCAAACCCAGAGACTCTTAGTTGTCGGATTAGCGTAATTAATATTACACCACCAAGGCCGTTCAAAGTTTATCAAGTGTAAAATAACTCAAACACGGGAATATAATATGATCCCTGAAACACAATAAAACTTCTGACAGAAATGCGCAACACATAAAAGCCAGGGTGTCAGCTTAAAGCCGAACTTGCTGACAGGTTGACGCGGGGCTCTGAGTTTAACTCAGCGCGAACTAAATAGCTGACTCCAACTATTCACAAGTATTCATGTCGGAAACTGATGGTTATTTTAATCATAGTTTTGATGTTGTTACATTGCAGGAGCTTTGTCCATACAAACACGGTGAATTTTCAATCATTTAGGACACTTAAAGGGGTGATTCAGCCCGTCGATATGAACAACTTTTCCTATGGGACCAATTCTGGGAAATCTTTTTTGACGTTCCCAATCAAATTGACTGGGTGACGGATTTTTTTTTGTAGTTTCTAGCCTTGTTCCCATAATCTCGTGCCCACGCTGGAAATCAAACCCAAAGACTCTTAGTTAGCGGATTAGCGTGTTAATTATTACGCCACCAAACGGAATCAAAATAGTTATCGTATACATATGCTAATACAGTTACATAATAAAAGTCATTGAACTAGGAAATATGAAATAACAAAGTATACTCGCATTTCCACAATGTAAATCCATATCGCTATACTTTTCCAATCTGCTTGTTCTTCCATGCGTTCATTTCTGATATAAAATCTTTTATTGCGCTGGGAACTGGACGTCAATAAATGCAGCAGATATCAATAGATGAGGATCCCCGGCAGATCTACCCTACGTCATTTTAGCAAAGCTGTAAATTTGAGTATCTGCGGCTAATAATTACATATGATACTATAGTGGTATAAGTAAAAAATTTAATTTATTATTATTAGGTTGGAGATGTTTTTTCGTATTTTTATGTATAAATTTGTAGCAAAATATTTGCAGTTGTGCTATATGCATCCGATTGGTTTTGATACCATTAGAAAGGTGACATACTAAATAGATGAAAAAATATGTTTTTACTTTTTCAATAACTTTTCTGTCTGATAAAATAAATCAAATGGACAAAGAAATTTAAATAGTTAAATATTTATTTTTAGTAAATAAAACATGCAAAATAGGCCGCTCATAAAATTTTTAATTTCTATACACGTCCAATGTGCCGATCCAGTTTCCGCCATCTCACCAAGAGCTTTGATATAGTACTTTCAATAGCTTATAATACAATTGACCTTTGTGGCAGTGACATAGATTAAATTAATTGCTAGTAGCATGAATGAGCCGGCTTATCCGGGGAATTGCCACATTCTCACAGAAAATTGACGTCTGAGTAGAAGCTTTATCGCTTCTATGCTTCGTTCGGTAAATGAGAGAGCCAGAGGCCCATCCAATAATAAATATTATCATGTTAAGTCCAGCTTTGTTAAAATTACGTAGAGTGGGAAGGCTTGGGATCTTGAGCTACAAAGCTGCAGTTGCAGTTTCGTAATATTGCGTTCCGGAGAGATCATCCGTTTGCATCGGCTTAATATTGACCAAATATTCCCATCTGTGATTTTAGGTTATGTATACAGTTTCTGTTTGGAGCTATATTAATTTAAGGCAAGATGTAAATGTGAATTTGAGATATTATTGAGGTGGCTGTCAATAAGCCAGTCAATATCAACAAGTCTTTTCGTATAGGACCGTTGCCTGGAAACACGAAAAAATCTACAATTTATATCGGATAATCGAAAGGTTTGGTTCGCCGCTTTAAGGATTTATTGAACTTTTTTAAACCAACGCTGTATATTCGAGACTTTTGTTGAGGTTACCTTGCGTCTCAAGGTCTATTTACACATCTGATTGACATTCTAGTTACAGAAGAGCTAGCGCGTAATTTGGTTAAATGTTGAGCTGACATTATAATCTATGGTTGCTAGGTTATAGAAGTTAGACAGACAAATAAAAAAAAGGAACTAACAATATGACACTCGGGAGAATGTAAATCTCGTAAATGTAAAGATTGTAATATTACTCCGTTCGTCAACGTCAACTTACAACCATACTTTTTATTTTTATCTCATGCCCATACTAGGACCTACATACATGAACTCTAAAATCATACACTCCTTTTAGGCCGTATTGTAAAAATATATTTGGCTGTTTGATATATTTTTTTCTATCATAATATCACAACAGTTTCATTTGTTTCATTCAATTTTTAAACATCGAAAAGCAAAATTAATATTCTCACGGAGGCCAAAATTAAATCACTGTCTAATTTCACAATAAAAAAAGTTTCAAAAGGTTTCTTTGTTCATTGTAATGACTTAAATTAATTCTTTTTTTAACTTTTATTCGCGATTCACGTTTTATTTAAATTGATGAAGGGAAGTTTCGAAAATGAATTTTACTTCAAAATGGACTTATGTCTCTTTTAGTCAGTAAAGATATTTCCGTGAATGATATGAACAACACAAGCTTCCGCAACTTAGGGTTATCTAAAACTAGATAGAAAACAAAATATAAAAATAAATATAGATACATCGTTACAGTTTTATTTCTAAACATATAAACAAGAACGAGGCCTTTTCACCACCTAAACCTGCTAAAAAACTTCTGAAAATCGTTTACAGTAAATAATTAAGTTAAAACTGTATCACTCTAATAAGTGGTGAAAATAATTTAATAAGAACATTCAAGGAAAGAATACATTTAGGATAAACATTTAATCACAATCTTTATTTTTTTTAATATGTTCTTAATTTCAGAAATAAGTGCGATTTTATAACAAAAAAATTAACAAGATAATCTAAGACTAGGTATTAATCTAGACAGGCTTGAATACGCTACTAATTGTACAGAAATACCCCGACAACAATAGACTCCAGCCTCGCAAATGTAAGACAATAACCTTGCCGCGGCATCTCTACTCTACTGCAATGGCGCGCCCGAACGAAACCAGCGGAAACTTGTTAGGTACCGAATAAATGTCATGGTGTTTTATGAGATACAACAAAAGACTCTTTGTATTTGGCAACCTACATGCAATATGAAATTTCAGATCGCCGTATGGATTTTTCTTCTATGAATGCACATCAAAACTAAATGTCACTTGAAAGAATACAAAATAAGTCCATCTCCAGACTGAGCGAAACTTCGCAATCTCAGAACTTCAGATGGTGCTCGTTTTAATCATCAAGATTATTAAAAGAGAATGGAATTCAAACACAGAATCGTTGTTTTTCATTTTAGTTTAGGATTATACTCTAGACCATATGGTTTCAATACTACTGCATTGGGAAAAAGTTAAAAAATACGTTGAAGTACAAATTTATCATGCAAAAACGTATAAATGAAACTGGCCAAAATTATGGAAAATATTACACGTAAAATAATTTCACACCACACATTACGATGTTGAACCTTCATAAGAGTAATTATTCAAAGAAATTGTTCGAACGTGCTCTCCATTGTGAAATTTAATTAAAAGATAAAGCCAACGGATTGCTTTCGGTTCACGTAAGATATTTACGTGCTTCTGTGGTAACTCGCTGTAAAGTTGAGTTTCACTGTTTGACTTTGGATACGTAAGTTGTTTTCTTTACGTAGAGTGACAAAGTTCAACTTATATGAGTACTATAGGGTGCTTTCCCACCGACACGAGGCAAGATGACGCTAGTGTTACTCTAAAAAAAAGTTGTACAAATGTACGCATTTCGCGTTGTCATGTGATTACATTAATCTTAATATTTTGTTGCAGAGTATATTTTATGACATATCTGTTATAAATATGATATAAATACGATAAACGTGGTCGTTTACTATGGGCCTCATAAGAAAGCTCAAGGTCGCTCAAAGAGCTATGGAGAGGGCTATGCTCGGTGTTTCTCTGCGAGATCGAATCAGAAACGAGGAGATCCGCAGAAGAACAAAGGCCACCGACATAGCTCAGCGGATTAGCTCTTCGAAGTGGCAGAAAGGTACTCGAATGGCGACCACGTACCGGCAAGCGCAGCGTTGGACACCCACCGACCAGGTGGTCGGACGACCTAATCAAGGTCGCAGGAAGACGCTGGATGCAGGGCGCTTCCAACCGGTCATATTGGAAATCCTTGGGGGAGGCCTATGTCCAGCAGTGGACTTCTTGCGGCTGAGATGATGAGCTTTCATAGTGATTTGCTGGCATGTATTTCACCAGTACAGCAATATCGATTTATCTCAAACAAGGTTGTCAAAATAATGTGCGAATTTCCAAGCTCGTTTGAGAAATAATTATTGTGAACAGCACGCACATCTCAAGTTTACCATTAAAGAAGTAGCAAGTTTTTTCATCCTTAATTTTTTTGACAAGTACCTCCTATTTCTCGCCTCAGCCTCGTCTTGCCGGTGAAAAAATAGCACTAGAGTTTGTTTGGGGACTTGTTTAAATTGAACTCCAGCACACGGAGAAAATATCAACTGAATGTGTGTTTAGGTACGTTAGAACTTAAGTGTTAAGGGTTGAAGAAAACACATTGTTTGCAAAGGTTTCAGTGTACCCGTGTAACTGAAACCTTTGGAAATTCCGGTGTGTCCAGTCTATGATAAATAAGTATATGTAAGTAACTGGACAACTGAATAAACTAGCAACGTTTTCTTGGACAAACTTGATCGTTCGTATGTGAAATTGGAATATGTTTAGTTTACAAAGAAATTGACCAATCGAGCGTGAAACGCAAGCGAAGCGTAGCTGTTGCAACTTACAGCTGTCTGTCCGGTTGTTCTCCTCTACTAAACTATAAATAAAAGTAACATAGAGCACTTAAGGTGATACCACTGTAAATAAGGTCGTTCTGAACCTTATTTATCTCGCAAAATACTTAAATTAGGAGTTTCAAATCTAAGTAATATGATTTTTGACTATTTCATCTCCAAAAATTGAAGATAAAAACACGTTTTGATAAAATTTTCTCGATAGAAATATTTTTTGAAAAATGGTCTTCGTTCGCAGAGTTTTTGTTATTGTAGCTCAAATGCGACGAATGAAATTATGATTTTTAGACTAAAAGATAGGTTATTAGTAATTCATCAAAATGTAAATATGAAAATACAATTAACCGGTCTGATTTTATATAAAATAGAAATAACGAATTTGGCGCTTACGTTTTTTTCTTTGAGCGACTCGAGACTATCTCCTATCTTATCATTCACGGGCTAAACCGCCAAGCGCTATCCCTTGCGCGCACTTGATCAGTCCTTTGGCGAGCGAAGGTACCAAACATTTGAGGCCTCGCCTTAACAAAGACAAGCTCGTGTAGGTTCCCATTTAGGATTGCTTTGCGACAAATAAGATCGCAATCGCTAACTCCAAGATATAACAATCTTATATCACTGCCACTAATAAACGAAGAAGGAAAAACGATGAGTAAGAAAGACCCTTATCTTATACATATACATACATACATACTATTACGTCTTTTTCCCTTGCACGGTAGACAGAACCTAGACCTTTAAGACCTAAAAGCCATGTTTAGCATGTTGTTGGCATAAGGTGAATGAGTGAAATAAAATTGAAAACACCTTTAAATGTTTTGCAATTCGTTGTATTTATATATAACAATGTTGAGATGTGTTTAAATTTAACAGTATAGTTCGGGTGGCAACTCTATGTAGTTGCCACCCGAACTCTTATTTGTCATACGGTTCGCTTGAAACCTGAACATTGTTTTCATCTGTTATTGATGTTTTTGCTAAGACAACATAGAACTCATTCCGCCCTTTGTCGCAACTAACAAACACATTAATAAATTACTCGAATTGGGGCTTTGCCGACATTCGACTTATTCGTAAAATGGCCTACTACAATAGAGACTCGCATAAGGTACCCGTTTTCGACACCAAAATTCCGAAATAACATTTATTTGGGAGATTAGTTGGTCAGCCCTCTGTGCCTTATCACCTGCATGTAGGCTACATGAAACTACAGCTCATACCACGGAGGGGCTAACTACTCCAATAATGTGAATCATCGAACAATATTTTTTACAACAATAACAATCAAAACCTTAATAAAATGTATTTAATAATTGTTTTTTTCTCCTCTCTCCAACCCGTCTGGCCAGCGTGGAGAGTGTAGGCCAAGTCCTCTGGCTGCTCTGGCCAAGTATGGCTCTAGTAGTACACAGAGGGTCGTGCTCCTGTAGTGGAGACTAAAAAGGACCTGATGATGAATTGTTTGTTTAAATTAATAAGGTAAATATATTATAGTTTATGTAGACAAAGGCTTTAAAGATTCGAAAGCATACCATTCCAAATAATTATACTTCTGTTAATTTTTTTTTAATAGTTTGATGTTCTTGTATGCTACTCGTACTTAACTTTTCGTATAACATTTGTTTTATAAGTTGTAGATCTATATCCAATAAAATTTTAATACAGAAATTCAAAATTTTACGTAGATGATATGTTTTCCGGACCAACTTTCGAGTTTTTAAATTGCATAAAAAAATATTTCTGCAATAAATACCTAAATTAAAAAAACAGTTTTATTAATATGATTTTTTTTGTAAGTATGTGAAAAATTAAATTTTAACCTAGAAATTTATAAAATTCGTTTCAACAATACAATTTTGAAAAAGTCCATTTACAACTAAGTCATTTTGCGATCAAGACCGATGCTGACTAAGCCCAATCGGTTTTGAAGCTCCATTTATTCTCTGAAGTCTTATCTGTTTGGATATCTTGTTTTTGTCGGATTTCTATGAGTAGGGTCACGTTGATTCGAATTATCCAAACGTTATGGAGATAACTGACAACTTTTGTCATTTATCGTATTTGATTTATTCTTGTTTCCAAACCCGACTAAGTAAAATTAATAAATATAATCATGACAGCCGTAAATGGTCAGGGGTATAATCCTAAGCTGCTAAGTATCATTCTAATCCGGTGGTTTCAGGTTTGGCGCCCGGCAATGATTTCAAAAGTATATTTAAAAGTAAAAGTAATTTTGCAGCCGTTAAATATGCAATGTTAAGACAACAATTTGAATCAAAACCGAACGCTAGTAGTTTGTAGCCTGAAAAGGCCTATTTTCTGAATAAATCTTTGAATCAAAGAATAACGGACGCACTGTTCCGCAGACCGCAGAGGACTGAGTCGCGTTGGTCCTAAACTGACTTTTGCGGGCCAGCGCGTTGGAGACAATCCGTCGTGCAGTTGGCTTGGCCCTTACGCTAGTACGAGTAATATATAAGTCAATGGCGCCCGGCCTCACGAGTTGCTACTTGCTTTACCCCCATTCATCCGAGTGAGTAGTATCCTGATACCTTTCATTCCCTTCGCAAATCCAATAAATTTTTATCATTCCGCAGCATAAAAATGCTTGTGATGAGCAACAGCGCGGAACACAAAGAGGCCAAAGAAACTGCGCTCACCAACCCGCCTGCCAAGCGTAGTATGGCAATATTCCATGGCACGAAGAATCCTAGAGGCCCTTGTCCAGCAGTGGACTTTTTAGCGGCTGTAATGATGATGATGAATGATGATTTTGCGTCCTAGCTCAATCCCGACTAAGCTGAATCGGTTTTGAAGCTCCATTTATTCTCTGAAGTCTTACCTCCTTGGATATCTTGTTTTTGTCGGATTTCTATGAGTAGGGTCACGTTGATTCGAATTATCCAAACGTTATGGAGATAACTGACAACTTTTGCCATTATCGCTCCGGAATATCGTACTTACATGTTTTTATTTATTCTTGGCGAGCTCCGTGGCGCAGTGGCCAACACGCCAACTTGCGAGGTCAGGTCATGATGGAAAACGATCTTTCACAGATTGACCTGGTTCTTGGATGTTTATCTATATATGTATCTATTATAAAATATAGTATCGTTGAGTTAGTATCCAGCGTCCATCATCATGCCAGTTGTCACTGCGTAGGTCCTGGGTTAGATCGCCGGTCAGGTAAAGATGGAAAATGATATTTTCTAAATTGACCTGGGTATTCGATGTTTATCTATATATGTATAACCATTAGTATCCCATAACACAAGGCTCGAACTTACCTAGGCTAGCTTAATTTGTGTGATTTGTCCATATATATTTCTTTACTTATTATGTTTCGATACTTCAACGCTTAATAAGAAGGTTCTGACAATACCACGAGTAATCAAAGTTAATCATTAGATATATAAATAAATTATCCTTTCATGGAGAGACAAAAATTGTCGGGAGAGGCATGTCCAGCAATGGGCTTGTGTTAACAGCAATGACGATAATAAATAAGCTGTAATGGTTTAATTTTGCTACCATACTGTCATTACATAAAAGAAAGTGAACTGTGAAATAACATTTTTAAGCAAAATAAATTATTGTTGCTACTGCAAATTGTGATTTTCGTTTTATTTGAGTAGCGGAAATAATTACTTTTTCTAATCGCGTTTAACTTTTTGCCAAATTAACTAAGTAATTACATTTGCGACAAAACACATTTTTAACGAATTATAAAATTGCGCTTTTATTTTATGTTTCTTTTATTTTTAATTGAGGAAACAATATTATTTTTCTAATATCTCCGGAATCACTGACAAATTTTGACGTCACCGACTCCGGGGGGAAGTTATGGGGTCGTTTGTAGAGTCTGCCTTGCGGAAGTGATTTACGCCTCATATAAACGTAATAAGATCACAAGTTTAGGAGTTAGAAACGTGACAAACAAATTGCAACACTGTGTGTTTATCAGATTGTATTTTGTCTTCCCCTATTTGTTATTTTGATTTTTCTTTTTATATATTGTGGTGGGTTTATCATTAACAGAGATATATTCATAAGAAATCCGTTATTTTGTTTCACCCTAGTTTATTTCAAAGAAAAAAAATGTAGAAACGAGATAGACGCATCACAAGACAAACCGATCGCATAGGCTAATTGTGCCGCTCTATCGCTTATTCCGCGCTCGTGCGTGCTACCGGCGTTCATCATCAGGTCTTTTTAGTCTCCACTACAGAAGCACGACCCTCTCTGTAGTACTAGTAGAGCGGCCAGAGGACTTATCCTACACTCTCCACGTTGGCCATGTGGCAAGCGACCAAATCCCCCGAAGACCGTGACGCATATAGGGTTGCAAAACGTGCCACTAAGAAAGCACTTGCCAGAGCCAGACAAGACTTCGTACAATCATTGTACGACCGCCTAGAATCGTCTGAGGGGCAGAAGCTTCTCTACAAGCTGGCACGTTCAAGGGCCATAGCGGCACAAGATATAACCAAGTGCCGCTGTGTTAAAGACTCTAACGGTAACCTTTTGTGCGAGGACCTCCTTCCAAATCAGGGACTAGTGCCACCCATAACGCCCGATGAAGTCTACTCAGCTCTTCGTCGCATGAAAAATCGGAAAGCTGTCGGAGCCGATGAAGTCCCCATCGAAGTCTGGAAGGCGTTGGGTCCTCGTGGTGTGGGCATTTTAACCAACCTATTCAACCGCGCACTCTTCGCCGGTAAAATACCTGACCAGTGGAGACTGAGTATTATTACACCAGTCTTCAAGGGAAAGGGATCGGTGCAAGAGTGTAGCAACTACCGCGGTATAAAGGTCATGTCTCACACCATGAAGCTCTTTGAGCGGATAATAGACTCTCGGATCTGACAGGAGAGTGCTGTTTCGGGGTGTCAATATGGATTTCGGCCTGGACTAGGGACCATGGACCCTATTTTTGCCCTAAGGATCGTCATGGAGAAATACAGGAGAAAGAACACGCCTCTTCATTTCCTGTTTTTGGAAATGGAGAAGGCCTTCGACTGTGTTCCACGGGAGATGATCTGGTGGGCGGGCATTGAGGTCCAAAGGGGTGTCCGAGATCTATATTGACATTATCCGCGATATGTACCGTGACTCAGATTCCTTGGTCAGGACTGCTGTTGGTGACACTAAACCCTTCCCCGTCACAGTCGGAGTCCATCAAGGCTCGGTCCTTAGCCCCTTCTTGTTCAGTGCGATATTAGACGAAGTGTCACACAGTATTAGAAATGCACATGAGCAACCCCCGTGGCTTCTCATGTATGCTGACGATATCGCACTGGCAGATGCGGATAGGGGAAGACTGGTGCGACGCGTGAATGCGTGGAAGGAGTCGCTTGAAAACGGTGGTCTGAAACTAAACGTGGCGAAGACTGAGTACATGGCTTGTAATGTCACAGATCCCCTGCCAGTACGCATAGGCGAGGACGTGGTCGACCACTCTGATCATTGTAAATACCTGGGATCTGTCCTTAGCACAACCGGGGACATCGACAGCGACATCAAAGCTCGTATAACGGCGGCGTGGGCAAAGTGGCGTGAGGTGACTGGTGTCATTTGTGACCCAAAAATGCCGGTTAGATTGAAGGGACAGGTCTATAAATCCATCATCAGACCTGTCCTTTTATATGGAAGTGAAGCGTGGCCTGTACTTGAGCGGCACAAGAGGGAGCTGCGTGTCACGGAGATGAAAATGCTGCGCTGGATGTGTGGAGTTTCGCGGCAAGACCGCGTGAGAAACTCCCGCATTCGCGGCAGTCTCCATGTCCGAGACATAGCGGACAAGCTTCAAGAGAGCCGCCTACGCTGGTACGGCCACGTTTTGCGAAAACCGGCAAATAATGTAGAAAAGAAATGTCTGGCTATGCCACCTCCGCCAGGCCCCGGCAGAAGGGGGAAACCCAAGAAGTGTTGGCTAGATGTCGTTGGGGACGATATGCGAGCCAATGGTCTCACAATTAAGGATGCCGCAGACCGTGCGAAGTGGAGAAGAAAGAGCCGGAAAGCGGACCCCGGGCTCCAAAGCACACCAGCTGCGGATGCAACCGGGAACACGCTCGGATGAGAGAGATACGTACAAATCCGTTGAGGAATTTTGATGTAATGGGGAAGTAAAGATACTCACATGTGAATGAAACAGTACACTCCTATATAGGTAGTTGTGTAAAAAAGCAGTAGGAGTATTTTGTTCTCATGCAAAAACACATCCAAGAGGATTGTCGTATCAAGTTATATATCAATGACGTCGGACGATGAGTAGTAACGTGTAGGAAGGTAAATATTTGTATTTTTTTATGATTTCTTTTTACGATGAATGTTGTTCGTAGGACTTACTACTTTTCGAGTTTTCGTAAACAACTGATCAGTGCAAGATCTACGGCCATATTTTTTCACATTTCTTTTTATTCATTGCTAGACAGTGAACATCTATAGCGTTAATAACAATAAACACCGGGGGTCGTGGGTTCGATTCCCACGGGAAGCATACTTTGTTTAGTTGTTTTCAGTTTGGTTAGGACATTGCAGGCTTAAATCACCAGATTGCCGTTGGGCCCGGCTGCCATCTGGTAGTCGTTAAAGGAACCACATCAGAGGCCAAGAGGCGGTTCCGAAGAACTCTGACACCAGGGTGTGCATGGTCGATTGACCGTGACACCTACTCGAAATGATAATGATAACAATAAAATCTTTATCGTGTCTCGTTACGTATCCAGGGTTGAGGTAAGTAAGTTAAAAGAAGTAAACTTTTTAAAAACAGCTTTTAGGTACATCACTTTGTTTTGAGGTTTTTTTAGCGAGCCCTTTAATTTGATATCCATATTGTCGAAGTGCATCAAAAATAGCTATTCCGCCATCTTGGTTCGTCCGCCATGTTAGATTTAGAAGTAACACAATTCACCATGCATTGTCATCCAAACTAAATGAACGAACATACAAAATTTCAGCTCAATCGGTGGAAAAAAAAAAAAAAAAAAAAAAAAAATATCTGCTACAAAATTGAGATGCAAGATTTCACCCGAACAAACATAGTTAGGTAGGTACCTAACTACATGTTGACATGTAGGTCACATGGTGAAATTTTATCGTTCTGAACCCTTAAAGGGGTGATTCAGCCCGTCGATATGAACAACTTTTCCTATGGGACCAATGCTGGGAACTCAAAAAAAATACTTCGCTCATAAACAAGCGAGTCAGTATACTTACATGCTAAGGCTGGAGTCACATTGAGAATGCGAAGGCGGGCTAATGTTTTAAAAAATCACACATTCCTTCCCTCAATATAAAGCCTGAGCTAAGGCATTGCGCTAGCGGACAGCATTTCCTGGACATTGTTTATGTAAACAACGTAAAGATAAATAAATATAAAACAGCTTCAACCAGACCTGCCGGCCTATTTGCTTACTCAGTGCACGTTTTGATAGTCATTTAAAATACATTACATTTTATACATCTTAAATAAAAATAGTCAATCATACGAAAGCCGTAATGTATTTTAAAGTGACTATTAAAACGTTGTACACTGAATTAGCAAATAGGCCGGCTGATATTTTGCCTGACCCTGGGCTTACTACAAGTTTATATAAGTTTCTTGCCACGAGAATATGGATCCCAAGTTGTAATGATTTTTAATCGTTTTTCATCCTTACCCTTACTAATATTATAAATGCGAAAGTGAGTTTGTTTGTTTGTTTGTTTGTTACGCTTTCACGCCGTAGCTAATGAACCGATCATCATGAAATTTTGCATACAAGTTCTCTGGAGTGCGAAGAAGGACCTTTTATCTCGGGAAAAAGTACTATTCCCGAGCGATCGACATTGACGAGGGCGGAGCCGGGGCGAAAGCTAGTAAATAAATATAAAGAAATAGAAACAAATCATACAGATTGAGCTAGTCTCACAATAAGTTGTGAACTTGTGTCATGGGATACTAACTCAACGATACTATATTTTATAATAGACTAGCATTCGCCCGCGGCTCCGCCCGCGTCAATGTCGATCCCTCGGGAATAGTACTTTTTCCCGGGATAAAAGGTAGCCTATGTCCTTCTCCGTATTGCAGAGAACTTGTATGCAACATTTTATGATAATCGGTTCAGTAGTTACAGCGTGAAAGCGTAACAAACAAACAAACAAACGAACAAAAAACTCACTTTCGCATTTATAATATTATAGTAAGGATAAGGATAAGGATACATACCGCGTGATTTTGACCCACTGAACTATATTGAAATCCTGGAATCCTAATTATGTATGGGAGGCCTAATTTTTGCAATTCTGTATTCCATTAGGGATTCTGATTCCAAGATTTCAATAAAGTTCAGAGGTTCAAAATCACGCTGTATATAGATAAACACATTAACCTAAGCAATTCTGAAAAAGATCTTTTTCCATCTTGATTCTATGTGTGGATATTAAAATCGGTTTTATTGTTTGGAACCTGCTAATATAGTTTTTAGAACCTTTTATTTAACTTCAAATGTATGTATATAACTATGCTTGTTCGGGAAAAATCATGCAACTCAATTTTGAAGCAGATATACTCCACCGATTGAGCTGAAATTTGGATGACAATGCATATTAAGCTGTGTGACGTCATTCTTGAGTATTAAATCTAACATGGTGGAACACTGACGATGGCAGAGTAGCTATTTTTGATGCATTTAGAAAATATGGATATCAAATTAAAGGGCTCGTTGAAAATAACTGGAAACATAAATTGATGATCATATAAGCTTGTTTGTAAAAAATCTTCTTTTTAACATATAAATAAAGAAAACCACATTTCGGCCCAGTCGTTCGACAACTACAAGACAGACGCTTTCGCGCCCGCTTCCACATTTTAACATGAACATAGTCGATATACGGTAAAACTGAGTCAGTACCACTTCACATGTAGCAAGAACTCCTGATGTTACATATCGCTCTTATCTGTCATCAGAACCACGTAAACAACATAACATGCCTATTTGTTATGAAAAAGTGGCAAATGCTATTTTTGCAGATTTTCTCCTGCCACTTTTAAATTCGTTCCAGCAGCGACAATCTATAATATTACTAGCTTTCGCCCGCGGCTCCGCCCGCGTCATTGTCTATCCCTCGGGAATAGTACTTTTCCGATGTGGGTTCGATTCCCACCGGAAGCATACTTTGTTTAGTTGTTTCCAGTTTGGTTAGGACATTGCAGGCTTGAATCACCTGATTGTCTGATAATAAAGATGATTACGTGCTTCGGAAGGCACATTAAGCCGGTGGTCCCGGCTGCCATCTGGTAGTCGTTAAAGGAACCACTTCAGAGGCCGAGAGGCGGTTCCGAAGAACTCTGACACCAGGTGTGCATGGTCGATTGACCGTGACACCTACACGAAATGGTGATGATGACTGTACATCAAATAATTTAACAAAATATCGCCATCCATTCTTTTTCCCAATGGCTCAAAATGAACTAGATCAGTAGGGAGCAAACCCCATTCTCGCATCCCGCGTGTTGAGAACTTATCTCGAGTATTCTGAAAATTTATAGCCGCGACACCACGCATAGCTAAGTGCAATTCAGTCACGTTTTTAGCTGGAAATGGGACAAAAATTTTAAGGTTTTCCAACAATTTTAGTTCTGACTAATTGTACAATTATATTCGTGTTTCATTTAATTCGCGCTCGCTTCTGGAAACGCCATTAATTACTGAAGTGTTGGTTGGCGCATTTCGCGAGATACATATTTCAATTATCGCGAATTGTGCTCAGGGGATGACAGCGACTTGTGGAAGCGGCTTATGCGATTTCTAGGGAATATAAGGGACAGTTATATTTCACATAGGTCTGGGGAAAGAAAAAACGTGGAATATTCTACGTGTTTTCTTCCCGCAAGGCCAAAGATGTGAATGGGCGAAATTCTATTGAATCGTTACAATAATAGGCAATGCGGCTAACAATCCATCACTTTTTTAAATTCCGATTTTCAACTACCCTTTGGGTCTTATGGTCTTGGGCTCTATCTACCTCGTAAGGGATAAGGACATGATAATTATGTTTCATATGTTAGATATAAAATAAAGTTAATATTAACATTCTTCAAAAGATGTCTTTATGTTATGCTCAGTCGCTCTTTTGTGAAGCTAAGTTACTGAAGCTCTGTGTTAAATTCCCAGTATTTCATTTCCACAGGATTATATACATCATTGTTTTGAAACTACTTAAAGAATATGGTATCAGATACGAAGTTCCCTACGGTCATTTACAACTCCGAATGTAATTCAAAATAATAATACTTATGATTATTTTTATTTTTTTTATTTCCATTCCCATATAAAAACAAAAATTGAATAACAGAAGAACCAATTACAATCGCTAATTTATGATTTGAAGCCTCGCTCTTAAGCACACAACTCGCACACTAACAACGTGAGTGCAATATTAAAAATCGATGAAGCATTAATAACTTCGTTAAAAGAATAGCCAAATCATACTCGTATTACCACATAAAGGTCACACTTAAGCTATACTAAATACATACGCGTATAAGCGGACCCCTGGCTTTACGTACTACATATGTGAATGCAACCGGGAACCACAAATGAGAAGGAAGAAGTGGATTACATCTTTAACAATATCATCAAATATCATGGGGAATGCTCCGAGGAATTGTTCGACCAAATACCTGGCCGAAAATTGCACTATCGTATCACCCGACATAAATTAATATGTCAGTATTAATATATAATATCATCCCTACCACCTGGACCCGAATCGATAGGACATACGAGTAGGAACCTTAAAAAAAACGAGTAGATGTTTTATTGAAAGGCCGGCATCGCTCCATTTCTTGCCCTGGTGTTACAGTTGTCCATTGGGCAGTAGTGATGCTTACCATCAGATGACCCGCTTGCTCGTTTGCCAGGCTATATCATAAAAAAACAAATATAAACCTTCAAAATGTAGGGGGTATAATAAAAGCAAATTTAGATCAATCGAAATCCTCTCATGTGAGAATAATAAATGAGGTTGTTTTGAAGATCAGAGGCAAAGGGAGAGAAGCCCTTAAGAGGAGGCTTTAGGATAAATGAGGCTTATTCGACTATCTATGTAAACAATCGTATCAAGTCACAAACACTGTTCAAAACAAGCTTTTGACGCTTAATTAACAGTACATGGCTAGGATGGCTAAATCCTTACTAATATTATAAATGCAAAAGTAATTTTGCATACAAGTTTTCTGGAGTACGGAGAAGACATAGGCTACCTTTTATCCCGGAAAAAAGTACTATTCCCGAGGGATCGACATTGATGCGGGCGGAGTCGCAGGCGAAAGCTAGTAAGTACTCAATAACATTGTAAACATTTGAATTATATTATATATTATTTATTATTTTATCTATACTTAATAATATTATAAAGCGGAAGAGTTTGTTTGTTTGTTTAAATGCGCTAATCTAAGGAACTACTGGTTCAAAGTGGAAAATTCTTTTTGCGTTGGATAGTCCATTTATTGAGGAAGACTTTAGGTGTGGTATAACTTTAAAAGATCGGATAAGAAATAAGGTAATGCGGGAGCAATGTGGATTGAAAGATGATGTTGTGACCAAAATTGAGAAAGGAATGTAAAGATAATTTGGCCACATTGAAAGGATGAATGAAAGAAGAACAATAAAGAAAATATATAAAGCCAGTGTGAATGGGAATAATGTTCGTTCAGGGTCGACCTCGTCGAACGTACTGCGATCAGATTGCAGACGTTCTTAATAAAGGAGCTGTTAGAAGTACCCGAAACCGCAGAGCATGTATGAGGAGAGTAATGAGTGAAGACGAAGCTAGAGATATATCTCAGGATCGTAGCAAGTGGAGATCCATAGTCTCTGCCAACCCCCATGGGAAACAGGCGTGATAATATGTATGTATGTATGTATGTATTTTATTTATTTGCGTATCTTTTCCTCTCTTCCATGCTGGTCTGGGAGAAAAGAAAAAACGAAGAATGTGCCAACTGCGTCTCTTCCCGCGCAGCTCGTAAAAGCCGATCGAGGGATTGGGCTTAAATCTGCGGAATCATGTCAATTGGCTATACAGCTAGCAACCTAGTATTTTTTTAATTATTAATTTAATATTTGATTCAGTATTTTTTCCAACTAGGAGCTGGTACATTCTACGTTTTTTTCTTTTCTCCCAAAAAGAAGAATACTCATACCAAAAGATACTTCCCTTAAAACTGGCCATCGAAGGCATTTAATTATCCTGATCATCATCATCATCATCAACAGGTCCTTTTTAGTCTCCACTACAGGAGCACGACCCTCTCTGTACTACTAGAGCCATACTTGGCCAGAGCAGTAAGAGGGCTTGGCCTACATTCTCCACACTAGCCAGACGGGTTGGAGAGGTCTTAGAGATGTTTATAAGTTTAGCTTGTATTTCCTAAGTCGCCTTCTACGACATCCACGGGAAGTTTTGGAGTGGTCCTATTCTACTCTGCCGGATACAACACGGCAAATTTCCTGATCCATTAATTATAATAGCGAAAATTAATAGCGAAAAAATTAAATTATCGTTTCCCAAGTTCCGTCCAATTGAGTCCACCGTAAAGTAAGGCACCGGTTCAGCGTTGCCTTATATTCAACTACCACTTTTCGGCTTTATGCCATTGCTAATGTCAGTTAATTATTAACTTTGTATCTTGGAAGTTACTCAAGTTAAGGCTTAAGATTACATCGGCAAATTTGCCTGACCGTGTCATAAACTCTGCAGATTATTTGATAATTTTTGACCATTCTCATTAACTTTAAATCATTTTGTGTGGCTTTTAATTTTCATCACAGGATGTTTTTGTTGTATAAGTATAAGTAGCCAACTCTGGTAATATTTTTTAAGCTGTCTAAAGGCATCTGGCATAGCTATGCCATGAATCATGACGTTCAAAAATCATGGCGGTCGTTAAGCTTAACGACCGCTATCTAGTGATGTCAACCGGGACCAACAGCAACGAGTTCGAGAGATCTTTGTGCCACTTGTGGTAAACCATCCTAGTGGGGACTACGCCCGGGGTTGCTTTACATGCGTAAGCGTTTCTAATGCGCACATCAACTGGGCCATCAAGCTGAGCATAAAAAAACTAAAGAACGAAGACATTTAATTATCCTGATCCATTAATAATAATAGGGAAAATAAAGTTCCAAAGTAATTAATCCTTTCCCAAGTTCCATCCAATTGAATCCCTGATCCGGTGCCTTACTTTTAATTATCTCTTTTCGGCTTTATGCCATTGCTAATGTCAGTTAATTATTAACTTTGTATCTTGGAAGTTACTCAAGTTAAGGCTTAAGATTACATCGACAACTTTGCCTGACCGTGTCGTTAACTCTGCAGATTATTTGGTAATTTTGGACCATTCTCATTAATTTAAATTCATTTTGTGTAGCTTTTCATTTTCATCAAGTAGCACAGGATGTTTTAAAACTGATTTCAATTACTATACTGACCGATTTCTGGTAAATATTTATTATAATCCTTTTAAAATAATAAAATACAAACAATAACTGTAGCCGACTGTATTTAAAAAACTCGTGGAGCCGCTGAAACTAATTTTTAATTGCCGTGAAGCCGCTTGGGAATAATTGTATTGGCGGCATTTTTTTGAGATCAAAGGATTTGTGAAGCGCTGGGAATCTGCCAATTTAAGGCAATGGGACCAATTGGAATGCATACCCTTCCAAATAATAAATGTTTGTAGTCATAAATAACGAAGTTAATACAGGGTAAAATTGAATTCATTAGCAAACGTTTAAGGAGTTACACAGATCACGAATCTGAACAACTTTCATTATGGGACCAACTCCGAAATTGCAAAAAAAAAACATCTGTTCCATAGATTTTGGCCAAGTAGATATTCCACTTTTGTATGAAAGAGCAGATAATTTTTTCACGATGTCGAAGTTAGTCCCATAATGTAAGTTGTTCAGATTCGTGGTCTGAGTCACTCCTTAAACGTTTGCTAATGAATTCAATTTCACTTTGTATAAAAAAAAAAACTATTTCAAACCGAATTCAAAAAATGAGGTCATCTATTCGGCTTTATTTTTTTTAATGTTTAACATTTATCTCCCGTCATTTATAAAATTCTTTTCTTGATTAAATATATTTATAATTTATGCTTTCAAATTGGAAATATAAATATATTTCATCAAAAACGGTTCGTTCAATCTTTGATGAAAACAGTTGTGTCACATAGTGAGACAGTGCAAAAGTGCAAATGCATCACAACGACACCGCCGTCACGAGCAGCTGGGCCGTGATGACCTAGATCGGTAAGTCATTGCGCTCGGTATGTTTACGTACGACGAATAATTGTTAAGGCGACGTTCTCAACTGCCTTAACAATGAGTACGCCATCTAAAACGGTTCAGCTCAAAACTGATACTGAACATTACCTTTACAACCTGTACAAACAGAAAAAGGAAGAATGGCTAAAACAGCAGAGTCTTATAGAAGACCTGAAGAATCAAATTTCTATACTTCAACAGCAATTACAATGTGCTGTTGACACCAAAACCACAGCCCCAACAACTAATATAGAGACATCCGTATCGCATACTGAATATGGTACGGATGAGGAAGAGCTGGCTAAAGAAACTGAGTGAATAAGAACGAAATCAAGAAAGAAAAGAAAGATGAACACGTCACCCACACTCTCGCCACAAGAAAAAGAAATGCCTAAACCAGAAAAAATAATCAAAGTTCCACCTCCACCTCCTATCATAGTGGATGGTGTAAATAACTACCAAAATTTTTATGACTTTTTGTCACGTGATCGGCCGACTAACACCTTCACAGTAAAAATGTTGAATGGAGACAGTGTCAAAGTAAATGCTTGCAATGAAGAAGCTTACAGAGCAATAACGAAGGTTCTTACAGCGAACAACTGCTCTTGGCATTCCTATGAGAACAAACAAGATAGACCAATTAGGGTTATGGCTAAAAAACTGCCGTCATCTTGTAAGCCGGAGAGAATTATTGCAGATCTTAAATCAAAAGGTCTGCAAATTGAAGATGCTGTGAACAAATTAAGTTGGAAAAGCAAAGAGCCTTTAAATATGTTTATGCTTACCTTCAATAACAAAGAGGACATCAAGAGAGTCTACGATATAAAATCGATTTTGGGGTGTGTAGTAGAAATACAATCACTGAAATCTCCTAAACTTATCGCTCAGTGTAAAAGATGTCAATCTTACGGACATACACAAATGTATTGTGCCAAAGAGCCAAGGTGCGTGAAATGCACAGGGAGGCACTTAACCAAGGATTGCATAAAACCTGCAACCGAAAAACCGAAGTGCGTGCATTGCGGAGAAGCACATCCGGCAAATTATAGAGGCTGTATGATAGCCAAAGAAATGCAGAAGTTAAAAAATAATAGAACTGCTAAGAAACATGTTCACCATGAGCAGCCCCCAGCTTCAACCAACACGCAAAAATCCAACAATAAGTCTGCGTCTACGGTAAACACAAATGTCACTTACGCCCGACTGCTGCAAAAAAATCACCAAGTTCCAGTCGACAAGAGCAATCCAATTCAAATGAGAATAAGTTGGATGTTATTCTCAAACTAATGACATCATTTGACGAGCGTCTTAAAAATATTGAAAATGGCACCAACCTAGCTATTCCTAAGAATAAAAAATGATAAACAAACTAAAAATCATGGCCTGGAATTGTAATGGACTACATAAACATAAAAACGAACTGCAGGTAGTTCTAGACATAGAAAATATAGACATATGTTTAATATCAGAAACCCACTTCACTAAACAATGTCACATTGAATTTAAAGGTTACAAAATCTACCACGCGCTTCACCCGGCAAACAAAGGGAGGTGGCAGTGCTGTAATCATTAAAGAAAATATGCAACATCATGAACAGCTAAAACACGAAATTCCCCAGGTGCAATGCACAGCAGTTCGATTGAATACAAACAAGTATCCGCTTACTGTAGCGGCAATATATTTCCCACCTAAACACAAATTACGAAAGCAAGCATATTTAAATATCTTACTATCACTTGGTGAAAGATTCAGCTTAGGAGGGGATTTCAATGCCAAAAATACTTACTAACATCACATTTTAATGCAATTTCAGAATTAAAATGTGATGTTGCATCAACAAGATCTCCAACTTACTGGCCATCTGACCCACTCAAAATTCCTGACCTCATTGATTTCTTCGTCTACAAAAACTTATCATCCAACTACATGAAAACAAATCAAAGTTACGACATGAGCTCTGATCATTCAGTAATATATTTAGAAATAATACGCATGCTTGAAATGCGTATACCCTACGGGGTAATATGTGATGAGAGAATTCGACGCGGTGATTCGAAGTCACGGTGGTGTAATGGTATCACACTTAGGGCGTTAACCTAAGGGACGTGGGTTCGAATCCTACCTGTGGCCGAGTTCTTTTTCATCACATATTTTCAATTTTAATAATATACCGAGCATTGTAATGCTATTTCAAAATCAATTTAAATATTTAGAAATAAATGAAAAAGTCCAAAACAACGAAACAAACCCAACTTTAGTTAATAAATACACTGACTGGGAGAGTTTTAAAATAGAATTAGATAGTAATATTGACCTCAGAGTACCATTAAAAACACCAGAGCAGTTGGACATGGATTTAGAGAAATTTATCACGTTGATCCAAAAGACTGCTTGGAATAACTCACCCGTTATCAAAAAAAGAAATACAGAAAACACATACCCAACTGAAATAAAAAATCTTATAATTGAAAAGAGAAGACAAAGAAAACAATGGCACCAATCTAGGTCTCCAGAGGACAAAAAGAAGCTGAATAACCTCACCAAACAACTTAAGAGGGTCATTGAGAGGCATATTGACGAAACTACAAAAACCTCTCTCCAAAAGCTATCTACTGATCGCAGCACAGATTGTGCATGGTCGATTGACCGTGACACCTACTCGAAATGATGATGATGAGCACAGATTACTCTCTATGGAAGGCAACCAAACGCATGAAACGGCCAATGACCCAAATTCCACCTTTGAAAATTGGGCCACGCCGGTGGGCTGTTAGCAACGAACAAAAAGCTACAATATTCGCTGAATATCTTGAGGTAATTTTCCAACCATATGAAAATCAGTTACACGATGAAATGGTAACGGATGTATTAAGTGAAAATACTCATATACTTAATGACCGTATTGATGAAGAACAAATAAACATTAGGCTGGTAACGCCGCGAGAGGTTCTACTAGAAATTAAAAACATATTAATCCTAGAAAATCACCCGGCTTCGATCTTATATCCGGAGAATTATTGCACAACCTTCCCCGAAAAGCTTTGGTTAAGCTAACAAATATCATCAACGCAGCATTAAGGCTTAAATATGTGCCAAATTTATGGAAAATAGCTGAAGTAATCATGATACCAAAACCAGGGAAACCACTTAACGAGGCTACGTCCTACAGACCTATCTCCTTATTGCCTGTCATGTCCAAATTATTCGAAAAATTGTTATTGAAACGGTTGAAACCCATTATAGGAGCTAAAGGTCTTATCCCAGAACACCAGTTTGGATTTAGAGAAAACCACTCTACAATAGACCAGGTACATAGGATTACAAATATAATCGAAAAATCACTCGAGGAGAAAAATGTCTGTTCTACCATCTTTCTAGATGTAGCGCAAGCTTTTGATAAGGTATGGCACGAAGGTCTTATCATAAAACTAGAAAAAATGCTACCCAAGTGCTACGTTGATATAATAACTTCATATATATCAAACAGAGTCTTTAGAGTACGGCAAGACGATGCGTAGTCTGAAATAAAGAAAATAAAAGCTGGTGTGCCTCAGGGAAGTGTATTGGGTCCGGTCCTGTACCTACTTTACACCTGTGACATTCCTCATTTAGATAGCAACACTATTGCAACCTTCGCTGACGATACCGCTATAATGGCTGTTGGAAATACTCATGCGGAAGCTGCAGAAAAGGTTCAAATAGCTGTTAATAAAGTTCATAATTGGACAAAGAGATGGCGAATCACGCTTAATGAATCAAAATCAATCCACGTGAACTTTACAAATAAGCAGGATCAATACTCTCCCGTTTATATTAATGAAATGCCGATACCATATGAAAACACAGCGAAATACCTGGGTATGACACTCGACGCAAAGCTCCGATGGAAAGCTCACGTCAAAAAGAAAAGAGAGGAACTTGAAATAAGGTTCCAAAAGATGTACTGGCTGCTCGGAAGAAACTCCGCCCTGTCAGTGCACAACAAGTTACTATTATATAAACAAGTCCTAATGCCAGTATGGACTTATGGTATACAGCTGTGGGGCTGTACCAAAAAGAGTAACGTCGAAATGATACAACGGTTCCAAAATAAAGTACTAAGGGCTATTGTAAATGCACCTTGGTACGTAAGAAATGACGACCTGCACCGGGACCTTAACATACAGCTCGTCGATATGGTTACTAAGCAGTATGCCGAAGCCCATGAATACAGGTTGCTTCATCATGTGAACGTCGAGGCGATCCAGCTCCTCGACAACACGGACATAGCGAGGCGGCTCAAAAGAACTAAACCCTTTAAATTATGTAGTGTAAGTGATAATGACACAACTATAGTGCAGTGATAGTGCGTACAAAGACACATGAACAGAGTGCATTCCCCTTAATAGAGACAGTAAGAAAAGTGCCGATGGACACATTCTTAAACAATACATTATAAAACTAGGTCAATGTAAAATTACTCATTAGTCTAAGTTAAGGCTAGATCGTAATATTATTAGCGTATTTATGCTTTAAATACGATAATTCAACGAAAAAAAAAAAACAAAAACGGTTCAGTGTTTATTTGATGTCGGTTTTTTTATATTAAAGATTATTTGAAGTCGGTTAATAAGAGCTAATTTATTTCTAACAAATCAAGTCTATTTTTACTCAATTCACTATTTAATTCAGGCTGAATCGAAAATGATTAAATTACACCCAAATTTGATGAATCGTATTTTTCGCTGGGACGTGAAAGGCTTGTAATTAGTTTATGTAAATTATCAGGTATCCGGTGAAATCCGTTTACCAGCTGACAAGCGGGATAAGGGATACTTTACTTAAATCCCAATTTGTATTTTCGGGAAGCTCCGCAGTGTCTTCTCGTCCAAAATACCTCAGTGCCTCAAGACAAAAGTCTATAATCAATGTGTGTTACCAGTGATGACTTACGGGTCCGAAACGTGGTCCCTTACTATGGGCCTCATAAGAAAGCTCAAAGTCGCTCAAAGAGCTATGGACAGGGCTATGCTCGGTGTTTCTCTGCGAGATCGAATCAGAAACGAGGAGATTCGTAAGAGGACAAAGGCCACCGACATAGCTCAGCGGATTAGCTCTTTGAAGTGGAAGTGGGCGGGGCACATAGCTCAGCGGATTAGCTCTTTGAAGTGGCAGTGGGCGGGGCACATAGCTCGTAGAACCGATGGCCGATGGGGCAGAAGGGTTCTCGAATGGCGACCACGTACCGGCAAGCGCAGCGTCGGACATCTACCGACCAGATGGTCGGACGACCTGACTAAGGTAGCAGGAAGACGCTGGATGCAGGCCGCTTCCAACCGGTCGTATTGGAAATCCTTGGGGGAGGCCTATGTCCAACAGTGGACTTCTTGTGGCTGATATGATGATGATGATGATGATTTTAGGGACAACTATTCTAGAGTTTTATTAAAATTTACTGCAGAACATTCTATGAATATTAATATCACGTGTGTACTTAGGATACTTCTGGAATTAGGTATTCTAAACATCAACATAACTTATCAGGCAAAGATAAGTTATAACGCTTTGACAGTTCCTTTTTGGTTCGAGTAGCTAAGGTGTGGAATGAATTGCCTGCGTCTGTATTCCCCTAGACAAGTACCAGTCCCGGGACATTCAAAAGTAGAATAAATGGGTATCTATTGAATAGGCATGTAACACATAATTATGTATATAAACGGGACTTAGCACGAACCTTTTTATTATTTGTTTCCGTTGACGTTTCAATGGAGTTACATCCATCGTGGTCGCAACGAGACTCCTCCTTGAGTTGAGTTTAGAGCGCGAAAGTTTAAAAAAGGCATGTAACATCCTTTTCTTCATCGTCACTTACCATCAGGTGAGATGGGAGACAAATGCCCACTACAATACTTAGTAAAAAAAAGAGAATTAAAACCACATTGTATTTTCCTTGTTATAAGGTATGCTCTTTAACAAAAATAATCTAAAACCAAAAAAAAATGTACCTACATTCAATTTTAATACCTCCGTGCCACCACCAACTGCCTCCGTGGTCCAGTGGTTAGGGCGTTTGGCTGTAGACCCGGGGGTCGTAGGTTCGATTCCCACGGGAAGCATACTTCGTTTAGTTGTTTTCAGTTTGGTAAGGACATTGCAGCCTTGAATCACTTGATTGTATGATGATTACTACATAGTATAAAACAAAGTAGTACATTGCACCCGTCCGAAGCCGGGGTCCAGGTCGCTAATGATTAATTCTTTGATCAAATATAATAGTAGATACATGATTAGCGCTCGAAAAGTGGCGCCGGCAAAACAGCGTTCTAATCGAGTTTCGGGGCTATTTTGTCCATAGTTTCAATAAACCGCGCTAGCACTTACACGTCTCGCGATGACGAAGGTACAGTGAAAAGATGCAGAAGAGAAAACTACGCATCAAAAGTAAAAAAATAAAGTTGAAGTTATACTTAAAGTATGTGCCGTTCTGTCGTTGTTTGTAAGTATGCGAGATGTTTTGAGCCGGAGACATTATTAAGGCTTCATTTTGAATGAGACTGTGTATCTACCATTATATTTGATCGAAGGATTAATACCTCAAAATATTGTTAGCTGCAGTAGCTCCTCCCTTTGCCCGCCCCAAAGAAAACAAGTGTCTGGGAAATTAATGAAACTATCTCAAAGTTTCAATGACGTCGTTTGCGCGGACGTCTGAATTTGCATAAGTTATGACATCTCCTATTGCGGAAGTTCTGCATAAAATTGTTACCGGGATGCAGGAAAGTTATTATTTAGAATAAATGTATTCAGGATTTGCACATACACCTTTTTAGAATACATAAAAAAAATACATAAATAACTATATACGGACAAATCACACAGATTGAGCTAGCCCCAAAGTAAGTTCGAGACTTGTGTTATGGGATACTAACTCAACGATACTACATTTTATAACAAATACATATATAGATAAACATCCAAGGCCCATCTGAAAAAGATCATTTTCCATCTTGACCTGACCGGGGATCGAACCCGGGGCCCTCGTGTCGCAGGCTGGCGTGTTAACCACTGCGCCATCCACGGAGCTCGCCATATACAGAATGTTTAGAATAACATAAGCCTATAACTTCTCTTGCTTTTTCCTCATTCATTCGAGCTAGTAATATCCTTAATTCACTTCCTTAGTCCAACAAATTCCTATCTTTCCTTAGCTTAAAAATGCTTTTGATGGGCAGCAGCGTCAGAAGCACAATAAGCCAAAAAATTGCGCTCGCCAGCCCGCCTGCTAAGCGTTGTGAGAATGGGAATATGGAGGATATTGCCATCATGGGCGTGGTGAGAGTGGCAATATCCTCCCATGGAACGAAGAGTCTTTGGGAGAGGCCCTTGTCCATCAGACATCCTTCGGCTGTATGATGATAACTTTTTCACACTTTCATGCTGGTCTGAGAAAAAAGAAAAAACATAGATTGTGCCAGCTGCTTCTCTTCCCGCGCATATCGTAAAATTCGATCGAGCGAATGGGTGAAAATCTGCGAAATTTTGTCAATGAGCGATGCGGCTAGCAACCCATCACTATTTTGATTCCATTTTCCATCTACACGCCCTCGAACATGCTAAATGTGGCCATAGAGTCTTAAAGACCTAGGCTCTGTCTACCCCGCAAGGGAAAAAGACGTGATACTATGTATGTATAACTACTTTTTCTTCTTCCTCGCCTATTCCCTAAATTAAGGTCGGCTCTGTATGTCGGCTCCCTCTATTATTCTGTCCTTAAACGTATCAATATTTATCCCCCGTTCCCTCAAGTCCCATCTGACACACAATCCACGTCTTTCTAGGCTTACCCTTGTCCCCTATGCCCGTCTTCCTTAAAATGGGACATTCTAGTAATAAATAAGACTACAACGGAATCAGATATTTGGATTTTCATACCCCACGTTAAGATTGGCATTGGGAAAGTACGTCAGAATGCTTTTTTGATTTGCTTCGGTACATTAATATAGGATGATGAGCCAGATAATGTTTATTGTATGTATATTTAGTCTTAACTTGCTTTCTATGATATTTATTTATCACTTTCTAATTCGATAACTTCGCAATATTTTAAAATCGATGGCTCAAAAGTCAAAAGGTTTAAATTTTGTCGCTCGCGTAGTTATAGTCGCGAGGTAATAGCGACAAAATTTGACACAATGATGGAGTTTTATCATTGTGCAGCTATTACCTCTCCAACCCGTCTGGCCGGCGAGGAGAATATAGGCCAGTTTCTCTGTCTGCTCTGGCTAAGTATGGCACACTGGAAGTCGGTAGTACAGAGAGGGTCATGCTCCAGCAGTGGAGAATAAAAAGACCCGATGATGATGATGCAGCTAGTAGGTAGGTAAGGATCTTTCCATTAAATGGTACCTTACTTTTAAATAAAAATCAAAATAACCTTTTTAGGGTCCCGTACCTAAAGGGTAAAAACAGCCTACGATGTCCGTCCGTCCGTCTGTCACAGTAGCGAAAGCTCACTTGGAGCTAGCTACATAGTAATTTAAAAAAAATATACTTCTGTCACAGGGCTTTATCTACGGAATCGTAATAGGTACTTGAAATTTTCACAAAATGTGTAATTGCCGCTATATAAATTTAAAATAAAAGGGTGCTCAATACAAAAACATGTTTTTGAACGTTTTTATACCTAGTTAAATATTATATGGTAGCACCCTTCAAGTGCCATTTCAACTCGCACTTGGCCGGTTTTACATACCACCGTATACCCTCGCTATGAAACTTTTAAAAAGAAAAAGCTTTAAGTGTAATGAATGTTTGATGAACCACTTACGCACACTTCGATGCCAGAATTCGTTACTATCGGTACTTACCCTTCTAAGTAGCGGTAAGTACTTAAGTTACTTAAGCAAAGTAACTGAAACACGTTTTCTTAGTGTCCACGTAAATTTGTTTCCGACATGTTTGTGTTGACGATCTGCTTACATTAAAAAAAAAACAAAAACCGTCCAAGTGCGAGTCAGACTCGCGCACGAAGGGTTCCGTATCGATCAATATATACATGGTGAAATTTTGATCGTTTTGGACCCTTAAAGGGGTGACTCAGACCATCAATATGAACAACTTTTTCTATGAGACCAATGCTGGGACATCAAAAAAAATTTCGTCATTTCCATACAAAAGAGTTCCGCCGCCCGGCCAGTTTGTATGGGAATATCGATTTTTTTTTTAGTTCCCAGCATTGTTCCCATAGGAAAAGTTGTTCATTTTGATGGTCTGAGTCACCCCTTTAAGGGTCCAAAACGATAAAATATCACCATGTATAAAAACGGCAAAAAAATCATGTCTTTTGTATAAGAGCCTGTTTTACCCTTTGGGTAAAAACATCGGGTTGCACTCCGGGAGTGCCGGCAGAAGTGAAAACTCGCCTTTGCGGCGGTCTCAGGTCACGTGTCCGTCTTACGAATTTTCGATCAGGTCACGTGTCCTGACGCGACTTTTACATTTTTTACCCATCCCAAAAAATGCATAACGGCGTTAAACAAGTTTTCACTCACAAAAGCCGTTCGAAGGAATTGATGAAATCTGGGGAATCATGTTAGTAGGCGATGCGGCTAGCAACCCATCTCTATTTTGATTCCGTTTTCTACCTACACGCCTACCTGTTGTAATATGCTAAAAGTGGCTTCTAGGCCTCATAGACCTAGGCTCGTATGTATGTTTAGATGTTTGAAATATTTCTCACCTATGTTAGTCACTGTCACACAGGAATATACATGGTGAAATTTTTATCGTGTTGGACCCTTAAAGGTGTGACTCAGACCATCAATATGAACAACTTTTTCTATGGGACCAATGCTGGGAACTCAAAAGAAATTTCGTCATGTCCATACAAAAGAGTTCCGCCGCCCGGCCAGTTTGTATGGGAATATCGTTTTTTTTTTTTTGAGTACACACAGGAATATATAACTTACATACACATACACAAAAAGAAGATCGGTAGTTATACTATCTAAGTAGCGCTAAGAACATAAGTAACTGACGCTAAGTAACCAAAACACGTTTTCTTAGTGTACATTCACGTTTGTTTCCCGGCTTTCGTTACCAAAGGGCGGAACACAATAGTCCCACTTTAGCCCTGGGTGGCGGCCATGACACTCTGATATAGGGTTAAAAGTTGGAGAAAATTAAAGGAACACAAATTTTTTTTGGTATTGCCTAGTTCGTGGAATTTGTATGCGTATCTTTATAAGGTACTCAGAGTTTTATATCATCAATATTTAACGAGTTTATTTCTTAACTAGTTGTTGCACGCGACTTCGTCCGCGACTATTTCTGATATTATGATTAACAACTATGAATAATTTTCCCCCGTTTCCAAAACATTGTTCATTGATGGTTCGCTCCTATTGCTCGCAGCGTGATATTTTATAGCCTAAAGCCTTCCTCAATAAATGGACTATCTAACACAAAAATAATTTTCCTATTGAATTCGTAGTTCCTGAGATTAGCGCGTTTAAACAAACAAACAAACTCTTCAACAAAATGAACAACTACTCCAACTATCTTGATAAATATGGAGTTTAAAAACCTATTTATTTTATTTATTAATTCATACATTTATTCGACACACTCATAGATTGAAATATGATAATCAACTTAATTAATATTTGCCTCCCAGTTCACCTTTGGGGCATTGTGAAAATTTATAAAAGGGTGCTACTAACTTGTCTAACCTTTGTCTAATTTCAGGAGAACTCAAGCAAAGCCCGGGTACCGTAACGCGTTTTTAATTGGCTTAATTTCTGAAGGTGAAACACGCGTGTAAAAGAAGTGTAATTATGATAAAATATGCTCGAATTATGAACTCCCTCATAAATTTCATGTTTTGAGGTTACAAAGTGGGAATCAGGGATGAATAATTCACAGGCCACAGGCGCATTTTGATTTCAAGAACTGCGAAATTAATTGGACAAACAGTATCACAACATTTTTCAAAACATCTTCAATACCCAAGGCAAGCTATGTGTAGAAGAGATGAACTATCGCTTTCGTCATAAAACTGCATTTCGAGGCCACACACTTTTTTATAGATCAGTGGCATTAAATACGAAATGAGTATTAAAACAGACTTTAATATCTGACACAAAAACCCTAAAATACTTTAAATTTGTGGCCACACCCGCTTAGTAAGCCTAAGCGTAATTTATTTAAAAACCTTCAAGAACGGTCGATGTAGAAACGTTTTTATAACTTTAGTTCTTATAGTATAAAACCGAGGCAATATAATATGCTCTTCTCACATAAAACTCGTGTTTCGTGGCCACACACACTTAGCTCGGTCGGAAGCCGAGAATAGCGAAATTGCTCGTAGCCGCATATGGCACTTATACCATACACTTCAAGAACGGTCGATGAACAAACTTGGAACACTTTCATATGTTCGTTACTGTAGTTGTAAAAGTAAGATTTGATTGGTAACCACGGACACGCTGATGATGAGCTAGAACTTACGTTTAAACATAGGTGTGGCGTTTCGTACAAGTAGAGTAATATAAAATTGACGTTTTTATAGAGAATTCCGAGTAAATTGAATTTTTGATACTCACTTTTTTAGTATCATTTCGGATTTGATAAATTCATCTAAAGTGAAATTTTGCATCTATTTGCGAATAAAGGTGAGCCTGATTTACGCATTGTAAACTTTACAAAAAGATAGAAGAAAAATGTCGACATTTATATTATTTGACAGCTACGTGGCGCAGTGGTTAACACGCCAGCCTACGACACGGAGTGCCCGGGTTCGATCCCCGGCCAGGTCAAGATGGAAAATGATCTTTTTCAGATTGGCCTGGGTCTTGGATGTTTATCTATATATGTATTTGTTATAAAATATAGTATCGTTGAGTTAGTATCCCATAACACAAGACTCGAACTTACCTTGGGGCTTGGTCAATCTGTGTGATTCGTCTGTATATATTTATTTATTTATTTATGTTCAAAACGGACAATATCTGAAACGAGTTATTTTTGGCAAGCGGAAAAAAACGCCAGTTTCAAAGGCCCATTATTTATGCCTAATACAACTTAAACGAAACTTTACATCCGTGCACACGTCAATGTGTGAGTTGACAATCAGGGTCGCCACCGCAAAACGAATTAAAGTACTAACCTACGAATAAGTAATAAGGTACTAACGTACGTATAAGAGACGTCCCTAACGACCGAAACCCGACTAATGAAACATTATCACGCAATTTCATAAAAATATAAACGAAAAAATACGAATCATCGTTAAAGAGCCACTGAGAAGAAAATTTGGCAATAATATAAGATATATTGGAACATCAAATTCGCATTTAAAGATCATTTGAGAGTCAATCTCACTGCCATCTTTTAATTTTAGAGGCCATGTGAGACAGAACTTCAACAGATGTGTAAACATTTTTAGATATTTGAAAAAAGATTTAGTACGTTTTTTGAATTGTCAGAAACTTTCTGTATTTAGTACATAGTAATGCATAAAGTTGATTATCGAGAATCCTGAAATTAAGATTTTTTTTTATTTGAGGTCGAAAAAAATTAAAATAAACGTTTTTCTTTTCTTCTTCTTCGCCTTTTCCCCATTTGGGATCGGCTCTGTATGTCAACTCAAGAATAAATTTTCTTATTCCCACTATATCGGCACTAGCTCTCAGTTCATGCATATCATTCCGAAACCCCACACACAGATTCCCTTCATGACTTTCCATTCCTCTATATCCTGTCACATTGAAGCGGGGCATCTTTTAAGCTAGATGATCGGCGTCCTTATACTATATTTTTTTTTATTTTTATACCGTATCTTCACCCCCTCTTCATCCCACTTTATGTGGGGAAGAGATAGCTAGTGCAGTGCAATAAAGTTTTACATGTAGTTATTACATCTCTTCTCCAGCCATCAATCTTGCCAAATTGCCGCTCGCGAGGTTATTGTGAAATAAATTACATTTTGAACACTAAGTTGATACAATGAAATATCTTACGGCCATGTATATTGTAGAAGATAATACTCGTATATCGTACATAGGACCCTAGTTTGTAGTTTTACATACCTGTAAACGGTGAAATTATAAACGTTTTCGACCCTTAAAGGGATGATTCACCCCGTCGACATGAACAACTTTTCCAATGGGATCAATGCTGGACATCCAACTCAAAAAGAAAAATGTACATTTCCTTACAAAAATGTGCGGCCGCCTGGTCAATTTGTATGGGAATATAAAAAAAATTGAGTTCCCAGAATTGGTCAAGGAAAAGTTGTTCATATCGAAGGACTGAATCACTCCTTTTAGGGTCCAAAATGATAAAAATTTCACCGTGTTATAACAATAGTAGCTTTCATCCTCGGCTTCGCTCGCGTTCATCAAGAGCACTTTTTTTTATTATGCATACTGATCTGCTATGGGGGTACAGAACAGTTATGCGGGACTCGCACTCGCTAAAAACCATCTGGCACCAATTGCTCTCTCTACGCCATATTACCGGAATGGTGGGCACAGTGAGCTACCATAGCGAGCTCCGTGGCGCAGTGGTTAACACGCCAGCCTGCGATACGAGGGCCCCGGGTTCGATCCCCGGTCAGGTCAAGATGGAAAATGATCTTTTTCAGATCGGCCTGGGTCTTGGATGTTTATCTATATATGTACTAGCTGTTGCCCGCGGCTCCGCCCGCGTTAATGTCCTTCTGTCACGTCGTGATTTTTTCCTGAGGATTCAATTTGGTAGAAACCAATTATTCCTTTTGTCTATGGCAATTCATCCAAATTGTCATTGGTATGATTTTGTTTCATCTGTGACATTCGCAGAAAACGTCACGCCCTGGTGTGGTGGCTATATGACGTTTGCCCAAGATGTTGGGAGATTTTGACAGATGGAGGAACAAGGTGTGTTGTTTTGGTTTGTTAAATAATTTAAATAGAGGAGCCAGATCCTTGTTATTTTCTGGGAATGAGTTTTTACGATATTTCCATGTTTAAATATATCGGTGTCTTCACGGAGTGAACCCGATTTCGTTTTTTGTCATGGCTGAGATGGGAGAATTTCCTCAACCACTGGGGTGATGAGATCATCCATGCATGGGAACACCGGAAAGGAGATTGACTGACAAGGAAGCATTGTCTTGGTGATGGTCTGAAGAAGCAGGCCTCCAGGATGCATTTCGATTGTGAACTTAAGAACAGCACATGGCGCGGGCCTGATTGGAAATTGTAAAAGGACCTGTCTCCGTGCTGTTGGTGAGTTGGTTGGAGAAATTATGATTTAGGAGAATGTGCGCCAACATTTTTGTTGAGGTTCCTTTGTCATGACTCTGTCGCTTGTTTCAGCAATTCCTGACGATTCGGGCCGGATGGCGTCACATTTATTGTTGGAGGGCTAAGGGTTTCCAGCGCGTTGCGCCTGTAAGTGAAATTCCAAGTGATAGCGTACGGCGAATCTGTTATCTGTAACTAGTACTAATGAAAGCAATTTGTATTGTTACAGGATTGGGATTCATGTTTTAAGATTTAATATTTTGTATTTGCAACTTCATAAGGAAGATATTTGTGAGACGCTGTTGTGCTCCGTCTGCTGCACATAAAGAAGTAGTAATTAGGTTCCTGGCTACGAGGCACTCCGTTGAAACTCCACGTGGCGACACGTGCTCTGTCTGAGGCTGCGCAGAGTGGTCCAGGTATCATTGTGGAAACGAGGTCGGTCTATATTTATTAATACATGTCAGCATTAAGCCTTAGCGCTGAGTAAATTTTCTCCAAGACATATCGTTAAAGATTGTTCACATAAAGAATCAGTGGTGACATATAGGACTTGTTAACTAATCGGTAGGTGCATACAAAGAGCAAGAAGGAACCTACTCCCTGAGAGTATTCGAGAGTCAAGTGTATGGGCAGTCCTGTTTGCTGTGTGTACTTACACGGTGATGGCCAGACGCTCAAACGGCCACATTCCGATGAGGTCCTTTGAGCCGCTGGGAATCACCGTAGTGTAAACTGTTTAAAGCTGCAGTTTAGCAGCTCTAGTTTTAAGGTTACCTTATTAATAAAATACTATTAATAAATGAGTGGTCAAGTCCTTATGGTATTTGATTTATCACCAATAGTAAATTTTCCCACTGGCCAAAGTTAGTTAATTTATTTTTCTTATAGAGTGTTACACTTCAACTTATACTTCAATACACTTTATTTTTTGTCAAGGGTGGACTTCAGCTAGCCAGCAATATACCAGTAAGAGACCCCTGACAGTTCCCTTGGAAACAGTAGAAATGATAAAAATTCCATACAAACCCCTCCCCCTCTGCTTTTTCCCCTTAAGGGGGAATTTAATACATTTCACCTGCATAGATCTTTAGCCCTTAAAGAGGGGATTTTGCCCATTTCACCTACACATATATTTTTTATTGTAATGGAGAACTTATTGTCATATTTTTAAGTGAATAAAACCACACAAACTTTATTACCCCACCTATTTTACCCCACCTTCAAGGGGAAATTTCGTCCATTTTAACTACATTACAATCTTTTCAATTGTAATGTAAACATATATACTTATTTTTATACTTCTATGTCCAGAAATGAGAAAAAATCCATACAACCCCCCCCCCCCCCCCTTTATCCATTAAGGGGGGATTTATCTTTTTTAATTGTAATCTAGAACGTATATACTTATTTTTATATTTCTAAGTCTAGAAATGAAAAAAAACCATACTAACTTTACTCCCCTATTTTATCCCTTCAGGCGAAAATTTCGTTGGTTTTACCTACATACATCTTTTTAATTGTAATCCAGAACGTCCAGAAATGAGAAAAATGCCATACAACCGCCCCCTTTATCCCTTAAGGGGGAATTTTATACATTTTACCTACACAGATCTTTTTAATTGTAATCGAGAACTTACGTCCCTATTTTTATATTCTAAGTCTAGAATTGGAAAAATTCTATACAAACTTTACCCCCTATTTACCCCTTCAAGGGAGAATATTGTCTGGTTCACCTAAAGAGATCTTTTTTTAATTTTAATTGAGAACTTGTGTACTTTGAAACTTCTAAGTCCAAAAATGAGAAAATTCCATAAAACTTAATCCCCTTTGATTTTCTAAAAATCCTTTCGTAGTGCTCATTTACATCATAAAAAGAATCCCTGTGCTAAATTTCAAGTTTCTGGGCACAGTAGTTTCGGCTGTGCGTTGATATATGTCAGGTTTGCTTTTGGCCCGCGGCTCCGCCCGCGTAAGTGTCGATTTCTCAGGAACAGTAGAATTACCCGGAATACATTAGTTCATGACTTTCAATGAAACACCTTAATATTGAATTTCAATTGGATAACTTCAAAAACTGAAAGTTTCATACTAACTTTTCATTCCCCTTAAGGGATGATTTTTGAGAAAAATATTTTACTCCTGTTTCATGCCTTTCAGTAAAGAACCTTCATGCTGAATTTCATTCGACTAACTTCCAAAATCGCATAGTTTCATGCTAACTTTGCACCCCTATTTTACCCCCCTAAGGGATGATTTTTGAGTAAAATATTTTACTCGTGTTCCATACCTTTCAGTAAAGAACCTTCATGCTGAATTTCATTCGAATTACTTCAAAAACGGCAAAGTATCATACTAACTTTGCAACCCGTTTTACCCCCTTAGGAGATGAATTTCCAAAAATCCTTTCTTAGTGCTCCCCTACGTTATAAAAGGAACCCCTGTGCAAAATTTCAAGTTCCTAACCCTTATAGCTTAGGCCCTGCGTTGATATGTCAGTCAGTCAGTCAGCTTCTCCTTTTTTTAGTATGGATTACTATGGATAGTATGGATAGGTATAATGAATCGTATAATGATGATGAATTTACTTTGGATTTTAATTTTCTTATGTCACTTATTATTTTATTTTATTTTTGCTATATGTTTGCAGGCAAACTCATGCCTTGAGTTCATTCAAATGACGATAACTTTTTTTTTTAATGTACCGATTTTGATGAAACAAGCTTTAAATGTTTTGCTGAGTTAAAACAAAGCAATTGGTGAAAGTTTGAAGTAAATTGGTTCAGTATTTTCGGAGATAATCGTGATCATACATACAGACAGACAGACAGACAGACAAGAAATTACAAAAAATTTTTTTTGCTTTCTATTATTCTTTTTAAGTGACCCTCTATCCATTTCAGTAAAAAATTCTAAATGTACAGACAAAATATTTTTACTGTTTTATTATATGTATAGATTTGTTATAAAATATAGTATCGTTCAGTTAGTATCCCATAACACAAGTCTCGAACTTACTTTGGGGCTAGCTCAATCTGTGTGATTTGTCCGTATATATTTATTTATTATTATAATTATTTATAGAACCAGTACTTTCTCTTTAATAAAGGTTAGCACCTATTATATATCTACTGTAGGGTATATGGCGGACAAACTATCAAAAACGGTAGGGATAATTTTCTGAAATAACGCTTTTTGTTACATTAGAACCACGGTTCTTTACCATCTCTAACGACTATTAAAACCATTCAAACCACATCAAAACTTTATTAATTGGAAATGTGTATTAGCATAACCATAGTTGGCTGCCTTCCAAACAAATCCGGTTGTACTTAGAACCGAGTTCAAATGTATGCACAAACATGCATTTGGGACACTGCTATAATAGTGCACAATGCCACGGTTTTGAGAGCTTCCGCAATAACTAAGACATATTACTATGCATGCCTGGGATTATTAGTTATTGGACGAGATGGATGTAATGATATCTTCTTCTTCTTCTTCCTGGGCGCTACAACCCTTTCTTGGCCTCCTCTACGATTTTCTTCCATTTCGCTCTATCTCTGGCCTCCCGTCTCCAAGATGTTTTCTTGCCGAGTCTCTTTAGGCTCCTCTAGACAATCCTTCCACCGCTTTCTAGGCCTTCCGCGGGGTCTTTTTTGTTGTGGGGTCCATTTATGTATGTTCTTGGGAGCTCTCATCATCATCATCAGGTCCTTTTTAGTCTCCACTACAGGAGCACGACCCTCTCTGTACTATTAGAGCCATATTTGGCTAGAGCAGCCAGAGGACTTGGCCTACACTCTCCACGCTGGCCAGACGGGTTGGAGAGGTCTCACAGATGTTTATAAGCTTTGTTTAGCTTGTATTTCCTAAGTCGCCTTCTACGACATCCACGGGAAGACTTGGAGTGGTCCTATTCTAATCTGCCGGATACCACACGGCTATGCACGGCTTGGGAGCTCTGGTGTCATCCATTCTTTCCAGATGGCCAGAAGGCTGCGATAGGCAGGCCATCTGGATGTAATGATATACAGGGTGATTTTGAATGCCCCTGGCAATGTTTTAATATCAGAATCAGAATTATAAAAAGTATAGAATATAGACCCGTAATAAGAAAAATATTGAGCCTTACTTAGAAATTCATTAATCAGCTGGTTAAAGTTTAATTAGTCGACCAATTTATAAAATCAACGACCTACACTGCGCGCGGCTCGACACACAATTCGGCTTGGCCGGTTTTATTATAACTCAACACAAGACACATGTATCTTTTTCTAGCTACAATTAAAAATTTAGTTGTGGTAGAGCCACGCTACCAGCAAAATTCATTTTTGCTAGTAGCCATAATGGGCCGGCTTATCCGGGGAAGTATCACACTCTCACAGAAAATCGACGTTTGAGTTCCGTGAGTAAGAGGCCCATTCTTCCCCCATTTCCTCCCCCCCATGTCCTTTCACCAACTCCTTGATAGGCCGGCAACGCTCCTGTTACACCCTGGTGTAGCAGTTGTACATGGGCAGCGCTGATCGCTTACCATAAGGTGACTCGCTTACTCTTTTGCCTTCCTATATCAGTAAATTAAACAAGTATGTAGCATTTAAATGCCAAAAATCTTTTTCTTCAATTTTAGGAACTATCGCTATCCGTATTCAAAACAAAATTAGCTGGAGTCAACCAGTAGAAATCTCGATTTAACTGAGCCACTTTGTAGACTGTTCCACAAAGATCTTATTTAAACTCCGGGTTAATATTAACCGAGGCTTTGCCGCCTTAAAGTGGTGCACACACGCGTATGCATAAATATTGCAAGTTTGTACGAAGTGTAAAATAAAGAAAACAACAGAACGATAGATCATGTATGTACTTGATTTTACAAGCTTTTATATTTAGTTTCACCTGTCCCGATCATAGTCTACAAGTTAAATTTGATCTACTTCCCAGTTACCAATTGAGCGGAAAACTAGGGTTTTTAAAACTAAAATCACTAAGTAGTATTAAACAAAGTATCTTCCCATTATATTATCTGTCTGTCCCTACTAGGGAGTAGGGACAGACAGATAATATAATGGGAACAGATAGCATACATAGGGATGTATGCTTAGATCTTTAAAACCGCGCAACGGATTTTGATGCGATTTTTTTAATAGAGTAATTCAAGAGGAAGGTGTATGTATGATGTATAATTAATCGCACCCGTACGAAGCCATGGCGGGTCGCGGGTGTATGTTAAAGCGCGTGTTCCAAGAAACAAAAGAAAAATTATTCGTTTATTTCTTTTATATTATGGCAAAATCATTTTAAAATGGGCTCATCTTATTTTTAAAAGACAATAACACTGAAACCTTTTTGCACGTAATGGAATGATAATATTTATGACGTGATAACATCTTATAAATCGATGAACGCCGGCTGCACGCACAAAAAAAGTCACGTTCCGTGTGCAAGCGAGAGCGCGAGACGAGTGATAGAGAGGCACGTTCGGCCTAAGCTTTCGCCTTTTTTTTAGCCTTGTGATGCATCTATCTCTTACACCGTTATCAAGTAAAATTATCGTTGTAAACGGACTTTACAGATAACCGCAATTTATATGGGAATGTAGTTATTTTTACTCATCATCATTTCGAGTAGGTGTCACGGTCAATCGACCATGCACACCCTAGTGTCAGAGTTCTTCGGAACCGCCTCTCGGCCTCTGACGTGGTTCCTTTAACGACTACCAGATGGCAGCCGGGACCACCGGCTTAACTTGCCTTCCGAAGCACGGAATCATCTTTTTTATCAGACAATCAGGTGATTCAAGCCTGCAATGTTCTAACCAAACTGGAAACAAATAAACAAAGTATGCTTCCGGTGGGAATCGAACCACGACCCCCGGGTCAACAAGCAAATTAATATCAGCGTAAACGTGCATCGAGAGCGGATTCCTTATGCGAAAAATTGTTCGTCCAGTAGCACATATATTTTGAAATGGTGCATCTGTTCTGTTACTGCCTCTAATTTATGTAGGAAGTAACCGACACATAGTTTGGACAGAAGCCAATTTCTAGCGACGTGGTACCCTAGCCGTGGTACATGGTACGTGGGAATAGTACTAATTTTGGTACAAATGTAACGTTCATTTCGGCTAAAAACATTTTTACGTAAAAGTTACGCGTGAAGTTACTCCTTTAATTTGCATTGTTTAATTGAATTCATTTAACTGCTTTTGAGATACGAAAAATATATGGAAAATTCAGGAATCCTGTATAAGTAATCAGGAAAAGTGTACAGTCATCATCATCATCATTTCTAGTAGGTGTCACGGTCAATCGACCATGCACACCCTGGTGTCAGAGTTCTTCAGAACCGCCTCTCGGCCTCTGACGTCCTTTAACGACTACCCGATGGCAGCCGGGAACAATGGCTTCACGTGCCTTCCGAAGCACGGAATCATCTTTATTTTCAGACAATCTTGGGTCAAAAGTCTTGAATAACCTATTCAATAGCCGTGTGGTATCCGGCAGAGTAGAATAGGACCACTCCAAGTCTTCCCGTGGATGTCGTAGAAGGCGACTTAGGAAATACAAGCTAAACAAAGCTTATAAACATCTGTGAGACCTCTCCAACCCGTCTGGCCAGCGTGGAGAGTGTAGGCCAAGTCCTCTGGCTGCTCTGGCCAAGTATGGCCCTAGTAGTACAGAGAGGGTCGTGCTCCTGTAGTGGAGTCTAAAAAGGACCTGATAATGAAACCTATTCAAGCCTGCAACGTACTAACCAAACTGAAAACAACTAAACAATGTATGCTCCCCGTGGGAATCGAACACATACCCCTGGGTCTACACGCAAACGCCTTAACCACTGAACCACGGAGGCAGTGTTATAAAGTGTACAGTAAAAATGTAACCTGCAAACTCACAGCAACTTTTCTTTTTCAGAGAAATGCGATAGTTTGGTACGAAAGACGAAGGTGCGAAGAGCTGAGGCACGAATAACTGTGGTTCATTCGCGCCTCAGCTCTTCGCAACTCATTACATTCGCACTTCAGCTTTTTGCATATCAGTTCGTTCGCGCCTCACCTCTGTACACCTCAGTTCATTCATTCCTCAGCTCTTCGTGCCTACGTTCTTTCAAGCCTCAACACTTTGTACCATTGTCTTTCGAACTTTCATTAAGCACTTCAACTGATAAAACATGAAGACATGCATTATCACCTTGATCTAGAGGAATTCTAGTTGGCTCAGTGATCAGTTGGGTTCAGTTATTAGCCACAGCGAAATCAAAAACAACCCTGCCTACGTTCATATTTTTTTGAGAGTTTCGGGCCCATGGGGTAAAAAAAGACTCCACCAATAACATCTCTATGAATAGAATACTTCAACTATTTTAAACAACATGGTAATAGTATTACTATAAATGTATTAAAAATTAAATCAGCCAATCCTATAAATAAAGTTCTACGAAATGCAACTGAAATAAAAAAAGTTAATTAGTACTTCCGCTTTGAATAAAATTCAACTGAAAATCTACTTACGAGTGATAATTCTGTACCTACTTAAACCGCTGTCAATCCAACGTATTCCTTATTCGCAATGGTTTCAAATGAATAGAGATGCGATCAGTGGATGAGACTAGCACAGAACCGTACAAAGTAATAATTTATTACTAACTACTGTCACAATCGTTCAACATTGCAGTTGACATATTCAACTGCAACGATTGTTGAAAATAAAATACGGTACCCTAAAAAGTTATCATCAGTAAGCAAGCAGAACCACAACTACATGTAATCAAAGGCATTAATTAAAACAATATTCACTAAACACACTAAATATCTACAGTCACGTCTCATACATATGATCACGTCTTTTTCCCTTGCGGGGTAGACAGAGCCCAGGTCTTTAAGACCTAAAAGCCACGATCAGCATGTTGCTATGTTGGTGTGCGTTAGGTGGAAAATGGAATCAAAACGGTGATGGGTTGCTAGCCGCATCGCCTACTAATATGATTCGTCAGATTTGTCCATTCCCTCGATCGGCTGTCTATTATCTCATCTGTTATGAAATACCGAGTCGAAATATTAGCAACGCTCTCTCGCTCTCTACTAGGACTAAGTTTGTAGATAAACTTCAGCATAGATAATAAAAAAGCGTCTCCTTCAGTATTTGTGCGTATTAATAGGTCTTTAATTCACTCATTATCATTTCGAGTAGGTGTCACGGTCAATCGACCATGCACACCCTGGTGTCAGAGTTCTTCGGAACCGCCTCTCGGCCTCTGACGTGGTTCCTTTAACGACTACCAGATGGCAGCCGGGACCACCGGCTTAACGTGCCTTCCGAAGCACTGAATCATCTTTATTATAAGACAATCAGGTGATTCAAGCCTGCAATATCCTAAACAAACTGGAAACAACTAAACAAAGTATGCTTCCGGTGGAAATCGAACCCACAACCCCCGGGTTAACAGGCAAACGCCTTAACCACTGGACCACGGAGGCTGTCAAGTTAAATTCACTGTCAACTATGATTAAATACGAAAAAGAACTTCGTGGTGAATAGAAACCATAGTAAATGGGGATACCGTCAGTCGGCTTAGCCAGCTGACAGCAGTGCCCGGTAGCGATAAAAACATTTAGAGTCGACAAAAACTCGTATTACTGTAAAGACAATGACTGCAAAAAACGACAGGATGAAAATTGTCCGACGGAAAAAGACGGCGGCTGCCGTAATTCGTTTAGGAAACGAAAGGGAAGGTTTTTTTTATTTAATGCCGTCATTTTGAGTGACTTATGTATCACAGATGTCTTTCTATATCTATACTAATATTATAAAGCTGAAGAGTTTGTTTGTTTGTTTGAACGCACTAATCTCAGGAACTAAGGGTTCAAATTGGAAAATTATTTTTGTGTTGGATAGTCCATTTATTGAGAAAGGCTTTAGGCTATAAAACATCACGCTGCGACCAATAGGAGCGAAGCATCAATAAAAAATGTTTTGAAATTGGGGGAAAATTATTTATTTATACTAATTAATCATAATAACAGAAATTGCCGCGGACGAAGTCGCGGGCAACAGCTAGTCATATAATATTAGTTGCGTCATTATTGTTATAATTATATTGTATTTAGATTAAAATATATGTAACTACTCTTTAGTTTACCATTAGATATATCATCATCATCAGGTCTTTTTAGTCTCCACTGCAGGAGCATGACCCTCTCTGTACTACCGGAGCCATACTTGGCCAGAGCAGACAGAGGATTTGTAGGCGATGCGGTCAGCAACCCATCGCTGTTTTGATTCCGTTTTCCACCTTCACGCCCATAAACATGGCTTCTAGGTATTATAAACATAGGCTCTGTTTAATCTACTGGGCAGAAAGATGTGACAGTATGCTAAATACACAATATCAGTTATTGGCTACACGCGTCGCCGATAAAGCTTGTCTATTTTTATAAATCGTACATTCAAATCACCGAATACACATTTCATTTATTATGTATGGCGTTATTGTTCACCTGTTCACTTTGTTAAACGTGAATCCAATCGTATTTCAGGATATTAACTGAGCTCAATGCTTTTTAGTAGAACAATGTTTGTATAAAATATTTCTTTTGCATAGCGCTGTTGATGTCGATAAGACAATTACTTATTGGCACATGTTTTCATAACAAAAGCATTTTTCTGTTATGAGACCAAAAATTAGATTCGAATAAATGGGGATTCGAACCTGGGCTTACCACGTTCGCTATAGGGCAGTTAGGGACTTTAACAAAATTATGTATCTAATACTAGCTGTTGCCCGCGATTTCGTCCGAGGCAATTTCTGTTATTATGGTTAATTCGATTTCTTATTAGTTTATTAGATGAATAATTTTCCCCCGTTTTTAAAACATTTTATATTGATGCTTCGCCCCTATTAGTCGCAGCGTTATGTTTATAGCCTAAAGCCTTCCTTAATAAATGGACTATCCAACACAAAAAGAATTTTCTAATTTGAACCCGTAGTTCCTGAGATTAAACTCTTCAGCTTTATAATAAATATAAAATGGTTCAGTCATTTAGTCTACAAACTATCTATACTAAATAGATAGTTTGTAGACTAAATGACTGAACCATTTTCTTGCACAACATTTGCATTGCCATCCAACGTGGCAATGCGACCAGCCTTAGGCACCCTTTTTATGTTTATTTTTTTGTAACGCGAAGAAAACCCCTTCGGATAAAGCACCAGCTACAGAAAGTTGGTACAGTTATGTGGTGTTGCCATTAAAAACTCCGCGGTGTCACTTCTCAGCCATTGTGAGAGCCGGACCCTGGGCTATTCTTGCTCCACAGCCCGGCACGGTGGCCGCTACCCCGGTGACCTCGGTACGGCACGCTCTCAGAGCCCCTCTCTAGCGAGAGGGTCGGAGCTGCCAGCGAAACCTTAGGCAGTTAGGCACCCTACCACACGGCAATGATCTGTGTGACATTATTTATATAACTTCTATATAGTGTACATATTATACAGTTATGCTTAGTTCTATTTGTTAATGTTATATTGTTAAAGTTGTACTATTAAATAAAAATATGTTGTCATTATCATAAAATATTCATTTTAGTATTGAATCTATACAAATATTAAAATAATAGCTTCATACTACGCCATATAAAGAAAATATTCTCTTGTGAGATTGAGATGATAAATGGTATAATTTACCAAGAGACCTGTTTAGCCTCAAATTGATATATCCCAAGACCCGCAGACGTTGATCGCCCCAGCCACGACAGCGGATAACTGGCAGAGATAGATATGGCCCATTGATATCCTTTAGTTGTAGCAATTGTATCTTTTAGATTATTTCCTAAGTTCTAAGGTTTTCAAAAATTGTAAGTTGACGTCTTTTAGAGAAAATGCGCTGTGCAGTTTGTTGCCGCTTCTTCTGCACTCCGCTTTGGAAGCGGCATTAAACTTAGCCATTAAAACTTAGTCAAGTAAATTTTTGATTTCAACAATTGATGAGAAGTGAAATATGACAATCAATAAGTCAAAGAAACCTATAATAAAAAAAGTTTTTAAAATTTTAATTTGAAATCAGAAATTTCTGTTTTCTGATTTCAGTTGTGATTTTCCAACACCAATATCTGAATTTGAATATAGTTCATGTTCTGTTTTAAACTTGCCCGCTTTAAATAATATTTGTATCGAGACAGTCTCGTTGCGACCACGGTGAATGTAACTCTATTAAAACATCGAAAACAGACAAATAAAAGGTTCGTGCTAAGTCTCGTTTATATGTATATTGAAATGTAAGTTCACCTTTGCGTTCATACTTTTAAATTGAACCAGGAAAATGTTTCTTCAAAATGTTTATATTTAGCATAGATTTAAATAAAAAAGGCAAAGTGCGAGTCGGGCTCGCGCACGAAGGGTTCCGTACATTATATATAATAAGTTTGAAAATATTAAAAATATTTTTATTATATGATGTAACTCAAAATTAATGCTTTTCGCAATTTTTCCTTTATCTGTGCTATGAGATGTTGCTTCGTACCAAATTTCAAGATTCTGAGTTCACGGGAAGTACCCTGTAGGTTTTGATTCCCTTGCGAATGTCAAAAAAACACGAACATTGCGGCATAACCAACTTTATCTATTGATTGCGTTGGCTTAGAAATTTGTTTTATTCACAGCTCCAAGGGGTGGGGCTTGAGTATTTGATATGAATTTCATCTTGATACTTCCACGCGTTCCTGAGAAAAAGGATCTTGACAGACAGATGGACAACAAAGTGATCCTATAAGCGTTCTGTTTTTTCCTTTTAAGGTACGGAACCCTAAAAACACAGAAATACCTACCTCTATAAAAGATCTGAGTATACAAGTCCAAAAATTGAATTTCTTTCGTCCACTTAAGGAAACAATATAAAACGAAGACAAAATGAGAAAAAAGCAAATGAGCCAATTTACAAATTTAGGAGAGGACATAATTCAATTCCGCAGTGTCCGTCGCACAAGGGTTCGCAGGTATTAAAATATTCAGCATTCAGCTTTGTTTTTGTTTCCACGAACGAGTAAACTTAGTTAGGTATTCTTTACTAACCCGGAACACAAAAAAAGAGGTACAGAAGTGTAACCTTGTACCAAATACCCTCAGGCACCCTCTGGACATTTCGGGATTTAAACCTAAACGTAATCATGTTAGTAGGCGATGCGGCAAGCTACTTATCACTAGTATTATGATTCCGTTTTTCATCTAACGCCTACCAACATGCTTAACGTAGCTTTTAGGTCTTAAAGACGTGGGCTCTGTCTACTCTGCAAGGGAAAATGACGTAATGTAATGTAAAAATTTGACAATGTACACAAAACATGCACATATTTGCCGGCTGGCTAGCAAGGCTGTAAAATTTTGACAGTTAAAATATGTTAAGTATAAAAATTGAAAAAAAAAAACCATTTAATAACAACCTTTTATGTACATCTTTTTATGATTCAAGTTATTTTCACGAGCCTTGTAATTTGATATTCATATCGGACTCCTCAACTGGTAAACCCAAAACTGGTAAGATGAAATATCTAGTAAAACATATCTTATGTCTATAAGTTCAGATAATTTTTACATTATATACAGAAGGTAATTTAATTATGCCCTCCCGTATATTGAACATATTCATTTCCGTCGTTGCGACACTAGAGCTTCATGTACTCTCGGGACACCATTACTCCATACTGTGCGCTTATTGCTAAACTCACGTATTACCAAACCACACGGTCCATATTGCCAGCCGACTAAAGTTTTCTACTGCCCAAAACCTATCGTAAGTAAGTTCGAGTCACTTATCGATCTGTTCTTTTATTATTTTACAAACAAAGAATGCTTGAAGATTTAGTGCCCTTCAACGACGTAGAATTTTAAATCTGGTTGCTTAAACTTCGAAAACTTACCGAAAGAATACGGATGAAAATCTTTGGATAATACTGGTAAGTTATGAAGATATAAAAAATATATTTTTCAGAACGTTTCTGTGAAATCGGTAGCTTCAATATTTTGGAGATTTCTGAAAAGATGCACGCATGAATTTGATTAGATTAGTCTCTAATCTAAATAATACTTGTGTACTAGTATTATTTACATACATAATTGAAACTAACGAGAGATAAAGACAGTATGAATCAAAACGGATCACTCACGTACTTTTTAGTTGGGTTTGCCGGCTATAGTTTCGGACTCGACACCCATTTTCAAGGCGAGTACAGGACGCGCGATGGAGTCCCAACGAAATAGCACGTGAGTCACTCACCTTTTTATTCTAAAAAGTATTATTTCATCTTCTACTAGTATATTATTTAATCTACTAGGAGCTTGCCGCGTACGTGCGAATATTTATTTAAATATCTCATAAACTACGAAACTAATTTTGATGCATAACGGACTTAAGAATTGTAGTAATATTACCTACATACGTTCCAATTTAATTTTATTGGGATTGCTGGTTCAAAATTTATTACGGTACATACATAACATTTTCTTCGCCGAAACTCAATTTTTTGCTTTCGCTCCCTCGATCAATTACTAGGTACTGCAAATTTGTCAGAATCGACCCGAATTATTTAAATCTCCCAAGCGACCAGAAAAACGATGAAATAAATGAGAGAGTGAGTTCCGGATGACATTAATCTTTACTCATAAGATGACATGCGGGATAAAGGAATGACACAGCCAGAATGTGTTGTTGTTAGTATAACAACATCTTTTTTATATTTCCAGACAAAATAATCCTATTGGCATATCATCTATATAATAATAAACTTGTTAGATTGTCTGTTTGCTATGTCTAATCTTCTTCTTTTCGAATCGAAATGGTTCCACTAGATCAAATTTCTTTGGCTATGGCATGATGCTAACCTCATTGGTCCTTTAACGTGCAAGTAGTGGGGCAGTTAGGGCACGAAAGAATCCATGTCCCACCGACATGGATTAATTGGCACTGCAGACACACTGATTGTTGGTAGAGAAATCCCACCTAACTCTGTTTTCTCAACATCTCCCAACACCAGCCCGGAGTCAGTTAAGGGACGTTCAGACTGCCCAGGGAAGATCTTTTTCGGGTGGAATCTTCTCAGCGGGAGGAATATCCGATGGTCTGGGTGCGTGCTTTCTTTTCCAAAGTTGGAAAAGCTCAGAATAGACCCCAAAGAATCCCCCAAAAACCATGCCTTGTCTAATAAAACCTTTATAATGACTAAAGTATTTCTATTATTCGTTATGAAGGCAGGGCAGGTTGAATTAATATTACAACGTTGACTTCGCAAAACATTTCTTCAAAGACTTTAAAAACAAAAAACGATAAATCATAACTTCAAGATTTCATTTGCAAAATAACTTTGCAAGAAATTTTCATATTTCCATCTTTGTGAGTATAATAATTTATAAACATCTTAAGTCGTTATTTCGCCTCTACAATTTAGTTAGTAGTTTTCTTTTAACAACTAAAAGTAAATCAAATAGAGAAATTGTCATGCTTGAGCTAAACTCGTTTTACACTTACGTACACTTTCTTCACAACTCTGTACATTAAAAGTAGCAAACAAGTTTTTTTTTGCAAAAATTAGCTTTTATTATTAAAAAATCCACACTGTAAAGTGTTTGTCAAAACTAATCAAATGAGCCCAAATACGATTGGTGTACCTTGTTTAGTTTAAGAGTTCCTGTGCCCACCTTCCGACTCCATCATCAGACCAGCGCAACGACTTCCACATGAATGCAAAATTTCAGCTCTGATCTTAAGGCGATACCACTGTAAATAAGGTCGTTCTGAACCTTATTTATCTCGCAAAATACTTAAATTAGGAGTTTCAAATCTAAGTATTATGATTTTTGACTATTTCATCTCCAAAAATTGAAGATGAAAACACGTTTTGATAAAATTTTCTCGATAGCAATATTTTTTAAAAAATGGTCTTCGTTCGCAGAGTTTTTGTTATTTTAGCTCAAATGCGACGAATGAAATAATGATTTTTAGACTAAAAGATAGGTTATTAGTAATTCATCAAAATTTAAATATGAAAATACCATTAACCGGTCTGATTTTATATAAAATAGAAATAACGAATTTGGCGCTTACGGTTTTTTCTTTGAGCGACTTGAGACTATCTCCTATCTCATCATTCACGGGCTAAACCGCCAAGCGCTATCCCTTGCGCGCACTTGATCAGTCCTTTGCCGAGCGAAGGTACCAAACATTTGAGTCCTCGTCTTAATAAAAGATACCATGTTTCTATCATGCATTGAGAAAAAGATTGGAGTAACCAAAGAGAACGTAAAATCTAAGCTAACAGGATTATTTTACATGTATGATTATTATAAAATTTAGGAAAACAATTATGTTATATTAGACCTTGTTATTCCAGTTCCCGGAACTATCGACAAGCCAATGAACAAAAACTGAATCTCTGAAAAAAAAAACCTCGAAACGTCTTGAGGACTTTCCTCAATTGCTATTAGGTCCACCTGATTGCGGTTGGGACTATTTCGGAAAAAATTTACTTTTTTAAATCAGTTCCATGCTGGTCTTGGAGAAAAGAAAATGTTGCATGTATCAGCTGCTTCTATTCCTGCACAGATTATAAAAGCCGATCGAGGCATAGGCAAAAGTCTGAGGCATCATGTTAATAGGCGATACGGCTAGCAACCTATCACTATTTTGATTTCGTTTTCCACTTAACGCCCACCTACATGCTAAACTTAGATAAGGTCATAAAGATCTGGGCTTCATCTACCCCGCAAGGAAAAACGACGTGATAGCATGTATTCTAAATCATGAACATACAAGCCTTTCAATTCTCGCAGATCTTGACAGACGTATACATTAACATGTGTTACGGGAATATGAAATGCGGATATGCATTTAAATGCAGATGTGCATTTGGAGTATTTCGGAGGCATTGGAGCAGTCACGTTGCATATTTGCAGTGTTAACAACTTTATACGTTTGCGGGTGTAAATGAGGTTGAGACGGCGCAAATACTGATGCATTTGGCTCCGCCCGCGTTAGTGTCGAACCTTCGAGGACAGTAGAACTTCCCGGAATAAAAGGTACCCTACCTTCCCCTGGCCTCAAACTACCTCCGTACCAAATTGGTTTACCAACTACTACTACTACTGGGTTACCAACCATTGAGGTTGAAGCGTGAAAAGAAGACAGAGTTACTTTCGCATTTATAATATTAGTATAATTTGTTTTGTATGGATTTGAGAGTATTCGTACTAATAAACCGGATATTAAACAAGCTTCTACTCGAAATAGATGAGGTAACAATGAAGAAACATATGAATATATAAGGCGAGAGAATCATGATTATTTGATGAAGTATGTAAAAGACAGTAAGGTAATTCAGTAAGATAATCGTACGTGCGCCTTCCTGGCGAAACGTCGCCAGGAAGACGCACGTAGGATTTATAGAACAAACCATATATACAGCCACTAGGCTAAACAAATGGCGAACAGCCGCCCTTTTCACTAACTTTTGACAAATACGTACAACGTTGACCGTCACTTCATTATACATCGCGGCTTTCGTATAATTGGTGATATTTATTAAAGATATCCAAACCGTAATGGATGTTAAAGTGACCATCAAAACGTTGTACATGTCAAAAGTTAGCGAGTAGCCCAGTTAATGTTACATATGTATTCATTGCTTGTCATTCGAACTACCAATATCTACGTTTCACTGCCTGAAGATACCTCGTGTAGAGGCGAAACACGTGTCGCGAGCACGACGGCCGATATTGCTGCAGCCTCAACGAATGCAGCAGTATCGACCAGGGTTGCACGCATCAACTATGGTGGCGGGCATGAAGGAACTAACAGTAGTGGGTGGGCGCTGGCCCGCAATAGTTTGCATGAACTAACTGGTGGTGGAAGCAAGCAAAGTAAAATATTTCAAAGTACATGTAGCTCTGACTTCCGCAAAGTAACACCTGAAAATACATTTCATAATATATTAAAATTCCCTCAAAATCCATCAAGTGATCGGTTAATGTATGGGTTATCGATGTTTTTCTCTTGTAGATATAGGCTGTCAAGGCAAAGCTGATTGCGAAAAATGTAAAACCGTAATATGCGAAGCCAATTGATATATGACAGTCAAAACGCTCATATTGGATCCAAAATTGGTTTTATCAAGCGGAGATTAAAACGGCAATATTTACGGCAGTGCTATGTTAAAAACTTAAAAAAATATTCGTATCTGCGCTAATTTATGGTACAAACAAATTGTATGAAAACAGAGTCGAGGACGCGTCAGTATAAATTATAGGCAGCACGTACGATATATAGGATGGTCTGAAGCGCTTAGCGGACTAAACAAATTGCATCCTAAATTGTATTTACTCGTATTTTTTTCATAACATAACACTTTGTCACTATAAGAATCAAAATCATCACCATCATCATCATTCATCATTTTAACCGTCCACTACTGGACAAAGACCTTTCCAACGGATTTTTCATTCTATGAGAGGATATTGCCATACTTACCCACCGCGCTTAGCAGGCTTTTTTTGGCTTCTTGTGTTTTTGACGTTTTGTGTTTCAGACGAATCAAAATCATCATCATCATCATCATCATATCAGCCGCAAAAAGTCCACTGCTGGACATAGGCCTCCCCCAATGATTTCCAAAATGACCGGTTGGAAGCGGCCTGCATCCAGCGTTTCCCTGCGACCTTGGTCAGGTCGTCCGACCACCTGGTAGGTGGGTGTCCGACTCTTCGCTTGCCGGTTCGTGGTCGCCATTCGAGAACCTTTTTGCCCCATCGGCCATCGGTTCTACGCGCTATGTGCCCCGCCCACTGCCACTTCAAAGAGCTAATCCGCTGAGCTATGTCGGTAACTTTCGTTCTTCTACGGATCTCCTCAATTTTTTCGGTCGGTCTCGCAGAGAAACACCGAGCATAGCCCTCTCCATTGCTCTTTGAGCGACCTTGAGCCTTCTTATGAGACCCATAGTAAGGGACCACGTTTCTGAGCCGTAAGTCATCACTGGTAACACACATTGATTGAAGACTTTTGTCTTTAGGCACTGAGGTATTATAAATCAAAATCACTAGAATGTTATTAGGCTTGTTATTAATGAATCAAAATCACTAGAATGTTATTACAAATCATCACTGTTTATCTATTTTCAATTATTCCTGAATGCTTGATAACTTATTCTGTCTCATCTCTGGGAAAACGCCGATTGAAGCTCGGTCGGCCCAGGCACCAATTATTTTCTAATAGAATATATCGTAATTTGTGGTAAATCGAGCAATAAACATCGTGAATAGAACACAACACCTTATTGGCAACGCATGTACGTTTCTTTCAATAAAATACACCCAACAATTAGGTATAAAACCACAATTGGTTAATCAAGCAGATAAAAATACAGCCAATTTTACGTGGTCTTTAGTTCTTAAAGACCTGGGCTTTGCCTACCCTGCAAGGTAAAAAGACGTGATATGTATGTATGTTTCTATGTATTTACGGCAGTGCGACGTTAAAAACTTAAAAGTACTTGTATTTGCGCTAATTTATGGCACTAACAAATTGTACAAAAATTGGGACGATGCGTCAGCATAAATTGTAGATGGGATTTATACGATGTGCCGGCATCCTTCATTGTAAGACTGTTGACACGCATATCATTCAAGATTCAACGATCTGTGAATATCAATATCAAAATTGGGATGTGCGGATAAATCTTTAAAGGCTTTTGTACATCTTTTATGAAATTGTTAACTTTGTACATCGTTTCATTGTATAGAGAGTTTTTTCATTGTATAGAACATTGTACATCGTTTCATAAGATGCTCAATGTCGGGTGGTACTATAGTAAAATTTGGGTATTAGGTCGAGCAATTTTACCCCGTGATATATGCGATACACGTCCACAAATTATTAATAGAACAATTGAAAAAACGCACGCGAAATCAATTTAGCACTTGCGTCGACTCCAAATATTATGACATCGGTCACGTCACGTATTCAATTTGCACGTGGATATCGCAGTGAATAGAAAATAAAAGCAATGAACAACAGTAATTTTATAGAAGAGAATATCAACATATTTTTTACTCTATAATAAAATAAATAAATAAATATATACGGACAAATCACACAGATTGAGCTAGCCCCAAGGTAAGTTCGAGACTTGTGTTATGGGATACTAACTCAACTATACTATATTTTATAACAAATACATATATAGATAAACATCCAAGACCCAGGCCAATCTGGAAAAGATCATTTTCCATCTTGACCTGGCCGGGGATCGAACCCGGGCACTCGCGTATCGCAGGCTGGCGTGTTGACCGCTGCGCCACGGAGCTAGCTAATAGATCTATAGTTGTTCATATCAGTTCTGTCTACGCCAAATTAACATTCTTACATATTGTGTTGTAATTTCTCTTACATTCCCTCTGTTTCTCACCCAGGTACTCGCCCCACCTTACCTCAAGATGGCGTCTGTTCGTCTAACGCAAAAACCTCGCGCACGCGTTCGCAAATATAAAAATAAAAAAAAAAACAGAGAAAACTATAACTAACAATGGAAACTCTCTCGGTGGTGAAAGTATTTGTGCTTCAACACCAAAAATCCAGTGATCGAGCGTGGAAGACCAGTGCTGAAAGGGTAATCCTTTCGATCCCCCGGTCCCTCAAGTTCAAATGATCGTTTAGTTAAATTATTTGGCCATCGATTTCTTTATTCGTATCATGTTGTACAGGGTGTTACAACAAAGCGAAATATTAAAATAAAAGAGTACCTACTCAATCTAAATAAAAAGTTATAAATACCAACAATGAATAGTCCCGTACAAGCTTGTTCATTTAATGTTCATGTTCAAATAATACATACACACACATAAAACGTACGTTAATGTAGAGTACATGATCCTCATGTTATCTTTTTTGGTTTTGGATAAAAAAAGATACCAAAATCAGAACAGATACTACAATGTTCTAAATGTATTTTTAATGCATAAGGCTCATAGAATAAGTATTTGTGTCTAAATAAGCATAAAAGGATTAGTTTAACTTGTATAACGAAATACGTCTAACGTAGTTTAATAAAGAAGCATAAGTACAACATTCCATTTTAATGGGGTATCTTGATAATAGAAATATAAAAGCAAAGAAAAACTCCATTTACTTAAAAATATGTAGATATGCGTTTATTGCTAGTACGTATGCGACACTCATATCGCGGGAACATCTTACGCGTATTTGTATTCTGGATACGATTCGAATGTGTTCTGTTCTGTCCTTACTGAAGGACATCAATGTTTTATATATATGATAAATTTAAGAATGATTGGAGAGAAATCACGCAGGACCGGACTGAATGGAAGAAGTGGAGGGAGGCCTTTGCCCAGCAGTGGGGTGGGATGGGACACATGATGGCACGACATAATTTTTATTATTTAAGTTCACTGCCTCCGTGGTCCAGTGGTTAAGGCGTTTGCCTGTAGACCCGGGGGTCGTGGGTACGATTTCCACTTGTTTCCAGTTTGGTTAGGACATTGCAGGTTTGAATCACCTGATTGTCTGATAGGTAACATGATTCCGTGCTTCGGTAGGCACGTTAAGCCGTTGGTCCTGGCTGCCATCTGGTGTCAGGGGTCGAGAGGAGGTTCCGAAGAACTCTGACACGTAAAATTCGTTATTAAAAAGTCAAATATTATTTTAGTTTGGTAGATATAATTTGTATGTAGATAATAATCTTACAACTAACCCAAATTGTTATAAATCAAATACTCCAGTTAGCCATGCAGTTAATAAAAGCTTCGTGCTCCTTGAAACTTGGTCGAGCTCAAAGTTTGAGCGGCGGTAACGCCTTGTGAACTAGTCGTTACTCCGATTAATTACAACGGCTATTACTAACTGTAAGTAAACTGAGATTGTTTGAGGAGCTAGGCAGCCCAGTTGACGTGCGTTTTATTAGCGCTTAGGTGTGTTAAGCAATCCCGTGCGTGGTCCCCACTGAGATGGGTGACCACAACGGGCACATAATTTTTTCATGCTCCGAAATGTTTTTTAGATAAGTTAAGCCGTTGGTCCCGGCTGATATCATTAGATTACGGTAGTCAAGCTGTCAGATGCTTTTAGGCAGCTTGAATAATCTGACACAAGTGTTGGCCACTTACACACAAGAAAACAAAGCAGTTAACAGGTCTGAAAATCATTATGGATACTCATTTAACTTAATTTTGTGTGTGTGCAACCGTCAATCAGTTGTTACAGGAAAAAAAAAGCGTTGTAAAAAAAAGCGGATTGTTTTCAGTCTAATGTCCCGTCTAAATCATACACTCTCTCTCACACTCATTCCTTCTCTTTCACACCTCACACCGTTACCTTAAGAAAAAAATAATAATATTAAAAATCTAACTACTGTAATTAAATTGTAAACGAAAGCGTGGAAGGCTCAGAAAGAGATGGGAAGTAGAACTGCAATCCTATCGGAAAGACTGGACTTCTGTAGCCCCCAATCGAAATAGTTGGAATGATGAAAGGGAGGCTTTGCCCTGCAGTGGGATAGTATAGGCTAGAAATAGAAATACAATAGAACTACTGTGTGCGCCTGAAACTTATAGGGCTTGATTCCTCAGCAACCAGTGATCGAGCTGGGTTGACTGGCGCGGCGCTGAAGGATTCCCTTACCAGGTGCGGCCTTGAGGCATGTCCCTTAATTTCCTGGATCCCTCAATAATAAACCCAGATATGTTATCAATCCAATTAAACATGTAGGATATTAGAGCTACGTGTTCCCCGAAGTTTTATAGTAACAACGGACTTAAAAGTTTAAGCGGCGGTAATGCCTTGTGAACTAATCGTTACTCCAACTAATTTGAACAGGAATTCCGCTAACAGTATGTAAACTGAGTTTTGAAAGTTATTAGAGGTAACTTCTCATTTCATCTTTGAAGCTTTCCCATCCACATCTTCCATAGAGCTTTTCTTTTCAAACGTACTTTTATGTAGATATATTTAGTGTTTTTTATACATACAAACCCCAAGCAGTCGTTCCGAAACTGTACTCACCTGAAACAAAAAGAAAACAAATTTTAGTACTTCTTAGTAATAAGCACGTCAATAAATCGTATGGTTTTTTGACAAGCGAATAAATAAATCATAAATAAATTTATAGGGACAGATCACAGAGATTAGTTAAGCTAGCTGCAAAAGAAGAACTGTTGCTGTTTGTCATTATTATATTTTTAACTAATATGTTAGAACGAAATAATAAAAAAATAATCAAAAATAGAACTATAAAAATGGTTTTAAATATTTAAGAACAAAATGGTTGGATGGTCGCCAACGATTAGTTGTAAGTGGAATTGAATTGTCGTGGGATACTAACTCAACGATACTATATCTTATAATAAGAAGAAATCGCAAACTTCCAACGATCCGAAATTCCTTTACGATGGACCTTCGATAAATAATAGTAGTCTCATACGTCATGCTTACTTACAAACAACGATAAAAACAGTACATACTGAAAGAATAACTCCATCTATTTTCTGGCACTTTTTATGCGTAGTTTTTGCATCTTTTTACTGTACTTTGTCATCACGAGACGTGTGAGTGCTAGTGCGGTTTATTGAAACTGGAGGACAAAACAGCTCCGAAACTCGATTAGTGCGCTGTTTTGTGCCACTTTTCGAGCGTGAATCGTGTCTACGAAGCGAAGGACGGAATTTAATAATCTAATTATTCAGGTTAACTCAGTGACTACTAGTGACTACTCAGTTGCATTATCATATGACTTACATAATATGCAATTTAAAAAAAAAGGATATTACTTAGGTCATTAATTAGGTTAATACTATTAAAAATAGGTTAGGGATAACTGCAGGATTAAAAATTGTAAGAGGAAGACAAGTTTGTAGTGAACATAAAACATTTTTGTAATTAAATAAAATGCGCATAGATAGTTAGTTTTATCAACTAAATCGAAGAACTTCTTAATGCAGAACTAAAGATTATAAAATATTATTTTAATAATATCGCAGGATCATCCAAATATCCTCAAAGCTGGTGACTTCGAACGTAATGTGCCATTATGCCTGTAATAATTCTTGCGACTTCCATTTCAAGTTGTGCACGAGCCAACATTGTTACACGGCCCTGGAGACATATAATAAACTTAATTTAAAAAAAATTGCTTTACAACTAATACTTTTTCTTTGTAGTCAAGAAGATGAGTTTAGGCGGAATATTGGCGAAGAAAATTGTTTGAACTTGTTTTAGTTCAGTAACGTAATAAAAAGTTAACTTACGGTCGTTACAAAGTCAGTGTGTGACAAACATACAATATGTAAAGAAAATTCTGTCCGATCCTTGAAGGAGTGATTCAGCCCGTTAATTTTTAATTGGGACCAAATTTGTTTTGATGTTCCCATACTCCAATACCGGGCGGCCGAAAATTTTTGTTAAAAAAGTTAATTTTTTTTGAGTTCCCGCATTGATCCCATAGGAAAAGTTGTTCATATCGATGGGCTGAATCACGCCTCAAAGATCGGACAGGGATTTATTTATACATATTGTATATCAAGAAAATGTACAATCAGGTTAACTGATATCCCAGGTAAACAAAAAGCTGAATTATCAAGACCTGAAAGCAATTTTTCACAAGTACAAAGCATTTATATTCTTCATGTACAAACATTTTGAAAGTGTTTTATGGGTAAAAAATCTAAGAGCATTAGCCGTTCTAATATTTTGACGCTAAAATATTAGAGCGGTAGCCGTTCTAATATTTTTTATGCAAAAAAAACTTTTTTAGACTATAAATACATTTTTCGGAGAAGGGATAACTTGATATTTTGTAAGCCCTCTCGAGTTCGAACTAAGATGACAAGTCAGTTTATAATATACACGACATTCTCCGAAAAAACCTGTTCTACCCCAATCAGATGACAAAAAGTACTCGGAAATTCGTGATTTCGGAAGGGCTACTAGGGCTTGCGAAATCGGACATATATAATTCTTCGGTATTTTTGAAAATGTTTGCTTAAGACGAGGCCTCAAATGTTTGGTACCATCGCTCGGCAAAGGACTGATCAAGTGCGCGCAAGCCCGTGAATGATGAGATAGGAGATAGTCTCGAGTCGCTCAAAGAAAAAAACGTAAGCGCCAAATTCGTTATTTCTAATTTATATAAAATCAGACCGGTTAATTGTATTTTCATATTTACATTTTGATGAATTACTAATAACCTATCTTTTAGTCTAAAAATCATTATTTCATTCGTCGCATTTGAGCTACAATAACAAAAACTCTGCGAACGAAGACAATTTTTCAAAAAATAAAAAATATTTCTATCGAGAAAATTTTATCAAAACGTGTTTTCATCTTTAATTTTTGGAGATGAAATAGTCAAAAATCATATTACTTAGATTTGTAACTCCTAATTTAAGTATTTTGCGAGATAAATAAGGTTAAGAACGAACTTATTTACAGTGGTATCGCCTTAATTTGGTTTTATTTTCAGTTGCTGCCGCGGGTCCAAGTGTGACTACATTGAAAGCTGTAGAAAATAGAGAGTACCTTCACTTTTGGAACATGGCATCAGCCATTGATGATGTTCGTGATTACATCAATCAGATTTGTCCTGAGGAAGCCTGTACTGTACAGAAGCTTACCGCGAGGGGCGATTATAAGTCATACAAGATTGGAGTACTGGAGGCTTACTACGATTATTGTTTTTCTACGAAACTTTGGCCTGTAAATGCTAAGTTGGGTTAACTTTCGTGCCACTCGGGAGCAGAGGCCCGGTGTCCAAGCCCAGAGGCAATCTTCCTAGCACTTTAGAAGAAAGGGATACGGGCTCGGTATCCCTTTCTTCTCAAGTCCCACTCCAAATGATTCAATGGAAAATAGGCTGCAGAAAAGCTATTATCTCATTTGGTCTTTCTTAATTAAATTTAAGCTTTGTTTAATTTTAACAACGTCAAATTTGACGTTGTTAAAATTTCATCATCATTATCATTACAGTCATAAAAAGTCCACTACTGAACAAAGGCGTCTCCCAAAGATACTTCATTCCATGGGAGGATACCGCCATAGTCACGTTTGGCAGGCGGGTTGGCGGGCGTCAAAAGCCAAATTTCCCTGCACTAGTTGGTACTCCGAGCAGCAATATTTTTTGGCGTCAATTTGACGGTTAGGTGGGCGGCTGTTCGGCGACGAAATTAAGGCTACCCATGCGTCAAAGGCGGTGATCGATTTGGGGTTAGTAGATGACGTTATATATTTTTATTCACCTTGAAATGGGGTTCGATGGGTGAAAAGTACGTAAAACATTCTAGGAACATTTTTCCCTATTAAGAATTAAATATAACCGCGTATATTATTATATATGTACAAATCGAATTTTTCGGTATTTTATAGATGGCATAGTCTACAGTTAGTTGCCATCTGTCCGGATAAAGCCGGACTGTGTTAGGCTTTTTGACCTCTTGTCCGGCCAAAGATTGCGTCTGGCCCGTCCGGCTTTTGTTACGCTTTTTAGACTTTAGTTAAATTCAATAACGTTCAACAACTCAAAAATCCTTTGGAAATCAAAATGTATTTTATTCGATGCTAGCAGTGCCCGCAGCTATGTTCGGGTACATTATTAATCAACTATGTTATGTTTTTATGGGGCCACATCTTATCTGGAGAAAAAAGGTAAGTAACTTATTCTGTGTCCTGTACGTCTAAATGTTTATCTACCAAGTTTCATAAAATTCAGTTTATATTTGTATAAGACTTGTGGAGGAACATATTTACAGTAAAAAACTATTATAATACAGTAAAAAAAAAAACTGAAATCGTTAATTTAGTTTCAGTATTATGTATAGAGCTTATAAACACGATATCTCTGAAAACAAAGTAACTTACTCCATGACCAACCCTTACAGAATTATTATTAGTATTGGTTTTGGTCAGTAATTCTTGATTTTTCTTAATGCTTTGAGACCCAAAAGTTCGGGTTTTCTAACAAGTAAATCCGGCTATTTGATTTTAGAGATGGCATCGCTATCTTTAGTATATAAAGTTTATGAGGCGACTAAATGTTTAAATCATTCATTCATACATCGAGCAAATGAGGCTGGCTTAGGAGGGTTAGCACTTGGCAGGCAGCCGGTAATAAAAACTATGCAAATAATTTAATAGCACTTTAAAACTAACATGCTAAGATAATAGTGGATTCCAAGCATCGAAATATCCCAGCTGAGGATGCAAATGATATCTCGCGCGGATTAGAACGAATAGAATAGTCTTTTGCCTTTTTATAGAGTATATACACATTGAATTGTAGGTAGGCTAGCAGCTCACCGCACGCTACCCTACCTAAATAAAAAAAAATATTTTACTCGTCAATGATAAGTTACTCCAGTGTCACTTTTCCGCCTTTCCTTGCGTTTTCTGCACCACTTTAGTGCACAGGAAGTATTTTTGTTTTAATTCGATAAGTTTTTGCCGATATTCACAAAAAAAAATATCGTTAAATACTTTTATCGACGCGTCCTTCCGTCACGGAGCGTGCGGCAGACTAGTTCGCGAAAAAATCTACTTTTTAAGCCCCACGCGTTTTGAGCTACTTTGCGTGGTGTCAGTTTTCGAACGCAATGCTGCTTTTATAGTTTTTCTAATTAAATGGGTAAACAGAAGATGGTCTACAATAAATGATTTATACAGTCATTGAATTACAGCATGCAAAACATAAAATTATAACAATATTAAGAATTCAATTCAAATGATTAAATTATTGTATTGTAAAAATAAAATCTATTCTAGAGAAATAAGTCAGTATTTTTTTACCGTGATAAACTTGTACACTTAGCAGCAATTGGTTATTACAATCGTTAAAAGTTCACTGGAAAAAGACCCCTCCTAAGGATTCTTCATTCAATGCGAGGATATTGCCATACTCACTACTCTTGCAAGGCGGGTTGAGCTCAGTTTCTTCGGTTTTTTGTGCTCGCTGCTGCATCGAGAGCATTTTTAACCTGTCAGGAAGAAATTTGTTGGATCTTGGAAGGGAATAAAGGTATTGGGATACTACTCACTCGGATGAATGAGGAATAAGCAAGTAACAACTCGGAAAGCCGGGCGCGCGTACCCCATGCCATTACTGCGACCACCGGACAGGCAGTTGGGCCTAAACTAGCAACACTCAAAAAATATTAACGTAAAATTAAATATACTGAACCACCTAACAAGCATGCAGCGAAAACGAGATATAACCTTTGTAAAAACAAAACAACATTAAAAACAGCCACATTACATTTTGTTACAAATGTAAATTGGGTTAGTTCCACAAAAGAGTTGCATTACTTTTTCAATTACCTTTCGGGGTCGGCGAATTGTTTTTGGTACGAAAATAAGGAGAGTAATGTGTTTAGTGCGCCTCTGGGAGAGCGGTTTGCGTTAATGCTAATGGAACAGCACTCAATAATTTTTACCTCTTCAATCCTGCGACGAAATTCATTTAGGAGTTTCATAATCATCGTCATAGTCATTTGAAATTAAGTGGTCTATTTTACTTCACCAAGCGAAAACCTTTTCAGCTTTTTCTGTATCGGTTAATCTTTGGGTTCGCAACAACAGGACTAATTTGATGCGACAGGCACGTTTAGTTATATCCATATATCTAAACTATCTAATAGACTTAGCTCTGTCTATTAGATAGTTTAGATATATATACAGCTTACACTATTAGGAGGATCAGACAATTGGCAGATGTGGCAACAGCTAGGCTTGTATACTTTGCATATTTTCATAGTTAATGGCTTATGACATCCTTCTGTGGGGAAAAGCAGCCGATATAAATAATATATGTATATTACAAAAGAGAGCGATCCGTGCTATTTACGGCTTAGGACCCAGAGAATCTCCCAGAGAACTGTTCAAAGAAATCAATATTATGACAGTAGCTTCCCAGTATATATTTGATAATGCATGTATAATGCATGTTAAAAAAAATATTTCGCTCCTAAAAAAATACGTTATTTCGCAGATAGGACATTACGTAATAAAAACAAATTATTTCTCCCGCGGTATAGGCTCAGCAGGGTTAGTGATTCGTTTTTAGGTAACTGTATACGCTATTGTTATAAGTTGCCAGAATCAGTCCTTGATATGCCTGATAGACAATTCAAAGCGTATGTTAAACAGGTACTTTGTAAAAAGGCTTATTACAGGACTGATGATTTTCTAAACGATAAAAATATCTGGCTAAAGCTTGGTGCCGCCGGACCCTCGTCATGATATTAATATAAAAATGACATGAATTGGTACAATTTGTACGTATTGTGATTTGACATTTAATCAAGAATTTAAATATACATTTTTTTCATTACTATTATTTAATATTACAAACTGAATTTTATTTTATGACATGACAATGTAAGCTCAAGTTCTAAGTAGATTGTAAGTTGATGTCATTTGCAGAAAATGCGCTGTGCAGTTTGTTGCCGCTTCTTCTGCACTCCGCCTTGGAAGCGGCGTAAACTTAGCTCTAAATAAGTTATTGACGTCAACGATAATAATGTTGTAAATAATAATGTGTATATAAGTTAACGTTCACCAGATGGTATTTAAAATATCTTACGATGAATAAAATATTTGACTGTTGACTATTGACAATATGTTCATCTACCTACACCAATCTCTATTAGCGTGAGCTTTGAAACGCCAAAGCAACCTGTCTGTCTGTTTGTCCCTATGTATGCTTAGATCTTTAAAACTACGCACCGGATTTTGATGCAGTATTTTGGATTAAATTGATTAAATTAATATGAGATCAATTAGAAAGTATACCCTTCAAATATAATACTTTTCAAATCTATTTATAAATGACGGAGTACCGGAGACGGAGTAACCGTATGATTTTTTTGTATGTTTGGTATGCCATACCAAACATACAAAAAAATCATACGGTTGAATTGAGAACGTACTTCTCTTTATAAATGGGAATTAAAAAATACTGATCGTAGAGTCACTACTTAACTTCTTTTTAACCAGATGATGTAGTTAGCGGAAAACTCTCAAAGGATTTTTCTTAAAAAAACTAAATTCAAAGTAAACAAACAGGGACATTCAAAAGTAGAATAAATGGATAGGCATGTGACATCCTCGCCTTTATCGTCACTCACCATCAGGTGAGATGGGCGACAAATGCCTACTTCAATATTTAGTAAAAAAAAACAGTTCCAAGCGCTACACCCACGGTCAAGTTGCATCTGTTAGCATAAAGGAATTAGTGTTGTGCAAACGAACAATGCAATCGTTACGAAAATAACACTTAAAGCAATATTGATATTCGAACAACGAATGTTCAAACAATTTTGCAGATTACAAATATTCAATATTTCCAATAGTTTTAAATTAAATTGAAACGAACAGTACAATATGAAAATAAATTGATTCATAGATCGCATATTATGGCCATTTGACTAATGGTTTCGCGATTGTTACACATTTAAATTAGATCACTGTCGACGCTTCGTCTATGGAAAATACTTAATCTGTGGAACAGATGTCGCATAAAACCAATGAATGGACAACGGCAACGCGAGGACCAATGAGGACCGAGATCCTGACAGACAGCAGCATATAGTCACGTGTCGTCCGTTTCCGATAAGAGGCGCTGTACCAAAAATATCGATTTTTACACTCTCTCACGGTGTCCTTCGTCGCGATGCGCACGCGTCATAAAACTAAATATAAATAAACTTCATTTCATACCTAGCAAAAGGTAAATTGTGTGTTCAAGTGCATAATAGTACTCGTAAGCTAGACAAGCATAGAAATTGTATCTTAGCATCATAGTACTAATAAACAGTTTGTATTGGACACCATCTTTGTCTTCACATCAACTAAATTTCCCGTGTCGTAGCCGCAGCTTGCAGCGACAATCACATTATAGGGTTTATCGCGTTTATTACATTCTTTTTACACCTAACGTTTCGAAAACTAAAGTTTTCATGTTCACAGGTAAACTAACACAGATTGAGCTAGCCCCAAAGTAAGTTCGAAACTTGTGTTATAGGATACAAACCCAACGATACTATATTTTATAACAAATACATAAATATCCAAGACCCAGGCCAATCTGAAAAAGATAATTTTCCATCTTGACCCGACCTGGGATCGCAGAAAGGCGCTGGATGGAGGCCGCTTCTACCCGGGCAAATTGGAATTCCTTGGAGGAAGCCTATATCCAGCAGTGGACTCCTTGCGACTGACATGAGGATGACGATGATGTATATTCACTATGTGTTACATAAAGTGAAGTGTAAGCTGTATAAAGTTATTTCCAAATCAACGTCATGTATCGTGTCACTCCAGACACCACGTGAACGGAATGCTTAAGGCGACCCGCTTATTCCCTTTTCGCAAAATGAACTATTCGACACGACTATTCATCCGCCTCGGGGCAACTTGTCTTAAGATGAATGGGATTCCCTTAGCAATGTTTAGTCGATTAAGGCCAAAAGAACGTTTATTTTTTGTAACCTACCTATATTATTTAAGAATTTAAATAACTGAAATGTCACGGAAATTTAGCTGACACCGTGAGTCAATACTGCGTAATTCCGGAATGTAATCAATAAATATTGTAGGCAGTAGTTTAGTTTTGATTTGGAAAACGACCTATTGAACCATAGACAGAGACAATATATTGTCTTTGAACCGTGGCTGTTGTGGAGATAAACACCGTCGTCGTCCCAACGCGATTTTCTAATGTAAGATAGTTTTTGGGTACATGGTGAAATTTTGATCGTTCTGGACCCTTAAAGGGGTGATACATATCGTTTGTATGACCGAAAATTTTTGTATGGAACTGCCCATTTTTTTTTTCCCAGCATTGGTCCCATAGAAATACTTGTTCATATCGATGGGCTGAATTACCCCTTAAAGGGTCCAGAACGATCAAAATTTCAGGCGAAGTGTCCATTGGTGAACATAACTATTAATTTTTTTATATCTGGTTAGGAAGCGTATAAGTAGAAGTTACGGAAATTTGAAAATTACAAAATTTGTTAAAAGAGTATGGAGTGAATATGTAAATTTTTTTTATAAACTCGATCAGCATTATAGCTCTGAGCAGTTCTGTTCAGAACTATTATGCTACTTAAACGATTTCTGGATAAATTTTGGACATACAACAACCAGCTGTGACCAAATTAGGACAAATGCTTTCTTCAACCGTTACAAAAATTGGTCTAGACTGTTCAGAATAATACTGCCGATTGCGTATAAAGAATTTGAACACAATCACTCATTCTATTTTTTTAACAAATTTTCTAACTTCCTATACGCTTCCTAACCGGATGTAAGAAACTGCATATTTTTGTTCACCAATGAAGTGCCTATCCAATAAAAGTCTCCAAACACTATCTAATACATCAGAAAATCGCGTTGGGACGACGTTCTAAAACCACGTGTCCAAAAGCTTAAATTAAGCTTATTTTTATTGATATAAAAATATTAATAATGGTTAAAAATGAATTTTAAATTGAATGCGTAACCACCGGGCCATCGAGTTATAATGAGAGCATTATAAATATAAATAAACATATACGGACATATCACACAGATTGAGCTAGCCCCAAAGTAAGTTCGAAACTTGTGTTATGGGATACTAACTCAACGATACTATATTTTATAACAAATACATATATAGATACCCATCCAAGACCCAGGCCAATCTGAAAATGATCATTTTCCATCTTGACCTGGTCGGGGATCGAACCCGGTCACTCCGTGTCGCAGGCTGGCGTGTTGACCGCTGCGCCACGGAGCTAGTATATAAATACTTAGTGTACCTACTGTGGGCATCAACACAGTCATTAACGAAGGAAGGAATGAACTATTCATAGACTATCAGTTCATACGGAATCCTCCAGAAAGAGGTTTGATTACGCTATACTCCAGTGCTCCCGTGGGAATAGTCAACTGTTCGTATGTCTTACCGTATCTCATAAATATCGCTCTCGAGAGCCCTTCTGGCAATCACCCGCAATTCCTTCCGAAACAATTATTTATTGCCCTTTCGGTATCTTATTGCTCAGATTCAAAATGATCCTTTTGTTTTATAGTAACAATATTTCTGCTTATATTAATGGATTCGGGTGTTACTTTGCGGAAGTCAAAGCTACATTTACTATGAGACAATTTGCGTGCTTCCGCCACCAGTTAGTTCATGCAAACTATTGCTGGCCAGCGCCCACCCCGATTCGTGCCCGCTACCAATAGTTGATGCATGCAACCCTGGTCGATTCTGCTGCATCCGTTGAGGCTGCAGCAATATCGGCCGACGTGTTCGCGACACTTGTTTCGCCTCTACACGAGGCATCTTTAGGCAGAGAAACCTAGATGTTGGTCGTTCGAATGACAAGCAACGAATCACTTTATTATTATTTTTTCTCGAATGACAGGTATTCTTTTTCTACACTTATATAATAAAGAGGAAATATTTGATTGTTTGTTTGTATTGAATAGGCTCCAAGACTACTGGACCTAGGCTATAGATCCCTGATGAACATAGGCTATAGAATTAAATACTACCCGAGCGAAGCCGTGGCAGACTGCTAGTGTTAAATAACCCCAGTGTGGGAGGTCGCATTTTATGTAATTATTATTTGGAACTCTCTTTCACGTTGTTATTTGTATAAAGGAAAGTTATTCCACCTTTAAATCATTAAAAAATTATCTCGATGAATATTAGCCTCACTGTAATCATTATCATCATTTCGAGTAGGTGTCACGGCCAATCGACCATGCACACCCTAGTGTCAGAGTTCTTCGGAACCGCCTCTCGGCTCTGACGTGGTTCCTTTAACGACTACCGCCGATGGCAGCCGGGACCACCAGCTTAACGTGCCTTCCGAAGCACGGAATCATCTTTATTATCAGACAATCCAGTGAGTCAAGCCTACAATGTCCTAACCAAACTGAAAGCAACTAAACAAAGTATGCAAATACACATCGTTGAATAGAAGTTTTTTGTCGACGCGTAATCCCTAATAGAATGTATTAAAAATCTTCCTCCGCCTTTATCCCACTTATGTGGGGTCAGGACAGCATAGAAGTCTTTTATACTCTCCATGCTGTGAAAAGATTCGGCCACACAACTGTTTCAAGTAGTTGAAACTGTGGCAAATATCTCCAGCCGCAATAAATCGTTTCAGTTGCTCCTTTAATGTACCGAACATTAATCAAGCGCTTCAGACAGCGCTGTCTCCGCTTGTTTGTCACAACGACAAATTTAAACGACTACCCCGTTTACTTTCATACTCTAAGCCGGGAACCAAACGGCACACTTAAAGTTCGTACATCAACACACGTAACTTTGCTATTTCCATGATTATTGGTATTCATTAAACAATGTCTTGGTTCCATTACATGACTTGAAAAAACTGCACGTAAATAGCCAATTATGAGAACATAATGGTTTTTTATGGTTTTTGAGCAGCTGTAAAATATAGAACTGGTTACCTAGGCTATAATCGAGCAACAATAAATGTTCGTTTCAGTGTCTCCTTTCATGTAGCGCACTTTATCAAGCGCTGCAGACAGCGCTGTCCATGCTTGCAGGAAATACAAGCTAAACAAAGCTTATAAACATCTAAGACACCTCTCCAACCCGTCTGGCCAGCGTGGAGAGTGTAGGGCAAGTCCTCTGGCTGCTCTGGCCAAGTATGGCCCTAGTAGTACAGAGAGGGTCGTGCTCCTGTAGTGGAGACTAAAAAGGACCTGATGATGAAATACTTGTTCTTGGCATTTTTTTCATATTCCGGTTCCCAAGTAATTAAACATAAATATTTAAAACGCTCAAAAGTCGTCACAGTTTTATAAAACGCGTCGAATCCATTGACACTAGTATTGACCAAGCTCGAAACTGTCTTGGAAAAAGATTTGCCCATCACCAGCTAATTTTATACCACCTTCTGAGGAGCTTACCCCCGGCCACCAGCTACCGTGGCTCACCTGGAAGAGTTTGAATAGACTCAAAAGGTAGGCCGGTCGAAAGTAAACCTGGTGATATGGGGCTTTTCGGTCGATACTAATGGTCAGTTATACAAATGTGGAGACATTCAAACAATGGGCCACTTGTTATCTTGCTCTAAATGCCCCAGCAGCTGCGCAATGGGTGACCTGATGGCTGCTAATGCAAGCGCCATTCAGGTGGCTAAGTATTGGCGGGATATAATTTAATTTACGATTTTACGGTTTGCCACCGACTCGAAAAGAAGAAATAATTTAACGATTTCTAAATTATTATCATGGAACTGTTGTACAGTTCCATGATAATAATTTAGAAATCATTGAAATTTAGAAGAGGTAACAAAGGCAAATGACAATTATTTTTACCAGCGTTCTTAGTCAGCTAAATTTTGTTTCGTCGACAAAAAAGCTTTTATCATTAGTGAATAGTGACTATTGTGTATATTTCAGTAAACCAGAAACATTACCAGCAAAGACATTAATGGATAGCGTCTGAGAATGATTTAATACCGCTGTGTTGTAGAAACTTGTCACCGGCGTACCCAGCAAACCAACGAAGCTGAGCTGTCCACACTTGATATATGACCGACGCGGATGAAAAGAGACCAACTACCCTAGATTAATTCGGACTGTAAAAGGCTCGCAGCCTTTTACAGTCCGAATTAATCTAGAATCTCTACAATCTATCTACAATCCACACTACCCATACTAATATTAGAAATGCTAAAGTTACTCTGTCCATTTGTCTGTTACATCTTCACGCTTAAAACACAGAGTCAATTTAGATGCAATGGTGGTAGTTTGAAGCCTGGTAAGGACATAGGATACCTTTCGTCCCTGAAAAATAATATTCCCGAGGGTTTGACATTTACGCGAGCGATGAGGTCGAAACATGACGGCCTATAGCTGGCCTTGTACCAGACAGATTTAATTTTCGACAGTATAATTCGTATTAGGTATTATAGTATGAATTAGGTAGGCTTGGGAATGATGGCCAGGGTCGACCTCATCGAACGTACTGCAATCAGATTGCACACAAAGGAAATGTTAGCAGCTGAAATTTGGAATATTTGTAGTAAGCGTCGTAGCAAGTGGAGATCTACTCTGCCATAGGAAACAGGCGTGATAATATGTATGTATGTAGGTCCTAACAAATTTATGGATTAAACAACAAACCGGGTGCAAATGAACCCACAACATTCCTTTTAAGGGGCGACTCAGTCAATATGAACAATTTTTTCTATGGGATCAATACAAGGAACTCGAAACAGATTTTGACATTTCCATATGTTAAGCCAGCCTGAGATTTGTATGAAATTGACGATTCTTTTTCTAGATCCTACCATTGGTCCCAAGAAAAGTTGTTCATATTAACGGACTAAGTTGACCCTGGGGAATATCGAGGTTACATTTAAACTGGCTTACAATTGATCAAAATGAATTAGATCTGTACAAGATACACGTACACTGCTTACTCAGCATGCATGCTCGCGTCAATTAAGTAAAGACTTTCTTTTCACTTAGTCCGTAATCAGCATTCATACGTTTACATTCCCATTACTACTAAACTACTAGCTTTCGCTCGCGGCTCCGCCCGCGTCAATATCGATCCCTCGGGAATAGTACTTTTTTCCGGGATAAAAGGTAGCCTATGTCCTCCTCCGCACTCCAGAGAACTTGTATGCAAAATTTCATGATGATCGGTTCAGAAGTTACGGCGTGAAAGCGTAACAAACAAACAAACAAACAAACTCACTTTAGCATTTATAATATTAGTTAGGATATAACAACTAAAATGCAAGGTTTATCGTCCTGGACTGTACAAGATCTCTCAGTCAAAACAAAAACAACAGGTTCTTACTTTTTTAGGAAGCGTGATGATCGGGTCGATTGAATTGTTTAGATGTCCAAAAAAATGGCTTGTTTCTTGGCATACTCTTTAATGTACAGTTGGAGGCAGATAAATCTGACCCCCTACAATTTAAAATCTTTTTAAAGGTTAGTTGCACCTCCATTCGTGCCCTCTGTGCCCCACCAACTGCACCAAAGATGATCTATACCCTGCATCCGAGAGTAGTGTCAGAGTCGCCACATACTGGAGAGACAAAATCTTATCCCTTGAGCCATCGACACGAAAAGAAGAGGTTAGTTTTATCTGCCCTCGACTGTACACATATAAAGATATACAGATCTAAGGATTCATATGTACAGTGGCGGACTTATCACTGAAAGTCAACCAATTGAAAACCAAGCTGAAAGAACATGAGATAGTAACGGTAACCACGAGGTCATAATGTACAATAAATTTACCAAATTCACCAATGGTATTGACATTTAGGCAAAGAACCCTCATAAAAATATGAGGGTTCTTTGGCATTCGCAATGCTATTTGATAAACTCTTATTTAATTAAGAAATACCAGCGGCCTTAGGTATGTGTACAGTCAGTGACAGAGATATCTGACCAGGCCCACTATCTATATCTTAAATTTTCTCTTAAACTATAAATAATATTTACATGGAGCATCGCCGTTAAGTCGCTTGCCTATTGGTTTTTTATAGGATCCATTTTGGAGAGTGCGCGAACGCGCTCTTTGAGCTAGTTGAACGCTCACCATTCCTCCGACGGACTACGAGGCGCAGACAGAAATTTCACCCTTTTATCGTAGGAATACTAAAGAGTCGAACTAAACGCCGAGGGTCGAGTAGCTAAGGTGTGGAATGCCTGCGTCTATATTCCCAGACAAGTACAGCCAGTAAAGAAAAGTAGAATAAAGGGTATCTCTTGGATAGGCATGTAACGTCCTCGTCTTCATCGTCACTTACCATCTGGTGAGATGGGAGACAAATGCCTCATCCAATATTTAGTAAAAAAAAAACATGAAAAATTATTTTGAAAAAGACTTCATTAAAATCTTTCTGCATATACATTTTCAGTTTATTATTATTATTTATAGTTTAAGAGAAAATTCAAGATATTGGTAGACGGCGTGGTCAGGTATCTCTGTCTGTCATCATCATTTCGAGTAGGTGTCACGGTCAATCGACCATGCACACCCTGGTGTCAGAGTTCTTCGGAACCGCCTCTCGGCCTCTGACGCGATTCCTATAACGACTACCAGATGGCAGCCGGGACCAACGGCTTAACGTGCCTTCCGAAGTACGGAATCATCTTTATTTTGAGACAATCAGGTAATTCAAGCCTGCAATGTCCTAACCGAACTGGAAACAACTAAACAAAGTATGCTTCCGGTGGGAATCGAAACCACGAACCCCGGGTCAACAGGCAAACGCCTTAACCACTAAACCACGGAGGCTGTTCTCTGTCTGTGAGACCTAAGGTCGCTGTCGTTCAAAAGTTCAAACCCTGCCCGCGTGAATATTTTTCACTATAATATCTTATATAAGAGTATATACAACGTGATTTTGAACTCCCTACCTTTATTGAAATCTGGGAATCAGAATCCTAATGGAACACAGAATTGCAAGAAAAAAAGGTGAAAAACGAAAAAGAAAATTAGGTTTCCCATACAAAGTCGCCGACCAGCTGGACGAATTTTTTACCTTTTTTTCTTACAATTCTGTATTCCATAAGGGATTCTGATTCCCAGATTTAAATATAGCTAGGGAGTTCAAAATCACGCTGTATTTGGAAGTGAAATCTTTTTAGCGGCATTGTGCACCTTTTGGGATGGGTAAAAAATGTTAAACTCGCGACAGGTCACGTGGCCTAATCGAAAATTCGTAAGACGGACAAATAAAGCGCGGCGTAGGAGAGGAAGTGATATTCGTTTCTTTCTACCGCGCAGAGTTTTCACTTCTGCCGGCACCCCCGAAGTACAACCCGTTGTGTTTTTATCTAGTTATTCTACACTGGACCTGCACCATAGTTTCAGAAAAATGTAGTAAATAAATCACACAGATTGAGCTAGCCCCAAAGTAAGTTCGAGACTTGTGTTATGGGATACTAACTCAACGATACTATATTTTATAACAAATACATATATACACATCCAAGACACACAGATACACATCCAAGACCCAGGCCAATCTGAAAAAGATCATTTTCCATCTTGACCTGATCGGGGATCGAACCCGGGCACCCCGTGTCGCAGGCTGGCGTGTTAACCATATATAGTTATATAGTATTGTTAGTCTCTGTTACAGCGTGGTTACAGCGGTGTTGGGTGGGCGGAGGTACGATTTCTTTGTTAACACATTGTTTATTTGCACATTTTGCAATGGACGGAAGTTTTCCACGGCGCATTCACAGGTTTATTTAGTGAAACGAATGAAATGTTTGTTACTGGATTTTGACGAAATGTTGCATACAGATTACCTGTAATATAAATAAATATATACGGATAAATCACACAGATTGAGCTAGCCCCAAAGTAAGTTCGAAAATTGTGTTATAGGATACTAACTCAACAATACTATATTTTATAATAAATATATATAAAGATACACATCCAAGACCCAGGCCAATCTGAAAAAGATCTTTTTCCATCTTGACCTGGTTGGGGATCGAACCCGGGCACTCTCGTGTCGCAGGCTGGCGTGTTGACCGCTGCGCCACGGAGCTAGCTTGTGATTACATAGATGTACACACAGGCTACCTTTCATCCTGGAAAATAGTTCTTTAACGCGAGTGGAGTCGCAGGCGACTACTTGTGTGTTATAATTTGCGAAAGAAGCAGGCAAAAGCACATTATTTGTATGTTTATTCGGTTCGCGCGTGTTACCCCGGTCCTCTAGAAGGCTTGCGCGGGGACATAGATCCAACACGTAGAGTCCCTTTGGAGAAGTTGACTTAATGTTGGTCTCCAGCCAGGACTCGTTCCTGAAACCCAATGTATGATATGCCCTTGAACAGGCCTGGGCCCAAGCAGGAACTATTGCATTTTAAAAGAGAAACTAGTGGGTTATGGGGATTGTAATGTGGACTTGTGCTGGGTTATTGCCAAGGGTCGGACACCTGCCATTATCACGTGAACTAACTACAATTGGCAAGTTATTATAATTATTGGAACTTTATTGTACCACTTCTTCCATTCAGCCCGGTCCTGCGTTATTTCCTTCCAATCATTCTTAAATTTATCCATCTCATCGCGCCATCGCGTTCATGGTCTACCGAGTCTTCTGGTATCAAATCAAATCAAATCAAATCAAAATATTTATTGCTTCCTTAATGTAGTATTGGTAGGGATCCAGCCGGAGGTGGAGGGAGGCCTTTGCCCAGCAGTGGGACATATGATGGCTCGAAATAAATAAATAATAATAAAATATTGAACCAAACAAAACACTGGTTACAATTGGCGGACCTTACTTATCTAACAGAAAATCGACGTCTGAGTAGGAGCTTCATCGCTTCTATGCTTCGTTCGGTGAGTGAGAGAGCCGGAGGCCCATCCTTCCCCCATTTCCTCCCTCCATGTCCTTTCCCCAACTCCTTGAAAGACCGGCAACGCTCCTGCTGCACCCTGGTGTTGCAGTTGTCCATGGGCAGCGCTGGTCGCTTACCATCAGGTGACTCGCTTGCTCGTTTGCCGCCATATGACATTAAAAAAATTCTTAAAAATCGTATGGCATCTTAAGATGCTCTCCGGGTCTTTAGGGAGAATTAGGTCATAAGTGGATCCGGGTAGGGTACTCGCATTGCTATGAGCATTCTCTCCCAGTCAACCATAGTGATAAACAGAGAAGGTTGCTCGGCGCAAAAATTAAACTACAAATATGTTCAAAAGCAAAGCTAGTGGCTAGGTATATTTTATTCCGCAAACATACGTTCCACGAAAACCTTTGGCTAACTGCGTAAACGAGTATTTCATTACATTCATACAATTTGGGTTAAATCCGTGAAATTGAAATCCATGTGAAACTCGATGTGCCTGGAATCAATCAACGTGTTTGGAAATATCTAAGGTTAATTTTAAAAGAATATTGCCGGAGTAAACATAGTCGTGGTAGAGCCACGCTACCGGCAAGATGAATTGCTAGTAACATGGATGGGCCGGATCGTCCGGGGAAGTACCACACCCTGACAGAAAATCGACGTCTGAGTAGAAGCTTTACCGCGTCTTTGCTTCGTTTGGTTAGTGAGAGAGCCGGAGGCCCGTCCTTTCCCCTCTAGCTTAAAACACCAACATTTTGAATAGCTTAAGATTTTATATAGAGCTGTGATGCAAATTAAATAATAAAATTAAGTAGATATCCAATGATACTTTTTATGATGACAGTAATGTTTTATTGAAAGTAACAAAAATAGTAATTTTGAAACGGATAATAACACAACAGTCAAAAAGATATTTTTTATTTCATTCGCGCCTCATCTCTACGCACATCAGTTCATTCGCACCTGGGTTCATTCGTGCCTTAGCTATTCGCACCTCAGTTCATCCACGCCTAGGTCTTCGCGCCTCAGCTCTTCTCACCTCAGTTCATTCGCGCCTTAGCTCTTCGCGCCTGTATTCACTCGCACCTCAGCACTTCGCACCTTCGTCTTTCGCACCTACATTCCTAACTACTTTTTTACCCATTTTTATTTTTTCTAACTTCTGTAACTCCTTTAAGCTTCCTAACCGGATGTAAGAAATCTGTTATTTATGTTCACCAATGAAGTGCCCATCCATATAATGGTCTCCAAATACTATCTTTGGAAAAAAATCATTCATCATGTTTAACATCAGAAAATCGCGTTGGGACCTCGGAGCAGATTGCTCCGTGGTTGGGACGACGGTCTATTATTCGTTAAAAGAGGGCTCCATACAAGAAACGTGTTCTTTTGGCGTTTTTTTGGGTTCCGTACCTCAAAAGGAAAAAACGGAAAAAATATTTTTAATAATTTTAAACCAATTATAAATAATTGTTTAATATTGGAAATCCTTGGGGGAGGCCTATGTCCAGCAGTGGACTTCTTGCGGCTGAGATGATGATGATGATGAATTATAAATAATGGTACGGAACCCTTTTGTCAGTCCGACTCGCACTTGGTCGGTTATTTTTCTCGATTCTGTCAAAGTTCCTGTTTATATATTACTCAAAACAAAGATAATTAAGAACAAGTGGTTATGCTCAAAAGAGTTTGGTTAACCTCATAAGAGAGGTTGCTTGGAAGACGTTTTAAGGATACATCAGAGACCCCATACAGGAAACGTGAATGTCGTAGTTAAATAATGTACGGTGGTTCGGATCCCTTGTTTTTTTTTTTTATTTTATTTAACTTCAAACACGATACAGTATTTTTTTTATGCTAAAGGACGGCAAACTAGCAAGCGGGTCACCTGATGGTAAGTGATCACCGCTGCCCATGGACAACTGCAACACCAGGGTGTGACAGGTGCGTTGTCGGCCTTTCAAGGAGTTCGAGGTAAGAAATGAGGAGGGAAGGGGAAAGTATGGGCCTCCTGCTCTCTTACTCACCGAACGAAGCATAGAAGCGGTAAAGCTTCTACTCAGACGCCGATTGTCAGTGTAAAGGCGGACTAAAGGCCAAAGGCCTTTTCTACTAGTCAATCAACTAGGTGATGTCGAAAGTTGTTGGGGTAGTTCAAAATTTTTATAATAAAAATAAGAAATAAAAAAACAACATTAATAAAAAAAACTCTTTGTATGTGTGCCATACTCAATCGCATTAGCACACATACCAAAGGTTCCGAACTTGGCCAGTAATGGGCAGTTTTTGTTACTTTTCTCTCAGACCAGAATGAAAGAGTATCTGAGGACGAAAATTTAAATATTCAATATATCTACGCGTCAAGACCTTAGACCAAATATAATGGTAGATACACGATTCGCGCTCGAAAAGTGGCACCGGCAAAACAGCGCCCTAATCAAGTTGCGGAGCTGTTTTGTACACAGTTTCAATAAACCGCTCTAGCACACACATGTCTCGCGATGACGAAAGTTAGTGAAAAGATGCAAAAACTACGCGTCAAAAGCGAAAAAGAAAGATGGAGCGTCATACTTTCAGTATGTACCGTTTTTGTTGTTGTTTGTAAGTATGCATGTTTTGGCCCGGGGACATTATTAGGCTTTATTTTGTATGAGACTGTGTATCTTATCTACACTATATTTGATCGAAGGCCAAGACTGAAAATCTATAGACTTATACATACTATATATTGACAGACCGAAGGATACCCTATTTGATTTATTGAAAGATACGAAAACGGACCGATCTTTCGTGTATTTCGTCGTTTGCGGTTATTTATAAGCGGTCTCGTATTACTGTGATGGATAGACGTGTATTTTTAACGGGTCGCGTTGGTTACTTAACTAAAAGCTTCGGAACTGATAGGTAATATGACACAGTATATATTCATTAAGAGTGCTCTATCAAATATTGACAAGCTTCTGGCATTTATGCATTAGAAAATGTGTTGCGGAAAATAATTCAATATTCTGTTTCTTGTTCTCCAATGAAGTTTGCCGCTATCTGTAGAGTAATGATTATCACGGATTATTTTCATAATGTAAATAAGTAAAAATACTTTATTGCACCACAAGATACATTAGAATTTAAAGAAAAAAATAAACATAAATAAAATAGTATAATAGGCGGCCTTATCGCCAAGGCAATCTCTTCCAGGCTACCTTTGGGTGAAAGGAATAAATTGACGAAATTAATGGATGATGCGACTGGTTTGAGAAAAATAACTATGAACAAAAAATATATAAATATATACATACAATAAATAAAATATATAAAAATACATACATACATATAATTACATACACACATCTTAAACAATAAAGGAGACATATTTAATTTTGGATAGAGAGAAAGCATCATCATGCCAGGTTGTCACACCGGAGGTCGGATTCGATCCCCGGTCAGGTCAAGATGGAAAATGATTCTTTCAAATAGACCTCGGTCTTGGATATTGATCTATATATGTATTTGTTATAAAATCTAGTATCTTTGAGCTAGTATCCATTAACACAATTCGAGACTGTGATAAAAGATATATTTTACATAAGGGCAATCTGTGATTTTTTAATATATACAAATTTTTATAAAAGAATACGTTTTTAGATCTGATTTTAAAAATATTTTATTAGGAAACGTTTATCGGGGTTTCTTGAGGTAAAACAGACTCGTGCCCCGCAACGCCGCAACTTGTATTTTATATCTGAGCGTAAGCATAATTAGCGATAACACACGTTAAGCAACCCCGGGCCCAGTCCCCACAGTGATGGGTGACCGCAAGTGGCATAAAATATCTCGAACTCCTCCGTGCTCTCGAAGGCACGTTTAGCTGTTGGTATTGATGGCAGTCGTCAAGCTATGTCTTTGGGCGGCTCGAAAAACCTGACACCACTGTTAGCCACTTACACACACGAAAAACAAACAAAAATCGTCAATTTTTCTTGGCATATTAATATATCATCATCATCATCATCATCATCATCATCAGGTCCTTTTTAGTCTCCACTACAGCAGGGACCGGAACCGCTTAGCTTAACCGCGGTTTTTGATAGGTTTTTTCATAGAATTGTTTTTAAAAACCCTATCGATACGGTTAGCATATCATTATTGTAACCCTATCAAAACAGTTATCTTATCAATACGGTAAGCATATCATCAAGTTAACTTGATGATAGGCTAACCAAAAGTATAGAGTTAATGCATGGAAGGTGTAACCCTATCAAATGAATAACCATATCAATAAGGTTATCATATCATTGAGTTAACTTGATGAAAGGTTAACCATAAGAATAGTGTTATTGCATGTAAGCGCATACCATATTCCAAAAACCGTATGATTGGGTTTTGGAACACCGTCGAGCCATTATAATTCATATTTAAAACATCATTAGACCTATTATTGCAAACCTTATGGACGACAGCGCACACGGCGCGAGCGGTTTTGGTCATGTAAGGCCGGTGGGACTTTGTTTGGGAATCTACGCTGCAGGAAGTCAGACGAAAATAAACCTTTTTGCGATATATATATTATGCACAAAATACAGACGGTTTTTTGGATTCGGCAAATCTTTTCGGTTAAGTTCACGTAATAATAATTACTAAGACGGCAGAGACGAGTGTCTAAACAAAGAACTTTATTCATTCATTGTGTTGTTTTTAACCGACTTCAAAAAAGGAGGAGGTTTCTAAATTCGACCGTATATATATATTTTTTTTATGTTTGTTCGCTAATAACTTCGTCGTTTATGAACCGATTTTGATAAATCTTTTTTTGTTAGAGAGGACATATTCCGAGTGTGGTACGATGATAAGAAAACCACGACCTGATGATGGAATCTTAGAGAAATCGAGGAGAACCTTCGAAAATTGTACTGGCGGCTAGTACGTTTGTTACTTTTTTCCTTAGGTATGTTAAAGCACTAATATTTAATGAAGGTTTGGGGTCGATCTGATGATGGAGCGAAAAGGCATTCGAGGGAACTCCTCAACGATTTACAGCAATCACCTGGTGTTTGGGTTTGATTAATTTGTATTGATGAGAACTTTACACATAGATGGGTTGCGACTGTCATTAGAGGTTTGATGATGATGACGAAGGACAGTCAAGGGAACTCCTCAACATTTTACAATAGCTACCTTGTGTTTGGACTTCATTAATTTCTGTTGATGAGAACTTTGCCCCCATATGTGTTATAAGTACCATTACAGGTCTGATAAATGAGACGATAGACAGTCGAGGGAATCCCTCAACGATTTACAGCAGTTACCGTTTATTTATGGTTCAATATGCCTATTATCTTGAGTTGTGATGAAAAAGGTTGATAATACTGGCACCGACTTCAAAATTGTATAAAATACTTATTGAATCATTTCTGATTAACTAAATTACAAAATACGATTTACTTTGTGCTTAGTAAATTTATATTTTACTTTTTAGTCACCAGTTTGAAGTCGGTTTTTTTTTTTTGTTAAAAGATATTTTTATGACATGCAAACTTTGTTTAGTACAGTGCGTTTCCTTTTAGGGTTCCGTACCCAAAGGGTAAAAACGGGACCCTATTAATTTCGCACCGCCGGCCGTCTGTCTATCTGTCCGTCTGTCACCAGGCTGTATCTCATGAACCGTGATAGTTAGACAATTGAAATTTACACAGATGATGTATTTGTGTTGCCGCTGTAACAACAAATACAAAAAAATAGAATTAAATAAATATTTTAAGGGTCTGCCATACACCAAACGTGATGTTCCGATATTGATAACGGCGACAGGTAAACGTTATTTATTTATTTATAATTTTCACTTTAAAAATAATAAGTCAAATAAAAATAAAATTAATTTTAAAGGGGGGCTCTCATACAACAGACATTATTTTTTGCCGTTTTTGTAGATAACGGTACGGAACTCTTCGGGCGCGAGTCCGAATCGCACTTGGCCGGTTTTTTCTTTTAATTATTATTAATTGTTAATATATTATAAGCATAGATTTAAAAAAACCGGCCAAGTGCGAGTCTGACTCCCGCACGAAGGGTCTCTTACCATTATTATGTAACGTCTAAAAACGAGCTCACATAAGACTGTGGTAACCACGGAGTGTGGTAGCTGAAGAAAGATTTATAAAGTGCTACTTAACGAAAGAAATTAGAAAAAAAAATTGAGTTTTTTGTACCATTTGAGTACCACCATGAGTAGAGCAAGCGCTGGTAACAAGATTTCATAGGTATATTACTTTGGTTTCCGAGCGCAATAGATACCAAGCAACTTCCTATCGTTCCGCCAAGCGCCGCGCGCTATCGAACGTAAACACCTTGCTATTATTTTAGGTACTATTATTATTAAAGCTACTATGATTTTGTATTTATCTTACTTTACGTGATTCAAAAATTTATATTAGGTAGTTGTTGTACGTAACTAACAACTGTCTAATTTTTATTTCAATTTGTATGAAATTTTAATTCACCGAGTTCATTTATAAGTTGGTCAATCTTTAATTAATAAACTCTACTTAGCTTTGACAGTTTTCCTTTAAACTTCGTTATATGTACTACTGCCGTAAATTTTTTCTCGGGTTCATATATAACCATTTAGTAGATAGAGACACTGAACTGTAACAAAAATTTGTACTATAAAACCAAATATTTCCGAAACGGATAAGTAAATCGAAAAATGATGTTCAGAAGCTCACAATATTTTTAAAAGACCTATGCTACAACGCGCCATACGTAGAAGTTAGTCGTGAAAAAAAATTACTATGAGAACTAAATTGAGTTTGGGATTTACACCAAAAAAAATTTTTATATAGATTTATATTACCACTTTTTCGGCATGATTAATTTACATATCCATACCAAATTACAGATCTTTAGTACTTATAGTCTCTGAGTAAAACCGCGGACAAACAAGCGGACATACTTTTTACTGACAAAAAGTACTGAATATTTAAAAGTGACATCTATTCGGAGAGTGTGCGTTACGCCAGCGTAACGCACACTCTCCGAATAGATGTCACATTTTGCCATTTAAACGGAAAGGTAATATATATAAGCCTTCAACGTCCATCCGTCCGTCCACATGACTATATCTATTGAACCGAATTAGATAATAATTCAAAATATTTCACAGATTTTGTAAACTTTTTGCCGCATACAAGAAACTTGTATTTTTTGTGTTATTTCTTGATTCCGCAAAGTAGCAATTAATTTATTAAAGAGAGTTCAAACCACAGAAAATCAAGAACAATCGTGTCCTTACAAGTTAGATTTTGCACCTCATAATTGCATAGAAGAGGTTTCATACAAGAAGCGAGGTTTTGTAGTTTACACTTTTTGTTTGTTTGTAATTTCAACAATAGAATCCTACATTATTTCTAATGAACATATACTTATATTATGTATTGTATGAATGTGACTTAAAATATGGGCCATGGTAGCCTGAAATAAACAGATTTTATTTTTATTTATATAGAAAAAATGCCAAACATATATCTACCCGTGCAAAGCCGGGAAGGGCCGCTAGTCAAACACTAACGAAGGTAACTCTAAATGTGTGCTACTCATACTTGGCCAGCTTTATTAATTTATATACGTCAAAATATATTGTAGTTACCTTACCTATAATAGGTGTGCTATTTTTAAACCAACGACTTTTCTAAATGACAGATTTTTATATGGAAACTTGTACGTCTTTATCGAATCGCCCGTTCACAAATAGTACCCCTAAAACCACGCACCCTTTCCTCTGTCTCACGCCCCCGCTAATTTTCGGGATAGTCGTGGAAATTGACTTTATTATTATTTATTTCTGGCATTATTTAGAATAAAAATACTCCCAATCGGCTCCCTTAGCCTGGGTGAAATGGATATTGACTTCGTATGGCGTTATTGTTGGAACTAATCCCAGGTCTGGTGGCAGAACCTTTTTATGCTGCTAGTTTATGATCTTGTTAAAGTACAAATACCATCTGTACTTCGCCGCAAGTTTCGCGAGGAATTTAATATCATTATGCTCATAAATAAATGTGAGTAAAAATACTTCAAATGATTACCATATTATTTAATCAACATTTAGTACTATTTATATAATTATACTTTATTAAAAATACAATTTAAAACATTTTTGAATCAATTATAGTTTTTGAAAGACGAATACGCGGAATACCTAAGTGTTAGGGAGGCACAATCGGCATAAACGTTCGGCTTGTGACGCATCTATCTCTCTTCCACCATTATCACGTAAAATTATCGTCCGTGAATCGACTTTACAGACAACCAGATAATTTTTTTTTATTGGGATATTTTGAAATATTATATGAGTGGTTGCAAACCAGCTCACTAACGGTCGTAGTCTGATGAAAGTGGTCACAAACCGTTTCCACTTTTTCAGCATTTTTATAATAAAAGTGAAGTTTTTAAATGTAATTATAAAAATATGTGCCGCGCGTGCGCGTTCCAACCCTAAATTCAGAGTGTAAATAAACATAAATATATGTCTCTTTCTCTCTTAATAATATGTTGATATATTTTATAGATTTAAAATTAAAACGTTTAAAGCGTATCGTAAGTTCAACATTGCAAATCACCAAAATAAAAAGCTTGTCATCATTTAAATGGAAGGGATTTACTTGATGGATTGACAGCTAATCTGTACTAATATTATAAAGCTGAAGAGTTTGTTTGTTTGAACGCGCTAATCTATTAGTTCAAATGGGAAAATTCTTTTTGTGTTGCATGGTCCATTTATTAAGGAAGGCTTTAAGGTATAAAACATCACGCTGCGATCAATAGGAGCGAAGCATCAATAAAAAAATGTTTTTTAACCGGGGGAAAATTATTCATCTATACTAAGAAAAAACTAATTAATCATAATAACTGAAATTGCCGCGGACGAAGTCGCGGGTAACAATATTTTGCTTTGTTTTATAAGGAACAACAGCAAATCTTTCTATTCTGTGATGATATATAAATTACAATTTCTGTCTTAATACAAATGCCGTAAAAACTGTTTATCTGCAACCATTTAATCACTTGGGCATATACTCTACACTTCCTATATACCTACTTGTAAATTTTCATCAGAAACTGACACAAACCATTTTTTCCCCCCACGCCGTTTACTAGCTGCAACTAACATAGGTATTTTGTGCTTTCAGGCTTACAGACACCACATCAAAATTTAACGCACAGTTACATATACTACAATTAGGATATTCCATATTTATATGTATTTCTTTTTCATACACGGCGCAATCGGTACCTATTCGTTACGACACGTCCGCCGCGCCGCTGCCGGCCTCCCGCTGGCGCCTCGCTCCTTCCTCGCCCCGCACCAACCGCACGTATACTGCATCGCAGCCGCGAAATATTATTCGCGCGTATTTTTAATTTCTGCTCACGACAAAATACTAGTAGCTTTTAGATTTTGCCGACAGAAAAAAAGAAAAATAAATACCAATAACTTTATTACTTGTCCCTCATCTGTATTCATGTTGATTGTCGATATTTGAAAAAAAACCGGTCAAATGCGAGTTGGACTCGCGCACGTAGTGTTCCGTACCGTTATCTATAAAATCTTTTTTTTTTTTAAGTGCATATATAACTTAATATTCTGTGAATATTTCAAGCGTCTTCCTGTTGCCGTTATCAATATCGAGCAAAAACAACCAAAAAAAATCACGTTTGTTGTATGAGAGCCCCTTTAAATATTTATTTTATTCTATTTTTTAGAATTTGATGTTATAGCGGCAACAGAAATACATCATCTGTGAAAATTTCAACTGCCTATCACGGTTCATGAGATACAGCCTGGTGACAGACGGACAGATAGACGGACAGCGGAGCGAAATTAACAGGGTCCCGTTTTTACCTTTTGGATACGGAACCCTAAAAAGAACTAAGTACAGCACTACGCGTCCTGCCGTCTTTCACTAACAATGGATTTTGAAGTTTTAAATGAAGGATAAATATGTAATATTGTAAATAAAATTAACTTGCAATACCTAAATGTGAAAAGTGCCAACACGAAAGTTTACTTTAATATTAATGGCATGTTTATAATTTCACAGTAAAACCGTACAGTTTTTAATTGTCGAGACAGTTCAAATAAACATGGCCTCTGTTCAGCGCCTGTTCAATTCCGAACATAAATAAAGGCTTTGGTTAAAAACGCGCTGAAATGCGCGAAAGAGACAGGCAATAATCAACAAGGTTAACCTTATGATTAACTACACAATCGTTAGGGTTTCAAGTTGATTGAGTTAACTTATCAATAAAGTTAACCAACGATATTGTTAACCATTTGATAGGGTTAATCCAATGATAGGGTAAATCTTATGATAGGGTTTTACACATGAAAGGGTTACCTAATAGATACGGTTATTCAGTTAATAAGGTTAACCGTTTGATAGGGTTATCAAATCGTTGGATTAACCCTATTGTTGTGATAAGCATATCCATTGGGTAATCATATCATAGGGTTTCTCTATTAATCGGATTAGCCCCGAACCCGGTTTTCCGGTCCCTGCACTACAGGAGCACGACCCTCTCTGTACTACTAGGGCCATACTTGGCCAGAGCAGCCAGAGGACTTGGCCTACACTCTCCACGCTGGCCAGACGGGTTGGAGAGGTCTCTTAGATGTTTATAAGCTTTGTTTAGCTTGTATTTCCTAAGTCGCCTTTTACGACATCCACGGAAAGACTTGGAGTGGTGCTATTCTACTCTGCCGGATACCACACGGCCAATAAAAAAAATATTAATATATCCGGGTGAATAATTACCTACTTATCAAAACTATACTGTGATTTGGTAACATGGGGTCATTATTATGCGACAAGGCCGCCTTTTGCGCATTTTCTAGTTTCTAACATGAGACATTTCATTTTGTTTCTCCTTTGATGTACAATAAAAGGTTTTATCTATCTATCTATTATTACAAAATACTAATCCATAATAAGTTTTTCGAGGTCTAATGTTGTCCGTGAGCTGTACGAGTAGATTTTATGGAGTAGACAAACCTTAAGTAATATTACGAGATACTTTTTATTACGTTCTGTCCTTACTAAAGCCCGCAATCAAAATTTATGGCTCCGACTTCTTCAGATAATCTGACATGACCACAATAGTTCGTAATAAAGATAAGCGTAATACATAGGAATTACCGTTAATTTTACGAGCGTCCTAATAGGTCCCCAGGAGTTCAAACTAAAAAAGTTACAGAGTCGACGTCTATAATCTTAGACTTGAATCTTGACTTGACAAATAACATAACCTTCTAAAGGATTCTAAAGTTGAATCCTGAGTGAAGCAAGGGATTCAGAGTATGTTGTAGTAAAAGAGTTATGTTAGTCCCGAGAAGACACGTTCTGCTTTTCAACTTTCTCTATCAGAAAAACAATATTGTGTTTTCATTCCCACGGGAATAAAAACGTATTTTAGACCATTTATACCGTTCTTTGTTTATGAATAGAAAATATCTATTCCCCTATCTATAAATACTCTTCGGGCAACATACTCTAAATCCCTCGCCTCACTCAGGAGTCTACTTTAGAATCGCTAGACTCCTTCGGATTCAAAATATTGCCGTGACCAAAACGCATTATGTTAGGCCCTTGCGTCACAATCTACTATTGTATTACTAGCTTTCGCCCGCAACTTCGCTCGCGTCAACGTCATTCCGCCGGGAACATAATTTTTCCGGGATGAAAGGTAACCTATGTCCTTCTCCGTAATTCAGAGAACTTATATATAAAATTTCATGATGATCGGTTCAGTAGTTACGGCGTGAAAGCTAACAAACAAACATACAAACTCACTTTCGCATCTATAATATTAGTAAGGATAAGGATATCGGACCCTGGTCTCCAACCCAACACAGCTGAGGTAGCACCTGGAAAAGCGCTTTAATCAGGAGTTATCCTTTAACATACATACATATTATCACGTCTTTATCCCTCACGTGGTAGACAGAGCCTAAAGTCATAAGATCATTGGTGGGCGTAAAGGTGGAAAACGGAATTAAAAATAGTGATGGGTTGCTAGCCGCATCGCCTATTGTCATGATTCTTTAGATTTTCGCCCATTCCCTTGACCGGCTTATACGATCTGCGCGGGAAGAGAAGCAGCTGGCATATTCTACGTTTTTAGGGTTCCGTACCCAAAGTTTAGAAATTTAGTTATTTAATCACTTTAAAAATAAATAAATTAATATTAAAGGGGGTCTCCCATACAACAGACATGATTTTTTTGCCGTTTGTATAGATAATGGTACGGAATAGGCTAGTTGCCTAGCTCAAAATAATAACATTACAATTAGTCCGTCAGTTAGATAATCAAAACATATTGGACACGTATTTTTTCTTTTGTCAATTAAACAATAAATGGAAAAGATAAAGCGCGTTAAGGCGCTGTATCCCTTAACCGTTTGTAGCGGACATCGCGCGATAAATTTTTTACTCGTGTCATACTTGTCATCAGTCTCAGATCAAACCCGTGTCTGCCATTTACGTGTTAATTTTCACTTTTAATTTAATAATTAAATAATTATAACCAAAAATTGTATTTTTTTTAGGTATCCATCTGGCTCATCCAGTTATACTTTTTATAGATATAAAAAAGTTGGTAGTTGTCGCTGAAAATATTAAGTAATTCGCGACGAAACTTTTTCAGGATATAGCTTTTTTGCTATTTTGTTTAGCAAAGTTTTGAATATATTTTTGAAAATATTTTAGTGTAACCATTTATTTTGATCTTTGAACTGTTCATCATATTTTTTTTATGCTAGTATTCCATGAAAAATAAGGCTAACTGCGCGACGAAAAAATACACGTTTTACGGTATTCTTCTGATGCACAGCGCCTTAAAGTTCATGAGTGGGGGCTTGTGACGTCAAAGTTTGCTAAAAAGTGTAGCAAACTATGACGTCACACGGAATTTCAAAGGGCTATATCTTTATAATTTTTTATTGAATTGACAAAAGATAAAGAACGTATCGAATAGTTTCTGAATTACTCACGGACTAAATATATTTTGTTAGGAAACTAGCCTATTCTTCGTGCGCGAGTCCAAATCGCACTTGGCTGGTTTTTTCTTTTCTCCCAGACCAGGATGGGAGATCCTTTACAACGCTCTTTATTTTGTTCAACAAGTTTAGTACACTTCATTTGCGGCGTTTTCATCAAAGTCATCCACTTCTTTTTATTGGATTTCCGATAAACTGGACGGCTGGTTTAATTACGCGTCCTTTGGTCTCGTGTGCTTTACTACAGGAAGTCCCAAGGACTAGATTTTAGAGGTGTGGCGCCTCAATAAAAAATAAATTAAATTCGTATCTAATGATTTCCTCATTGCCTTGTGCTTTTTATGGTTGTTACTGAGCTGCGTCAGATAAGATTAGGTATTCAATGTCACCTATGAATGAAAGTTAACAATATCAAAAGATTAATTTGAAGGCCACGATAAATCATAATTATAATGCACTCATGAGCAATAGTGCTTAAAATATAAAATCAAGTATATATTTATTTTCGGTACAAAATAGGATATTTTAGTCAAAATTCGTTGCTTAACTGTATTATAATAATATTTATTTATAATTATAATTTTTTGTTAGACAACAAAAATGTACAGTCAACAAAATATTAGAATAACCACGTTTATAACATTTTTGTACACTGGAACCTTGTACGCAGCACTAATCGGAGCTTGTATCGCAGCTTACTTACCTTTTATTTTACTGACTACAGACACATATAGTCCCATCCCAATGCTCTTTATTTTATTTTATACCAGCTTCCGCCGCGGTTCCGCTCGCGATAATGTCGATCCCTCGGGAAAAATAGGTTTTTTCAGAATTAAAATTGCTCCATGTCCTTATCCGTATCCCAGACAACGTGTATGCAAAATTTCATGATGATTGGTCAGCAGTTAAGGCGTACAAGCGTTAAACAAACAAACAAACCTCTTTTTCATACATACATAGATATTATCACCTCTACCTATAACCCCGTAAAGGATAACCTTTACGGGGTAGACAGAGCCTAACGTCATAATACCGAAAGGCCACGTTTAGCGTAATAAGGTAGAAAACAGAATCAAAATAGTGATGGGTTGCTAGCTGCATCGCCTATTGTCACGATAAATTATTTTTCGCATTTGTAATATTCATATAACCCCAGACCGAAAAAGTTGGAATGATGAAAGGGAGGCCTTTGCCCTGCAGAGGGACAGTATAGGCTAGAAATAGAATAATATTAATAAAGTAAAGATACAAAACATAGATTGACAATATACGTCAGTTACCACAGAATATACTATGGTTTTCCTTTATAATCTAACTTGCGCGTAATTTTTCCAACGACCAGCCGGCCTATTTGCTAACTCAGTGTCCGACGTTTTGATAGTCACTTTTAAATACATTGCGGGTTTCGTATGATTGACTATTTTCATTTAAGATATATAAAACGTAATGTATTTTGAAATGACTATCAAAACGTTGTACACTGAGTTAGCAAATAGGCCGGCAGTTCTTGGCCTCATTTGTGCCAAGCAATTACTTCGGGGAATCGCAAGAACTAAATTGCAGTGCTGGTTGTGGTCACTCAATAAAAAGAAGATTAAATGCTCATCCACTGATTTATTAGCTTTTAAGTTTTCAACGCTTGCAAGTCTTAAAACTTACAATTGTATTATACAATGTATTCTGGAATAAACTTTAAACTGTTTTTTGGTACGAAAATAAAAATAATTATGCAACAATGTTCACTTCCCGAAGGATGCGAACAGGAACTAAGCTTCCGCTTCGTATGTCTGTTCGTCTGTCATAGACAAGTTAAATATATTTCGAACTATAACAGCTAGACTTAAAAAATCTGCAGAATAAGAGAATGTTTATTTATAACACTGCTATAACAACCATTAATAAAAAATATCTAAAAATAAAAATTAAGTGATTCCATACACGAAATATTTTTTTGTTCGGAACCCCCGATACGCAAGTTCAACTCGTTTTTGCTTGGTTTTACTTATATAGGTTTTACTTGATGATGATGATGATGATGTGGTACATATTATCACGCCTCTACGAACAAAACTCTTGCCATTTGCTACGAAAAAACCATTACAAGAAAGAAAATGTATTACTTATTCTCTATATGTATATTTACTCATTTCAATAAGAATACCTATTCCGCTTGTTGACAAAATATGTATGAAACACACTTTATTAAGATTATTCTTCCTTCTATGGTTTTAATTACTAGCTTGGACTAGCTCCGTGGCGCAGCGGTCAACACGCCAGCCTGCGACACGAGAGTGCCCGGGTTCGATCCCCGGCCAGGTCAAGATGGAAAATGATCTTTTTCAGATTGGCCTGGGTCTTGGATGTGTATCTATATATGTATTTAATATAAAATATAGTATCGGTGTGTTAGTATCCCATAACACAAGTCTCGAACTTACTTTGAGGCTAGCTCAATCTGTGTGATTTGTCCGTATATATTAGAAAAAAATAATAAATATGATTGTGAATTGGGTTTTAGATGTTACTGCAAACGACTATCCCTTTTAAAATAGGTATTAATATATTTATTTTTAACTTTATACGCAAGTAATTACGTGCGTTAGAAAAAATATAAAACTTATAATTGTTTTATGAATAATAGATTTTAAGTATTTTGAAATGAAATGATTAGGTATTTTGCAAACATAACAAACGTAACTGAATAAATATTTTGCAAACATAACCTATAAAAGTATATTTTGTTTTAATTTTTATTGTATATCTATACTAATATTATAAAGCTGAAGAGTTTGTTTGTTTGAACGCGCTAATTTCAGGAACTACTGGTTCAAATTAGAAGACTCTTTTTGTGTTGGATAATTCATTTATTGAGGAAGGCTTTTCAGGCTACAAAACATCACACTGCGACCGAAGCGAAGCATCAATAAAAATGTTTTGAAAACAGGGAAAAAATATTCATCTACATATACTAATTAATCATAATAACAGAAATTGCCGCGGACGAAATCGCGGGCAACTGTTGTTAAACTTATTGACATACTAGCTGTATGTCAATAAGTTTAACAACACATTTCAATAGTTTATTTCACGAGATTTGGTCAGTTTACGGAGATTGTTTTAAAACCAAACGACCATTCCTTTGTTTCGGAACAATCGTGAACAACAGCGTTGCCATTCCCATTTAAGAAAATCCAATTTTCGCAATCTATACTGTAACATACACTTCACCCAACCTAGCCTAATCAGTAAGTTACCTTTTACCCAAATTTGCCGTCGTGCCATATATTGCATAAAACAAAAGAAAGCTCTTTACTTGATGAAATAAGCGACATAGCCAAAATACAACACATTCCATTTTATGTTTCTTTTCCTTTTTGTGTCCACTTTTTCTAAAGCTTTGTGAATACCAAGAATTATTTCAATTATGAACGTTCCTCCGGTTTAAATCTTGTTATTATTGTATAACAGATTTTATAATTTTTAAAATCTTGTCCTAACTTAATATTATGAATGTAGAAGTGCGTTTATTTGTTTGTTATGACTCAACGCTCTATCTGCTGAACCGATCGTCACGAAATTTTGCATACCCGTTGTCTGGGGTAAGGAGAAGGACATTGTGTACATTCTATCCCGGGAAAGGAGTACCTTTAAGGGATCATTGTGTTCTTGAGAGTCATTGACGCAGACGGAGCCGCGGGTGAATTTACATACTAGCTGTATGTAAATAAATTCTTGAAATAGTATTTGTTTCGATTTCTGTTGGAAATAGAATACAGCCGAAATAGTACTTTGTTTTTTTTTTTACCTTTATGGTATTATTTAAAACTGTTGTATCCAGCCAACCGGAGGTTAAAAAGCATAATAGCCATAAAGAGCAGAAACATAGTACTATTTACAATCTAATGTTACGTGGTTAGGGTTCAGGATTTGGAGTAAAACACCAAACTCTTCAGAGGGAATTTATTCACTACGGAATCCCAACACTGACTGGTCTTCCAACACCTCGAATATCCAAAACGCAAAGCACTCGTAGTCCTGGTCCGTTGCTGTGGTCGTAGAAATTATCACTTATCAGTCGCACACAAATCACTCGTATTAGTATCGCTCACTAAGAACACTCGCGGTCAACTGATCAACGATCGCCACGTCCGCTCCCTTATATACTGACTTATGGGTCTCTAGAAAGTTCCATATACTTCCGGTCCCGACGGCCGACAACCAAAACATTCCAGAATATTCGAGTATGTGTATGAGCGGGATAGAATACATATGTGTGAGCAGGATGGAAGATGTATGAGCGCGACAGACAATGTTCGGAAAAGTTCTAGACTATTCTGTTCTGGGAGCTTCGCGACACTAATATGCTAAAAACAGAAATTGTATTTATGTCATTGGTTTGTCTTTAAATTACATACATACATATTATCACGTCTCTATCCGTTACGGGGTAGACAGAGCCTAAAGTCATAAGACCGAAAGGCCACGCTTAGCGTGTTGGTGGGCGTAAAGGTGGAAAACGGAATCAAAATAGTGATGGGGTGCTAGCCGCATCGCCAATTGGCATGATTCTAAATTGCGGTATATAACTATAATATAATTCAAATCGTTTATTTAATATAAGTTTCTTTGAACACTTATTAATTGTCATATTTCACTTCTCAACAATTGTTGACGTCTAAAATTTACTTATGGCTAAGTTTAATTCCGCTTCCAAAGCGGAGTGCAGAACAAGCGGCAACGAACTTCATAGCGATTTTCTCCAAAAGACGTCCACTTACAATTTTTACAAACCTTAGAACCTATAGAAAGGTTTGAAGAAAAATTCTCAAGTAGTTTTCGTAGTAGATGATTATAAAAGCTTGTTTTCAATAAGGTCTTTACTTTTACCTTATTATCTACTAGCTTTCGCCCGCGGCTCCGCCCGCGTTAATGTCGATCCCTCGGGAATAGTACTTTTTCCCGGGATTAAAGGTACCCTATGTTCTTCTCTGTACTCCAGAGAACTTGTATGTAAAATTTCATGATGATCGGTTCAGTAGTTACGGCGTGAAAGCGTAACAAACAAACAAACTCACTTTCGCATTTATAATATTAGTAAAGATGATTAACCCATTCCTACTGCGTCTTTCTAAGACATCCTTTCCTTTATAAATCTATTCACATTTTAAAGTAGACGTGAGAGACTGGGTCCCACGACACAGGGAAGCCTATAGTGTGGGACCATTGTTATTGTAAACAACTTGTTATTATTATTATTATTACATAGAAATAAACCATATTCTTAGCTAGCGACTACCACAATATTATTTTTATAAAGATAATAAGAAATCGTATATGAATGTTTATGTAACATACAAAGAAGCTCCCTAAGCGTGACGGCCAGCTGCGCGTAATCCCAGGACCGATCGAGGAATAATGCGACTAAACGCGAACCCGAGTATATCCATCAAAAGATAATGGGAATCCCCTTTGGGAAATAACAAATCAGTAGGTGTCATTTTGCTTATTTATCACATTGCAATCAGAATCAATTTGGATTCTTGTGATTTTATGAGATCAGATTTGATCCGATCGACAGTAAACCGTGGTGTTTCCATTAAAAGATAATGGAAAACCCTTTGGGAATTCATAAATCAATTGGTTTTATTTCGGTACTTATTTATCGCATCGCAATCTGACTCAATTTGGATTATCCTGATCAGATGAGGTTTTAAGGAAATGTTTGATTGTTGTTTGTTTTTCGTGTGTGTAAGTGGCCAACACTGGTGTTAGATTTTTCAAGCTACTTAATATAGCTTAACGACTTCCATCAATTATGACAGCCAGGACCAACGGCTTAGCGTGCCTTCTGAAGCAAGGAGGAGCTCGAGTCTCCGTACTCCAGATAACGTGTATGCAAAATTTCATGATGATCGGTTCAGTAGTTACAACGTGAACGCGTAACAAACAAACAAAAAAACTTCACTTTCGCATCAAGCATTTAGTGATAACTATATATTTTCTAACTCTATCAAAACCAAAAGGCCATCGTATTGTATTTTATAAGTGTTGTACACGCAAAGATCCACACTGCTTTTCTTTCTATGACAGGGAGAGAGATAGAAACAAAGATACAAAAAAAAATTAAAAGGTGATTTGGATGCCTGTTTTACATATTTAAAACTAGCTGCTGACTTCTTTTCTCCAACAAACAAACGGTTTTCTTTTTATTTTTTTTCTCATATTTTAAAAGTGAATCTATTCAGGGTGAAGACAAACAAACAAGTAACACATCATAAAAAATAGGACCAGCCATTCTTAAATTATAAATGGTGTAACCAACCTCATTTGTTCTTTTTTTAATAGAAAGATATATGTTAAGTTCTTTTTTTAAATTATAGTTATTCAAATTTTATGCATTTTGAGATATCCGTACACTAAAAGGGAGAGGAAGGCAATACACGCTTTCAAACCTCAAGACTACCCCCAATATTTCGGTTATCCCTAAACACCCATCAAGTTAGGCAGCCCCTATTATTGTTCCAGTAGTTGGTCTGCAGTATGGCGAGGGTTCAGAAGTTTGGCTAAATCTAACCGTAACTGAACGCGGGTACTATTCCTAGCTTGGAGTCGAGTGGCTTGGAGTAAAATTAAACATATCGTATAAACATACATTACAGTAATCAAATCTTTATCTTTTTCTGGGTACTTAGGATCATAATACCTTAAGGCCACAGTAGGTTGTTATTGTCTATCAAAAATAATACGAAAATTGTGTTATTAATTTACTTTTAGAGCATAACTAAAATTAAATAAATTGTTGTAGTTGTCCATGGCCATCATACTTACCATCAGGTGACTCGCTTGCTCGTTTGCCATCCTATACCATAAAAATAAAAATAAATAAATGTATACGGACAAATCACACAGATTGAGCTAGCCCCAAAGTAAGTTCGAGACTTGTGTTATGGGATACTAACTCAACGATACTATATTATATAACAAATACATATATAGATAAACATCCAAGACGCAGGCCGATCTGAAAAAGATCATACCGGGGATGGAACCCGGGCACCCTCGTGTCGCAGGCTGGCGTGTTAACCACTGCGCCACGGAGCTCGCCAATAATAAAAAGGCACAATAATTTAGATATTTATTATATTAAAGCCTTTTTATATATAAAAGCCTTTATATCCTAGAAACAATGAGGTTGTTCCGGCAGAATTTGCGTGAAGAAATGGCGGTTTCGTCGTAACCCGTAACAAACTGCCGCATTATTCCGTTACGTTTTAGCCACCACATGAAGCTTTTCATAACAACGATATTACGAAGTTTAGGAGCAAAATATATACAACTAGCTGTTGCCCGCGACTTCGTCCGCGACAATTTCTGTTATTATGGTTAATTAGTATAGATGAATATTTTTTCCCCGTTTCCAAAACATTTTGTATTGATGCTTCGCTCCTATTGGTCGCAGCGTGATGTTTTATAGCCTAAAGCCTTTCTCAATAAATGGACTATCCAACACAAAAAGAATTTTACAATTTGAACCAGTAGTTCCTGAGATTAGCGCGTTCAAACAAACAAACAAACTCTTCAGCTTCATAATATTAGTATAGATATGTAAAATAATTCTGTGCGATCTTCCGCCCGTCAAGATGATCAGCTTTTCCTATGGGACCAATGCTGGGAACTCAATAAAAAAGGACATTGCCAAACTAAACCCAAATAATTTTGAGTTCCCAGCATTGGTCACACTCCCGGAGTGCAAGCCGTTGTTTTTTTTAATGAACCTTAGAAGTCTGTCACTTACGACCCAATTTAAAAAAATATTTTTGTCTGAAAATATGGTTTTAAGTTGGTCCCATATAATTTTCATAACTATCGGTTCAGTACTTTAATTAAAGTCGGTTTTTAAAAGATCATATATATCCTAACTAATATTATAAATGCGAAAGTGAGTTTGTTTGTTACGCTTTCACGCCGTAACTACTGAACCGATCACCATGAAATTTTGCATACAAGTTCTCTGGAGTACCGAAAAGGACATAGGCTTTTTATCCCGGAAAAAGTACTATTCCCGAGGGATCGACATTGACGCGGGCGGAGCCGCGGGCGAAAGCTAGTTATCTATAAAAATCATGTCTGTTGTATGGGAGCCCCCCTTAAATTTTGTTTTTATTTTATTAGTATTTAGTTATTGTATCGGCAACAGATATACATCACCTGTGAATTTCAGCTGTCTATCACCGTTCATGAGATATAGCCTGGTGACAGACGGACGGACAGACGGAGCCATATTAATAGGGTCCCGTTTTTACCTTTTGGGTATGGAACCCGAAAAAGATCTTGTTCTCTCCTTACTAAATTACAAGCGTCAATCCTCATGCTGTAGTACCAAACATTTGCTTACCTGAAACAATCGAAACAAAATTATCAATAACACAGCCGAATAAAGTGTATGATGTTTTCAGATATCATGTTTGAGAAGCTCGATAGCCCAGTTGCCGTGCGTTTATTAACGCTTACGCATGTAAAGCAACTAAGGGCCCGTTCACCCTGGCATTATCACAAGTGCAACTGCCTCCGTGGTCTAGTGGTTGAGGCGTTTGCCTGTAGACTTGGGGGTCGTGGGTTCGATTTCCACGGGAAGCATACTTTGTTAAGTTGTTTCCAGTTTGGTTAGGACATTGCAGGCTTAAATCACTTGATTAGCTGATAATAAAGATGATTGCGTGCTTCGGAAGGCACGTTAGGCCATTGGTCCCGGCTGCCATCTGGTAGTCGTTAAAGGAACCACGTGACTTTAAAGGTGACGTTAAAGGAACCACCAGAGGCCGATAGGCGGTTCCGAAGAACACTGACGCCAAGGTATGCATGGTCGATTGACCGTGTCACCTATACGAAATGATGATGATTACAAGTGGCACTAAATGTCTAGAGCTCTTCGGCGCTTAGGAAGGCATGTTAAGCCGTTGGTCCCGGCTGTCCTTATAAGATGGCGGTTGTTAAGCCATGTCGGATGCCTTAAGGCAGCTTGAAAAATCTGGCACCAATCTTGGCCACTTACACATACGAAAAGCAAAACAAAGCAGGATTCTTTTTTGTATGTAATCTGTAATTTATTTATTTAAATGTGTTTATTATTAAAATCTTAGTTTCCTAAGAAGGAACTTAGATGGATAAGATTTTTTCAAGTAATATTACAGAAAAATCTAATAAAAATTTCCAGCAATTTAAACATATTGTTGTCAAAAGAAAGCAGTGTATTTTAATTACTTAACCGCCGACGACGAAATAGAGGTATTATAAGTTTGACGGTTACGTGTGTGTGTATGTCTGTCTGGCACGGTAGCTCTAAAATGGGTAACTCGATATGGATGGATATGTTTTTTTAATTTAAAAGCAGGTTTTCCAGCAATAGTTCTGAGACTTTTATCAAAATTGTTCCAGTCGTTAACATGGTAAAATAATTTTCGTATCGTTTTTAAAGGTTGCGTATCATTTTTAATTTTAGGTGACTTGTCAGCAATAAAGCTTATATCATCATCATCATCATCATCATCAGGTCTTTTTAGTCTCCACTGCAGGAGCATGGCCCTCTCTGTACTACCGGAGCCATACTTGGCCAGAGCTGACAGAGGATTTGGCCTACACTCTCCTTGCTGGCCAGACGGGTTGGAGAGGTCTCATTGATGTTTATGAGCTTTTTTCAGTTTTTATTTCTTAAGTCGCCTCTTACGACATCCACGGGAAGACTTGGAGTGGTCCTATTCTACTCTGCCGGAAAGCATACGGCTATAAAGCTTATATAACTGTACAAATTATAAAAGTGCAACACAGAAGAGAAGTCCAGCGCCCACGCCTTTTTAAAGCACTAAATCACAAAATAGCATTTTGAAACTCTGCAAACGTGCTTAAGTGTTAAACCATAGAGTCTCTAACACGAACAACTTTTAACGGTGCATCATAAAACGTTGTCTATGCGTTTTACTCTAGTTTTACTGCTTTAGTTGCTGCCAAAGAAAAGTTATGGCTAAAGTTAATGTTGTATGTTTTAGATATATGCTTTTAAAACTGGAAATTGAGTTGCTAATAGCTGTTATAATATATCTTATCACTGATATTTTTTGCTGCTTTATCACGGTAAGCTGCTTTCCCGCAAATTCGTACTAGTTAATTGTAGCCTATGTCACCCTTTGATAATGTAGTTTTGAATACATCAGTGACTTTAAAAATGAATTGTTCAGTTTTTGAGTTTATTTATTACAAACAAACATACACAATCAAGTTAATAGATTCAGGTGTTACTTTGCGGAAGTCAAAGTAAAAATACACAATCAAATATTTTCTCTTTATAATATAAAGAAAGCATGTTGCTAGTAAATCTCATTTTCTATTTTAAAAAAAACAGTATAACTCGTACTCGTACATAGCATTGAAAAGTTGTTCATGATATTGAACAACTTTTCCAACTCCAGAGAAAAGTTGTTCAATATTATGAACTCATCACGAACAAATATGAAAAAAAAACTTTCCCTAGAAAGTCGATCAACTGATTGCTCATTTTGCGTTTTTTTTTCGTATTTCAATCTATAACTCCTGTGAAAAGTTGTTCAGTATCATGAACGGATATGCCCCTTATGTATTGTTACCCACATTTCGTTACACGTTGTATATTTTTTTTTCGGCTATCATACATTTGGATACAAACGATTCTCCGAGTACTATAGAAAAGGAATCTGTTCATTTTACGAAAGTGACTGATAAAAATTGATGATTATTAAATCAAGCAGTTGTTTAAAACATTTTTGAAGGTGTTTTATTTTGCATTCACAATGTATTTTGATATAATCTTATGAAAATTAAGATTTTTTTTAAATAGCCTAATCAGTGTTCCACTGCTGGGCAAAGGCCTTCCCTTTTTGTTTCCAGTCATCCCTATCGCGGGCAATAATTTGCCAGCCACTTATATAAGCATCCAAGTCATCGCGCCATCTCCTTCTAGGTCTGCCACGTTTTCGGCGGCCATTCGGGTTTCCACATGGTGGCTAGCAGTGACCTAGGTACAACCTACGCTCTAACGACATACATAGACCTTGGTCGTGGGTTCAAACCCCGGCCGCATGATTTTTTTTTACCATATTTTATTTCGGTTAAAACGTTCTTAGAGCAATAACGATATCTCTCTTCTTTTAATTCGCTAATAGAGTCCCTGGAGGGAAACTCCATAATGTCCGCGAACACCGTCATTTTTCTGTGGCTACAGCCTCATTTGTTTTACTGTAGGCCGTGAATCACGTGCAAAGTGTACAATAGAGATATTTTTGTACTTATCCGGGCCCTTTATTAAATGATGTCGTATATTTCTTGCACTACTTTCCTTTTTACCCGACTACGCCAAAAGGAGGGTTGATGATTTTGGCCGCTATGTAAGTATATATTTATGTATATTCGTTTGTTACTCGTATCCCGTAAACGAACCAACACCATTTGACATATGACGATCACACTCATAAAAAAAGGTTTTGTAATATATTTTGTTTGGTGTTAAATAAAAGGTGAATGTATGTAGATTACAAAAAAGGTCTATATATATATATTATGCCATGTTCCTGTGAAACTTCAAAATTTGCCCAGATAAACTATTTTTAATATCTAACTCAGGTCCCGAGTTCGATTTTCGGCCAAGTCATGATAGAAAAAGGCCTCTTTTTATGTAATCAGTGTTGATTTTAAAAAAGAGTTCTACTCGTAGCTGTCGCCCTCAGCTCAATTTCGATCCCGCGGGAACTGTTCTTTTCCAAATGAAAGGTAGCCTATGTGTTAATCCAGGTAATAAACTATCTATTAGGAATATTTCGTAAAAATTCGATCAGCTGTTTTGGCGTGAACGAGTAACAAACATATATCCATACTCAACAACATTCGCGTTTATAATAATAGTAAGGATTATTGAGTTAGTATCCTAAGGCACAAGTTAACAACTTAGTGTGGGTGTACGAGCTTACCTCGCACATTTGGGCGACCCGCGACTTGCATCATGTAGGTCGCGTGTCAGCTACTTTTATAATATAAATAGTTCTATTATCTTAAAACATATCGAGATAAATATCGATGGCGTCATGAGACACATATCGAACGGTCGGTGATACTATAGCGCCTGGACACTACCATCGAGAAAGGATCCGTCACACCCAGCCATCATGTAACCAGCAAGAACAATAAACTACTTTCTCCGTGACGTGAGCTTGTATCTACACACCACCATCTTCAACTGGGGTTTCTATGGTGCTGGGCCTAACACTAAGTCTGGCACCATACGATAGAGGGGCCTAGTCTATAATAAATTCCGTATTATTTTCTCTTTTTCTGTAAGAGCGAAACTCGTTTCCTAAAGAGCACACAAACTGATCTAATATTTCTCAGTTATCTACGTTATCAAATAAATTAGGTGAGGTACCGCGAAAAGGGTTTCGTTACCTTTTAAGAACGTTATGTACAATAGGCCTCCGTAATGCTTTAGGTACGAAGTAACGATGTGCATTTTGAAATCGTATTTATATGCCATAGCTATTCAACAATTCTTTCATCCGAATGTGACTTCGCTTGAATCTTAACCTGAGTGATATTTCAAGTTATGCTTCCATGCTGGTCTGGGAGAAAAAAAAAAAAAGCGTAGAACGCGCCAGCTGCCTCCTTCCCGCGCAGACCGTAGAAGCCGGTCAAAGGAATGGGCGTAAATCAAAAGAATCATGACAATAGGCGATGCGGCTAGCAAATCACTATTTTTAATCCGTTTTCCACCTTTACGCCTACCAACACGCTAAACAGCTTAAAGAAGGTGAAAGAAGTACTTCTTCCTCTTTTCAGCCTTTTTTTATGTAACGCGAAGAAAATCTCTTCGGATACCGCACCAGCTACGGGAAGCCGGTACGGTTATGTGGTGTTGCCACTAAAAACTCCGCGGTGTCACATCTCAGCCGTTGTGCGAGCCGGGCCGTGGGCTATTCTCGCTCCACAGCCCGGCACGGCGGCCACTACGTCGGCGGCCTCAGTTCGGCACGCTCTCAGAACCCCTCTCCAGCGAGAGGGTCAGAGCGGCCAGTGGGTTGGCCCGTCGGCATTCAATTTACCCGCCTGGGTAAAGGCGCACGTGACACTCGTGCGCCTTTCAACCCGGACCGTTAAGCCAGGTGACGGATTCCCGTATCCGCACCCGACCGGTCTTTGTTATGGGGGCAGATGGTGCAGGCCATACGCCCGCCTTCTGCGCCCTGTGCGCCGGCGGCGGATGGCGAGGTTGGTGGTGTCCTCGCGCTCCCTCTCCGCCGCCTCTTTGCGGAGCATGATGCACTCCGCAAAGGCCTGCACCGCTGTCCACGACATCTCACTGTCGACTATGCATTTTACCACGGTCGGCAGCGAGAGGTCGTCCCCCACGATCCTATTTTCAGCCTAGCTCAACCAAATGTTTGGTGTAGGCCTCCTTCAGTTCTCGCCATTATTATCTTATCATGGGCTGTTAAAATCCAGTTGCTGCCCGCTATCTTTTAAATATCATCTTTCCATCTCATTTGTGGTCTTCCTACTGGACGCTTTTTGACCCATTCCAGCAATCGTCTACACCACTAGTCCGTTTCTCTGGCTATATGACCAGCCTCAACTTGAGTTTTGCTATTTTTCGGCCAATATCGGTAACTTTGCTTTGTTGTCTAAGCTAACTACACTATGACTAAATAAATTGCTTCAAGTCCAGAAATTTGTCTTGTGGTAACACAGTCGTTGCGGTACCGATAAATGTCCGCAAACTTGACGGGCGAATATTGCAAGATGGGCGGTTATTTACGATCAGATCAGACATCACATCATACGCCCACCGATCGCAAAGCACGCGGGCGCAACCCGCAAGGTCTGCGGTAGATGACGTCCCGCGCGATTCTACAAATCGCCCCCGCCAGTAAAGTGGGAGCCCGAAACAATCTCAACTACTACTGTGAAGGCTCGGCCGTCCCGACGCTCAAGCCGAGTTCCACATATAAAGATGGTAGGGAGAGCACAAGACGAACACACAGAACACAGCTAATAACTTTATTATAATCTTTGCTTTTACAACTTCAATAAATAATTATCAGAGACTTATGCTCCAGGATATGGTAGTAGACTCAATGAGTGATAGACTGAAAGATGTTAACCGATTGAAAGGTGGTAGCAGACTGAAGAATGATCGAAGAATGAGTGATGAGAGAGAGAGAAAGTAATCTAAAAATGGAATGAAATTTGAATTAAAAATGAAATTTGAATTAAAATAAGGAATGAAAAATGGACAGGATGTGAGAAATGAGGTTGGATGAGATGCAGCATGCAGGTGGCATGCTGCAACGTTACACTACTTACGAAAGTCTTCGAAGGCTCGAGCGCTTTTAAATTCTCGAACTCTTTTGAAGCTTCGAAGCGTGGCTCAGAGAGCTCGCGTCTCATCTAGGCTCAGGTCTACGAGCCTATCGAGCTCACTGAGTCCTGCCAATCCGCCTCGAGGCTTCATAATTAGATCTTGACGCCTCGAGGGTGATACATCACTAATCCTATCCGTCCTTTTCAAGGGCGCCGATCTAGTTTCCATAAGTCTTGAAACACTTCTCTTAGTAACATAAATCAATTAGGCTTAATAGGAATGACGTAGGTTGTATTTGCTCCATAGTAATATTTGGTCCCTTCGGCACATAAAGGTCACCAGTTCCGACGAGGGCATTAACATTGGTTGTTGAATTTACTTTTAACAATACAATGTTTAAACCGGCTTTACTAAAATGACGTTGGGTGGCCAAACCTGGGATTTTAATCTTTAAGCCGTTTTAGAAAGGCAGTTGTTATAATATTAAAACATTACATGCAGTGTCCAAAATGGCATAATAACTACTGTAGGTATGTTTACTTAAATTTCAGCCGTTAGAAGTTTACTGCTTGACAAAGGCCTCTCCCAAGGATTCTTCGTTCAATGGCAGGATATTGCCACACTCACTTAACTTGGCAGGCGGGTTGGCGAGCGCAGTTTGGCTTCTTGTGCTTTTGAAGTTGCTGCCGAGGCAGCAGCACAAGAAGCAATTTAACTGCAACTAATGGCAGAGCCAATATTTCTGCAGCTATAGATCCCGTCATCACATCACTATTATTCAGTGGTATGATTTAACTTTAAAATACCCACCGTACGACCAGGGGTATGGCCAGGGGTAAGATGGGTCTGTAGTGGCATTTTAAAGCTATGGAGGATAGGAATTTGTTGGATTCGGGAGGAGAATGAAGGTATTGGGCTACTATTCACTCGTACGAATGAGGCATAAGCTCACGCAGCTCGGGAGGTCCAGCGCACATAGCCGATTTTATACCGGCAACCACCAGCCAAGGAGTTAAGGATGACAGTGACTTGTTTTACTGGAAAGTATTTTTAATAGGATGATTATTTGCGCTTCTTGTTTGCTGATATATCAGTGACTTTACATTGGTGTCCGATTGTACATATAATTTATGCACACTGAGCTACTGAGGAGACCTTCTCAGCTACCAAAAGTACAGTATTCTGCCCGGAGCATCTGAAGAATATTAGACATTATTCAACTTATAAATAAACTAATTTAATATAGTATTTAGCCGTGTGGTATCCGGCAGAGTAGAATAGGACCACTCAAAGTCTTCCCGTGCCTAAGGCGACTTAGGAAATACAAGCTAAACAAAGCTTATAAACATCTAAGACACCTCTCCAACCCGTCTGGCCAGCGTGGAGAGTGTAGGCCAAGTCCTCTGGCTGCTCTGGCCAAGTATGGCCGTAGTAGTACAGAGAGGGTCGTGCTCCTGTAGTGGAGACTAAAAAGGACCTGATGATGATGATGATGAATATAGTATTATCGTTAATTACTCATCAAACGAAAGATCAAAGATCTGTCTAAAAATATTAAAGGTCTAGAGTAGCCACCAGCGTTAATTTTCTAGACCGATAAACTAAAGACTGATCAAAGGCTCCACGCGCAAACAACTCCAGAATTATTTGATTTGGTGAGTTTCAGATACATTTCACAATTAAGCCACAAAATAAGGATAGTACAGAAATGGATTAATTTATTCATTCAACTCATCAATGAACAGATAGTGATGGTGGTTATAATAATGTAGAAGTACTTATTGCTATATTGACAAAAAAAATGAAACATTATTTATCTACTGTTTAACTAAGGGAGCTAATTCAACAGCGTAGAGATAAACGATTACTGGCAAAACGTCCACAATTACATCGTTAATACTATGAGCATTCTTTACAGTCAACCATAAAGATAAACAGATATTAAATATGTTTATGAAAACTAATATATTAGATATGTATTTTTTTAGTTACAGGGCGATCAGCGTGGCCCATCATTGGTTAAAATATATGAATATTCAAACAAAATCATATTGACTCAATGAAAAAAAGAACGACTTCTCTGTACTTTCTTCATTTTGTCATGAAGCCAAATAGCAGTCTCGTAAATAACTGTTAGTGCCTAAATAAATCAAATAAAACCGCATTATTGCCGTACGAGTAACGTGCTTACGCCGTGATTGGCTAATACAATAATCCTCTTACCGATGTACGAGGGGGGGTCAAAAAGTTCGCGGAATGGAGGGGTTAGCGGGGGGTGGGGGACCTGATTTTGATTTTTAACTAATGTGCAACTCTTTGTGAGTATATATGCCAAGTTTGAACCCGATTGTGTCAATAACTTTTGACCTGTCGTCGATCAAACAAGTGAATCCGGAAGAAAAACTTGAACATGGAAAAAATCGAGTTTCGTGCCGTCATAAAGTTCCTCACTAAGCAAGGAAAACCACCTCAGAAAATTTTGGAAGAAATGTCATCAGTATACGGGGACTCTTGCCCTGGAAAAACCATGGTGTACAAGTGGAATAGCCTTTTCAAGCAAGGCAGAGAGTCTCTTGAAGACGACCCTCGCTCAGGACGGCCGATTGAGGCCACCACCTCGAACATCGTTGAAAAAGTGGAGAATCTTATACTGGAGGATACTCGTTTAAAGAAGAAACAACTTGCAGAAATGGTTGGAGTATCACCTACAACCATTTTAAATATTCTACACGACAATCTTGGGATGTCAAAAGTCAGCGCAAGATGGGTGCCAAGAATCCTCACACCACCACAGAAACAGCTGCGCGTCGAGTATTCAAAGGAGTTTTCAAACCTCTGTAGCGCCGACAAGGAAGGAATTTTTGCAAGACTTGTTACTGCAGATGAAACTTGGGTTCATCATTATGAGCCTGAGTCGAAGCAAGAGTCTATGCAGTGGCATAAAAAGGGTCAGCCCCCCCCTAAGAAATACAGGGTGTCACAATCGGCTGGAAAAATCATGGCAACTGTTTTTTGGGATACAGAGGGTATTTTACTAATAGATTATAAAGATAAGGGTGTTTCTATAACGGGAGAATACTACGCTAATCTACTGAGACAATTAAAAGAAGCAATCAAGGAGAAAAGGCGGGGAAAGTTGACAAAAGGTGTGCTGCTTTTGCATGACAACGCACCGGTACACAAGAGCCGCGTTGCGATGGCTGCCCTTCATCACTGTGGCTTCGAAATGTTAAACCATCCTCCCTATAGTCCAGACTTAGCCCCCTGTGATTATTTTTTATTTCCCAAATTAAAAAAAGAGCTTCGTGGGAAGAAATTTTCCGACGATGAAGAAGTCAAGTCGGCGATTTCGGGGACAAAGACAAATCATTTTTTTTCGACGGTATTAATAAGTTAATAGAGAGATCTGAAAGATGTATTCGACTTAAGGGGGAATATATTGAACAAGAAAAATAGTACAGTATTTTATTTCACCTCCCTTCCCCTCCGTTCCGCGAATTTTTTGACCCCCCCTCGTATGTACGACGTGTTTTCAGTTTTTTTGCCGTTATTAGTAAAAAAATATCTCTTCCATGCTAGTCTGGGAGAAAAGAAAAAACGTAGAATGTGCCAGCTGCTTCTCTTCCCGCGCAGACCGTAGAAGCCGGTCAAGGGAATGGGCAAAAATCTAAAGAATCATGACAACTGGCGATGCGGCTAGCAACCCATCACTATTTTGATTCCGTTTTCTACTTTTAGGCCCACCAACACGCTAAACGTGGCCTTTTGGTCTTATGACCTTAGGCTATGTGTACCCCGTAAGGGACAAAGACGTGATAATATGTATGTATGTAGTAAAAAATATGATTGAGCAATAAGTATCCATTACGATAGTAATTGGACACTTACCAGAATAACCAGGACTTTAACCGGGTGATATCTTTGGCCACGGTGATATCCTTGTGATCCCTCATTCAAAACCTAAATTGTACATGTGGAGGGACAATAAGGACACGTCAATAGGTGAGCCATAGACTGACCGACCAAGACAGCGCTCAGATAATCAGAAGGAGTTACAACAGAAACCACATAACCGTTGGGGGTAATAAACGAGTATACATTATACAACTACACTGAATAGAAGTCCCTTTCAATAGGTTACGTTACCCTTTCACTCGGGTCGAGATCTCGGGAATAAAATGGTGGCATAAATCTGTTACAAAGGTAAGAAATATAGTTTTACAGACGGTAATAAAATCCTTTGTGCTATATTGTTTTATTTATTCGTAAAATAAAAAAAAACACAGAATAAGTAATAGTACGTGCGTGCAGAACGTGCAGAAGTCGCACTCTGCAAAGGTATTCAAAAAAATATCAACTCAATGTATTTAGCGATACGGTGCAATTTAGCTCGCGTCAGAGCGCAGCATCTTTTAGTTTAGATACCTACAGCAAGCCAATTTTATACTTACAGCTCTGAACAAACGATTCATAATACGTTGAAGTCGGTGAACACATGACCAAACGCGCGTCGTTCCTACCGGATTTGTTCGGTTTTCACCTTCGAATGTGTCGCCGCGCGTAGGTATGTTTTCAATATCGACACGGGGGGTGACACAGGCCTGACAAAACACAATTTAAGGGCCCGTACAACCTCACACTGCTTTGCATGATTGACTGTAATATCAATTATAATTAAATACTCAAGTTGAAATAAAAATGCAGCAAAGTTCAGGACTAACTCTAGTAACTATCTGACTCAAAAACACGATTGCGTTAAATTTTCTCGATAGAAAAAAATTGCAAAGTTGCCTCCTAATCACGTCTAATTTACTCGGTGTATAGCATTATTCACCAAATACATTAAAATTAACCTTGAAACTTTTGATTATTATTGCATTACAGAAAAGGCAGCCATCATATGTTTTTCTTTTTCGAATAACCCTTGAATATTCCTAAAAAACGAAAATATCCAAAGTAGCCAACGCGTTTAGACCATCCGCGTTTGTACCGCCACGCCGCCTGGCATATGGCGGGCTCTTAAGATTAAGAATAATTTTGACTTGTGCTTGTTACCATCCTCTTTATCTGAGCATTTTCTTGGTTGCATCTCATTCGTGGTGCATCGGAGCCCGGAATTTGTTATTATAACAGCATACAGTGGGATTTGTTATTAGCTCCGAGAAATTGTTCGACCTAATACCTGCCGCAAAATTTGACTACCGTACCACCAGACATAAATTAAGATTGAATCTCTTTAGAACATTGTCTCAACGCGATTTTCTGATGTATTTTAAGATAGTGATTGGACACTACAATATATGGAGGGTGCAGGGGCACTTTATTGGTGAAGATAAATGTCCAATTTCTTACTTCAGTTAGCATAGAAGTTAGAATATTCAACATTTTAACATTTATAAATAAAATATGCCTGAGTGATTGTGTTAAAATTCTTTATAAGCACAATAGATAGTATTGTTCTGAGCATTTTGGACTATTAACTTCCATCCCATCTTCTTCAAATGTCTTTACACTCAATTGAAAAAAAAGTGAGAGTCGGACTCGTGCTTTCGTAGGGTTTCGTAACATTATCTATAATAAGTTCATCATATGATGTAACTAAAGATTTATGCTTTTCGCATTTTTTCCTTTATCTGTGCTATAAGACGTTTCTTCGTACCAAATTTCAAGATTCTGAGTTCACGAGAAGTACCCTGGGTTTTGATTTCCTTGCGAATGTTGAAAAATTACGGCATAAACGGTTGTATCTTTTGATTGCGTTGGCTTAGAAGTTTGATTTTTCACAGTTACCTCGACGCGTCCCTGATAAAAAGGGTCTTGACAGACAGACGGACAGACAGCCAGACAGACGGACGGACAGCAAAGTGATCCTATAATGGTTTCTTTTTTTTTCCTTTTAAGACACGGAACCCTAAAAACAGAGTTTTAAGAGTAAAATCCAAGCAGTTTAAACAAACAACAGGAGGCATACGGCCGTAAAACCTTTGGCCAAATCATACAATGAATGCTATTGGAAAACGCTTAGACAAGAGAAAGAGAAAGAGAAAAAACTTTAAATACACTCATTTTGCTCTCGCTTTACATTTTGCGCTCGTTACATCATTTGGAAGCAGACCGGACAACAACGAATACGTTAATCTATTTTACTCTTGAAGCCTTTGTACAATTTAATGTTAATTTGTGTGCAGAGGGTGGATACCCTGTTTTTCAGATGTCCGCAATAAGTCTAAAACAAAACCTCTTTTTTACCCTTCAGCCGCAGATCCGAACTTTTTTCTCTACGTTCGAGTTATCCCTTTAACCCTACAGATAAATGTGGCATGAAATGGAAGTTCAATTTAATTTTTATTTTATTTAGAAATTCTGGGTCTAGGCGAATTATTTTGCCTAAATTATATTAATTTTGTTGAAATATCTCTCAAAGAAAGAACGGATTTAGCCAATAAGCCATACACCTCATTATGCCGAATAATTAATACAGTTCTAAATTCATGCTGCAGCGGCAGCAGCGGAATCAATTGAGAGGCGCAAATATGCAGCCTTAGGCAAGCCATACATATTTGTACCCTTCGCCGTGGAGACCCTAGGGCGTTGCGGTGCGCAGGACCAACAGATCTTCAAGGAGATCTCCGCACGCTTAATCGATATTTCCGATGACCTGGGCTTGCTTGCATATAAAAATTGAGTTTGACCATAAAGCGAGGAATGCCGCCAGCCGTTTGGGCTGACCGAAGCGATTTGGATTTTTTTTTTTTTATACAATTTAATATTTGTTTATAAGTTAAATTTTAGTTTTTATAGTCAGGAGGATGTAAGGATTTTTGTTTCACGTAATAAAGGTCTATGTTGTTCTAAGGGCACCGCAATAGTAAAAACCAAAGCATAAATGTAATAGATCTAGAATCTAAAACCGTGTGAACAGTTTACGCGCCTCATCCGCATTCCGCATTCTATATATATCATGTCAAATTTTCCTCCCCTCAAGCTTATCAAAAAACACCTCAAGTTAATACTTTGTCTCTGTTTAACACTTGTTTATTCACTTCCACTGAGAATCTTTGTGCCCTACCAGTAGCACCAAGGATGGTCTGTACTGTGCATCCGAGAGTGGAGTCAGAGTTACCCCATACAACTTAGGGATTAAATTGTCTAAAGAGACAGAATTTAATCCCTTGAGCAATCGATACGAAAAGAAGAAGACTGAGAACACGTTATATCAATTTGAAGAGTGACGTTAAGTCGAAAATTCGAAAACGAGTTTGAATATGGGGGTTAGAATCCCACTAAACAGATTTCCTATCCTTCGCCAATTGAAACTTAGTATACCGCGTGCCATTTGTCACCGGGATCGAAGCCTCAGCCTATTTACAAAGCACTAGTAACAGAGCGATAAATCTGAACTGTAAGCCGAGAAACGGTTCAAATGAACCCGGGTGGGCTTAGTCGATATCGGTGTTATCGCAGAAAGACCTATTCGCTGAACGTCTTACTAGAAAATATGTCCTATTCCTGGAATTGTTAAACTCATGTTGAATTTTTTTTTTAAATTTCACGATAGCCACTTTGTCATGTGTACATTTAATTAATTACAACTAGCATTCAAAGAAATGCATAAGTTTTTTGTTCTTTGTAGATTACATTTTAACTCGTTAAAGGACATACAGACATTTTATTTTGTTCATACGAAGATATAAAATCTCGATAATTACTCGATTAAAAAAAATATAGATGAAACTGTTCCTTGACTCAGTGGGCATGGTGACAGGAAACGCTTATGCATATAAACAACAACGGGCGTGGTCCCCATTTGGATGAGTGACCAAAAGTGGCATGCAAATATCTCGAGCTCCATCGTGTTTCGGAAAGCACATTAAGCCGTAAGTCCCAGCTGTCATCATTGATGGCAGTTGTCAAACTCTATCAGATGCCTTTAAAAATCTGACACTAGTGTTGACCTCATTCATATACGAAAACCAACCAAATTAAAATTGTTCGCATTTTTTTTAATTTTTATTATTTCTTTGTCACTATACTCTTCAAAAATTAATAGCCGGATGTCTACCGAGATTTTTCAAATCAGATACGAGTAATAACTAATGATTAATACCTCATTTACCAACTACTCTTACAAAACATACAAACATATAATACATGTCTTTATCCCTTAACATGTAGTCCACGTCGTATCCGGCGTCGACGACTCCTATTTCTTTCTAATTAATTTATTTTATCGTCATCATCAAATCGACATCTTTCGAGTTTATGTAGTAACTATTTTTGTCACTGCGGGACTTACCGCGATGTTTTAAAAGATATGTTTAATATTTCGGCAAAATTTCAGCTGCCATCTTTACAGACTGACTGAAGCTATGGTGTATGTTGGACCTGTCAAGGGAAACCGGATCTTCTAGACGCGTCTTAATCTTTTATTGTACAAGTTTTTACACACAATACCGACGGTGTCCGTCCAAGAACTGTTCTTTGGCACGCGTATACAGCTTTTGCACAACTCAATCACTGGATTGAATGTACCCGATAACTTGAAGCCGTCTTCTGGATAAGAATTCTTCCTAATTTAAATCGGGGAAGGTACGGTAAGTCTCGATAAAAGTGATTATGACCGTGAAAGCATAAAATCGTTTATGTAGTTTAGTTGTGGTAGAGCCGCGCTACCGGCAAAATAGTTTTCGCTACTCGTTGTATGTAGCATGAATGGGCCGGCTTGTCTGGGGAAATACAACACTCTCACAAAAAAACGACGTTTGAGTAAAAGCTTTACTGCTTCTATACTTCGTTCGGTGAGTGAGAGAGCTGGAGGCTCATCTTTGACTAGCTCCGTGGCGCAGCGGTCAACACGCCTGCCTGCGACACGGAGTGACCGGGTTCGATCCCCGGCCAGGTCAAGATGAAAAATGATCTTTTTAAGATTGGCCTGGGTCTTGGATGTTTATCTATATATGTATTTGTTATAAAATATAGTACCGTTGAGTTAGTATCCCATAACACAAGTCTCGAACCTACTTTGGGGCTAGCTCAATCTGTGTGATTTGTCCGTATCTATATATTCTATATATTTATATCCTTCCACCTCCCATCCTCCCATTTCTTTCCCCTATGGCTATCCCCCAACTTAAAAAGCTGGCAACGCTCCTGTCACACCCTGATGTTTCAGTTGCCCATGGGCAGCGGTGACTCGCTTGATCGTTTGCCGTCCTGTATCATAAAAAATGTAGACTTGGTAACTTTAGGACATTTTGCGAATAGGTCTAATCTCTGTCCTAAGTCCGACTAGTACACAGTAAAGGTTCAAATGAACCTGGTGCCGGTCGCAGACTTCCGTAAACTTGGATTGTTAAATTCGATTAATCTTTGTTTACGTACGGACAAGGATGTCGTTTCGCCTCGATGTCCGGATTTAAGTTTAAAGAGAAATAGTGTTCCTGATACTAATGCGGACTTTAAAGCGAATAGACTAATGTAAAAAATAGAATTTCCCTTAGGAATATTATTAAATTTATTTCTAATATATGGGATTTCGCCGTGTGGTATCCGGCAGAGTAGAATAGGACCACTCCAAGTCTTCCCGTGGATGTCGTAGAAGGCGACTTAGGAAATACAAGCTAAACAAAGCTCATAACATCTATGAGACCTCTCCAACCTGTCTGGCCAGCGAGGAGAGTGTAGGCCAAGTCCTCTGGCTGCTCTGGCCAAGTAGCTCTAGTAGTACAGAGAGGGTCGTGCTCCTGTAGTGAAGACTGAAAAGACCTGAAGATGATTAATCGTATGAAGTTGTTATTTTAAAGTCAAGTGTTCGTGTATTAATTTATCTTTTTTACTCTTTTCAACAGATATATACATACATACTGTCACGTCTATTTTCTTGAAGGGTAGTCAGAGCCCAGGTCTATAAGATCTTAAGGCCACGTTTGTTGTTGAAAAAAGGAATCAATATAGCGATGAGTTGCTAGCCACATCGCCCATATTGATATTATTCCTAAGATTTTTGACCTTCCCCTCGATCCGTATTTACAATCTGCGCGGGAAGGGAAGCAGCTGGTATATTCTGATCTCCCTCTATAAAAAAAAATACTTTCTCTCATACCAGCATCGAAGATTTTTTGGAGTGATGTAAATAATGTGAAGTTTCTACGAATTTTTGAGTTGTGTAGTGAAGGAGCTTCATAAAATTATATGTTAAAAGTATTTTTATTATATTAAAAGTATACTTAAGTTATAAAATCAGCGGGTATAATTTTCGCCCGTGGTTTCACTTGAGTCAATATCTAATCCTCGGTAACAGTACTTTCTTTTCGGAATGAAATACAAAAACGGACATACATGGTACTGTATGTCCGTTTTTGTATACCAGACAACGTGTGTATGCACAATTAATCACAACATGATCGGTTCATACGTTAAACAGATTGTCACCTAAATTAACCCATAGCCTACATTTCATTCCGAAAAAAAAATACTGTTCCCGCGGGATTGACATTAACGTAAGCGGAGCCGCGTGCGACAGCTAGTTTATACACTTAATTAGTCAGGATAGTTAGGCATCGTTCACACCGACGAGCATGCATGAAGAGAGTGACGGATGTAGATGAGGCAAGAGAGGTCTGAAAGGATCATAGGAAGTGGAGGTCCCTAGTCTCTGCCTATCCCCATGGGAAAGAGGCGTGATAATATGTATGTATCGTTCACACTAGCGCATTAGCTGCCATCGCCTATGAGTAGCTTATCGCTTTTAATAATAAGCTTTGGGGCTGACAGTGAGCCTGCTCAAAGTATGCGACGGACGAGATGCGATATGCTAGTGTGAGTCATGCCTTACGATTCCATTGCATATTTTCTTGATGGATTTTAAATCTAGGTATACAGATTTAAACTTCACTTCACTAGGATAATGGACACTTAATGCAATACTTGAAAGAAAACAAATAAACTAAAAAACAAAGTAATAGAAAAGTTTTCATCTCTGCTTAGTACGTGAGACTTGTGAATTTAATTAAGCTGTGAGTTAAACCCCTATAGTAGTTAATTACAGTGTTGGAGGAGTCGCAACTATTTGCTATTTTACAATTGTATTCTACAGTGGCTAATTTACCTAATAGTCTGAGAAGATTAAGACGAATAGGGGACACACAAATATTAGTCGCGTTTAACGTGTTGGTGAGCGTATGGGGGCAAAACATCAAGTGAGACCTAAATAGCTAGAAATGAAATATTTTATCTATACAAATCTACATTTACACTAATATTCCATACTAGTCTGGGAGAAAAGAAAATAAACGTAGAATGTTCCAGCTGCTTCTCTTCCCGCGCAGATCAACATGCGGTTCTTTAAAAAGGGCGTACGTGATAAGATTTCTTCAGGGTCGGCAACGCGCGTTTGGCATTCCTGGTATTGCAGGCTTCCATAGGCTACGGTAACCGCTTTTCATCAGGTGGGCCGTATGCCTGTATGCCTATTAAGGGGTATAAAAAAATTGTAAAAGCCGATCGAGGAAATGGACGAAAATCAGGAATCATGCAAGTAGGCGATGCGGCTAGCAACCCATCACTATTTAGATTCCGATTTCTATCGACACGCCCATCAACGAGCCCACGCGAGGGGAAAGACGTGATACTATGTATGTATCTACCCTAATATTAATAAACATGAAATATTCCATGTGTAAATAAAAAAAAATCTTTCACCTAGAGAAACTAAAACTGTTATCGAGTTACATAGGCTATTCTGTAATATATTACTAGCTTTTCGGTCTAGCCACAAAGAAAATTAGTTGAAAACAAACATCGAAACGACCGAGCATTGGGTGCGGTCGTATTTGCAATTCCGATACTAATTAAGTTATAGGGGTGATTCCAAAGTCAAAATTAAGTCTATTCCACTGGACTTGACAGATTAAATCGACTATTTGAGTCTAATTTACAAAATATTAGCATATCTCAAAGTTAGAATGGTCTTTACATTACTTCAGAGGAAAATATGTTAAGTTACGAGATGATCTGGGACGGATACGAAGTTTTATCGGAAATTTATATAATAATTAACTAAAACGTTATATTTGAAGATTTATACGATATTTTTACCGCTAGTATTTGTTTTTAACAACATAAATTTTACCGAATTATGCAGAAACTTTCAATTTTAGAATAGTAATAAAACATTGTCAACACATATTAAAATAATTGTCACACAAGTTGTAGTTGACTAAGCATTCTCTTCGACATAATTTTGTTTCTTCCTTACACCCTGTACAACGGCGCTTTTAAACATACAATCAAGCAAATAGTAACTTCCTGAATTCATTAGCATGTGTATTTAAATTATATACTCTCTTCACCTGCTTTTTTGTGCCTCAACACTTCGCACCTTCGTCGTTTGCACTTAAATTACACACTCTAGTTTATCACATGCTACGTGTTCCAGTGCAGTAAATTTATGCATTTACATTCGTCACGCTCACTAACATGCGACGCGTTCCTACGACATTTCTACTGAACTAATAATACTCAGCAAAAAGTATGATTTTAGAGTCATTAACATGCATAGTTTATCACATGTAAAGTGCCCTAGAGCAATGAATTCATGCATTTACATACGTCAAGCATACTAGCACGCGACACGTTCCTGCGATATTACTACTGAACTAATAAAATGTTGGAAAGTGTGAAATTGCGCTTGGAAAGTGCATTACTTGGAGTTTTGTTAAATTATCGCTCTTTGTAGACAGGTCTACGACTTTGGTTACAAGCTGTGCTTGGTAAAAAATGCTATATTGACTACGAACTTGCAGACAGGTCTACGACAATAGCTACGAATTACGCTTCGTAGACGTTGGTGTGTTTGCTACGACCAGATAAGGCAGACGGCAGTCGGCAGGCGTATTTGCCTACAAATAAACGCTTTGTACATCTACATAGTGCCGTAAATGGTTGCGCTACGATGATCTCTCTCATATTTAGAGATCTAAGCTCTCGTCGGTGCCATAGTATGAAAAAACACAAAGACTAATGCTGTGGTTTGTCATTGCCGCCCAGAATTAATAGTACCTGGGCGACCGAGCTCTGCTCAGTTATTACCATTTATTGTAAAATGGTGATGTTTAGGTGATAATCTATATAAACTTGAAAAGTAAAATCAAACATTAACTTCATTTTTTTAAACTTGTCTAAAAACAATAAAAATTTAAAAAAAAATATATAAACTTGAACATACATAAAAAAAACAAATGTAGTCACAAGCGGGATTTGAAACCGTATCACTCGTTTCTTACCGTCCGCGTCTTAACCCGCTGGACCAGAAGAACAGTGGCCGGCAGAAAGAAATTAGCCACCATATTCTGCGGAAAGAAAAACGCATGAAAACTCAAAAACACGCGTTTTCCCAAACATAAGACTAATCTAGATCGATTGTTTACCCCCAAAATCCCCATATACCAAATTTCAGCAAAATCGTTAGAGTCGTTTCCGAGATCATAGAAATAAATTTATATACATATAAATATAAAAGAATTGCTCGTTTAAAGGTATAAGATAAGTAATAACAAACAGTACGAAAATTTGCAGCGCCCCTTCACTTCTCCCCCATTTTCGGGTGTTTTTGTTTGCTTTGAAAACGGGGGTAACAATACAGTTGTCGCACGATCCGCGACGTCTCTTATACGTACGTTAGTACTTCATTCGTCATTCTGCAATGGTGACCCTGATTGTTAACTCACACATTGACGTGCACGGATGTAAGGATTCGTTTGTAGTAGTAGCTTAATATTAGGGCATAAATATAAATCGACTTCTATGAAGCGTCATACCCGTGATTACCGTCTCTACGATGACAACGTAGCATTATTCAAACAAAACCAATTTTTACCTGCCCCTTCAAAAAAAAAAAACAGGAATATGGTATAAAAAAAAAAATCGTCTAACCATTACATTTGACAGGCATATAGCGAAATGCCAGTATGTAATACAAACATTTTTTCTTTTGTCTGTTCTGCTGTCTGAACTGTACCTACCCCTAAAATGTATAGATATACAATTTGTAAAGAAAACCCTGTCCGATCCTTGAAGTGGTGATTCAGCCTGTCGATATGAACAACTTTTCCTATAGGATCACAACTGCGAACTCAAAAAAAAATACATTTTCAAACAATTCAATCTGTATGGGTCAAATTGTATGTTAACGTCAATAAAAAATGAGTTTGCAGAATTGGTCCCATAGGAAAAATTGTTTATATCGAAGGGCTGAACCACCCCTTCAAGGATCGTATAGAGTTTTCTTTACATATTATATATCTGTATATATAAAGTACAGTAAAGTAATTAACTTACATATACTTTGACTTTTCAACCACCAAGCGGACCAATCGGTCCGCATCATCATCATCATCAGGTCTTTATAGTCTCCACTGCAGGAGCATGACCCTCTCTGTACTACCGGAGCCATACTTGGCCAGAGCAGACAGAGGATAATAAAAGAAAGTCTACTATGTCTGCGTTTCTCGCGCTTGGCGGGTTAAATGTACAGTTATAATATAGTACTGTAAACCAACTCATAAAATGTACAAAAATATATTTTTCATTCCTTCGCGTGAACGTTTAAGTAAGGCAGATAGCAGGAAACAAGTCAGTTTCCCGCATCGCATCCAGGAATAATAATAAGCTTAATAACCTCATTATTCATATTTATCCCAAAAATGATGATGCAGAATTTATAGACAGTTTATTGGACATTAACATGATTAATGTAAAAAGGTCTGATAAGGTCTGTACTGCAGAGGAATATAATTATTATATTCGGACGTGTTTAATTAGCCGTGTGGTTTCCGGCAGTGTAGAATAGGGCCACTCCTAGTCTTCCCATGGATTTCGTAAGTGGCGACTTAGGAAATACAATCTAAAGAAAGCTCATAAACATCAATGAGACCTCTCTAACCCGTCTGGCCAGCGAGGAGAGTGTAGGGTAATTCTCTGCCCGCTCTGGCCCCATACTCGGCCAGAGCTGGCAGAGGATTTAGTAGTACAGAGAGGGTCATGCTCCCGCAGTGGAGACTAAAAATACCTGTTGATGATGATGATGATAATAAATATAAAAAATCAGCGAGACTTGAAGCGCGATAGCTCATTTGGCAGAGTGTAGGTCGTTGATAGATTAAGGTCACCGGTTCAAACCCCGCCCATTGTGATTGTGATTCCAAAATAAACACTCATAAAAATATTATAAAAAAAATATGAAAAATATCATAACATTAGAAAGTATTTCGAACAAAGTTATATTATACTAGCTTTCGCCCGCGGCTCCGCCCGCGTCAATGTCGATCCCTCGGGAATAATATTTTTTCCCGGGATAAAAAGTAGCCTATGTCCTTCTCGGTACTCCAGAGAACTTGTATGCAAAATTTCATGATGATCGGTTCAGTAGTTACGGCGTGAAAGCGTAACAAACAAACAAACAAATAAACAAACAAACACACTTTCGCATTTATAATATTAGTTAGGATAAGAATAAGAACTAATATAAGAACTAATATTAATACTCCAAGTCTTCCCGTGGATGTCGTAGAAGGCGACTTAGGAAATACAAGCTAAACAAAGCTTATAAACATCTAAGAGACCTCTCCAACCCGTCTGGCCAGCGTGGAGAGTGTAGGCCAAGTCCTCTGGCTGCTCAGGCCAAGTATGGCCCTAGTAGTACAGAGAGGGTCGTGCTCCTGTAGTGGAGACTAAAAAGGACCTGATGATGATGATGATGATGATGTTTTAATTATAGGATTAGCCCTATTCTCAGTACAATACTAAATAAATATATCACAGGTGTCAAAGATGATACTACCACCATCAATAAATAAAATATATTGGACAAAGTTCTATGCATCACGTTTTAACATAGATATACAATCTGGTTATGTTTACAATGGCGTAACAGCGCTCCAAATATAATATTCTAATACAACCTGTTTCTGCAAGGGCACGCAGAAAACATGCGAACCAAACCTAAAACCACCAAACATGTTTAATAATAGGATTAGCCCTATTCTAAGTACAATACAAAATAAATATATCACAGGTGTCAAAGATGATACTACCACCATTGATAAATAAAATATATTGGACAAAGTTCTATGCATCACCTTATAACTTAGATAAACAATCTGTTTATATTTACCATGCCGTAACAGCGCTCTAAATATAATATTCTAATACAACCTGTTTCTGCAGGGGCACGCAGAGAACATGCTAATCTGATAATACTACCAAACATATTTTAATGATAGGATTCGTGCTATATTTCTTAGTACAATACTAAAAAATATATAACCAGGCGTCAACAATGATACTAACACCATTAATCTATATTTATACTAATATTATAAAGCTGAAGAGTTTGTGTGATTGTTTGTTTGTTTGTTGAACGCGCTAATCTCAGGAACTACTGGTTTAAATTGGAAAATTCTTTTTGTGTTGGATAGTCCATTTATTGGGGAAGGCTTTAGTCTATAGAACATCACGCTGCGACCAATAGGAGCGAAGCATCAATAAAAAATGTTTTGAAATCGGGGAAAGAATATTCATCTATACTGATAAATCATAATAATAGAAATTGCCGCGGATGAAGTCGCGGGCAACAGCTAGTAGATAAAATATATTGGACAAAGTTCTGTGCAAAAGCTTATAACATAGATACAATCTGGTTATATTTACAATGGCGTAACAGCGCTCCAAATATACTCGTAATATTCTAATACAACCTGTTTCTGCAGGGGCACGCAGAGAACATGCTAATCATATAATACTATCAAACATGTTTTAATTATAGGATTAGCGTTTATTTCTTGGTCCAATATAAAATAAATATATTACAGATAGATAATTCATCAAAATCCGTCTTCACGGCTATGTCAATCTTTAACATAATATAAAATAAAGTCGCTTTTACTGTCTGTGTTCGCTTAGATCTCTTAAATTACTCAACGGATTTTGATACAGTTTTCAGCAATAGATAGAATGATTTAACAGATTTTTAGGGTTCCATACCCAAAGGGTAAAAACGGGACCCTATTAATGTCGCTCCGCTGTCTGTCTGTCTGTCCGTCTGTCCCTCTGTCACCAGGCTGTATCTCATGATCCGTAATAGTTAGAAAACTGAAATTTTCACAGGTAATGTATTTCTGTTGCCGCTATAACAACAAATACTAAAAAATAGAAGAAAATAAATATTTAAGGGAGCTCCCATACAACAAATGTGATTTTTTTTGCTTATTTTTGCTCGATATTGATAACACGGCAACAGATAGACGCTTGAAATATTTACAGAATATTAAATTATATATTCACTTTAAAAATAAATAATAAAATAAAAATTAAATTAATATTAAAGGGGGTCCCATACAACAGACATGATTTTTTTGCCGTTTTTATAGATAACGGTACGGAACCCTTTGTGCGCGAGTGCGACTCGCACTTGGCCGGTTTTTTTATTACTTCCAGACTAGCATGGAAGATAATTTCTGTACACTTTTTATTTTATAGCACGCTTTCACAGAGAAATCTCTTCGTACGGAAGCCTTAATTCAAATTTGGCATTACTTAAGTAATGCGAAATTTGATTTTCTTCTGAATTCACTTCACAAAGTGCGGTAATTAAATAGTTTTATTACAGTGTTGTACAAGTCTTATCTTCTTAAAACTAACTTAAGTAGTCTTATGTCGGACATTACGGAGATAATTATTACGCTTCTACTTACTTAAACACGGGATTTAAAATGTCCTGTTCTTCCTCCAAGCGTGTTCTCATTTCATTATCACTTGCAGGAACTTTACCGGTATGCAAATAGTGTTTTGTAAACTGTTTTAAAAGTAAAACAGAAAGAAAATGTAACACTTTCAATCTATTTTCAAGAAAACCGGTTCATGAGTGTTAATAACTGTTACAGCCAATAAGGTTTACATTGGCATAACTATGCGACAGCTCACGCACATTTGCCCGAAAACGCCTTGTGGATACGTGCTATGTAAACACGTACATAGAAAAATTTAAGTCATTATATCTGTTATACGTTTATAGTGTTAAGAGCAAAACAAGTTAAAAGACCCAAATAAATGTTACAGGAAAAATTATGTAACAGATTAAATAAATAAATAGATATATAGGGGCATATCACAAGGATTGAGCTAGTCCCACAATAAGTTGTGAACTTGTGTCGTAAGATACTAGCACAACGATACTATATTTTATAATAAATACTTATATAGATAAACATCCAAGACCTAGGTCAATCTGAACAAGATCGTTTTCCACCTTGACATGGCCGGGGATCGAACCCGGGAACCCTCGTGTCGCAGGCTGGCGTGTAAAGTGGCCACGGAGCTCGCTATTATTTTTTTTACTAAATTTACTTTATTAAATGTTCAATCCTTATGAATGTGTATCCTTTATAATGGTGTTTTTGAATCCCGGAATTTGCCATCGTGGCAATATGTTAGTCAACACCATACATGCTATAGCTTGATTTGATCATATTTTTAAAGAATAGAAACTTAAACCTCAGATTTTAATCATGGTAGAACCAAGCTACCGGCAAAATTCATTTTTGCTAGTAGCATGAAGCGTTGGCTCGTCCGGAGAAGTACCACACTCTCACAGAAAATCGTCGTTTGAGTAGAAGCTTTACCGCTTCTATGCTTCGTTCGGTGAGTATGAGAGCCGGATGCCCCATCCTCCCCATTTCCATGTCCTCTCCAACTCCTTGAAAGGCCGACATCACTCTTGTCATACCTTGGTGTTGCAGTTATCTATAGGCCGCTGTGATCACTTACCATCTGGTGACTCCCTTGACCGTTTGCCGTCCTATATCAATAAAAAAAAAGGTACTGCACACAGTGTGTTTACGTCATAAAAGGCTTTGGGACGTAAACCATTTAAAAAAAATATTCCAAATCTGTCTTAGAATCTTTGAGTAATCGAGAAACATACATAACAAAAAAGAAATGACAAATTGAGAACCTCTTTCTTTAAGGCGTTTGAAAAGGGACATCTTTCTCCACGGAAATACAGCGGAAAAAATGGGTTCTTATTATATATCTAGTAGAAATCTCCGATTTGAATATCGACAAGAACTTAAGTTTACCATTTTAATTAAACTTTTTACGTTTTTATCTTTTTTAATACCAAAACATTTAAGTATTTCTCGCTCGGAAGTTTTGCAGCTTTAATGTGTTCATTTATTATTAAAAAAGTTGATGCCATGAAATAAATAAAAATGTTTTTCACGCAAGCAATCCCAGACAAATAATTATCGTTTAACTTATTGCTGAAACGTAACAAATTTTTAACAATTTTATTTTGTTAAAATTGTATTTAACCCTGCTTATGTTTGTTACGTACATGTGTATACTTTTCACCTTCTTGGACTTTGACTCTGTCCGCGGTACGGGTGCTTTTCTACCAGAGACGTGCTATGCTATGATGCGTTTAATATCCACCAATCAAATTCATTGGTGCACGTAGCTTAGCACTGGTGGAAACGGATTCAACTAAGATATGTTTTTTTATATGGAAAGATGCATGGTATGGATGCGTGCTATGGATGCCTGTTATGGGCCATCGCAAGTGGTGTAGTGTAGCTATGTGCGAGCAGAGTACCTACATTATGCCCGCGTTTGTTGATACATAGCATAGCCTTCTTTCTCGCACAGCTACTTTGCGGCGGCGCATCTCCGTAGCGTATCTTCCTCGCACAGCTACATAGCATAGTATTGGTGGAAATAGTCACATATTTTCGTAGTGTAGATTTCATATCTTCGCAGCATAGCTGTATAGCACATCTCTGGTGGAAAAGCACTGGTAAATATTGTGTTTAAAAAAAAATATGTAAATCGTGATTTTTAATTTATATCTACAACACGTTGTATTGCTGTGATTCCGTATAGTTAAACCACCATCGTATCCATCACAGAAATATATCGTATACATACTACAAACTTTGTACACAAAATGATCAAATTTTAGTCACCTACAATCCTACATTATGGAACATAAGAAATCTTTATATATGCCTCTTTTTGGATAGAAACATAAAATATTTGTGTACACAATCCCTTTTCCCTTTCTGTACAACGTGAGGGTAATAAAAACAATGGAAATTATGCTAACGTCCATTATGGCCTACAATGGTTCTTTCTATCTTTTTGCGACTTAGAAAGCCTTTTATGCGCCTTTATTCACAGATTTATAGTTATTTCATTGTAGGCATGATAACTTCTTATTTTAAATAAAAAAAAAACTTTTTTTATGGTCAGACGTGCCTGAACTGTCTGTGATGTGGTTGCAGATAGGGCATTTGGGAACGCGCGGTCTCCCGAGTTGCTACTTGCTTTACCCCCACTCATCCAAGTAAGCAGTAGCCCAATTACTTCATTCCCTTGCCAAGTGTTCTCACTGACGTAATCAGTTGCTTTTAAATAAAAGATAAAGTTAAATAAAAGATAAGGATATGATCGAGACACATAGTACCTAGGTGTATTGAATCCATAACGGATATATACGCGTAGGTAGGTACTATGTAACTAATAGCGTAACAGACACTGCAGATACCGGCCTGTAATTGACAAGGAGGTGCCGGCAGCTCCAAAATTAATCTGGGCCCCGCGTCAGCTGATGATGAATAATTCTATCTAGTAATTTGAATTTACGGAACTCTATTATTATAACACATATACATCCTCCGTGAGATTCGAGAATGAATAATAACAATGATTTTTTTTCGGCCTATGTAAATACTCTTAATGAATACAGTAGTACGTAATTTTATTCATGACTTTTTCTTATGTAGTATTCAATGGCTCAGTGATTCTCAAAGTGTGCTTCGCTAAGTCTCAGCCGTAAAGCCTCGTAAAACGCTCAAATAAATAAAACTCTACGAAAATACTGGATACCAGCAGGCCTACTTGCTAGCTTTTGGCAACTATAATGTACAGCATTTTGATGGTCACTTTACCTTTCATTACGGTTTATACATGTTAAATAAAAATAGTCGATCATACCAAAGCCTCTTGTATTTTGAAGTGACCATCAATAGTCAAAACGCTGTAAACCGTAATTGTCAAAAAATAACAAGTAAGCCTACATGTATGTAAATAATCGGCTGGGTTGCCCTGTAACAATTATTTTACGGCGAGGCCGCGATGTTTCGATTTGCAATTTTGTGACACGATAAACACTATACAAAACAATTAATAAGTTTTTTTTTAATTTAGGGCCCCGTATCTTATGCTTCCACAAAGGACCACAGCAAAAAAGTTTGAGAACCGCTGCAATGGCTAATATACATATGTATGGAACAGATGTTATTAATTGATGTGATTTTTCTCTAAATACGTCATGTTGTGATTCTAAAAGAAGAAACAAAGCTGTTTTGATTTAATCACTGCCTTATCTTTAATTTTTAAAGTAAATGATTGACATTTTAAAAAATGCGTATGTTTTTTGAGTTGTTGCTTACTGCCAGTCTAAACTTTCAGTATAATTAAGCATAATTGTTTATTCTTATAATTTTTATTATAATTATCTTAGGTAAGTGTAAAGTTAAAACCAAGTTTGTGGGGTTGCAACATTTGTCCCACGCTAAGCTAAAAAAAAACATTTCAATGGACTATAAGAATTTCGCAGTAAACTTTAACAGTTCTTATAACATAATAGACATTTCAACTTAGTTTACTCCCGATCATAAAAACTGTAAAGCTTTCAAAAAATGAAATAAATTCGATAAATCATTCGCGAAAACTTAAATCAACTACTCACATAGCAGAGCATTTCTGAAGTTCAATCACATATCACACAGCAACATTTCACATGTAAACAAGCCTGAAATAAATGGTCTTAGCAACTGCCATCATCACTTAATACCTCGATGTTTACACGAAACTTTCGAAGTCCGTCGTTATAGCAACGCGACACACACGTCCGCTCGCCGCGCCGAATAGCGGGATACTGAAGACTGAAGCCAATACCGCGCTTGAAGTTTCCCGCGGGAGTTTTACAGGACTCGGATGGCAATTGAGTGGATTTCAGTGGTACACTAATTGCTTTTAGAACTACATCGCTATTAGGCGACTATCGGAGCGTTAACTCGCCCGTATGCGCTTAACGCTGTTATTGGGATACTAATTTCAGGAATAGGGGCACAATCGATGTTGACTGGCTCACGCGACAGTTGCGATACCTGCCAAATTTTCGTCATAAACTGTGATTAGTGAGGTACCATCTAACAAAACATGCCTGCCACCCTCGGTATTATAAACTCATATGGGAGTCTGAAGTTTTACAGGACTCAGATGGCAATTGAGTGGATTTCAGTGGTACACTAATTGCTTTTAGAACTACATCGCTATTAGGCGACTATCGGAGCGTTAACTCGCCCGTATGCGCTTAACGCTGTTATTGGGATACTAATTTCAAGAATAGGGGCTCAATTCATTAGACTGGCTCACGCGACAGTTCCTATACCTGCCAAACCTTCGTCATAAACTGTGATTAGTGAGATAAATTTTACCCATATCTTTTTCTTCCTCGTCTGTCCCTATTTGGGGTCGGCTCTGTAAGTCATCTGTCTCCAAATTTTTCTATTATCCACCATATCGGCAGTAGCTCCCCGTTCTTGCATGTCATTGCTCACACACTCCCTCCACGACTTTTTTACCCATAATACTTAGGTACCTATAATTCAGTCAGAAAATAGGAAATAAACGAGTCTGAAACCATTTAAACGGCAAAGTTCTAGCTATACGCAGGCAGAAAAAAGATAACGGAATGCTCTTTAATGTATGATGAACTAACAATATGTCATTATTTTCAACTGCTGTTCCCATCTAGCAAAATGTTTTTTTTGGAACCTGCCACCCTCGGTATTATAAACTCATATGGGAGTCTGAAGTTTTACAGGACTCGGATGGCAATTGAGTGGATTTCAGTGGTACACTAATTGCTTTCATCACTACATCGCTATTAGGCGACTATCAGGGCGTTAACTAGCCCGTATGGACTGAGCGCTGATTTTGGGATACTAATTTCAGGAATATGGGCTCACTTGATGAGTCTGGCTCACGCGACAATTGCGATACCTACCAAAGTTTCGTGTTAAACTGTGATTAGTACGATACATTTTACCCATATAGGTAAAAATAGAAAATAAACGATTTTGAAACCTGAAAAAAGAAAAGAGTTATAGGTATCCGTAGATATCTTAAAAGGCTATAAAAAAAAGTGTGTTTAATAGGATGCTTTTTAATGTAATTCATCATTATTTCCAACTGCTGTTTCCATCTCGCAAAATGTGACTTAGAACCTGCCACCTTCGGTATTATAAATTCATCTTATAGGAGTCTTGAAATTTTACAGGACACGGATTATCGAGTAGATTTCAGTGGTACACTAATTGCTTTTAGAACTGCATCTCTATTAGGCGACTATTGGAGCGTTAACTCGCCCGTATGCGCTTATCGCTGATTTTGGGATAGTAATTTCTGGAGTCACGATTGAATTGATGTTATTTTAACGATACCTCCAAGCTGTACATGGTTAATGATGGTAAGTTAAGAAATACTGCTGCACAAGATTAGACAGCCCCTCAAACTAGCCGACGATTATTGGCGGCGAAAGGAGCAACACCGGCGCGGGCGACTCAGGGGTGTTAGGAGGTGTCATTTATCATTATCCTTACTTAATATCATAAATGCGAAAGTGAGTTTGTTTGTTTGTTACGCTTTCACGCCGTAACTACTAAACCGATCATTATGAAATTTTGCATACAAGTTCTCTGGAGTGCGGAGAAGGACATAGGCTTCCTTTTATCCCGGGAAAAAGTGGTACTATTCCCGAGGGATCGACATTGACGCGGGCGGAGCCGCGGGCAAAAGCTAGTCAACTATATTATGAGAAATAACGCTGTCTCCTGTGCTCAAACTAGTTTGGAAGTCATTAGCTTAGTAGATACTATTGTAGGTGCAATGTTTATATATCTTTTTATAAAAGCTCATGATATAAACAGTATTACAAACAGACAAAGGGTCTAACGATTATTGGCAGCAAAAGGAGCAACACCGGTGCGGGCGACTAAGGGGTGTTGGGAGGTGTTATATATCCCTTATATTATAAGAAACAACATTGTTTTTTGTGGTCAAACTAGTTTGGAAGTCATTAGCCTAGATGATATTATTATAGGTGCAATGTTCATATTACTTTTTCTAAAAGCTCATGATATAAACAGTATTATAAACAGACAAAGGGTTTGCAAGTAATAAAAAAGCACAGAGCATATTTTCAATTACTTAAGTTTGTTTTGTGAGTGAGTATGTATTCATTAACATTTAGCATACACCTATACATTTCAGCGCAAATACAAATCTCGAACATCTTACTAACAAACTGAAACTTAATTATCTTTAAAGCACGTTTCCTGACTCTCCAACTCGCTAGGTTTCCTGGAAATAGTATACTACTCTTTAGGGAAATTAACTGATTTACTTGAGTCGACTCAAAATCCATCAGTTATTCGTAGGAGATGAGCGAATTCTAGGGAGATTTGATCTAATACAGTCTAGTGATTTACAATAGATACTAGAATTTTCGTCACGTAACATTCACAATTTGTATTACTCGACGTATATGTAAGTTCACTTATCATTATGTATTTCTATGCAATAAAATTTTAATAAATAACGCTTTTCAAATCCAAGGTATCAGTGAATTATATCAATGTAATTTAATTCAAAATCTAATAATATCTATAGCAGATTAGTAAATTATTACGTAAAGAAAGTGATAATGAAGTTTTTTTTTATTTGAGGACACGAATTACACTCGTGTCTTCAAATAAAAAAAAAACCTCATTTTGTAAGAGATCAGAGAAATTATTCTCTTTGATATGAAGCCTGGTGATCTCTTGTACAGGTTCACGCTTTGTTGTCGTGTCGAAGGTGGTCGTGTCGGGAAGTGGTTGTATCGGAAAGTTGTCGTGTCAGGAAGTTGTCGTGTCGAGATGCGGTCATCACTATCCTAAACGGTTCAGACACCAGACTCTCAAAGGAATATTAGACCGGCGGCCGGTGGCAGGACTTCCTACCTCATTAGATACCTGAATGAGACTAGTATGTAGTGAAAGTAGGTGCTTTGGAGGTGGGGGCCAGGTAGGGTTGCCACTCCCTAACCTGGAAGAACCATAAAAAAAAAGGTGTCGAAAACGTCAATTTTGGTCAAAAATTATCTCATCAGATACTCGAACGGGAGTTTGACGTAGTGAAAGATATCCTTATGGAGAGGTGAACCAGCTAAGGTTGCCTGCGGCAACCCTGGAAGAAGTCCAAGTTCAGCCACCCTGAAGGGGGCGATTTTTCATGGTAATTTATCTCATAAGATACCTCAATGAAACTAGTGCCCGATGTTAGTTCTGAGGGTCAGGACTGCGAATAAAATAGGTTGCCTGCGGCAACCCTGGAAGAACCCATGTTCAGGCACGTTTAAGACGTGGAATTTGAAAATTAAAGTAATAAAAAAAGCTCGGAACCATATCCAAAAGCACTGCAGGATTACGATCGTAATATTATTTTTAACCGACTTAAAAAAAATTGGTTTTCAATGCAATGTTCAATATATTCTCTAAAACTTTTAATTGCATTGTAACAAATATTAAATGATGTTTCATATTAAATTTGATTTAGTGTAAGTTCCATCAAAATCGGTTTAGTAGTTTTCGAGATATAGGCCAATACGAATAACTGTGCATTCTTTTTAATCTCATATAGTACATTAATGAAACTAGTGTTAGTTCTGAGGGTCCGAACTGCGAATAAAATAGGTTGCCTGCGGCAACTCTGGAAGAACCCATGTTCAGGCACATTTAAGAGGAGGAATTTGAAAATTAAAGTAATAAAAAAAAAATCTCGGAACCATATCCAAAAGCACTGCAGGGTTACGATCGTAATATTATTTTTAACCGACTTCAAAAAAAATAGGTTTTCAATCCAATGTTCAATATATTCTCTAAACCTTTTAATTGCATTGTAACTAATATTAATTGATGTTTTATATTATATTTGATTTAGTGTAAGTTCCATCAAAATCGGTTCAGTAGTTCACGAGATATAGGCTAATACGTATAACTGTGCCATTTTTTTAAATCTCATATAGTACATGAATGAAACTAGTGCCCGATGTAAGCACTGACGATCTTGTATATGAATAAAATAGGTTGCCAATCCGTAACCTAGAACAATCTAAGTTCGGGGATGAACTTGGATTCTTCCGGGTTACGGATTTATACGTGGAATTTGAAAATTAATCATTTAAAAAACAAGTTGAAACCATATTTAATATATAATATAATAATAGGCGAGATTACGATTGCGATGGTTCTTAATTGACTTCAAAAAGTGAGGTTTTCTTTTCCATAACCTATTGGTTATGTTAATTATTTATATATAAACATTAAATATTTTTCCCGGTTCGCCCGGGCCACACATCGTATGACTCGTCTACAGTAGTCCAACAGCGTTTCCCTTAGTTGGTTGTCTGCAAATACTCTCAATGTATTTTCATGTGTCAACTCCATACCTAGTCCAATCTTCTTCTTTTCGAATCAAAATGGTTATGTTTTCCTTCTATTATACAGTTTTTAACCGTGTGGTTTACGATAGCCGTGTAGTTTCCGGCAGAGTAGATTAGGACCACTCCAAATCTTCCCATGGATGTCGTAAGAGGCGACTTAGGCAATACAAGATAAAAAACAAAACTCATAAACATCAATGAGACCTCCAACCTGTCGCATGCCCCTTCAATGTCCAGTAATATGACTAATGCCATCTGTTTCCCGTTTTAGGCTTCCTTTACGATTGTGAGTGCGAAGTAGTCCTCCTTACCGGGTTTGGGTATTGTTTTTATAACAGCTGTTTTCAAGGTTCTGGGGAAATATCCGAGGCGTAAGGATGCATTATATAGGGCAAACATAACCTCGGGACAAGCCATAAGTGCATAGGTGCAGATATTAGCTGTGAAGCCATCATGTCCCGGGGCCTCTCTTGGGCTCATTCCACTGTAAGAAGCTCGTACATACGAAACGGTTACATTGCATCGAGATGAGCGTTTCGGTATCCAGGGCCCGTACAATGTTTTCGGCTTCTTCTCGTATCGTTGCGAGGCTTCTTGAGTCATTCTAAGCAATGACTCAAGAAGCCTCGCCTATGTGTCGGTTGGATAAAAGGTTTCAGCCAGCAGTTCTGCGGACTTTTCTGGACACAAAAGGCCGCTTCCGTCTGGATTTCTCATTAGTCTGTCCTTCTCCACCAGTCTACACGCTTTCACAATCCTATAAGCCGTTCTCAGATGTTCTCTTACTTTTAACAGCTTTCATCTCAGCCAGTAGCGGGTTCCACCACTTTATTAATTTACACTTCGTTTTAGGCTTAAGTTTGAGAATCGATGCTTCGCGAGCCCTTGTTACAATCTCCGAGTATCTGGCCACCAGGTCATCAAGGCCTTCCCTATCTTTAATACGACTGATTGAGTACTGGGTTATTTGATCTGCTAGGACTTTTCCTCTAACATTCTTTTCAAATATAGTCCAGTTAGCTTTCGCTGTTTGGTATTTCCTTGTACAGTCAGCCAATGAGATATCTGACCCCCTACAACAGCGCCATTTTTCGCAAACTAAAGAAACATCCGTGGTTTAAACCCAAAGATAAAAATATACAAGTGTAATATCCTTTGCGACTAGTGCCATCTATTGAATTGTGAATGAACAAATAAGGTTAATAAGCAGAAATCTGATACCCTTGACGACTAATGCCATCTATTCGATTTTTGATAAATAAAACAAGCCCTAGCATACGATACGCTTATTTCAAAGATACTTCAATAGTTAGATGTGGCGCAAGTGGTAGGCACTATGGTTTAATAGTTAGTGTGATTATGAATGAACAGGTTCAAATCCTCCAAAGCTTTTTATTTTTTACAAATATCACCAACTTCGTATTGTGATGTTGGTGTAATTTTGGTTGTTTTAACATAATGTTACCGAGCTAATTACTGTGAATAAAAAGCATTTTAAATTTTTAATTACTTTATTACATCAAAAAAATGTAACAGTGAAATAAATACCTGCCTACTTAATTCAAACTATGATTAATCTTCTGTAGAGAGAACCAACATGTTACTTAATAAGTAACAATTTACATCTCTCAACTTCTTTTTAATCATAGTATTATATTTTTTTAAATGTGTAGGGTCAAATAGTGCTATGTGAATAACTTTGCTTCGATAATAGTATAAGAATGAATATAAACCTATGGCATTAAATGAATTTTAATATGGGAGAGGGTGACCCCCATTTTGAAGCTTTTGTTCAAGTCTATTTGTCATTTCACTTACCATGTTAGATCAGATCACATATCACTTATGCGCATATTTATTAATTTAGTATAACCTTTTTGTCTAAATTGATTTAAATCAAACTTTACTCGTGTCTCGTGTCCCAGTTAAGCACTATTTGACCCTACAATCTGGGATTTTAATTGGTCACTCAATAACAGTTAGATCACAGAACAATTGTCTTAAATAAAATATATTCTACATTGCAAACTGTTGGAATCACCACATCTCATAAATTTTCCAAGTATTTTTCTTTATTCATCCGGCCGCCGAATTCTACCAGCTCCCCTGGGCCCATTGAAGACATCTGTCCCCAATAACCTGCAAAACAATAATACGATCAATTACCTATTATTCTACACTGCGTAATACACTAGGTATTAAATATTATTATTATTTTACTTCACTATTTAATGAATATTTTTACCTAATGTTATCCTGCCACTGTTCTCAAAGGCAAATTATTTTGATGGCTATACGCTGACCATGTCTTCTCCGCAATATTTTTCTGCCATCATCATCAGACTTAAAACTTTTTTCATCAGAATTAAATACGATCTCGTTCTTGTTGAATGTTTCCTCACTGTTTCAATTGAAATATTGTAGTGTATATGTTACGCCAGTTGACTCCGAATCCACAAACGGACGGTGTTTCTCTGTAAGAGATATATTTATCTTAGACATTTATCACAAACCCTATGTTTTACGGAACAAAAAATAGTTTGAAAATTAAGTAAGTATATTAAATACTTATAATTTCTACTTACCGCGATACCTAACTCTCTAGATATAGATACTTTAAATACTGTGGTTGTCATCACAATACAATATTAGCTTTCACAAAATCTGCTATATAAGATGAAACGGGATGCCTAATAACTGGTGGGGTTTTGGATCACTACACAGTAATCGCAGTATCTTAATTGTGACGCGAGTGAACAATATTTTTGATTAGTTGGTATCAGGTATAAATAAATCTGATAGATTACCCTCAATTTATTTGTTAAAGCAATGCGTTGCAGTTGGTGACAATGATGTCATAGCAGTAGAAATAGATAGCCAATTTCGCCCGAGACGTCATATCGTCGGTTGGCGTATTGAGATGAGCGCTAGCTTCTCAAGTCGTGGGTCCATGGTTCGAATCGAACTTTACGTAGGATTGTTTTTGATTCTTTCTTGTTCTTACCATTGATGATTACTTGAATTATTAGCTGAGATTATTAGAAATACAAAATTTGCAACTGAGCAGGTTATCAGAAACAAGTTTATACCAGCAGTTGTCTGTCTACTTGCCAAAAATCACGGTAGGTGGCGCTTCACAGCAAAGTGTGAATTTACGTTTTAAAAGTCAGGGGGTCAGGTATCTGCTTGGCCGACTGTACTACTAGTATTTTGGGGGGATTGTTGTTGTATCATTCAATTCACATATACCAGTTCCATGGTCATGGCTCTATGATCAGGCAAAGGTAGCAAATCTGCTTCTACTCGCCAGTTGTTAAACTTATTCGCAACACCGGGTGTGGCGAGAATAATGTCTGAAATGCTCTTATATCGTTTATTGCCACTGTAGATATAGAAAGTTGGGGTGTTTCACTGATTTATCACGGAGACAAATGTTCCATATAAGCTAAAAGGTTACACTAAGACGTATTTGTTTATAACTCAAAAACTACTAACCTAGTTTAATGCAACTGGCAACAAGTTAAACCAAAATAATATAAAACAAGTAAAATTAACATAACCAATAGGTTATGGAAAAGATAACCTCACTTTTTTGAAGTCGGTTGAAAAGCATCGCAATCTTAATCTCGCATTGCTTTTGAATATGATTCCAACTTCCTTTTTAAATGATTAATTTTCAAATTCCACGTATAAATCCGTAACCTGGAACAATCCAAGTTCATCCTCGAACTTGGATTGTTCCAGGTTACGGATTGGCAATTATTCATATACAAGATCGTCAGTGCTAACAACCTGCACTAGTTTCATTCATGTACTATATGAGATAAAAAATGGCACAGTTATATGTATTAGCCTATATATCTCGAGAACTAATGAACCGATTTTGATGAATCTTACACTAAATTAAATGTAATGTGAATTCAATTCAATTCATTTATTTCATAACAAAAAACAATTGTGTTGAAATGTTTATCCTAGACTACAGACATATTTATTATAATTATTATGAACATTTGTGGGTAATTAAATATAATTTATCCAATACAAAATGAAACATCAGTTAATATTAGTTACAATGCAATTAAAAGTTTTAGAGAATATATTGAACATTGGACTGAAAACCTTTTTTTTAAGTCGGTTAAAAATAACATTACGATCGTAATCCTTCAGTGCTTTTGGAAATGGTTCCGAGATTTTTTTTATTACTTTCATTTTCAAATTCCACTTCTTAAATGTGTCTGAACATGGGTTCTTCCAGAGTTGCCGCAGGCAACCTATTTTATTCGCAGTTCGGACTCTCAGAACTAACATCGGGCACTAGTTTCATTCATGTACTATATGAGATTTAAAAAAAATGCACAGTTATACGTATTAGCCTATATCTCGAAAACTACTGAACCGATTTTGATGGAACTTACACTAAATCAAATGTAATATGAAACATCAATTAATATTCGTTACAATGCAATTAAAAGTTTTTGAGAATATATATTAACATTGGATTGAAAACCTATTTTTTTAAGTCGGTTAAAAATAATATTACGATCGTAATCCTGCAGTGCTTTTGGATATGGTTCCGAAATTTTTTTTATTACTTTAATTTTCAAATTCCACGTCTTAAACGTGCCTGAACATGGGTTCTTCCAGGGTTGCCGCAGGCAACCTATTTTATTCGCAGTCCCGACCCTCAGAACTAACATCGGGCACTAGTTTCATTGAGGTATCTTATGAGATAAATTACCATGAAAAATCGCCCCCTTCAGGGTGGCTGAACTTGGACTTCTTTCAGGGTTGCCGCAGGCAACCTTAGCTGGTTCACCTCTCCATAAGGATATCTTTCACTACGTCAAACTCCCGTTCGAGTATCTGATGAGATAATTTTTGGCCAAAATTGACGTTTTCAACACCTTTTTTTTTATGGTTCTTCCAGGTTAGGGAGTCAAAAGAAAAGTCAAAAGTCAAAAAGTCAAAAGTCAAAGATTTTTATTCAAAATTGGATACATGTATCTCTTTTTGAACGTCATATTTTTATTTCTTATATTTGTTTAATTTATGCAAAATCGAAATACTACTAGCGTTTCGCAACGACCACTGGTGAGAAGAATACGCCGAAAGAAACTCAGTCCAGACTTGGTCCCTATGTGCCTGAAGGGCTCCGATTACATTGTTTACATATATTATATCATCAAATAAATTTATATTAATTGCCAAGCATTTTTATCAATTATATAATCAGCAATGCAATAATATGCTTTTTTTACTAATTGGTATTTTACAGTCGCTTTAAACTTAAGTATAGGCAGACCTAATATTTCTGCAGGAATTTTATTATAGAAGCGTACTCCTAGACCCAGAAATGAATGCATAGTTTTCTGCAATCGCAAAACTGGTGTAGCAAATTTATTTTTATTTCTCGTATTTCGATCATGAATATCACTATTTTTCTTATATAAATCAAGATTATGGCGCACAAACATAATATTCGCAAATATATACTGAGAAGGTAATGTTAAAATATTTATATCTTTAAACAATTCTCTAAGAGATTCTCTAGCACCAAGGTTATATATAGATCTGATAGCGCGTTTCTGCAGTACAAATATGGTGTTTACTTCTGCAGCGTTACCCCATAGTAAAATTCCGTAAGACATAACACTATGAAAGTAACTGAAATATACTAAACGCGCAGTATCAACATCGGTCAGTTGTTTAATTCTCCTAACAGCATAAGCTGCAGAACTAAGTTTACCCGCTAACGTAGTAACATGGGCACCCCATTGAAGCCCGGCATCAAGAGTTATTCCAAGAAATGTTGTTTTATCTGTTAAATCTAGTGGTTCATTATCCATTATTATACGTGTAGGAATTTTTTTAACATTTGGTAAGCAAAATTTAATACATTTCGTTTTCTTAGCATTTAATAACAGATTGTTCGCTGTAAACCAATCCAACACCTGAGCTAAAGTACTATTAACCACGTCAAAAGAATCAGTTTGTCTATCAATTTTGAAGACAAGAGAGGTATCATCGGCAAATAGTACAGCCTTACATGTATTCACACAGTAAGGTAGGTCATTGATGTAAATGAGGAATAACAGAGGCCCTAGTATAGAGCCCTGGGGTACGCCCATCTTAACCGATGATCCGGAGGATTGATCCCTATCTAAACTAACTTTTTGAGTTCGCCCACTTAAATAAGATTCAATTAAATCGCGAGATTTCTCTTTTATTCCATAGTGCTCCAGTTTCGAGAGAAGGGTATTGTGGTCTACGCAATCAAAGGCTTTGGAAAGATCACAAAAAATACCAATAGCATTTTGTTTTTCCTCCCAAGCATCATATATGTATTTCAACAGAGCTACACCCGCGTCTGTAGTTGACCGACCCTTTGTGTCAACGCATAATATGTGTCAACGCATAATAATGGTAACGCAGATGGACTATCACGCCTTCCACTTGTAAAAGGGGTGAGAGGAGTCTGCAGGATGTCATCAACCTGCTGAAGGTGACTGACCCGGATGATGTGCCCACATTCGTGGCGAAGCGGCTGGACAAGCTGCCTCCCGTCACATTTGACCACGTCGACGTCACCAGGTTGCTGAAGGACATCACCGCCCTGAAAGCTAGCCTGGCCGAAGTACAGTTTAGGTTAGGGGTCTCTGAATCCACCATCGGTGAGTTACGTACCGAATTATTAACTTTGAAAAGTGGTGATTCGATAAGTAGGGCACCTGAGACCGCTAACGTAAACACGCGACGAGGCGGCGCGCAAAATGTCTCCATCAGCAGTTTGCCGTCACCGCCTGTTGTTGTGCGCGCTACACAGGCCGCCGCCCGCTCCCCCGCACCCGCCCCGGTGACGTCGAGCCCGAGTGCGCCGCCGCCACGTGCCTATGCCGCGGCAGCCGCTGCGCCCGCGCCCGCCGCCACCCTCGCCGAGACCACGAAGCGGCCTTCGGCACAGGGGAAAACAGGGAGACGGCGTAAGCCAGCTCCCACCAAGTCGTTGCCACCACCGGGTCCCGAGAGGAGCCAGCGCGACGAAGAGGGCTTCATTATGGTGGAAAGGAAGAAGAGGAAGCCTGCGAGCCGCAACCACTGCGGAACCGCGCTAACCGGACCAGGTTCGTCGCTGCGTCCTGCCGTACCATCGACGCAGCTGTACGTGTCCCGGCTGCACTGGTCCACGAGGGTAGAGGAGGTCGTGGACTACGTCCGAAAGAAGTCCACCTGCACCTTGAGGGTTGAACGTCTGCAGTCTCGCCACAAAGCGAATTTCAATTCTTATGTGGTGAGAGTGCCGACGCATCATCTGCCAACCTTCATGAAGGAGGACTTTTGGCCGCAGGGAGTCGTGTTTCGGAGGTTCCGAGGTCGGCTGCCTGACGTCACCGCGAGTCACACTTCGCCGGCACTACGTGTGATATAGGATAGGATATATATGTATGTTAGATATAAGGTATTTATTTTATGAAATTTATGTATATTAGTCTGTAAGGTATTTATAATATGGGCCTCTGGTATTGTACATAATTGTAAGTACAATACTATTGCCTGAAATAAATGAGTTATTATTATTATTAAAATGTAAATCAGAATCAGATATAGGAGAGGCATCTTTTTTGCATTATGTGGAAGATAGTTTCCCAATGTCTCACAAGGATGTAGCAAATGAAGTTAAGAAGGATAACATTCTTTGTAAAATATATGGTTACATAATGAGCGGATGGCCATTGGAAGTACTCTCAGAAGAAGAGAGGCCATATTTTCACCGACGTGAAAATTTGTACATTGACCATGGTTGTGTCCTGTGGGGATATAGGGTGGTCATACCGAGTACCTTGAGAGCTCAGGTGCTGGAGGAAATTCACTCAGGGCACATGGGGATGGTACGTATGAAGCAAGTAGCTCGCAACTACGTGTGGTGGCCTCGGCTGGACGCGGACATAGAGGAGCGCGCGCGCGGCTGCGCGGCGTGCCGCGAGCAGCGGGACGCGCCGCACCACTCCGCGCCCGTGCCCTACGCATGGCCCACAGAACCTTGGACTAGGCTGCACATCGATTTTCTTCAACTCGGAGGAAAATACTATTTTTTAATTATCGATGCTCACTCAAAATGGCTAGAAGTTTATCAAATGACAAGTGGCACTTCTGCTAACTTAGTTATTAATAAATTACGGGAAACCTTTAGCCATTTTGGTTTACCAAAACAACGAGTGAGTGATGGAGGCCCACCTTTCAGATCGTCGGAGTTTGAATGATTTCTGATGTGTAATGGGGTAAAACACGTATTGATTGCGCCCTACCATCCCTCCAGTAATGGGGCCGCAGAAAACGCGGTCAAGACGGTAAAGAAGACACTTAAAAAGGCACAAGCTACGGGAGAGAACACTGAAAAGGCGTTGTATAACTTCTTATTACAATATAGGAATAGCGCCCACGCCACTACTCAAAAGGAGCCGGCTGTGGCCATGTTTGGACGACGTTTAAGGATGCGACTGGACTTGTTGCGTGGAAACACGAAGGACGTGGTGGAGGGGGCTCCGAATGCTCAGATAAGAAACTCAAAGCTAGTAACAGTGCGTGCAGTAGAGCCTGGTGACCATGTGTACGTCCAAAACTTTTCTAAAAACGGCCCTAAGTGGAAAGAGGGCCTCGTTACAGAACGTACGGGGGCAGTAACTTATAAAATAAAGACAGACCAGGGTGAGCAGCGTAAACATATCGATCAGGTAGTGCCAGGTAGAAAATCAATTAAATTTCCGTCTCCTATGATGGAGAACAAAGAAACTTCAAATAATTCAATCTCCTGCCAGACCCCTTCCCCAGGGGAGGACCGGTGGGACTCCGCTCCAAGCACACCTATTTCTGATAAACATGTAAATGTAACTGCTTCACCCGGGCAGGACTCAACTGAGCCTGAGGGCCACGATTCTTGGGTGAATACTAAGCCACGCAGAAATAATCATTGTAACTCAGACATTGCATAGGCTGTAAGTTATAAATGTTAATTAAGCATAGTTTTTTTTTTAAGTACTTACTCTTATAATAAAATAAGTTCGCTAGGACTAGAATTGTTTTCTGTATGGATTAAGTATGTAGGTATATGCTTCCTGTACGGAAGACGTGTTGCTCGAAAGTCTAGGCATATCTATTATTGTTTATATAGAATTAATTTTACTTTATGAGTTTTTTTTATATAGATTTTTTTTTTATATGTTCTTTTTCAAAAGGGAGGAAATTATGTAGTGTATGGGGGTAATATATAAAAAACTATTTTGCATGTACCGCAACTATGTGCCAATAAAGCAGTCTCGTTCCAACCGTCCTTTGTTTCATTGATATATTTCAGCCATATTTGAAATGAGAATAATCCTTATCCTTACTTAATAATACAAATACGAAAGTGAGTTTGTTTGTTTATTTGTTTGTTTGTTTGTTTGTTTGTTACGCTCTCAAGCCGTAACTACTGAACCGATCATTATGAAATTTTGCATACAAGTTCTCTGGAGTATGGAGAAGGACATAGGCTACTTTTTATCCCGGGAAAAAGTACTTTTCCCGAGGGATCGACATTGACGCGGGCGGAGCCGCGGGCGAAAGCTAGTAAATATATATTTTCCTTTTCTTTCCATTTCACATTTAATAGCTAGAGATATTCAACAGTCGTATTAGAATCATTGTGTTGATGTTTGTTAGCTTTTTTTAATAAAATTAAAAAGTATCAGCTATAATTATAGCCAGTATCAATTATAATTATGGTTTCCCGCGCTTTTTCTCACTCTTGTTTATCAACGAAATGATGGTGTAGTTCATTTCGTTGATTCTACGGAGCACCCGAGGACAATTCCAACGAATGCACTGGCTTAATCACAGACGACGCCGCAACTACCAACTCGGTAAGTAAATCTCACTAAAGCCGCACCATGACAATTTATTTAAGATACTTCATTACACATCGTTCATATACTTGGGCATCAATAACACCAAATTACACAGATTTCACACTATGACATTTACTAAATACAATTTACAAAACAATCCAAAACCAAAGCTGTGCAGTCCGCCGAAATCATAGAGATAAAATCCTGGCCAAATTCTCGCTAAGAACTCCTTTATAAAAGTTGACTACAAAGTAGATCGAAATGTAAACAAACCTTAAAGGTCAATCCAGGGAACATAGCCTATTCACATTGATGGTCTGCGGATGGCGTAAGTAGCACTGGATCTGGGATATTTCTTCGGCGTTAAACCTTTTTTCTGAAAGGTTGTAAAGGTTTCTCGTGACAGGATGCTGTCTATTGTAGATTCAAAAGTAAATTTATTTTATAGATGTTTTGGGTGAGTTCCGTTTGAAGGTTACGTTTTTATCCAACTACTGCTAAGCGAAGGAAGATAAGTTTTTATTATTCAACTGGATGTATGTTAAGGAAAATTTACACAAAAAAGTACCTGACTCCATCTGGCTGACGTATATGCAGGAAAATTGCCTACACCGATTTAAATAAAAACATGATTGTAGTGTCTAGCTTACAGTATCAATAGTTCAATGATTTAGTCCGACGATCGGACGTATCAGACTTTTAATTTAAGTCTAATCAGTCCGATGATGCTGATCAATACAGGTCATCGTCCGATGACCTGTATACTGAGCAATTTAATCAGATTTTAGTAGAGTCAAGGAGACCAAGGCTTTAGATGAGACCACAATAGAAAATACACTATCATTACTTACGATGACAATCATCACTGAGTTTCGAAGAGACAACTAAAGGGACATTAACTTAGTAACATTTTGACAGTTATAAAACCCACATTCCTATCAAACCACAAAACAACGTTTTAATCTGCGGGTATGCACAAAACAAAGACAGAATTCAATCTCTGTTACTGATCATATCACAGCTAACTAATAAATAAATAAATATATACGGACAAATCACACAGATTGAGCTAGCCCCAAGGTAAGTTCGAGACTTGTGTTATGGGATACTAACTCAACGATACTATATTTTATAACAAATACATATATAGATAAACATCCAAGACCCAGGCCAATCTGAAAAAGATCATTTTCCATCTTGACCTGGCCGGGGATCGAACCCGGGCACTCCGTGTCGCAGGCTGGCGTGTTGACCGCTGCGCCACTGAGCTGTCAAGCTAACTGCAAAGAAAAATATACAATACACACGATGACACGGTATATAAATTACAATAGACGTATTAATTCTCACAAAAATATTCGACATTGATAACAAAGCAGTAAACATAAGGTTTTACTCTGCAGGAGTGCACAATTGCACATAGCACAGACAGTTACCTAAAAAACATGTTCGAACTGTTTCGCTTGTCATATTGTACCCGCAACTAAAAAAAACATGTGATTGATCTCTACTATTTTGATAATTGTAGACAATTTATCAAAAAAATCCGCATTCCTAATAAAGCACAGAACATAGGGTTTTACTCTGCAGAAGTGTCCATAACATAGACAAATTTACTTAAAACGCGTTCGATCTCTGTCGCGTGTCACATCGCAGCGGCAACTACAAAAAGCGTGTGATTGATCAGTACTCTCTGCACCTTTTGTACGGCTTTTATTTTGCAATCAATTCTTGAAATAGCGGTAAAAGTAGACAATTTGTCAATAGGAGACGTCACTGATACTGAAGTTATCTATGATGATAGATATAGACAATTTTTCAATAGAAGACGTCATTGATAATGAAGTTTTTAATGATGATAGATACGCAATCGTCATCATCATCATCATCAGGTCTTTTTAGTCTCCACTGCAGAAGCATGACCCTCTCTGTATTACCGAATATACCATACATAGCCAGAGCAAATAAAGGATTTGGCCTACACTCTCCTCGTTGGCCAGACGAGTTGGAGAAGTCTCAGTAATGTTTATGAGCTTTGTTTAGCTTGTATTTCCTAACTCGCCTCTTATGACATCCATGGGAAGACTAGGAGTGATCCTATTCGTGACGCAATAATTATAGCAGGATTATCTTATCTCTATGAATTATAGACAATTTGTCAATAGAAGACGTCACTAATAATAAAGTTTTCTATTTTGACAAATACGAGTTTGACAAGCCTATAAAACCAATAGTCTGTCACCTAATTATCTATGTATCAAATACATAACCGACCACTTTAACTTTGTTGCAGTTAAATAAAATAACACGGCTACACCAAACGCTTTTATATAGAATAAAATGTACGCTGACAGTAAAATAGAAGCGCAGGTGTCACTTGCGTAGCCTTCACCATAAACTAGCGTTTTATTTCAACACTATTCAAGTTATGAACGCTATAAAACACAGAAAGGCCGTATAAAATATAGGATCGGACAACTGAAGTAAAACGGACAATTGTTACAAACAGAAAAATAAAGTTGTAACAAATTTATAAAATAGAATTGGGCGATGTATAAACAGGCATTATACAAACATAAGCTTTTTTATAGTTTTTGAACTCTAAAATATCTTTCACACCTGCCAAGGAGAATTGTGAATGTGAAATCATGAATAAGCTTCCATGCTGGTCTGGGAGAAAAGAAAAAAAACGTAGAATGTGCTAGCTGCTTCCCGCGCAATCCGTAAAAGCCGGTGAAGGGAATGTGCGAAAATCTTCTAGAAACCCAACATCACGGAATCAAAATATTCCGTTTTCCACCTTTACGCCCACCAACACGCCAAACGTGATCTTTCTCTCTTATAACCTTAGGCTATGTCTACCCCGTAAGGGATAAAGACGTGATAGTATGTAATATGTTATGTAGTTTATGAATTATTTGCAGCAAAGTATTGTTATTACGAGTTACATATTTAATTATTCAGATGAACTTGTCACCTCACAATAAACAATTAAAAACATTGAGTGGAAACTTTAAAATTTACGTACTGTATTTAAAGTAGGCAACTTTGGAGACGTTATTGTTCTTAAGATTAGATAAGTTTTGTTTTTAACTTTTAATAGAAGGTCCTCAGACAAAAATGGCGTTAAAAAAATAACATATTATAAAAGACCTTGGACTGTCTTAGTTGTTGAATATTTTCGCGAAGTTTGTTTGAATTATCTTCCAAAAAGAGTTTTGAATTTTTTAAAATTTTACGTACGTATTCATGTCTATTGTCAATTATGTATGTCTATTTCTGAATAGGTAGATGGATTTTGACACATAAGTACACTTATGTGTTATATGTATATAGATAATGTTAGCAACATAGCAATAGGCATGTTTTGGAATTCATGCTTGTCTTTTTAAATCATGATAAAAATAGCTAATCAAACTTCGTCATGTTCAGTTTTTTGATTCAAACTAGCTTACAAATAAAAATGTCTGATTAAAATTAATACTACTTTGTTCGGATTTCCGCATTGGTTTAAGCAAATCACTATACAAGCCTTGGCCGCAATTAGCCATTGATAGGCTCACATATGCGTGCCTTGGATCTGCTTAGGCACACATTGTCAAATTAGCCTATCAATCTCTTTTAAGCCAGCCGCTGCAGCAATACTATAGTTTCACATTACATTTGATTATCTGTAATTCCTTAAAATCCAACACCATTTTCCACTAACTCACAAGAAAGAAACTAAATGTACGTAATTTGTCAGCTGCTTCATACTTCATCAACAGTGTCACAAAGGTCCTTCGTAACCTGAGGCTGAGGAAAAAAGGAATTAAGATCAGTAGGTCGTGTACTCGTCCCGCGCTGTCTTTCATGCTTATGCTTAGGATTTGTGTCATACCATGTGACATAACGTTCCCATTTTTGCGTGCTACAAAAATGTTTCAATCAGCCTCGTAGTTTTATGTGGTGCTCAAATAGAGAGACGAAATTCTACGAAAATCAGTTTTGGGCCATATAACATCCAATACGTTGAGAACTAACTAAAACTATCGCTAATTAATAAGCTAAAAACTTACTTACTTTTTTTAGAAAGTAATAGTTTCTTTACGTCAGAATAGCACCGTCAATTTGTATGTTTACATGTTTGTTCAAGCACGCCAAAACAGCTAAAAGGATTTTGACGAACTTTTACTAGTACTGTACGGGATCGACGCGAGCGGAGCCACAGGCGACAGCTAGTACACAATATGCTGATGAAATCGAGGGCAAGAGTTATTTCCCTTACGGGGTAGACAGAGCCCAAGGTTATGAGAGAGTAAGGTCACGTTTGTTTGGTCGGTACCCCTTCGAATCCATAAACTGTTTAATTATAATGCATTTTGGCATAACGGGGTTGGCATATAATAGTTACGCATAAATTATGAATAGCAAAGTATTCTTCTGTCATAATGGTATTTTAAGCATAACCTTAATTTACTCTAATGTCCTTTATTATAATTACAATAATCCCCAACTACTTCTTTATCGTGTAATCGTGTTTTCAAAATAGGGTGACACGATAGAAAGGATACTACGAGATGTATTACCAAAGATTAAATATATAAAAAATATTGTAGGGTGCTACATTCTATTCATGCGCCACAAATCTCACAAAGGACACACAGTTAGTAAATTGTTAAGACCCCTTCACAATCAATGGAATACTCGAAACGGGTCGCCATTGTGCGCGGGTCGACCACAAAATTATTCTATTATTGCGAGTTTGGACAAAGACTCAGCACGCCTCATTATCCCGTTGACTTTGTAATGCGCTCAATTCGCTTTTTGTAATCGTCTTGTTTAACCGACTGATTTCTTAAGTCATTTTCAGGGTGCATTTGATCTTTTAGCTAGTTTTGATTTTAGCATCGTTATTAATATTATTGGCCGTTCATTGCTATTGCTTTTTTGGATCGACTATCTATTGCTTTTTTTGGACCAATGTTCTACGCTCTATCATTTGATCCTGAGTCGGCTACTTTCTTACCTATATACATATATTATAGAGAGTATGTAAAGATTGTGTAATCTAGAAATAAACGACCCTTTACTAGTTATTATTATTATTTCATGCACTAGTTAAACAATGATCGGAATTTTTACAAGCCTTTTTAAAATACCAGTAAAGAAGACCAAATATATGTTTCTAATGTAATAAATATATTTTAGTATGTCAGTTTTATTTTAGACTATCCCTTTAACAATATTATTCTATTATTGCGAGTTTGGACAAAGACTCAGCACGCCTCATTATCCCGTTGACTTTGTAATGCGCTCAATTCGCCGCAAAAGTAATCGTCTTGTTTAGCCGACTGATTTCTTGAGCCATTTTCAGGGTGCATTTGATCTTTAAGCTAGCCAGTTTTGATTTTGGTATTAGGGGTATAAATTTCTTCTGACATATTAATGTCAGAAGAAATTTATCAATAGTATTGGCCGTTCTTTGCTATTTCTATTTTCGGACCACGCTTCTTCGCTATATCTTTTGATCCTGAGTCGGCTACTTACTTACCTATACAACGTGATTTTGAACTCCCTAGCATATTGAAATCTGAAAATCAGAATCCCTAATGGAACACAGAATTGCAAGAAAAAAGGTGAAAAACGATAAAAAAATTAGGTTTCCCATACAAAGTCGCCGATCGGCTGGACGATTTTCTATGAAAGGTTAAATTTATTTTTTCGTTTTTTACCTTTTTTTCTTACAATTCTGTATTCCACAAGGGATTCTGATTCCCAGACTTAAATATAGCTAGGGGGTTCAAAATCACATTGTATTTATTATGGAGAGTATGTAAGAGATTGTCTAATCTAGAAAAAACGACCCTCCACAAGTTATTATTATTATTTCATGCACTACTTGGTCAACGTTCGGAACTTTTACTAGCCTCTTTGAAATACCAATAAAGAAGACCAAATATATGATTTTTACGTATATAAATCTATTGAGTATTGAATTGTACAAAACAATGGCAGGGTGGTCTTTTTTTTTAGACAATCTCTTTAACGAAATTATTGTATTATTGCGAATTTGGACGACTCAGCACGCCTCATTATCCCGTTGACTTTGTGATCGTCTTGATTGATCGACTGATTTCTTGGGACGTTTTCAGGGTGCACTTCACCTTTAAGCTAGCCAGTTTTGATTTTGGTATTTGGGGTATAAATTTCTTCTGACATATTAATGTCAGAAGAGATTTTTCAATGTTGTTGGCACCGTTCTTTGCTATTGTTTTTTTCTGATCGACCTTCTGTTGCTATTTTTGGAGCAATCTTCTACGCTATACCTATCTTTCGATCCTGAGTCGGCTACTTTCTTACCTATATATACATATATTATATATAATATAGAGAGTATGTAAAAGATTGTGGTGTAATCTAAAAATAAACACCCCTCCACTAGTTAATATTATTTCATTAATGCACAAGTTGGTCAACATACCGAACGTTCGGAATTATTACAAGCCTTTTTGAAATACCAATAGAGAAGACCAAATATATGAGTCGAATATAAATCTATTTAGTATGTAACCAAGGCAATGGTAATAATAACACGGCTTTTAGATTTATTTTAGTCAATATCTTCAACAAAATTATTCTATAATTGTGAGTCTGACAAAGACTTCGTATGCCTCGTTATCCCGTTGACTTTGTAATGCGTTCAATTCGCTTCTTTGCGACCGTCGTATCTGTCGACTATTCTTGTGACCTTTGTATGGTGTATTTGACCTATAAGTTACTATCTAAATACTTACAGACGTTTATAAAGTTAGTCGGGCAAACGGTTATTACCTGAAACAATTAAAACAAGACAATTAGTTTCGTAAGAAGAATATTCAATATTTTTATAAGTGTTTATTTTGCATTCACAATGCTATTTTGATATACTCTTATTAAATTAAAAAATAAAATATGGCGAAAAAATTCCACGCAGATGGGATTTGACCCAGACCTGAGGTCTATGTACCTACATCGTACATAGAACTAAAGTAGCTGGTAAGTTCTACATCGTTGATACATACTAAGGTCGTATTCTAAAATTTTATTTCTTAATTAAAAATATTCAAATTAAAATAACCTATGCCTAGAAAATAGTGCCAATTTCCATATTAAACATACAATCCATCGTTGCATATAACAACAGGTGATTATTTGTTTAATCTAAATTAAAATGTGCCAATTACCAGATTAATTATTCACAGAGCGCATCGTTCGAAAATTGCGGTTGATGTAATTAATCATATGGAATTACGAGTAGTACTGGCGCGGACCGATTTATTAATCAGACCTGGATCGAAGTCAGATAGTCCAGCCTTTCGTAGTCGCTCTATGGATTAACGGCCTGCCATAGGCCAGGCGGCGCGGCAGTGCAAACGCGGATGGTCTAAACGCGTTGGCTACTTTGGATTTTTTCGTGTTTAAAGGATATTCAAGGGTTATTAAAAAATACATGATGGCTGCCTTATTTATAATGCAATTATAATCAAAAGTTTCAAGGTTAATTTTAATGTTTTTGGTGAATACTGCTGTATACAGAGTAAATAAGACGTGATTTGGAGGCAACTTTACAATTTTTTTCTATCTAGAAAATTTAACGCAGTCGTGTTTTTGAGTAAGATAGTTACCAGAGTTAGTCCTGAACTTTGCTGCGTTTTTATTTTAACTTGAGTATTTCATTATTACTGATATTACAGACAATCATGCAAAGCAGTGTAAGGTAGTATGAGCCCTTAACATGGAAGCCTTTTGTCCAGTTTCACTCAAGTATGGTCATTTTCACCTAACACTTCCTACTTTCGAAGAAAGGAAATTATCGAGAGTAAACCCGTGTGCTAGTGGATCATTTATTTGTCTATATAATGCAAAAGGCAATGGCAAACTACCGCGTTATTCCTGCCAAAAACCATCCCATTGCGTGAGTTTCCTTCCATACATGACACAAAGGAAAGCTTTTTTTAAGCGTTTATATTTTGCGTTTACAATGCTTTTTAATATACCTACTCTTATAAAAATAAAATAAAAATAGATTTATTGACACGTATCTCACATAAAGTACAAGTGTTACATTATACATGTTAAGGCTCGACCGTCCCGACGCTCTAGCCGAGTTCCACATATAAAGATGTTAGGGAGAGCACAAGACGACACACAGAACACAGCTAATAACTTTATTATAACTTTGCTTACAACTTAGGAATGAAAAATGGACAGGATGAGAGAAATGAGGTTGGATGAGATGCAGCATGCAGGTGGCATGCTGCAACGTTACATACATATATTAATAGCAATAAGTTGTATTTGAGCAACTAACCATGGGTTCGCCCCTCCGCCACCCACCATCGAACTAGGAATAAACCTGTATCTCCAGTGGTGGCAGGCTTTGTGACGACACCAATGATGTGGTTTCGTATATACAAAATATTATTAAATAAAGAAATAAAATATGGTGAAAAATTTCAAGCGGGCGGGATTTGAACCTGCGGCCTTAAATCTTTGTACGACTTAGACTTAAAGTCGCAGGTTTAAATCCCGCCTGCTAGAAATTTTGAAATTTTGCCTAGGAAAGCCTTGCTTTATTTTTTTATTTATTTATTACACCTTATTGCACATTCAAACAAAATATATTATATAGATAAGAAACGAAAAATGTACAAAAGGCGGCCTTATCGCACAGCAACCTCATCCAGGCTCCCTTTGGGTAATTGGGAAATTGAGAGAAAGATATTAGTTACGGTGCAATAAGAAAGAGAAACGAAATAGCAGGAATATAAAATATAATACATAGGTACATACATAAATTATAGTATAGCACACAGAATGTAAATATCCAAAATAACGAGATGGGAGAGGAAAAAGAGATAAAGAATAAAACTACAAAGATGAAAAACAATCTGATTTGACTTGAGATTCAAAACTGGCTGGCGTTGTAAATCTCAAGTCCTTTAAATATCAAACCGAGACAATATTAGATAAATATAGTTTATTTAACATTGCCAAGTTTCATCTAACAATCTAATTTAGTGGTTGAAGCGGATAGAAGTAAATGACGGACAGACTGAAACTAAAAGATTCAGACGGGTTTTATTATGCCCACAAATTTTCCCGAAGATATCGTCAACCGCATTAAAATCCGTTACGAGTTTTAAAGGTCTAAAGTGTACCAAACGTACATGGAAGCAACTGTTTTATACTTTGTAGTGATGAATAATGGAATATGGAAAAGCCATCTTCTTTCGCGAATTTCTGTGCTGTTTTACTTCGACTTGTAATTCCTGCTCATTTGACCCGTTTCTTTTCAAATTCTTTTACCGTTAAGGCGGTGCAACTTTGGAATGCCACTTGATATCCGTAAAGCTAAGACAGCAAGAAATTTAAAGAATTAGTCACGTTGCATTATCTGTCCGCTGATTAAAAATCTATTTATTTCTTTTACATAATATATCATATATTTCAATGTGTATGTATTTGTATGTATATGGATTATGTCTATTGTATGTTTATATACGTTATTTTTATTGAAAGTTTTTATTATTTAGCTACAGTCCAAAAAACCTCAACAAATTTTTAAAATTTATGAATAGCCAAAGTAGTATAAAAGTTAATTCATACATTCTATGATCCTATCGTTCATATTTGTATTTGTAAGTTATCATTTTCTTTCCTCCATTAAATTTAAATCCACGTCATAGTGTGTAAGAGTAGTTGAGCCTTACCTAATCTTTTCGACTTACGCAGTTATCATTCGGTCCCACCTTTCGCGATCTTATAAACCGGATTATCTTCAGTATTTCATATTTTTGATGTATTTTTTTTCAATGGATAAACCGACCCTAGAGAAAATATCAAGCGTCTACCAATTACGGTTCCAAATATCCTTGTAACAGACCGATGGACGTACATCGGAGACCTAGCAACGGGGTTCAGTTCCCACGCTTTTGGGTATGGATCCATAAAAATTACGTTGATAGCTTCGTAAACGGCATAGTGATGAGTGTCGCCTTATTTTGGTCAGATAACAGTTAGAACTAGCAACGAAAGCATTCCCAAGGAGAGTTGATGTTGGGTAGGCGGCCAGTAGTCAAAATAAGCCGAAGTTTTTCACAGCACGAAAAATAAATATGAAAGACTTCTGTCTCAACCCCACATAAAGTAGGATGAGGAGTGGTAGAAGAAAAATATAACGTAGTTAATAGATTCAGGTGTTACTTTGCGGAAGTCAAAGCTACATTTTTACTTTGAGATAATTTACTTTGCGTGCTTCCGCCACCAGTTAGTTCATGCAAACTATTGCTGGCCAGCGCCCACCCACTACTGTTAGTCCCTTCATGCCCGCCACCAATAGTTGATGCATGCAACCCTGGTCGATACTGCTGCATCTGTTGAGGCTGCAGCAATGTCGGCCGTCGTGCTGCGAGCGTGCTGCATCAACTATTGGTGGCGGGCATGAAGGGACTAACAGTAGTGAGTAGGTGCTGGCCAGCAATAGTTTGCATGAACTAACTGGTGGCGGAAGCACGCAAAGTAAATTGTCTCAAAGTAAAAATATAACGGTGAAAACTAGGCACTAAAGTTAATCTTCGTTTTAAAATGAACGGTCTGGATCGAATTCGGGGGATCCAACGAGCCTACACCTGTGTTGCGGCGTAACAATTTTCAATTAAATCCGAGAAGCAATTTCAGGCATGTTCATATGTGAATAATCCGCCACGTTTAATCACACGATAATAGTAAACCCGTAGTAATCTCCTTTTAATTGTCAGCCTCGGGGCTCCAGACAATGGAAAAAAACCGATATTTATCCCGAAATGCGTATTTCTGGCATCGGGTACGCGCTCATCCTTTGCTACTAGTTCAACTGCTACTTGCTTTTCCTTCATTCATCCAAGTGAATAGTATCGTAATACCTTCATTTCTTTTCCAAAAACTATTTATTTTCTTTCATCCCTTGAAAAATTACTATCGTTCCCCAGTTTGAAAATATCGGAATTTTCAAAGCAGCAGCGTCAAAAAGACAAGAAGCCAGAGAAACTGCGGTCATCAACCCACCTGCCAAGTGTAGTGAATATGGCAATATTCTCCCATGGAACGAAGAATGAAATCCTTGGGAGAGACCTCTGTCTATCCAGCAGTGGACTACTGGACTTACAGAGGACTGAATAAATGAAGAATCAATGGATGCATATTTCTAAAGGTGATCTATTCTTCCATGCTCGTCTGGAAAGAACTAAACGTAGAAGAGGGTAAACCTCAGACTGTGTAAATCAGCGATACAGCTATCAAACCCATTACTATTGGGATTTCGTTTTCTATCAACATGCAAAACGTGGCCTTACGTTTGGGTCTAACGGCCTTAGGCTTTGTTTACCCCTTTGCCTGTAACAAATGCGATCATAATGCATTTGCTTTTAATGTTTCTATGTGACCACCTTAGAGACCTGGTCAAAATTTAAGTACAAGTATAAGATATTAATAGATGGGTTTTTCGTCACAGAATAGCTGCCAGACTCACTGAGGTAACAGTTCATTGTCAAGAGCAAATTGTAAACATGTTAAAAGTTACGCGAGACATAATTTATATTATAACAAACGGTTTCACTCACGTATCGTTAGTCGGTATCGCCGACAAGTTTCAGCCAATTCAGATGGCCATCTTCAGGACGAGTGTCAAGATGAATGAAGATGGCCATCTGAATTGGCTGAAACTTGTCGGCGATACCGACTAACAATACGTGAGTGAAACCGTTTGTTATAATGTAAACATGTTTATAAAAAATAAAACTATAAATAATTTGTAAAATAGAATATGGGTGAGAATAGGAGTATGACCGTCAATTACATAATGAGTAGAAATAGAATAAAAACCGGCCAAGTGCGAGTCGGACTCGCACACAAAGGGTTCCGTACCGTTATCTATAAAAACAGCAAAAATATCAAGCCCCCTTTAATACTATTTTTATTCTTATTTAAGTTTATTTTTAAAGTGAATATATAACGAGATACAAACGACGATATCAAACAAGATATTCTTTTTTGTGAATATTTTAAGCGTCTACCTGTTGCCGTTATTAATATCGAGCCAAAATAAGCAAAAAAAATCATGTTTGTATACATATACCCATACAACAAAATAAACATTTATTTTATTCTATTTTTTAGTATTTGTTGTTATAGCGGCAAATACGAGTACATCTGTAAAAATTTCAACTAACCATCACGGTTCATGAGATACAGCCTGATGACTGACGGACAGACAGACAGACGGACAGCGGAGCGATATTAACACGGTCCCGTTTTTATACCGGATTTCTCTTGTATCTCTTATTTATTTAACCTGACATAAAACATCTCACGACTGACACCATTTTTAATCTTACCGGCGAATTTTACGAAAATCTAAAGATGTCATATAAATTCGCGGTACATTTCATAGAACTTGACAGGTTGACTTTTGATATGTCGGGCTTTTATCTGCTGCTGTGTGATAATGTCGTAAGTCAAAAATTCGTTTTTCCTGCTATCAAAATGATATTTTTAACGTCAGAAAATTTGACCTTTCCAAGTCAAAATTGGTTTGGTGTAAATTGATTTTATTATTTATCATTTTTAATAATTGTAGGCTCAATGTATTTTTCTTGTGCTGATTTTGAGTGAATATCATTTTGATCTATTGCTTTCTCCTAAATTGTACCTAGTAGGTATTTATTAGAAGCACACGTCACAGAGAGGGTCTCTCCCTCTTAGTACTTGATTGGCACATTTCTTCCGTGTAAGGTAGTCGGTTTTAGGCATTTTGGAAGTCTCAATGAATGTGCCTCCCGCGCTCTCCCCGCACCCTAATTCCTCAGGCAAGGTCTAAGTTATACGGCTGCGTTATTATTATATACATATCACGTATGTTGTAAATAGTAGCAATAAACCAGGGCGAGCGTAATAATATGTCCCAGTGAAATAGGTATGTTGATAAAAAGTTTCTTGTTATTTGCACGAGTGGACAGGACGATAACAAAGTGACATGCCTTTTTTCTCCCGGATATAAATTCGAGAAGTAGCAACTGTTTGGTATTCCATCTCCATCCGAGTCGTGATGGGTATTCAGCGATGCAGCGATTACGTAACACAGCATGCAGTGTATGACAAATGACGTTGCTTTATATCGCTACTGGGGAATGCAATATGACATTTATTTCTGTATACAAGTCTGTATTCGGTAAGAGGACAATCCCAAAATGCTGTTCGGTTTTCCATCTACCTCGGTTGTGATGGGAATTACCTTATAAAGCGTGCAGCGTATGGCGAATGACGCTGCCTTATGTTCACACTCTTAAAGTACCTCTTAACTGCCTCCGTGATCCAATGTTTAAGGCGTCTGTAGATCCGGGTGTCGTGGATTCAATTCCCACGGGAAGCATACTTTATTTAGTTGTTTTCAAATTGGTTAGGATATTGCAGGCTCGAATCACCTGATTGTCTGACAATAAAGATAAATCCGTGCTTCGGATGGCACGTTAATCCGTTGGTCCCGGCTGCCACCTGGTAGTCGTTAAAGGAACCACGTCAGAGGCCGAGAGGCAGTTCCGAAGAACTCTGACACCAGGGTGTGAATGGTCGATTGACCATGACACCTACTCGAAATGATGATGACTCTTAAAGTTCACGCTATGTATCGTAAAGTATAAGGTCAAATCTTTGATTAACAATGAATGTCAATTGGTCAAATCGTCAAAAGCTCTGAGTGAAATAAAACACCAAAATACAAATTTAAAATAAATGACTAGGTTATCTTTATTTGCTAAGTGGAGAATCCCAAAATGATATCTTTCCTCTATATTCGGACAAATACAACTGTTTAGTATTCCATCTGCCTCTGCTTGTGACGGGCCTTCAGCTATTACCTAATAAAGCGTGCAACGTATGACAAATGATGCCGCTTTGTGTCGCTACTGGGGAATGCAATATGATATGACACTCATGTCTATAGAAAGGTTTGTATTCAGTAAGGGAACAATCCCAAAATGCTGTTTGGTATTCCATCTCCTTGTGTTTCTGATTGGCGTTACCTAATAAAGCGTGCGGCGTATGACGAATGATACCGCTTTGTGTCGCTACTGGGGAATGCAATATGATATGACACTCATGTCTATAAACAAGTTTGTATTCAATAATGGGACAACCCCAAAATGCTGTTAGGTATTCCATCTCCCTGTGTTTCTGATTGGCATTACCTACCTAATAAAGCGTGCAGCGTATGTGCGCTACTAGAGAATGCAATATTGTCGCTGAGACTTGCCCTGTATTTACAGCGACATTTGTTGTTAGCAGTGCCGCTTATTGGGCAAATATTCACGTCAGTTGGCATTCAAATGGGAAATGTTTCAAGCAAATATTATAAGAAACAACATTACTTAAAGTCACGTCATATATCGTAAAGTCTAAGGTCAAATCCACAAAAGCTCTGAGTGAAATAAAGCGCCTTAGATCGCCTAACTTCGACCAATTTAAATAAATGACAGGATTATCTATAATCAAATCTACAGTCCTATTCTACTGCGCCGTGTGGTACCCGGCAGAGTAGAATAGGACCACTCCAAGTCTTCCCGTGGATGTCGTAGAAGGCGACTTAGGAAATACAAGCTAATCAAAGCTTATAAACATCTGAGAAACCTCTCCAACCCGTCTGGCCAGAGTGGAGAGTGTAGGCCAAGTCCTCTGGCTGCTTTGGCCAAGTATGGCTCTAGTAGTCCAGAGAGGGTCGTGGTCCTGTAGTGGAGACTAAAAAAAAAACTGATGATGATGATGATGATTATATTTGGAGAAATACAACTGTTTGAGTTGGGATTCCATCTGCCTCTGTTTGTGACGGGCATTCAGGTATTACCTAATACAGCGTGCAGCGTATGACAAATGATTCTACTTTGCGTCGCTACTTGAGAATGCAATATGATATCAACCCGCTGTCAGAGCATCTTCCCCCTGGTCATGATCTACCTTGGGCAACATGGAAGTCCTTGAATAGACTCCGGACTCAAGTGGGCCGAAGCAAGGAGAACATGATTAGGTGGGGTTACAGCTCTGATATTTCCTGTCCATGTGGTGCTACTCCTTTAGACCATGGCACACCTGTTGTCTTGCCCTGCGTGTCCTACCACCGGCACACGCAAGGACCTATACAATGCCACTGATAACGCTGTGTCAGTGACAGAGTTCTGGTCAACACAAATTTAATTCGCCCGAGTCAACACGATAAGAAGAAGAATACGATATGACACTCATGTTTATAAACAAGTTTGTATTCGGTAAGAGTACTAGGTACCCAAAAATGTTGTTCGGTATTCCATCTCCCTGTGTTTATGATTGGCATTACCTAATACAGCGTGCAGCGTATGACAAATGATATCGCTTTGTGTCGCTACTGGGGAATGCAATATTGTCACTGAGATTGGAATCACCCTGTACCTACTGTGATATTCGTAGCTTGCAGTTTTGTTTATTGTGGTTTGCATGCAAACAGGAAATGGTATGGCTCGGTAAAATGAATGTTGGGTAAAGTTTTGTTTCCCTCTCTAAAACTAGTGGCTTTGTTAGGTGAAGACCTCACTCATTGCACAGTTTAAAACTGAATAATTGTCCGCCGCGCAATTTAAAACCTTGGTATTTACTTCTATTTTATAACCAACTGGTATTAAATTAAAAATTGTAAAAAAATAAATCTTATTTTATTGTTCCATTATCACAGCGAACTTACGATGGCCTTAAGCGCCAAAAACTCTGAATGGTGCATATGTAAGCCCCTTGTGCAAAATTCAGTTATTAGAACAAAAATCAAACCTTAATTATCGGATGGGACCTGTAGAGGACACGGACGGACAGACAGTGGGACATAATCGTACAGATACTTCGCACTTCGACGATGACTTCACTTGGGCTGTGCTCGTTAGATCAATAAAGAGAATCATAATCGACTTACATTTGACAATAATAACAGCGATTTAATTTAAAGTACGTTCAACTATGAAGGAAGAATTCTGAGTTACACTTATTCCTTATATTATTAAACAAGCAAGGAATTATATATGCCCTGTAATTATATGACTACTAGACCACTGAGCCATCACCACATCCTTACTTCTTACTTCAATGGCAGAACAACATCTGTTGCACCTGATATATTTGTAATATCTACATCAACTTTTGTAACACACACTGCTAAAGGCTTATAAATAAATAAATATATACGGACAAATCACACAGATTGAGCTAGCCCCAAAGTAAGTTCAACTTAAGGGATACTAACTCAAAGATACTATATTTTATAACAAATACATATATAAAGAAACACATCCAAGACCCAGGCCAATCTGAAAAAGATCATTTTCCATCTTGACCTGGCCGGGGATCGAAACCGGGCACTCTCATGTCGCAGGCTGGCGTGTTGACCGCTGCGCCACGGAGCTAGCCAATGAAAAATAGCAAAGGATGATAGCTAAGCCCATCGAGTCTCTTGTAAGCCACATTTGACTTGCACAATTTTGTATGAGACCGACTGAAATTCAAGATTTTCAAACTTTTTTATTGTTTGTTCCAAACTTATTTTTGATTTATTCTTTGATTGTATGTCACACTGCTGGTCAAAGGTCCCCCTTATTTTTTCATTTACCTCATTCAATTGTCATATCGCCACTTGCAAACTTGTCGAGATTCCAACCCCAGTAAATAAGTATTGTAACATTGGCCTGTAGAAGTACAAAGACTGGCATTTGTTGCAAAGTTAGCGATTTATTTCGTTCTTTGTTATGCTAAGTTTTATGTTCTTGTAGCATTGTGGCGTACCGACGCTGTTTTGTCTTGATTTGTAACAGTTAAGAGTAGAATTTTCTAGTGCCGCAAAAACGTACAATGATACAGCGTAATTTTGAACCTCCTAGCCATATCGAAATTTGGGAATCAAAATCCCCAATGGTATACAGAATTGCAAGAATAAAGGTAAAAACGAAAAAAAATTTGACCTTCCATAGAACTTGCAATTCTGTAATCCATTAGGGATTCCGATGAGATTCAAATACAGCTAGGAGGTTCAAAACCAAGTTGTAGAGACAATGCTCACGATTAACTTAATTACTAATTATATTATAATTAACAAAATTCAAAATTCAAATTCAAAATTCAAAACGTTTATTCAGAAAATAGGCCTTTGCAGGCCTTTTTCACGTCAACTTCATCGTCACTTACCATCAGGTGAGATGGGAGACAGAGCCTATTTCAAAAATAGTAAAAAAAAAACGAAAAAGCCTGGAGGCGACCAATAACACTGAATCTTCACAGCAGAAGGAATCACAATCAAATTAGAGAAAGAGAGTCCTTTATGCGTCAAATCACATTTTAAAGGATCTAATTTAGTCATATTTATATTATTACTTAATGTGCAAAAGCTACAGACTACTAGCGTTTCGGAACCGACCACTGCAGAGAAGAAACGCCAAAAGAAACTCTTTTCAACAGTATTGGTCGCCTACTCGCCTGAAGGGCTTTTTTATTTTATCATCTATCTTTATTGTTCCATTATCCATTAAATATATCATCTAATTTCTTCATTTATCATTTTTTTTTTTATTTTATGATTACAATTTTTATTATATAGGTACATTATTATTTTTTGGAACATATTATGTTAGCGATCGAGTGTGCAATGATAATATATTACATTATACACAGTAGTAACACAATTACTGAACCGTCTCACAAATTTTATAAGAATCAGTTGAGAAATGCGACCTATAGAGGAAAATAACCGGACAACCGGATATACGAACGACTATTTGTCCAAGCTGAAACGGAGATGCTTAACTCGCGGTCTTTCGGTTTAAGTAATGTAAATAAATAAATTATAAATAATTATTTTTAATTTTTCTCCCGAAAATCTGATAACTACGACATGTATAGTAGTAAAAAAGAAATAAGTCAATAGTGTATTCACTTCTAGAACCCACTAATAAATGATAGACATTAGAAGACGGAAAATGTAAAACTCTATATTATACATGTTATAAAGTTACTAATATTATATTTAAAATGCACAGTGTGTGTCGTCAAATCTCCTTTATGGTAATTAATTTTAAGTGCCTCTACCCCCAAATTAAAATTCAGACGATGCTCTATAACTCTATAAGTTATGGCATAGCTAAATTATTGGCTAACATTATATGAACAACGTGACTTCACCCGTGGTATCGCTTTTTCAGAATAAAAAGTACTCAGAAACAGTATATAAAAAATCATAGTTAATAATGTAGTAATTTTTAATTATACATATAAAATAACTCGCTACTTTTTCTCGATCCTAAAATATATTTTAAGTACACAACATAAACAACAACACAACAATTCAAATTACAAATTTGTATTATAGAAATACAAATTTGTGTAATATGAATTATGTTGAAATAAAGAATTTTTGCATTGTATTATATTATAATCGGTTCCGTTTTCAAAGTGTGAAAGCAAAATCTTACTATCATCATCATCATCATATCAACCGCAAGAAGCCCTCCACTGCTGGACATAGGCGTCCCTCAAGAATCTCCGATACAACCGATTGGATGCGGCCTGCATCCACCAATTATCTTACAATATATGGACTTAATGTTACAGATCAATAAAAAGTGGGTAACTAAATCTGTATGATCCCCTTTCTGAGCCAAAATATCTCGCATTTCCTTCAATCATATCCTTATATCATAAATGATTATCATATAATGTTGCAAGACGTGTCTCGAAAAAGAAAACACAACATACAGGTTGTAGGAGACCTAATGAAGGTCGCTACATGCGTTAGTTTCAACTTGTCATTTTGGAAATTCTATTGGTCCAATGGATTCCCTTGATGATTATGATAAGAACCCTTAGAAAACTGCAATAAAACCTTGCAATAAAACTCTCCCTAAAGTATGCTTAACAGAACCCTCGGGGCATAATAAATTAAGTGACCGTAATAATTCATTGTCAACTCAGAAAACTAATAAAAAAGTAGGTTTGGTACTTCGATCAAATATAATAGGTAGATGATTCGCGCTCGAAAAGTGGCACCGGCAAAACAGCGCACTAATCGAGTTTCGGAGCTGTTTTGTCCACAGTTTCAATAAACCGCGCTAGCACTAACACGTCTCGCGTTGACGAAGGTACAGTGAAAAGATGCAAAAACTACCTACGCATCAAAAGTAAAAAAAACAAAGATGGAGATACTTTCATTATGTACCGTTTTTATCGTTGTTTGTAAGTATGCATGATGTTTTGACTCGGGGACATTATTAAGGCTTCATTTTATATGAGACTGTGTTTTTACCATTATATTTGATCGAAAGTTTGGTGATTCTCTTTAAGGTCGAATTAGACATGAGATAAGTGATTGAAGTGGCAAAAGGTGGAGCAACCGATACTGGCACCAGAAACCGGCGTCATTTGTCTTCTTGTTTTCTTTGAGACTGCTTTAATTTATGTTATCTATTATTATTGCTCACTCAATCGCTAGCAAAACATGTTCTACAAAATTATGCACATTAACATTGTACATTACATGAGATTAGAAGAAAGAAAAAAAATCAGCCAAGTGCGAGTCGGACTCGCACACGAAGGGTTCCGTACCATTATCTAAACAACATTAGACACTATATATTTTTTCTAACCTATATGACCCACAGCTGGGCAAAGGGCTACCATTGCAATGGAGGAGCAGACACTGTATATATTTTCTGAATAAATCTTTGAGTCTTTGAGAACGGTTTTCCAGCCACCGCGTAGGATAACCTCAGACCTAGTTGTAGGACGACGTGGTAGACTACAGGGAAATAATGATTGCGAAAACAGGATCATTTTATGTCTAGTTAATAATCTTAACAAGAATTTTTATAAAACCCCTAATAAAAGAGACCTCTTGGGCAATAATAAATTAAACGACCTTAATAATTCATTGTCAAGTCAAAAAACTAATAAAAAGGACAAACGCAAAGTTTGTTCCAAATTGCGCATCTAAAGGTGGGCGGGGATAATTAGGAACGATGGCTTTTAATTAAGCATTTAATTTAACGTTGTTTAGGGACACGAAATTAATAAAACGCTTTTTACAATGCTTTTAAGGTGTTCCCACACAGCAGTTATTAACGTTATAAAACAATGTGTAACAACGATAAAATTATATAACATCGTAAATTATCAAGAACTAGCTTTCGCCCGCGGCTCCGCCCGCGTCAATGTCGATCCCTCGGGAATAGTACTTTTTCCCGGGATAAAAGGTAGCCTATGTCCTTTTCCGTACTCCAGAGAACTTGTATGCAAAATTTCATGATGATCGGTTCAGTAGTTACGGCGTGAAAGCGTAACAAACAAACTCACTTTCGCATTTATAATATTAGTAAGGATAAGGATGTTATCGTGGTATACATTGCTTTATTCTTACGAGTATTATAAACGCGAAAGTTTGTGAGTATGTATGGATGTATACATACTCACAAACTTTCAAAAATGTATGGATGTTTGTTACTCCTTCACGGATTTTGACGAAACTTTGCACCAACCTATCTGGTTATTAGTCCTGGATTACTACGTAGGCTACCGTTTATTCCGGAAAAGAGCACTGTTGCCGCGGGATCAACAAAAACGTGAGCAGAGCCGCGGGCGACAGTTAGTACCGTTATATAACTGCTGTGTGGGAGCACCTTTAGTCGAGTAAAGTCTACTGACCATAAATCATCTAAGGGAATGTTTTCGCAAATAGCTTCGTCCGCTAAAGGGTTCCGTACCGTTATCTATAAAAACAGCAAAAAAAACATGTCTATTGTATGGAAGCCCCCTTTAATTTTATTTTTTATTTAATTATTTATTTTTACTGCCAATACAAAAACTTAATTCTGTGAATATTTCAAGCGTCTACCTGTTGCCGTTATCAGTATCGAGCAAAAAAATGCAAAAAAAACACGATTGTTGTATGGAAACCCCCTTAAATAATAACTTAATAATTTTTTTTTGTATTTGTTGTTATAGCGGCAACAGAAAAACATTATCTGTGAAAATTTCAACTATCTAACTATCACGGTTCATGACAGACAGACGGACAGCGGAGCGATATTAATAGGGTCCCGTTTTTACCCTTTGGGTACGGAACCCTAAAAAGAAACCCGGTGAAGTAGCAAATGTTCACTGGGAGCTAGATACATAGTCAATTAAAAAAAATGTTGTGTGCAATGATATAAAACTGTTTGTGGGTAATAAATAAAATAAATATATACGGACAAATCACACAGATTGAGCTAGCCCCAAAGTAAGTTCGAGACTTGTGTTATGGGATACTAACTCAACGATACTATATTTTATAACAAATACATATATAGATACACATCCAAGACCCAGGCCCATCTGAAAAAGATCATTTTCCATCTTGACCTGGCCGGGGATCGAACCCGGTCACTCCGTGTCGCAGGCTGGCGTGTTGACCGCTGCGCCACGGAGCTAGTCATGTAATGACCATTGAATTATGGTAATGACATTATTAGTGTATGTGCGCCTTCTACCACAACACCACAATATGTCACCGCAGTACTCCAGTCTCGCTGCGACCACGATGGATGTAACTCCATATAAACGTCAGTGGAAATAAATATACAAAAGGTTCGTGCTAAGTCCCGCTAAAATTAATAATAATAGGTATAAACACCTTTATCCTACAATATTAATTGTAAAAATTAAACTAAAACTTCCGAAGATCCTTTGTATTAGCTTTCTCTCTCATAACAGTGTTCCTTGTTGCATCCTTAATATGGTCGGAACCCGGGATTAGCTATCAAGACTGCGTATTAAACAATTTATAAGTATTATTAATGAATTTATTTACGACCAGTACTCACCTGAAAACAATACCAACCTTTTTTCTAGGTTAGAGCTTTTTCCTTCAGGCGTGTAAAATGCGATACATTAGATAGTGGGAACCACCATTGTAGGTTAGAAATAGTACGTAATATAGAATCTAGGCCCTAGGATATAAGATTCTATAGTATATTTAGTATAGCTTGCTGTAGGACCTAGGGCGAGCTCAGTGGTGCAGTGGTTAACACGCCACCCTGCAACACGAGAGTGCCCGAGTTCAATCCCCGGTCAAGTCATGATGGAAAACGATCTTTTCAGATTGACCTGGGCCTTCGATGTTTATTTATTGATGTATCTATTATAATCTAGTTAAAAGCCCGACATATGCCAGGCGGCGTGGCGATACAAACGCGGATGGTCTAAACGCGTTGGCTACTTTGGATATTTTCGTTTTTTAGGAATATTCAAGGGTTATTCGAAAAAGAAAAACATGATGGCTGCCTTATCTGTAATGCAATAATAATCAAAAGTTTCAAGGTTAATTTTAATGTATTTGGTAAATAATGCTATATACCGAGTAAATTAGACGTGATTTGGAGGCAACTTTGCAACTTTTTTCTATCGAGAAAATTTAACGCAATCGTGTTTTTGAGTCATATAGTTACCAGAATTAGTCCTGAACTTTCCTGCATTTTTATTTCAACTTGAGTATTTAATTATTATTGATATAACAGTCAATCATGCAAAGCAGTGTGAGGTAGTACGGCCCCTTAAGTTATTATCCTACGACACAACTTCATAACTTACTGTGGGGCTAGCTCAATTTGTGTGATATGTCCCCTATATATTTATTACTAGCTGTTGCCCGCGACTTCGTCCGCGGCAATTTCTGAATAATTAGTATAGATGAATAATAATTTTCTCCCGTTTTCAAAACATTTTTCACTGATGCTTCGCATCTATTGGTCGCAGCGTGATGTTTTATAGCCTAAAGCCTCAATAAACTACTACAACTACTACGACTATCCAACACTAAAAGAATTTTCCAATTTCAACCAGTAGTTCCTGAGATTAGCCCGTTCAAACAAACAAACTCTTCAGCTTTATAATATTAGTATAGATGATATCTACTATAGAATAACATAGTTCAATATCCATTAACAAAATGTCTGATAATAAGACATATTATACCTTCACCTCAAAAAGCTATGGCACGCGGTGGAATTTCTAATTTATGTGAAACAGTATCCGCAAGTTGGACAATACACGGTAATTTAGCGCCTGGTATACAAGTTTGATAATTAATAATCCCGGGATGCCGGCGATAAATCCCGCTAGACAGGTGGGGTACTTCTGCAAATTGTGCAGACGTGATCCCACAATATTTCCGGAATTGTACAAAATCAGTCTTTCAGGCGATCCTTCAGTGCGAGATTAAAACTTTCCCGCAATTTACGAGATTCTGCAACGATGGCACGAATTTGTGTCGCCGGTGCAAGTCCCGCCCGCATGAAATTTTTTCACCATATTTTATTTCTTAATTTATAAACAGTACCCAAAGTTGGACAATACACGGGAATTTAGTGCCTGGTAAACAAGTTCGATAATTAATAATCCCAGCATGCTGCCGTGATATCTCTCCAGATAGATCATTCTTCTGTAAACGTAATCCTTGGATGGTCCAGGTATTGTTTCAATAATTGAATTTTGTTGTGAATATTATTACTAATTGAATGAGAGCCGAACGCATTTCCCCATTTCCCCATAGAAGAACGGCATTTTTTTAAATCTATGCTTTTCCCTAAAACATAGATTAACGTACTCTTCACTATATTTTTTTATCATAATTTCACATTATTCTTAATTTGAGAGCGAAACGCATTTCCCCATAGAGGTACGCCATTTTTTTAAATCTATGATTTTCCCTAAATACTTTTCACTATATTTTTTTATCATACGTGTATTTATGATTGTGGAAATTTGTGTAAATTTTATATCAATAAAAGTAACTCATCAATTTTTTTTTTTAATATTTTCAGTTACTTATGACGCTTATGAATAATTATTGACATACATTTTAAGTATATATCTTTAAAAAAATCGCTTGGAAATATATAAACATAGTGATAAGAAATAAAAATTAAGTAGAGGCCAAAAATTGTATGTATTTAGTAAAAAAAAAAAAAAGTAAAAATTCTTTATAATATAAAAATATTACTAAGACATATACTGTCTTTTTGGACGTACTGTCTTCTAATAAGTACGCCTTCTCAAATATTTAAAGAGAAATATTATTTGTAAAGGACCTTCGTGAAATTTACATTGGCTTATATTTTAGAGGAAGTTCTGTAGATTTTACGTCTATTCGCTTGGGCCACTTAATTAATCTGCAAAGATAAGGTTACTATATTTAACTTTCATATCTCAAAGTGAAGGGCAACATGATACTTAAGATTATAATATATAGAGGTAAAACCTAATATCCGAAGTTGCATTTATATTTTTGGTAATTGTATATACAATCTTTGAGTTTGTATGTAAGAAAAATCAGACTGTCTACGTGGCAATATACCTACTACCACGCAAAGGAAGAGCGCGTAGAACCGATGGCCCATGGGACAGGAAGGTTCTCGAATGGTGACCAGGTACCAAGGTAGCAGCAGGCAAGCGCAGCGTAGGCGTAGTGCGCGAATAATGCGAAAAAAGGGCGGACTTATTGCAACGTACAATTTCTTTTAGAAAACCTAATACCTGGAGACCATATACACAATGACCTGTCATCAAAATAGGCATACCTTGGTATTCTTTTGTTAAGCAATTGTTACAGAAAAGGGATTACAATACCGTTTAATTTTAAGAATCAGAACGTTTATAAATAGTTAAATTAATGCAAAATTGCTTTCTGAAAAAAAAAAAAAAAAAACATAAATTAAACCTTAAACGACAGCGCTATTGGTTAGCCTCATAGAGATAAGATAAACAGTCGCTTCATAGCAGCAAAAATTGGGACGAAAATTTTTCACTTTCCTGGACGTAAAAGTTGATATCGGTACGTACTTCGGTGGCCGATATCTAAAAGGGAAGATAAAGAAATTTTATGTTCTTGTCTCACAGTTCCCAAGAAACAAATTTACGGACATTTTAATATCATTGCATGTAAATAAAGACACTCTTGTTCTGTCGATACATTGTTTACGATCCATTTTATGTCTTTTCAAACTTCGTACCTACTTCCCCAAAAGGCGTGAAGATGCGTATCAGGCATAGAAAATACATGAAATTTTTTTATCAAGTGTTAAGTGTTTTTGGAAGCATTCGCGGCTGTAATAAGGAAGAGTTTATGGCAACTTTATCTTTTTGTTACTGGGAAACATGCCGTTCTCGTATTATGTTTGGAATTTAAATATTAAACTTAGGTATATACTACTATTATACTTATATCTAAGATGAGTGTTGTCATTCTCAACTGCTCATCATCATTTCGAGTAGGTGTCACATTCAAATCGACCATGCACACCCTGGTGTCAGAGTACTTCGAAACCGCCTCTCGGCCTCTGACGTGGTTCCTTTAACGACTACCAGATGGCGGCTTAACGTGCCTTCCGAAGCACGGAATAATCTTTATTATCAGACAATCAGGTGATTCAAGCCTGCAATGTCCTAACCAAACTGGAAACAACTATACAAAGTATGCTTCCGGTGGGAATCGAACCCACGACCCCCGGGTCAACAGGCAAACGCCTTAACCACTAGAGCACGGAGGCTGTTAAAACTCAACTGCTGGGGCGGCGATTGCAGCGCCATCGTAAAGCATCGGGAAAAATGGCAAAAGCCTTTGGAGAGCAGCGACTCTCATCATTTGCCTTATGGACTGAAAGCTACGTTACCAGAAGGGCCTATCCTGGGTGCAAGTCACCCGTAATCCTACTCTACGCACTCTGTTCCGGTGGCGAGTGCGAGGGGTTTGGGTAATGAGATTTTTCTGGCTTTTTGGAACCAAAGAGGGGTCAGGCCGGCCACGGCTTCCCGAGCTGCTACTTGCTTTTCCCCCATTCGTACAAGTGAGTAGTAGTCCTATTGGGATACTACTCACTTCATTCCCTTTCAAAATCTAACAACTTCCTATCTACCCACAGCTTAGAAATGCTTCTGATGGACAGTAGCGTCGAAAACATAATTAAACTACACTTGTCACCCGCTTGTAAGCGTGGAGAGTAAAGAAAGAAAGAAAAATTGTTTATTAGCGTCATATATCATGTTAAAATATAACATTTTGCTAGACTAATTATTCTAAACATAACGCTAAACCGACGTCCACTCATCATGAGTCTAGGCATCTTCCAATACCCCAACGTTGGTCTTTCGGAGACACCAGGCAATCGAGTACTACTGCGCGCTGCATCGACACGCCGAACCGTGCATATATTAATTTGGAGTATGGCAATATCCTCCCATGGAACTAAAAATCCTTAGTAGAGACTTGTGTCCAGCAGTGGACTTCTAGCGGCTGCAATGATGATGATGATTTATCTGTAAGAGAGACTTCTATCTCTGTGTCATCTACCGCTCAAAGCAAAAACAAAATGTACAAGTAATTCTAAGTAAACAGCTAATCAGATACATTTAACCTTTTCCTAAATAAGCAGGCAAGCACTAAACATACATAGTATCACGTCTTTTTCCCTTGTAGGGTACACAGAGCCTAGGTCTGTAAGACCTGAAGGCCACGTTTAGCATGTTGGTGGGCACTAGGTGGAAAAACGGTACCAAAATAGTGATGGGTTGCTAGCCGCATCGCCTATTAACTTGATTTATCAGATTACCCATTCCCTCGAACGGCTTTTACGATCTTCACGGGAAGAGAAACAGCTGGTACGTTCTACGTTTTTTCTTTTCTCCCAGACCAGCACGGAAGAGATAATACAAGCAATTCTAAGTAAAAAGCCAATCAGGTACATTAAACCTTATCCTAAATAAGCAGGCAAGCACTATTATCGATTGTTCTTTACAGGATCGCCGTCATCCGCAGATCGTTATACGTGACCTAAGTTCCATGTACTTCTTTCCATGATATTCCGGCGCTATACTATTAACCATAGACATACCTTATATTATCTCTATGCTATTAACAAGTCCCATTGAGACTTAATGGCGCATTTTTTGTGCTCTTATCGACTTATTTGAGCTATCTTAAGTTATATGACATGTCTTGAGCTGAAATGACTTAAAATTTAGTGATGACAGCAGGAATCTGGCTTCCGAGATATTTTTGATGTAAGCATTCGAAACGCGTTTGGGGTAACTTAAAATGGGGTAACCATGCATAAGCACTAACAGTACTGTTAGTGCTTATGTATGGTTACCCTAATCGATTGACTCGATCAACATAAGACTCACTTTAGACGTAACTGTTTAGTAATCTGTGCTTTAGATTTGATGTAATCTTCTTTTTCTTCTGCCTTATCCTTATCTCACTATTTGTGTGGAGTCACAGCATGTCAGCTTTTTCCGTTTCTTTCTATCTCCAGTCAACTCGTATGTCACTCCCTTCCTACTCATATCTTCCTTTACACGTTCCATCCAACGTTTCTTTGGTCTCCCTCTGTTTTGATGTCCTTTGACATGCATATTCAGAACCTGTGTGGTTATATGGCTTTCCTCTCTTATTAATTATTAATTAATTAATTTAGATTTAATGTAATCACGAAATCATATTTATTCACATGAAGAACTCTGAAACCATGGGCATGGTCGATTGATCGTGTCACCTACACGAAATGATGACTTATTATTCACATAAAACTACATACATTAAAGTATTACCTAAATACAATATAAAAGAGCACATGTTTTGCTAACAACACAAGAGTCATATTAAATGGCATGTGATAGATTATAATATTTACTGATCATTTCGATCAGTTACCTTTTAAATCTGGTATCACTTCCGGTTTACTTAATCTATTTTATTTATGAATATCTAATATTTCTTGTAAACATAATTAATACTTAACTACTTTAAAACATTTGTGGCAATACTTTTAACTTATTGTAATTGATTAATTAAATGTTGGTTACTGAATCGATTTACGATGACGACAACACCCAAGATGGCGGGTGAAACAGCTTATATAAGCAGTGATTCGCAATTGTAAGTCAGTCTTGATGGTGCAGCGACTGAGAACAGTTGAGTTAAGTATTTTATTTGTCTTTGTTTTAATTCATTTCGATATAACTGTGGTCTTAGATGGTATTTATTGGATGTGTAATAGTGACTAATTTGTGTGTACATAATAACTTTTGTAATAATTTCTTGTGTATTCAAAGGTAATAATTAAAATGTGATTGTACAAATAAAAGCCCTTACGGCGAGTAGGCAACCGACACTGTTTAGGTTTCTTGCAGTTTCTTCCTGAACAGTGGTTGTTTTGAAACTCCGGTAAATTTAGCTTTGATTTAAAAGAAATAATAAGAGAAGTTTTGAATAGAGAAATATAAAATAAATGATATTCCTATTCTTTCATTGGTTTCATTTCTAACATCAGAAGTGGGATAACACGATTCCGTGTACAATTATTAATATTTTATTTTTTGTTTTTCATGTGAATCGTGATGAACACCGTCCAGCCCTGCTCTGCTCACGAGAAGATCGTAGCCGCTGACTAGTATAAAAGAACAAGACTACGAACAGCAGCTTCTTCGTAGATTGGAAAAGGCAGATTTAAACTAGTACGTACTTGAACTACTAGAAAAGCAGGTAAGGCCTTTCGAGGCTATTCCGTTACTTTAAGAAGTGAAGGAACCTAGAAGTAACAAATTTTGTTTTGCCACATCAAATTATAACGCTAAGTCTTCCGTAATACTTGAGTTACACTTACTTTGAGTACTAGATATTTTCGAATAAGGCAAACAGTTTTTGCTGTTATAAACATCAAACATCATAAGAATCAATTAATAAGTTCTTCATATTGGAGCAAAAAAAAAAAAACTGAAGGTAGTATTAGTAGTTGCAATATTTGCTGATATAGAACGATTGCTTGTACCGTTTTAATTATACTTGTCTGATGTATATATATGTATATATATAATACATCTAGTTATAAATCGGCAGACAATTGAAGTTTCTTAATTTCAAGAAATTGAAGAATTTTCTTATAAGCACTACGTTGCTTATTTGATGAGTTTTAAAATATTATTCTGACATATAAGATTAGAATTGGAAAATTATTTTTTATACAATGGTATTGTGATAACTACCACTTAGGTGGGTTATTGTTTTGGCAGTGGTTTTGATACAGATACAGATACAGCTGTGTTCCGATTTAAAACAAAAATGCAGTGCGTCGTATTTCATCTTTAGAATCGAAGATAGGGAATATATTTTTCATTTTTCAATGATTATTATCTCAGCATATATCATGCTAAATGTGGCTATAAAGTCTTATGGACGTAGGCTCTGTCTATCCCGCAAGGGAAACAGATTTATTTAGTTAAACAAACTTTACAGAAATCTTTACAGAATTTTATCTGCTATAGTGTAATAAACCTTTTATTAAATTTGAATGTCCAACGTAATAGTTTTACGAGTATGTAAGTAATATTAATTGAATTAAATGTAGGTAGTATTTGAGGCAGCTACTTGCCGGGTAATAAACTAAAAAAGGTCAGGTATTTAGTGAAGTTAGGTGATAACAATTGTGAGCAAATATTCCGGTATCACACGAAGTGGTTTTGCTAAAATGGCCCGTAGCTTATCACATATGAAATGAAAGTGTTTAGTCCATTTTAGTCTTCCGTCAATTATTAAGCTAAGATATTTGTTGTTGTACTAATTCTACCGTGGTACAGATACTTATTTTGTTATCTTCATCAGATTTTAATATAATTTTGGAGATACATTGGAGTACAGTGTACAGCTGCTTACATTAAAACTAGTTTATCAACTCTTATAAATTATTTTAAATCTGAATTAAGTAATATTTGGTATAAAATATAAAAAAAAGCCTTTTGCGGATCAAATTATGGTTATACTGCGTTTTGATGAAGTTGTTTTGTATATCATATTGAAATCTTGTATTTTATAACTAAATATAAATTGACCAGGCCGGCCCGGGATATTGTGGAACATTCAAGAGTAACTATTACTTAATAAAGCTAATGTGGAGGACGTGTGGAGATTTTTTATAGTATTCTTAAAGGGTTTATTAATAAGAACTGTGGAGATAATGTGAAGTCTGATATTTATATAAGGAACAAATAAATTTGCAATATTTGATATATTTGATTACCAATGTAAAAGTTCTGTTGATATTGTATTGATGACACATTGTTATATGATGTGAAGGTCTTTTCTAGAGGGTTAAGCAACTTGTAATAATAATAAGAGTAACCATTGTTTGAGCTGACGGTTACAATATGGTGTGAATATTAAGAATATTGAGACTTATGACAAGTATGATATAAATTGGTACATGTTGAAGTAAGGTCCTTTAATGACTGTTAGTGGCGTACATTGGTGGTTACTTGACAAAAAAAAAATCGTAAAGATGGTACCGATTTATTGCATCTCTTGTGTTTACATAGTTTGTACATATGGTATAAGAAGTACATTAAGTTCAGACATATAATGTTAAATAATGCGATACCTAAGTTTAAAGAAGTTGCTTTCTGGTTCCTTGATGTAAAAGGTGAGACAGTAGCAAAGTGTATAACATGGTTAAGCTTTCTAGTCTGCTACTGTGAAAAGCAAGACAGAAGTATAGCTTAAAAATGATTGTGCTTACTGATCCCCTACTGTTAAAGGTGAGACGGTAGCAAAGAGTATAAGATGGTTTGGCTTACTAGTCTGCTACTGTGAAAAGCGAGACAGTAGCATAGATTAAAATATAATATGATTGTGCTTACTGATCCCCTACTGTTAAAGGTGAGGCAGTAATAAAGTTTATAGATGATTGTGTTTACTGATTGTGATTACTATGAAAGATGAGACTGTAATACTGTAAAAGATGATTGTGTTAATGGTCTCCTACAGTCAAAGATGAGACAAAGCATAATGTTTACTGATGATGATGTATGTTTAGACGATTATGCTTACTGATTCCCTACTTGTAGCAGAGTGTATAATTTGTTATACTGATTCTTAAATGTGGAAGAATAGATATTAATATTGTCATAGTATATGAGTACGAGATAATTGCGATCACCATATATTGAAAGCGAGAAAATAGTAAATTGACTTATAAATTTTATATATGATTGAATATCAATTTAACTGATGTGTAATAATATGACAAAATATAAACTGCTGGAATTATAATTGAACTGAACAACTGAGATATGTTCGCCTAAAATAAGAAGCATTTTGTACTTCGGTAGCGAAGTACAGTTGGAATGCCTTTGTTACATTATAATGATATAATGGTATCAGGTGATCATTATATTCCAAAGCATGTGATATTTTGTCAAATTAATGGATAAATTGATAACTGCATAATACGAAAATATTATCGAGCCTTTAAAAGTGTAATAGAAAGATGTTGATGTAAGCGTAACTTAACCATATCGATTACCTACTTTAAAAAATGCATAATTGATTTGGTTAGATTGTTTAATTGTTCGAAACTTTGCTTTTATTAATGTACCTTTCTAATCATAACTTTAAGCAACATCTAAAATAAGGCATTGATGTCATAGTGAAAACTAAATACCGGTTATATTTTTGTTTCGAAAATTATTACTGATTATTTGTTACGTCAGTTGGCCAAATGGAATTGAAATATTTTTATAAGATTGTCAGTCTGGCCGAGCGATGTCAAAATAATTGGTTTTTTTGAAATTAAATGTACACAAAGTTGCATTATATGAATTGGTACAAGATTAACATAATGTATAGAAAGCAATTTGAATGTTTCTTTTTTTTTTTGTTAATGCTTCGGGGAACGAAGCATTGTCAGTATGGCCGTGATAGATTATAATATTTACTGATCATTTCGATCAGTTACCTTTTAAATCTGGTATCACTTCCGGTTTACTTAATCTATTTTATTTATGAATATCTAATATTTCTTGTAAACATAATTAATACTTAACTACTTTAAAACATTTGTGGCAATACTTTTAACTTATTGTAATTGATTAATTAAATGTTGGTTACTGAATCGATTTACGATGACGACAACACCCAAGATGGCGGGTGAAACAGCTTATATAAGCAGTGATTCGCAATTGTAAGTCAGTCTTGATGGTGCAGCGACTGAGAACAGTTGAGTTAAGTATTTTATTTGTCTTTGTTTTAATTCATTTCGATATAACTGTGGTCTTAGATGGTATTTATTGGATGTGTAATAGTGACTAATTTGTGTGTACATAATAACTTTTGTAATAATTTCTTGTGTATTCAAAGGTAATAATTAAAATGTGATTGTACAAATAAAAGCCCTTACGGCGAGTAGGCAACCGACACTGTTTAGGTTTCTTGCAGTTTCTTCCTGAACAGTGGTTGTTTTGAAACTCCGGTAAATTTAGCTTTGATTTAAAAGAAATAATAAGAGAAGTTTTGAATAGAGAAATATAAAATAAATGATATTCCTATTCTTTCATTGGTTTCATTTCTAACACATGCACATCGGTCTAGATATTAATTACAATGCATTATCTAAGGTATATTATATAAATGTTAATATACACAGGGTTGCTTTGAACTCCCTGACAATATTTTGGCTAAATAGAATATAGACCTGCAAGAAAAAAAGACAAAAAATTAAAAAAGAAAATGTGTCCCACATATAAATGCACCAATATGTTGGTCAAATATCTATGGGACTTTTGTTTTCAAAGCTACCTTTTTTTTGAAATATTCTAGTCGGAGTTCTGATTTCAACATTAAATTATTGCTTGAGAATTTAAAAACAACCTATATAAATGTTGTATCGATCAACGGGATAAATGACCCCCATGTTTCTAGACATAATCTCTAGAATATTTCTAGAGAGTAAACACTCTTGTTTATCGATCTACGTGATAAATGATCTATCTAGAGATAATCTTAGAGCCAACAGTCTAGTTTCCCTGAAAATCCCCAGTTACTTTGCTAAATGAATGTTTGTACATTCATATATCTCGCTCGCTTGACTAATCCTTCTTATTTAGGGTTCCGTACCCAAAGGGTAAAAACGAGACCCTATTAATATGGCTCCGCTGTTTGTCTGTATTTACGTCTGTCACCAGGCTGTATCTCATGACCCGTGATAGTTAGACAGTTCAAATTTTCAAAGAGGATGTTTTTCTGTTGCCGCTTGTACAAAAAGTAGAATAAAACATATCTATGGAGGCTCCCATGCAACAAACGTGATTTTTTTGCTCGTTTTTGCTTGATATTGATAACGGCAACAGGTGACGCTTGAAATATTCACAGAATATTTAGTTACATATTCACTTTCAAAATTAAGCATCAAATTGAAATAAATTAATATTTAAGGGGGTACCCATGCAACAGCTTTCGCCTGTAACTACGCCCGCGTCAATGTCGATCCCTCGGGAACAGTACTTTTCCCGGGATAAAACGTAGCTTATGTCCTTCTCCGTACTCCAGAGAACTTGTATGCAAAATTTCATGATGATCGGTTCAGTAGTTACGGCGTGAAAGCGTAACAAATAAACAAACTCACTTTCGCATTTATAATATTAAGTAACTATGGTACGGAACCCTTGGTGCGCGAGTCCGGCTCGCACTTGGCTGGTTATTCTATTCAGGTCCCGAGATGCGACCTTCATCTCAAGCAACGTCGCCACGTTGGCAGAATCGCTAAGTTTCTGTATAAAAAAACCTTGTTTATTTTTATTTTAGATGATTTTCGTCCATTCCCTTATTACACGAATACCAAAAAAGGAGAGTATTGTTTTTGTCCTTGTTCATGTATATTTAAGTAGGTAATAAATATGTATGTATATGAGATTATTTATTTAACTATAACTTCGAATTACCTTAGCTGATTTCAACGAAATCAGCTAAGGTAATAAAACTTAGAATCTTTAAAATCTAGGGATTTTAAAGATTCTAAGGACCGTCGCAAGTCACATTCTCTGTGCTAAGGCAGCCACATTTTTTTAAACTTAAATTATAAAGCTCTAAAATTCTATTCAAAAAATAAAGTACAAACTTATAACAAAGAAAAAGGGTAAAGCAAACCGGTTTACCTTGACAGCTCAACATACACCACCGCAGTTCCTCAATCAGTCTGCAATGGCAGCTGCAATGTTGCCATTACAGACGAAACGAAATAATTTAAAAGTAAAAAAAAAGTGCATCACTATGTTCCGGGTTATTTTCAGCGAGCGCTTTAATTGGTATCCATATTCTCGAACTGCATCAAAAATGAGTGTTCCGCCATGTTGGATGTAGAATAACTTTTTTTTTATTGTATACCTGATGGTAAGCGAGCATCGTTGTCCATAGGCTACTGCAACTTACTAATTCGTAGACTGCAACACCTGGGGCGTGACAAGAGCGTTACCGGCCTTTGTCTTCACACAGAACATTGCATTGTCATCAAAACTAAACGAGTATACAACATTTCTGCTACAAAAGAGTTGCATGATTCCACTCGCACAAACATAGTTACATATATACATTGCAAGTTCTGTTCATATTATTATATTAGCCGTGTGGTTTCCGGCAGAGTAGAATAGGACCACTCCTAGTCTTCCCATGAATGTCGTAAGAGGCGACTTAGGAAATACAAGCTAAACACAGCTCATAAACATCAATGAGGAGGGTGTAGGCCAAATCCTCTGTCTGCTCTGCCCAAGTATGGCTCCGGTAGTACAGAGAGGGTCATGCTTCTGCAGTGGAGACTAAAAAGACCTGATGATGATGATGATGATGATGATTCTGTTTATAAACATAGTTACATACATACATTGCACATAAAAGCTTGTAAAATCTTTTGCAGTATAGAAAATAATTATGACAAACTTATTGCCTATAATAAACGACTAGGTACTCATTATTATTTATTAGTAGATTTCCATAGCTAATTTTCTAACTAAAAGCATCTATCATAGTTTATTAACTCTCTAAAGATGATGTGGATAAAACTTATAACAAAGAACCACAAAGAACCTTGTTTTACAAGTTAAAGCAGTTTCAGCAAAGAACACTCAAGTCGAGTGAAAAGCGATGACGTCAGCCGTTCCAAGAAGTAGTTGTATAGGAGTGAAGTGACCGCGGTTATCGGCGCGTGCTCAAGTGACGAGTTAAGTTGCTGCTGCGAGCTTGCTGAAGAGGTACTTGAGTGGCCATAGTTAACCAAGATATGTATATAGATAAGAACTATATTTACCTTAACTTTTAAATTTTCACTTTCTATTTAAGGTAAATATATTTCGCTCGCCGCTAGAGTAGATACCTAAATACCTTCATCAAAAATTGCGAGCAATGAGTGATTGAGTCTAGGTACTCTATAATCCGCTGCTTCTGATCACTAGGTACAAACAACTGCTAGAGAAATAGGAGTTCTGCTGGAACGCCCCAATGCGGGCCGGCAACTGATCGAGGCAGTCCGCCCCGTCCTTAAGGAGTAGATAGCACGCCGACATGGTGAACTTACCTTCCGAATGACCCAGATCCTCTCTGGGCATGGGTGTTTCGGAAGATATCTGTGTAACGTGGCTGGAAGAGAGCCGAATTCGATGTGTCACCATTGCGATGACTGTGAGGAGGACACGGCCCAGCACACGTTGGAAATATGTCCAGCCTGGGAAGACGCGCGTCGAGCCCTAAGCGTTGTTGTGGGAGGTGTTTTGTCGCTGCCAGTTATGATAATAATCATGATTGGCAGTAAGAGAGGCTGGAGTGCTGTAGAGGCCTTCTGTGATGCAGTGATGGTGCAGAAAGAAGAGGCGGAGAGGGTACGTGAGGCTACCACGACACTTCAGATCCGCCGACGGCGACCTAGGCGCAGGAGGCTGGCCTATATACGACACCTCCCGCCATAACAAGTCGAGGGCGGTGGATGCGGGTACTGATCCACTGCCCACTAGTTGACGATCGTGTAGAGCACATTTGTTCTGTGAACTCAACACAAGTGGATGTAAAAGAGAAGGGAATGTCCTCTCTAATACTAGGTCGTGGCCTCCACAGGCCGGCGCTTTCGGTGCTGCAGACGAGTGACGGGGCCTAGCGTTCCCCTGTCGTACCTGCAGTGCCGGAATTATAGCGAATTTGACGAACACCGGGGTGTTTTTAGTGGCTACACCACATAACCAGTCTGCTGTACCCGCAGCAGAGTGGTATGCGAAGGCATTTTCACCCCGTAAAAAAAAAATAGTATCATCTCCTTTTTCGTTCTGAGCTCAACAAAATCAAAGGCATCCAAATCCACATTCAACAAGTTGGAAAAACTTAAATGAAGCCTATTTACGCAGGTTATAGGTTAACTTATCTATGCATGCATTATATAAAGCAGTCTAAGCAAAGAACACTCAAGACGAGTGAAGTGATCTACGATGACGTCAGCGCTTCCAAGAAGTAGTTGTATCGGAGTGAAGTGACCGCGGTTATTGGCGCGTGCTCAAGTGACCAGTTAAGTTGCTGCTGGGAGATTGTTCAAGAGCTACGTGAGTGTTGATGGGACCAGCGGAGAATTAAACAAGCGAAATAACCTAAACTTGAAGTAGGAGCTTACAAGATTCAGTAATACATTCTTCGAAATATCACGATTGCGCTATACATAGCGTAAGTATAATCCACTTTGCGATTATCCTAATCTTTGAAGTCTACGTAAACGAATATATTTATCGTTTCTATCACTGTTTTGGCAGGAGCCGGAATAAACTGGAAAAACAAAGCGCAAGATAGAGACGAGTGGCATAGGTTGGAGGAGGCCTATGCCCAAAAGGGGTCCATTCCCAACGAATAGAATTTAACTATAAGTAACATAAAAATGATACAACTACACAACATAATACAATTAGGTTAATAAAACAAAAGTAACAAAAGACCAATAGACTAACACTATTATATAAGTATACAATGAAGTTATTGGGATATGGAATCAATAAAGGCTTTTTTTATTTTATTTTATTTATCATTGCTTAGGTAGACCGATGCCTAAAAGTGGAATGGAACTTTTTTTGATTGATTACAGATAAATGCGTCAAGACATGGGCTCTTACAAAAGGAGACATAAACAAGATTGTGGTTTCTCAGGGAGCCATGGAGGGAGCCATGGAAGGGCATTTTCGATAAAAAAATTATCACGAGATTGTTTTTCTTTTTAAGCAGATATGTAAAGCCATCGGTGACCAGATTTAAAAGTGTGACGTCACAAAGCTTGACTCCAGTTGTCACACTTCTTCGACGCTCTTCTATGCCCTGAACCTGTAATGTACAATTGTGGATGGCACTTAAAAAAACAGTACCTGGGCGAATGCTTGGCATCAAATTGCAAGATCGAGTTCGCAACTCTGACTTCCGACGCCGAACAAACGTTCACGATATGCTCTCTAGAGCTGCAGCTCTAAAATGAAACTGGCCAGGACACCTGGCTAGAAGGAATGATGGTAGGTGGAGTAAGGCTGTCACTGAGTGATAGTGAGTGGGATACGTATCCCAGAAATTGGAAACGTTGTGTGAGGCATCCGGCAGCTAGGTAGATCAACGACATAAAGCATATTCTAGTGAGAACTGGAGTGAATGCTAGGGATAGATAAGGATGGCACAGGCAAAAGGAGGCTTATACCCAGCAGTGGATCATGGAACGCTGACGATAATGAAATGCGCCAAATTTCATGTAGCAAGGTGAAGTCAAGTAAGTTTCGAGTAGGTGACACGGTGGATCGACCATGCAGACCCTGGTGTCAGAGTTCTTCGGAACCGCCTCTCGGCCTCTGACGTGGTTCCTTTAACGACTACCAAATGGCAGACGGAACCTGACCGGGGCTCAAACCCGGGCACCCTCAAGTCGCAGTCTGGCGTAAACCACTGCACCACGGAGCTCGCCAAAAGTACTCGTAGATACGAATACCTTTAAATTTCTGAATTTGAAGAGTTTCTAAATTAGAAATGTTTCTAATTAGAAATATCTGCAGATTTTGTTTGCTATCTGGTTCAAACTTCAAAGTTTCTGCCCAAATTGAGATTGGATTTCCAAACAAACTCTAACACAAAATTTAAACTAAGTCTAAGAGCACTTTGCTTTACACTATTTGAAGGTCGATATTTAATATATATATATATATATATCGGTGTTTTAGACTCTTTTATATCTTAAATTTATGATATGTCTTTGATGCCAGTCTGGGTTTATCTAGATATTGATTGAGTTTTTTTTTACTAAATCCAGGCATTTGTCTCCCATCTCACCTGATGGTAAGTAACGATGAAGACGAGGATGTTACATGCCTATTCAAGAGATACCCATTTATTCTACTTTTGAATGTCCCGGGACTGTACTTGTCTGGGAATATAGACACAGGTAGTTCATTTGCCTGATATGCCACATGTGTGGACACTTTAGCTAGCTAACAACAACACTATATTTTATTTTGTGGTCTGTTACAAAGACATTCATAATGCAATCTGATTGATCAATAGAAAATACCCTTTTAGTCCTTGTTCCTTTCCAACGTTATCGACTAGAGTACACCATTAACTACTCGTACTTATTCATGGAAACGTAAAATAAAATATTATTATCTTTCTGATTCTGTAACCAACGGTTTTCGTTCCCAATATTTGGCTTTATTGCGCATCAAAAATGTCCCTTGGGTTCAATAGAACAAATCCTACCTACCTTTTACAAAATAAATAAAAGTGACGTTTCTCATTATACGTTTACTACGCGTAATAATGGGATTCCTGACGCATCATATTAGTAAGCGATGCGATGTGAGAATATATCACTATTCTGATTCCATCACATAATTTTCCACCAACATGTTAACGTGGCTTTTACTTCTTAAAAACCTGGGGTAGACAGAGCCCAGGCCCGCAAGGGAAAAAGACGTGATACTATGTATGTATGTACGCGGTAATTCTAGTACATAGCAAATTATCTTTTAATTTTTGCAACAAAATTGTTTTATCAATGCATCAAAAATATTTTTTTAATTGCCACCAAAATTGTACATTACAGGTTCAGGGGAGAGGAGGGAGTCGAAGAAGTGTGACAGCTTGTGACATAAGCTTCGTGGCGTCATACGTTCAAATCTGGTCACCGATTGCTTTTTATATCTGCTTAATAAAAACCAATCTCCATACAACTTTTTTATAGAAAATCTGAAAATACAATCAATTTTTATATTCGACTTGCTAGGTTAACATTTTTAAATTAGTTTCGAAAAGAGTGTACTTTTGGTCTAGAAATTTGATATTTTCTTAAATCAAAAATATGTGACGTAATTAATGGAAAGACCCTTATCATTTAACTGTCGCTTCTTTACAATAACAGTCAAAAATTGTTTCTTATCGAGACCGAACTGTACAGAACAAAGTAAAAATTTTTCGGGCAAGCAAGTCCAAAACGTTCCTTTGAAAAACGAATCTGTACCGGCATAATTAAATAGAGGAAGTAAACTCCATCTTTTATAAGTCCCCATGCCATACTTTGTTGGGTTTGTTATTTTTTTTTTGTCATAAAATGCTTTTAATATGGCTCAACTTGTCCGAGAGAAAACGCTGGTTTTTGTACCGAATTTTAATCAAGATCCACAGTGAGGGCGTCTAAACTACAACGACTATATTTTTTTTCCTTGAAGACTGCTTAAAAGTGAAATTCGAATTTGTTCTCATTTCTCTCAGTTATCAGGAGTGCTTTTGTAAAGGAGTGACTGTTCGAAAACAAACATCGCTTATATTAAAATAGCTCGTTAAACTAAGAATACATATTCAAAAAATATTATATCTGAATTGCAGTTTACAGATTTTTTAATTGCGGACACAGTAGTGCAACTTCTTCTTCTTCTTTTCGAGTTGTAATGTCTTTTTACTAGTTATAGTATTTTTGCCCTATATATGGCCACGGCCACTGCCCTGACATTTGCATCCTCTAGATCCTTTTGTGTGCAGGGAGTGGGGCATTTAGGGCACGTCAAAAGGTGGCTCATAGATTAAACATCGCCCCAATCACATGCGTTGTTGCCGGAAAAACCCCACCTAACCCGGTTTTCTCGGCAACTTATTAAATCTGTCATTGGTAGATAATAAACAAAACAAAACTAAAGGCGAATGCTATCGACAGAGGACTTGCAGTGGTGACAGTTGTACAACAGGACGCGACATCTCGCTGTTTTGTAGGGTTTTACGAAGTTATGTTCAATTAGTTTTACTATAAATACTACAACTACAACATTTCGGTCAGTATTTTTTTCCTAGCCTGTAGATGTTATGTCCCACTGCTGGGCAAAGGCTACCCCCTTGTTTTTCCATTCATTTCTATCCAGTGTCGCCGAGGCAGAGGTAGATCAAGAAGAAAGGTGGAGAGATGATCTCGACAAGTTTATGAATGGATGGGCGGATGTTTCAGTTAGGTTTAGAAATAAATAAATCTAGTTAGGGCCAAATTCCATTGAGGTATGTAGCTATGTATGTTCGGGTCAGTAGCCTTATCCCCAGTTTCTTTTTCTCTTGAATATTACTGCCAGTAAAAAAATCGGAATCATTTTCCTCCGAATTTATACATGTCCATTTAACACAAATAACAAACCCTTGTCTATTTTGAATTTGGGACATAATAAACAAATTTTAATGATTATTATTTTATTATAGCTACTACTACTAACCGGTATGTTCTGAGATAACTCCTTGGATTGGGAGCATACCAATGAGGGTTTAGAAATATTATTTCTTATTTTTACTAACTATTATTTAATTAAGTTTTGAATTTATCAATATCAAAACAAGTTTTATTCTACTTCTTTTTTTCGAGACTTTATTATCAGACATTGTTACTAAGAAAAATGTTTCTGTCTCGCCGATTTAGGCTCAGTGAATATTCTGGCTAATTCCTGATTCGGTACACCAGACATCGCAGGCTGCCTAATGTTTAACGTGATTAATCATGCTCTGTCATCGCGTTAATCTGATTCTGCGAATGTATCGTAGGTATGTAATACTAAGTAAATTATGAGCAGTTGATTTCGTACTTGTTTCCTTGGTTCGTTAGGAATTAAATAAATAAATACGGACAAATCACACTGGTTGAGCTAGCCCCAAAGTAAGTTCGAGACTTGTGTTATGGGATACTAACTCAACGATATATATTTTATAACAAATACATATATAGATACACATCCAAGATCCAGGCCAATCTGAAAAAGATCATTTTCCATCTTGACCTGGCCGGGGATCGAATCCGGGCACTCTCGTGTCGCTGGCGTGTTGACCGCTGCGCCACGAAGCTAGCCAGGAATTACTTAAAGTTAATATATGCTATTTGATTTAAGTTGTCTTTGAAATAAATGTGATGGAGAAGGATGGAGATAATCAGTTGAACAGAGCGTAAAACGAATAAAGAGGTACAGGAAATTGTTGGAGAGAAAAGAAGACAGATGAACAAATTGAGAATAGAAATGGGTAGATTGATCACTTGATACGAAATGATACCTTCTGCGAAAGCATACTAGAGGGTAACGTAAAAAGAAAGAAAGCTCCAAAAAGACCAAGGAAAAGTTTTGTCATAGATTAGATTATGACCTACGAAGACTTACGTGTCCGAAACATGGTACCTTTATCCCTTACTATGTGCCTTATAAGAAAGCTTAAAGTCACTCAAAGAGCTATCATAATGGAGAAGGCTATATATGCTCGGTGTTTCTCTGCGAGATCGAATCAGAAAAGACGAGATTCGGAGAAGAGCAAAGGTCACTAACATAGGTTAGCGGATAAGTTTTTTAAGATGCAGTAGGCGGAGCACATACAGGCTGAAATTGAGTTAATTAGCAAACGTTTAAGGAGTGGCTCAGACCACGAATCTGAACAACTTTCATTATGGGACCAACTCCAAAATAGCCCAAAAAAATAAACTGTTCCATAGATTTTGGCCAAGTAGATATTCCACTTTAGTATGAAAGAGCAGATAATTTTTTTACGATGTCGAAGTTGGTCCTATAGTGAAAGTTGTTCAGATTCGTGGTCTGAGTCACTCCTTAAACGTTTGCTAATGAATTCAATTTCACCCTGTAGATGGCGGATAGGGCAGAAAGGTTCTCAAATGGCGACCACGTACCGGCAAGCGCTGCGCTGACATCACCCACCAGGTGGTCGGACGATCTGACCAAGGTCGCAGGAAGATGCTGGATGCAAGCCACTTCCAACGATCGTATTGGAAATTCTTGGAGTAGGTCTATGTCTTGACGTGGAGCTGATCATGATGAAATTTAATCATCATCACTTCGAGTAGGTGTCACGGTCAATCGACCATGCACACCCTGGTGTCAGAGTTCTTCGGAACCGCCTCTCGGCCTCTGACGTGGTTCCTTTAACGACTACCAGATGGCAGCCGGGACCACCGGCTTAACGGGCCTTCCGAAGCACGGAATCATCTTTATTATCAGACATTCAGGTGATTCAAGCCTGCAATGTCCTAACCAAACTGGAAACAACTAAACAAAGTATGCTTCCGGTGGGAATCGAACCCACGACCTCCGGGTCAACAGGCAAACGCCTTAACCACTGGACCACGGAGGCTGTTATGAATGTTATGTTATGAAATTTAATGCATATCGTCTACGTAAAGAGTATCGACGGATGTACGAGTGTGTGTGTACTTTATCAACGCTAAAAGTACTGGACTCATTTTAGTGAAATAAATATAATAAAAGTTTTAATCGTATTTTTTAATGCAACAACATCCCTGGAGGCTGGTCACACACTAAATTGTCATGTTGTCGAGACTATCGAAAAACTAGCAAACAACTTCGCGTCGACACGCAAAGCCGTGGGGAACGGGAAAGTTGGGAATTCTGGGACTTGGGAACTTTAAAGTTAACACGTGTTGCTTCCCTATTGACTTTGTTAAAGTATTGACCGTTAAGTAAGTTGTAGAACTTTGAGTTTTGTACCATAACTTACTTAAACGTATTCACGGTTCTTACTATTTCCCGTAATTTTGTCCGCTTATGTTATGATACTAGCAGTGCCCGCGTACATTTTATATTATGTTTGTATCGGGGGCACGTCTTATCATGTCAGGAGAAAAAAAAATAAGAAGCCTATCCAAGTTTCATAAAATTTGTTAAAGAGTTATAACATACATACAGAAAAAATTCTAAAAATCCTCAATTTAGTTCAGTATCATGTATAGAGCTTATAAACACGATATCTCTAAAAACAAAGTAACTTACTCTTTGACCAACCCTTACAAATTGATTATAAGTATTGATGATATGGTCAGGGATGACATCCTCAATCGCCTGTCTGGTGTTTGGAATTTCAGGAATGACATCGGGTACGCGCCCAGCCTCCTGATCTGCTACTTTTCCCCCATTCATCCGAGTGAGTAGTACCCCAGTACCTTCATTCCCTACCCAGATCCAATAAGTCCTATCCCTCGCTTCACCAGCTGAAAAATGCTCCCCATGGGTAGCAACATCAGAAGAACAAAAAGCCAAAATAACTGCGCTCGCCAACCCGCCTGCCAAGCATGGTGAGTATGGCAATATCCTCCCATGGAACAAAAAAAATCTTGAGAAAGGCCTTTTTTAAGCAATGACCTTCTAACGGCTAAAATAATTAATTAAATTCTTATATACCTTGTTAGGCGTCACCTCCACGGGCGAGTATATCGCGGCGATAATCTCGAAGGGCTATCAAATTTTATAGTCACTCTGAATCAATCTCCACACGGCGATTTTATCGCGGCGATATACTGACTTTACTAATATTATAAATGCGAAAGTGAATTTGTTTGTTACGCCATCACGCCGTAACTACTGAACCGATCATCATGAAATTCTGCATAAAAGTTCTCTAGAGTACGTAGTAGGAACCAGGCTTCATCCCCGAAAAAAGTACTGTTCCCGAAGGAACGACGTTAACGCGAGCGAAGCTGCGGGCGAAAGCTAGTTCTTGATATAAATGGGTGCACTCGTCGCGTTTGTAAAGTATCTCTAAAATTCATTGAGTAGTTTTTGCACGAAAGACTAACTATATATATACCAATTCAAATATTTTCGCAAGCTTTCACATCTATACTAATATTATAAAGCTGAAGAGTTTGTTTGTTGGCATGTTTGTTTGTTTGAACGCGCTAATCTCAGGAACTACTGGTTCAAATTTGGAAAATTATTTTTGTGTTGGATAGTCTAATTGAGAAAGGCTTTAGGCTATGAAACACCACGCTGCGACCAATAGGAGCGAAACATCGATAAAAAATGTTTTGAAAACGGGGAAAAAATTATTTATCTATCTATACTAATAAAAAAAAAAAAACGCATTAATCATAATAACAGAGATTGCCGCGGACAAAGTAGCGGGCAACAGCTAGTTAATAATATAAGTGATAAGTAAAATGCATTTGTTGATATGCATTTCACTTATCACTTATATGCTGATAGGTATGCATTTCACTTATCATTATTGTCTTTCTACTATAGTCATCTAAATAAAACGGCCATTTCCCTTAGTCTTAATTCTTACAGTTAGTATTCTGTCCACTGAAACTGTATTATTCCTGAGAGAACCTAAGTAACGCCTCCTTGACAAAATCGCACGAGACTAGAAAAAATTTCGAAGTTCATATCTCAACTAGAAATGACGAAGAACCCCCGAAAGGTTCGTAACTACACCAGTTTTATAAAACATTTTACGTAGTTTTCCCCAGATGTCGCTGTGAAAGGTTCTATTTTCAAACAAGGGTTTTGTAGAGGGCACTACGCGCTCAAACATTAAGTTTCAACCTGAAAACTACAGATGGCGCTGGCTCATTTCAGTGAGGTAAAATATCTTAGCGTATATTATTACACAAGTGTTTTTGGCATAAAACAGTAGATTTTCACATTCTTTTATGTACACATTTTACCATGAGTTAGTTAACATGTCGAGAACACCATGGGAAAAATACATATTAAATATCTTTTGCGTAGATATTATTACATATAATAATAATAATAAAGAACGTTTATTTTCTCTTCACAAGATGCCATTATATACTAATATGTAATAGTATAGTTATAACATAACATAGCAGACTTTGTGAGAGACTAGTCCCTGAAATAGCAGTAGTGTCTGAAATATATCTAAAAATGATTAATAAAATTAACTTACAACATTTTCTTCCTTATTTTTGACTTGCTGATATTTTATAGAAATAAGAAAATGACCTATTAACGCATTTGTTAATTTAAATATTTTTATTTAAACCATTTAATATATTATTGTAGACCATTATTGCTAATGAATCACTCTGACGTACGTCATAAAGATGAATTAATCTTAATTATAATAAAACACCATTTTGTGGCACATCGGTAAACGGACGGGTAGTACATTTAATTAAAAGTCATACCAGCGTGACATCATTTACATAAAACCGAATTAACTTACTCTTTAGTACTCACGCTTGGCAGTGGGTTGTTTTCTTATCTGGGACCGTTTACCTGCAAACAAAAAAGAGAATTGTTAATTAATTTACTGCAGTGACGTAAGTGTAGGCAAAACTTATCCAGGGACACATAAATATAAACTCGAAATACTGTTTAACTAAAGTGTTTAATAACTTTTTGTTACCGGCACACAGAGAGGAAAAATACAGATAGATGTCAACAACAACAACCACAGATTCAGTTAACATTTTTCGAAATAGGCGCGTACCGATCACCCATTTATTTACATTGCGATTCGTTCACACAAAGTATTTTTATACAATCAACGATAAAGAAACAAAATAATTAATATTACTTTTTCTTTTTAAACAATAATGAAATTGAAAATAAAGTAATATAAATATTTATGCTTATATTACCATTTGCATTTATAAGTAAATAGGTATTCAATAATTAGTGGCAGTACTTAGTGGTAGTAATAAAAGTAATAGCGCCTAGCTATTTCAAATACATAGCTGATTGTATAAATTAGGCACAGAAAGATAAAGCGGTCTAGAAGTAATTTTTGGATAATGAGGTTTAGAAGTACCTAATTTTGCTTTTTCTTTTGTCGCTTTATTTTTTTCCTTTTTTTATTTACTTTAGGAGTTATTGAAAGCAGCTTCAGTATTACATGTATAATTTTAATTAATTTGTGTATAATTAAATTATTCTTCAACGCGTCAATAAAATACATAAGAGAACTTTAACGCAACAATTTTAATGGTTCTGGTGATATTCATCTCACATTATCACATATTTATCTATTACGACATAGACAAAGCCTAAAGTCATAAATAAGGCCCAAATACCACGTTTAGCGTGTGAGTGGGCGTGTAGGTGGAAAACGAAATCTAAATAGTGATGGGTTGCTAGCCGCATCGCCTATAATTCCTTAATTTTCGCCCATTCCCTCCGCTACCTTATACGGTCTGCGCGGGAAGAGAAGCAGCTGAACAATTCTAAGTTTTTTCTATTCTCCCAAACCAGCATGGAAAATTACATAACACTCCGATTTTCCCATCAGGCAGTCCAATACGACCGATAAACGTATTAACTGCATACACTGCAGTCGAACGTCAAACTTTAACAACTGCCGGTGGGAAACCTGATTAGGTAGTGTTCAAATCGTGATGCCTGCCATTTTAGAACTACATTACAAATTATAAGTATAGCGTATCGATAAAGTAACGTAACTTATTACTGCTATAAATTTTACGTTAATTTAATGATACTCATCTAGGTCATTGGGCTCCACAAACTATGAAAAGGAAAAGTACCTATTGGCGAACTATGAAAAGTAAAAATATGCTTAACTTACGCCTCGTACTTATATACGATAGACTAAAAAATACATTTTTGTGACAAGCTTATATTACAAAAAAAAATCTACACTGTACAGTGCTTTCCAAGATAAATAAAATAAGCCCAAATACGATTGGTACACCTTCTTTAGTTTGAGAGTTCCTATGGCCACCCTCCGACTCCATCATCAGACCAGCAAAACGATTTCATAATATTGTATGGTCATCCTATTTACACATGCACGCAAAATTTCAGCTCAATCGGTAACCAGGAAGTAGATCAATATTTAACTCGCAAGATTTGATTGCAAACAAACATCGGGACAGGCGAAACTAAATAAAAGCTTGAAAAAAAGAGTGACTGAAGACTGTTCAGTATCTAAATATATATAACTCAAAGATGACTGACTGACATAGTCTCTCTATCTATCAACGCACAGCCCAAACCACTGGGCGGATCGGGCTGAAATTTGGCATGCAGGTAGATGTTATGACGTAGGCATCCGCTAAGAAAGGATTTTGATCAATTCTACCCCAAAGGGGATAAAATAGGGGATGAAAGTTTATATGAAACTATACTTCTAAACGCGAGTGAAGCCGCGGGCAAAAGCTAGTTGAAACATATATTGAAGTAGTTTAAGTTAATTTTAAGAGCTTGAGCAGCGTGTAACATACCCTCTAACCTTCCCGTGAAGGGGTGAATCAGCCCGTCAAAATAAACAACTTTTGCTATGGGAACTCAATGTTTTTTTTTACTTTTTCATACTAATTGCCGGACCGGCCGAACACTTTTGTATGAAAAGGTAAAATTTATATATAGATGGTGAAATTTTGATCGTTTTGGACCCTTAAAGGGGTGACTCGGGCCATCAATATGAACAACTTTTTCTATGGGACTAAAAATAAATTTCGTCATTTCCATTAAAAAGAGTTCCGCCTCCCGGTCAGTTTCTATGGGAATGTCGATTTTTATGAGTTCCCAGCATTGTTCCCATAGGAAAAGTTGTTCATTTTGATGGTCTGAGTCACCCCTTTAAGGGTCCAAAACGATAAAAATTTCACTATGTATATATTTTACCCCTTTACGTGATTATATATATTTTCATTTTTACACGCTGTATATATTTTCATTTTTCTAAAACATTTTTTGTGCTGCAAAATAGTCATGAAAAGACAGGTGCTAGATGTAAATAAACAATTCCTTACACAAAGTCAATCTGTAGACGCTAAGCTTAATGCAGTAAGAGTAACCTCAGCGGGAATTTCATAATCCCCTGATAAACCGGTTAGACTAAGAAACGTAGGGAAACCTTACATTTAAAGCGGACACTTTGATCCCCCAGTACATTTATAAGGATCACGGGAAGACAAAATGATAAAAGATTTTGGTTCCTTATCCAATGTCACACTCAAGATTTGGAGAGTGAGAGCTAAAAATATTAACTTTTGTATATTAAGTTACCAAATTTCCAAGAATACAAGAAATATAATTCTTCACTTTCACTACATAGTATAAACAAAGTCGCTTCCCGCTGTCTGTTTGTCCCTATGTATGCTTAGATCTTTGAAACTACGCAACGGATTTTGATGCGGTTTTTTTAAATAGACAGAGTGATTCTTGCAATGCACTTTTCATAATCATCATCAGGTCTTTTTTAGTCTCCACTACAGGAGCACGACCCTCTCTGTACTACTAGAGCCATACTTGGCCACAGCAGCAGCAGTTTTTTGTAATACACAATAGGCTAGTTTCCTGGGTCGTAATAATAGCATAACAATTAGTCCGTTCGTTAGATAATCAAAAAATATTGGACACGTATTTTTTCTTATGTCAAATAAACAATAAATAATAAAGATAAAGCGTGTCAAAGTTTAGGAGTGGGGGTCGTGACGTCAAAGTTTGCTAAAAATCGTAGCGAACTATGACGTCACACGGAACTTCAAAGGGCTATATCTTTATCATTATTTGTTTAATCGACAAAAGAAAAAATACGTGTCCAATATTTTTTGAATATCTAACTGACGGACTAATTATATTTTTTTAGGAAACTAGCCTATTATAATGATTATCACTGGATAACACCACTGAGGCGTCGGGTCCGATAAAACTGTCTTGAATAATATTGACAAGCAGCAACAACTATTCCCGTAGAACGATAATTGAGGATCATGAGAAGAATTCAAGATATTTTAAATTTTTGAGATACGGTCTTTTGACAAGACATACAGACAGTGAAGATTGAGGTATATTTGGAACCATTTGGGCACAGAAACTTAAAAATAATTTATTTATCATCCCATCGAGCGCGACGCGAGAAACGCAGACACAATGGATTTTCTATTGTTATGCGGCCCGTTCGGGCCGCTTGGTGGTTGAGAGGCCAATGTAGCTGTAGCTTGAACCCGTTAAAAATGCATATCAAGAAAGGATGGCGTCAAGCATCCGGCCGTATTTTTTTTTTTTACATCATTTAATGTCTTACAAACAGCAGATCTTGGATTACAAAGTATCACAGCTGCGGATGCAATCAGGAACACGTTCGTAAAAGAGGAGACTTTCCCAATTCAACTCATAAGAGCAATGGCGCTGGTTACGCAGAATCTTGGCGTAAATTTAATAATCCCCTGATAATCCGATTTAGCTGAGAAACGCAGGCAAATCTCATTTTCAATGCGGACACCTTGATCCCTTTAAACATTAATAAGGATCATTATAGAGTCACGGTTTTACTCACGTTTTATTCGTCGGATTCGCCGACTACTTTGTTGTGAGTTTTAGGGGTACACTATGCTTACGCTTCCTTCAAATCACTAACTCACCCGGCTAACCTTACACTCTCCCCGATGATTGTCATCGTAACAGACGTCTAGTCGCCGAATCCAACGTAAATCGTGTATTTATTAGGATCAAGAGAAAACGAGCAATGAGGTATAGATGAAAGATGATGTTGTGACCAAGATTGAGAAAGGAATGTTTGGCCACATTGAAAGGATGAATGAAAGAAGAACGACGTGAGTAATTTGCCCAACATTTGACACAATAGGATGACATATTAATAAAAGTTTGACCCCTGCCCCGTTGCTGGCAGCAAACTTGGTTTAGGTTCTTCTCTCATACTCATCAATCCCGAGAAATGCAGGCACAATTGATTATCTATTGTTATGTTGCCCGATTGGGGCGTTCAATAGTTGACCGGTTAAAATGTTTTTATATTTTTCAACCGACTTCAAAAAAGGAGGCGATTCACAATTTGATTATATATTGTTTTTTTGTATGTCTGTTACGTCATGACTCCGTCATGAACACAATCTTTTTTTTATCTCAGGTGAATTTCCCCTATTAACACGTCGTAATGCCCTCCTGTCATTGGGGGGAGAGCCGTCAACTGTAGCTACTAGGTTGAGTTTGGTGTCGTTTTCATATAATTTGAGGACGAGGAATTTCTGGAACATACTTTTTACCTTCAACGTATATATTTTTTTATAAAAAAAATACGTAGTTATTGATTTATTATCACTTAATTAACAAAAAAGGTACAATTAAATCAAATATTGGAATACTTATACAGCTGAACTTAAAATCAATGGTAATACGATCACAGTTAGCTAAAGACCGAGTTCTATATAACGGTAGTTTCGTCGACATCTAGACTGCAGAGACATACTGCATTGCGTAGTGTGACCGCAAACAGTTCACTGGCAGTTTGGAGTGCACACGATGTACCAGTAGTACAAATTACCTACAGATGCTGCTCTCCATACAAAGTTCGCTTTAGCAATGCTACTTACAAGAGCGTGTAAACAAGGCGGACAGTGTTACAAGCGGTAAATATTTCAAGAGGGCTATTACTATAAAGCACAAGACCGAGATAGATGGCGTGCATTGAGAGAGGCCAATACCCAGCAGTGGGATATAGAAGGCTGTGATGATGATGATCATCATCATATAATTAATAACAATCCTTTTACATCTACAATGCGTATTTTGGACACTATTTTCGGGTTCCACACGACCGAATCACAATATGTAAATGTTACAGGATCACTAAGTCTTATCACTGCGCTGCCCTTTGACATGATTAAATAAATTAAGCCTTAATTTAAAATCAACCGCAGACCAACTGGTCTTTATGTATAATCGTAATGAGCAGAATAACTATTCTGCTCATTATTAAGTACAGTCGTAATGAGCAGAATAACTATTCTGCTCATTACGATCATACTTAAAGACTAAACACACAAAGTCCTATATAACGGTAGTTCCGTCGACATCTAGACTGCAGAGACATACTGCATTGCGTAGTGTGACCGCAAACAGTTCACTGGCAGTTTGGAGTGCACATGATGTACCAGTAGTACAAATTACCTACAGATGCTGCTCTCCATACAAAGTTCGCTTTAGGAATGCTGCTTATTCGTGTGTGAATACGACAAGCACTGTGGTACAAACGGTGAATATTTTACGAGGGTTACTTATGTTACGAGTATTCGTATATTTCGTCAACATCTGTGGCTTAGTGGTGGGAGTACCGCATATGCTTTGAATCACAGGGTTCCAAATTCAACCCGCTGCCAAGGCAACATGGAAAACGATATTTTGAGATTTTCCTGCGTCTTAGATATTTCTTTAAGTATGTATGTATTACAAGAAAAATATAGTATCGTTGAGTTTGTATCCCGTAGTTCACAACTTACTGTAGGGCTAGATCAGACTGTGATTTGTCCCCATATAATTCTTTATTGATATGATAAGCGTTCCTGAAGATATAATTTTACAGTTGTTGCAATTCACGACGGCGAGTAACATGACTTACATTTTCTTGTACGCGTGTCTATATTTGTTTTTTACGATTTTATGACTAACCATAGGGCTAGCTCAATTTGTGTGATTTGTCACTATACAATATTTATCTATTGATATGACAAGCCTTTCCTGAAGATAAACTTTTACAGTTGTCGTAGGCGATTAATATTACTTACATTTCCTTGTACGCGTCTCTATATTTCTGTTTTTTACGATCTTATTACCACGTAAGTACCCCGCTAACTAATTCTTTCTAATCGAATTCGGCTCTGCCTGCTCGACTTGCAGATACTACCATCACCCACAGATGAGAGCTAGAGAGAGACAAGACCTGAAGAGTACAGATTTATTGACAATTTAAGACTGTTCCCCAGGCTCTAAAGTATCACAACTAGAGGTGGCCGTTTCAAACTATTAGCAGAAAAGCTGCTTTTGTAAACAAACGAAAAAGCACGCTTTATAACATACACCAAACATGCTTGCGCTTTTTATAGACTTATAAAAAGCGAATAATTAAAAAGCTACAAGACGCATCATCGATTCGTTTTCAATAAAACTTTCTTTGCATTGTAAAAGACTACGCAAACAGATAGCTTTGAAAGAGCTTTTTTTCGTGCCATGCTAATATACATTTTATGTTTTGTGGGTTCAGATATCAATTGGAATTTTGGTGATAGTAATTGCTTTAATATTTTTAGAATCGTTTGCCTTATGTCAACTAATTTGTTTTAAATTTTACAAGCTGGTGTTCAGTGTGGTTTTTGCTGTCGCGGTCAATAATGCATGCGCTGAGGCTTGACGCTTGTGTTGTTGACGTAAAACGATTTTGGTTGCTTATAACCATACGACATCTTTTTTTTCTATGCTTATAACTTTATGATTAGTAAATGAACAAATTCAAAAAAAGTTACATTTTAACGTAAATTATACATAGTGCTATTAAGTTTTTTAGAAAAATGTAGTCAAAGCGACTTTTAGGAAAATTCGTTTTGCCCACTTCCTTTTTTGTATTTGTTTTTACGTCTTTTAACCCTACATATTTTTCAACGTGTTCCACCAGCTCGCTAAGTAAATCTCACTACAGCCACACCATGAATTTTTTTGTTTTTATAATTTTAATTATATATATTATTTAAGTTTAATTATAATATTATATATATATAATTTAAATTTATAACATCACATCTAAGTCCACTAGAAGCAAAACAATCCGAAATAAAAACCGTACAGTCCGTCGAAATGCCCGCCAAGAACTCTTTGCCCACAGGGGTTGGAATACCGGTAAAAATCCATTACCAGTAACTCTATGAAACGACAGTACCGGTAATTGGTTTGGTACCGGTACATTTGGTAACGGTAAAAATCAAGTACCGGTACCTCTATAATACAACGGTACCGGTAATTGGTTTGGTACCGGTACCTCAATAAAACGACGGTACCGGTAATTGAAAGAAGTACCTGTACCAAATACCGGTAAACAGTACCGGTACTTAGTACCGGTACTCGTATTGGGAATTATTATTTCGTTAATGTGTGTCGTTGCCGTGTTGTGCATGTGCGGCGTGAGGCGGGGGCCCACAATAGGGCGGCACTTTTACAGTCGAGCGAGTCCCATGCGGTAGACGGCAACAATGCGTAGGTACCGGTAAAATTAACGCAATTTTAATACCGTTAAAATTTGACAGAATAGAGGTACCGGTACTTACCGGTACTTATAATGTGAATTTGGTACCGGTAACAAGTAGCGGTAAAATTACCGTTAACTGTTAACAATATTATTACCGTTAAATACTAGATTACCGGTACCTCATATTACCGTTAAAATTTTAACAGAATAGTAATACCGGTACTTACCGGTACTTATAATGGGAATTTGGTACCGGTAACAAGCCCTGTTTGCCCACTTCTAATCATAACTGGGGTGCAACCAAGGACACGTTCGAACCTGAGCGAATGTAGTAAATCAAATGAGCCCCGGCGAAATTTACCGTATTATCTAGATACCGCAATTAATAACCCTACCTTTCAGCGCCCCCGCTAACGAAGGCTTTGTGATCAGACCCGCTACATTAATTTAGATAGCGCGGCGGTGTGAGGAGGAGCAACGCGTATATTGTTCATATCACACATTCTTTAGATTTATTTATTTATTAAACGTCGTCAGAAATACTCATCAGGAGCTCGTGCTTCCGCCACCTGTTAGTTCATGCAAACTATTGCTCCGTTGAGCGAGAACGACGGCCGATATTGCTGCAGCCTTAACGGATGCAACAGTATCGACCAGGGTTGCATGCATAAACTATTGGTGGCGGGCATGAAGGGACTAGCAGTAGTGGGTGGACGCTGGCCAGCAATAGTTTGCATGAACTAACTGGTGGCGGAAGCACGTAAAGTAAAACTTCTTGGGTAGCTGCAAAACGCAGAACAGTACCTATAAAAATAAAGTATGAGCATTTTTCTGTGCTGGAAATAGAACTTTGATCCGTTCGTTTAGAAGGCTGGTTTAGTAACCACTGCGCCAACTATGCCGTTTAAATATTGGCTTGTCTATCTCTACCTTGACTAACTAGACCAATATAAATTCCCAAAGCATCGATTTAGAGAAATCCTTTCATGATTTTCCAATTATAGAAGAAACAAATTTCGCTTCTTCAAGTTAAATTACATTTCTTGGAATAACTTTCGCCGCCAATTAATATCATAAACTAAATTTGGCTTGTTTTGAAGCCGTCATGTTATTTCGCTTGGAAATAATTTAATTTGTGTAAAGTATTTGTGTATGAATCTTCAAAGAAAATTATGTTGCTTTTAGGGTTGCACGTGTATCGCAGATTGAAATACTTGTCAACTATCTTGAGGGTTCCATACAACCGAGTGCCAATACGGAACCCTTATGGGATCACTCGGTTGCCTGTCTGTCCGTCTGTCACAGCCAATTTACCTACTCCGAATCTACTGGACTGGTTAAGTCGAAATTTAATACAGTTATAGATTTATCTATAATTCTTTCTTCCATGCTGGTTTGGGAGAAAAGAAAAAACGTAGAATGTGCCAGCTGCTTCTCTTCCTGCGCAGATCGTAAAAGCCGATCGAGGAATTGGGCTAAAATCTGCAGAATCATGTCAATCATGTAATACAATCATGCCGTCACTATTTTGATTCCGATTTCCATCTACATGCCCTCCAAAATGCTAAATGTGGCCATAAGGTCTTAGAGACCTAGGCTCTGTCTACTCCGCAAGGGAAAAAGACGTGATACTATGTATGTGTGTGTGTGCATATGAGATTTAATGACCCCAATACGTATACCTATTACGTGACGTTAAATACATTTTTGGGGTCCATGTGACAAAGAATAACACAAATTTTATCACTATTAGTGTCACTGCCGATTGGTTGCAAGTCGTTTTGCGTACGACAGGCTTTAGAAGAAGAAGACTTTAGAAAGAGGTAGAGATAAATGGAGGGAAAGAGGGGCAGCCTTTGCCCAGCAGTGGGACAAAAACGGCTAATAGAAAAAAAAAAACAAGTGCCGGCAGAAGTGAAAACTCGCCTTTGCGGCGGTCTTAGGTCACGTTACTGTCTTTCAAATTTTGATTCCTGACACGAGTTAAACATATTTTACCAATCCCAAAAAGTGCACAAAGCCGGTAAAGAAATTTTGACTTCAAAAAAATACAACCGTGTTGATAACCGTTCCTTTTTTTAAGCGGTTAAAAATAGCTACCGCTTTTTGGAAAAAATAGAAAGAATGTAGCTACGTTATTAAGTAATGAAGAGGGCATATTTTTATCAAGATTATTTTGCTCATCCGTTTAGGCGTTATCCTAACCTTTCCTTTTTTTGAAACTGTTATAAATATCTACAGCTATTTGGAAAAAATAGAAAAATGTAGCTACGTTTTAAATTAATGAAGAAGGCGTATATTTTGTCAAGATTATTTTGCTCTAATCCGTTAAGGCATAATCCTAACCTTTCCTTTTTTTGAAACGGTTAAAAATATCTACAGCTATTTGGGAAAAATCGAAAAAATGTAGCTACGTTTTAAATTAATGAAGAAGGCGTATATTTTGTCAAGATTATTTTGCTCTAATCCGTTAAGGCGTAATCCTAACCTTTCCTTTTTTTGAAACGGTTAAAGATATCTACAGCTATTTGGAAAAAATAGAAAAATGTAGCTACGTTTTAAATTAATGAAGAAGGCGTATATTTTGTCAAGATTATTTTGCTCTAATCCGTTAAGACGTAATCCTAACCTTTCCTTTTTTTGAAACTGTTAAAAATATCTACAGCTATTTGGAAAAAATAGAAAAATGTAGCTACGTTTTAAATTAATGAAGAAGGCGTATATTTTGTCAAGATTATTTTGCTATAATCCGTTTAGGCGTAATCCTTTTCATTTTGTATTATAATACCGATCCTAAAACCATTTGGCTTAACATCGACCTCTTGAATACAAAGGCCGCTGGTCAGCACAAACTTAATTGTCAATGATTCCAGGTTGTTGTTCTGGGGATAATCTAGACCAGTTATGGGTAGAAACCAGTTATGGGTCGGCAAAAAATATATGGAAATTTTATCCGTTAATACTTAAGAGCTGTATTACTACTAATTTTTAATGTGTAGAATTTCGTCGTTAATCTTATTCATTTTGAATGATACGAACATAATTGAAAAAAAAAAGCAGAAACATATTTTTTGCAATCTTTGTCGAAATGTCACCTTTCTAAGTATTAATGCGGTATTTTAATTTTAAAATTAAAATATCCAGTAGGAAGCCGTGTAATAAATCTAGATTTTGGTCTGATTCAGTAAATCCATCTCAGAAGTGTCAGATTTCCTGGATCAATCCATTGCTCGATATCAATCTTTTTACGTTAAAAGCAATTACAGCAGTTAAATGTCAATGTGAAAAACAATGATAGGCATGCATAGAAGTATGAAGGAAGAGACGCAATTTTTTTTTAAATCTATGGAGGCATGCGAGACATGTGAATGTGAGTGATCTTGGAGGGAATTGCGGTGAAATGCACTGTTTTTGTTTTTTATTGTTTTGCAAATTGATTCTTTTTAGTGGACTTTAAAATGTGAAATCTGCGTAATTTGTTGTTGAAAATGCCCATGTTTATGAATAATTCGACTAGCTCCGTGGCGCAGCGGTCAACACGCCAGCCTGCGACACGGAGTGACCGGGTTCGATCCCCGGCCAGGTCAAGATGGAAAATTATCTTTTTCAGATTGGCCTGGGTCTTGGATGTTTATCTATATATGTATTTGTTATAAAATATAGTATCGTTGAGTTAGTATCCCATAACACAAGTCTCGAACTAACTTTGGGGCTAGCTCAATCTGTGTGATTTGCCCGTATATATTTTTAATGTTCTAATAATACGCCTGCAATGTGTTTTCGTAAGTTTTACTTTTGACGGTTCCGTAACTTAAAGGTAAAAGCGGTAGCCTATTATTAAGCCAACGCTGTCAGTACACCCGTCTGTCACATGTCTGTATCTTTTGAACCATAACAACTTCCCTATCCCACGAGTCATTATATGATTAATTTCAATTGTTTTACTAATGTGTCTCATTTATGGACAGTTAATAGTTCATGCTTAAAAATTTTCACAGAAATTGTATATCTATTGCCGCATATACATATTATATATTTAAAACTAAATAAAAATAAATATTAAGAAGCCCGTACAACATACGTATTTTTGAGTGTTTTTTTTTAAATAGTTAATCATTGTATGGTGATACAAAAAACTTGTGTGCAATTCCGATTCGCTCTTGGCCCGTTTTATTTTACAGCCCAAATCCAGTGTTCGTGCGGAACCCCAAAAAATAAACTATTAAAACACGTCGGAACAAACGCCCAGTCACGGTCTAACAGAGCTCAGCCATTATTCTGAACATCCGGCATTGAACGACAAATTAATTTAATTTGTTATGCGAATATCAAATGACATGTTCCAGCGATTTATTGCCCATGTAAATCATACCATTATAATTTAGATCGTCATTTCTATACGATCTACACCTAATTTTACCTTATACCTATTAACGAGCAATTCTTGTATATTTATTTATATATATGTATATAAATTTAATTTCTACGGCTCTTACGATTTTGCTGAAATTTGGTATATGGGTGTTTTCGGGGGTAAACAATCGATCGAGATTAGTCTTATGTTTGGGAAAACGCGTGATTTCGAGTTTTCATGCGTTTTTCTTTCCACAGAATATGGTCGATAATTTCTTTTTGCCGGCCACTGTCCGTCTGGTCCAGCGGGAAATGACGCGGACGGCAAGAAATGAGTATAGGGTTCGAATCCCACTTAGTGACTATTTTTTTATTGTTTTTAGATGTGTTTAAAAAAATGTTAATGTTTGAAATAACAATATATATTTCTCATAAATATAGATTATCACCTAAACACCACCATACTACAATAAATCGGTAGTAATAACCGAGCGAAACTCGGTCGCCCAGGTACTAAAAAGTTACGCGAGCTCCGTGGCGCAGTATTTAACACGCCAGCCTGCGATACATGAGTGCCCGGGTTCGATCCCCGGTCATGATGGAAAACGATCTTTTTCAGATTGACCCCGGTCTTGGATGTTTATCTTTATGAGTATCTATTACAAAATATAGTATCGTTGAGTTAGTATCCTACGACACAAGTTCACAACTTACTGTGGGGCTAGCTCAATTTGTGGGTCCCTATATATTTATATTTATTTATAATTATTATTATAAGAATCGGTTTCACTCGCATAATAGATTATTACCTAAAATCGCCGAAAAATATAAGCCAATTCAGATGGCCATCTTCAGGGCAAGTGTCAAGGACGTCGCGACATGTATTGTTAGTCGGCGATGTCGACTAACTATATGTGAGTGAGACCTTTTGCTATAATAGTGATCCACACTTATTATACAGGCTGACTGGTAAATCACATGTCATACCTACTTATGGATATAATAAACAATGATCACACATCACGTCAAAAAATATAAAACCAACAAAAAGCTTATTAATAACAAATAAAAGTTTAATCAAATTTGTCCGCAAAGTCTCGGAATGTTTAGAAACCGATAGGTTGATATTATCTGGATCAACATATAGGCTACCTTTCATCCCGGAAAAAAGTTCACATCAACGTGAGCGGAGCCGAAGGCGACAGCTAGTATTATACATGGTGAAATTTTTATCGTTTTGGACCCATAAAGGGGTGACTCAGACCACCAAAATGAACAACTTTGAGAACAATGCTGGTAACTCAAAAAAAAATTGACCCTTTATGACCTACAAATTGGCCGGGCGGCGGAATTCGTTTGTATGGAAATGTCAAAATTTTTTTTTTGAGTTCCCAGCGTTGGTCTCATAGAAAAAGATGTGTTTATATTGATGGTACAAGTCACCCCTTTAAGGGTACCATGTATATACTACACTGATGTCAATATATTACAGCAAACATACTGCGTTTTGTATATATGTAAATAGCTTTAGTAGAGATTAATCTGAAAGCTTTTTACGGTTGCATGGATATCAATGTATTGTTAGCTAAGCCACTCGGGCCTGCGCATATCATACTGCAAATAGGGCACTCGCTGTTGTTGTTGTTGTAAGCGATTTCAATAGAAAAATGAACTCTTGTTTATCCATCCAAGGCTAGACTACCTTTTTGATTTAAAGCCCATCATTATCATTTTGTGTAGGTCTCACGGTCAATCGACCATGCACACCCAGGTGTCAGAGTTCTTCGGAACCGCCTCTCGGCCTCTGACGTGGCTTCTTTAACGACTACCAGATGGCAGCCAGGAGCAACAACTTAACGTGCCTTCCGAAGCACGGAATCATCTTTATTATTAGACAATCAGGTGATTCAAGCCTGCAATGTCCTAACCAAACTGGAAACAACAAAGTATGCTTCCCGTGGGAATCGAACCCACGACCTACAGGCAAACGCCACGCTGTCCATGGGCAGCGGTGATCACTTACCATCAGGTGTCCCGCTTGCTCGTTTGTCGTTCTATAATATAAAAAATAAATCATACAACTTCATCCAATGATCTATTATGATAAAAGATATTAAAATATAAGTATTTATTCCATTATATCAAATTACATTCTGGTATTTATCCGCCACAAGCTTCGTCAAATATACTCGTACTATAACGAAATATCCACAACATGCTTCGTCAAAATGTACAAAATTAGTATTTAGTGTCTAAATAATACAACAATACGCACTATATTTTATCTTTTGACGAAGCATGTTGCAGATTATTTTATATGGAAAAAAAATTGATGACGCATGTTGCTGAATACTCATTTTGTAAATTTTGACGAAGCATGTTGTGGATATTTCGTTATGGTATAAATACATATAAGTTATATATTAATTTATTTAGCGCAGAAAGATCAACAAAATATGTCATGGTATAGTATGTCTTAAAATATTATGCAAATTGATAGTGAACCCTCCAGATGTCTGTCCGACTGTGCTGCTCTACGGGTCGCATTTCTCAACCGATCCTTGCAAAATGTTATGGGGTTTGAAAATTCTATAGAGTTTTTTAAAGATGCAGGATTTGTTTTTTTTTAAATGAAAAATGGCACTTGTTGCCATTGGGTTGTATGAAGGATAGGAATTTGTTGAATCTGGGTAGGGAATGAACATACATACATTCATAGTATCACGTCTTTTTCCCTTGCGGGGTTGACAAAACCTAGTCTTCTTATAAGACCTTTTGGCCACATTTAGCATGCTGGTGGGCGTGTAGGTGGAAAACGGAATCAAAAAGTGATGGGTTGCTGCATCGCCTATTGACATGATTCCGCAGATTTTTATCCATTCCCTCATCGGCTTTTACGATCGGCGCGGGAAGAGAAGCAGCTGGCACATTCTAAGATTTTTCTTTTCCCCCAGATCAGCATGGAATATGGAATTAAGATAATAGGATACTACTTGGATTAATAGGGGAAATACAATTAGCCAGTTCGGGAGGCCGGGCGCGCGTACCTGCAACCACCGGACCGGCAGATGAGGATGAAACCCCTGACATAAGATGACACATGCCCTGACCTAACAGTGCGCTATGGTCCCATAAAGCAAGCCAGCGCCGAACGATAAGTAAGAAGTATCACTGCAAAGACATACTGTTCCTAAAAGGAAATTACTTTCGTTCATCATCATTTCGAGTAGGTGTCACGGTCATTCGACCATGCACACCCTGGTGTCAGAGTTCTTAGGAACCGCCCCTCGGCCTCTAACGTGGTTCCTTTAACGACTACCAGATGGCAGCCGGGACCACCGGCTTAACGTGCCTTCCGAAGCACGGAATCATCTTTATTATCATACAATCAGGTGATTCAAGCCTGCAATGTCCTAACCAAACTGGAAACAACTAAACAAAGTATGCTTCCGGTGGGAATCGAACCCACGACCCCCGGGTCAACAGGCAAACGCCTTAACCACTGGACCACGGAGGTTGTTAAACTTTCGTTTATTTTATGTAAAGGCTAATATTTTATTTCACCTGCACTATTTCTAAATCTATTACCAACTTAGATGAATCGTAACCCCTCGGGACTGGAATGTCCTTTCAGAAACACATGCAAATACTTCTATCACCTCGTGAATTTATGTAAAAGGTATGTAGGCAGGTAGAGGGACATATTGCGTAAAAATATTTTCGTTACATTTTCTCATTCGATTCATATCAATTTAATCCGATTGATAAAACATTCATTAGTATTTTGGTGAGCTCCGTGGCGCAGTGGTTACTACACCAGCCTGCGACACGAGGGTGCTCGGGTTCGATCCCCGGCCAGGTCAAGATGGAAAATTATCTTTTTCTGATTGGTCTGGGTCTTGGATGTTTATCTATATATGTCTTTGCTATAAAATATAGTATCGTTGAGTTAGTATCCTATAACACAAGTCTCGAACTTACCTTGGGGCTAGCTCAATCTGTGTGATTTGTCCGTATATATTTTATTTATTAATAAAAAAAAAATGAGGAGCTCGATCGCTCAGAGCACTGAAAGCGCTTACGCATGTTAAGCGACCCTGGGCGCGTTCCCCGCTATTATGGGCTCGAGATAATTTTTCATATTTTTTACTTTATGCTTCGGAAGGCACGTTAAGCCTTTGATTGTTGTCCGTATATATTTATTTATTATTTATTGCGACTGACATCATTGATGGCAGGCGTTAAGGTATTTTAAATGTCTCTAAGCAGCTTGAAATCTGACACCAGTGTTGGCCACTGACACACACGATCAACAAGCAATCATTCGTATTGTTTGCTTTTCGTATGTGTCAGGAATAAATTAAGCATCATCAGGTCTTTTTAGTCTCCACTTCAGGAGCCTGACCCTCTCTGTACTACCGGATATACCATACTTGGCCAGAGCAGACAGAGGAATTGGCCTACACTCTCCTCGCTGGCCAGACGGGTTAGAGAGGTCTCATTGATGTTTATGAGCTTTGTTTAGCTTGTATTTCCTAAGTCGCCTCTTACGACCTCCATGGAAAGACTACGAGTGGTCCTATTCTACTCTGCCGGAAACTACACGGCTAAGGAATAAATCAAAAAACTGCTTAAATAAATACACACTCAAATAAGTTAACAGTTGCCAATAGGCAACTCGATATAATATTAACTGACATGGGCTAAAAACTAATTAACCCGAGCTGTAATGCGGTTCTTTGGAGCCGGGATTCCGTTAGATTGGCAGTTAATATGGCCGGCTGTCAGCGTTACAAAACAACCCTTCTGAACTATGCTTTTTCACGACTAATTCGTGATCTGTAGGGAAAGTCAGAAAGTCAAGCCGAAAAGCCTGTGGTGCCCGTAGTAGCACTTCAAAAGTGCTGATTTTTCATTTATATTTGAATTTCACTGATTTTAATTAGAATCCATCAGTAAATGAAACATAAAAACTTAATAATTCCATTTTATTTCCTATTATACTGAATCCGCCTAAAATATGTATTGTATTGCAACATAAGTATGAATTTGAAATCTGACACTAAAAAATTTAAACAACCCTTCTCATCTATGCTTCTTCACGACTAATAGTTGAATTCGTGATTGTGTTGTTTAGTCGCCTTTTATAACATCTATAGGGAAGAAAAAGGTTCTACGTCAAGCCAAAAACTACAATGCTAAAATATTCAAAACTGTACTGTCCATTTTTAAAATAGACATCGCTTTTTATTGTCATAGCAACAGTAGCCTTCGGTAGTGTTTACCTCAGATTGCCTTTATACGGCTACAATAGAGCCTTCATCATTTGTTCTGTCGGCGTGCGGAGGCGTAACGAATAGTGAAAACCTGCTACAATGCGGCTGCGATACGAGGCTCGCACCCATTCATCCTGAACTATTTCATTCCTTTATACCATGACGAATTAAAAATAAAGCATATTATATTTATAAAAAAATTGTCTGTAAAGTCGGTTTATGGACGATATTTTGTTACGTGATAACGGTGGAAGAAAAATAGCTGGTGTGTCACAAAGTCACAAGACGAACGTTTCGGCCGATTGTGCTTCTCTGTCTCTCTTTTGTTCCGCGCTCTCGCTTGCATACGGAATGTGACACTTTTTCGTGCATGCAGCCACCGTAAATCGATTTATAAGACGTTATCACGTCAGGGGTATGATTTAAGCTATCACCAATTTAATACGTTTTATGTTTCTAAAATAATAGGGTTTGCCCGCAAAATAGTATATTTGTCACCAAAATGTGGTCACCAAAAAATAAAAAATCAATTCCACAATAAATCACTCATTCATTCATTCATTCATTTCGAGTAGGTGTCATGGTCAATCGACCATGCACACCCTGGTGTCAGAGTTCTTAATAAATCACTTAAAATTATATAGATTTAGGATCTAGTAACAGACCAAAAGTAGTACCAAATAGATGTTTTTATATGTATTATAATAGGTTTGTTTATAAAAAATATAGTATCGTTGAGTAACAAGTATCCCATCGTAACACAAGTCTTGGACTTATTTAGATAACGAATTCTGTGTGATTCTTCGTTTATGCCGCATATTTTGCACATGGAAATCAAAACCTATAACAGAATTACTATCACCTCCACTGTATAATTTAAGATACAACAGTAGGCAAACGTGGAGCGAACACATGAGTCGCACGAGTGCAAAATCACGATACGTGAACCGCTTTTGTGAGTACATGGAGCATTATCGCAGGTTGCTAATGGAAAACGTCGTAGGTATTTGTAATGTGTACAAGCTAACTACTTCAGCTTCTCAAGCATACTTAAAGGCTATAGTTTGCATTGGAATGTGAAAATAAACAGAATTGTTCTAAAAATAGAAGTCAAATTCAAAAGTTTTAATAAATACAGTTTTTGTTTGCAGTTTACTTTATATCGGACTTATTTATTTAACAATAAGTTGTTACTAATGTTTAAAGTCAAAATGTTTGATTTTTCGCTTTTATGCTTTAAACTCTGTAACTCAGTGGTACCACAAGTGTCTATAAATCGTAGTCCTGGGTTTGACCCCCAGTCAAGATCATCAGTAATTTCTAACTAAAACAAAAAAAATTAGTTCCGAGCATGGACGTGCCAAATCAACCCTTCAAGGGTCGGACAGAGATTTCTTTACATATTGTATATGTATCTGTTGTAAAATATAGTATCGTTGAGTAAGAGTCCCACGATACAAATTAACAACTTATTTGGGGCTAGCATAATGTCTGATTTGTTTCTATATATTTATTGTTTAACTACCTATTATTTTGACGCATATTGTCAGAACAGAAAAGGACAATATCATAGATTTAAAAAAAAAATCGTCTCGACAATATATAAAAAAAACTACTTACTGAACATAGTTTAAATGTCCTACAAGAGGCAATAACAAAACTTCCACATATCCACAAAATACGTAGAAATAAGAAATAATGACACCACTAAACAAGACAAAAGTAATTCGAGACAGAACTTACTAGTTGCAAAAACATAACAACAATGACCCACATATGATAAGACTCGCTTTGCGAAAACTTCTAGCCTTTGCAGACAAAACAAGTAAACCATCCGTTAGGAAGTCGTTAACAAAACTTGAAGATAATACACCAGAAGCGGATACTAGTAGAACCTACAAAATAAACACTAATGGTAGAGAATACGATAAAAGAAGAATGTAATCTAGCCCACGTTATACTTAGGATAAAGAGTAACAGACGAATCATTTAAATAAAAGCTAACTTTTGTTGATTATGACTAAATATTTCATTTTAGGGAATTACGAGTTTATTCAGACCAGTTTTTATCAGTTCAAACATTTGATATAACGAGTAAGTTAAAATTGTTCCATGCTCAAAAAGTTCTTAAGGCATAATGGATACAAGAAACCTGCAATATTCTCTAAATGTATTTTGACTTTGCTAAGAAGGAGACAAACAAAAGTAAATATATATTTTAGGCAATCCTGATTAAATCTGCCCAATCACGACGTTTAGAGCTGAGATTAGACCAGCAGTAAAATTCCTTTCAGAGAAATTGTTGAATAACAACGCGTTTGGCCAGCAAAACACAACAACAATAAAACGACTCAACAAAGACAACTTGAAGAAAGAGATAACTTAAATACGGCGAAATTTAAGAAGATTGTGATTAAATCGGACCAATCGGATCAACACGTCTGGAACTGAAATTTAGGCAGCAGTAAAAATCTTTTAATGAATTAGTTAAATAAAAATGCTTTGACTAGCCAAACGTGTGCACGATGTCTAGATTATTTACAACAAAAAGAAACAAGAAAGTGACCGGTAACAGAAATATTGAAATTAATGACAATTGTGATAAAATTGGAGCAATCAAGATGTCTAGAGCTGAGTTTTAAACAGCAATAACAAACGTTTCAGAAAAATTGTTGAGTAACGGTGACGGTGACTATTCAGAAGAGCCGGGACCGGAAACAATTTTTCTGAATTTTAAAAAGATGAATGACTATTTTGTCTTAAAGACTTATTGAGAAGAAAAAATAAAGTCTCATAGTCCAGGAGACTCACGAGGTTATTGGAAATAATTCTTGAAGGCGCTGTGCTGTATCCCTTAACCGTTTGTAGAGGACATCGCGCCATATATTATCGTAATGAAATAAGGTTGAAAGTGGCGATACCGGTTGGCCTGTCACCAGTCTCATTTCAAACATGTCTGCCATTTCCGTGGAAAATTTCACTTTTAGTTAAATAATTATAACTAAATATTGTACTTTTTTAGATATCCATCTTACTCATTTAGTTATACTTTTTATAGATTTATCATCATCATTTCGTATAGGTGACACGGTCAATCGACCATGCACACCTTGGTGTCAGAATTCTTCGGAACCGCCTCTCGGCCTCTGACGTGGTTACTTTAACGACTATCAAATGGCAGCCGGGACCAACGTAAAGAAGTTGGTAGTTGTCGCTGAAAATATCAAGTAATTCGAGACGAAATGTTTTCTGGATTTGGTTAGTATATATTCCTACGTATTTTGCCTATATCATATTATAAATGCAAATATGAGTTTGTATATTTGTTTTTACACTTTCACGCTTCAACTAGACCCGCTCTTGATATAATTTTGCATACAAGTGGTTAAGGGTACTGAAAAGAATTTAGATAGAATCAAGTAATGTAGAAATGTTCTGAGTTCAAATTAAATTAAATTGAAAAATAGAAAACGAAGACGATATAAAGTAAGCAAAAGTTTAAAACCAGTAAGTAGTTAAACTAGAACAATAAAAAGAAAACAAGTTTGTTTGTATTCTAAAATTCTTTTTTGTGACAAGATCTTATTATAACCGAATCCACATTGTCAAGTGCTTTCCAAGATAAATCAAATGAGCCGAACACGGTTGGTGTACCTTGTTTAGTTTAAGAGTTCCTATGCCCACCTACCGACTCCATCATCAGACCACCGAAACAATTCCATAATATTGTATTGTCATGCAATTTACACATGCATGCAAAATTTCAGCCCAATCGGTAACCTGGAAGTGGATCAAATTTAACTCGCAAGATTTGATCACAGACAAACATCGGGACAGGTGAAACCAAATAAAAGCTTGCAAAAAGGATACCCACTGAATAACTCTACTATCTCGTATGCTGTAGACCTCGATTGACAAATGTGACATGTCCACTACATAAAGAGAACAGCCGGGACACACGAAATAGTTTTTGCCCAAATTAAAACAGTCACTTTACGCTTCACCCCGGCTCGGTCAACTATGAAAAAAGACGCTCCTTCCGAGTACCACAAATTTTCCTGAACTATATTGAGAAAGGAAAAATAAGGCTCCCGAGGACATTCTATGCTAAACAAAGCCATTTTCGACACGATGATGGATGGAGGCGCGGCGAGACTCTTCGTTGTAATGTATCAAGTGCCAAAAATGGTCGATGCAAATTGTGAAATATTGTTTCACAAATTGCTGGCAGCCATTTTTAAAAGCAGGGAATTTAAACCGTTATAAAAACAAAACCTTTACATAAAACAAATAGATTTTGGCGTTAAAAAGTTTAAGTAAAATCGTCCAAGTAAGATTAGGAGTTGTCTACATTTCAGTACCAATAAACAGAAAAATAACAACGTATTTCTAGAACGATTCTTTTTCTACGGTTCTTTTGTAGCCCTTTTATCTTGATTGGTCTGTCCCACGAATTATATGTGAACATTTAAATTGCTTTTTTATTGTGTCTCATTTATGGACAGGGAAAGGATGAAATATATACACAGGATAAGACGGGTTGATAAAAATGGTATAAGCGTATCTAAGGATCTTCTAAAGTTACCTTCATACTTTTATAGGTAAAAAAGTTGCTTATATGTTGCACAACTGCATGAAACGACAACCCAAGATCGACTAGCTGTACGCATTATAATAAGAACGACTTACCCAATGAAAAGATTAGGCACGAATGAAGAAGATATCTTTCATAAAACAAACAAGCAATACGAACGCTGTTAAAAATGTGACAATCTTCGAATACACAAAATAATATTAACTAAATGACATACACAATTTCTCGTTATTCTTACGTCGCGCGGTCTTTGTCTTACTTGAAAATTATCTCGACAGAGACATAAAGAGATTTGAGAACGGTTTTAGTTACGATTATTTTAAGTATTCGGGTGTTAGTCCTATTTTTCACCAAAGCAACAGAAAATAAGGAAAAAAATATTTTCTGTTCAGCCAGCGCTTAAACACTAACTTTACAAAGCGCCAACTTTCAAAAATCCATGTCAAAGGCGTGAATGTATTCACGAGATTGAATCCGTGTACGGACAAGAAGCCGAGCACGAAAGACGTGACCGAGAGGCTGAGTCGATACCACGACACTCGATGGTGCAATTCGGAACGAATTGAGAGCAATTTTACATGGCTCCTGCAATCCAAAAATACCGTGAGGACAGAAGAATAATTTACATAGATACTGCACCGCAATTTTTTCCCTTAGGTAACAGACGGATCCTAGGATTCCAAGGTGACGCAAGCAAGCAAGATGATGAGTCTAAACACAGAAATAGAGTGCCGATTTCATCGCTTTTCTCTAAATGAATCCCCAAAAATACGTCATTTATGATCTTTTAGATCTTTACCATTAAGTTACCCGCGAGACTTTACAGCTCGTTCAAGAATTTGCGCAGAAAGTAGCTCCAAAAAAATCTTTGCTCTGAGATCTTGTCTTAAATCTCACAGTCACAAAAAAAGATAATATAGTATCAAGAAGAGGCGTGTCGTCACTACCCAGTTCTCAATATAATTTAATAAATAAAAAAAAATCTAAATTTAAGCTTTTGGGTTCACAAGGGAAAAAATACTACGTCGCTATTTTAGGGTACCGTACCTAAAGGCAGAAAACGGGCCCCTATTCATATGGCTCCGCTGTCTGTCTGTCCGTCCACCAAGCTGTATCTCATGAACCGTGATAGTTAGACAGCTGACTCGCATATCGCATACAACAAACGTGATTTCTCGCTCATATTGATAACCGCAACAGGTGTAACTAAATATTCACAGAAAATTTAGTTAGACATTTATTATATTTATTTACTTTTAAAATAAATAATTAAATTAACAACAGGTGTAACTAAATATTCACAGAAAATTTAGTTAGACATTTATTATAATTATTTACTTTTAAAATAAATAATTAAATTAACACGAATATTTAAGGAGGGGGAGGGGGGGGGGGGGTTACCATACAACAGACAAGAATTTTTGTCGTTTTTATAGATAATATTACGGAACCCTTGGTGAGCGAGTCTGACACGCACTTGGTCGGTTTTCTTACATTCCGTTACTAATTTACAGCGCCCTCTTTGTTTTATATTTAAATCAACCCTAACTAAGGTTCTATGTGTTTTGTCTCATATGAGAGAGTAACACTCACCAAGTTTGACAGTAATTTCCTAACTATAGAGACGTTTTTGAATACTAATTTTAATCACTTTGAATCTTTTGATCAAATAGGTATAAGGCTTTGAATCGATATTCTAAGTCGATACAAGGACTCAAGTAGAGAAAGCTTTAGGAAAACAACTTGTTATACAGGCTTAAAATTTTGAATTGGTAAACGATATCCGCACAGTCATAGATTTAAAAAAAAAAATCGTCTTTTAAAAAAAAAAGAGACTTCATACTTCTATGCCATATCTCTTAGTAGTTTGTGTTCTATACGCACAGTCAATGGAATGTCAATTCTATCTTCTCCTTGTTTTGCAGGTAGTAAAGTTAACATTTTGCACCCCTCGGGAAATCTATTGTAAAATGTCAATTCGAACATGACCCAGTTTCAATTTTGAATGGTGTTATTTGTGTAGATTTAGCGAAATTGCGTTTATGTCTTGTAATGGGTTAGGTGAGTTATGGAATTGAAAACAGGTGCGTCGTTTTTAACTATATTCGTAAATTGTGTTTATGGACGTATGTATGTATAAATTAATAACAGTGTATGTTAATACTTTATGATTTTTTCCTTTACACTGAACATGATGGGTCGGCAGAGTAGAATAGGACCACTCCTAGTGTTCCCATGGATGTCGTAAGAAGCGACTTAGGAAATACTAGCTAAACAAAGCTCATAAACATCATGCGTAAAATTTGTATAATAACCATATCCGTTTATGATAAGTATAGTGTATACCTTAATTCCCTTTCCAAATCTTATAAATTATTATCCTTCCCTAGCTTCAATATAAAATACGAAAGCATTTTTAGTAAACTAAAATAACATATAGAAGCACAAGAATTAAACTGCGCTCGCCAACCCGCCTGCCAAGCTAAGTATAGCAACCCCCTCCCCCTAAGAACCTTTGGAGAGGCCTTTGTCCAGCAGTGGATCCCTCACGTCTGAAATAATGATGTTTCATTACATAACGTAACAGCACGTACTTTTCTTAAGCCATCGCCTTGTAATAAATTTATCGTACATTCTAGTTTGCCTGCAAGTTCCAGCTAGAGAGTATAGCAATATCTTCCCATGGAACGAAGAATCCTTTGGAGAGCCTTTTGCCCAGCAGTGGATTTCTTACGTCTGAAAAAATGATGTTTCATTACATAACGTAACAGCACGTACTTTTCTTAAACCATCGCCTTGTAATAAATTTATCGTACATTCTAGTTTGCCTGCAAGTTCCAGCTAGAGAGTATAGCAATATCTTTCCATGGAACGATGAATCCTTTGGAGAGCCTTGGGCCCATCTGGGATTTCTTACGTCTGAAAAAATGATGTTTCATTACATAACGTGACAGCACGTACTTTTCTTAAACCATCGCCTTGTAATACATTTATCGTACGTTCTAGTTTGCCTGTGAATTCCAGCTAGAATATTCTAGACGGGTTCTGATTACCTCAGGGAAATCAAAGATTGATAACAAAAACTCAGGTGAAAAGATATATAAAAAACAACGTGCACAGAAAGGTAGTATACTTCCATCAGGTTGTTAAAAGCTTTATAAAATATCGAATATTATATGTTAATAATCATCATCATCATCATCATCTCAGCGCTTTAAACGCCTGCGGCTATTAGGACAGCATTCATGCGGCGATTTGTCAATTAAGTTTTTAAGGCTGCCAATTTAGTTTAACGCCAACCCTCCTTGGGAAGCATCACAGCCGCGGATAGATACTGTGGACATCAACGTGCCGGGAATCTAAACTATTGTCTCTAGTGCAGTAGGCTGACATGTTAACCTTAACTAAGAGATAGTAAAATTTAAGTATTTTACTATCTCTTAGTATCTATCTATTATTCCTTCCTTATATTATTTCTATCTCTCATATTTATTTCCCACTTTACTACCTATTTCTTTTACTGTTTATCCTTCTCGAGGTTGACTGGGAGAGAATGCTTTTAACATTAAGTCCACCCACAGCTCTATAGGCTCGAAAAGTTTTTTAAATAAAATAAATAAATAAATTAACCACTGCGAAACAGAGGAGGCGCCGCGTTTACAAATGTGAAACTCATTTTTTAAACAAATTTCTGAAGTAACGGGAGTGATATTCGCTGGACTTTCATCATCATCATCATCAGGTCCTTTTTAGTCTCCACTACAGGAGCACGACCCTCTCTGTACTACTAGGGCCATACTTGGCTAGAGCAGCCAGAGGATTTGGCCTACACACTCCACGCTGGCCAGACGGGTTGGAGAGGTGTCTTAGATGTTTATAAGCTTTGTTTAGCTTGTATTTCCTAAGTCGCCTTCTACGACATCCACGGGAAGACTTGGAGTGGTCCTATTCTACTCTGCCGGATACCACAAGGCTATTACAAGCTGGACTTTATTACAAGCTTTTATTTAACTTGCAATGTATGTATGTAACTATGATTGTTCGGGTGGAATATTGCAACTCAATTTTGTAGCAGATATCTTCCACCGATTGAGCAGAAATTTTGTGTACTCGTTTAGTTTGGATGACAATGCATGGTAAGCTGTGCTGTGTGACGTGATTCTAAATCCTACATGGCGGAACACTCTAGTTATTTTTGATGCACTCCGTCAATGGATGTCAAATTAAAGGACTCGCTGAAAATAACTTGAAAAATAAAGTAATATGCAGAAAAGCTTGTTTTTAAGAAGTTTTTAATTTTAATTTCTTTTACGCTAAGGACCTTTTCCGTAAATTTTTTGACGTGCTAACGTCTTATTAATCGATGAACGACGGCTGCACGCACGAAAAAGTATCACGTTCCATGCGCGGATTGCAAAATAAGCTATAGAGAGGCACGATCAGCCTAAGCGTTCGGCTTGTGATGTGACGCATCTATCTCTCTTCCACAGTTATCAAGTTAACTTTTTTCCAACTACCCTAAGGTTGCCTGGAAGAGATTGCTATTGCGATAAGGCCGCCTTTTGTATATCTTTTTATGCTTTTTGTTTTTTATTAATGTTCTTTATGTGTGCAATAAAGTATTAAATAAAAAAATAATAAATAAATAAAGAAATTATCTTCCGTAAACCGGCTTTACAGACTTTTTTTTCTACGAAACTAGAACATTAAATCATCGACATAAACTACGAAATCTTTTAATAGAGCTATCCAATCTACATGTCAATTCGATCTGATCCAATTCATCTCAGACTTGGCACCGACTCCAGCTGTCAGCAATCAGCCGGAGTGGCTTATAGTTATATACCCGTCCTGTAAATATGTTCTCTTATTACCTTTATTGGTAACGTAATTTTGCGTCAAATGATCCCTGGTTACCAAGCAATGCAGACTGAGACATAAGATTTTAGAGGGTAATTAAATCTTATAACTTTAAACGAGCAATTCTTGTATATTTATTTATATGTATGTATATAAATTTATTTCTATGATCTCGGAAACGGCTCTAACTATTTCGCTGAAATTTGGTATATGGGGGTTTTCGGGGGTAAACAATCGATCTAGATGAGTTATGTTTGGGAAAACGTGTTTTCGAGTTTTCATGCGTTTTGTTTCTATGCAGAATATGGTCGCTAATTTTGTCCTGGCGGCCACTGTCCACCTGGTCCAGCCAGCGGATTAAGACGCGGATGGCGAGAAAGTCATGCGGTTTGGAATCCCGCTCGGTGACTTACTTTTTTTTATAAGTTCAAGTTTTTTTATTGTTCTAAGACAAGTTTAAAAAAAAAATTAATGTTTGAGCTAACAATATATATTTTCATAATTAAAGATTATCTCCTATATACCACCCATATTACAATAAATAGTATTAAGCGAGCGAAGCTCGGTCGCCCAGGTACTACGTATTTATTTTCGCATCAGCCAACACCGAAATGGATGACATGTATATGTCACAATACTATATTTAGAAAGGCCTATATCCACCCAGCAGCATGTTATGAATGTACCACCTGCTTCTCTTCCAGCGCGAATCGTAAAAGCCGATCAAGGGAATGGCTGAGGATGAGGAATCATATTTGAGCGTTTTCATATAACTAAGCTCTGTCTACGCTGTAAGGCAATCAGACGTAATAAGATGGTATAGGATAGCCAGCAATGGTATATGACAGGACCCCTCCGTGTCAGAAGTACTACCTAAAAGGGCAACTGGTAATAAAAAAATGATATATCCTTGCATCATTTGTACTACTACAAAAAACACAAGCAAATCACTTTGCCGCCGATTAAATTACTTTTGTTAAACACACTATAGTGTCATATATACATACATGCTATAACGTGTCTTTTCCTTAAGGGGTAGACAGAGCCTAGGTCAATAAGACATGACAGTCATGTTTAGCATGTTGGTCGATTGTAGGTGGAAAGCGAAATCAAAACAGTGAGGGGCTGCTTGCTGCAACGCCAACTCATGATTGTCATGATTCGTCAGATTTCTCCTGTTCCCTCGATGAAAAGTAGCTAGTACATTCTACGTTTTTCTTTTATTCCAGACCAGTGTGACCAAATTCAATTGGTGTCTTTCTCTTTGAGCTGAGAAGTAAAAACATTGGTACCGCTTCCGCCCATGACTTGGATCCCACTGAAAGCTGTTTACGAATTGCCAGTTTCTTTATTTCTGTCAACGATAACCTTCCGTTTATGTCGTCCCCTTTTATCCTATTTGTGGGTAATTTATCACGGACGTTTCCTCTGTGGATTAGCTACTGCGAGCGTAACCATTTGTTTGCTTACTTTTTCATAAGTCAAGTTGAGGGAAGGTGGTCAAGTATTTTCAGATATTTATTGAAAACATGTTCGGCGTTTTAAGCGTTTACTCTTTTACTTCCTCTCCGAACGCGGTGTTTCGGAGCTGAATTGAAACTGAACCGTACATCATATTTTCTTGTATTTACGTACCGCGTTTTAATTTACGCGCGACATAACCTTAAAGGGGCGACTCAGACCATAGATACCAATATTTTTTCTCATGTGACTACTGCTGGGAGCTCGAGCCCTGCCAAGCATTTGTATGGAAAGGTCAAAATTTTATTTTACCCTTAGTTGTTCATACCGACACACCTTCAAGGCTATATCGAGGGTTTATTTACACGCGGGTATTTTCAGGGGTATTGGAATAACATACCCTTCATCAAAGGAAAAATGAGGGTTAGATCCACAGAACAAAAAATACATTAGAAGTGTTATCACGCGTGAATCCTATGAAAACCAGCGTCACCTCATTTCAAACATACTACTAACGCAACACAATTGAGTAGAAACTCCTCCTTTAATCAAAGTTTCACTAGAACTTCTGACTTTACAGGTATGGCGCACGTCAGCATTTTTTTTTCAAGTAGATCTCACATTTGTTTCTTTGACGATCGCGGGTCAAACCACGTAGGTGATTCAAGTGAGCAGATCGTGCGCAGTGTCGGCGCGCGTGCCACGCCCCCTTGCTATTTCTAATGTATTTGTTATTCTGTGTGTGAGTACAAAATATATCAGAATTCGTGAATATTATATATATTATACTGAGCATAGTAAAATAATTGTTCAGGTTGCATCTCGGTACCTTCCTTCAAAAGCCTTCAATAGCAGGTGATTGTCGCGCTTAATGATAACAACTGAAGAATAATGAGTCAGATGGGAAGACCAGATATAGAGGACCCTTCAGACTTATGTAAATCGACAATACTGCAAAAAAAATAAGATACAGCTATTATTAAAAATATTTACCACTTGCTATCGCCGCTCCGTTGGCACAAATATAAATCTCTCAAAACCAGTACACTATGTCGTTCTCTGACTATCTCCATACCGAATTTCATTGTATCAATTCAGTGGTTGAAGCGTAAAAAGGTAAAACAGACAGAGTAACATTCGCATTATAATATGAGTAGGGATAATTAAGTCTCAACTCAGCACATAAAATCAGTTTATGATCTCATAGTAAAAATTATTCTTGTTGACTGTCCTTTTTATACATTCGGGTAAACAATATATTATATTTATTCCTTAGCGATAGCGAAAAGATAATTCATGTTATCACCTGCGGCAATATCTTCATTTCCCTCGGGAGAACATTCGCTCCGCTAAAGGGTAGTTGTAGCTGTGTGAATAACAAAGTGAAAGAGGATGTTTTGCTTTACGGCCGTGAATATTCTAATATTAAAATTGTTTCCTTTATGAGTCAAAATATCTATATTGTTAGCTGAAAAACCTCCGATATGATTTGCCTCTATCAAGTCTTCAGCAGTGTGTTACAAAAGTTGATGTAGATATTACAAATATATCAGGTTTCAAAGATTCAAAGATTTATTCAGAAAATAGGCCTTTTCAGGCACTTTTTCACGTCAATTCACATTTTAATTAATACTTATTATATTATATTCAAATTATTAATTATTGTTCAAAAGCTACAAACTACTAGCGTTTCGGAACCGACCACTGCAGAGAAGAAGACGCCGAAAGAAACTCTTTTCAACAGTATTGGTCGCCTACTTGCCTGAAAGGCTTTGTATGATATTTAATATTTTTATTTTTTCTTTTTTTTCTGATGTCATGTTATATACAATTTTAATTTACATATTTTTGTGGAACACGTTATGTTAGCGATTGAGCGTCCGGTGCAACAGATGTTGCGCTGCCATTGAAGTAAGAAGTAAGGATGTGGTGATGGCTCAGTGGTCTAAAAGCGCAACTTATAACCGCGGAAGAAGTTTGGTTTCTAGCAGAATAGAATAGGACCACTCCAAGTCTTCCCATGGATGTCGTAAGAGGCGACTTAGGAAATACAAGCTAAACAAACTCATAACATCAATGAGACCTCTCCAACCCGTCTGGCCAGCGAGGAGAGTGTAGGCCAAATATGGCAAATCTGTAGGTCTGCTCTGGCCAAGTATCGCTCTGGTAGTACAGAGAGGGTCATGCTCCTGCAGTGGAGACTAAAAAGACCTGATGATGATGATGATAACCGCAAGATCCCAGGTTCAAACCCCGCCCAGTCTGACCTGTACCTTGAGTTTGTAGACCAATTTGACACATGCACGGTTATTTTCATCGACCAGTATATGCTTCAGCTGAAGGAAAACATAGTGAGGCAACCTGCACACTAATGGATGGCCCACTAGTGTGTGCAGTGAAGAAGGCAATGGCAAACCACTCCATAATTTACTGCCATTAAAGTTATAGTTTGCGTTTCTTTCCACTCAATCAGACCGATAGAAGCCCAGTGTTTAAATATCGGGAGAGTACCCAGAAAAAATATTCTACCATACATATTTTACCTGTTAACTAATGCACTTAAAGTATTTTCACACATTTAAAGGAACAAATAATGCTCAAAATTAGGCCTCAGAAATATTTAGACAATAGGTTTTCCTTCGTACTTAATAAAATATATTATTCTCTGAACACACTCACACTTTTAATTTTTGTTTTTCGTGTGGGCAAGTGACCAACACTGTTGTCAGATTTTTCAAACTGCCTTAAAGCATCTGACATAGCTTAACGACTGCCATCAATGATGACAGCCGGGAGCGGGACCAAACATGCCTTCTGAAGCACGACCCTAGATATTTACATACGTAAGCGCTAATAAGGAGGATCCTCATTTTTAATTTAAATAGGATAAGGCCTTTTTAAAATAGACAATCATGTAAGTCGTAAGAAATCAAAACTCTCTAAAGTGGGCAGCCATTTTGCTGGTACAAGTGGCAGTGTATACACTATCAGTGAATTAATACTGTCCCACAAGATATATTGAGACCGCAACCACTCGCCGCTATCGCCGCGTCTGGAACAAACTGCCTGCTCACAGTGTGTTCAGTGAATACGATATTTTATTACCTACAGGGAAAACTCCATCTGTTATATATGAGTACTATGGATATGAAATGCGGTGAGAATTTAGTATAAAAAACCGGCAGATCCGCGCACAAAGGGTTCCATACGATTGTCTATAGGTAATAAGTGTAAAAATACTAAAAATATTTTTAATATATTATGTAACAAAAACTGTATGCTTTTCGAAATTTTTCCTTTATCTGTGCTATAAGACGTTGTTTCGTACCAAATTTAAAAATTTTGAGTTCACGGGAAGTGAGTTTTGTAAGTAAGACTTTTGAGAAAACCGACTTGGACATATATTGCATTCAAATGGTTTCTCACCGGTGTGGGTCGTTAAATGTGTTCGTAGGGTGGACTTAAAAGTAAACCGACTGTCACAGATATTACAAGCATGAGGTTTCTCGCCGGTATGTAGTCTAAAATGCGTCTTTAAACTGTCGCCTCGAGTGAAATATTTGCGACAAACTGTGCATTGGTGTCGCCTATCTCTTGCTTTAGTCGCGTCTTTTCGGGACTGCTGTGTCTACTCCACACTCGAGGGCTCTGCAGCTTGTTTCCTCTCCTTTGTTTTCACTTTTTGAGCAGCACCTTCCTCTCGCTCTGCTGGCTCGGGCTTTACTCTGGCTCTCTGTTCCAAGTTGATCTCCAGCTCATCATCATCATGCTCCGATTCAGACTTATGCTCACACTTGATGTCAACAACAGCCATTACCGGGACTTCCCAAACATGTTCTTGCACTGGTTTAGTCTTTGGCGGCTTGCACTCCAGGTCCGTACCCTTAGGCGATGAATTAGGCTTGATTCCTTTGCAAATGTCGAAAATTTGCTTTAGTTTAATAAACAAATGTACCTAAGAGAATGGAGGACGCATCGTGTTTAAGCCCTTATATTCTACTAGCTTTCGCCCGCGGCTCCGCCCGCGTCAATGTCGATACCTTGGGATTGGTACTTTTTCCCGGGATAAAAGGTAGCCTATGTCTTTCTCCGTACTCCAGAGAACTTGTATGCAACATTTCAAGATGATCGGTTCAGTAGTTACGGCGTGAAAGCGTAACAAACAAACAAACAAATAAACAAACTCACTTTCGCATTTATAATATTAGTAAGGATAAGGATGATGACATTTCTCCATGGAGAATTCTGTCATTATAAAAATATAAAGAAAAGGGATAAGCACTTTCGCGGAAGATTGCCACAAGGGTTGTTCAGGCGCGCCCTGACTCTTTGATAAGGACGTTTAATAATTTGCCGCCTGATTAGTCGAAGCTACTTTAATTACGTCAGGAAACAAAGAACTGTATAATTTAGTTTGTTTTAAAATTCCGGCCGAGGGTTTATGCGAAAATGAAGAAATTAAGTCAATTGGCAATTTGGCTAGCACTTCATCGCTAATTTCTAGCCCTTTTCTTTTCAGGGTACCAAAAAGGGCATAAGGGGACCGTATTAATATGGCACCGCTGTCCGTCAGTCTCTTAGTCTGTCAGTCACCAGGCTGAGTCTCATGAACCGTGATAGTTAAACAGTAAAAAATTTCACAGATGATGTATTTCTGTATCAATTCCATACAACAAACGTGATTTTTTTGCATCAAATTGATAACAGCAACAGGTACACGCGTGAATATATAAATTGATAGGTATTCTGTGCATATTCACAGAATATTAATTTATATATTCACTTTAAAAATTAAATAATTAAATTAAAATAAAATTAATATTCAAGGGAGCTCCCACACAGACATGATTTTTTTGCCGTTTTATAGATATGGTACGGATCCATTCGTGCGCGAGTCTGACTTGCACTTGGCCAGTTTTTATATGCTTGTCAATACGCTTAACGTGGCCTTTGTATCTTACGACCTTACTGCCTAACCTCTACCCCGTAACGGACAAAGACGTGATTAGCGTGTATAATAGAGGCCAGCTAATTTAGATAACTCCCGACCCAGTGTAAATCTAAATCGGTTCCACTAATGGAAGTGGTCTTGGACACTGATTTAGCACTAATTTATGCACTAGGGATGTAAATAATAATTCAAAAGCTTTGTTTTTGTTCATGTGACACAGATAGCGCTATAAGCGAAGTATGATTTATGCTCAGTACTACTACAAACTGCAAACGAAAGTTGCACATCTGTGCAATGTGTGAGTTGACAAACCCGGGTCGCCACTGCAGACTTAATTCAATTCATAACGTAGCATACAAGGGAGATCGTGTATCGGGCGAATAGCAACAGTAGCCACTCATCATCATCATCATCATTTCGTGTAGGTCAATCGATCATGCACACCCCGGTGCCAGAGTTCTTAGAAACCGCCTCTCGGCCGCTGACGTGGTTCCTTTAACGACTACCAGATGGCAGGCGGGACCGACGGCTTGACGTGCCTTTCGAAGTACGGAATCATCTTAATTATCAGACAATCAAGTGATTCAAGCCTGCAATGTCCTAACCAAACTGGAAACAACTAAACAAAGTATGCATCCCGTGGGAATCGAACCCACGACCCCCGGGTCTACAGGCAAACGCCTTAACCACTGGACCACGGAGGTAGTAGCAACTAATCCTGTTTTTCTAAGCTATCAAACACACCCAAGAACGAGGTGGAGGTGCGAGGATACCAGCGTGTAATAGTACCCTCGACATCAGTGACGTGCACAGACATTTATCATAGGGTAGACATAATTATAAAACTTACCTTACAAATATACCACCTATATACCTTACCTTACTATACGGCTAGTTATCTACAACTCGTTTAATATTATGATAGTCTTTCGAACTTCGACCGCAAAAGTATTCAAAACAAGCGAAAGTGAGATATGATTACAACCTGCGAACCACGTACACGTACTCGTATCATACGGTTTAAGATGAAACTTTTGACTAACTAACCATAACTAACCAGTTACTTTATTTGTTTAAAAGCGTGTTCACAAACACTTTATATTTCGGTTTCGGCATGTAAACACTAAGCGACACAACTTTCACATGAAAATATTTTTGTCACAAATGAAATTTAACTGATAAAGCAATTAATTCTAAAATAAAACTTTCCTCTTGGATTGTTTGTAAACACGTAACGTGAATCAATGGCATCGTTTGTGACTTTGACATAAGTATGAATAATATCTATAATGACATTGACAAGTGACGATGACATTTACATCGCGTGCGGCAGCCAATAGGAACCTCGGAGACACTGTCTCAAATTCACACACACAGCGCAAATTTGCTTTGCATGTGTAAGCCGATAAAAGATGTTTACTTGTACTACTACAAAAGCGATTTCCTGTCGGTGTATAATAATTTTCTATGTGTGCGTGAAAAGTCAGACCTTTGAAATTTTGTCTTTAGAGATACTGCTAAGCGCGGGAACGCGCGCGAGCCGCGGCCGCAGCGCCGTACTTGAACAAAATCGACTATAAAGTATTTGCTAGCAGAATTTTGCAGGCGCACTGAATATAATTATTTTTTTGTCAGAAAAAAAATTGTATTTATTTAGCGACTGCGGGGTAGACAGTGTCTAACAGTCTATATGGACTGCACGTCACTGCTCGACATTCCTTTATATGGGCGACTCAGCCTATACTATGGGCTTAATGGTAAACTTTAAAAAAATCGTCATATCCATACAAAATATTTTAGCTGCCCGGCTAGTTTGTATGGGAATGTCGATTTTTTTTGGGTTCCCATTGTTGTTCCCATAGTGACAGTTGTTCATATTGGTGGGCTAAGTTGCCTGTTAAGGGAATGTCAAGGATCTATTAACACGCTGAATTGCGGTTCCGTTGCAAAGAACTAGCATACTATTTTTTCTCTTATCTCTACGTTTTCCAGGTTGCATCCTAGGCTGACCAATGTGTCAGAACCCGGGGCCCACTTTATAAAAATATTCAAGATGTTATATGGTTTGGCAAAAGTTATTACAGCCGGCCGCCTGCCTGACACCGTTAACTACTGCGGCATGAAGAACTGCAAAATACCCCTTGTTTCTGTGATAACATCCATAATAATATCTGTATAACCTAACAGTACTTATACCAGGTTTTTTTATTTTTCAGTATTTATATGCCGTTCTCGTGGGAGTGGATCAAAATAAATAGCACAATTCGGCCGACAATTTCTTCTCCTTAAATTATGTGCAAGAATTATTAAAAAACTTTCGAAGCATTGAAAATTTCACGCTTATTTAAAATAGAAGGAATTTCTGAGAACAGCACATTACTCGTCATAAAACACAACGAAAAAAAGATACGAATAAAAAGATACATTCTCAACATTAAAAATTCAAAATCTAAAGTAAAATTTTGGCATAACAAACGTAAAAACAACACAAGGGTCCCAAAAACACATTTTACGGAACGCAAAACATATAAAACACTCGGTGTCCTTTAATAAATCCATAATAATATCTGTATAACCTAACAGTACTTATACCAGGTTTTTTTATTTTTCAGTATTTATATGCCGTTCTCGTGGGAGTGGATCAAAATAAATAGCAAAATTGGCCGACAATTTCTTCTCCTTAAATTATGTGCAAGAATTTTTAAAAAACTTTCGAAGCATTGAAAATTTCACGCTTATTTAAAATAGAAGGAATTTCTGAGAACAGCACATTACTCGTCATAAAACACAACGAAAAAAAGATACGAATAAAAAGATACATTCTCAACATTAAAAATTCAAAATCTAAAGTAAAATTTTGGCATAACAAACGTAAAAACAACACAAGGGTCCCAAAAACACATTTTACGGAACGCAAAACATATAAAACACTCGGTGTCCTTTAATAAATCTGTCTGACAAATATATAGCATCCTGAACCGTCTCCACCTCTTTATGACCCAAAATGAATTTGAACTGGCACTTTACTTGAAATCATTATACGTATCATTTATGTGAATTACGGGTTACTCACGTACGAAGTCGGCTACATGCCGACATGTTTACCGTACCGTAGTAACCCGTAATTCACATATAAATAATGTTATTATCTCGCGTTAGTTTTATTCAAATCAAATTGTACGTATCGATTGTTTAACTTTTGTCACCTGTTCTATTGAACGAATAGTCATGTTGAGACCTATATATTTATCATCATCAGGTCTTTGTAGTCTCCACTGCAGGAGCATGACCCTCTCTGTACTACCGGAGCCATACTTGGCCAGAGCAGACAGAGGATTTGGCCTACACTCTCCTCGCTGGCCAGACGGGTTGGAGAGGTCTCATTGATGTTTACGAGCTTTTTTTAGCTTCTATATTTCCTTAGTTGCCTCTTACGACATCCACGGGAAGACTTGAAGTGGTCCTATTCTACTCTGCTCTGCCAGAAACCACACGGCTGATATATTTATATATATATATATATATATATATTATAATAAGTATTATATGTAAATATTTAAGTAAAGGGCGTATACACTCTGTGCGAGCGTCTGAGATAGCACTTTCTATGGTCCTAACGGAAGACCAGCGCTGGAAATGCTAACCTAAACATCCAGCAAATGCTGAGTTAGGTCCATGTTTGGAAAGTTTACATATTGATTTTTATTTTAATTTATATATGTAGGTATATATTTTTATTAGGTACCTTCTATTTTTTTTTATCTTTGTATGTGCCTTTTTTGTAAAATAAAGTAAATATTTTTCGTTATGTTTACGCATTTTAAATCGTGCTCCGAGTAAAATTCTCCTGAACCCTGTAGAAGTAGTTCAGGCATTGTTTGTTTTTTTGTGTGATAAGTGGCCAACACTGGTGTCTTTTCGAGCTGCCTAAAGGCATCTGACATAGCTTTACGACTGCCATCAGTGATGACAGCCGTGATATTTTATGCCACTTGTGGTGCCCATCCAACTGGGGACTGCGCCCGACGTTGCTTAACATGCGTAAGCGCTAATTAGTTAAGGCATTGTATTCCGTTTTATTTTATACAGGAAAGTATTTCAGTAGTATAGCCGTGTGGTTTCCGGCAGAGTAGAATAGGACCACTCCAAGTCTTCCCGTGGATGTCGTAAGAGGCGACTTAGGAAATATAAGCTAAACAAAGCTCAAAAACATCAATGAGACCTCTCCAACCCGTCTGGCTAGCGAGGAGAGTGTAGGCCAAATCCTCTGTCTGCTCTGGCCAAGTATGGCTCCGGTAGTACAGAGAGGGTCATGCTCCTGCAGTGGAGACTAAAAACACCTAATGATGATGATGAAAGTATTCCAGAAACTCATATGGGATCAGTTCCTGAAGCATTTGCAGTAAAATTGCAACTATTCTAAGACCTGATGTAAAATTTAATCGTTTGGCTCCTAGCGCATCAATTATTGTCCACCCGTTTCTTGTAAAATGTAAATGTTAGGTCATTGTTCTCAGCAGTGTCGTAAAAATTAACATTACTTCTGGACTTTGGCAACCAACCCGAGTCGTAATATGAGTCTGGTAATGTAAAAGTAGTTTTCCAACTATATCTTTAAAAGGAATTCTGACTTAAATTTTCTCTACATCTATATGATCTCATCTACACTAATATTATAAAGAGAAAAGATTTGATTGTTTGTTTGCATTGAATAGGCTGCAAAATTATAAATAAATAATAAATAAATATATACGGACAAATCACACAGATTGAGCTAGCCCCAAAGTAAGTTCGAGACTTGTGTAATGGGATACTAACTCAACGATACTATATTTTATAACAAATACATATATAGATACACATCCAAGACCCAGGCCAATCTGAAAAAGATCATTTTCCATCTTGACCTGGCCGGGGATCGAACCCGGGCACTCTCGTGTCGCAGGCTGGCGTGTGGACCGCTGCGCCATGAAGCTCGCCAAATTACTGGACCTATGTGAAAAATTCATTCTCATTGGAAAAATTCTTACACCATTAGAATCCTACATTATCTCTGATAAACAAGAGCTATATAATAAAAAGCTCTACCAATTTACCCGTGCGAAGCTGGGGCGGGCTGCTAGTAATACACTATGTAAAGAAAGCCTTGTCCGATTATTACTGAAGGGGTGAATCACTTGCAAAACTGCACTTGCCAACCCTCCTGCCAAGCGTGGTGAGTATGGCAATATCCTCCAATGGAACTAAGAATCCTTGGGAGAATCCTTTGTCCAGCAGTGGACTTCTCTCGATGATGATTACTATCATAACGTTATCCGTCATAACGCTCACCTGTATTGGGAAGGACCAAGCCGAAACTCTCCACGTTACGTCCATACCTTAATCTGTACTGATCAATATTTTTCTAAGAAATTCTAAGCCTTTTTCTCATTCAGACAAAAGAAAAGTAAAGTCGTTCAGTTTAATAGAAAGCGGAAATGTACCATCAGCAACAATAACTGCTGTCCCTTTTTTCCGATACAATTGTGTCTGAAGCTATCTTTTATGGGCAGTTGGGCAAATGATATAAGAACGACTGGAAGTGGTTTAAATACAATCGCATTTTATCCTTTTTTTTTACAGAAATATATCCCATTGAGTTATATGCCTTATATATTTGGCAAATTCTACTTAAAAACTTATTATTTTGTGTATGATTTTCCATGCTAGTCTGGGAGAAAAGAAAAAATGAACTAGATGCTTCGCTTCATGCGCAAATTGTAAAAGCCGATCGAGGGGATAGGTGCGAATCGGATAAATCATATTAATAGGCGATGAAGCTAGGAACCCATCACAATTTTGCTTCCATTTTCCACCTAATGCCATGCACCAAAATGCTTTATGTGGATTTAGGTTTTACAGGGTTTAAACTCTGTCTACACCGCAAGTGAAAACGAAGTGATACTATGTACGTACTTTGGGTATAAAAAGGTAATATCAATAAGTATCTATCCTAAATAACTGTCAGACTCTCTGGAACATGTTTAAATGTTATTTAAAGAAAAGTTAAATTGGAAGTAATTACTACATTAAGCAAATATGCAAAAACTGTGTTCTATACATAAAAGAAAGTAAATTAATTAATTAAGTTTATTATAAAACGGAGGTATACTAATTTATTTTGCAGTGCCTGTACCGTGAACAGTTTTTCAAGGGCAGTTGGGCAAATGAAATACGGTGGCTGGATATGACTTGACTTGAGCTTTATTTGCTAGTTCTGAGTGCTTTCTAGGACGAGCGGACGCCGTTAGTCGTTTTTATGGACCGTGATTAACACGGAAAATGCTCACCTATTTACAAATTATTTAACAGCGTTTCCCTTTTGTTCAAATCCTACGTAGAAAACAATGTAAATACGTTAATGACTTTTACACAGATATATGTACAGTAAAATACTGAATAGATTTTATCATAAAATTTTTAGCATTTTTAATATAAATAATAATCATTTATTAAGAAATTAAATATCGTGAAAAACCTTAGGTCTCTGTATGACCTATGCTTTACAGACGCAGAAACCTTAACGTCGCAGGTTCGAACCCCGCTCGAGTGTGTGAAAATTTTAACATATTTTATTTCTTAAAATAATTAGAGTATATCAGAATAGAATTGTGAATGCAAAACATACTTATAAAAAGAAATAACATTTCATATATAATTTATAACTTAAGAAAACTACTCCAATATCTAACAATTTTGTTAGGTAAATAAAAAAGCACAGCGTCTTCCAGCAATTTGTATCTCCGAGCTCATTTGTTTGAAGGAAGGGCTTCAGGCACATCGGAATATGACGTGACTGATAGCATAATATAGGAGATTTATAGCCTAGCTCATTCGTCAGGAGCAGTGGCTAAGTTTCTGAACTATTTCTTGAATGATGGAGACTGCGACCAAATTACTCCAGCTATATTTTGTGTTTTTATACTTACATACATATTATCACGCCTGTTTTCCATGGGGGTAGGCAGAGACTATAAATCTCCACTTGCTATGATCCTGACATATATCTCTAGCTTCGTCTACACTCATTACTCTCCTCATACATGCCCTACGGTTTCGAGTACTTCTAACAGCTCCATTATTAAGAACGTCTACAATCTGATCGCAGTACGTTCGATGAGGTCGACCCTGAACATTATTCCCATTCACACTGTCTCTATATATGTTCTTGGTCCATCATCTTTCATTCCACATCGTTTTTATACTTGATAGTCATAAATTAGATATTTTTATTCTAATAACAGAACTGGAGTACAGTCACACAACAAACTAGTTCTTAAGCCAATGTGATAAAGTCTAAAATGAAATACTAATGGTCGTTACAGTATAATGGTATCATTTTTTGATGAGAAAAGACTCCAGAATGGAAGCGAAATACAAACGTCAACCCTATATCAGGTATGAATAATGCAATAATCGGGTATTAATATAAAATAAAATAATTATTTAAAAATTTCCTAGCTCATCTGAATAAATAAATAGAGGACCCTTGATACAAAGAAGTTTTAAGTCGTGGTAGAGCCACGCTACTAACAAAAACCTTTTTTGCTAGCACGAGTAGCATGAATGGGTCGGCTCGTCTGACGAAATAGCACACTCTCACAGAAAGTAGAAGTTTGAGTATAAGCTTTACCGCTTCTATGATTAGAAAATTCACAAAAAAAATATTTTCTTAAATAGGGTAAAGTAAAATATTTCTTATAAAGTTAAGTACAAGCCTATTTAGCCGCATGCAAATACAAATACAATTTCCTCATGTCCTTGAAAGGTCGGCAACGCGTCTGTCATAGCAGTTATCCAGCAGTGATCACTTACCATCAGGCGACTCGCTTGATGATAAAAACACTGAACAGGACTTCCAGTTAAACGGAACAGAACTAGGAAAATTAATAAAATACAAATACGGTCTCCGTTATCTCCTGTCAGACATTGTAGCTGAAAATAGACGTGAATACACGTCAAACTGCGACGTACTCGCACAATGTACGTTGCTTTCAATGGCGGCCTTCAATTATTGTCCGCACCCACGGCGGCCCTTTGACGTCAACGCAATATGTCTCCTTACTTATGGTCGTATCGAGCAGATATGAGAAATTTAGGTAGCAGTTATTGTTATATACGCGGGTGCTATTGATAACAATCATAACAGTTCAGCTAGCAACTAGAAATCAGACACATATGTAATATCAAATAAGATATTATCTACTAGTGCTCCGCCCGCGTCAATGTCGATCCCTCGGGAATAGTACTTTTTCCCGGGATAAAAGGTAGCCTATGTCCTTCTCCGCACTCCAGAGAACGTGTATGCAAAATTTCATGATGATCGGTTCAGTAATTACGGAGTGAAAGCGTAACAAACAAACAAACAAATAAACAAACAAACAAACTCACTTTCCCATTTATAATATTAGTAAGGATAAGGATAAGGATGAAGTCGAGCGTGATGACGTATAACATTGTGTGTAAAACTGGCCGTAGTATGACACTGGACTTTTTAACACATTTGACGCAGACTAGACAAGACATTGTCAGACAGAAAGATACATATCCGTATACATATCATTGTGTGCGATGGTATATTCATTCATCATCATCATCCTTGGTATGTCATCGGGTACACGCACCCGGCCACCTGTGCTGCTATTTGCTTTTCCCCCATTCATCGGAGTGAGTAGTATCCCAATACCTTCATTCCCTTCCTAAATCAAACAAGTTCCTATTCTTCCCCAGCTTAAAAATGCTTTCGGTGGACGCTCACCAACCCGCTTGCCAAGCGTGGTGAGTATGGCAATATCCTTCCATGGAACGAACAATCCTTGGAAGAGGCCTTTGTCCAGCAGTGGACTGATTATGGCTGTAATAATGATAATGACTGTAAAGCCTACTTTTACCAATACACATACTAATCAGGTCTTTGCCCCTACCGGTTAGACGCATTTGTCGTGTTACGAGGCTTGCAGGTGGAAAACGGGATCAAAATTCAACGTTTTTAGGGCCGAAAGGGTAAAAACTGTCTGTCTGTCCGTCTGTCACCAAGCTGTATTTGCTCGTTATTGATCACGGCAACAGGTAGACACTTGAAATATTCACAGAATATTTAATTATACATTCACTTTAAAAATAATAATGAAATAAAAATAAAATTGATATTAGAGGGGGAGCCTACAAAAGACATGATTTTTTTGCCGTTTTCATAGTAAACGGTACGGAACCCTTCAAGCGCGAGTCCGACTCGCACTTGGCCGGTTTTTTCTTTTCCATGGAAGGTAACTTTAGAAACAAATCAAATTATACAGCCCTTTGTGTTCTCGGCGTGATTTAAGTAGCTCCTACAAATTATGTAATAAATTATACATCAAGGGCGCACCGAAAAATTCCATGCGAGACTCCATCCCTTTCTTTACATTTTTCCGGTTTCGAATTAAAAATTTACAATTAGGGTTTAAATGTAATGAAAACGTTGTTATTTCACTTGTATTATCATCATTATCACTTCATCCACAAAAAGTCTACTGCTGGACGATGGCCGCTCCTAAGGATTCCGCGTTCCATGGTAGGATATTACCATCCCACCACGTTTGGCAGGCTGGTTGGCGAGCTCAGTTCTTTGGCTTCTTGTGCTTCCGACGATGCTACCTATCGCAGGTGTTTTTAAGCTGGGGAAGGATAGGAATTTGATGAATGAATGGGGGAACAGCAATATGGGGATGGGATGGGGAACAGCAATATGGGGATGGGAGGGCAATATGGAGACGATTGCGCACCTGGTTCATATTATTCCTATGTCCATGAGTTTAGTATTATTTGAAAAAGATTTTATGGCGGATGACCTTTTTGTGTAGCACCAGAACCGCAGACCTATGAAAACCAAGTATTTGCTTACGCTGGAAATCTAACCCAGAGACCCTCATGCAGATTAATTAGCGTGTAACTACTTAGCCATCGTCAAACCATCTCCATTAAACATCCTAGCTTAATTTTAAACAAAGAGAATTATACAGCCCTTTGTATTTCCGGCTTAATTATGATGGCTTCGACTAATTAGGTGGCAAATTATTAAAACTTCCTAATTAAAAAGTCAAGGGTGCACCTAAATATCCCTTCCGAGCAAGATTATCCCTTTTCCTTACATTTTTCCGATATCCGATTACAAAGTTTACTTTACCTAATTAGAATTGAGACATAATATAAGAATTGTTACTATTTCGGCACTTAAACAATTTGGTGCTTTAAATACAGTGGGAAAACTAAAATTATGTCTTTTTATGCCTTAACGAAAATCAGTACAAATAATATGAAAATAAGTCTTCGATCAAGTACTATATGCCGCCGTCCACAATTATTTATATAATAATATTTATATTTATCTAGCTATTGTTATGTTATAAACCTACATAAATGCAAACTTATCTTACTCGCATCTTTATGTAATATAATTAGGCAATTTATTTCAGCCAGCCGCTTGCCTGAAGCTTCTCGCTTCGAAAACCTCTAGAACCTCAAAGCCTCAACCCTTTATATTGATAAAATTAAATATTATATACATTGGAATACATTTTAATGACGTTTAGACTTCAAACTTGAATGTGATAATCTTGAAAGCAAACTTCCCGTATGATTAAAGAACTTTTGTGTTTTTCTTTCTATTAGGATCAGTTTCCTCATCTGAGCGTTTTCCCGCTTGCATCCTCAGCTGTAGTGCGACTTGAGCGCTTGCTCAAAATTTCGTTAAAATTTCGTAAAAAATAATTTTTAAACAAATTTTAAAATTCTCTAGAACCTCGAAGAGACCAAACCACAAGAATACATTTATATTAATGACATCTACACTCCAAACTCGAACGTGATAATCTTGAGAGCAAACTTCCCAGCCTCAGCAATGAACTATTGAATTCCGGATGATTAAAAAACTTTCGTGTTTTTCTTTCGGATCCGTGCCTTCTTTATCGTCCATTTCCGTCGGTTATTCGTCGTTCCAATTTACTTTACAAATAAACGGTCCCTTTTTTCCATTTCCTAGAACCCGAATCCATTCTGCTAGATAAATCTCTTAGCCTTAGTATGTTAAGCTATTGTGTTGTATTTTAAGACATCCTTAAATATATAATATATGTAAGTATGCCTCCGGTAGTACAGAGAGGGTCATGCTCCGGCAGTGGAGACTAAAAAGACCTGATGATGATGATGAAATATATATAAGTACCTAGAGGCAAATCAAACTGACTGTGCTAGCTCCATTGTAAGTTGTAAACTTGTGTCGTTGGATAATAACACAACGATACCAAATTTATTAGTAAAAACTTTTACAGAACTTCTAAAACTTATAAAGAGAAAAAATCTGAGACCCAAATGAATCTAAAAATATAGATTTCCAATTTAAATTTTAAATAGCTCCCAAATGAAAAGGAACTTTAAGCCATTGGTCCTGCTGACTTCATTGATGACAGTTGGTAAGCCATCTTAGATGCATATAGGACAGCTTTAATTATCTCATACCAGTGAGTGTGGTCACTTATACACGTAAAACCAACACACAAAGGATTTTGGTTAACTTAATGACTCTAATACGTATTTGACTCTAGGATGCGAAAAATCTGGCAGAGAATAAAACAAGATGGAGGGAGCTCTACCGACAAGAGCATTGCTCTTAAATTTTGATGATGATATACGTATATCATCATCAAAATTTGGAGAATGGAGGGCGCTCCACCGACAAGAGCGTTGCTCTTAAATTTAAAGTAATCGTGTCTAGGCTTTCCTTTCCCTCTTCTTCCTTCTACTATTACGTACAATATGTTAAATAAACCCATTTTTTAAAAGTAAAGACTTCTTTATCGACATTGTGCACTTTTTGGCATGTGTAATTTTTTTTTAACTTGCCTCATGATAACTGATCTTATTGAAAATTCGTAAGACGGACACGTGACCTGAGACCGCCCAGCGTAGGAGAGGAAGTAATATCCCCATCTCTTTCTACCGCGCGGATTTTTTTTCAATTTTTATAAAAGAGGAAAAATTAATTGAAGATAACATACGAATAAGTAAGACGATAACATACCTCTAGAATCTCAACTCACAAACAAAACGCCTTCCGAAATCGTTATCATTACGTCCATAACGAGCAACAAGAGCAATTTGTTTGGATGACAACCGCAGAAGCCAACTAAATATTATTGCGGAAACCTTATCTTTCGTAGCAAAAACCACCGGCCAGAAGCGGGTCGGATTACGCACCAAATGTTACGTATTACTTACAAACTATTTTTGAGATGAAAACTTCTTTTTCATTTCTCATACTCGGAAAGTAGTGTTGTTTTGATCTGATTTTTGGGTGGAAAATTCTGCTTCCCTCCATAGAGAGGGAAAAACTCATACAAATTACTTCCCACATAAGGGCCGGAATGAGCTTATAAAATAGAACTGCTGTCAACTGTGAAGAGATTTATGTAAAAAAACTAATTAAAAAAATGCTGCGGCCATGTGACTTTCTAAACAGCCAGTGTGAACTTAGCGCAAACTTCTTTGAGCGGAATAAGCCGCTACAATTACGCGGTGAGTTCCATATTTAAAATTTTAAAAGTCGACATAAATTAATAGGTACTACTAATATTATTATCTATACTAATATTATAAAGCTGAAGAGTTTGTTTGTTTGTTTGTTTGAACGCGCTAATCTCGGGTACTACTGGTTCAAATTGGAAAATTCTTTTTGTGTTGGATATTTCATTTATTGAGGAAGGCTTTAGGCCATAAAACATCACGCTGCGACCAATAGGAGCGAAGTATCAATAAAAAAATGTTTTGAAAAGGGGGAAAATTATTCATCTATACTAATTAATCATAAAAACAGAAATTGTCGCGGACGAAGTCGCGGGCACCAGCTAGTATATTATATTATTAATAAATAGTTTAGATAAACAACTAGTTTTATTTTCCTCATATTCGAAATAAGAAGTAGAGTGTTTAACACGGGTTAAAGAATCAATTCCTACTCGGACTAAACACCGTCCGTGACGCTCGGGCGTCTAAATACCTCGGGAATTGATTCTTTCGACCCTCGTTTAACAATCAACTATTTCACAAATATGCTCGGAAATGTAGGCACTATTGTAGTAAAATGAAGACACGAAGTTTGTAATTTTTGGCTCGTGCATTACTTTACCGGCCTAAGCCAGGAAAGCGGCGGAGCAGCTGCTCAAAACTTTTTAATTTATCTACATATGTAACTTGTACTATGTAAATTGTCATACAGCCAATTGTTACCACATCATAAAAATGCACTTATCGAGCATAAAAGTATATGAATATGACAATAATTTTATTAAAATGTTGGTATAAAATCACACAAAAATATGCTTAATTTACGCTGTGAAAGAAAAAACAATAATATATAGTATATTTTTTTTGTGTAAAATATGACTTAGCTGTATGGGCTATGTTTCCTTAGCACTTATTGACAATTGAAAAAAAAAAGAAAAAACGCGGGAAAGCAGATTTCAGAACTCTACTTATACGTTCGGCAATCCCTTACTTCCCGGCCTCTGCAGTAATATACTATAGTCGCATTGGGCATTTTTTGAGATTGAGATGGGAAGAAACCTTTGAACTCTCGTCTCTGTTACCGTTACCGTAACGGACACCTTTGTATACAAGTAAGCGAATGTTCCGGTGTGCCACTGTTTTTTTTTTTGTTCTATCTACAAATTTACGGACCTTTGCTTGAACTAATAATATCTTGTATATTGCAAAATTTCATGATTCAAGTTCAACAGGAATTACCCTTTTAGTATTAAGGCATATCTCTTTCCGGGCACCGTAGAAGCCGGTCGAGGGAATGGGCCAATATAAGGAATTAAGTCGACAGGCAATGCAGCTAGCAACCTATCACTGTTAGACGTGGTCTTTGGGTCTTGTGGCTCTGGGCTCTGTCTACCCCGTAAGCGATAAAGACGTGATAATTTTTTTTTCACTTTATTTTGGATTAGGCATTTGACTCCCTTCTCACCTGATGGTAAGTGATGAATATATATGTATGTATTCAGTCATACACGAATTTTAGGAAAATCCTGACAGAAACGTATCTTTTCACTGCGTTGACTTAGAAGTTTTTGTTTGTCACACCGTCAGATTTAAGTTTGTAGTATTAATTTCTACTTGATCCTCTAAGGGATTCTTTCAAAATTTTATGAAACAGAACCCTAAAAATATGTCCATTAATGCATGTGGAATGATGGACATTAAATTGTAAAGTGCAGCGAGAGAGCCATTTCAGAGTTATCTGACACCCATTTCGCAAATGACGGTTCGTGTGACTACGTTACTATAGATGCACGTAAAAATTTAAATGCATAAGCGAATAGTTTAAGTATTAGAACAACCGGAAGATATATACATTTGTATATACATAACTTCAATTGAAACGATTAAATATTCAACTTACTAATTTATCAGTTGTAAATAAACTGGCCCAATTCAAAATGTAGAATTTTTTTAACTTTTCGCAAAACGGACATATTTCTATTATTAAGTCTAAGCAACTTGCGAAAAAGAAATAAATATACAAAATTATCGATAAGCTTGACAAAGTTCTGTGTGGGAAGGGGAAGGCTGTAATATTTTTATTGACATTTGGCTATGCAACAAGTGTTATCAACATGCAAACTTCTTCTTCTTCCACTCCTCATCCATCCCACTTTATGTGGAGTTGGGAAAGCATGTAAATCTTTACACTTTTCATGCCGTGAAAAGCTTTAGCTTATTTTACTACTGACCACCTGCCTAATGTCAACCCTCTTTGGGAATGCTTTCGTAGCACGGGATGTATGTGCTTGTCCCTTTAGCGCCTCTTAGCCTCTTACATCATCGATAGGACAGAATGGAGTAGTCCTGTATTCTAGGTCGGAAACCAAACGGTTGTATTTTGGATAGAACCAAGAATGAACAATTAAATCAGTACGACCAACATTCAGTAAGTTACAGTTTCTATTTTGCACTATAAACAAGAATAAAGCAAAATAAAATACCACTAAAGTATCCAACTTTAACTGTGAAATACGTGACAACTGCAATTGGACGAGGAGTAATAGCATTTTACAGAAATAAACTACACATCGAGGCACTGAGTTGAGAAATAGCGAAGAGATTTTTGAGAATCCCGTTCAAACATCTTAACGGGACCGTTCTATTGACACACAATAAAACAAGTGCAGAAATGTAATTCGTAAGGAGATAAAACAAACATTGCAAAAATGATGACACCCTCAAGACCCTTATCCTCCTGTTGGTGCAAAGTGAATTGAATTCTCCTTGTGTTGGTGTCATTTACAATGCTTTTAGACAGGAGTTATAAAATAGTATGTTTAATTTTGTAGCTAATATTTTTTTTTATTCCCATGATATACATACAGCTGTGAAGAAATATGTAGGTGTAAATGATGATGAAAACTTTGAATATTTCAAAACAAATAATATCTAAACTTTTTAAATGTACTATATGTGTATAATAATAAAAATAGGACAAGCCTGCAATGTCCTAACCAATGTTTGGTTAGGACATTGCAGGCTTGAATCACCTGATTGTCTGATAATAAAGATGATTCCGTGCTTCGGAAGGCACGTTAAGCCGGTGGTCCCGGCTGCCATCTGACAGTCGTTAAAGGAACCACGTCAGAGGCCGAGAGGCGGTTCCGAAGAACTCTGACACCAGGGTTTGCATGGTCGATTGACCGTGACACCTACTCGAAATGATGATGATGATAATAAAAATGAAGGGCAATTGATTAATCAACTATGGCAATAATTTGTCGTGTGCATTGCTTTCCACCAAATTAAGCTGAGTAAAGCCTGGTTGTAATATGAGCGATAAAATACATACAGCATAAAAAAAATATTACGTACTTAGTTACTAATAATATTGTATCCCTGAAAGTTATAATTAGGTGTGCCTCTGTTAATAAAATACAGTGTGTTAAGTCTTATACCTGTACTTTCTTTACTTTGTTGTATTGGTGTGTAGAAATCATTGATCCTCACTCGGGGATTCTAGTGGCGATTTCCTTGTAAATCGACAATCGTTTCGGGATATTTGCTAACAATATAGAGCCTTGGTCCATAAATTTTTATGTGTGTACTTTATATGAATTATTTACTTCCTATCTAGGATTCAATCGCAAAGTGAAGTGCTTATTCTGCTATAGTTTATTTAGTAAGGTTGGATTATTGGATTATTCTTTCTCTAAAGTACTTAATTTGAATTTTCTGTACTGACTTAATCTGGCGTATTTTTAGAACTTGGATTGAAAAAACAAAACACACATGTCTGGAATTTATTATGGTAAAAAATAAATACAAGAGCCGACGGCCTGAGCACCACTTTGAGCCAAATGTTTATTTATAAATGAAAATAGAAATAAGGTAGTTGAACTATATTTTGTTTTGTCACACCCTTGCAATTTAACAACAAAATTTTGATCGAACTTAATATAACATTTACAGTATACAGCTATTTTGACACGTAAAGAGAAGAAGAATTTAACACCTCCTTATGTCATAAGAAGAATACACTAAAGCAAACCTTTTGTAACACTGATGGCACCGAACTTTTATGTTTTGTACTTTTCAATAATTTTATTTTATATTGTTTTGTGTGTGTGTCTAAGTGTTATAATAAAAGTTATTCTATTCTATTCTATTCTAAAGTGGAAATGGGCAGGTCACATAAGCCGTAAAGAGGACGGAAGATGGAGCCACAAATAATAGACTAGAGGCCATGGATGGGCTACAGAAGACGTGGAAAGCCAGTGGCTCGATGGAGAGATGACATCGTCAAGGCAGCCGGTCAATTATGGAAAGGAAAAGCACAAAACCGGAGTGAATGGCGTGCATTAGAGGAGGCCTATATCGTGCAGTGGATTAATTAAGCTGCTGAAGATGTAGAAGAAGAAAGAAGAATATCATAAAGGTCAAAGTGATTTGATACACGCCCATATAACCATAACTCCTACCGTAAAGGAGCTTTGATCACATTTGCTCCATTCAATACATTGTCACCGACACTCTGAATAGGTCGTTCATTCGAATAACGCCTTTCAAAAGCTCTATCGCAAATGTGCATATCGCCTGCAATGTATCATTCAGGTCCGCTTTACACTCTTATCCTTTTAAAAATATATCTCTCCACCGTCAAGTGAACCGTCATTTAGCAAATGGGTCCCAGATAAGGGGAGGGGCAAATGGCACTTTAAATGCACTTCACAACTTATCGTCCATTATTTTAGATGCATGGCACGGTAAATACTTTATACCCGGTTCAAGAGAAGGCAGAAACGGTTTTTTTTGTTACTATATTATTAACTAGCTTTTGCCCGCGGCACCGCTTTAGTGTCGATCCCTCGGAAACAGTAGAATTTTGTAGAATATTCCGGAATTAAAGGTATCCTATGTCCTTCCCCGGGCCCCAAACCACCTCCATAAATTTCATCGAAATTGGTTAAATGATTGAAGCGTGAAAAGAAGACAGACAGGGTTACTTTGCATTTATAATCTTAGTAAGAATAGTATGGAAGTATGGATTAAAATCCAGCCAAGTGCGAGTCAAACACGCGTGGAGAGGATACGATACGTACAACGAAATTCATTTTCGTCAAAACCCATAATAAAACCATAAATTTCTAATGTTTTCCTAAAAGACGGGCCGACACGGCAGTCAAAGTCAAAGTCAAAATATTTTATTCATCGTAAGATATGTTAAATATCATTTGGTGAACGTTAAATTACACATTATTATTTACAACATTAATATTGTTGACGTCAATAACTTACTTAGAGCTAAGTTTACGCCGCTTCCAAGGCGGAGTGCAAAAGAAGCGGCAACAAACTGCACAGCGCATTTTCTCCAAATGACATCAACTTACAATCTACGACATACTTAGAACTAAATGTTAAGGGCTCAGTCGTAAGAAACCCAAAAAGTATGTTTGCCCATTCGTCACTTCAGTATGATGTTTCAATCCGATACGAATGAAGAGTAACTAGGCATCTATCATGACTCATGACCATAATGAGGGGTATATAAGTTTGATTTAAAAAATTTCGTCATCCATTTGTCGCACTTGATAGATCATCATCATCATCATCACACATCTATCAAGTCATCATGATGATGATGACTTGATAGATGAGTATCCACAAGTCAATACAAGTGGACAACCTGTAGGACTATAGGACTCAACAGCTTGGTTTACTAGCAAATAGTCATATTTTGGACATAATCAAGGCTTTATGTCTCTCAGGAGGGTAAAAAATCGCGAAATCAAACACCATGTTAAGCAATATGGGTGACTTTAATGATTATAGTAATACCTGTACAAACAATACCTGAGTAGTCAAATCTTATAACCCAACATTACGCACGTACAACATAAAATCAAAACAATCAAAGTGCAGTAAAAGATACCACACAACTTCCACATGCGGCTTAGGAAGATCAAAGTTTCAACAAACAATTGTGTGTGATTACGATGCGAATACTCCAAATAAGCTCCTATCTGCTTTGCATGATAACCTGAACTTGCGAAGTGGAATCAGCTAAAATGAGACAACCCCGTTCAGGAACGTGCCTATACTTGGTGTTAGCCATTTTGTGAGATTCACTTACATTACCGCAAAATTCTGCAGAATTCGATTGTTATTCGATCATTTAATGGCGTCGTTCCTTTTGTAACCTTTAATGAATTCGTATCTACATCTTTAGCATTGCAATCTACTTAAAGTATCTGAGTTTTATATTCTGACTAGCTTTCGCCCGCGGCTCCGCCCGCGTCAATGTCGTTCCCTCGGGAATAGTACTTTTTCCCGGGATAAAAGGTAGCCTATGTCCTTCTCCGCACTCCAGAGAACTTGTATGCAAAATTTCATGATGATCGGTTCAGTAGTTACGGCGTGAAAGCGTAACAAACAAACAAACAAACTCACTTTCGCACTTATAATATTAGTAAGGATAAGGATATACCTTATCGCACCTAAAGGACGTATGATTAATGTCACATTTAACTTTTATCTGGACTATGCGCGATTTCTTTTATGGCATGTTTTCCACCAGTCGTTTTACATGTAATCGCAATAGGAATTTCTCTCAAAGAAGCCCCAATATTTAAAACAGTGAAATGGAGATCCCTTTACCCGCCAACCCCTACTCTTCTTCCACCTGCAGATAAACTACCACCTGGTAGTGAACTTTCCTAGTCAGTCTGGAAGTCGCTAAATAGAATTCGGGCTGGTGTTGGAAGATGCCGAGATAACCGGGTTAGGTGGAGTTTCTCTAGCAACAACCTGTGCAGCTGCGGCGCTGTTCAGACGATGACCCATCTAATGAACTGCGCCAGCTGTCCTACCTCCTGTACTGTAAAGGACTTGATTAAGGCGAATGATCGTGCCGTCAAAGTGGCCAAATTTTGGTCTAACTTCATATAACATTTATTATATTTATAACTATTTTGGCTCGAAAATAGGAATAAATGAATTTCTCGGACATTGTTAATTAATGCTACACCGTCTACTATCATCATTCATAGATGTCATAAGAAGTCCACTGCTTGACAAAGAATTCTTCATTTCAAGGGAGAATATTGCCATGCTCACCACGGTTGGCAGATTGGTGAGTGCAGTTTCTATTGCTTTTTATGCCTATGACGTTACTGTCCATCGCAAGCATTTTTACCGGTCAAGCGTTATGCATGACACCCCTGACCTGGTGCGTATGCATCAGATAAAAGGAGAGCTTGGTGTCAGCTATTTTGTGTGGCTCACTTACAATACCGCTGATTTCAATAGATATGAATAAATTAATTAATAATTCTGTATTGGGCCAAATTATATAAATAAGTAAATATATACGGACAAATCACACAGATTGAGCTAGCCCCAAGGTAAGTTCGAGACTTGTGTTATGGGATACTAACTCAACAATACTATATTTTATAACAAATTCATATATAGATAAACATCCAAGACCCAGGCCAATCTGAAAAAGATCATTTTCCATCTTGACCTGGCCGGGGATCGAACCCGGGCACTCCGTTTCGCAGGCTGGCGTGTTAACCACTGCGCCACGGAGCTGTCTATAGAGTGTTACTCGATCGTTATGTTTACAGCATCTTTTATTAAATTGTGAATTACATTTTAATTAAATACATCATGATTTGTGAAACAAAGAGTGGAAATTGTCTTCTTTATTTTTTATCTACATGGTTTTAAATTTTAAAATTTGAAGCCATGTTGTTAAAGAAACACAAAAAGAAAAAAAAGGTTTGCAAGATTAGGCAGATACTTTGCCACATCATCATGCCTTACCATATCCCGTTATCTGAGGTTGGCGCAATATGTCTAATTCTTCCACATTTCTCTATTTTCCACCATTCCTACATTCGCTTCAACCTCTTTTATATCCCTTGTGACATAATCTATCCACCTCTGCTGTGGCCAGCCTCTTCCTTTAAACTTTGCCGCACATTATCATATAAACCTATTTTATTAAGCGTTGAATGTCATATCTTAACAATTTACCATTTTAGAGGTTCCCAGTAACTTAACCCTGTCGTAACTATGAAAGTCGTAAACTTTTATATTATTATAACAATATCAACGTCACCAGGTACGTTGAGATTGTATGCATAATTGATGGCTATGCATATTTTACGAAGGTAAAACTACAAACTAAAGAAGTTATTTTCATACAAACTATTTTGTATATAGTTAACCTAGACAAAGCTGTTTTTATTTGATCGTTAATCCCTTTTATATTGCTTTTTTTCCCAGTGTTTTTTTTTTTTATTTCTGGGTTGTCAAAACTGTAGTCAGATTTTTCAATCTGCCCGTAAGCATCTAACATAATAACGCTTAACGACTGCCATCAATGATGACAGCCGGGACCAACGGCTTAACGTGCCTTCCGAAGCACGGTGAAGCTCGAGATATTTTTATGCCACTTGCGGTCACCCATCCCAGTGTTGCTTAGCCGTATGCGCTAAATGTGCTCACGCCCACAAGGCCATCGACCTCACTCTAGTGTCACGACAATTTCTAGTGTGTCAAAACTGATGTCAGATTTTTAAAGCTACCTAAAGGCATCTGACATTGCTTATTGACGTTGCTTACAGGCGTTTGCCTGTTGACCCGGGGGTCGTGGGTTCGATTCCCACCGGAAGCATACTTTGATTAGTTGTTTCCAGTTTGGTTAGGACATTGCAGGCTTGAATCACCTGATTGTGTGATAATAAAGATGATTCCGTGCTTCGGAAGGCACATTAAGCCGGTGGTCCCGGCTGCCATCTGGTAGTCGTTAAAGGAACCACGTCAGAGGCCGAGAGGCGGTTCCGAAGAACTCTGACACCAGGGTGTGTATGGTCGATTGATCGTGACACCTACTCGAAATGATGATGATTGCTTATCGACTGCCAATAATGATGACCGTTCCAGACTGGGACCAACGGCTAAATGTGCCTTCCCAAGTATGCTGATTTCTTATCTGTTATGAACGCTAAGAAAACAAATAAACCACTTTTTGATTGTATTTTAAAGAAATTCACATCTCGGGTGTAAAGGGTTAGGATAGGTTGGGATTTTATCCAGATATTGTAATATCTTCGTGACGATATAACAGTAAAGCAACGTCGCTTCACTGTGATATCGATCGACCTTAACACTGGCATTTGTATCATAACAGGTCAAAGGCTAAATCCGTTTGCCTATTTCTGGGTAGCTTTTGTGGGTCACTGCTCTCTGCTGTTATGTTTTCAGTAACTGGTATTTTTAATTTATATCTTTGAGTACGTGCGGTTTCTGGCAGAGTAGAATAGGACCACTCCAAGTCTTCCAATGGATGTCGTAAGAGGCGACTTAGGACATACATGCTAAACAAAGCTCATAAACATCAGTGAGACCTCTTCAACCCATCTAGCCAGTGAGGAGAGTGTAGGCCAAATCCTCTGTCTGCTCTGGCCAAGTATGACTCCGGTAGTACAGAGAAGGTCATGCTCCTGCAGTGGAGACTCAAAAGACCTGATGATGATGATCTTTGAGAACATATTTCGGTAGAAATGTGTAATTTAGAACTGTAATATCATCTTCCATACTTGTTGTACAGTACCTGCTTTTCATCCCATGGAGTTGGCAAATCTGACGAATAATTAGAGAAAGATGCGGCTAGCAACCTATCACTATTTGGATTCCATTTTCGACCTAACGCCCACCGACATGCTAGACGTGGCTCTTAGGTCTTAAAGACCTGGGCTCTGTCTACACTGCAAGGGAAAGAGACGTGATACTATGTATGTTTTTAATATCCTACGAGATTTGGATGAATAATATTTCTTTTTTTTTTCAAACAAAACAAGAATTTTGTATCGTTTCATGAACGACGGAGTTCTGAGGTAACAATCATTAAAAAAAAAACAAATTGAAAACATCTTCCTTTTTCTTGAAGTCGGTTAAAAAACAATAAATTACTGTAATGCCGTAGTGCTGACAAAACTGAATTCTCAATATTGAACCGAGAAGAAATATTACCCAATGAAATATGATAGTTCAAGTTGTTCTTGGGTAGACAGATAAAAAATGGACGAAAGTACTCGAATAGATCGAATGAATCGGACAGAAGGCTCTCGAAAGAAACGATGAGTCGAAAGAACTCTCAATTTAAAAGAATTGCTTGGTTGTTACTGCTGTCGTTATAAAATATTTCAGCAGCGCTTTGTTCAAGAAATTGTTAATTCTATTTTACACATAGGTTGCTATAGTACACGTTAGTATAGTAATCAGTTAAGATTTGATGGTGTGTCTGTATGTTTGTAACGGAACACTTATGTTCTCGTTCATGATTCTCAAATATTAACTGGAAAACTGAAATTCAATCATAAATACAGTCCTTTGTAAATTGTTCCACAATAATTCATTATATCCATCTTATTTTGTTTGTTGTGAAGCAGAATGACATTGACAGTTTGTCTTATCTATAATTGACGCGAGGAAGAAAATTGATCTATGATCTATGAAAAGTAGAACTTAAATTAAAAATATGAAATTAAAAGTATAGTTTGACTGACTTTATATCTTTAAGTAAGAACAAGGAAATAAATAATCATGATGATAACAAAAATTTGATCAAATAATTGATAATTAGTTTATTCTTTTGTCTAGTTGAAAAAAAGTAAGCATTTTACGGATAATCGAGAGAATCGATTCAATCAAAATTAAATAAATATTAAAATAAATTAATACTCAGCGTAAAAGAAATTTAAATGGTAAAATTTATTATAATATCTCGTGATACCAGATTATGCTAATAGGTCGATTCAAGGGATTCTATAGATAGCACAGGGAACACTAATAATTAAAAGAAAGCTATGAGATTGTCTATGGAATTAAATTTGTTACAAGGCACGCTGACCTTTATTTCGTTACTATTAGGGGTGAAGAAAGAGACAGGTAGTCTTGGAATGTTTTAGAAAGTTTTGGAACTAACCAATGGAAAAACTTTATTCAATTGAGAATTTAATGAAAAAGGTCTTATCGACAGGAATGAGCAAGGCAGATTAGTTATTAAATGTAGAGATATTAGTTAGATATTTGCATGAGGTTTTTAAAAAAAATATTGGCCAACGGTTTTTCAGTCGAAGTGGTGTGATTTCTGAGAACCGCACGGTAGCGAGTATAAAAGGCTACGGCGCCATTAGTCTGGGTGATTACGCATCGGGAAATTTGAAGAGTCAAGAGGAATTGCTGCCAGAACGCCACTGCAAGTTTTATTTTAAATCAAGAAAGAAGTAGTTTAAAGTGTGGGTTATCGCGTTATCTTGGCAAATTAGGATCGAAAAATCCCGCGAAGTCCCTTGCAAAAATATTTTAGCTAAGAAGCACATTGGTATCGTGTTCTGAAGTTAAAATATTGTAGATTCTTTTGAAATATATGAATATTAGCTTGTCCAGAGTAAATTCACTATAATAGTTTCATATACTGTAAAGTTTTGAATGATATTGAGGAAATGATGTTGGGGAGATCTTTGATTCTTCGAAATCTTCTCCGTGTCAAATCTGAGATATCTAGTTTCTATTTGTTTGATTTTAATGTAAGTTTAATAGAGTTTTGTGTCGAATTGGGGAATACATGGCCAAGATCAACGCTGGACCTCTATTCCTTATGAGAGCGATTGTTCTTTATGAGGGTAGCGGCCAAGTAGGAGTAAAAATAATTCGACATTGTAGCTGGTCGAATGGGCTGCAATTTCCAGCCTAGCTATGCTACTTGGGGCGTCCAGACGGCCTCTGTGCCTACGGAAACCTACGGTCCGAACGGTGCGCTAGTTTTCAGCTCCCTAGCCACTTGGGGACACGTCTGGGACCTCAAACCTTTGTTAGGGCGTGGAAGTCTCGATCCTGACCACAAGAGATGACCACAACCCAAGAGTGATAGGAATAATAGGTTCGTGGGCCCAAACTCTGGCTCCCTTTTACAGCTTAGAGATGACGGATCCTTGCTAGGAACCTAATCTATTTACCAGAGTAGGAAATCTGATTTTAGGAGCAGTCAGGCAGGTAGAATCATTAAAATAGGGCGAGGGAAGCTTCCTCAAATCTTTTTAGCTAGATTAGGGAGCGATCTCTTACACCGGAGTTCGTTCTACACACACACACTCTTTGGGGATGGGGGGACAGTAACTTAACACCTTTAGACTAGAAATTAGGGACTGATAGGGACTAGATTAGGCCCATTAACGGTTGCGTCAGGATAAGGAAAAGAGGGGTATAGGAGATAAAATTCCATTCGTTTTCACGGTAAATCCGGTGGTAGCAATATAACCATCCAAGCTGCTGGTGGGTAGGACGTTAATAATTCAAACAATAAATCTTCGACAGTAATTTTAAGTTAGATAGTCGTATCTAATATGAAAGTGAAGTTGAATGTGAAAATATGATAACAAAATGGCATAAGTTGGTTCTGTGATAGTGACAAGTGATAATGCTGACGAAATGTGCGTATTCTGATTGTGAAAGATTCAGAGAATCTGTTTCTAACAAAGGTATGAAATTCCTAACCTTAATTTTTATGTACAAGGCCCTGATATATAATAGTGTATAGAGTGTCCACCTGAATGATTTGGGGATTTTCATATTGTAAAATCACATAGATTGGCCATGAATAACTAATATCATAACTTGTGGCATAATCTCATAGCTACTTGACAATGGATTGAGTCGGAGTTGTCTATTTAATTACTAAATAAATACCTTCTTGATCTACCTATTTTGTTGAAAAATTCAGATTTGTTTAGTCCAGTGAGATCTCATAACTCTCTGACAATATATTATCATGATAATCATTCTCTGAAGGGGATGGTCTGTTGGTTCCATGGAAGTCATGTAAATTCTGTAAGGTTGAGATATTGACAATCCACATATATACCATATGATTCATCTAATTCTGGAATGAATAGTGAATTCTGGGAGAGTAATGTTCCTTATATACTACCAAGGGCGAGTGTAAGGTTGACTCCAATCCCTATTTATTGAAATATAGGAATATTACAATCCTCACACTTAAATTTGGTTGAATCACTGAGACAAATAAGTCTGAAGTAAATGTGCTTAAATACTAATAGACATTTCATCTCCATCTATCTCTAAGATCTAGAGTTAGTGCATAATAGTGCTTATACATAACAGCATGGCATAACATTTACATGCTTACATACATAGCTACATAATTCCTGAAAATAATAGGATAATGAGTAACAATTGATACAGGAAGTATTATCATGTAAGGATGCCTTTTCTACAGTGAAGGTTGAGGTATAGTTTGACTGACAAACAAACCCTTGCTATAAAACTCCATCTGAGTACCTAATACTACCTGCTTGTTGTAAATTCATAATTTGAGTTCTTTGCTTTTACACCTCCGTGGTGTTATTTCAAAGTAAATAAGTCTGAACTCATCCCAGCGAACACAATGAGAGCATAATGCTTGTGTAGCAGGTAATACGCTTGAAGACATTTAGTCTACCCTCTTGTCTCTGAATTAATAGTCAGACATAATTTTACTGACAAATTGCCTATCCTACTATTAGGTGGGAACAGGTACTATTTACTCTTTAATGGGTATCCCTATTGCTTTCCAAAAGAAATTAGCATACGGAGGAATCACGTCCAAGTCTGGATGACGAGTGGTACTCTGGCGGGCGGAAGGCGGGGCTCGACAGTAAACCGTAACACCAAAATGCTGGGTACATTCACTATAATGTATATCTACCACCACTGACTAATACATACAATGACAATATTAAACTATTACCTTAGACTTCTATCCAATATCTACAGTTGTGGACATCTATAACTCATTATAGATCAATATGGTTACTTACATTCTAATACTTACTATACATATCCGAAATTCAATACTATATCTATAAGCCGCTGGTAGAGGAACAATTTCTGTAGAATGAACCATGCTAGATAAGCAATATGCTCCTTAATGAAAATAATTAACCAATTCTTCATAAAATAAGGCAATTATATTAATGTGAAATAGCAGGCAACAGAAAATAACACAAAGTGCAATTTGAACAATATTTATTAGGAAAAACATAAGCGTGCCTTACGATAGGGTTGTTCTTATTTATAGGTAAGGGTTGGTCATGCACGGGGCCGATAGCAGCCTTAGGCATGGCATAGGATAGGATTGGGCTTCCTCACCATAGGTTGAAGTCAAGATCACTTCATTTAGGAAGGTCCAGGGGTTACTATGATAAAACAAGGGTTACTTCCGCTAGATATGATCATGCCATATAGATTTGAACAAAGAAACAAAACATTAATAGGGTATGTATGTTGATAAAGTAGATTAAGAGTAATACAGCTAGTATTTGGTGCAGTTAGGAATTCATAGTAAGGGTAGGCTAGAGAAAAAAAATATAAACATAGGTAGGGTACAATTTTAGTGTCCCGTGACCAGGATATCTGGTGTGATAGCTGTATTACTAGTAATAGTATTTTGATTGATTACGGCCCCAATAATCCAAAGTGTTAGCATAGCAGTGTATACATACATAGGTTAATTTGATAGTAGAAATGTTAGATTTATTGTTTTGTTTCACTGTTCAAACCCGCTTAGTGACTGGACGGGCGATTCTCCATAGGGATGGCTTCGTTTGGTCGCATTTTGATGCCGGGACATGGAGGGGATGTTGTGATTTTGTTGAAGTGGTTTCATGTTTTTCAATCGTGTTGGATTGAGCCACATTTCACATCGCTCGAAGCCGTAAGCAGGGTAGTAGGGTCGTATTTTCTGTGAGTTGTATTATATGTCAATTTGGATACCTGAAACAAATAAAATAGCTTAGTGAAAGGGAAGTGAATGCTTAATTTTGCTACTACGCATTTTGATATTGTGAATCTGTCATTATTTTCACGTTTGACAGTAGTCGTTGTCGTTGGTATATTAAGCAAAGATAAGTAGTGTTATGCAGCCATACGAGTGAGGCTCTACACTATGCGAGAATATTTTAAGCAAATTCTTATCTCTATAGAATTAATGTTAATTTGTTTCTGTTTGCTGGATTATGTTAACATAATTTAACAATAACAATTAGAATTTACTTAGAAATAAAAACGATTTCGTAATTATGGTAACTTTGCATAGCTACTAAACAAAATAATAGTATGAAATTATTAAGACATTATCTACGGCTATGAAAATGTTTTATATCACCGGCGCCATCTAGTGATCACTAGTTGAACTATTGTTAGTACGGTTTGATATTAGTTCTAAGCATCGCGTTATTTAAATTACCTTAATATTTAAATAGATATTCCTAAATATTTATTTTTCAAAAAAAAATTTTGCATATTGAGCTAGGTAGAAAACTACATAAAACTAAAGAAAAAATATCTACATACTAAAACATTTTATTACAAAATAATTATACCTTTTATCGTTTTAATATATTACTACGGATTTAATGCGTATATATTCGGACACTGGGATTTATTATTGAAGGAAGGGATATTGATATGTGGTTTGTTTTGGTTGTCAGATCTGACCTTACGATACGGGTAACAATTATCTGATCCTAAATCGTGCTGAAAACCTATAAGATGGTTAGACCTCAGCGTAAACGTAAAATCCCGAGAAGGTATGGACCTCAGGATTCTAATAGGGAAAATGAAGAAGAACCAGTGATAGAACAAATACCACTTGAGGGTGAAGCTAATTTAGCTCACTCTCTAGAAGAACCAGTGATAGAACAAATACCACTTGAGGGTGAAACTAATTTATCTCAACCTCTAGAAGAACCAGTGATAGAACAAATACCACTTGTGGATGAAACTAATTTAGATCAACCTCTAACGAAAAGAAGATGTCGGCGTATAGTAAAATCCATGCGTAGAGAACAAGGTTCAAAAGAAATAGCTGTAATGCAATCTATGTTAAGGAGAACCGTAGGGTTATTGACAAGAAAGATAAACGAATTAGGAGAAGATGTTAAACGTACAAGAGCAGCCTCAACAGGAGTCTCAGTCGAAACAAAATCAAACTGTAAATTCAGTCGAAAATGTAAACAGTGCGGATGCTGTAATGTTAAACTAGAGAGGGTTGATAAAGTCTCCGGATCAACTCCGACATCAGGGGACAAGGGATATCATATGATGGTTCGAATGAATTGGAGGCCGGGTCAAGCGTTAGGGAAATTTAGTACTGGGTCAAAATATCCCATATGTCTTAAATTAAGAGCTAACTATGACGGACAAGGATTAGGATATGGGAAATTAGACTTTGAAACGCAAGATATAGCTGGTCAAATAGTAGAGGTTTTAAAATTAAATAGTCAACACTCATTATTTGATATACATGAGGGCAGTTTAGTGTCAGCGGTTTTCGATGAAAGGGTCGAAAAATCACAGGGCAGTCGTAATTTTAAATCTGAGTTACTAGTGAACATCTTTGACGAAAAGATAGTTGCTCTCTTAGATACAGGTAGCGATATAACGTGTGTGTCAGAAGAATTTTGGAATCTTTTACTTTCTAAAAATCCTAATATACCTTCCTTACCTATTAAACCTTTCTTTATTAAAATAGCAGTAGGACAAAAAAATATAGAAATTCGTAAAATAGCTTTAGTTAAATTAGGGATAGGCCCATTTGAAAGTGACCTTTCTGTATTAATAATTCCAGGGCTTACCTCCAGCCTTATTCTTGGTTTCGACTGGATGAAGGAAAATAAAGTTTCTATTAAGTTAGACGAACATGAAAAAGGGATCGACATATTAATAGGTCAGGAAAAGCGTCTGTTTAAGTTCCATGAGAGTCGGCAAATTAACAGTGTGGTATGTCCGGAACAGGCGTTGGAAGTAAACGAAGTAGTCGAGAGTTCGTATAAGAACATACAAAATTTAATAACTCAGTTAAAATTAAGTAATTATCAGAAAGTAGAGCTTAAAAGGGTATTATTAAAACATGCCAAGTTATTTTCATCAAAATTGGGACGTAGTAATTGTTATGAACATGTTATAACCATGGAACCTCATGCACCAATAGTGAGGAAAACTTATCCAATCCCATATGCTTATAGGGAAAAGATAGAAAATAAATTAAAAGAAATGCTAGAGCAGGGAATTATTAGTCGTGAATCCACTCCTTATTGTAGCCCATTAACATTTACTTTGAAAAAGGATGGTACAATTCGTGTTCTATTAGACGCTCGAGAAATAAATAAACATATGGTACCGGAAACCGAGAAACCTCCTTTACAGTTAGATGTAATAAATTCATTTCAGGGAGCCAGATTTATTAGTATTTTAGATTTAAATAACGCATATTTTCAGATCCCTATTTCGAGAGATAGTAAGAAGTACACAGGGTTTTCATTTAACGGAAAGTCATATGTATACAATGTTCTACCTCAAGGATTAAAAACGTCAGTCGGAAGTTTTAGTAGGGCTATGGATTTTATATTGGGACACGAAGTTAGTGATTTTTGTGTTAATTATTTAGATGACTTAGCTATAATAACTACTGGAAGTTTAGAAGACCATCTAGAGCATTTAGATATAGTATTGGGAAAGTTAGCAAAAGCTGGGCTAACTTGTAACCTAGAAAAGTGTAAGTTTTTGTGTAGTGAAGTGAAAATGTTAGGATACATAATTTCCACTTCTGGACTTAAAACAGATCCAGACAAAATAGAATCAATTCAAAAATTCCCAGTTCCAAAAAAGTTAAAACAAGTTAGAGCCTTTTTAGGCTTGTGTAATTTCTATCGAAGGTTTATACCAAATTATAGTTTCCATATTCAACCATTGTGTGATTTACTGAAGAAAGCGAGCGCCTGGAAGTGGGGAGAAAACCAACAGGCTGCATTTGAAAAGGTAAAATCATTATTTATTAAAACTGTAGAACTAAACCACCCAGACTTCAGTAAACCATATTATTTGCAAACAGATAGCTCAGGAATAGGCTTAGCTGGGTTTTTGTATCAATTAGATAACTTAGGGCAAATAAAGATATTAGGATTTCATAGTAAACTTTTGAAAGGAGCGCAGTTAAATTGGACTGTTACAGAACAGGAATTCTATTCAATTATTTGTTGCTTAGAAAAATTTGAAACTTACCTAAGAGGATCTAAAGTAATAATTAAAACTGATCATAAAGCCTTAACCTTCGTGAAAAACTGTAAATTATATAATGCAAGGTTAGCTAGATGGATTAACTATTTGGAACAGTTTCAGTATGAGGTACAGCATGTTAAGGGGAGAGATAATATAGTAGCGGATATTTTATCCAGGTATCCACCTGTAAATGATATTTTGCAGGAAGATAAACATGATTTGCCCAAAATATCTTATACTGAGGTTAGGCCAAATAGGGAATTACTAAGTAAATTGAAAGAAATGTCTAAATTGCAACAGGATGACTTAGAGATCAGTAAAATAATTTCAGAATTAAGAAAACAGGGGGTAAATAGTCAGTCTAATTCAACGCTTAAAAGATATATGTTGAAAGATGGGTTGTTATATTTTTTACCAGATGGAATAGTAAATCAAGTCCTTTATTTACCTCAAATGCTAAGGGAGGAGATTATCTGGCAAGTTCATATAGAAATGAGACATCAAGGGGCATATAAAATTATTAAATATATTAGAGATAGATTTTATTGGAGGGGACTTACTAGGCAGGTCAAAAGTGTGTTGAAGGGTTGTCATGATTGTCAGATTTCAAAGAGCGATACGGTTAAGCTTGTAGGGCCCTGTCAATCAATAATATCTAAAAATATAGGAGATTTAGTGATGATAGATTTATATGGCCCTTTACCCAGTGGGAAATTTGGAATGAACTATATCTTAGTGATTCAGGATTCATTTAGTAAATTTGTAAAATTATTTGACCTTAAGAAAGCAACAGCGGTTTCAGTTATTAATAAGACTAAACAATTCTTTAAAATAATTAAGCCTAAGGCTATTATGTCAGACAATGGGTCTCAGTTTGCTAGCAGGTTGTGGAAGGAAACTATGAGTCAGTATGGTGTTAGGGTTATTTATACAACAGTTAGAAACCCACGTCCAAACACAACGGAGCGAGTGAATAAGGAGTTAGGCAGACTGTTCAGAACCTATTGTAGTGCAAGACATCAAAGTTGGGTGACTGTGTTGCCAAAAATAGAAATATTATATAATAACACACTTCATGAGAGTACTGGGTTTACACCTTGTGAGATTTTGTATGGTGAATCTACAAAACTAACTTTTGATGAGGAAATTGGTGTTGACTTAAGAACTCAGACTGTGGATTCTATTAGGGAAAAGGTTAGAGAGAACTTGCAGAAGGCAAGTCGGGTACGGGTTGACAAGTTTAATAGAAGATACAGAATTATACAATACCAGATAGGAGATTTAGTTAAATTAAGAAGGTTAAATAGATCAGATGCTAAGATGAAAATAACAAAGAAGTTTGAGCCGTTATATGAAGGACCATATGTGATTGCAGCCAACCCTTATAAAAATGTCTATCTGTTGGTTGATCCGGTGACAAATAAAGAAAGAGGAAAGTTTAACACTATACATCTGTCGAGGTATTATAAGTGATCATAGATGAAAATTAAAATTGTAGACAAAAGTTTAGGAGAATGTGAGGAACATACAGTTATAATTTAATTAGTTGAAATGTCTAAAAGTTATCAAATATAAGTTTTCCCTCACATTAGTATACATGTACATGAGAAATTTATTATAAAAAAGTTATGTTTGGTTTAATTTTGATCTTTATATTTTTGTATTAGCTAATTAAGGTTGAATATTGTAATTTGAATAAGAATCATTTAATAAGAATTAATAAATAAAGTTCAGGGGTAGATTTGTGTAGAATCTGGTGGACTTAGGGAAAAGCCTATCTGACATTATGGGAATTAGCTCGCTTGAGTAAAAAGAAAAATTGCCATGCGCAAGAGGAAATTCAAAACGCTCTTGGCTAGCTGAAAAGATACTCTCATACATGCATATTTTCTATAGGAAAACCTGGAATATACTATTGTTTAAATTAAATTTAAATTAACGAACATAACATAAAGTAAATAAACTCTGTTAAGTTGAATTTTTAAGGTCAGGGTAAAGTAAAAATACTCAGAGTTAATCGTAAGGTCAGATAGAGGGGAGTTGTGGCGGCTTTTCTGGGGGGGAATTTTAATATAAAATAGTTATATACATAAAATAATTAGATTGAATAAGGAATATGTAGTGAAAGTGTGAAAGTTAAAGTGATAGTGTTCAAAGTAAAGTGATAGTGTTCAAATTAAAGTGAAGTGTTCGGTTTAGGTGCTGTACACTGACGGTTATGTAATAGTACCACTCATTACAAGAAGGGTTAGGATGTGATAACTAAAGCGAACCATTTACTTGTATCATGTGCTGATGTTTGTTTTCTTTAATATAAATTTAGTACTATGAGTCCAACTACAGTAATTTAATCCAAGTATTCGAATTTGTCTCAAAACAACTAAGATATCTTTAGGCAATACATTATGTAGTAAAAGGTCATACATAATGGTCCTCATACTTACATGGTAGGTACCTTAAATGTTTACAAGGTATGGCATAGTAAATCTTTTAGACAGAGTAAAACATATTTTTAATCAAATAGATTCACTAATTATAAATAAGGCTATAACATTTATGTCACAGTTCACACTTAGGTCACATTCCGACGATGACTTCTTATAGGCTCTTCAGATTTTTCAATATATGTAGGACTTGATTAGATTTCTCGTAGCATTACATAGATCTGCACAGATAGATGCTTATTCAGGTTATCTGAAACAATAAAAGTAGGGTTATGTTTATATATTTTTACAACAATTTGATCAAGAAGTTAATGTAAATCATTAAAGGAGTCGCATTATTGAAGGATGTATCTTTATGACGAGTCATTGGGTAGTTTTATGTACTTTTATATAGAGGTTAGGTTGAATAGATAGTAGGAATAAGTTATTTCTAGGTTAGTATCACAATAGTATTGTAAACTGTTACTTTCATGAGTTTATAGATAGGAAGGCATTTATATGCTCAACATAGCTCTCTTACTACTATTCCTACTGTGTTATTGAAAAGATTTAACGATAAAAGGGTCCATAAATACTTACGATTGTTAAAGCGTATTGTCCTGAATACATTGATATTGGTTATCCATTTGTACCATTTGATGCGGCGAGGTATATTATATTAACACATTATAGGTTGGTTAGAGATCGTACATGCGTTAATTCCTTGAATAATCAGGTATTTACTATGATTTGTTGATTAGTTTCATTTGACCACAAACTAAATAGGGATCCAAGTTTCATTTGACGACGGCCATGTTGAAAATGACATAGGATGTTTAGATAGTCTGTTCAGAAATCAGAAATCAATCGATGCGATGCTTTTAGGGGGACTATTTTTGTGACACTTGTCTTCGGGTACATTTGATATAGATGAATCGCTCGTTTGCGGACAGCATCATTTCGAGAATAGCACTTCTGTATACTTCGCGAGCATAACTATTCTAAAAGGCGGGATATTTAAATTTTCGGAAACACGGTAATAGACGTAGGTACTCTGTAGTAATATTATAGCAGATAGTAGGTAGTCCAGCGTATATGAATTAGAGGTATCCAACCACAGAGATAATTTTCAACCGACTTTAAAGAAAAAAAAAGGAGGAGGTTCTATGTTTGACTGAATGTTTTATTATAAATGATAGCTCGAAACGGCTGTACAAATTTTGATGGTATTTGGTGTAATGGTGGTTGGCGCTCTAAAATTGGCCTAATATTTTACCCGGCTACTTAAGGGGGCGGTGGTATGAGATTCGCCAGGTTTATTATTAGTTATAAAAAAAAAATCAAATAAATTAAAATAAATTCAAATTAATTCAAATAAATTCAAAAAAAATAAAATCAATTCAAATAAATTAAAATAAATTCAAATTAATTCAAATAAATTCTAATAAATTAAAATAAATCCAAATAAATTTAAAATAAATTAAAATAAATTCAAAAAAAAAAAATTCAAATAAATTCAAATAAATTAAAATAAATTAAAATTAATTCAAATAAATTTAAATAAAAAAAAAAAAAAATATATACAGATTAGTCCAAAAATATTTAGTTAAAATGTTATAAATTCAAATAATTATTTTTTCATTTAAGTAGATTTGATTTAAATTCATTCAATTCATGTCTAGTCACGTAGATCTTGCAGTCTACGCGGCTCACGCAGTTCCTAAGGTTTACGCGCTCATGCAGTTCATGCGGATTATGCGGGTCATGCAAATTATGCGGATTACGCGGATCACGCGGTTCATGCGGATGACGAGGAACTTGTGGTTCATGCGGAGCATGCGGGTCATGCGGGTCAACATGAGTGAAATGATATACTTATTTATTGATTATTTTACATATTTAATGGAAATATATTATATTGTTGCAAGTGATCTGGTGAAGCGCTGATGTATTCTTGGCAAGAATGATTGAGTATGAAGGAATGAACTTGGTGGTTAGAACAGGGATGGGGAAAAGGGAAGGGGGAATAACGTCTAGGAAGGGCCTTGGTATACCAGATGTGAAGCCAGATTACCAATGTTATTTGCCCAAGACCTTGAATATACACATCACAAACGAGTTTTATACGGGGGGAATATTGGTGTTAGGGTAAATTTTAAATTTTCAGAGACATTTCTCTTGGAAATAATCCCAAGTGTTATAACACCCGTATGAAACTCCACACTCTACAAGAAGCTGAGAGCTACTACAAATTCACACTACACACTCTCCAAGGCGATGTTAAGATTTGCTTGAGCGAAAGTTTTGAATATGACTTTTAGGTATGGCTTACAAAGGTCATTCTCCTTAAAGGCAGATCAGATTCTTGGAAGGATACTTATGGCGGATATAGTTTTGATTGTAAGGTAGAATCAATTCATATGCCCATAATAGGACCACTAGGGTCAGTAGCCTCACAACCTACTCCATCCTGGACGTTGATCTATAACTTGAGAAGGGTAATTGTCGGTTATAAATAAAGGTATTAGTTCAAATCCGTAGCTTTGGTGATGAAAAACATGTCCTTGGTTTAAATACACTATACACTAGCTTAAGGACACACATACACAGATGAGGGCTACACCATTTGAAGGTTTTGGGAGAATAATATTTTGGAAAAGGGGGGGAATTGAAAAAAAAGGGGTTGTTTTGCTTATATTTAAATAATTAACATATATAGTAATATTTGAGAATTTAATTTAAAATTTAAATTTGGTAAAATTTAAACTCCAGGTCCTTTGAGAAAGTCGCTTTCGTCTAAATTTAAAGGGTCGGCTGTAACGGAACACTTATGTTCTCGTTCATGATTCTCAAATATTAACTGGAAAACTGAAATTCAATCATAAATACAGTCCTTTGTAAATTGTTCCACAATAATTCATTATATCCATCTTATTTTGTTTGTTGTGAAGCAGAATGACATTGACAGTTTGTCTTATCTATAATTGACGCGAGGAAGAAAATTGATCTATGATCTATGAAAAGTAGAACTTAAATTAAAAATATGAAATTAAAAGTATAGTTTGACTGACTTTATATCTTTAAGTAAGAACAAGGAAATAAATAATCATGATGATAACAAAAATTTGATCAAATAATTGATAATTAGTTTATTCTTTTGTCTAGTTGAAAAAAAGTAAGCATTTTACGGATAATCGAGAGAATCGATTCAATCAAAATTAAATAAATATTAAAATAAATTAATACTCAGCGTAAAAGAAATTTAAATGGTAAAATTTATTATAATATCTCGTGATACCAGATTATGCTAATAGGTCGATTCAAGGGATTCTATAGATAGCACAGGGAACACTAATAATTAAAAGAAAGCTATGAGATTGTCTATGGAATTAAATTTGTTACAAGGCACGCTGACCTTTATTTCGTTACTATTAGGGGTGAAGAAAGAGACAGGTAGTCTTGGAATGTTTTAGAAAGTTTTGGAACTAACCAATGGAAAAACTTTATTCAATTGAGAATTTAATGAAAAAGGTCTTATCGACAGGAATGAGCAAGGCAGATTAGTTATTAAATGTAGAGATATTAGTTAGATATTTGCATGAGGTTTTTAAAAAAAATATTGGCCAACGGTTTTTCAGTCGAAGTGGTGTGATTTCTGAGAACCGCACGGTAGCGAGTATAAAAGGCTACGGCGCCATTAGTCTGGGTGATTACGCATCGGGAAATTTGAAGAGTCAAGAGGAATTGCTGCCAGAACGCCACTGCAAGTTTTATTTTAAATCAAGAAAGAAGTAGTTTAAAGTGTGGGTTATCGCGTTATCTTGGCAAATTAGGATCGAAAAATCCCGCGAAGTCCCTTGCAAAAATATTTTAGCTAAGAAGCACATTGGTATCGTGTTCTGAAGTTAAAATATTGTAGATTCTTTTGAAATATATGAATATTAGCTTGTCCAGAGTAAATTCACTATAATAGTTTCATATACTGTAAAGTTTTGAATGATATTGAGGAAATGATGTTGGGGAGATCTTTGATTCTTCGAAATCTTCTCCGTGTCAAATCTGAGATATCTAGTTTCTATTTGTTTGATTTTAATGTAAGTTTAATAGAGTTTTGTGTCGAATTGGGGAATACATGGCCAAGATCAACGCTGGACCTCTATTCCTTATGAGAGCGATTGTTCTTTATGAGGGTAGCGGCCAAGTAGGAGTAAAAATAATTCGACATTGTAGCTGGTCGAATGGGCTGCAATTTCCAGCCTAGCTATGCTACTTGGGGCGTCCAGACGGCCTCTGTGCCTACGGAAACCTACGGTCCGAACGGTGCGCTAGTTTTCAGCTCCCTAGCCACTTGGGGACACGTCTGGGACCTCAAACCTTTGTTAGGGCGTGGAAGTCTCGATCCTGACCACAAGAGATGACCACAACCCAAGAGTGATAGGAATAATAGGTTCGTGGGCCCAAACTCTGGCTCCCTTTTACAGCTTAGAGATGACGGATCCTTGCTAGGAACCTAATCTATTTACCAGAGTAGGAAATCTGATTTTAGGAGCAGTCAGGCAGGTAGAATCATTAAAATAGGGCGAGGGAAGCTTCCTCAAATCTTTTTAGCTAGATTAGGGAGCGATCTCTTACACCGGAGTTCGTTCTACACACACACACTCTTTGGGGATGGGGGGACAGTAACTTAACACCTTTAGACTAGAAATTAGGGACTGATAGGGACTAGATTAGGCCCATTAACGGTTGCGTCAGGATAAGGAAAAGAGGGGTATAGGAGATAAAATTCCATTCGTTTTCACGGTAAATCCGGTGGTAGCAATATAACCATCCAAGCTGCTGGTGGGTAGGACGTTAATAATTCAAACAATAAATCTTCGACAGTAATTTTAAGTTAGATAGTCGTATCTAATATGAAAGTGAAGTTGAATGTGAAAATATGATAACAAAATGGCATAAGTTGGTTCTGTGATAGTGACAAGTGATAATGCTGACGAAATGTGCGTATTCTGATTGTGAAAGATTCAGAGAATCTGTTTCTAACAAAGGTATGAAATTCCTAACCTTAATTTTTATGTACAAGGCCCTGATATATAATAGTGTATAGAGTGTCCACCTGAATGATTTGGGGATTTTCATATTGTAAAATCACATAGATTGGCCATGAATAACTAATATCATAACTTGTGGCATAATCTCATAGCTACTTGACAATGGATTGAGTCGGAGTTGTCTATTTAATTACTAAATAAATACCTTCTTGATCTACCTATTTTGTTGAAAAATTCAGATTTGTTTAGTCCAGTGAGATCTCATAACTCTCTGACAATATATTATCATGATAATCATTCTCTGAAGGGGATGGTCTGTTGGTTCCATGGAAGTCATGTAAATTCTGTAAGGTTGAGATATTGACAATCCACATATATACCATATGATTCATCTAATTCTGGAATGAATAGTGAATTCTGGGAGAGTAATGTTCCTTATATACTACCAAGGGCGAGTGTAAGGTTGACTCCAATCCCTATTTATTGAAATATAGGAATATTACAATCCTCACACTTAAATTTGGTTGAATCACTGAGACAAATAAGTCTGAAGTAAATGTGCTTAAATACTAATAGACATTTCATCTCCATCTATCTCTAAGATCTAGAGTTAGTGCATAATAGTGCTTATACATAACAGCATGGCATAACATTTACATGCTTACATACATAGCTACATAATTCCTGAAAATAATAGGATAATGAGTAACAATTGATACAGGAAGTATTATCATGTAAGGATGCCTTTTCTACAGTGAAGGTTGAGGTATAGTTTGACTGACAAACAAACCCTTGCTATAAAACTCCATCTGAGTACCTAATACTACCTGCTTGTTGTAAATTCATAATTTGAGTTCTTTGCTTTTACACCTCCGTGGTGTTATTTCAAAGTAAATAAGTCTGAACTCATCCCAGCGAACACAATGAGAGCATAATGCTTGTGTAGCAGGTAATACGCTTGAAGACATTTAGTCTACCCTCTTGTCTCTGAATTAATAGTCAGACATAATTTTACTGACAAATTGCCTATCCTACTATTAGGTGGGAACAGGTACTATTTACTCTTTAATGGGTATCCCTATTGCTTTCCAAAAGAAATTAGCATACGGAGGAATCACGTCCAAGTCTGGATGACGAGTGGTACTCTGGCGGGCGGAAGGCGGGGCTCGACAGTAAACCGTAACACCAAAATGCTGGGTACATTCACTATAATGTATATCTACCACCACTGACTAATACATACAATGACAATATTAAACTATTACCTTAGACTTCTATCCAATATCTACAGTTGTGGACATCTATAACTCATTATAGATCAATATGGTTACTTACATTCTAATACTTACTATACATATCCGAAATTCAATACTATATCTATAAGCCGCTGGTAGAGGAACAATTTCTGTAGAATGAACCATGCTAGATAAGCAATATGCTCCTTAATGAAAATAATTAACCAATTCTTCATAAAATAAGGCAATTATATTAATGTGAAATAGCAGGCAACAGAAAATAACACAAAGTGCAATTTGAACAATATTTATTAGGAAAAACATAAGCGTGCCTTACGATAGGGTTGTTCTTATTTATAGGTAAGGGTTGGTCATGCACGGGGCCGATAGCAGCCTTAGGCATGGCATAGGATAGGATTGGGCTTCCTCACCATAGGTTGAAGTCAAGATCACTTCATTTGGGAAGGTCCAGGGGTTACTATGATAAAACAAGGGTTACTTCCGCTAGATATGATCATGCCATATAGATTTGAACAAAGAAACAAAACATTAATAGGGTATGTATGTTGATAAAGTAGATTAAGAGTAATACAGCTAGTATTTGGTGCAGTTAGGAATTCATAGTAAGGGTAGGCTAGAGAAAAAAAATATAAACATAGGTAGGGTACATGTTCGTTTATTTGTTTGTAAAGGACAAACTCACTTACTATTGTTCTGATTTTAGAAAATCTATCTATCTAAGTGTAATTTTCTTTATTTTGTGGGCAAAAAGGGTATAATTTACGCGGACAAAGCCGCGGGCAAAATTTACCAAATAAAATACAACTTATTTACAGCATACGCGTATGCTACATCTAGATAGTGCCGGAGAGAAATACTCTGTTCTCATGAATTCCTTCTCATGGAAATTTGCGGGAAATTTACAAGAATTTCTCAATAATTCCCGCACTTGAGAGAAAGAACAACAAATTCTCAGGAAAAAAAATCCGAACATTCTTCATGGCACAATACTACAGAACATACAGTTTCCTTACTTGCACAGGGTGGGCTAATCCTGTAACATAGAGTCATTAAAGTGGTGTATATTCTAGAAATTTGCACCTAAATAATATTCAAAGGAAGTGCAGTTTCATATGACAATGCACATGTAAAATAAAGAATGAACAAACAACCCCACTTATCCAAAATATCGCGCAACAACTAGTAAATAAGGCTCAGGCGCAAAACGTCTCTAAACGTAATATCGCACTTCACCGCCCTCGGGAAGTGCGATAAGTACACGATTTTGTATGTGGCTGTAAAAAGAGACAAATTTTCGACAAAAAGTGGTGTATATTCAAAAAATTCGCTCCGAAATAATTTTGGAAGAAAGTGCAGATTCACATGTAAAATAAAGAATAAACAAACAACCCCACATATCCAAAATATCGTGCAACAGCTAGTAAATAAAACGTAATGTCGCACTTCACCGCCCTCGGGAAGTGGCGATAAGTACACGATTTTGTATTCGGCTCTAAAAAGAGGCAACTTCTCGACTAAATTTACATTCCATTAAAAGTTTTCGCGAAAAGTAACTAAACTAGAATTGCTACGCAATGGAATTACCTTTACGGATGTGAATAAGGTCCCGTACTGACTTAATACGATTACGGTGTGAATGAGAATAGATGTTTAAATGGGTAAATAAAAAACAACTTATTTACCACATAGTCGTATGCTGCAGTCTAGATAAGAGAGCACTACGCTGAAAGGTGGTAAAATTAAGGGCCACGCTCAATATAGGCATAGAATAAGTACTAGTACACATGGGTGTGCTAATCCACTAACACAGAGTCATTAAAGTGATATTTTAGAAATTAAAACCTAAAAAATATTCAAAGAAAGTGCAGATTCATATGACAATTCACATGTAAAATAAAGAATAAACAAACAACCCCACTTATCCAAAATACCAGGCAACAGCTAGTAAATAAAACGTAATATCGCACTTCACCGCCCTCGGGAAGTAGCGATAAGTACACAATTTTGTATGTAGCTCTAAAAAGAGACAACTTCTCGACTAATAGTGATGTATATTCAAGAAATTAGCTCCTAAATAATATTAGAAGAATGTGCAGATTCATGACAAATTACATGTAAACTAAAGAATAAAAAAAACATTATTCAAAATAGCAAGAAACAGCTAGTAAATAAAACGTAATGTCGCACTTCACCGCCCTCGGGAAGTGGCGATAAGTACACGATTTTGTATGCGGCTCTAAAAAGAGACAACTTCTCTACTAAAAGTGGTGTATATTCAAGAAATTAGCTCCTAAATAATATAAGAAGAAAGTGCAGACCAATATGACAAATTACATGTAAAATAAAGAATAAAAAAAACCTTTTTAAAAAAGCAAGCAACAGCTAGTAAATAAAACGTAATGTCGCACTTCACCGCCCTCGGGAAGTGGCGATAAGTACACGATTTTGTATTCGGCTCTAAAAAGAGGCAACTTCTCGACTAAATTTACATTCCATTAAAAGTTTTCGCGAAAAGTAACTAAACTAGAATTGCTACGCAATGGAATTACCTTTACGGATGTGAATAAGGTCCCGTACTGACTTAATACGATTACGGTGTGAATGAGAATAGATGTTTAAATGGGTAAATAAAAAACAACTTATTTACCACATAGTCGTATGCTGCAGTCTAGATAAGAGAGCACTACGCTGAAAGGTGGTAAAATTAAGGGCCACGCTCAATATAGGCATAGAATAAGTACTAGTACACATGGGTGTGCTAATCCACTAACACAGAGTCATTAAAGTGATATTTTAGAAATTAAAACCTAAAAAATATTCAAAGAAAGTGCAGATTCATATGACAATTCACATGTAAAATAAAGAATAAACAAACAACCCCACTTATCCAAAATACCAGGCAACAGCTAGTAAATAAAACGTAATATCGCACTTCACCGCCCTCGGGAAGTAGCGATAAGTACACAATTTTGTATGTAGCTCTAAAAAGAGACAACTTCTCGACTAATAGTGATGTATATTCAAGAAATTAGCTCCTAAATAATATTAGAAGAATGTGCAGATTCATGACAAATTACATGTAAACTAAAGAATAAAAAAAAACATTATTCAAAATAGCAAGAAACAGCTAGTAAATAAAACGTAATGTCGCACTTCACCGCCCTCGGGAAGTGGCGATAAGTACACGATTTTGTATGCGGCTCTAAAAAGAGACAACTTCTCTACTAAAAGTGGTGTATATTCAAGAAATTAGCTCCTAAATAATATAAGAAGAAAGTGCAGACCAATATGACAAATTACATGTAAAATAAAGAATAAAAAAAACCTTTTTAAAAAAGCAAGCAACAGCTAGTAAATAAAACGTAATGTCGCACTTCACCGCCCTCGGGAAGTGGCGATAAGTACACGATTTTGTATTCGGCTCTAAAAAGAGGCAACTTCTCGACTAAATTTACATTCCAATAAAAGTTTGTGCGAAAAGTAGCGAAACTAGAATTGCTACGCAATGAAATTACCTTTACGGGGTTACCTATCATAAACAAGAATAGGTTATGTACGAATTTTAAAACACCAAAAACGTTTCGTAATTTTTTTATTTTCTATAGTTTCATTTGACCGAAAATTCATTGGCCATATTGTTGAAATTCCGATTTTTGAATGCTGTATTTTAAAAAGCTATATGTTTTGTATTGCAACCCAACGTTCATCCGCAGATACTATTGCTATATGTTTTATTTAACAAAAAAAATGATTTCCATATTATTAAAAGACAGCATTTCAAATGATAAAAAAATGTAAAGAAATTTCAGAATTAATTTAATAAAATTAATTAAATTTATTCTGCATACCAGCTAGTAATCCTTATTAACTTATGTGAATTAATTTTAAAATTGTTATATTATAATTTTGCATGTTCAAAATTATTATTTATTAAATTAAATGTTATTTATATTTCAATAATTAGATAAAAAGGTAGGTGTTTTATTTTCAAAAGGAAACCTAACAAACCTAAGTTATTTTCCACGACAAAGTTGTTTTTGGGTCTTTATTATTTTCGCTCTAAGCTTGAGTAATGTTTTGGTCACAAGATATCCTAACGAATCTAACCTACCCATCTTGGACAAGTTGTTTTGTTGTGGCGGGGGCTTCGTCCCCGAGCCCCCTTATTAATATACCCGTACTATTTTTATTTGGTACAATTCTTTTTATTTTCTTCTAAACTTTTCCAATCTGTCGTCAGTAAGTAGTTATTGAAAATCTGTGTAAATAATAATATGGAAAAGTTACTTCTATCACTAATACTTCTAGAAAATAAAATTATTCTTACCAAAACATCTATCAAAATAAAATTACATGTTTTGATTTTCCGTCGACAGTTGTTCTAGAAGAAGAAAAATATGTTTATTAAGTTTATCGAAGCAGAAAATATGGTATAGAAGCCATTTGGCATTTAAAACCTTGTACGACAAGGTTTTAAATGCCAAATGGCTTCTATACCATATTTTCTGCTTTTTCGAACAAATGAAATTCGAAAAGAAAAAAATCGTGTGTATGATAGGTTACCCTTTACGGATGTGAACAAGGTCCTATACTGACTTACGAACACCTTATGAAAAAAGATGTTTAAGTAGGTAAAGCAAATAAACTTTATGTCGATGATCTAGGTAATATTTTTTAATAGATGACATGGGTGTTATCCTCAACTGTCTGTCCGGTGGTTGCAGGTATGGCATTTTATGCAACTTGCTATTCCCAATACTTTTCCTTTCCTTCCCAAATCCAACAACTTCCTATTCTTCCCCACCTTAAAAATGCTTGCGATGGCGCAGCAGCATCGGAAACACGAGGCAAAAAAACTGCGCTCACCAACCCGCCTGCCAAACGTGTTGATTATGGTAATATTGGAAAGTGGACTTTTTGTGGCTGTAATAATGAAATGACTAAACAAATCAAGCGTTTTAAATAGAAAAACATATCGATTTAAAAAGTAACCCTTTCAATAATAAGAAGTACCCCTGCTACTCGCTATTTTTTGTCATGAAACGTTTTGATGACCAACTTCAACAAAGTTCGTCATTAAAACGTTGTACACCGTAGTTGTCAATCAAGTAGTTCTGCTGGTCACGACGTAACGCGACAGACCTCTCCGAAACGTATGCATGTTGCTCTTGGAACATTAATAACAATAGGTAGTCCCTATTGTCTATCATATGCCACGCAAAGTGATGGTCAGGGAGCAAAATCCTGAAAACAATTTAGTGCTCACGAAACTTATACGTAGGAATAGCTTGGATCCACTAAGGTTAACCACCACGAGAACTTTATATGGTACTAACTTGTTTATCCTTGATTAATCGGACGCAGATAGTTACAAATAAAGATAAAACTACAAGTGTATCTCAATTAACAAGTTTGGCCGTCAATATTGGCGAAGTCCAAGCGAAGTCAAAATTAACAGTTTGCCATGGCAACACCGGTGAAACTTTTTATGAAACCCAACTGTTTCTGCGGCCAACCGATTTATGGACGGCCGAAGTTTAGACGACAAGGGCTGGCTTAATCGAATTCTGCAGAGGCTTTGGTCCAGCTAATCAAATCTTGTCGAGTTTTAGGGAATTTAGGGCACGTCTGCCCGAAATGCAGGAAAAGATTTTATAATTTGCTCTGCTTTTAGTAAATTGAATTCTGTACTTTAATAAAAAAAAAATCTGATAAATGATAATTTTGTCGTCGAATAAATAGGCATAATAGTAGCTATAATAAGATGTAGTTTGTCAGGTTACAATCTTGAACCAACCCAGGAAGAAATAATAAAAGGCAATTTATTATGAGTGGCTAAGTAATGGGTTTATAAATCACGCCAGAAATACAGGCACAATATCTTTTGTCTTGTTTTGTTTAGTTAAGTGGACACTTGGTGTCCGCAATGATGCTGTAAGCTCTAAGTAATCATAAACTACACTACCCGTGAAATGCTAGCTTGAAGATGTAAGCTATGATATGGGTGCCAATGATGAGACAATTGGCAAACAACCAAGGATTCCGAAGACCATACGAAGTGGTAAAGAAAAAGCTTAAATTGGACCTTGGGCTCCGAAACTTCTCACCGGCATACATAAATGTTAGAGAGAGGGGGAAGGGGGAGGAAAAGATGATTTGTCCGCATATATTTATTTATTATAGTATCACGTATGTAAGAGAAAGGGGGAGGGGGAGAAATAGAGAGAGGGAGAGGGAGGTATTAGAGGGAGAACTAATGTTGTAAAAAAATTACGCGGAGTGACCGGGTTCGATCTCCGGCCAGGCCAAGATGGAAAATGATCTTTTTCAGATTGGCCTGGGTCTTGGATGTGTATCTATATATGTATTTGTTATAAAATATAGTATCGGTGAGTTAGTATCCCATAACACAAGTCTCGAACTTATTTTGGGGCTAGCTCAATCTGTGTGATTTGTCCGTATACATTTATTTATTATTTATTAAAAATAAAAAAAAAGACCGTTATTACGTCTTTTTCCCTTATGGGGTAAACCGAGCCAGGTCCATAAGACCTGAAGGCCACGTTAAGCATGTTGGTGGGCATTATTTTTTTAAATTTTATACCCTAATTTATTAGATTGTAATAATTTAATGCAGATATCTTCGAAAATATTTATATACTAGCTGTTGCCCACGGCTCCGCCCGCGTTAGTGTCGATCCCTCAGGAACAGGAGAATTTCCCGGAATCAAACATACCCTATGTCCATTCCTGGGCCTCAAACTACCTCCGTACCAAATTTCATCCAAATCAGTTCAATGGTTGAAGCGTAAAAAGACAACAGACGCTCCTTTCTTAGCGCTCACTCACATCATTATAAAAACTCTTGTACCAAATTTCACGTTTCTAGGCGCAGCAGTTTCGGTTGCGTTGATATATAAATCAGATTTGCCCGCGGCTACGTCGCCGCCGTTAGTGTCCATCCCTCAGGAACTGTAGAATTTCCCGGAATAAAAGATACCCTATGTCCTTCCCCGGGTCTCAAACTACCCCCATACCATATGTCATCCAAATTGGTTCAATGGTTGAAGCGTGAAAAGAAGACTATACATACATACATAGTATCACGTCTTTTTTCCTTACGGGGTAGACAGAGCCTAGGTCTATAAGACCTGAAGGCCACGTTTAGCATGTAATTTTCCTATGTCACTTATAATATATAAGTAAGTGCTATATATTTGCAGGAAAGGCAAACTAATGGCTTAAATTCATTCAAATGACGATAACTTTTTTTTAACTAACCGATTTTTATGAAACAAACTTTAAATGTTAAACTGAGTTAAAACAAAGCAATTGGTGAAAGTTTGAAGTAAATCGGTTCAGTATTTTCGGAGATAATCGTGATCATACATACAGACAGACAGACAGACAGACAGACAGACAAAAAATTCTAAAAAATTTTTTTTGCTTTCTCTTATTCTTTTTAAGTGTCCCTCTATCCATTTCAGTCAAAAATTCTAAATGTACAGACAAAATATTTTTACTGTTTTATTATATGTATAGAGATGTTATAGTACACTGGGTTAAACTCGCCTTGTACCGCAGAAAACAATTAATTAAATTTCTTTGTAACAGAACAAAGCCGTCCTTTGTTACAATATGAACCCCCATACAATTCAAATTTAAGTCCCGAAACCATTATTGGCTCTGAAGGTCTGATCATTAACTAATTACGCAATATAAAAGGAAAATAATTGTGAGATTTCAAAGGACTATTCGGCTTCGAAAGTGTGCCGTCAAAAACAGTAAAATTTTCAGTATGTTGTAACAGATTTTATTACATAGGAGCAATTAGCGACAAATGAGACTGCCATCTAAACGCGTCTCATTACATCTTCACAATTAGGACGAGGTTTCACGGCAGACGTTTGAAACAATTTTACTTTAGCTTATATCTATATCTTTCTAATATTATTTTAAACACAACCTTGGTGGTCCAGTGGTTAAGGCGTTTGCCTGTTGACCCGGGGGTCGTGGGTTCGATTCCCACCGAAAGCATACTTTGTTTAGTTGTTTCCAGTTTGGTTAGGACATTGCAGGCTTGAATCACCTGATTGTCTTATAATAAAGATGATTCCGTGCTTCGGAAGGCACGTTAAGCCGGTGGTCCCGGCTGCCACCTGGTAGTCGTTAAAGGAACCACGTCAGAGGCCGAGAGGCGGTTCCGAAGAACTCTGACACCAGGGTGTGCATGGTCGATTGACCGTGACACCTACTCGAAATGATGATGATGATGATTATTTTAAAGTTGAAGAGTTTGTTTGTTTGAACGCGCTAATCTTAGGAACTACTGTTTCAAATTGGAAAACTGTAAAACATCACGCTGCGACCAATACTTAGGAGCGAAGCATCAATAAAAAATGTTTTGAAAACGGGGGAAAATTATTCATCTATACTAATAAAAAAAACGAATTAATCATAATAACAGATATTGCCTACGGACGAAATGGCGGGCAACAGCTAGTGTCAGAATATGACAGGCTAAACATAAAGGTTTTTCATCCTTGTTCTGAGAGTTTTTTGAAGTGAAAACTTCTTTAGCGTCGTTGTGCACTTTTAGGGATGGGTAAAAATGGTAAACTCGAGTCAGGATACGTAACCTGAATGAAAATTCATAAGAAGGACACGTGACCTGAAACCGCCGGCGCGGCATACAAAAGTTTTCACTTCGGCCGGCACTGCCGCTGTGCAACCCGTTGCTTTTTTTTTAGGGTTCCGTTCCTCAAAAGTTAAAGGAACCCTTATAGAATCACTTTGTTGTCTGTATGTCTGTCTGTCCGTCTGCCCGTCTGTCTGTCAAGACCTTTTACCCAGGAACGCGTGGAGGTATCAAACTGAAATTCATATCAAATACTCTACTGTCTACTGTCCCTAGGAGCTGTGAAAAAATCAAACTTCTAAGCCAACGCAATGAAAAGAAAGATCTGTGCCGCAAAATCAAAACCTACAGGGTACTTTCCTTGAACTCAGAATCTTGAAATTTGGTACTAACGTCTTATAACTGCACTGAAAAAAATGCGAAAAGCACAAATTTTTACTTACATCATATAATAAAAATATTTTTAATAATTTTAATCTTATTATAGACTAGCTGTTGCCCGCGGCTCGGCCCGCGTTAGTGTCGATCCCTCGGGAACAGTAGAATTTCCCGGAATCAAACATACCCTATGTCCTTCCTCGGGCCTCACACCTCCATACCAAATTTCATCCAAATCAGTTCAATGGTTGAAGCGTAAAAAAACGACAGACAGAGTTACTTTCGCATTTATAATATTAGTATTAGTATGGAAGTATGGATATTATTTATACTTCTAAGTCCAGAAATGAGAAAATTTCCAAAAAAACTTTACCCCCCTTCTGGGGGATTTTTTTCCAGTTGACCTACACAGATCTTTTTAAATTGTAATCGTGAATTTATTTACCTATTTTCATACTTCTAAGTCTAGAAATAAGTAAATTCCTATACAATCTTTACCCCGCTATTTTACCCCTTCAGGGGAAATATAATAATAAAAAAATGTCGTCTATTTTACCTACACAGATATTTTTAATTGTAACCTCAAACTTATATACTTATTTTCATACGTCTTAAGTCCAGAAATGAGACAATTTCCATAAAAAGTTTATAATACCCACCCACCCCCATTTACCCCTTAAGGGGGGAATTTGGCACACATCTTTTTTAATTTTCATCGAGAACTTATATACCTACTTTCATACTTCTAAGTCCAGAAATGAGAAAATTCCATATAAATTTTACCCCTTTAAAAGTTAAATTTCTTAAAAATCCTTTCTTACCGCTCACTCACATCATTAAAAAAACCCCTGTACCAAATTTCAAGTTTCTAGGCGCAGCAGTTTCGGTTGGTTTGCCGTTTGCCCGTGGCTACGCCGCCGCCATTAGTGTCCATCCCTCAGGAACAGTTTGGACCCTCAAAGGGGTGACTCAAGTCATCAATATGAACAACTTTTTCTATGGGACCAATGCTGGGAACTCAAAAAAAAATTCGTCATTTCCATAAAAAAGAGTCCCGCCGCCCGGCCAGTTTGTATGGGAATGTCGAATTTTTTTTGAGTTCCCACCATTGTTCCCATAGGAAAAGTTGTTCATTTTGATGGTCTGAGTCACTCCTTTAAGGGTCCAAAACGATAAAAAATTCAATGTGTATATTTGCAGGCAAACTAATGCCTTGAGTTCATTCAAATGACGATAACTTTTTTTTTTATGAACCGATTTTGATGAAACAAACTTTAGATGTTTTGCTGAGTTAAAACAAAGCAATTGGTGAAAGTTTGAAGTAAATCGGTTCAGTATTTTCGGAGATAATCGTGATCATACATACAGACAGACAGACGGACAGACAGACAGACAGACAGACAAAAAACTCGAAAAATTTTTTTTTGCTTTCTATTATTCTTTTTAAGTGTCCCTCTATCCATTTCAGTCAAAAATTCTAAATGTACAGACAAAATTTTTTTACTGTTTTATTATATGTATAGATGTATAGTTAATGGTATGGAACCCTTCGTACGTGAGTCCGACTCATACTGGGCCAGTTTTATTTTAGAGTATAGTGCAGACGAGCAAGCGATTCACCTTATGGTAAGCGATCAATGCTACCCATGGACAACTGCAAGACCAGGGTGTAACAGATGCGTGGCCGGCCTTTGAAGGAATTGGAGGAAGGATTTGGTGGGAGGAAATGGGGGAACTATTTCCTCCCACCAAATTCTTCCTCCAATTAATTATTTTATTCAGAGTATATAAAAATAGCATTGTGAATGCAAAATAAAACACTTGTAAAAATATTGCATGGTGCCCTACATATTAGTTGATTTTCAAATTCATTGTAAAATGAGTTGAATCAAATACTTCACTTGTAAAAGTCGGGTAGTTGTGTAGGTGACGTAAGCCATAACACGTGTAAAGGGAAATGGGATATGGTGGAGAACTTCGGCGCCGATATTAAATTGTGCGGTAGCTTAGATGGCAAAGCATAGGTCGTATATAGACCTAGGTCGCCGGTTCAAGTCCCGCCCGCAATAAATTTTTTCTTCATATTTTATTCCTTCCAACTCTCTCACTCACAGAACGAGACATATAAAGGTAAAGCTTCTACTCAAACGTCGTTTTATGTGAGAGAGTGATACTTCCCCGGACGAACCAGCCCAATTATTCTACTAATAAAAATTACTTGCCGGTAGCATGGCTCTACCACAATTTAGTTGTGAGAAAATTATCATCATCATTTCGAGTAGATGTCACGGTCTATCGACAATGCATACCCTGGTGCCAGAGTTCTTCGGAACCGCCTCTCGGCCTCTGACGTGGTTCCTTTTACGACTACCAGGTGGCAGCCGGGACCAACGGCTTAACGTGCCTTCCGAAGCACGGAACCATCTGTATTATCAGACAATCAGGTGATTCAAGCCTGCAATGTCCTAACCAAACTGAAAGCACCTAAATAAAGTATGCTTCCCGTGGGAATCGAATCCACGACCCCCGGAACTACAGGCAAATGCCTTACCCACTGGACCACGGAGGCAGTCAGTTAAGCGAGAAAAAGATAGTTGTAAATATAATATATAAACAGAATAAACAGAAAAGCAATTAGCTACAAATGAAACCGCATTACCGTGTCTCAAATTTAACGCGAATACTCGCATTTAGGAAAAGGATTGATGTCTCACAATTTGGCTCTTATCACTGAGGACTCTGTGATTTCAAGCATGATATTATGTTTCTTGCCTTTTAGTATTAAATATTCTTATTTAAATTAGCGTCTAAATATTTAAACAAAGTATATTCTTTTGCTGGTCTGTGAGAAAAGAAAAAGCGTAGAATGTACCAGCTGCTTCTATTCCCACGCAGATCGTAAAAACCGATCGAGGGATTAGGCTAAAATCTGCGGAATAATGTCAAAGGAAAAATAATGCAGCTAGCAACACATAACTATTTTGATTACGTTTTCCATCTACACGCCCTACAACATGCTAAATGTGGCCATAAGTTCTTATAGACGTAGGCTTTGTCTACCCCGCAAGGGAAAAAGATGTGATACTATGTATGTATCTAACCTACGTCCTCCAGCGCTGTGGCTCCTCGCTATAAGCATGAAGCTGAGTTGGCCAATATATCGCCAATGGAAAATGTCAATGGGTGTGCAAATTTACTTGAAACCATGTGAACATATGACAAATTTAGTATTTTGTACACACTTTTGAACATTCTAGCTCCGCGATTGCCCTTTTTTTTTGGAAGGACTATGTAGCTAGCTCCAAGTGAGCTTTCGCTACTTCACCGGGCGTTTTCCGCGATTGCCGCATGAGGTCACCCTTTTATATGTACACTGCTGGGGGCAGTGGTGGTAGCGCGCGATGTAAAGCGATCATCAATTTTAAAATTCCATTTTTCAGAAACTAATAGTCATATCTAAACATACATACATATTATCACGTCTTTATCCCTTACGGGGTAGACAGTCTTACGTCATAAGGCAAAAAAATCCACATTTAGGGTATTGGTGGCCGTAAAGATGAAAAACGGAATCAAAATAGTGATGGGTTGCTAGCCGCGTCGCCTATTGTCTTGATTCTTTAGAATATCGCCCATTTCTACGGTCTGCGCTGGAAGAGAAGCAGCTGGCACATTTTACGTTTTTTCTTTTCTCCCAGACCAGAATGGAAGAGGTCATATCTAAATATATCTATAAAGAATTTCGAGAATGAAAAAATAAACGATGTTGTCATTCTCTATTACCTTTGTTTTGTACTTCTCATTTTCTGTTTAATGTAATTGTTTTTTTGCCAAATAAAGCTTTCTTTCTTTCTAAAAAGAATTACTTTAGCAGAAACGCTCTTCCTTTCTTTTCATAACATCATAATGTGATGTTTTATTTTTTTATAATATTCTATGTAAATATTGCCCTAGTACCTTCATTACTGCATATATCCAAATCCTTTAAACCTATCAAGAACCAAAGTCCTTTCTTCTGATATACAAGCACACCTCATTGTAACTCGAATCTAGAAAAAATAAATGGCGCCATTGGCTCACTGAACACTGGCTCAAATAAGCTTCAGAATAAATAAATACGGACAAATCACACAGATTGAGCTAGCCCCAAGGTAAGTTCGAGACTTGTGTTATGGGATACTAACTCAACGATAGTATATTTTATAACAAATACATATATAGATAAACATCTAAGTTGAAGTTTGATCACCACATATAAAAAAAGAAAAAAATCGCTAGGTCTAGACAGCTATCCGCAAAACAAAGGTTCACCAATGACTTCGTCTAACAGACTATATTTACTAAAAGTTTGATTGTGTTTACGTCTGCTAAAGTTACGAGGGATATTTTTGCCCATCTGTCCCCTGTCAAAAACTTTCTCCACAAGCCGGTACTGCGGAAAACTGTCCACATAATTACTCACTGCGTTTATGTGGCGTTCTCTTTTTTTTTTTTTTATTTTGGATGATCCAGCGATTGATCACGATCTCACCTGATGTTAAGTGAAGATGTGACCTATGGTGGAACTCGCTGGCTCATTAACAACCTATTCACTCTAGTCTTAAAGAGACCCAAATTATATGTGTCAGGGAAAACATCCGATGGCAAGAGATTCCATTCCCTAGCCGTATCTCTAATCTTGCCTGTAATGGAAGAGATAGACTAATGGACTAATCACATCTTTATTTCTTACGGGGTAGACAGATTCTAGACTCAAAGACCACGTTCATTTTGATGGTGATCTAGGTGAAGGGCATCAAAATAGTAACAAGTATGTTGTCCGCATCATCTATTATCGTTGACTTCCAACAATCGACTTAATGGATGCGCGAATAAATATGTGAGCTGGACATTCTTCTTTTTTTTTTGTCCTGACTTTAATGTGGATTCTTTCTTCTTAGTCGTACACTCTTGACAGAGTGGTCGTGATTATGGATTGGGTTGCTCGTCTATGGCCGCTGCTGTTGCGATCTTTCTCCACGTATCTCAGTCTGCGGCTTTTTTGGAGCATTCTGTTGCTGGGCACTGTATTACAGCTTTGACAACATCTAGCCACCTCGTTGGAGACGGACCGCGTGAACGCTTGCCTTCAATGCGGCCCTGAATCACCAATCGCTCTATAGATGTCGATAACAACATGTAAAATAAAAAAAAAAACAGTGCTGGCAGAAGTGAAAATTCCGCGCGGTGGAAAGAGAGGGGAATATTACTTCCTCTCCAACGCCGCGTCGGGGGTCTCAGGTCACGTGTCCGTCTTACGAACTTTCGATTAGGTCACGTGTCCTGACGCGAGTTTAACATTTTTTACCCATCCCAAAAAGTGCACACCACCGCTAAAGAACTTTTTCTCTTTGTAAACGCCCCGATCAGTAGTTATAGGACAAACATGCATACCGACTAATGAAAGGCAATTGACGAACCCTCATGCGTACAGATTTGTTGAAAACTATAAATAGAAGTCAACAAAGTAATACGCGGAACTCTATTAACTAAAGCTTTGATTAAATAAAGTTTGTTGTACAAGGGATATTTTTACCATCTGTCCCCTGTCGAAAACTTTACCCGCAAGCCGTAGCTGCGGGCTGAAACTGTCCACATAATTACTCACTGCGGTAATCCTACATTCTGTAATCTTGCTTGTAATGGCAGCAATACAAACAAACAAGTGTATATATTTTAAAATGACCCGTATTTGCAACTTTTTAATCCTAATAACTTGACAACAGGCAACGTACAGTAACCTGATGGGAAACTTGACTTTTTCCTATCAACTAAAGCAGGATGTTTGATAAGGAAAAGGCCTTAACACTTGTAGAACTAGGGTTTAATTCTGGGTTTCCACTGAGTTAATTTCACAACCTTCGTAATCGATGCAAATATATTTGAATATTCCTGTGAAATCGCCCAATTTTTTAGCCTCCTGAGCTGCATAGCTAAGAATACAAATAGGAATCATTACCAGGTCTTTTTGGTCTCCACTGTAGGAGCATGACCCTCTCTGTACTACCGGAGCCATACTTGGCCAGAGCAGACAGAGGATTTGGCCTACACTCTCCTCGCTGGCCAGACAGGTTGGAGAGGTTTCATAGATGTTTGTGAGCTTTGTTTAGCTTGTATTTCCTAAGTCGCCTCTTACGACCCCCATGGGAAGACTAGGAGTGGTCCTATTTTACTCTGTTGGAAATCACACGGTGTCACAAGTATTCCAACATAAACGTGATGTTTACCAAAGTAGAAAATAGAAGATAGCAGACAAATTGGACATCTAGTTTATAAGTGTGACACAAACATAGAACTGCTAAAACTTGTGAGCTCGCATGTGACGACAAACTTTATGGAAATGGCTGCCAACGTACCAAACAACCTGAATTTTGCGTGTATTGTCCTGATGTTTGATATCGTGATGACGCAACTGTTCTAAACGAGTATATTACTTAGTAGGTTACTAAGTCTACGGTTCACCTGATTAGAAGAGGGAATGAGGAAAGGAGTCCAACTAATAGGTACGCTAAATATGATCCTTGTATCTTATGGCCCTAGGCTCTGTCTACCTCGTCAGGGATAACGATGTGATAATACGTTTGTTATTTAAATTATAATCAAACTAGCTTTCGCCCGCGGCTCCGCCCGCGTCAATGTCGATCCCTCGGGAATAGTACTTTTTCCCGGGATAAAAGGTAGTCTATGTCCGTTCGCACTACAGAGAACTTGTATGCAAAATGTCATGATGATCGGTGCAGTAGTTACGGCGTGAAAGCGTAACAAACAAACTCACTTTCGCATTTATAATATTAGTAAGGATAAGGATTATAATTTCTAAGATATGCAAGAACAAACATACATACAAATATACATTACATACAGTCATGAACTTTAGTCTTTACTTTTTACTCTTCCATGCTGGTCTGAAAGAAAAGAAAAAACGTAGAATGTACCAGCTGCATCTCTTCCCGAGTAGATCGTAAAAGCTGATCGTGGGTTTGGGCGGAAACTAAGGAATCATGTTAGTAGGTGATGCGGCTAGCAACTCATCACTACTTTGATTCCGTTTGCCACCTACACGCCCACCAACATGCTTAACGTGGCTTTTGGGTCTTTTGACCTAGGCTCTGTCTACCCCACAAGGGAAAAAGACGTGATAGTATGTATGTATGTATGAACTTGAGTACACATGTTTCGAAGTTGATCTTGGACGAATAAAAAGCTGATGTTCACTAACTAAAAACCGTACAATTTTGACAATGTAACTATATAAGGATCGAATGGATAACCTCTTTTTGAAGTCAGCTAAAAATAGCAGATAGCAGATTATAAAAGACTAGCTGCCCTGGCGAACTTCGTTTCGCCATAAGTTAAAAACTATCCTATCTCTCAAGTTGGATCGAACTACACATGGTGTGCGAATTTTATTATAATCGTTTAAGTGGTTTAGGAGTCCATTGAGGACAAACATTGTGACACGAGATTTATATATATTAAGATTTAAAAATTTGGAATTCTAGTTTACGTGTGTGACACAAACAACAAAAGCTCGCATGTGACGACAAGCTTTATGAAAATAGCTGCCGACGTACCAGATAACCTGATTTTTGTGTTTTGTCCTGTTGTTTATTACCGTGACGTATGCGGCTGTTCACATGCGTATTTATGCGGTTCTACCTTTTTCTGGGTCGAAAATAAAAAGGAAATTACAACGATGATGCTTTTGTATGGCAACGGTAAGTTTAATTACAAGCCATGGGTATTGTAAGCAGAGACATCTGGCAAAATACTCCAAACCATAGAAAATATAAATAAATATATAGAGACATATCACACAAATTGAGCTAGCCCCACAATACCTAAGTTGTGAACTTTTGTTTACCATATTTTATAAAAGATAATTATATAGATAAACATCCAAGACCCAGGCCAATCTGAAAAAATCGTTTTCCACCTTGACCTGGCTGGGGATCGAACTCGAGAACCCTCGTGTCACAGGCTGGCGTGTTAACCACTGTGCCCTCCATGGTACAGTGGTTAACACGCCAGCCTCGCCGTTAACTATACTGACATAATCTGTATTTTGTTTTGATCTGTTGCTTCATCTTCTTCTATCGAGTCGAAAAATTATAAATGCGAAAGTGAGTTTGTTTGTTTGTTACACTTTCACGTTGTAACTACTGAACCGGTCATCATGAAATTTTACATACACGTTATCTGGGATACGGAGAAGGATATACATTTTAACCCGGGAAAAGGTACTGTTCCCGAGAGATCGACATTGACGCGAGCGGAGCCGCGCGCGAAAGCTAGTATTAAATACGTTCGACCAGTGCTTCGCTACCATGATTGCCCCACCTGACTCTATTTTTGCGGCATGTGCCAACACCAGCTCGCAGTCTATTTAAAGACTTCCAGACATTCATCTGTTGCTGTTGTTACATATCAATGTATGTTCTTCGTGATTGCCTAAATTACTGAATGGATTTGTATACGGATTTTACTATTGTACATATTCTTTAATGCTTCTCTAGTCATAGGACTAGAGAAGCATTAAAGAATATGTACAATAGTAAAATCCGTATACAAATCCACGCGGATCGATTCGATTCAAATCGATAGCGAAATCCACGCGGTATAAGTCGCAGACAACAGCTAGTGTAAGTTAAAATTTATTTGATTGACAAAAAAAGAAGAAAGCTATAATATATATCTAACATCTACATTAATATTCTTATTAAATTAAGAAATATAATATGGTGAAAAAATTACATGCGGGCGGGGTTTGAACCTGCGGCCTAGGCCTATGTACGACCTACGCTCTATTTATTTCTAATTTAATAATAGTATTACAAAATAGCATTGTGAATATAAAAAAAGACACTTACAAAATAAAAATATCTACACTAATAATATTATAAAACGGAAAGATTGGGCTGTTTGGTTTACTTAAATAGGTTCTAAAATTCTTCCACCGTTACAGTTACAACCCTTAAAAAATATATAAGAAATAAAAATATGACGTTCAAAAAGAGATACATGTATCCAATTTTGAATAAAAATCTTTGACTTTTGACCCTATACTATCTGTGGAGAACATAGGTTAAATAGGTATTAAATACCTATATCCATCCGTGCGAAGCTGAGGCAGTCCGCTAGCAAATTTGTAAAGATTCAAAACGAAAAGTTTATTCTCAGCATTCGTCCCCAAGAAATTCTGCTCTTTTGAGGAGAAATTCTCATAAAAGGTGGGTAGTAAAAGGCAGCTTTGCTCACAATGTAATTTGAGTGCTTGGAGCATTAAAACCACGACAATGAAAGACGAGTAGGGTACTCGGTTATATTCAGGGTTAACGCGTTTGTTTGCCAACACCGTTCTAGATCTTTTTTCAAATTACTGCACAAAAAAGGAGTGTGTGTTTCTTTATTTCACCATAACTTCTAAATGCCTGAACAGATTTGGATGTGTAAGGTATTGTAAAAATCCTTGCCTTATCCAGAACATAAGCTTTTATTTTTTATTATAGCCACTTTAGTTGTTTCGACAGAGCCATTGTGTCTTTGTTTGTCTTTGAAAAAATCTTGTTTTCCGCACTGTACAATGTACATGCTCTTCACACCCTTACCTACAAAAAAAAACATTTTTTCCCAAATTTTCATACAACTGGCCGTACAATAGTGTATAAAAATGACGATTTATTTTCGAGTTGCCAGCATTACACCTAAACGGAAGTTTATCATTTGACGGGCTGAGTCACCCCTTAAAGCGAATGTCGGTGGTAAATTTGCACGCCGTATACTTGTTTCTTTTTTTTTCTTTGACAAATTACAATTTGTACAAGCCTCAAATTCGTTCTTAAATTGATTACTGTATTACCTTATTATTAAGTGTTTATATTTTTCATTCATAATGTTATTTTGATATACTCTTATTAAATTAGGGAATAAAATATGGTGAAAAAATTATAAGCGGGCGGGATTCAAACCTGCGACACGAAGTCTATGTACGACTTACGCTCATCCAACTATACTTAAGGTCACAGGTTCGAATCCCGCCCGCTTGAAATTTTTTCACCATATTTTATTACCTAATTTAATAATAGACATAGACATAGACATACGTATATTTGACACAGCAACACACACTGTAATAAGAGTACTGTATTACCTGTTGTAGTGCTACCAGTTAATCTCCTTCAAAGTCTTTGATAATCAGCTCGTTGAATTTATGAAAGCTATCATTATCATACGAGTCAAATCGTTAAAGTTTTGTATTGCATTATAAGTTCGAAAGAAACGAAAATTTCAAATATCTATGAATAAACTAACAAGTAGGTACTTCGGATAAAATTCCAAATAAGAACCAAATAGAGCCTCTCAATCTTCACTTTTCATATCAATATCACATCATCATCATCATCGTGTAGGTGACACAGTCAATCGACCATGCACACCTTGGTGTCAGAGTTCTTTGGAACCGGCTCTCGGCCTCTGACGTGGTTGCTTTAACGACTACCAGATGGCGGCCGGGACCAACGGCTTAACATGCCTTCCGAAGCACGGAATCATCTTTATTATCAGACAATCAGGTGATTCAAGCCTGCAATGTCCTAACCAAACTCGAAGGAACTAAACAAAGTATGCTTCCCGTGAGAATCGATTCTCACCAGTACCAAATGGCAGCCGGGACCAAGAAACACGGAATCACCTTAATTATCAGACAATCAGGTGATTCAAGCCTGCAATGTCGTAAATAATCTGGAAACAACTAAACAAAGTATGCTTCGACCACCCATGACCCCCGGGTCTGCAGGCAAACGCCATAACCGCTGGACCACCAATATCACATAAAAGCTATGTGTTTGCGAATATAGTAAAATTTTCTTGCCGCCGACAATCTTGCAAGAAAATACGCAGTCATTATTCATGTATAGTGCATTGCAGTGGCTAATTTATAATACTGTCTCATGGCACTTGGCAACTGGCCTACGTCTTTTGTGTCGAGACAAATTGGCCACTTACTACCAACCAGTAGCTTGGACGTACCTGAAACAAATGAGAAGCAAATTAATAAATACATTTTACTTTCCTTCGTTAATTCACAAAAACGTATTATTCTGTTTTAAAATTTCGCGCTTTAAGAGGAAATAAATAAATATATGCGGACGAATCACACAGATTGAGCTCGCCCCAAAGTAAGTTCGAGACATGTGTTATGGGAGACTAACTCAACGATACTATATTTTATAACAAATACATATATAGATACAAATCCAAGACCCAGACCAATCTGAAAAAGAACATTTTCCATCTTGACCTGGCCGGGGATCGAAGCCGGTCACTCCATGTCGCAGGCTGGCGTGTTGACCGCTGCGCCACGGAGCTAGTCGGCTAGTGGTAAATAGGAGGCCCGTGTTTCCATACAAGCGTAGTCCCCTGATTCCTCGCCGGATAGTGCAATGTTTTTTTTTCAAAATAGTCTATGGATTTATTAGCATGTTTTATTTTTTTTCATTCAATTATTAAAAGAGAGACGAATATTCAAAAACCTGAAAAAGGACAATGGGCACTTTAGTATGGGCCCCGTCCCCAGGCTGTATCAAGTTGGGCTTCTATATTTTTAAAGGACATTTAAGTAGCTTTATTTTATTGTATGACATCAACCCTGAAATATGTGCATGAAAAAAACTATGATTTCTTTTTCTTTTTGTTTTCAATCTGATTTTGTAGGAATTTATTAAACTAAATCTTACTTTTAGTATAAGAGCTTCCTTTTTAAATAGGTGCAAGCTTAGTAGACGTTTAATTATGAAGTATATTTGGTTTTTATTTTTATTGGATGAAAAATAAATGATAAAAAAAGTATTTATTAGTTTAAATCTAAATCTAAAATTATTTCGTCTAAAAATGTTGCCACACATCCACTGCTCGTCGTTGATAAGAGCCTGTGAAAAATAAAAACGGATTATGTTAAGAGCGCTGTCAAAGTTCGTGAGTTTTCAGACTGGCTTGAATAGTTATGATATTTTTATGAAGGTGTTCAGTTAAATGTTAAGTAGCGTTGTAGCGTTGTCCATCCAGTTTTTAAAGTATAGATTACATCACAACATACAAAAAATGAAGTAAATATCTACTAACTTGTTGTACACGTAAACGATCCAAAATATATTTTGCAAATCCAGATCTTGCCTCTAGGTCTTCTCTTGTTAGCCGGTGACGTTCTTGCTGACGCGCCAGAGAACGATCACATATAACACAATGATTTACACGTTCCATAATTAAAATGTATCCAATCCAATAGCAATCAGGTCCGTATAAACTAGCCACAGTTAAAAGTAAGAAAATCAAAGTCCATTAAACGTGCTGAGGTCAAAAATGCAAAACAGTTCCAATCCAATCCGAAATGCAACGAAATGCGAGCGATGTGCGTACTGCAGAAAATATCGAACTAACCTAAAAGTATATTTTGTTGTCATTTACTATAGAAGACACACAATCATAAACAATAGGCACAACAAGCAACCCGCTTCTTTCGATTTCGCTCTTGGCTATGCGAGACCAAGCTCTTATTGCTTTCTCGCTCTTTTTGATACCTGATTATTGTTCCGAGTAACCTGATACCGGTTTTGTTATAACATTATTGTTTAACAATAGATCATCATCATCATTTCGTGTAGGTGACTCGGTCAATCGACCATGCACACTCTGGTGTCAGAGTTCTTCGGAACCACCTCTCGGCCACTGACATGGTTCCTTTAACGACTACCAGATGGCAGCCGGGACCAACGGCTTAACGTGCCTTCCGAAGCACGAAATCATCTTAATTAAGTATCAGACAATCAGATGATTCAAGCCTGCAATGTCTTAACCAAACTAAAAACAACTAAGCAAAGTGTGCTTCCCGCGGGAATCGAATGTGAACATGGGGTCTACGGGCAAACGCCTTAACCACTGGACCACGCAGGCAGTTTTAACAATAGATGCGTGGCCCATTTCGGCCGCTATGTGCTTGGGGGTTGTTTTTATGATTTTAAGAGAGTATATTGTGTGTGAATAAAGGGGTATGATCATGAAGCCATACAGACGGCTAGCCATACTGCGTAAAAGGTTAAATATAATACAATAAGTAAAGTATACTTTTACATTGAAAAATATATTTTTGTTAAAATCGTATTTTTTTTCCTGCACAAGTCTCAATGTTGGTGTCATATAATAAATTGAACGTATTATTATAACCTTTCAAATGACGTATAACTTAACTTGATACACAACTGGGGCCAAAGCGCCCATTCTCTTTTGTACGTATTTCCGTTGTGTTCAAACATTTTGATCATCATTTCGAGTAGGTGACATGGTCAACTGACCATGCACTGCACACCCTGGTATCAGAGTTCTTCGGAACCGCCTCTCGGCCTCTGACGTGGTTCCTTTAACGTCTACCAGATGGCAGCCGGGACCACCGGCTTAACGTGCCTTCCGAAGCACGGAATCATCTTTATTATCAGACAATCTGGTGATTGAAGCCTGCAATGTCCTAACCAAACTAGAAGGAACTAAACAAAGTATGCTTCCCGTGGGAATCGAACCCACGACCCCTGGTCTACAGGCAAACGCCTTAACCACTGGATCACGGAGGCAGATAACCCCCGCAAAGCATGAAATGATCACAAGACTTACTATCTAATCAAAACTGCAACTACACTCGAAAATATATGAAATACATATTACAAGAACAAAATATAACTACTAAAAAGGATAAAACTGTTCAACAGTTAAGCGCGTTTAATGAAAATTTGTGACAAGAAAAAGATTACTGAGCTCGAGCTGTAATATCGTCAACAGACGCTGCTGTTGCGAATAAATTACAGCCAAAACTTTTAAAAGGGAATGCGAAAAGACTAATTACCAACACGAGTGTCCTTAACTGAATTTGAAGGGACTTTTCAGCCTATTCAGATCTTGGCCCGTAACAGTGAGGTTGGATATTTTTGCATTTAGAACTTGTCCCATTTTTTCAACAATCAAAAATAGGATAAAGCTGCTGATCGTAGCAAGTGGAGATCCGGCAAAGATTTGTAGTAAAATGTTTGTTATAAAAATAGAATAAATTTGACATAAAAATAAAGTTTATTAATGTTAAAAATGTAGGTAGAATAAATAGTTGAAAAGTTTTGTGTATGTTTTGGCAAATTTTAATACTTTCCTGATTTTACTCTATACAGTATTTAGCATTATTTTCTATATTTACATTATTGTACAATATATTGTTTTAAAGTATCATCATAAAAATAACAATCTGGTTAAAAGATAGCTTAATAATCTTCTTTTTTATTTAGCAGTGAAAAGAACAAAATAGAGCACCGTATCTTTATGGGACAAGATGGAAATAAGGTTTTACGGAATGGGCGGACAAGGGTGGCAATCGATCACGGACAATTGTTAAGAATGGCATTGAAAATTTTGCACAATTATACTAATTGAAGAGAATTAAGATTAAAGCCGTCGAACGAACAATACAAGTCAGAAAAGAAGATATTTTTTTTAAATCATTGATGTTAATTTTTATTACACACAGTTCTTGATCATGGTTTGTTAGTTCTCTAATATACCATTAGAAAGTCCTCTCTACACTAAAATCTAGTGCAAAAGCATACCATAAAGACGTTTAAGGCCATGTAGGGTGCCGAAAAAAATCCCAAATCATTTTACAGGAGAATCTCGTTATAGCGGTTTCTAGACTCTAAATCACTACATCTGAAGATCCAACCGCTTGGATTATCAATATGGATCAAAGATATATCGTTAACAACACAGACGCTAATTCAATCCTCCAGTTTTTATTCAATTTTAACCCATCTAATTTGAATTAGAAATACGATCCAACTCCATCGTCACCATAAACATTTATGACAATGGTTACCATTGTGCACCGCTAACATACGAATTTCGGGCACAAACGATGAGGAATAACCAAGTGTCAAGCCCGTATCAACGCTCCCAAAAGTTACGTTTCGGGACCTGTCACCTTACCACAATTAGGGTAACCATTTCCCAAAGTCATATAAAGGGACACATTTGTATAGACGTCTCGATCACAAGTAGGTCTCTGACTATCTCTGTGGGTTAGCGGTATCGAGTGCCTATGAACCGCAGGGCTGGTACCCCAGTCAGGTCAAGGTGAAAAATAATCATTTTCAGATTTACCTGTCCCTTAGATGTTTATATTATAAGTATTTATAGTAAAATATGGTATAGTTATATAGTACCAAGCGACGCAAGTTCGAAACATATCGATGGGCTTACTAAATCTGTTTGATTTATCCGTATCCCTATACATATATTTATCTATTAATAGATCTAGTATGATCATATATTGTGTTATGATTTGGAGTATAAAAATTTGGAGTATAAACAGTGAAACTTTCGGGTCTGGACATTAGATCTATTTCATAACCAATAGATAAAATACTCTGCCAAACCGGCAGCGCATTGGCGATGGTAACTTTCTAAGAAACTTTGTCAAGTGCCGTTTGAGGGCATGACAAAGTAACCATTAGATTTTACGCATGCTCTTTTGTCGGTCCCAAAAAATAATGAACTTAAATTAAAAAGTAAAAGTGGAACTTGCTGATGAATCGAAATAGGGTTAGTAGCTTTTCTTAAAATGTCGTATTTTCAAACGGAAAGAAAACGCTTATTCATCATTTCAGCCGTAAAAGGCCTACTGCTGGACAAAGGCTCCCAAGGATTTTTGTTAAATTAAAAGATATTGCCATACTTACCTGCTTGGCAGGCGAGCGCAGCTTCTTTGGCTTCTTGTGCTTCCGGCGCTGCTGCCCATCGGAAGAATTTTAAGCTGGAGATGGAAATGAAGATATTGGGATACTACTCACTGGGATGATTGGAGGAAAGCAAGTAGCAGCTCAAGAGACCGTGCGCGTACCCGATGCCACGTCTGCAACCACCGGACAGGCAGTTAAGGATAACACCCCTGACTATACGCTTTTTAAGCAATATGAAATATACTTTACTGTTTTTTAACTGCTTGTCTAGCATTGCAGAAAATAAATACGTTTACAAACATCCCAAAAATTTGAAAGCCATAAGTACCCTAACCACGCGGGATGTGTATGACGTAAACTCGTTCATCATTTTCTTAAGGCCGTTGGTACCAGAAAAGTGCAAAAAAGGTTAACTTTAAAATGCAACTTCTCCTAAACCACAAGTTCGAAAAATTTGAAAAAGATATATATTTTGTATCAACTCACTTACAATATTTTCAACGTTTATCTTATTTATATGTGTATTAGTTCTGTTGTAAACAAATAAAGAAAACGTTATATTTTTGAGGTATCAATGCTATCTCTTGCTAAACTGCTGAGAGCTTTTAAAATATTTTTACACTAAAACAATTGTCTCAACATGGACTATAACATCAACGTAGCACATGTAAATCAAGCAAAATATTATTATATAAAAACAGTCTTTAACGGGATTCCGCAAGTAAAAGGTTCGGAGGGTGTCTGCGCGGGCGCGCACGGCAGTCGCAAGGCAGTACTCGGACGGATGGGTTGTGTCGCTCGTTGCTCTGCACTTGTTGTCGATCGATTATGCGAGTGTATATGCGGTAGAGCACGTACTTACAATAAAACTTATCTGTGTGCGGCTTGCGCCGTCAAAGCTAATCTTTGATACAGTGCAGAGGTTTTCAGTCGATTGATATGAGATTAGTGCGCAATAGACGCTTTCGTGATTATGAACTATATTTGTTGGATCTAATTAATTTGTGCGCATGGACGTTGTGACTATTGATTTTACCTCAAAAGGTGAAAAGGAACCCTTATAGGATCACTCGGTTGTCCGTCTGTCTGACTGTCTGTCTTTCGGTTTGTCAAGAGTAGTCAAGACCCTTTGTCTCAGGAACTCGTAGAGGTATCAAGATAAAATTCATATCAAATACTTAGGTCTACTGTCCCTTGGAGCTGTGAAAAAATCCAACTTCTAAGCTAACTAGATCAAAAGATACAGCCGTTCATCCCGCCAATTTTCGTGTTTTTCGACATTCGCAAAGGAATCAAAATCTACGAGGTACTTTCCGTGAAAACAGAATCTTGAAATTTAGTACGAAGCAACGTCATAAATTACACACAGACAAAAGAAAAATTGCGAAAAGCATACATTTACAGCAGTGGATAGTTTTGTAAATTAATTAAAAATATAAATAAATAAGGGACTAACAAGAACAGCTTTTATGTTTGAATCGATCACATGATATGTTTCATTAGTATTGTATTGTTATTCCGGAACATTTGTCCAGTGCGTCACAGAATTTGCTCATTTCTTTACAAAAATATATCTTTTTTATTAAAGAACCAAGCAGTATGACGTAAAGCCGTAATCCGTGTCACAAACACAATTCGTTAAATTGTAATTTAAATAAATTTTTATAATTTTAAATTTAAAACGAGTGAGCAGAAATCTAAAGTGCATGCTGTGTTCGCTCAAAGAAGGCTGACAACGTGTATGCTCAAATTTTATGTTTAAAAATATGTGTGTTGTTCAACCAGTTAGCGAACCAAATAAAAAAAAAAATGTTAATAAAACGAAGACGAATCTGCTGATGACTCAGTGTTACAAATAAAGCTGTTTGCGTCTCAAACAAATAATACTACGAAACAATAATTGGGTACGTAGATCGTAGATAAGGAGTTAAAGTTTTAGGCACAAAGCTAGCACAACAAAAAATATATTACAAAGAAAAAACCACGCGGATCATGTGAATAATACACAGAAAAAAAATATGCTGTATTGCTGGCATCCGCATTGCACCCAAAACTTTTGACTTCAATTCCGAGCCAATATGATCGAACATAGTCCTCCTTCTGACCGGCAGTCAAAAATACATCCTAAAGAAGAGAAATCAACTAAAACGTATAAGTATAAGTCAAAATCTATAGTAATCACACGAGTCAAAGAAATTACCAAAATTACGGTTAAATTAAGAACAGAAAAATATATAATCCGTTTAATGCTAAGTAATATCAAAATATTACTAAACGCTGGTATGCCAAAACGGAATCTATTCAAGGACAAACGTATATAAAAATACGCGTGTCCCGTAAATAAACCACAAACAACTGGGGTGGATATCTGGCATTCGCATTGGAACCGCAACTATTGACCTGACCCGAGCCGATATGTGACTCGATAAACCAGTCATTCATATATAAATACAGTCTAAAATATCTTCTGACGCATTTAAGCAACTATCTTTACAAATAACTAACAAATTCAATAGTTTTAGTTTAAAACTAGCAACCCAAAAAGTGATACATTCCAAAGAAAAAATACCTACGCGGATCGCGTGAATAGTCCGCAAAAACCGGGCTGGGTTTCTGACATCCGCATTGCACCCGAAACTATTGACTTCTGATTCGAGCCAATATTTGACCCGATGCGAGCTTACAGGTTAGGCACAAATAAATATTAGTACTTTTAAAATTTTCTTCGTTCTAATTCTGTATCAATTTTCATTGTGAGAGATTTAGTAACTGTTAAATGTATGTCAAACGAATCACATCTTTATCCTCTACTGGGAAGCCCACCCACCATTATGTTAAACGTGGTATAGGAACGGTTTTTTATTCTTCTAATAGTGCCTTTTCAACTAATGAAGGTTGGCAGTCAGCTCCGCATATTTTGTTGTCTCCAGCGAGGCAAAAAAGTTCTGCTGCACTCGCGATACCAGTCTACTCCCTGATGTTACGCAACCAAGACTTCTTTCTCCGACACACTTTTCTTCTCCCTGCGTTTTGTTTGTTTTGGTTTTCTATACCTGCTACTTATTAGACAAACAGACATTCGGCTAACCTTTTGGAAAGCGGTTATCATAGCTCATGGATGCCTGCAACACCAGGGGAGTCAGTCGCGTTGCCGACCGTGATGAAATCTATTCAGGCCCTGTTTGACGAACCCCATGTTGTAGTCTCTGAGGAGAAGCCTGGTAGGAAATTCGTTCCACAACTTTGGCGTACGTGGAAGAAAGTAGCTCTCAAATGTACTGTCCGCGATCATTTTGGATCTAAGTGTGATGATAGAAAGTGGTCGTAGGCATCCTGTCAATATATTCCTCGGACCACAGCCCATTGTACAAACAGTAGAACAGACAGAGCAAAATCTCTTAACACTTAGTAGTTCGATACCGTTTGTTACACTGGAATCATCGACAATTGTAACAACTTGTCTTTGAACCGAATCAATTGGTTCCTGTAAAAAAGGCCATGTTTAGCATAATGGTGGATATATGCATATGGCCTTTCTATTCACATATTTATATTTTGATTCCTTATTCTACCTAGAAAAGGGATAAAAAGAGATCAGTTATTAGCCCACTTCAGTTATTTTTGTTGTGGTAGAGCCACGCTACCGGCATAATTCATTTTTGCTAGTAGCATGCATGGCCGGCTCGTCCGGGGAAGTACCACACTCTCACAGGAAATCGACGTTTGAGTAGAAGCTTTATCGCTTCTATGCTTCGTTCGGTGAGTGAGAGAGCCGGAGGCCCATCCTTCTCCCCCTCCCCCCATGTCCCTCAATTTTCCCTACTCCCAATGTCCTCCCCCCAACTCCTTGAAAGGTCGGCAATGCTCCTGTCACACTCTGGTGTTGCAGTTGTCCATGGGCAGCGTTGATCGCTTACCATGAGGTGACTCGCTTGCTCGTTTGCCGCCCTGTAACATAAAAAAAGACCCACGTAAGAAATGCTCGAAATCAAAGCACAGATTGTAAGCAAAACACTAATTATAAGCAAACAACTAGTACGAAGGTTGACGATGTTTACCTTCACCGCAAGTTACAAATGAAACAACATCTATAATTATTCACGTTTATTTCAGTAATTATCACAAGTGCCTATCATTCAGCCAGCCACTAATTACATTTCTCATCCGAAACTAACAAACTCCTCGTCTTATTACATTACAAACTCCCCACTCCTTATAATGCGATCAGTTTCCAACTAGTAACAAGTTTAGAAATACAATGGAGAAAATTATTTTATTAACTATATTACATACAAAGGTGATTTTTGTATGTGTGTAAGTGATCACCATTTCAACCTACTTAAAGGCATACATGAGACAGAGCTTATCGACTGACAACGGCTTAATGTTCTTTTGCAAGCTGGGCGGAGCTCGAGATTTTTTAATGCCCGTTATCATTATGCGGTCAACTATCTCTATATGTCTCTATAGGGACCACGCCTGTTGCTTAGCGTAAGCGCTAATTATATGTACGTCAAACAGACAAATTGTACCTCTATAACGCTTGAAGATGTTTACCATCACCGCAAGTCATAACAGATGAAACATCATCTGTCATTATTAATATTCTTCCCAGTAATTATCACAAGTGCCTATCATTCAGCCAACCACTAATTACATTTCTCATCCGAAACTAACAAACTCCTCGTCTTATTACATTACGAACTCCCCACTCCTTATAATGCGATCAGTTTCCAACTAGTAACAAGTTTATAAAATAACTTCCGCTTCCTGTTTTCTAATATCCCTGAACCCAGTTTTGTATTCAATTCGTGTACAGTGTTGTACAGTCACACGCATTAATATATATAAGGTCAATTTAAATTAAGTGCAAATATTCTAAAGGCTGGCACCCATAGGGTATAAAACTTATTAAGAAACAAAATAAAAAGAAATCGACACGCCAGTAGATATGGACTGGACCTTTTAAATATGTCGTCTATGTACATTTTGCATGAGTACCTATATGGTTCATAATTTATGCGAATGAAGTTGCGAGCCACAAATAAACCTTTACCCATATAATTGCGACATTATATCATTTTATCAGTTCACGTGATATTTCACGAAAAAACCCCTAACATATCTTTTTTATCATCTACGAACCTTTAGCGGAGGTATTCGTGCAGCAACGGACGTGACACCCTCCCCGCAGCGTGACACCGCGCAACTCAAAGCCCTTTGACTACAGAGTATTTCTTATTGTGCTTACGTTTCACTGTCGCAAATCTGAAGATGTCTGCCTTTGTGATTTTCCTACTGGAGCGCAAACGGCAAGTGTCGTGATTGCGAAAATGTTCGAGGACTTCTCTGTTGCAAATATATTTTATTGTCCATTTACTGCTGTTATGAGCAGTTTGTTATGAAAATGCGCACTGTAAAAGCTTGAGCGTTGATTTTATTATTGAACTCAAAATGTTTTGTACAGAAATATGTTCGATTTAGGTCTTTATTATTTATTCGTTTTACACTTATGATACATCCATAAATTACTTGAAATGGAACATTTCAAGGTAGGAGGAGGTCGAACAAAATCTCACCCAATTACTGTGGAGAGGGGTATCTCGACAAATATCACGTAATTTTTTTTACGTGATATTTGTCGAGAAATAAATACAATTATAATTCTAAGTAGGATTTGCAGGATAATAATCCATGTAGTCGTAAAGTATCAAAACCAAGTAATGACTTTAATGATATTCATTGAATCATATTACCCTTATTCATCTACAAATCTACAGAAGAGGTATTCGTGTGGCAACGGACGTGACACTCTCCCCGCAGCGTGACACTGTCTCATCTTAAAGCCCTTTGACTACAGAATATTTCTTGTGTTAACGTTTTACCATCGCATACGTTAATCTGGATTTCTGCCTTTGTGATATTTCTATTGGAGCGCAAACAGTAAGTGTCGTGATTGCGAAAATGTTCGAGTGCTTTTCGTCAGAGCAAAGTCCGTACAATCAAAAGGCCAAGCCATTACACAGGCAGGAAGTAATAAATACAAAAGCTTTCGTCGAACTGTTTGGTCCGATCGCCAGAACTATTTGTGTGCCAACGTAAATAGAGCAAGGCGTACCGAACGGTGGGCGCGATTCGTTCCACGAAATGCCTTCATTTATTTTCATTAAAGACCACTTGTAACTGAACTGCAGTGGCAGACAACATATTACAGTTGAGAGTTGAAAACGGTAGCGATTTTAAAGGTTTTTCTACGACAGTTCAAGTGTTTTGTCAGTTATAAATAGAAACTGTAAGATTGATTCGAATGTGTAATGTGATAAAATATAGATAATCAAAATATTTCTTAAGTGTGCTTACCTACATTAAAAAAATAATCATTTATCTCTCGGTTATACTGATTTAGACAATACTGTTATTGAAATCTTCCTATTTTTTATTCATATTATATTGATCTACACGTCAATTTCTTCCTGGAAGGATAAAGTAGTAAATGGAGCAAGGAACCGAAAACCAACAGGTTAAATTTCTAATATAATATCAGCGGGGTTGCCTTAAATACATACAAATTCTTAAGGGAAATCGTTCAATCATAACAAAGTTACATTACACATTCGACTAGCTCCGTGGCGCAGCGGTCAACACGCCAGCCTGCGACACGGAGTGACCGGGTTCGATCCCCAGCCAGGTCAAGATGAAAAATGATCTTTTTCAGATTGGCCTGGGTCTTGGATGTGTATCTATATATGTATATTTGTTATAAAATATAGTATCGTTGAGTTAGTATCCCATAACACAAGTCTTGAACTTACTTTGGAGCTAGCTCAATCTGTGTGATTTGTCCGTATATATTATATTATATTAAAGTCCATACAATCGCGAGTCCAAGTCATTACACTAGCAGGAAGTAATAAGTACAAAAGCTTTCGTCGAACTGCTTGGTCCGATCGCCAGAACTATTTGTGTGCCAACGTAAATAGAGCAAAACAAACCGAGCGGTGGGCGCGATTCGTTCCACGAAATGCCTTCATTTATTTTCATTAAAGACCACTTGTAACCGAACTGCAGGGGAAGACAACATATTACTGTTGAGAGTTGAAAACGGTAGCGATTTTAAGGTTTTTCTACGACAGTTCGAGTGTTTTGTCAGTTATAAATAGAAACTGTAATATTGATTCGAATGTGATAAAATATAGATATTATGTACTAAAAACGGGTCACTCACGTGCTATTTCGTCGGGATTGCCGACTATAGTTTCGGACTCGTCAGGAGCCCATTTTCAAGGCGAGTGCGAGACGCGCGGCGGAGGGTCCCGAACTAACTGCTCTCGACGCACCGCTCGTGCGGCGGCTCGTGCCGCCCTTTTGGAGGGGATAGCCAGGTCGGTCGCAGGACCCTGGTGATGAGTAGTCACGGAGGTAGTGGATCCCATTTCTTCCTCGTCGGTGTCTGGTGACGGTACGTGTGTGTGGAAAGAGCTAATCGTATCGGCCTCTACTGACTCTGTGTGTTTTAAGTTACGAGTATCATTCCCTTGAAGAATCGGTTTCCAGGTTGCGGGTAAAGTCCAACCTACATCCCGATTGAAATATGGGCGTCGACTTATTTCTATGGCCTCTCTTATTTTTCGGGGAACGAATGCCTTTTCTCTAGAAAGGACTCTGGCCTTGTCAAACCGGATATAATGGGTGACGTCCTCTTCCAGAGTATGTTCGGCGATGGCCGACCCGTTCCTGTCCAAATTCTTCAAGCTTCTGATGTGCTCCTTCAGCCTGGTGGATACATTGCGGCCAGTTTCACCAACGTAACTCTTCCCACAGTCACAAGGGACTTCGTATACTCCCGAGACATTTAATGGGTCTCTATCCTTCGGAGAGCGAACCAACTGCCTTATTTGTGTAAGAGGCCGGAAAATGGTCTAAATGCAATATCTACGGCGTACTAATTGTCCGATTTTGTCCGTAACCCCTTTCACAAATGGCAGGTATAATAATGCTCTATCCGCTGATGGTATGTGCATGGCTTCATTTGCGGTTATTCTCCAACTTTGCCTCCAACCATAACCATTTGCTTCTAAAACGTGCCTCACGTGAGCTAGTTCTGACCCTAGAAACCGAGGGTCACATAGTCTCAGCACGCTGTTAATGAGAGAACGTGGTACCGACGCTAAGTGGGCTGGATGGTGGTGCGAATCTGCACTTAGGTAGCGATCTGTATGCGTCGGTTTCCGATATACAGTATGCGTCAACACTCCATTTAGTTCTCTCATCACTAAGACATCTAGAAAAGCTAGAACACCATCTTTTTCTTGCTCCGTGGTGAACCTTATTCTTGGATGGATAGAATTAAGGTGCTCCAGAAATGGCGTTAAATGGTTTTTATTGAGAATTGCGAAGACATCATCTACGTACCTCCACCAATGTCTCGGTCTATCCTTCGCAGTGCTAAGTGCTCTCTCCTCAAACCATTCCATAAATATATTTGCCACCACTGGCGCTATAGGTGACCCCATTGCTACTCCATCGATTTGGGTGTAATATTTTGGGTGTAAGCGGCTTCTTCGTGTGGCAAGGCGAATATTACACCCAAATCGATGGAGTAGCAATGGGGTCACCTATAGCGCCAGTGGTGGCAAATATATTTATGGAATGGTTTGAGGAGAGAGCACTTAGCACTGCGAAGGATAGACCGAGACATTGGTGGAGGTACGTAGATGATGTCTTCGCAATTCTCAATAAAAACCATTTAACGCCATTTCTGGAGCACCTTAATTCTATCCATCCAAGAATAAGGTTCACCACGGAGCAAGAAAAAGATGGTGTTCTAGCTTTTCTAGATGTCTTAGTGATGAGAGAACTAAATGGAGTGTTGACGCATACTGTATATCGGAAACCGACGCATACAGATCGCTACCTAAGAGCAGATTCGCACCACCATCCAGCCCACTTAGCGTGGGTACCACGTTCTCTCATTAACAGAGCGCTGAGACTATGTGACCCTCGGTTTCTAGGGTCAGAACTAGCTCACGTGAGGCACGTTTTAGAAGCAAATGGTTATGGTTGGAGGCAAAGTTGGAGAATAACCGCAAATGAAGCTATGCACATACCATCAGCGGATAGAGCATTATTATACCTGCCATTTGTGAAAGGGGTTACGGACAAAATCGGACAATTAGTACGCCGTAGATATTGCATTAAGACCATTTTCCGGCCTCTTACACAAATAAGGCAGTTGGTTCGCTCTCCGAAGGATAGAGACCCATTAAATGTCTCGGGAGTATACGAAGTCCCTTGTGACTGTGGGAAGAGTTACGTTGGTGAAACTGGCCGCAATGTATCCACCAGGCTGAAGGAGCACATCAGAAGCTTGAAGAATTTGGACAGGAACGGGTCGGCCATCGCCGAACATACTCTGGAAGAGGACGTCACCCATTATATCCGGTTTGACAAGGCCAGAGTCCTTTCTAGAGAAAAGGCATTCGTTCCCCGAAAAATAAGAGAGGCCATAGAAATAAGTCGACGCCCAAATTTCAATCGGGATGTAGGTTGGACTTTACCCGCAACCTGGAAACCGATTCTTCAAGGGAATGATACTCGTAACTTAAAGCACACAGAGTCAGTAGAGGCCGATACGATTAGCTCTTTCCACACACACGTACCGTCACCAGACACCGACGAGGAAGAAATGGGATCCACTACCTCCGTGACTACTCATCACCAGGGTCCTGCGACCGACCTGGCTATCCCCTCCAAAAGGGCGGCACGAGCCGCCGCACGAGCGGTGCGTCGAGAGCAGTTAGTTCGGGACCCTCCGCCGCGCGTCTCGCACTCGCCTTGAAAATGGGCTCCTGACAAGTCCGAAACTATAGTCGGTAATCCCGACGAAATAGCACGTGAGTGACCCGTTTTTAGTACATAATGTTTGTATCTCACGTTAGTTTCAATGATATAAAATATAGATAATCAAAATATTTCTTATGTGTGCCTACATTAAAAAATAGGTCATTTCTCTCGGTTATACTGATTTAGACAATACTGTTATGGAAATCTTTCTAGTTTGTATTCATAGTATATACTGTCAATTTCTTCCCGGATTGATAAAGGACTAAATGGAGTAAGGGATCGAAAACCGAAAGGCTAAATTTCTAGTATCATATCAGCAGGAATGCCTCAAATACATACTAATTCTTAAGGTAAATCGTTCAATCAAAACAAAGTCCATACAATCGAGAGGCCAAGTCATTACACGAGCAGGAAGTAATAAGTACAAGAGCTTTCGTCGAACTGTTTGGTCCTATCGCCAGAACTATTTGTGTGCCAACGTAAATAGAGCAAGGCGTAACGAGCGGTGGTCGCGATTCGATCCACGAAATGCCTTCATTTATTTTCATTAAAACCACTTGTAACCGAACTGTGAGGGAAGATATTTTGCAGTTTAGAGTTTAAATGTTACTGAGTAGATATAAATTCCTATGGAGAACCAGTTGTATTGTTGTTCTAATTATAGTTAGCGGTAGAATCAGTGATGTTGGTTAGCGTTTAATATTAGTTATACTTTTTATTAATGTCGTTATTTTCCTACTTTATATTTACGTTATTCTGATATGGGTTAAAAAATCTCACAAAGCCTTATTTATATTAAAGTTTATAATGTATATTCATTCCTCTATTACGCAAAAACAGTTGAATGTATCTGCATATAATTTGACACACATACGGGGACTTTATTTTTTGGATAAAACAAACAACAACAAATTCGCCGGAAGAAGCTGTGTATACCTCTATACCATGAGCTTTTGTCCGTGGCACCCGTGGCGTTGATGTAGATCACTGGCCAAAAGTATTTTTTCCAGGAATAAAGGTTGCTTTCTCCCTTTCCGTACTTTACTCGTTACGCAAAATGCCATATTCAATTCAAAGTTTAACATCTTCGACGCCGTGTCGGACAACATTGTCCGACAAATCACACTTATCATCAGGTAAGATGGGAGACAAATGTCTAATCCAACATTTAGTAAAAAAAAAACGACTGAAAAACTATTGTCTGCGATTCCGGCGTTCAAAGTGATAAAACGTAAAAAAGGTAACAGACGGACAGACTACAAGTAAACAGACTTAACGCGAAAAACTTATGAAATCTTTCTTTATGGTCAGGCGTAAAAAAAAACAAACGGACAGCTATAAACAACTGTAAATAACTTTTTTATTTCAATACTCCGTGCTCAAAACAGTAAGATAGTTATTAAACCGGATCCCATACGCAGTGACGTCACGAGCACGCGACGGAAACGTCAAAAGTTATCGGTAGACGCCGAGCCTCCATGTCGGATGATATAAATTTTACGGAAATACGTTCAAACTACTTATAATGTACGAGATTAAATCTGATTATATTACTAAGGGTAACAAAAGCAACTTTATTACTTAGCCTCCGATGTCCTTCCGTCACACAGCTGTTAAGATTCAAAGATTTATTCAGAAAATAGGCCTTTTCAGGCACTTTTTCACGACAATTCACATTTTATATAATACGTATAATTTTTATTTTTATTTTTGATCACATTTATTAAATTATTAATTATTAATATTATTAATATTATTAGCCGTGTGGTATCCGGCAGAGTAGAATAGGACCACTCCAAGTCTTCCCATGGATGTCGTAGAAGGCGACTTAGGAAATACAAGCTAAACAAAGCTTATAAACATCTAAGAGACCTCTCCAACCCGTCTGGCCAGCGTGGAGAGTGTAGGCCAAGTCCTCTGGCTGCTCTGGCCAAGTATGGCCCTAGTAGTACAGAGAGGGTCGTGCTCCTGTAGTGGAGACTAAAAAGGACCTGATGATGATGATGATGATGATGAATATTAAATTATATTCAAATTATTGTTTAAAAACTACAAACTATTACCTTTTGTTTAGTATCTATTGAACCGTGATTGATAGAGACTCGAAATTTTCACAGAATATGTATAAATATTACCCCTTTAAGAAAAGTAAATAATAAAATATATAAAAGGTTAGAATGTACCAGCTGCTTCCCTTCCCGTGCAGATCGTAAAAGCCGATCGAGGGAATGGGTAAAATCTGAGGCATCATGATAATAGGTGATGCGGCTAGCAACCCATCATTATTTTGATTCCGTTTTCCACCTAATACCCACCAACATGCTAAACGTGGCCTTCAGGTCTTATAGACCTAGGCTCTGTCTCTGTAAGGGAAAAATACGTGTATTTATATACACGTATTTTACGAAGAGCTTATTGAAAAAAATATTTGGCATTGGCATACAGCCAATCCCCTAGGATATGGTTCTGCAAGAATTGTTTGTACCCTATGGAAGACATATTGGTTATATTTTGGGCCGAACACCAAAATATACTGACTAAATTGTATCTACTCACAGACAGTGACCGGCGCCCCACTTCGTCACCGGAAGCAGGTTGGCGCGGTACCAATTCCCTCAGTTTTGGCCGTCGAGGAAATTAAACTGCAAAAACTAAGCTCAGAATATACGACGACCGCTAGGAAGTCAGTTCTATTTCGTTTGGTCAGTTTTTATTAGTTTTGTGTGGCTTTTTTGACCCCAATTTTGTTTGCATTCATCTTGATTTAAAAATAATTTTGGCAGACGATATGTTCGAAATTTCTTTAAGATAGCACTTTAGTCAGCAATTCCACAACAAGGCTGACAACTGGTATATTGTATTTCGTGTATGTATGTATGTACATAACTATATAGACGTATGCTTTAACTGATTTGGACATGGGGTGTCCTTAGAATCCTTACACCCTCCCGAATGGCATGGGCTATAAAGTTCTGGTCTACGCGCTCTTGAAGAGTCTTGTTTCCTTGCTTTTTTGGAAATTGTGATAAGTTACAATAGAAGATACATACTAAATAAAAAAAGGTTTTTTTTTATTGAGTAACAACATTTTTATTATGCATAAGGCTTGTTGCTGGAGTCTCCTTTTAAGCAAAAAAAAAAATGCTTGTGCCAGGAGGCCCCGCTCTTCTTTTCGCTAGGTATCTTAAAGTTACCAAATAAAAATATAAAATTTAGTGTTAGGTTTAGTAATACTACGTAGACAGACTAGGTTTATAAGACCTAAAGGTACAGGACATGTTAGTGGGTGTGTAAGTGCAAAACGGTATCTGAATAGTGATGCATTTCTAGCATCATTGCTTACTTACATTACATGATTTTTTCGCCCATTTCCTCGATTCGCCTTTATTTATTTATCTACGCAGGAAGAAGAAAAGAGCTGGTGAGTACATTCTACCTTTTTTCATATCTCCAGGACCAGCACGAGATGTGTTTAGTCTTGTATTTTACAAAAATAAATAATATTTTTCAATTCAGTTTATGCATTTTTAGGGTTCCGTACCCAAAGGGTAAAAACGGGCCCCTTTTTATTTCGCTCCGCTGTCCGTCTGTCTGTCTGTCCGTGTGTCACAAGGCTGTATCTCATGAAGCATTATAGCTAAACAGTTGAAATTTTCACAGATGATGTATTTCTGTTGCCGCTATAACAACAAATACTAAAAAATAAAATAAATATTTAAGGGGGCTCCCATACAACAAACGTGATGTTTTTGTTTCTTTTTGCTCGATAGTGATAACGGCAACAGGTAGACACTTGAAATATACACAGAATATTTTTTTTTTTTTTTTTCTTTTTTTTTTTTTCGGCGGGTAGCAGTAAAACTCTTAGGTTGCTTTTAAAGCCCTTCCTAGTTTTATTGAATTATAAATTATTTAAACTAAGTATTAGTTGAAACAGTTTATGTTTTAATATAATTAAAGTACCTTAGTCTACCCTCCTGCTGTAATTCTCCTTCCAAATCAACAACTTAACATGGAATCTATCCAAAAATCTATGACTGACATGATGGTGTTGTTTAACAACAAGATGGCGGAGTTTCAAAGTAGTCTACAAGAAGCTAACACAACACAAACGTCACCAAGTATCACTTCACTGTCTGCAGAATTTACATCCTTTCGAAGTTTCATCATGTTGGAGCTGATGTCCCTGCAGGGTCAAGTGGAGTTATTAATGAAGCAACAGGATCACTTTGAGATGAGCAGTCGGCGTAATATCCTTCTACTTCATGGTATGCCTGAGTCTTCTAAAGAAAGTTTGAATACTTCATTGGTCACTTTTGCCAGAGAAAAGCTGAAAATTGCACAGTTTTCTGAGACAGACATTGCAAGGTGTCATAGGATGGGCCGCGTCACCGATGGTAAGCCGAGACCAATTTTAATAGAATTCTCTTGCATCTCTTTTAAGGATAAATTCTGGCTTGCTAAGACATGCCTAAAAGGGACCGGAATGACTCTTTCGGAGTTCTTAACTAAAATGAGGCATCAGGCATTTATGGCTGCTCGGGAGCACTTTGGTGTCAATAAATGCTGGACACGAGATGGATGTGTGTTCGTCATCGTAGGCAATGGCTCGAGACATCGCGTCTTTTCCACCGAAGAGGTCAACAAGCTTCGTGGTGTTACGGTGGCCCCGGCGACTGTGGCCCCCATTGATGATTCCGATCCGGGCGTGACCCCAGCGGCTACATCATCGCCTTCCGCTGGTACTTCTACTTCTTCCAAGGCGGTGTCTACGGTGGGGGCAGCCCGTACGAAGCGTGCCGCAAAAAAGTGAGGATCCGTTGCTTCCCGTCAAACTAACGGGCGGATTCGTGTATGGGTACATTTTGCTTTCATTGCGGTAAACATTGATTTTAAAATATTTCATTATCAATTGTTATTTGTTTACCTTCAAAATTTTAATTTAATTTTCTAAAAACTTTTATATTCCTTATCATATCACCTTCAGAATATTTTTCATTTTGTTGTCTGTCACTGTCAAATGTCAGACATGACAGTTGTTTTCTTTTTTTTTGTTACCACTTGCACACGGTCTCATTTTCATTCATGGGTGCTATTTTTGAAGGTGTGGCGCTCGTCTTCGAGCGATATTTGTATGGAGGAGTCGCTCGTTTACGATCGGCATAGTTTCGGAAATGGTCCTCCATATGCTGTGTTTCCGTTCTTCATTTCGTTTTGTTAAAATATGTATTATTATTATTTTTTTTGTTTTTTAATAATTATATTATTAACGTTGTTGATTAAGCTCCAACTTTTAGCTCAGCTGGCGGGTAGTGTAACTTAGTAGCGTAGTTTTACACGTTGGTCTGTTTTTAATATATTATATTATTATTATATATTTATTTATATATTATGTGTAGTATAGACGATGACTATTTCCATTCTGCATCATCGAATGATGGCAGTTTTCATTCTATTCCTGTTCCTCTTAATGAGACTTTAGATATAAACTTTTCTGAGGTTAGCAAGAATTTTAATGTAGTTCACATTAATGCGCAGAGCATTCCTGCACACTTTCCTGATTTACTAGCAACATTTGAAAGCAAACATATCCACGCTATTTTAATCACTGAATCCTGGCTTAGGCCTTGTCTTCCCTCAACTTCATACTCGCTACCTGGCTTCCAACTCATTCGCAACGACCGCCCCGACAAAGGCGGTGGTGGTGTTGCCATATATTTACGATCCTATATTCCTTACAACATTCTTCGTGTATCTCAAATCTCTAATTCTTCTCTTGAAGCCGAGTTCCTCTTTATTGACGTCACTCTTTCTCACACCCAAGTTCTTCTAGGAGTTTTTTACAGCTCCTCCTCAAACATTAACTATTTTTCAACTTTTGAAAATCTTCTAGAAGACCTTATTCCTTCATACAAGCATACAATTGTAATGGGTGATTTCAATACATGTTTACTCAAGAATGACCATAGAACGAATACCATTAAATCCATAGTCGACGCCTGCAATTTAACTATCTTACCTCTTCAAGCGACTCATCACTTTCCCAACCGCACTCCTAGCCTTCTTGACCTAATATTGGTCTCTTCAACTGATCTTGTTGACAAATTCGGACAGCTCAACGCTGATATGTTCTCGTATCATGACCTCTTATTTCTTTCCTTTAAAATCCGTCCTCCTAAAGCCAAATCCAAAATCATCCTTCAGCGCAATTTTGGTGCCATTGATTCTGTCTCTCTACGTGATGATGCTTCTGAGTTGGACTGGTCTTCTATCTTCTGCGAGGTCACTGTTGAAGGTCAAGTAAATAAGTTTAATACTTTACTGACTGGGCTTTACGATAAGCACGCCCCCATTAGGCCAGTAAGACTAAAACACTTACCTGCTCCTTGGTTAAACGATGACATCAAGGGGGCAATTGCCAAAAAACATAGTGCCAAGGCAAAGTTCAAGTCTAATCCTGAAAGATATCGTGATAAATACATTAAAGCTCGTAACACCTGCAACAGGTTGTGTAGAGAAGCTCAACGCCGCCATATCCATAAATCCGTGGAAAACGGAGATCCAGGCAAGGTCTGGAGATTTTTGAAGTCGCTTGGAGTAGGAAAGAACAAACACAATGTTTCCAATAATCTCGACATTAATGGTCTTAATAAGCATTTCTCTACTTCAGGCAATTTTGGTGGCAATGATAAATCCAATATATTAAACCACCTCTCTTCTCTTTCGCCTCCTGACTACTCATCTTTTGTGTTTCAACCAGTAGCTGTATGTGATGTTCAGAAGTGTGTACTTTCTGTGACTTCAAACGCAATTGGAGCTGACGATGTAAGTCGTAAAATGATCCTACCCATCCTTGACATAGTCCTTCCTATTATCACTGAAATTTTTAATAATTCCTTACTATCCGGCATCTTTCCATCTGTATGGAAACTTGCATTTATTACTCCTCTTCCCAAAAAGCCTAATCCTTCCTCCTTTTCTGACTTCCGTCCTATTTCTATTCTACCTTTCTTATCCAAGGTCCTTGAACGGCTAGTTCAAGACCAATTAAATTCTTTCCTTCGTAAAAACAATATCCTTAACCTTTACCAGTCAGGCTTCAGAGCGGGGCATAGCACCACTACCGCACTTGTCACTATAACTGAAGATATTCGTCTCGCAATGGATGACTCTCAGTTGACTCTCCTTACATTACTAGATTTTACCAATGCGTTCAATTCAGTCGATCATGACGTTCTCTTAAGTCTTCTGCACTCTCTGAACATATCTCCAATGGCTGTCAATTGGTTCTCTTCTTACCTCCGTGACCGTATGCAGTGTGTGCGCATCGACGACAATCTGTCCTCATGGTGTCATACCTCGAACGGAGTACCTCAAGGCGGTGTTTTATCTCCGTTGTTGTTTGCAATTTTTATCAATTCAATCGTAACCAATCTTCAATCTTCCTACCACCTGTATGCAGATGATCTCCAAATTTATTACCACTCTCCTTTATCTGACTTATCCAATGCTATTAACATAATGAATGTTGATTTATCACGTATATCCGAATGGAGTAAATCTTTTGGTATAACTGTAAACCCGGCAAAAACACAAGCCATAATTATTGGGAGTCCTTATTTTATTTCTCGTATTGATTGGAATTCGCTGGGTCGCCTTGTTTTTAATAATCAATACATTTCCTTTTGCGATACAGTAAAAAATCTTGGTATTATTTTTGATAAAACACTATCATGGTCGCATCAAATCAATGAGATCAGTAGAAAAATGTTCGCTGCTGTAGGTTCACTTCGAAGGATCCGCAACTTTTTACCTACTGACACCAAAATTGCGCTGGCGCAATCCTTACTTCTTCCTCTTCTGGACTACGCTGACACCTGTTTCCTGAACGTCACTGAAGATCAATTGAATAAGCTCGAACGACTCCAAAATTTAGCTATTAGATTTATATTCGGACTTCGTAAATTCGATCACATCTCTTCTTTTCGTTCTGAGCTCAATTGGCTTCCGATTCGTCTCCGTAGAAATTCACATATCCTCTCTCTTTTGTACTCTATTTTGTTTAATCCTCTTTCTCCTCCATATTTGAAAAATCGTTTCAGTTTTCTCAGTGATGTTCCGGGACGAGGTCTGCGTAGTACCGTCTCTCTTAGGCTTCGGATGCCTACTCATTTTACCAAATTTTTCTCTAATTCTTTTTCTGTCCAGGCAGTTCGACTGTGGAATGCCCTTCCCCTTGATATTCGCAAGGCTCAGACCATATCGAATTTTAAGAACCTCGTTAAGTCTCATTATCTTTCCACTTGTACTTGATATTTCCTTTATAGTCGTATTGTAGTTTATGTATGTTTATGAATATGTATTTATTATAGAACTTATTTAATGTATTTTATTTGTGTAAATGTATATACATATATTTATTATCTTATTGGTATAGTGTATTTTTAGTTTATAAAATGTTGTTTTGCTGCACCTACGCCTATGATGTTTAGTTTCCATCTACCCTAAGGTTGACTGGAAGAGATCGCTTGGCGATAAGTCCGCCTTTGTACCAATTGTGAGATTTGTTTTCCCATTTTGTGTTTATTTGGTGCAATAAAGAATTGTTCATTCATTCATTCATTCAATATTTAGTTATATATTCACTTTAAAAATAAATAATTAAATAAAAATAACTTTCAGACATACTGCAAAATAGCGTCGGCACCCAAAATTAACAACTGAACTGCTCACCAAAGCGCGAAGGACCTCACGATAAATGATCCATGTGATCAAATGCGATTGTGGTCAAGCGATCAAAGCGACTTGTGACAGAAAGGTCGTGAGGTAGGACCCCGCACGGTCTACTTAAACATTTCAATAAGTAGTCCAACTTGGGTCATGTATGGTAAATTTCACTAGCACTAGAAACATGTACGGTCGTCTCCAAAAGTCCATATAAAAGTTGATTAAAAAATCGTGTGTAGCTACGAATACTATTTAAAAATAACAGCAATTTCAACCTTATATAGGCATAAAAGGTTTATGATATTGATAATAATTAAAATATATAGGGACACGTCACACAGATTGAGCTAGCCCAAATTAAGTTCGAGACTAGTGTTATTGGATACTTACTCAACATAGTATAGTATAGCATATACATACATACATCATGTCTTTTTCCCTTGCGGGGTAGACAGAGCCCAGGTCTTTAAAATCTGAGACTAGTGTTATTGGATACTTACTCAACATAGTATAGTATAGCATATACATACATACATCATGTCTTTTTCCCTTGCGGGGTAGACAGAGCCCAGGTCTTTAAAATCTAATAGCCACGTTTAGCATGTAGTTGGGCGTTAGGTGGAAAATGGAATCAAAATAGTGATGGGTTGGTCAAAGTCAAAGTCAAAATATTTTATTCATCGTAAGATATTTTAAATATTATTTGGTGAACGTTAAATTACACATTATTATTTACAACATTAATATTGTTGACGTCAATAAGTTACTTAAAGCTAAGTTTACGCCGCTTCCAAGGCGGAGTGCAGAAGAAGCGGCAACAAACTGCACAGCGCATCTTCTCCAAATGACATCAACTTACAATCTACGACATACTTAGAACTAAATGTGTGGACTTGAGCTTACATTGTCATGTCGTAAAATAAATTTCAATTTGTAGTATGAAAGAATAGTAACGAAACAAGAAATTAAATTTTTGATTAAATGTCAAAAGTCAAAACACAATACGTACAAATTGTACCAATTCATGTCATTTTTATATTAGTATCATGACGAGAGTCCGGCACCGAGCTTTGGCCAGATATTTTTATCGTTTAAAAAATCATCAGTCCTGTAATAAGCCTTTTTACATAGTACCTGTTTAACATACGCTTTGAATTGTCTATCAGGCATATCAAGGACTGATTCTGGCAACTTATTATAATAGCGTATACAGTTACCTAAAAACAAATCACTAACCCTGCTAAGCCTATACCGCGGGAGAAATAATTTGTTTTTATTACGTAATGGCCTATGGTAGCCGCATCGCCTACTAATATGTTTCGTCAGATTTGCCCATTCCCTCGAACGACTTTTACGATCTGCGCGGAAAGAGAAGCAGCTGGTACATTCTACGTTTTTGGAATTGGAACTGCCTCCGTGGGCGTGTGCCTGTAGAACCGGGGGTCGTGGGTTCGATTCCCACGGGAAGCATACTTTGTTAAAATGTTTCCAGTTTGGTTAGGACATTGCAGGCTTGAATCACCTGATTGTCTGATAATAAAGATGATTCCGTGCTTCGGAAGGCACGTTAAGCCGTTGGTCCCGGCTGTCATCTGGTAGTCGTTAAAGGAACCACGTCAGAGGCCGAGAGTTGGTTCCGAAGAACTCTGACACCAGGGTGTGCATGGTCTGCCTGCAATGTCCTAGCCAACCTGGAAACAACTAAACAAAGCTCATAAACATCAATGAGACCTCTCCAACCCGTCTGCCAACGAGGAGAGTGCTGCTCTGGCCAAGTATGGCTCCGGTAGTACAGAGAGGGTCATGCTCCTGCAGTGGAGACTAAAAAAGACCTAATGATGATGAAACAACTAAACAAAGTATGCTTCTCGTGGGAATCGAACCCACGACCCCCGGGTCTACAGGTAAACGTCTTAACCACTGGGCCGCCGTGTTTTTATAGTAAAAAACCTACCTCATAAAAGTATTAGAGTAAAACATGGATCAAATCCAGAAGAACCGCAAGCGCAGCAGCTATCGTGTCTACTAATAGCCGAAATTGAAAAGTTTAACTTCCTTCCGATAACATCTAATGGATTTTTCATGGCGTTTGATAAGACTTCTGGGACGCATCGAGTTTGATTGATTCTGTTTTGAAGCATACCGCTTTATTACATTATCATAAAATTCTTCACAAACTTTTTTAAATTATGATATTCATTGGTGTATTTTTCATTTAGAAGAATACTATGATGCGATAGGCTGACAATTAGGGTAACGCCCGGTGAAGTAGCGAAAGCTCACTTGGAGCTAGCTACATAGTCACTTCAAAAAAAAAAAAAAGACAATTAGAGAGCTCAGATAAAAAAAACAGATCATCGTCACTAATACATGGTGATTTTTTTATCGTTTTGGATGATTCAGCCCGTCGATATGAACAATTTTTACTATGGGACCAATGCTGGGAACTCAACAAAATTCGACATTCCCATACATACTGGTCGGGGAATGGAAATTTTTTTTGATTTCCCAGCAATGTTCCCATAGACAAAGTTGTTCATATTGATGGTCTGAGTCACCCCTTTAAGGATCCAAAACGATAACAATTTCACCATGTAATAATTTATGGCAGAGTGGAGTAGAGGTCTTTGCCTAACATTCCATTGTATAGCACAATTGACTAATAAAAAAAGTTATACAATGGAACCCCTTCGTGAATCGGCTGGTGTCTTTTTAGGAACTATTGATGGCCTGTTCGACTTTTTTAGGGTTCCGTACCCAAAGGGTACAAACGGGACCCTATTAATTTCGCTCCGCTGTCTGTCTGTCTGTATGTCCGTCTGTCACCAGACTGTATCTCATGAACCGTGATAGTTAGACTGTTAAACTTTTCACAAATAATGTATTTCTGTTGCCGCTATAACAACAAATACTAAAAAATAGAATAAAATAAATATTTAAGGGGTCTCCCATACAATATGTCTTTTGACATGATTTTTTTGCCATTTTTATAGATAACGGTACGGAACCCTTCATGCGCGAGTCCAACTCGCACTTGGTCGATTTTTTATATACGTCAATAACGTTATGGTGAAGTCATAGACATACCTTAGACTTTCAAAATGAAAATGAGTAGTACGTCATTATACGGCTTCACTGTGCTTTAGAAAGAGAGTTAAGACTGCTGACAGCAGGCCCATTTTTAATGACATTTGACATTACCTGGGCACAATAAGGCCCGCTGAATTTGAAAAGGAAATTATTTTACCTAAAATATAAATAATCTTTTAACTTACACAATAAAATTAGGTAAATACCAACATGGTGTCTAGTGCGGTTGTCGAGTGCACTACAACCCGTAGGAATAATCCTAGCAAATATACATTTCATCAGTAAGTATACATTTTTGTCACCGGTATAATTTCGGTAAAAAACTCGAACAGTTTTGATTTCTACTAGGATAGTATTGTTAAGTATGCTTCATAATTGATAGGAAAATGAAAACATTTAAACATAAACGAGAATTAGCGAAAATATTATGTAAAGAAAGTTCGCACACGTTTACACGCTTGAAGTTATTCATATTTTATCGACATCGACAATAGTTTCGATTGCACTCACTGAAATATTGTTACTTGATATTTTAGCCGACTGCGTCCGGAGCAGGTTTATTGTAGCTTTCACGTACTTATATGTATGGTATGCTATTTCACTCTTCCATACTGTTCAGACAGAAAAGAATAAAAAGTAGAATGAACCGACTGCTTCTCTTCCAAAAAAATCTGCCATATTCCAAAAAAAGCCGATCTAGAAAATAGGCAAAAATCTGATAAATTATATTAGTAGGAGATGCAGCTAGCAACCCATCAATATTTTGATTCCGTGCTGAACGTGGCTTTTGGGTTAGACCTGTCTACCTCGCGAGGGAATAAAAATGTAGTACGGATGTATCTATACATTTTATGGTACGCTCCATAGCCCAAACTAACATAATTGTTTGTGTTTTATTTATTGCATTACAGTTTTTAATAAGAGCAGAGCTAGTAGAGCATCATTAGCATACTTTGAGTACGATGACCAATTTGTTAAATATTGCATTGTTGTAAATTGCTATGAATAACAAGTGTCATGGTTGTATTATTTCTTTTAATTTTAACTTGCCCATTGAAGTTATTCCAAAATTAACGTCATCATCATCATCATCACCTCAGCCACAAAAAGTCCTTTGCTGGACATAGGCCTTCTCCAAGGATTTCCAGTACTATAATTGGAAAGTTCAACTCAGGTCGTCAGACCACCTGGTCTGTGGGTGTCCAACGCTGCGCTTGCTGGTACATGGTTGCCATTCGAGAACCTTTCTATTCCATAGGCCGTCCGTCCACTTCACGTAACGATATCTAACAAAAGTGTGCTTAAAAAGTATTTTCAGCTAGATGCTTACGTCGCCGTATTTTTTTAGAATTTATTTGTTATGCACGTTTCTTATTCTTGCAGACTCGCGGGTGAAACTGGACATAAAAAATCATACAGCGAATCTTTAATAAACATCATAGAGTTTATTCAGGTACGACTAACTAAACAAATTATGTTTAGAGTAGCCTGAGCCTGTATATCAGGTGTGAAATATGTTTGTATACTTATGGTTTATTTTTCGTAAAATATTTTGATATGCATAGTGAAAATGTACGTATGTGGTACGTATTATATATCCTCGGTGGGGTCATTTAGTCTGTGCACATGACAAATTTTCTCTATAGGAGCAATACTAGTTAAAATACATTGCTAAATCTATTGATTGTCTGGTTAAATTATTATCTTTTTATCTATTATTATTATTATATATTATTAGCTGACCATTCAAAAATGGGGTGATTTGTTACCCGACTTCAAAAAAGGACGAATACTACGAATACATACGACTACGAATTCGGCCGTATGCCTTTTTTAATCGCATGACTGTTTGTGTCCTCATAACCGCATAAATCTTTTTTTATATAAAACGGTATGCTTTCAAGTTTTTTCCATTTAAATTTTATCAAAATAAGTTCTGTAGTTTGATTGAAGTCGGTTTTTTGTATGAAAAATATTTAAACTATTATTTATGTGTCAATAAAGAAATGAAAAAGGTATCTATGTTTTATTTGCTGTGTTTCAATGTATATAAATTATTTATAGAAGTTCATTGCCTTTTACTCTTTGTGAAGTTTCTCTTCGGAAAATGTATATATCCCTGTAAAACTGTATAATTTTGCTTCTTTTCTCAATGGGAAGGTATAATGATTTGACTATCGATACATTGACATACACCGGGTACATTTTAGCCAAACACTACTGAATACATATGCAAAATCACACCCACAACTGCATTTCAAAATCGGTCTCGTTTGACAGCATCCGTTTGAATCTCTATCCGTCAGGATTATATTATCTCTATGGGTGAAGTATAACATACTGAGTACCACTCAATACTATTGGGTGGCTTCTGTGTGAATAGCACAACAAAGCAACTCTTGTTACCTACCAAAAAAAATTGTAAAAGAAGAAATCTCATCAGCGATATTATAGTGACGTCATCATGGTCATCATCAGGTTCTTTTTAGTCTCCACTACAGGAGCACGACCCTCTCTGTACTACTAGAGCCATACTTGGCCAAAGCAGCCAGAGGACTTGGCCTACAATCTCCACGCTGGCCAGACGGGTTGGAGAGGTCTCACAGACGTAATAAATTCCGATTTTTGCAGTTTAATTTCCTAAACTAAGGGAAGTGGCGCCGAGCCAACCTGCTTTCAGTGATGGAGAGGGGCGCCAGGAATGCAATTATTGAAACTATTCCATGTTTGTAAAGAGGCCGCCGTGATGACAGGGACTAATATTATGGCCGACGAATTTTCACCATCACGAACAACGTAATTGTTTTTTTAGATTTTAGGCTTTTTGTAATATACCTTAAAATTTTACCAATGAAGCTCGTGGTGATCAAGATGATTATAAAAAGAAGACCTTACTATTTGAATGAACAAAAAATGATTTAATTCTTGAGTCATACACGAGTATATCAGCTGTTTAAAGCTGGGTCCAGATCCAGATATGTTCTTTTGTCCGTACCGTACCTCCGACTTGTATCAAAAATCAAAAATCAAAATCAAAAAAATCTTTATTTCTTTAACATAAAGTTATGTATATAACAGATGGCGCATTGGAGTTCCATTTTATCAAAGGTAGCTTGTGTCAGGAAAGTCCGCTCCTTCGATACCATTAAGGCGCTGTGCATCAGAAGAATACCGTAAAACGTCTATTTTTTCGCCGTACAGTTAGCCTTATCTTTCATGGAATACTATCATGGAAAAAACATGAAGTACAATTCATAGATCAAAGTAAATGATTACATCAAAATATTTAAAAAGAATTATAAATAAAAAAAAAAGCCATACCCAGAAATAATTTTGTCGCGTATCTCCGATGAGGACTAAGGTTTATGACCGACAAATTTTCAACTTAACGAATGATTTAACTAGCTTCTAGAATTTCCAAAATCGAAACCGTTTTTAAGCGTGAGAAGAGTGTGTTGGGAGAACGGGAAGCCGTAAGAAGTCCACTGCTGGACAAGGCACCCAAGGATTCTTCGTTCCTTGGCAGGAAATTGCCATACTCACCACGCTTGGGAGGCGGGTTCGCGAGCGCAGTTTCTTTGCCTCGCTGCCGCCCAAAGCAAGCATTTATAAGCGAGGAAAGGGTAGGAATTTGTTGAATTTGTAAAGGGAACGAAGGTATTGGGATACTACTCACTCAGATAAATGGGGCAAAAGCAAGTAAGTAGATCGGGAGGCCCGGTGAATGAACCCGATGGCACACCTGCAACCACCGGCCAAGCAGTTGAGGGTGACACCCCTGACCTCTGACTAAGGATATTGGCCAAAGAATTTTCACTTTCACAAATGACTTAAATTGCTTCAAGCCGCTGCATTTACGTGCATTTATGATGTCATACCACAGTACCTTAAACGACGTACATTTAACCAGTGCGTTCTGCCTAAATTGACATACGGATGCGAAACTTGGGCACTAACTAAAAAACATATGTCCACTCTGAAGGTGGCTCAAAGGGCTATGGAGAGATCAATGCTGCGAGTGTCACTCTGAGACCGCATACGAAACGCAGAGATCAGTAAACGATCTGGAGTAGTGGGCGTTGGAGAGAGGATTGCCAGGCTTAAGTGGCAATGGGCTGGACACCTTATGAGGTGCGCAGATAACAGATGGAGTCAGCTAATTTCTGTTTGGAGGCCAAGAATGGGGTATAGAAACCCGGAAAAACCGAGGACGCGCTGGGAAGATGACATCTCAAAGGTGGCTGGCAAGTTATGGAGAAGACACACACACGACATGAAGAAATGGAAGGAACTGGGAGAGGCCTTTGTCCAAAAGTGGGCTACGATAGGCTGACTATGATGATGATGATGATGACGATGTCTCTAGTTGACTCATGACGTAGTGTGACAGAATAAGCTAACAAGATATTCCTCGAAGCGCCATCGTTTTGAGGCACACCTAATGAGGCGCTCCCTTTTTATTCCTCGGAGCGCACTTTTTAGTAGCGCTCCCGATAGTAATTAAAGATATTTAAAATTTATTCCTCAAAGCGCACCTATGAGATAGAATACTACTGAACTATCAATAACAAGTAAAACACGTTTATTTTGTACAGTTTTGGATAAACTCTATACTTTTTGAACAAAGATTTGTTAACGTTTACTTGATGCTCTTAATTTCTAAACGTGGGTGCGCTTTGTGGAATAAAATTTAAACATCGCTCCGAGGAATAATAAAGGAGCGCCTCATTAGGTGCTCATCAAAACGGTGGCACTTCGAGGAATCCCTCAAGCTAACAACATAATTTCTAGATAGTAATTCAGAAATTAAGAAATATTTGGTAACAACAATGCGTATTTAAAAGATGAACGAAAACCGACAAGATAGAACTGACTTTCTAGCGACATCAATCCGAGCTTAGTTTCTAGACTGAGCCAAAACTAACAGAAGTGGCGCCGAGCCAACCTGCCTTCGGTGACGAAGTAGGGCAGGAATGTAATTATTGAAACTATTCCACATTAAAAGTCACCATGACGACGGGAACTAAGTTTATTGCAGATGATTTTTTTACTAGGCGATGCGGCTAGCAACTCATCACTATTTGATTCCGTTTTCCATCTACACGCCCTCCAAAACATGCTAAATGTGGCCATAAGGTCTTATAGACCTAGGGTCTGTCTATCCCGCAAGGGAAAAAGACGTGATACTATGTATGTATGTATGATTTTTTTACTATCGCCAGTAGGTAATGTTGTTATTTCTCCTCATGGCTTTAATTTTTTGTATACAGGTGAAATTGAATTCATTAGCAAACGTTCAAGCAGTGACTCAGACCACGAATCTCAACTACTTTCATTATGGGACCAAGTTCGACATCGTGAAAAAATTATCTGCTCTTTCATACAAACGTGGAAAAAAAACGCATGAAAACTCGAAAACGCGTGTTTTCGAGTTTTCATGCGTTTTCTTTCTACGCAGAATATGGTAGCTAATTTCGTCCTGCCGGATATTGTACGTCTGGTCCAGCGGATTAAGACGCGGACGCCAAGAAACGAGTGTTACGGGTTCGAATCCCGCTCGGTGCATAACTTTTGTTTTTCTCATTACGATCACTGAAATCAAACACCTGATCTACACAGAAATAATAAATAAATAAATATATACGGACAAATCACACAGATTGAGCTAGCCCCAAGGTAAGTTCGAGACTTGTGTTATGGGATACTAACTCAACCATACTATATTTTTATAACAAATACATATATAGATAAACATCCAAGACCCAGGCCAATCTGAAAAAGATCATTTTCCATCTTGACCTGGCCGGGGATCGAACCTGGTCACTCGGTGTCGCAGGCTGGTGTGTTGACCGCTGCGCCACAGAGCTAGTCAAATCGATTGTAAAGATTATAAATAATTATAATTGTCAGTTCACATTTTACTTTTTTAATTTATGTAGATTATCACCTAAACAACACCATATTACAATAAATAGTAATAACCGAGCAAAGCTCGGTCGCCCAGGTACTATGATTAATGAGGCCAGGGGTACCAATTTTAACTGCCTGTCCAGTGGTTGCAGATATGGTGACGGGTACGCGCGTTCGGCTCCTCGACCTGCTGCTTACTCAAGAGTATTATCCCAAACACCCATGTCCCCAACCCAAACATTCCTCCCCTTCTCTCTTTTATAAACGTCGGTACAACGGTCGGTAAAGCGTAAAAAGAGGTATTCCTCGAAGCGCCACCGTTTTGAGGCGCAACTAATGAGGCGCTCCTTTTTTATTCCTCGGAGCGCACCTTTTAGTAGCGCTCCCGATAGCAATTAAAAATATTTAAATTTTATTTCTCGAAGCGCACCGACGTTTAAAAATAGGGAAGAGCATGAAGGAAACGTAAACTAATCTTTGTTCAAGAGGTATAGAGTATACGCAAAATTGTATAAAATAAACGTGTTTTACTTGTTATAGATAGTTTCAGTAGTATCTTATCTCTATTCGAAAGTTAATCGTAGGTGCGCTTCGAGGAATAAAATTTAAATATTTTTGATTGCTATCCCCAATGCTACTAAAAGGTGCGCTCAGAGGAATAAGAAAGGAGCGCCTTATTAGGTGTGCCTCAAAACGGTTGCGCTTCGAGGAATACCTTGGTAAAGCAGCGTCGGTACATATGTAAGCTAAATCATCATCATCATCATGATGATGATGATGATGATGTAAGCTAAATAAACTGCGCGCACCAACCTGTTTGCCAAGCGTTAAACGTGGTGAGTATGGCAATATCCTCCTATTGCACGAAGAATCCTTGGGAAAGGCTTTTGTCCAGCAGTAGACAGTTACGGCTGTAATGATGATGATTTCAATTTTGCTACGTCTATTTCCTTTGCAAGTCACGCTCTCAAAACATTAGGTACCTTGTAGAAGCTGTTTTTATTTGAAGACATTCCGCGCCTTGAAACCTCATCTATAACATCATGTCAAACTTTGATTTTGAAACTTTTAGTTCCGTATACAAATAAAGCCGACCTCGACCTCCGAATGTCTTGTTAAGGGCGTGTGGGGGAAAGTTAAAATCAGATTACATGCAACTAACCGTACCGCACACAAAAACTTCGCTGCCTTACACACAACATCATTATAAAGGTTTCCTCAACTTCGCCGAGGAAAAGAAATCCATTTAAAAGTTGGACGCCAAATTAAGTTGTCTTAAACGGGAGAGTTTCCAACGAAAAAAGATCTAAAATAATAATCAAACAAACTTTTATTTTACATTTTGTTAGGCTTATTACCTAACTGTCTTCGAATATCTCTTCCATGCTGGTCTGGGAGAAAAGAAAAAACGTAGAATGTGCCAGCTGCCTCTTGCCCGCGCAGATCGTTAAAGCCGATTGATGGAAAGGGTGAAAAGCTGCGGAATCATGTCAATAGGCGATAAGCTAGCAAACCATTACTATTTTGATTCCATTTTCTATCTACATCTAACAGAATGCTATAAGGTCTAATAGACCTTTTTTTTTTTTTTTTTTAACATGTGGAAAAATGCGTTATGCATTCCGCTTGGCCGCGGGTACAGCCAAGTGGTTATGCGGGACTCACACCCGCTAAAAAACCACATGATCTATCCGCTTCCGCTTATACAAGGAAGGTGGGAACGGTGGAGTTATCACCAATCTTCCACCATCCTGGCTGGGGCGACGTCTTTTCTAAGACTCTCTGCTATTGAAGCATTCCAAAATATATCCTAAACATATATAATGTTTTCCCCTATCTTCAGCTACGTGAGCGGCGGATCAATACCCGGATCAGCCACCCGGTAGCTACTGTTATGGTGGCTGGTGACGGTAATAATCCCACCTCCTTCTGCCAGGTCTCCGGCGGCGCATCGCTAGTAGGGATTGTGAAGGTCTAATAGACCTAAGCTCTGTCTACCAAGGTAAAAAGACGTGATACTATGTATTTATCTTTGAATATTTTTATGTATTGTCTTAAGTTGGCCAACACTGGTGTCATAATTACAAAATTTACAAAATACCTAAAGGCATCTGACAGACTATCGATTGCCATTAATCATGATACTCAACGGGTCTTTCAGAGCTCGGAGAAGCTCGAGAAATTTTTATGTCACGCATCCCAGTAGGGACCGTGTCCGGGGTTGCTTTTCATGCGTAAACGGTAATAGTGCTTACACCCACTGAGCTATGAACCCATTGTTTGACTATCTGGGTTTTGGATGTTTATTTATATATGTTTTTGTAATAAGATGTAGTATGTATCGTTGAAATAATATGCAATAACATGAACTTACTTTAAGGCTTGTAGAATCTGTGCGATATGTCCGTATATATTTTAATATTTATTGCTTTGTTGATAAGATGAAATTTGGAATGTTTGAAATAATTTCAGTGGCATTAATATAAGAACCAAATTCACAATCTGTACCAAGTAAAACACTATTAATTATAGGATATTTTAAAAGGTGCGTAAATAAAATACTTTAAAATTACATTGGTAAAAGCTGTTCACCAAATATTTTTCATTTACACAACCGGCCACATACCCGCAACTAATCCTTCTTAAGAAAGCTTTTCTACAAGACTTGACATCTTCGTTTCTTAGTCCCTTTGTAAAAAGCAATAGCTATAAAATGAAAAGATGTAGCCCTGATTCAAGCCAGAAACCACACGACAAGGTGATGAAGACTAACTTATATACTCTGATGTCTTTTGTACGAATTGAACTCTGACACCAGGGTGTGCATGGTCGATTGACCGTGACACCTACTCGAAATGATGATGATGATGTACGAATTCTCTCTGCGAATAGTTTCTAGGTATAAAGTAAATGCATGATTATATATGTCTTGAAGCTAGTAAGACCACAGTTCTGGATATACATTCTAGAAACTTGTCAACTCAAATAATAACGGAAGAGAACAACAAAGCAGTCGCAAATATTACACAGCTAAATTGAATTGTAGTCTCATGAAAGCCCAAAGTTAGACTTATGGCCGCATTGTTCAGCAAATTGCTCACAGCCAGGTAATAATACACTCAACGTAAGAGCTGTTATAGGAATAGCTTCAAGTACTTTAGCATTAATAAGTTTGTGTGATAATGTTACGACTCGCAACAAAATTGCATACGTTATAACACTAAGTTATTAGCATTCTAACAGCCTCCGTGGTCTAGTGGTTAAGGCGTTTGCCTGTTGACCCGGGGGTCGTGGGTTCGATTTCCACCGGAAGCATACTTTGTTTAGTTGATTCCAGTTTGTTTAGGACATTGCAGGCTTGAATCACCTGATTGTCTGATAATAAAGATGATTCCGTGCTTCGGAAGGCACGTTAAGCCGGTGGTCCCGGCTGCCATCTGGTTGTCGTTAAAGGAACCACGTCAGAAGCCGAGAGGCGGTTCCGAAGAACTTTGACACCAGGGTGTGCATGGTCGATTGACCGTGACACCTACTCGAAATGATGATGATTAGCATTCTGGCTTTGAAATAATCAGCGTAACTTAGGTGTTTGCAAGGTAATTAATATAGATGTATTTGATGCTGCTATAAATCGCAACGGAATTGATAAATCAATTAATATTATTTAGTAAACATAAGAGAAACAAAAACGATACAAGACTGAGTCGAACTAGCGTGAAGAGGGTTCCGTACAGTGAACGTAATTTTTTGAAATTATACACCCATTTATTGACTGCATATTTTTACGGGTTTTTCTGTAATATATACACACAAACACACGAGTGACTGTTCCTTTATCTACTTCATATCTCAGTTATATGTAACCCTAAACACATATTTTAAACTATTAACGAGGAAAATAAAGTTGTTTTTTGAACAACAACCATAGAAGATAGCATCTGTACAAGATTTCTTTCCTACAACATCTTACTACTAATTAAAATTGCGAAAAGTACTATTTTTGTAAAATTGGATCTTTGATACTTAATCACAACACATAACCCGAATAAACCAAACTACATGATTGGATTGTAGATAGGTAATAAAACATGACTGCAAAAGTCTGAGAAATCATGTTAATAGCCGATGCGGTTAGCAACCTACCATTATCTATATTCCGTATTCTACCTATAAATAAATAAATAAATAAATATATACGGACAAATCACACAGATTGAGCTAGCCCCAAAGTAAGTTCGAGACTTGTGTTATGGGATACTAACTCAACGATACTATATTTTATAACAAATACATATATAGATACACATCCAAGACCCAGGCCAATCTGAAAAAGATCACTTTCCATCTTGACCTGCGGGGCTATTTACTAACTCGAATGACGGGTGTCGATGCCTATCAATTTGATGAGTTGCCATCAAATGGCTGTCAGATTTCAATTTTTGTACTCACTAACGTCAGTGTCCAACCGAAATGACGTCATCTCGAGGATAGCCACTCCACCTATAGTTTGACATTTGATTTCGTATCGATAAGCTTTGTTTTGCACTCCGTAACTGAAATGGCTATCAAATCGATCTTCACTTGATCTATCAAACAGGATTTTATAGCAACGGGTCGAGAGCAGTGTTTTACTGATATACACTATTATACGCCAAAATAAAATTGGTGGTTGTTTTTGTTGTGAAGTAGATTATGTGACTACCATTACGTTTTGTAGGTTAATCCAATATTCGTTTTGAATTAATATCTGTGGTTTTGAGTGGGTTTGAGTCTTTTCACAAAGTATATGGATTCGGTGGTTAATCTCTTAGGTTAATCTCAGATAAATTGGTCGTCGATACTATTGTCGTCTCAGAAGAAATTTCTCGAACTTGGACCATATCCACACAACAAAGCAAATAGTAGAGAAATACAAGGAATACCTACAGGAAATCCTTATATATGGCATTAATTGACTTCATTGACTACTCAAAAGCCTTCGACTGTGTATATCACAAAGCAGTATGGGAGAGCCTAGAACATCAAGGGCTTGCCTCAAGATCATCAAGAACATATACTTGAATAGCAAAGCTAGAATACAACTGGAAACCATAGGTAAAGAGTTCAATATTCTCAGGGGCCTAAAACAAGGAGACCCCCTATCGCCAAAACTATTTGTAGCAGTTCTAGAGAGTGTATTCCGCAAACTGGACTGAGAGAAATCATGAAGTCAAAGGAACTAAGCATGACAATAAAAAGAAAAGCTTTCAATACTCCCAGTTATTACTTATGGATGCGAAACATGGACACTCACTATTCCTCATAGAGAAAAGCTGGAACGATGCCAGAGAGCCATTGAGAGAAGTATGACAGGAATAAGGAAACAAGACAAAGTAAGAAGCAGCATAATAAGAGAAAAAACCAAAGTAGCTGATATTCTTAGATGTATTGACCAATTGAAATGGAGATGGACCGGACACATGATCAGCGACAAGAAAAATAAGTGGAGCACAACTGTCTCAGAATGGTACCCCAGAGAGGAAAAACAAAATAGAGGATGCCAACAAGTGAGATGGACAGACGACTTGAAACTCACAGCGGACCGTCACTGGAGAAGGATAGCACACTGAATTGCTCGACATACTTAATTTAGAAAACCCTAAACACTAATGTATAATGCAACTAGAAAATTCAGAATAAAAATGGCTTATTATTTATTTATACTAGTGTCGTCTTGTGAAATAAAAGTAATCTAAAATGCTGGAACACTTTATAGATAAACAATTAATCGAAAACTAAAACTATTTATAACTTGCTGTTTTACTGCTTCAATATATATATTTTTTCCTTTTTATTCTTTGATATGTATAATTAGTTTCATTATTATTGTTAATAACGTGCAGTGTTTTAAAAATAATACCTGTATGTAACTGTTGTAAGCGTGCCTATATTCAATAAATAAATAAATATAAATTATAGTGCTATGTTATATGCAAGAATCCCTATATAATAATAAGCTTTGTTTATTTTCAAAATAAAATGTTAACTTTACATTTAAAAGTTATTAATGAGGTTTTATTTTTGTGTGGATCCTTATTGAGTTGAAGCCTCCTCTTCGGCGCATGTCTCTCATTTTTAGGGTTCCGCACCCAAAGGTTAAAAACAGGACAATATTAATATCGCTCCGCTGTCTATCTGTCTGTCCGTCCGTCTGTCACCAGGCTGTATCTCACTCATGAACCGTGATAGTTTGACAATTGAGATTTTCACAGATGATGTAATTCTGTTGTCGCTATAACAACAAATACTAAAAAATAGAATAAAATACATATTAAAAGGGGGCTCCCATATAACAGACATGATTTTATTGCCTCTTTAGTAGATAATGGTATGGAACCCTGCGTAGTGAGAGCATTCTTCTGAGTGGCACAGTAATCTATAAAAATATTGATAAAACAAAAGAATATAAAACACTCGCACGCATAACCGAGATATCTAACTTTTTTTTATCTTGCACATTACATTTAAATTTACCGCCTAAGTATTACCTATAACGTAGTCAAATCAAAAATTCACCTAACATTAAGTATTTATAGGAATCAAAAACAGGTTTGATTTAGTCGGTTAAACTCGGAACTGTGTTACCTCTAGCGGCGCAGCAGAAAAACTGCATTAAAATTTGAGAATATCACCTCAATTTTGTCTGTGATAACGTCGATAGAAAAAAAGAGCTGCCAACCTGAAAATACTTATAGTCACTTCATTTCTGTCGATAGCCACTACCGTGAAAACAGTTACGGAGTACCGATTTCATGATATCCACTGTGGCGATCAAAGCTCGGTTGACAACCCAAGTTTGATAGCCACAGTGACTAACAATTTTAGTAAATAGCCCCGCTGGCCGGGGATCGAACCCGGTCACTCCGTGTCGCAGGCAGGCGTGTTGACCGCTGCGCCACGGATCTAGTCATATACCCACTAACATGCTTAACGTTGTCTTTGAGTCTTATTCTTGTAAACTTTGTCAAAGAAGTGATAATATGTATGTATGTATGAATGATTATGATTTTCCCAACCGTATACGGTTGAAATATATTGCAGAACGTGTTTAAAGTGACGTTTATTATATATAACCAATATCATAAAGCTGAAAAGATTGTTTGTTTAAACGCGTTAATCTCAGGAACTACTGGTTCAAATTGGAAAATTATTTTTGTGTTGGATAGTCCATTTATTGAGGCAGGCTTAAGGCTATGAAACATCACGATGCGACCAATAGGAGCGAACCATCGAAAATTTTTTTGAAAACGGGGGATAATTATTATTATTATTATATTAATCATAATAACAGAAATTCCCGCGGACAAAGTAAGGGCAACAGCTAGTACTATATAAAACGTAAAATGATTTCTAAACGCCTGTCATATGAACACCAATTCTCGGAATCCTTTAAAAAAAATATATTCCATTTAAAAAAATATTAATCTCACCACGCGCGTATTGCTTTTACAAAGCCAAATCGAAAAATCGTCGATGCGGATCACTTATTCCATTAGCTGCCCGTCTGAACGATTATTTACCTTTATCTGTGTTTTCTTTTATATTATTTCTTCTTTATTTTCCGAGCCTACATCATCATCATCATCTTATTATTATTTATTATTTATCTAGCAGACAGGGTTTGGCCTACACTCTCTTCCTATGAAGGTCGTAACAGGCGACTAAGGAAATACAAGCTAAACAAAGCTCAAAAACATTAATGAGACCTCTCCAACCCGAGCCTACATACATATATATTATCACGTCTTTATCCCTTACGGGCTAAACAGAACCTACGGCCATTAGACCGAAAGGCCATATATGTTAAGGCGATACCACTGTAAATAAGGTCGTTCTGAACCTTTTTTATCTCGCAAAATACTTAAATTAGGAGTTTCAAATCTAAGTAATATGATTTTTGACTATTTTATCTCCAAAAATTGAAGATGAAAACACGTTTTGATAAAATTTTCTCGATAGAAATATTTTTTGAAAAATGGTCTTCGTTCGCAGAGTTTTTGTTATTGTAGCTCAAATGCGACGAATGAAATAATGATTTTTAGACTAAAAGATAGTTTATTAGTAATTCATCAAAATGTAAAAATGAAAATACAATTAACCGGTCTGATTTTATATAAAATAGAAATAACGAATTTGGCGCTTACGTTTTTTTCTTTGAGCGACTCGAGACTATCTCCTATCTCATCATTCACGGGCTAAACCGCCAAGCGCTATCCCTTGCGCGCACTTGATCAGTCCTTTGCCGAGCGATGGTACCAAACATTTGAGGCCTCGTCTTAATGGGCGGTAAATAAAAACCGTAATATCGCCAATGCCGGTCACAGGAAGTGAGCCAGGCCTATACGTAAGACATTTTCCATTGACTGAGAAGTTTGATTATCATCAATTTCAAGGGATAGCAGACCTATGTATATGGAGCTGCATTTAAACTTCATTTTCACATTCCTGAGCACAAAATTCTAGACTAGACAGACAGATGACGAAATGATCCTTAAAAAGTTATTTTATTCTTTGAGACACTTATTATAACGTATGCAATTTTGCGAGCACCATAGCGCAGTGGTTAACACGCCAGCCTGCGAGACATGGGTGTCCGGGTTCCATCCCCGATGAGGTCAAGATGGAAAATGGTCCTTTTCAGATTGGCCTGGGTCTTGGATGTTTATATATATTATGTATTTGTTATAAAATATAGTCTCGTTGAGTTAGTATCCCATAACACAAGTCTCGAACTTACTTTGGGGCTAGCTCAATCTGTATGATTTGTCCGTACATATTTGTTAAAAAAAAAATCGCGGAACCCTAAAAACGTCGATGCGGATCACTTATCCCATCGTTGCCCATCAGACCGGTTATTTAATTCTTTTGCCGCTTTCTTTTTTATCGTGTTATCCTGTTCCTTTGTTCTATATTTTTATTGATTCTGATGGCATATTCATTAAAGATGTCGTAGAATTTAATATCGATATTAACAATGACGTTTCGTTTGCTTTTCACGGCACAGAATCTAATTATCTCTGTCATTTATAGTAACTTACACATACAAAAAACAAACAAACCTTGTGGTTTCCGGCAGTGTAGAAAGTATTCCCGTGTAGTTTGACTAGCTCCGTGGCGCAGCGGTCAACACGCCAGCCTATGACACGGAGTGACCGGGTTCAATCCCCGGCCAGGTCAAGATGGAAAATGATCTTTTTCAGATTGGCCTGGGTCTTGGATGTGTATCTATATAAGTATTTGTCATAAAATATAGTATCGTTGAGTTAGTATCCCATAACACAAGTCTCGAACTTACTTTGGCGCTAGCTCAATCTGTGTGATTTGTCCATATATATTTAATATTTTTTTTTGTATTCCCATGAAGGTCGTAAGAGGCGACTTAGGAAATACAAGCTAAACAAAGCTCATAAACATCAATGAGACCTCTCCAACCCGTCTGGCCAACGAGGAGAGTTTAGGCCAAATCCTCTGTCTGCTTTGGCCAAGTATGGCTCCGGTGGTACAGAGAGGGTCATGCTCCTGCAATGGAGACTAAAAATACCTGATGATGATGATTGGCGCTGTTGTTCAAAACGCGTACCCCAAATACGCGTAATGAACAACAGCATTTGGTTATTTAGTGCTTTTCCCGAGGGTTCTATATTAACGTTAGTGAAAAGATAAAATTAATGCACAGGTAGTATTTTTCAATATTTAAAACGCCCCGATAGCACTCTCTTTTTTCGTGACATCAATCTGCTTAAAAAAAACAATTATTTACTATCATATGTATACGTATCATGTAGGCATGGTATGTAGTTATGTAATAGTTTTGATGGCTGCTTTGAGGTTGTATATATCAACCGAGGCGGAGATTGGCGCGTATGCCGGTGACGTCATACCCTTCCAGAAATCATATTGAGCACAAGAGCGAGTATTTGCATAATATGGTTATACCTAGGTTATACGCTTTTATAAATTGTTTGTGAATTTGTATCTAACTTGTATAAGGTCAAAAATGTTTTCTATTCACTTTTGTGTTCCCTATAAATGCTAAGAAAGGATTTTGGATTGATAAATTTTACGTTTACATATGATCTTTTTTTATTATGTTTTTTTGATCTGCGTAGGGCGGCTGGCAACAATTGGATGGGCACAGCTGGTAATCGAGCAAATTGGCGCTTAGGAGAGGCCTACGTCCAACAGTGAACTGCCGCAGGCTGCTAATGATAATGATATTTTTTGATGCAAGACATTTTAGATACATTTAATAGTAAGTATCGCCAATCGACAACATGAAAAGCGTAGTCGATTGCCAGATCAGTAATATAAATGACTAGCTATTTCTATGTAGGTCTTTTTCTTGACATGCTAATGTGATTTAGCAAAAAACGTTCGCGGTATTTGACGGGGAATCTCTTAGATTTTTTGAAGTGAAAACGGCGTTGTGCACTTTTTGGGATAGACAAAAAAGTTAAAAGGCGAGTTTTCACTTCTGCCGGCACTCGTTGAGAGCAACCCGTGGTTTTTTTGGACTGAACACATTTGGTTTGGCTTTTATCCACCTCGTAAGACATCGAAGGTGAATAAGGATTGATTTCTTAGTGAGAAAGCATAAGGCCCTTCGTAATTATTAGCAGTAATTTAGTAGCATATTAAACCCTCTGTTTGACCCCAAAAGTCTCATATTTCATGTTTCAAGCGATAGTATGTTTGGAAATATGTCAGGCGATGGCTCCAGCCAAACTCCTTGTCTCATTCAAAGCCGAATAGATATTGAATTTCGGTCCATTAGCGATACAGCCCTTTGTGAATAGAAAATGTGAAACGTGGAAGCTGACTCGTGATAATCTAATTTGAAATTTATATTTCCGTTGGACTCGTGTTCTAACAAGATAGTCTATTAATAAAATAAAACAAAAATATAAAGACAATTACAACTAATTATTCTCCTTTTGCAAAGTAATGCCAGTTCAAAATAAAATAAAATATATATTATTAAAAGAATACTATTTCCATACTGAATTACAAAAACATAAAACTACAAGTAAAACAAGAAATAAAAAACTATTATTACTTCCCTTCTTCCATAACCTTTATGGTAAAAGACATCTACAATATGTTATACCCCAATTGATTAACGAACTGCCAAGTGAATTAAAAAACAAAATTACCTCAAAAAATATTAAGTATAGACTAAAACATTACCTTCTACAATAATCATCCTGTTGTTAGTAACAAAATAACTCGTTTACACACACACACACTATGACAGCTTATTGTCAGTCACTTGCCATGCTGACTGATGACCGGTTTTGAATTGCACACATCTAAAGTGGTACTACGCTGTGCTAGTGTATATATTCTTTAGCTGTGCCTCGTCTTGATAACCTGTTTTTGATTTACGTACCAATCGGACGATCTAACTCAAGTGAGTTGCAGTTTGTCGAGATGAATCAGATATTGAATACCTGCGATCCTGCGTATGATAAGGTGATGTTTGTATTATTGATTGGTTCACGTTATGTGGCGACTTATGTAGGTATTATGTAAATGTGTTATATGCGAGTCAAATCGGATGTGCGGACAAATCTTTTAAGGTTTTTGTACATCTTTTATAAATTTAAAATTATGTGTTTGTTTGATGAATAAATAAATAAAATAAAATAAATAAAAGCCGTAATAATAGAAGTGTTATTCGAAATTGCAAATGAAGAGTTCCGATTAGTCATACAAAATCGAACTGCAAATAATAGAGCGTTATTATTAACCTTTTTTTTATGAAGGTCGCTATTTTTTGAAGCAAAAACTTCTTTAGCGGCGTTGTGCACTTTTAAAATGTTAAACTCGCGTCAGGATACGTGACGTGATCGAAAATTCGTAAGACGGGTACGTGGCCTGAGAACGCTGCAAAGGCGAGTTTTCACTTCTGCCGGCACTCCTGGAGTGCAACCCATGTTTTTTTAAATTATTTTTATTGTTGCAGCGGCAATAGATAAACAAATTTTGTGAAAGTTTCAAGTCTATCTATTACGGTTCAATAGATTTAGCCCTATGACAGATCGACTGACGGAGAGTTGAGGCTCAGTAATGGTTTCCCTTTGGATATAGACCCTAAAATTACCCCTCCACCAATTATAATTATTTTATTGTTTGAAAGGATAATACTTGCAATGACTAGGATGTGTGCGTCGTTTTTATTATAAATTCAAATAAGTCCACAAATTTAAAGTGTCAACTAATCATGCCAGTAATCTAAATGATATTAGAGATCGAGAGAAGCGCGTCAATTGTACGATACGCCAATTGTCCACCTTGTTGCATTAATGCACACGTTGGTCGACATAATATCCAGCAGCTTGAAAATTTAACAAGACATCTTGGTTACGTTAGCGAAGATCAATGTTATTCTTAACGTGTATCTCGTATATCAACTTACTTTGCATGTGAAATTCATTCATTCATTTCGAGTAGGTGTCACGGTCAATCGACCATGCACACCCTGGTGTCAGAGTTCTTCGGAACCGCCTCTCGGCCTCTGACGTGGTTCCTTTAACGACTACCAGATGGCAGCCGGGACCACCGGCTTAACGTTCCTTCCGAAGCACGGAATCATCTTTATTATCAGACAATCAGGTGATTCAAGCCTGCAATGCAAGGACTAGCTCCGTGGCGCAGCGGTCAACACGCCAGCCTGCGACACAGAGTGACCGGGTTCGATCCCCGGCCAGGTCAAGATGAAAAATGATCTTTTTCAGATTGGCCTGGGTCTTGGATGTGTATCTATATATGTATTTGTTATAAAATATAGTATCGTTGAGTTAGTATCCCATAACACAAGTCTCGAACTTACTTTGGGGCTAGCTCAATCTGTGTGATTTGTCCGTACATATTTATTTATTATTTATTTATTAATGTCCTAACCAAACTGGAAACAACTAAACAAAGTATGCTTCCGGTGGAAATCGAACCCACGACCCCCGGGTCAACAGGCAAACGCCTTAACCACTGGACCACGGAGGCTGTTATGCATGTGAAATAACACTCGATTAGACAATTCGTTCTAAAAAATTTATAGATATTGATTTCTTCCTCGCTTTTTCCCTATTTGGGGTCGGCTATGTATGTCAACTCTTTCCAAATTTTTCTATTATCCACCATATCGGCAGTAGCTCCCCGTTCTTGCAAGTCATTGCTCACACATTCCCTCCACGACTTTTTCGGCCTTCACTTTCCTTTATATCCTGTTATATTGAAGTGTAACATCTTGTTAGCCAGATGATCGGCATCCCTCCTCTCCAAAATTGGATACATGTGTCTCTTTTTGAACGTCATCCACCGCAACATTATCATTTCAGCCAACTGCATCTTATGTTCCTCCTTCGTTTTGGTTGCCCAACGCTCCGATCCATACAATAAAGCTGGTCTTATAACCGTCTTATATATCTTTCCCTTCAATTTACACGGAAATCGCTTATCGCAAGTCACACTAGTCATCTAGTGTTGATTCTTTTTGTGATGTCCCTATCCACGTTGCCATCGCTTTGTTTGAGTAAGTGAGTTGTATTAACTTTTACTTTGTATATTTACGTAACAAAGTAAAAGAGTTAATACAACTTTCAAGTTATGTTACAGTTTTATAGAGGTACTAAATGTTTTACGTTTTATTTATCACAACCATGCGACGCTTTGTTACTGAGGTAAATAATAATCATAACATGCTTAAGTATTCCTGTTGTCAAGTAACACGCACCTGATTCTTTGATTGACGATGATAAAACACAAAAATATTTTTTTAAATTCCTTCAGCGGTGAAAAGAAAACAGAACAATATTATTTTGATTCCTTTTACCGCCTACACGCCTTACATCATAACACTAAAGTGATATTGAAAATTTAAATCTTACACATCTTACATCTTACCCAAGTTTTGTCTGCCCCGTTAGGGAAAAACGTCACTGTATTCGTCTTTAAAAGAGACAAGAAATTCGATTTCTCTAACACACACCGCCCGAATTTGTATTTGTATAATAAAATTCATGAATTATTAAAACGAGATTTGGAGACAATTTAAGGCAGCGAGTGGAGAAAGATAATTTCAAAGCTCCTGGAATATTGATGAAGATTTCATTTGCGAATACATTTCAGGGTTATTACTTTACAGTTTTCGTTTCTCGATCGTTTTGAAATGAATAATTTAATCGTTCTGCTTAAAGATACAAAATAAACGACATTTTCTTATAAGAGAAACCTTTCTTCCCTCTTTCAATCCTAATATTATTGAAAATTCTGGAGAAATGTACCCTAAAAGCATGCGTTCGGACAAACCCGCTAGCAGTAGCAGTCTCAGCTATATCCCAAACCTTCCCTAAAGAAAGCTAAATTATACTTGTCAAAGTAAAATAATTGGGCTAAGCTTTTGAAGTGGCAGACGACCTGAGTGCCTAACTAACGAACGTTTTTAAGAGTTACAGAGAGAGAGCGACTAAGACGTAAAAAATAAGTTGGCAATACGTTGAGATGTATTCGAAGTGTTAGGATAGGATACCTACAGCGAAATCTACATCCAGTCACTGGTAACACTGTTAATAGAAAAATGAAGGAGACGTACAAGGATGTTCTCGTCGGCCTATCTACTTCGATGGAGTCCTGCTCAGCTGGAAGGTCAATTTACGCTCTCAAATATTACTACCAAATATTGTTAAGTACTGCTTAAGTTCGGGATATCATCATTTCTACACCGGCTACTGGAAAGTACGAGAAACTGAAGACAGAACATATCAGCGACTTTCCGCATCACAGGTGCGTAGAAATCAAGAAGTTGCAACAACTTTTATGACGGTCGAGCATACCACCCCGCTCCCGAAACACTATTTCCCGCGGCTGCCCGCCTGTTGAGTGTGTAATTTAGGTGCAAAAGACGAAGGTGCGAAGTGCTGAGGTGCGAGCGAACATAGGCGCGAAGAGCAGAGGCGCGAATGAACTGAGGTGCGAAGAGCTGAGGCGCGAATTAACTGAGGTGCGTAAATTACACACTCCCGCCTGATGTTAACTTCAATCTTGCGTACACAATCAAGTCTATTAGTAAGACAGGCTAATAATCAGTATTTAAATGCTATGTATTTCAAAGTTTTTATCTCAAATTCATAAGTTATCTTCAGCTCAAAGCAAGCGTCAACAATAGACTCAGTCAGCGGCCTTTTAGCAATTGTCCCGCGATCAGTGCGCCTCCTAAAGAATGCTAATGTTCCGTTCTTGAGAACTTGTTCGGGTTAACACATTCTGCTGATTGCGTGCCTCAAACGGCCTCCCAATTTTGTTGCAACGGAGAAACAGTTTCATGATAATGTAGACATTCTAGCTGAGATTTTTATAAATATTTTCACGCAATTCTACTTACACATATTACTTAGTTCTCACACATTTGAAATAGATTCTTAGATTATGAAGGCACAAATATCTAAATTTTAAAATATTAGGCCGTGTAGTATCCGGCAGAGTAGAATAGGACCACTCGCAGGTCTTCCTGTGGATATATTAGAAGGCGACTTAGGGAACACAAGATCCTTGAGACCTTTCCAACCCGTCTGGCCAGCGTGGAGAGTGTAGGCCAAGTCCTCTGGCTGTTCTGGCCAAGTATGGTTCTAGTAGTACAAATAGGGTCATGCTCCTGCAGTGGAGACTAAAAAGATCTGATGATAATGATGATGAAATATTTTAATGTAGGTTCTTCGGATACTCCATTACAAGTTCTTGTGGCAACGGATTCTTTAGGCGCTAGTAATTAAGCTATATCAGATGTTTTAAGGTAGCTTAAACAAGCTGATAAAACTTCAAATAACATTTGTGACACTTCTGTATATTTGTTTGATTTCGTACAAGCATTTATTCTGTTATAAACCGTGGCTAACAAGATTTGAGTACTGTGTATTCAACAGCGTCTTATCGCAAATTCATAAGCCATCATCTCAAAGCAAGCTTCTACAATAGACTCAGACATCAGAATTTTCCGGATCAATTGCTCCGCTATCAGCGCGCCCCATGAAAAATTGTAACGTTTAGTGTCATGCGAGCGCGGATTTCCACGCGACAAATGTCCTAAAACTTTATTGGAATTAAGAAACAGTTGTACGATAATATAGACTAGTAAGTTTAAAGCTAGTAAGCTTAAGAGATTTTTATGAACTTTACAACGCAGATTTCCTAAAGAATCTTATAATTCTCGCTACACGAAAAGACGTAAACAGAAATGTATCAAGTGTTAGGCTAAGAAATAAATAATATTATAATAAGAATAAATCATTTAGATTGCTTATCCTACACGAAGTTGTGGAGTTTTGCCGTTTTAGAACCAAACGGCCTGACACGGGATGATGGCAAGAGACCAGACGGAATGACTTTGGTACCCTGGAGATTGGGGCGACCGCTGGTATGGGACGCTACTTGCGTCGACACACTGGCGCCATCTCATCTCCAAAGTACCAAGTCGAAGGCAGGCACAGCCGCTGCTGGAGCAGAAACCCTTAAAAGACGCAAATATGTAGGTATCGGAGGTAACTACATATTTGAGCCTTTTGGGGTAGAAACATTGGGTCCGTGGGGTGCATCAGCGCATAAGCTTTTTAGTTTCTTGGCTAAAAGGCTTATTGAGGTATCTCGTGACCAAAGGGCTGGAAATTACCTAGCTCAGCGTATCAGCATTGCCATTCAATTAGGCAATGCTGCCAGCCTTTTGGGCACGATGCCCAGAGGTGAGCATCTGGAGGGACTGTACGATTTGTAAATATATATTTTTAAGTAGGTTATTTTTTTTTTATTATTATTTTAGTTCTAGATAATGGATATTATAAATACTCATTTTATTTCTTAAAATAATAAAATACTATTTAAAAAAAAAAAAAAAATAGAATTTTAAATCAATCTCACCGGAATCTATTTCACATCCTATTTTATCACAACTTTCACTCCTTTTATATCGCATGAATATTACTAATCGCACTTGACAATCTCCGTGGCACAATGGTTGCTAGTTAATAGACTCAGGTGTTACTTTGCGGAAGTCAAAGCTACATTTACTTTGAGACAATTTACTTTGCGTGCTTCCGCCACCAGTTAGTTCATGCAAACTATTGCTGGCCAGCGCCCACCCACTACTGTTAGTCCCTTCATACCTGCCACCAATAGTTGATGCATGCAACCCTGGTCGATACTGCTGCATCCGTTGAGGCTGCAGCAATGTCGGCCGTCGTGCTCGCGACACGTGTTTCGCCTCTACACGAGGCATCTTCAGGCAGTGAACCCTAGATGTTGATCCTTCGAATGACAAGCAACGAATGACCATTCGTTCCCAACCACCCCCAATCTCCAGGGTATCAAAGTCATTCCGTCTGGTCTCTTGCCATCATCCCGTGTCAGGCCGTTTGGTTCTAAAACGGCAGGAACGTGAATGCTGGCAAGAGCACGGTAGATAATATTATTTAGGGCAGCATGACGCCCCAAACGGCCGGCACTTCTGGAACATGAGAGTCCGTGATGCCCAAAAACATCAACGGTAAGGGGTCAAGTATGTTATGGTACACAAGAAGTTAGAAGTATTTAACTATTTAAGTTTATGTTACATTTACTTTAAAATGCTGTGATGGTCCTAAGAACACGTCTCATATCTAAAAATCAAACTAAATCTTTGGCTCTCTTATTTAGAAACTACTAAAATAGAAGTAGACAAAACACGTATTTCCAGTGAGGTTTTTGAAAAATTGTTATCCCTAACGCGGAGCTCTAACAACTTATCTCCTGTACTTTAGTCGCAGCTCTAATTTTCAGCGAGGGACGCGACGTGCCTCGAGTTCTTGCCAGAACAGTCTGAGACGGATGAAGTTGCAAATTAGGTTTCATTGTTCAACTGGTCAAGTTTAACTCGGTACACAAGAAACTGGAATCATTAAAATGTTTGTTACATGTCACAATTTCTTTAACTTACTTACTTTAAACTAGTTTTAAAGCTGTGATGGTCCTATGATCACACATTATAGCTAAAAATCAAACCAAATCATTGCCTTTTTCATTAAGCAACTACCAAATAGACGTATCACATAATTTGTCCCCAAAATTTTTGCAAATTGGCTTTTTCTAGATACGGCAACGCAGTATCTAATCTCCTGGACTTAACGTATCTCGAGTCTTTGCCAGATGAGACGGATGAAGTTGCAAATTAGGTTTTATTGTTAAATCCAAGTTTGACTCAGGACACACTGAGTCAGAAAACATTTTAATTTGTATTTCGTCTACAGGAGTACGTCGTGGTAGTGTGGTCGAAGAATTAGACTATCCGCGAAATCTCAGAGTTTGTAGATCAATAGGTACCTATATTGAAAACATTTTTTCCTGTTGCTACGAAAAGACTTTTAAAAACGAACACATTGGTGAACAAAATACCCTTTTAGATTAAAAAGTACTTAATAAAGTTTTAGAAGTTTTGAAAACGCTTTGCTGAATGCCAATAAATTCGTGACGTGAGCGCTTTGTACTGATGGCGTAAGAACTTTGTTTGGTAGCTATATTAAAATTAAGTTTATGCTAATGGCTTCATAATAAAAGTTGCAATACATTTTGTGGATTAATCTTATGGTAAATAGTATTTTAAGGTTTCTTACTTCTGAAAATGGTCTAGACCACCCAACTTTAAAGTATCATTATGTTAGAAAAGTGTCCATAACAATTAGATAGATATCAGTTACATTCAAAACATATTTTGTGAACTTTTAACATCAGTACAATACCGAATATGTTCCATCTGGCTCATGTAAGGTCATTTGCTAAGGAAAATATGGTGGAAAAACCTACATAGTAGTTAACTTCTTCGTGTGTAAATGTACTTCGTGTCCTCAGCTGTAATCCTTAGATAGCAGCTGCTAACCCTTGTCAGATTCCTTTACGCATAAAAATCAATGAACACACGATTTAAAGCCTCTCCGTCGTCTGAGCCTCTTCCCGGTTGCAGTGAATAGATTTTAAGGCTATACGTCTGCCTAAAGCCATCCTTGCGTAGCTTCAGAATCGAGGACAAAAATACCTGTGAAATGGAGAACAGGTATTTGCCCACGTTGGGAATCAAACTTGGGGCCTCTGGCCGGCATGTTAACGCACGATATAAAGTATAGAGTCAAAACCCACATTACCGTTACACTCAACAGCTGTCGTTGTATTTGGTAGAGTAAAATCATCATCATTATCTCAGCCGCAAGAAGTCCACAGCTGGACATATGCCTTTTCATGACGATTTTCAATAGAACCTGAACCACGGATTCTCAAAGATATATGAAATTTTACTTTGTAGGCTAGAAAATCTTTTGAAACTGACGCAATACCTAGGATTAATACATTTGTAAGGCACCTGAGTTCTCTGTAACGTAATCCCACTTGGAATATTCAACTAGTGAAAAGCAACACGTCTGAGTCTGAGATGGATGAACTTGCAGATTAGGTTTTATTGTGCCTTCTACCGAATGAACCCTAAAGGGGTCAAGTACGTGTCGAGACGTGTAGGTTTTCGTCTACCTAACACGAATTTTCCCGTCTGGCTGAATTCAGTTTACAATTCATAAAATTGTATGTAATAGGGTTTGGCTGATTCGATTGTTGCCATTGCTACAGATTGAGTAATCAGTAAAAATCTGTTGTACGAACTAATAGTAAGAAAAAAATACAAAATACGGCCTAACCACATGATCCGTGACGTATCACGGCACCGTGCCGGCTGACGGCAGGGCATGTGTCATTCAACGGCAGATTGCGTATTTCTGACGTTACAGATGTCCATGGGCGGCGACGTGTCACGTCACGTATAGTAGCCTACCCGTTATTATTACCCTTACCTATTAAATGGGCGTTTTCTATATAGAATTTTGAGTAATTTGAATTGTATATGTTTGTGTTTTTTTTTTTCTATTCACAATGCTATTTTCAATGAAGTAATTGAGCTGTTCATACTCACAATGGAAAATGATCATTTTCAGATTTCGCCTGTCTTGGATTGTTATCTATATACCTATGTATTTGTTATATATATCGATAAGTTAGTATCTCATCGCAGAAGTCTCGTACTTACTTTGGGGCTAGCTCTATCTGTGTGATTTGTCCGTATATAAAAAAAAAAAATATAATTTATGTAGAGCAGTAGAATTTCTACCCAACTGTCAAGCCGGGTTATGTGTTTCGCGCGTATCATGTACTGTAAATTTCATTAATACGAGTAATAAAGGGCTGGATGGATTTTAACAGTTAACGTATCGTGAGATTCATTTTTAAAATTCAACTGTCTTGTGATAGATTATAAAAGAAGGGAAGTCATGTTTTTAAGTGATACTAGTTGCGATGTAATGTCAAAACTCAACATTCAATAGGTTATATTAAAATATGTTACAACGGGTTACTCACGTACGAAGTCAGCTACTTGCCGACATGTTTCGACCTCAGGGCAAATGTGGATCGAGACGCGCGTCCGATGTCCCGATCCACACTGATACTAGCAGGGCGGCTCGGGCAGCGCGGTGTGTGTGTGTGGCTGTGAGTAACCCGTTGTTACATATTTTAATAATGTCTATATCTCACGTTATTTTAATCAAAAGATTCAATAGGTTCATGAAAGTCTCTCTTTGATTCAGGCGTACTAACAATCGATACGACCTTTACGTAGAAAATATTTACCAAAAGCAATAAAATATTCCGTTTTTGAGATTTATTAACAATTTACCACAAAAAGGTTAGCTTATAACTGGATCCAAACAAAATTAACTTCACTGGATTTTGAATTGATTGAAATGTTAGGGTGTATTTGATTAAACTCCTGTTTGGGCTGGCTGGATAAGGTCGGCGTTATATTGACATGCGGAAGCGATATGATAACGCGACATTGAGTTTATACCCTACTAGCTTTCGCCCGCGGCTCCGCCCGCGTCAATGTCGATCCCTCGGGAATAGTACTTTTTCCGGGATAAAAGGTTGCCTATGTCCTTCTCCGCACTCCAGAGAACTTGTATACAAAATTTCATGATGATCGGTTCAGTAGTTACGGCGTGAAAGCGTAACAAACAAACAAACAAACAAACAAACTCACTTTCGCATTTATAATATTAGTAAGGATAAGGATTAGTAAAGATAAGGATGGAACTACAAGATATTACATTGTTAGTTCGAGAATTAAATAAACTACATAGAACTTTAAATATTTTAAATTTTGACTGGACATAAGCAAGACCAATTATTAGTAAAACATATTGGTAAAAAATTACGTTGTTAAGAGTCAAGAAACCCGTCAGTCAAGGACATTAAGTTCTTACCTAGATATTAGTTCATTCTACATAGATCATTAAATAGTGTGCCAAAGAACTACACGAATAGTCTTATAAACCACCGCCCTTCTTCTTTCCTTCCATCTTACAAATCACCGCACCCATTTTTCTAATTTGTACCTCAGCTCATTCGCGCCTCAGCTCTATGCACTTAGTTAATTTGCGCCTGCGTTCTTTCGCACTTCAGCACTTTACACTTCCGTCTTTCGCATTTAAATTACAACCATGAGATTTTTAGCAGTAGTGTGTCCAGCATGACCATTCTGTACTCATCCTTACTAATATCCTTTCCTTATTACTATTACTAATATTATAAATGCGAAAGTGAGTTTGTTTGTTTGTTTATTTATTTATTACGCTTTCACGCCGTAACTACTGAACCGATCATCATGAAATTTTGCATACAAGTTCTCTGGAGTGCGGAGAAGGATATAGGCTACCTTTTATCCCGGGAAAAAGTACTATTCCCGAGGGATCGACATTGACGCGGGCGGAGCCGCGGGCGAAAGCTAGTTTAGCATAAAGCATTCTCTATAACGCTTCCGCACTTATACGTAGCTTAGGTCTAAAATTCCATTTTCACGTGTACACGTGGCCGCGACGGGGGATCTAAACAAGTGTTATTGTGTAATTGAGTAAATTTACGATATTGGTTCCTGATCGAGCGAATGTGGTCGTTTTTAGCCACTAGCTAGGAATAATTGTGTCGCAAATAGGATATTTTGAAGCGACAGCCAGCTAAATACCTAGCGACGTGCGCATATAGCACTATTAAGACCGTAGTAATAATCATGTCACGTCATTTATTCTGAATTTTAATTGAAATGAAATGAAATTCGTTTATTAGTAAGCAGTGTTACATAACTTTGTTGGTCTGACACCCACGGTAGGTTTCCCTGTGGTATGGGAGTCAGGCTCTTTCCTAGTAGACAATCTCAGTAATCTTACTAACTAGTTAGTTTTTTTTTAATTAAAATTTTAAGATAGTAAAATCTTTAACTGAAAAACACTACACCATTTCCTCGTGTCACAGCGGTAGGTCCAAATGAGTGTGTTGCCACATAGAAATTTACGACATTGGTTCCTGATCGAGTAAACGGTGCTTGAGAAAACTTTAGGGATAAGAGTCGTGAACAACTTGAAATGTATCAACCTTTTATGCCTCTTCTTTCGAGTCACGATGAAAGTTTTGATGATACCTTGGATGTAAATAAGTCAATATTGGTTTTGGCTCTGTAATAAATAAAAACCAGCCAAAAGCGTGTCGGGCCAGCAGTAGAGGGTTCCGTAGTTACACGTCTTTTTGTAAGTTGATCGCCTATACCTTTTCGCATATATATCACAAACGTATCTCTTATTCTAAAAATGATGTTCAGAAATTATGTTCACATTTATTCTAAACGTATCTAATGACACCAAATAGTAAGGGATTGACTAGAAAACGTAAAAAAAAATATTTCTAAGCCAACGCAATCAAAAGATACGTTGAAGCCGCAAATTTCAACTTTCGCAAGGAAATCAAAACCTACAGACTACAGGGTACTGTACGTGAACTCAGAATCTTGAAATTCGGTACGAAGCATTGTCTCATAGCACGGATAAAGGAAAAATTTCGAAAAGCATACATTTTTTGTTACATAATATAGTAAAAATATTTTTAATAATTTTAAACTTAGATAATGGTACTGAACCCTTAGTGCGTGAGTCCGACTCGCCCTAGACCGGTTTTTTGGTAGTGATTATTGTTTTGTGGACGAAACCTTTCGTTTGCGATTCCGACTTTTTCCGCCGTTTTTATTTAAATGACAGGAGGAAGCTATCTTACAATGATCTTATAATTACTCTCATTCAGAATTATAACAAAGACGAACATGACGTTTGGCCTAAATGTGTAAGAATTAACATAATAATGGCACACGAGGCCTTTGTTGACGGCGGGGTAGAGAAATTTAATTAATGAATTCAGATGGCGGAAAAAGGAATGCTGTTAAAGTGGCAGATGTGTATAGAAATGTTAATGAAAAAATGTTACATTTTGTTTTTGTAGTTATAATAGCAATAGGGAAGATGAGACAGCTGCATTCGTTGGCAGCTGTATATGCCAATATCTTACAAGGTATAATTGAGTAAAACGTAGAAATCATCATCATTTCGAGTAGGTGATACGATCATACGGCCATGCACACCCTGGTGTCAGAGTTCGTAGGAACCGCCTCTCGGCCTCTGACGTGGTTCCTTTAACGACTACCAGATGGCAGCCGGGACCAACGGCTTAACGTGCCTTCCAAAGCACGGAACCATCTTTATTATCAGACTAGGTGAGAGGTAGAATCAGGTGATTCAAGCCTGCAATATCCTAAGCAAACTGGAAGCAACTAAACAATGTATGCTTCCCATGGGAATCGAACCACGACCCGGGTCTACAGGCAAACGCCTTAACCATTGAACCACGGCGGCAGGTATACCTGATAAAACGTAGAAATAAAAATTAAGGATACAGCATAACAATTGTTATAAAAGCAAATAATATATTCTAATATTAAATAAAAAATTAATTTTCTGTGACAAGTGTTTTTTGTAATATTATGACATATGGAAGTAATAATCTGAAATAAATGATGTTATTATTTTCGGTTTAGAATTAAATTCTTCTCGCCTTAGAAAGCCGGTAATAATGATAAACACGGACCTAGATCAAGTGAGTAGTATCAGTATCATGGGAGGTTTGATCTGATTGGAGGAATTTTCTAACTACTCTACAAGTAATATTATTATCACGCTTTAGTTTCAATTAAAAAGAAATAATATCTACAAGTATTTAATATAACTGCTTTTTGCATTGAGATATAGGTTTGATGATGTAAATCGAGATTTAAGCTTGGCGTAACTGTTTCGGTTTGATATTATATTTCGGCTAGCTCCGTGGCGCAGCGGTCAACATGCCAGCCTGCGACACGAGAATGCCCGGGTTTGATCCCCGGCCAGGTCAAGATGGAAAATGATCTTTTTCAGATTGGCCTGGGTCTTGAATATGTATCTATATATGTATTTGTTATAAAATATAGTATCGTTGAGTTAGTATCCCATAACACAAGTCTCGAACTTACTTTGGGGCTAGCTCAATCTGTGTGATTTGTCTGTATATATTTATTTATTTATGATGCCTGGGTTGCAACGACTACTGGTATTATGGTCGCCTTCCGTAAGTTCCAGAGCCTACATATTTCGCCTTTGAGGTTATATTTATTTTTTCGGAGATAGTGGATTGCAGGTTGTGAGTATTTGGTATAGCTATATCAATAAGCTATTATTATTATATCTTTTTGGTATTAATATATGTCAATGCCAATGCTCAAGTGTATGACTTGAGCATTGATCAACTGTTAAGAAGAGATTAGCTATTTAAGCAACCTTTGAGTATTTGGCCGCTTTATAAAAGTGAAAATCTATATATATATATATATATATATATATATATAGATTTTCACTTTTATAAAGCGGCCAAATACTATATATATATATATATATATATATATATATATATATATACAAATACTATATATATATATATATATATATATATATATATATATATATATATATATATAATAGGCAAACATGACTCACTGACTTATATATCAACGCACAGCCGAAACTACTGTGCCTAGAAACTTGAAATTTGGTACAGGGGTTCCTTGATGTAAGTGGGCACTAAAAAAGGATTTTTAGAAATCAACACCTAAAGGGATGAAATATGGAGTGAAGTTTATATGGATTTTCTTCATTTGAAGTATGGAAATAGGTATATAAGTTCTCGATTACAATTTAAAATGATATATATGTGGAGGTGAAATGGACTAAATTCCCCCCTTAAAATGATGAACTGGTATATAGGGTCCTGATTACAATGTTAATGTCCTGATAACACGCGGGCGAAGTCGCAGGCAAAAGCTAGTACGTTATAAAACCTAGGTAAGCTTCTGCGTCGCGTACGTGACCTTTATAAGCTTCATTCGGAACCAGCTACAATGAAACCTAATTTACAAGTTCATTCGTGTCAGACGTGTTCGTGCTTCTCACTGGTTGAATATTCCAAGTGGGATTAGAATTCAAGGAACTCATATGTTTGGATTAAACTAAAGACATTACGTAACCTGAAATATGCCAGCTTATCTTGAAACTAGAAATTATATAATCATACGATAACACATGTGTAAAATATGTTTTGTGAATTAGTTTATAGGTAATTAGATTTCTAAGGAGGCGATTTCGCATAGTGATCATCTCTTAAATTAAGAAATCCATAACAATATTCTTTCTTTGACTTATTTCAATTTGTATTCTTTTTCTCTTTTTTATACTGTGATCATTATTGAAAACCTACGAATCTGAAGAGTGGCCAATATATCCAAGCACAAATATCTGACCATTACCAAGTTTACTTCTTTAAGTCAAGTATTCAACAATCTCAGTTTATCAACTCTCCATTTTTGCCGTCATCAGGCCTTGCCTGGGTATGTTCGAATAAATAAATACATCTTTATGATTTGATCATCAGAAATGCTAATGTAGAGATCAGTAAAACAAACACTTCAAGTCTTCTTCTTTTTGAACCAAAACCAAACAAGATTTAACAATCTCAGTTTTTCAATTTTAAATTTTTGCTAATTTACGAATAAATTAATCAACTTTTTGATAAGATCTATAGAAAAATCAATTTGAAGATGAGTTAAATGACCACTTTCAGTTTTTTTCTTCAAGAGGTCGGAAAAAATTTAAACAAGTATCCAACAATCTCTGTTTCACAACTCTCAATTCTTGCCGTAATCAGGCCCTGCCCGATTATGTTACGAACAGATAAATTTAAGACATGATCGTTAGAAATATCAATATACAGATAAGATAAACGACCGCTTTTCAGTCCTTTCTTCAAAAAGGTCGAAGAAAATTAAACAAGTATCAAACAATCTCCGTTTCTCAACTCTTAACTCTTGTCGTAATCAGGCCCTGCCCGGTAATGTTACGAACAGATAACTTTAAGACATGATCGTTAGAAATATCAATGTGCAGATAAGATAAACGACCGCTTTTAGTTTCCTTTCTTCAAAAAGGTCGATTAAAATTAAACAAGTATCAAACAATCTCCGTTTCCCAACTCTCAATTCTTGCCGTAATCAGGCCCTGCCCGAGTACGTTACGAACAAATAAATCTACCTTTTTCTTGAACGTTGATTGCGACCGCAATCTTTAGTTCAGCGAGCGAAATAAATGTTAACCTGCTTGCACGGAAAAAGGATATGGAGTTGTTCCGTTGTTTGTTCTATATGCTTAAGTTGTAGGTTGATAAAAGCTGGGATTTAGAGAATTAAACATCGGAAGTGCATAGTGCTTGTAGGATTAATAATGAGGAAGGAGTGTACCGTAAAAATAAATTTTAGACTGAGTGTCTTTGGCAAACATTGACATGGGTGTTCATTAATTTTTGCATTGAGCAAATTATACGCCGAATTAAAGTAAAAGCGGCTAGATTCTTCAGTATAGGTGAAAGTTGGACTACCTTGATTAGTCAGTTCTAGGCACTCGATTTTAAACTCGTTATTAGATTCGTAAAGACGAGGAAAATACGATATTTCGAAGTCCTGGGTCAGGTGGAAGATAAGATCAGGTATGTGGTGGAATAAAATTTTTCATGTTGTGATATTATAAATGTGGATACTTTTCCAATATTTATATATACGCTGGAGATTAAAATCAATCAACGTACACTCAAACATGTCAGGAAACAGAATTTTCACGATCAATTACCTGAAACAAAGAAAAAATAATATTAAATCTTGTTACATATTTAGAAAATTGTGAGAAAGAAAAGAAATCTGTTGATGAAATTGATAATAGGAGGGGTAAAATGATAGGTCACTTAATACATTATAATATCTTCTTGAAAAAAACAAACTAGCTATTTAGTATGATAAATTAAAAGAAATAGAAGTCCAGGGACACCTAAAACATGTTTTGTTGACCAACTTAAGGACAAGGCTGCTGTAATGATCAAGAACTAAAGAATAAAACAGAGGATAAAAAACTGTGGGACATACTCAATCAACAAGAGCTACAAAAACTCTTTCATTTTGCGTATGAGTATGCGCCAATGAGAAATAGGCCTCGTAAACAAAAAGAAGATACTGCGGGTTCACAGGAACTATTGAGTTAATTCATTGTGTAATATATATAAACAAATCGTTATCCTGCGCCCATAGCGTGACGTCCGCGATGCCGTTTATATCGCAGCAACTATGCAGCAATAAACTATCCACATCTCACTCTTTGATATTACACAAAACAAGATTGCAATAGTCGATAAACTCATAGCATCCTCAGCGGCAGGTCTGTATAGAGCACTAGTCTTCTATATAGACAGCATGATAATATGTTTGTTTCTTAAAAAATACCATTTAAAATAATTAGTCCCTCTTATAGGTTACCGAAAAATATAAGATACGTATTTTTTCTTTTTTCAATAAAACAAAAGATGATAAAGAGTTCAGGAGGATGACGCAACAGGCCGGTAAATAAAGTACCGGTTAGTGAGGTCACTCGGAACTTTAACGGGCTATATCTTTATCAATTTTTGTTTGATTGAAAAAAAATAGGTAATCTACCTTAATTATATCATTGAAACTAACGTGAGATACAAACATTATGTACTAAAAACGCCGAAAATCTACGGGCTTCCTAAAGTACATAAGGAAAACTGGCCATTGAGACCTATTGTGAGCCAAATAGATGCACCTACGTACAAAACATCTCGTTTTATGGCAGATATTTTACAGCCGCTAATAGGAAAAACGGGAAGTTACGTAAAGGACTCGGCCCATTTCATCGACTTGCTACAAGGGGTCCGGCTAGCCGACGAAGAATTCATGGTAAGCTTCGATGTGACTTCATTGTTTACAAATGTATCGGTACAGGACACCATAGAGATTATTTCAAAGTTAGCAAACGCAGCTGACATACCTACTGAGTACACGCGTATCATTGAATTTTGTTTAAAAAGCGGCTTCTTCGTGTGGCAAGGCGAATATTACACCCAAATCGATGGAGTAGCAATGGGGTCACCTATAGCGCCAGTGGTGGCAAATATATTTATGGAATGGTTTGAGGAGAGAGCACTTAGCACTGCGAAGGATAGACCGAGACATTGGTGGAGGTACGTAGATGATGTCTTCGCAATTCTCAATAAAAACCATTTAACGCCATTTCTGGAGCACCTTAATTCTATCCATCCAAGAATAAGGTTCACCACGGAGCAAGAAAAAGATAGCGTTCTAGCTTTTCTAGATGTCTTAGTGATGAGAGAACTAAATGGAGTGTTGACGCATACTGTATATCGGAAACCGACGCATACAGATCGCTACCTAAGAGCAGATTCGCACCACCATCCAGCCCACTTAGCGTCGGTACCACGTTCTCTCATTAACAGAGCGCTGAGACTATGTGACCCTCGGTTTCTCGGGTCAGAACTAGCTCACGTGAGGCACGTTTTAGAAGCAAATGGTTATGGTTGGAGGCAAAGTTGGAGAATAACCGCAAATGAAGCCATGCACATACCATCAGCGGATAGAGCATTATTATACCTGCCATTTGTGAAAGGGGTTACGGACAAAATCGGACAATTAGTACGCCGTAGATATTGCATTAAGACCATTTTCCGGCCTCTTACACAAATAAGACAGTTGGTTCGCTCTCCGAAGGATAGAGACCCATTAAATGTCTCGGGAGTATACGAAGTCCCTTGTGACTGTGGGAAGAGTTACGTTGGTGAAACTGGCCGCAATGTATCCACCAGGCTGAAGGAGCACATCAGAAGCTTGATGAATTTGGACAGGAACGGGTCGGCCATCGCCGAACATACTCTGGAAGAGGACGTCACCCATTATATCCGGTTTGACAAGGCCAGAGTCCTTTCTAGAGAAAAGGCATTCGTTCCCCGAAAAATAAGAGAGGCCATAGAAATAATTCGACGCCCAAATTTCAATCGGGATGTAGGTTGGACTTTACCCGCAACCTGGAAACCGATTCTTCAAGGGAATGATACTCGTAACTTAAAGCACACAGAGTCAGTAGAGGCCGATACGATTAGCTCTTTCCACACACACGTACCGTCACCAGACACCGACGAGGAAGAAATGGGATCCACTACCTCCGTGACTACTCATCACCAGGGTCCTGCGACCGACCTGGCTCTCCCCTCCAAAAGGGCGGCACGAGCCGCCGCACGAGCGGTGCGTCGAGAGCAGTTAGTTCGGGACCCTCCGCCGCGCGTCTCGCACTCGCCTTGAAAATGGGCTCCTGACGAGTCCGAAACTATAGTCGGCAATCCCGACGAAATAGCACGTGAGTGACCCGTTTTTAGTACATAAGCTACCTTAATATTTTCCGATAATCTATAAAACGGACTAACTTATTATTTTAAATGGTATTTTTTTAGGACTATTATACATAATAGTCCTAAAAAAATGGCATCGTCAAGTACTACAGTACTTGACACACTCCTTCGGTGTCCTTCTGCGAGATGTGATACGAGATGCTTCTTTGATATCCATTAGTTGTCTCATATCGGCATCTATAGGAAATAGTGTCTTGTTCGTAGTTAAAAACGACGCGGCAGCATAATGTTACATTCTATTACGTAGAGTTTAGATTTGAAATGAAAGCTGAATCTAATCTGATAAATTGAACGTGGTAAATTTGTTGCCAGCTTTCAATTTACTTCAAATAGTTGCAGGAGCACTCTGCATATCGATTTTGATTCGAATGCAAGTCGATTTGGGAGATGAATTTGTTCTAGGGCAATTATTAATTCCAAAGCTAGCTTTTAAGAATATAACTTAGTAATGATTGGATTTTAGATAAAGATATTTTTAAAAACATTGTATATTTTGTTCGTCCTTAACATTCGATATTATTATCCTTTGACGTGAAAATATTTGAAAGTTTTCTCACGAATTCGTTAAATATTTCGTGAAAACTAATATTGAGCGAATAGTTAACGATATTGAGCGAAATCACGATTAATAACTACATTTAACAAATCCATAATTAGTTCTAAAGTATAACAACTAATTCTCAATTAATAACAAGAAGAAAACCGATCGTACTCAACATCGAACATAAGTTAAAACTCTCGTTTGAAAAATCACCGCCATTTCTTGTTTTGATTGAGTTCGTAACTTGTTGAGCGTTTCCAACGTAGGAAAAATCGCAGCCCGCATCCTTTGCGCTTTAGACTCTATCGAGAAACTTTTATTTTGTGATGAGGTGATCTGTTTCAGCGTCAGCCTTAATAGTTTTTAAGGAAATATATTTCTGAATATTGAAGTACCACACTCTCAAAAGTCGCGTTTAAGTAAAAGCTTTACCGCTTTGTTCGGTGAATGAGAGAGCCGGAGGCCCATCGTTCCCTCTATTTCATCCTACCTTGTCCTTCCCCCAAGTTCTTGAAAGGCCTGTAACGCTCCTGTTTACACCCTGGTGTTGCAGTTATCCATGAGCAGCGCTGATCGCTTACTATAGGTATTATAAAGGATTTGTTCATTTCGGTCTGAAAATGAACATTATTGATACAAAGTAATTTGTGAATGTATAGTTAATCAGTATTCCCTGTGCTGTGTCCTGTGTCAAAACTTATATTTTGTGATAAGGTGATCTGGTAAAACCACGTTAGGAGTTTTACGATTTCCCAAAGAATGATAATTCTCGCTTCAGATAAATATTTTAACATGCTGAAAATAACGGTTTGAGTGATAATTCCCGCTTCAGATAATTATTTTAAAATGTTGACAATAACGGTTTGGGTGATAATTCCCGCTTCAGATAAATATTTTAACATGCTGACCATAACGGTTATCGGTACTATCTTTCGTGTTGATTCAGAAATTAGTTCAGCTAAGTGAAACAGATTTCAAAGAGAGCATCACTTCGTTTTTAATTGTTTTCTTTAGATTAGAAATCTGTACACGAGCACCCAAAACAACAAGCTCTTTTTTCAGCAAAAACTTCACCTCTAATAAAACTCTTATTACTACTTCCAAGGTCATTCTCCAAACAGGGAAGCAAATAAAGTCTGTTTTGGCCAAAATGTTCGTTCATTATAAGGAGGCTATCTCCTCATCAATATGCACGATACGTCGTGTAATAAGAGCAGAATTAACTAAATAAGCGCCGACCCTTATGCAACCAACTATACTATTATTTACTATTAGCCTACTAACTACAGGACCCGATGACCCAGTGCTCGTGAACATTAATAGTGCTTACGTAAGTTAAGCAACCCTGGGCGCAGTCCCCGCTGTGATGGGTCACCGCATAATGTACAAACAATTTTCCATCTATTCCATACTTTGGAAGGCACGTTAAGCCGTTGGTCCCGGCAGTCATTAAGCTATGACAGATGCCTTTAGGCAGCTTGAAAAATCTGACACCAGTGTTGGCCACTTCATCATCATCATCATCTGGTCCTTTTTAGTCTCCACTACAGGAGCACGACCCTCTCTGTACTACTAGGGCCATACTTGGCCAGAGCAGCCAGAGGACTTGGCCTACACTCTCAGCGCTGGCCAACCCGTCTGGCCAGCGCTGATGTTTATTAGCTTTGTTTAGGTTGTATTTCCTAAGTCGCCTTCTACGACCTACATGGGAAGACTAGGAGTAGTCCTATTCTACTCTGCCGGAAACCACACGGCCTCCTCCTCGTTTATAATAGTGTCTAATTTTCTAATCCCATGATTAGAAAATTAGATAAACAGTTCGCGCCTTTATAAGGGCTAAGGCCATCACGTCTGTTTACCCGGCCGGCCTATTCAGTTAATGGAGCGTTTCGAGAGTCTAAATAAATAACTCGTGTACGTAGTCAGGCTTAGTGGTTCGAAACGAACGTGTTGAGAATAAAGACCTTTGGTTGAAACCTTTGTCGAGGCCTGCAATATACGGAGTTTAATCGCCTTCAATATTTAATTATTAATCCTAAATCTGTTTTAGATAAATTACGTAAATAAGCGAATTAGCACGCAAATGCCATTAACTCGTTCATTGACACTGAACCAGACACAAAAGAAATAACAATAGAATTACGTCTACAGGCGGGCAGTGTCAGCGAAAGTGTTAATGTGTTAGGTGAATGGGATATAATGAAGTTTTCGACAACCAGGATTGAAGTGCGGTAGCTCAATTAGCAGAGCGTGGGTCGTACATAATCCCATTTGGTTCAAACCCAGCCCGCGTGGAATTTTCCCACCATATCTTACTTCTTAATTTAATAAGAGAAGTATAACACTGAGCATTTATAAAAGATCATGACAGCTTCGTGGCGCAGTGGTTAACACGCCAGCCCGCGACACGGAGTGCCCGGGTTCGATCCCCGGCCAGATCAAGATGGAAAATGATCTTTTTCAGATTGGCCTGGGTCTTGGATGTTTATCTATATATGTATTTGTTATAAAATATAGTATCGTTGAGTTAGTATCCCATAACACAAGTCTCGAACTAACCTTGGGGCTAGCTCAATCTGTGTGATTTGTCCGTATATATTTATTTATTTATTCATGTAGCTTTAAGCTAAGCTGCATCTAGCTTTGTTTAGAGAATCCAAATTGTTGATAAAAAAAATATCTAATCAAACCTTTCAATTAGAAAACCTTTTAGGTTTATAAATTTTTATAATTTAATCCTTCCATAATTATGCCGAGATGACCTTTGTCTGTTATTAAAAATTTCCTAAAGGGTCACATTCCAATCTAGGGCTTTTTTTCACTGCTATTAACAAGTATACACATTCTTGTTTGTTTGTTCGTGATTTCTTGTGTTTTTTTTAGCTCTTTTTTTTTTAAAGGCTTTTGTTATAAAACATGCCAGCCTTATCGTTACCTAAACTATAAACTACATCTCAGAAGGGTCCTTAAAGTAGTTACTGTTGCGCAGTCGCTGCGAGTCTTTTTTTTTTACTAATTATTGCAGTAGGCATTTGTCTCCCATCTCACCTGATAGTAAGTGACGAAGTTAAGTTAAGTTAAGTTCGTATAGCTTGTTAGCTTCATCCGAAGATGGCTCTGATAAAAAACATTGGATAATGCATTGGCATTGCAGGCAAGAGCATGAACTTCAATAAATGGGATATTGATCCCATTTATTGAAGTTCATGCTGCTCAACAGTATTCTTGTATGTTAAGAGATAAAATAATACTTTATCAAAATTTAAATAGTACGTGTCAAATGTCACACTTGCCGTGTGGTATCCGGCAGAGTAGAATAGGACCACTCCAAGTCTTCCCGTGGATGTCGTAGAAGGCGACTTAGGGAATACAAGCTAAACAAAGCTTATAAACATCTGTGAGACCTCTCCAACCCGTCTAGCCAGCGTGGAGAGTGTAGGCCAAGTCCTCTGAATGCTCTGGCCAAGTATGGCTCTACTAGTAAAGAGAGGGTCGTGCTCCTGTAGTGGAGACTAAAAAAGACCTGATGATGATGATGATGAAATGTACTGGGCAAACTTATTATTAAACTAGCTCCGCTCACCTTAATGTTGATCCCGCGGGAACAGTACTTTTTACCGGGATGAAATGTAAGCATAATATGTGCTAATCCATGCAAACCTATCTGTGTACAAAATTTCATAAATATCCGTTTAGCTGTTTTGGCGTGATTTAATATCCATATATTCTTAGAAACTATAATATTAGTAAGGAAGAAAGAGAGAATTTTAATGTCGCGGAATATAAAAAAATGTTGTCATTAGATAACATGATATTCCATAGCTGTCAAAACAAAAGAATATAGGTATCACGCCATCTAGTCAGAAAAAGTAATGATTTTTAAATATCAGTTTGATTTTTTTATTTACTGACAACGATAATGTTACTGATAACGAGTAAAAACATAAACAAAGGGATTAAATGTAATAAAAATGTCAAACGTACCTATATAGGTAGGTAGCGTGATATATTCCGTGCCACGGAGAAAATTTATAGGCCACCTGAGCTATGCCAATCAAACATTCCTGTTCCGAAAATATGCCATTTAGTCGACCAAAATATTCCTCAACGATTTTGTAGATAGCCAGGGCATGATAGCTATAGCAAAGGGTATGTAGACTTATAAATTTTATAGTTTATTTAGAGTTGTTTAGTAAGTATTCTTAAAGAGTTAATACAAATCAAAAGCTCAGCTATACATACTCGTACATATATTTCCTATTTTCTTTGATCACGGTTAAAACCTTTTTTTTGTCGTGTTTGTTTTTACAGGAAAAGGTTCTTTTATAAGAAAATTTTAAGAAAGTTGCACTGTAATTTAAAAAGAATGCGAAACATGTTCTCTGGGACAGCTATTATGATTTAATAAAATTCCTTTATATTATAAGCAAAAATTCTCTACGCTCTCTATGAAGCAAATAAAAATATTTTTTATGTAAAAAAACCGACTTCAATCAAAGTACTAAGCCGTTTGTGATGAAATGTAAACGGGACCAAGTTGAAAGCCTACCCGTTCTAAAAAAACAAAAAATATTTTTTTTTAAGTCGGTTAAAAACTGACAGTAAAATGGTAGTAGTAATGTTGTTCGACTATCTGTCACTATTTAAGATTCTCATTTTAAATTATTATAATATTATTCTACGTTACTTGTCCCATTTTAAATTAACATTCCATTTCATTGCAGTCACGTAGTCGGTCAAACAAATAAAATATTTTGTCAAAATCTTACCATAGATTGACAGCCTTCGTGGTCAAGGCGTTTGCCTGTTGACCCGGGGGTCGTGGGTTCGATTCCCATCGGAAGCATACTTTGTTTAGTTGTTTCCAGTTTGGTTAGGACATTGCAGGCTTGAATCACCTGATTGTCTGATAATAAGGAAGATTCCGTTCTTCGGAAGGCACTTTAAGCCGGTGGTCCCGGCTGCCATCTGGTAGTCGTTAAAGGAACCACGTCAGAGGCCGAGAGGCGGTTCCGAAGAACTCTGACACTAGGGTGTGCATGGTCGATTGACCGTGTTACCTACTCGAAATGATGATGATAGATTAGATTCGGCCAATAAGGTACTACAGTTACTAGAAACGTCCGTCAGGATTACAAACTAACAATTTTTAGATGTATCTGTTTAAAAACACGTTATAACGTAGCTAATTTAATTAGTGTCGGCCAAAAAGGTCCCTCATTATAAGAAAGCTATCTCATCATTATGCGCGATACGTCGTGTAATAAGAGCCAGAATTAACTAAATTAGCGCCGGCCCTCGTGTAATCGGCTTCACTTGTTTTATTATCAGCGACACCTCGCTTCGCTGCGTTTTGCTTTATATTTTGTAAGGATTTTCGGTTAAACGCTCTTAAATTGGGGTTTAAAATGATTGGTAGCATTTTAAAACAGATTTCTGAAACACTTGTTTTTGCGTCAAATATTAGTACAACATTTGCAGAAATATTACTATTTTAGTTAGATAAAAAAAACAAACAAATCTAAATCAGGGATATAGTTACGAAAAACGTCCGTCAGAATTTCAATAAATTTTGAGATGTGTCTTTTTAATATCACGACAGCGTAGCAAATTAAATATAAGTCTCGACCAAAAAGGTCCCCCATTACAAAGATGTGCGATACATCGTCGGATTCACTTGTTTCATTATCAGCGACGTCTCACTTCGCTGCGTTTCGCATGACTTTTTGTTAGAATATCTCGGTTATCACATTAATTGACACTGTTTAAGTAACAATACAAATTCAAGTGTTTACCACGCGATGTCGCAAAGCGCGTGTCCATAACGACTGGAAGCACTTTAAGTCAGGTTTTTGATACACTTATTATTTTGCTTCATTTATTAGCTGAACATTTGCAAAAACATTGTTATTTTAGTTTGGTCAAAAACAAACCAAGCTAAGTCATAAATACAAATTACGGGAAACGTCCGTTTGGATTACAAACTAATTTTGAGATGTATCGATAACGCAGGTAATTAAATTAGTATCGGCCAAAAAGGACAAAGACTGAGCATTTATAAAAGATCATGACAGCTTCGTGGCGCAGTGGTTAACACGCCAGCCCGCGACACGGAGTGCCCGGGTTCGATCCCCGGCCAGATCAAGATGGAAAATGATCTTTTTCAGATTGGCCTGGGTCTTGGATGTTTATCTATATATGTATTTGTTATAAAATATAGTTTCGTTGAGTTAGTATCTCATAACACAAGTCTCGAACTTACTTTGGGGCTAGCTCAATCTGTGTGATTTGTCCGTATATATTTATTTATATTAAAAAAAAAAAGAAAAAAAATTAGGACGATGCTTTCTTTAAGGTTCAGTCAGACTCAGGGTTCCAATAAAGGCACTCTGCCCTCGCCTCAAACGCCCGGTGAAGTAGCGAAAGCTCACTTGGAGCTAGCTACATAGTCATTTAAAAAAAAAAACAGGGTTCCAAATACAATGCAATCGGAAATTCGTTCAAAAAAGAGAGGTTACAACGTTAGTGCTGTTAGCACACTAACCAAAACCAGTTATCCTTGTAATATTTATACGTTTACCAGTACCTGCCTGTATGCTTGTTACTATATACAACGTGATTTTGAACCCCCTAGGTTTATTGAAATCTGGTAATCAGAATCTCTAAGTTTATCGCTAATATTATCCCTAGGTTTCCCATACAAAGTCGCCGATCACCTGGACGATTTTCAATGAAAGGTTAAATTTATTTTTGCGTTTTTTACCTTTTTTTCTTACAATTCTGTATTCCATTAGGGATTCTGATTCCCAGATTTCAATATAGCTAGGGGTTCAAAATCACGCTGTATATATAAACTAATTTCTAAAACTCAGTGGTACTCCATTTCTATCAAAGTTTAGTAACTCGATTGCGGGCTAAACACGTCCCTATTATTAAGCGGGGACCTTAAACGTCCCAGAGGGAGTCAAAATTACAAAGGTGCGAGCACTGATGAGACCGCAAGGGTTGCGTATGGTGATTAGGAATGTCTCGCGGTAAGTATGCGTCGTTTGAATGACTGAGGCTCTAATGAAAATTAGAGAGAATGAGATTTTTCCTCCCAAAAGAACAAGCATTAAGTTGCGTGTTTAATATCTTTTACTAGACTTCCTCATCCTTAGTTTTTCCTTGTGTGTAAATTAATAGCGAGAGAGGGGTGGAATACTGGACTGCCACAAATGGAAGATCTTCCCGCTGGTCAAGGTATGCACAGAGGGAATCGTACGGTTCCGACTGTGTTCCAGAGGAGAAGGTACTTAAGTATCCTACCAAAGAAACCCTATTTGCAGACTCTGTATACACAGTTTACGATGGAGTTTAGATAGAATATGAATTATACATGATGTCTGTCTAAACTCGATCGTAAACTGTATATATAGACTTATCTGTACTTTTTATTTACTTGACAGAACTCTTTTAATACAGATTTTCTTCTTGGAAGAAATCTTTTTTAGAAGTTCTGAGGATTTTTATGTATACTAAAACCTAACGAGGTGGAAGATGGAACCGTCCAACTAATTGATCCAGCGAGCGCGGAACGTCTTTGTTTTAGCTAAGGCAAAAATTATTTCATATGTACCGCTGCCCGGCTCCTCTTCTCTATATGTTGCATTTATCAACCGATTGGAGTAAGATTTTGTAAGCGGAGTCAATAATTTAATTAAATTTTAAATTTTTACATAAATTGTAGCAAGGTAATGAAGACAACAAAATTGATATTAAGATAAATGAAATATTTTCTATTCCATCATTTTGTTGTGTAATTCTAGAACAATGCGCGGCAAGCAAAATGTTTGCGAAAAAAGTATTCAACTGCATAGCAATTACATAAATATAAAAAACCCAATCTCTGAAACATTCTCAGACCAAGTAGACTTAGTAATAAATAGACTTATAGTTACGTCCATCAACAAAAGAAAACCTTGTTATTCTTTGTAAAAAAAATTCAATTGCTTTCACGGTCATTGCCGGTATAGCATCTAGTACTGCTTGCGTCCGGTCTACCGAGCTACGACTTGCTTATCCGATTCATCCGAGTGAGCAGTCTCCTAATACCTTAATTCCCTTCCTAGATCCCACAAATTCCTGGGCTTCCTCAGCTTAACCTATTGGGCGCCATTTACCACCTTAGCAGCAAAATGATCGCGTGACTGAGACGCTATTGACAACTAAAGTTTTGTACTGGCCTGGCGTCGAGGGTTAAGCAGGCGCGGCCAAAAAGCACGTCGCTTCACCTAGCATTGTGTCCGACAGAGATAGTATCAGTGATGAGCACACAGAAATATGGATGAGCAGTTAGACGCTATATCTACACGCATACGCCGAGTCGCACGCACACAAACACAACCGAACGCGTGAAAAATTGAAAAACGTCCTATGGAAAATGGGGTTTTATGAAAAAACTACTGCATAAATCAATTATAAATAAAGTTAATTAAAATCTTCAATAATTGAACTTCTTCGGTCTTTGTTTTCGATATATTATACTTCTTTTATTACTTGTTTACGCCCAAAGTTGTGTTAAAATTAGTCAGAAAAGCTAACGTTTGTTGGCTCATAACTTCTTAATGGCTTTTTATTTTACTAATCTGTTACCGTACAGACAAAACTAATAATGAGACATAACGATATCATGTTAAACTTTGGATGTACAATGTCAAACAATGGAGTACAGCTCCCCCGAAATTTGTATGGGAAAAGTATCGACTCGTTCAGCTTTAAGTAATGTAAACAAGCGCATGCAAAAGGTTAAAATACTTCCGCCAGAAGCGTCGAAAGCATAAGAAGCCAAAGAAATAGCGCTTTCGCCTGCCAAGCGTGGTGATTATATCAATACTAGCTTTCGCCCGCGGCTCCGCCCGCGTTAATGTCGATCCCTCGGGAATAGTACTTTTTCCCGGGATAAAAGGTAGCCTATGTCCTTCTCCGTACTCCAGAGATATTGCATGCAAAATTTGATGATGGTTGGTTCAGTAGTTACGGCGTGAAAGCGTAACAAACAAACAAACAAACTCACTTTCGCATTTATAATATTAGTTAGGATTAGGATATTGCCATAAAAAGAAGAATCTTTGGGAGAGGCCTTTGTCTAATCCTTATCCTTACTAATATTATAAATGCGAAAGTGAGTTTGTTTGATTGTTACGCTTTCACGCTGTAACTACTGAACCGATCATCATGAAATTTTGAATACAAGTTCTCTGGAGTGCGGAGAAGGACATAGGCTACCTTTTATCCCGGGAAAAAGTACTATTCCCGAGGGATCGACATTGACGCGGGCGGAGTCGCGGGCGAAAGCTAGTATTGCTATAAAAAGAAGAATCTTTGGGAGAGGCCTTTGTCTAATGATGAATAAAAGGTGTCATGCAAAAGCCCGCAGGAGCTTTCACGACCTGCTGCAAAGTTTCACTATAATACCACCCGACATAAATTAAAATTTCATCCCTACCACCTGGATAACTGGCAGTCAACCACCGATCGTTTTAACAGAAACTTCCTGCCACGTACAACCGAGTTGTGGAATGAACTTCCTGCGGCGGTATTCCCGAATCGATACGACATTGGAACCTTGAAAAAACGAGTCTATTATTTCTTAAAAGGCTGGCAACGCTCTTGTCACACCCAAGGTGTTGCAATTGTCTATGGGTGGCGTCGATCACTTACCATCAGGTGACCCGCTTACTCGTTTGCTATCCTATGCCATAAAAAAAATGAGCTGATGCCCATGTTTCTTCTAGTTTCTTACCTGTTTTTTTTATTAGCTGTTTATGTCCCACGGCTGGGCAAAATCCTCCCCTTCATTTCTCCAGGCATCCCTATTCCTAGCTTTTACCTTCCAGTTTTTCTCATAATAATTTAATTCATCCGACCACCTTGTTCTGGGTCGTCCTCTCTTTCTTTTTCCGTCTGTCGGAGTCCATAAGGCAGCTATATGAGCCATCTGTCCTGGTACATACGGTACACGTGACCCGCCCAGTTCTCACCTGTAGTGCGGCAAAAGCCAAAGGCAAGATAGCCGGCCGGACAGAACTCCCAAAAAGACTGGTAAAATGTATGCACTAAAATCGATCCCGACGTGCAGTTTTCAAAGCGGGTATATACCAGCAGAATATATGAATGCAAATATACGTTCCAGTGGACTGTGACTAGCCAAACATTTTTGAACAAAATGGACACTTTTATGAATAAAACCACAGTTCTAAAATGAAGCAGAAAATATGAAATGTTACTTTTATAAGACTCTGTTAGACTTGACTTACTTTATTGCTACTTTTGATGGAACGATGAATAATGGCTGGTTAAAATAAGTAAGTTTGAACAAAAATAAACTACATTTATTTAATGCAATAGTGTTTTTAAAGCAACACAAGCAAGATATGCGACCATCTGTGTCTGGAAATGATATACGAGGGGGGTCAAAAAGTTCGCGGAATGGAGGAGTTAGCGGGGGGTGGGGAACCTGCCGCAGGTAGTAACTAATGAGCAACTCTTTGTGAGTATATATGCCAAGTTTGAACCCGATTGTGTCACACCTGCAAGCTTCCTACAAGGAATGCTCTCGGGAAGTCCCTTCTGTGGATCCCACCCACAGAATGGAGCTCCCCGAGGATATGCGGCAGCTGTTGACAGAGAAGAATCGCGCTTCACGCTTACATGACAATTATCCCACCGAAGAGGCCCGTGCCCACCTTCGTTTCTTGCAACGGCGAGTCAAGGAACGCATCGCGGAAATTAGGAACGAACGCTGGGGCGATCTCCTTGCCGAGATGACGCCCTCCCACCAGGCATACTGGCGACTAGCCAGAAGCCTCAAGACCGACACGGTTGCGGCCACTCCCCCCCTCACGCGTCCAGACGGCTCCATCGCCTTCGATGATGATGAAAAAGCTGAATGCCTAGCAGACAGCCTGGAGAGCCAATGCTCCCCTAGTCGTGAGCCAGTAGACCCCGATCACCTTCGCGAGGTGGAATCGCACGTAGAACGCTTCGTGGCTTCTAAGACGATCCCACCGAATACCCCCCTTGCCCCGACGACACTTGACGAAGTGAAGTCAATCATCCGCGATCTCAAACCCCAAAAAGCGCCCGGCGCTGACGGACTCTCGAACGGAGTGCTCAAATGCCTCCCACAGACCCTCCTCCTCCTGCTCGTAAGCATCTTCAATGCTTGTCTTGCAAATTGCACTTTTCCAGCCGCCTGGAAAGAAGTTTTTCTTCCGGATTCACTTGTTTGATCGACGACAGGTCAAAAGTTATTGACACAATCGTTTTTTTTTTTTTTTTTTGAAATGACTGTGTAGCTAGCTCCAAGTGAGCTTTCGCTACTTCACCGGGCGTTTGAGGCGAGGGCAGATTGCCCTCAACCTTTATAGACAACATCACCAAAGGGCCCCCAGGAGGAACGGACCTCGGCTTTGGGCGTTGCCTGTGTGCGCAAGGCTTGGAGAGACAGCAAACTCTCATATTGCCTGATGGGCCGCGTATGCGTGCATGCAAGCCTGAAGGGCCAATCTGAGAAATAATGGCAAAAGCCTTTAGAGAGCAGCAACTCTCATCTTTTGCCTTATGGGCCGAAAGCTACGTTGCCAGAAGGGCCTATCCTGGGTGCAAGTCACCCGGGACCGCCGGGCGGTCACCAGTAATCGGAGCTAATCCTACTCTACGCACTCTATTCCGGTGGCGAGTGCGACGGGGTCGGATAGTGGGATTCCTCTGGCTATTCGGAGCCGAAGAGGGGTCGGGGCGGGCTTGTGCGATGTCAATAGGATCATCGGGATCGTCAAGTACGTCCCTAGGACGTCTACGACGTAAGGTCGTATCGTGTAAGTTGGGGGAGTAGTTAGCAGCTTGCACTACTAACGGGTTGGGGTGGCGTGCGGCTTTCTCAAAGTAACGCTTGGAGGCGTTTTTGAGATAGCCGCGAATGGATGGGAGATCTAGGTCACGGTGTAAGTCTGTCATGCGCAAGTACCGGTGGTGACTCGTATTCGTGGCACGGGTGACGAAGCGGTTCTGCAATCGTTGCAGCCGATCGATGTGGGAGGGCGCGATATGGGAGAAGACTACGCCGGCGTAGGTCATGATAGGGCGGACGCAAAGCTTATAGAGTGTCAACTTATTTCTAAGTGACATCTTAGCATTGCCTATCATGGGGTGGAGACGGCCTAATACGAAGGCGGCATGGTTGCGGACTTTGGTGATGTGGGGGCCGAAGGTCATCGCGCTATCGAGTACGACTCCAAGGTATTTAGCCTTGCCTGCCCACTGAATGGGCTTTCCGTACAACGATACTGATCCTAACGAGGGGAGTTCTGCTCCGGGCCAAACACGCGTGTCACCACCAACTGCACCGCCTCACGGAGCATATTCTCAAGTTGAGAAATTGGGGACGTCCTACGGGAGCACTCTTCTTCGATGTAGCGAAAGCCTTCGACAAAGTCTGGCATACGGGCTTGATATCCAAGTTGACCAACTTGGGCCTGCCGGATAGTGTCGTGCACATCATACGAGACTTTTTTCGAATCGGTCTCTTCGGTACAGAGTAGAGGGATGCCTCTCGAGGCCCCGTCCCATTAGAGCCGGCGTCCCGCAAGGCGCTGTTCTCTCGCCCCTCCTTTATTCGCTGTACACAAGCGATATCCCAAAGACCCCAGATGTAGAAGTGGCACTATTCGCCGACGATACGGCCCTCTACACGTCCCATCACCTTAAAACGGTCATCATGAATCGTCTTCAGTCCGCCGTGGACGCTCTCGGCGGGTGGTTCAAGAGGTGGCGCATCGAAGTTAATCCGGAGAAAAGCACAGCTGTGTTTTCTCAAAGGATAACCAAGCTGTGTCACGTCGAAAAATCACCATGTCCGGAGCAGAACTCCCCTCGTTAGGATCAGTATCGTTGTACGGAAAGCCCATTCAGTGGGCAGGCAAGGCTAAATACCTTGGAGTCGTACTCGATAGCGCGATGACCTTCGGCCCCCACATCACCAAAGTCCGCAACCATGCCGCCTTCGTATTAGGCCGTCTCCACCCCATGATAGGCAATGCTAAGATGTCACTTAGAAATAAGTTGACACTCTATAAGCTTTGCGTCCGCCCTATCATGACCTACGCCGGCGTAGTCTTCTCCCATATCGCGCCCTCCCACATCGATCGGCTGCAACGATTGCAGAACCGCTTCGTCACCCGTGCCACGAATACGAGTCACCACCGGTACTTGCGCATGACAGACTTACACCGTGACCTAGATCTCCCATCCATTCGCGGCTATCTCAAAAACGCCTCCAAGCGTTACTTTGAGAAAGCCGCACGCCACCCCAACCCGTTAGTAGTGCAAGCTGCTAACTACTCCCCCAACTTACACGATACGACCTTACGTCGTAGACGTCCTAGGAACGTACTTGACGATCCCGATGATCCTATTGACATCGCACAAGCCCGCCCCGACCCCTCTTCGGCTCCGAATAGCCAGAGGAATCCCACTATCCGACCCCGTCGCACTCGCCACCGGAATAGAGTGCGTAGAGTAGGATTAGCTCCGATTACTGGTGACCGCCCGGCGGTCCCGGGTGACTTGCACCCAGGATAGGCCCTTCTGGCAACGTAGCTTTCGGCCCATAAGGCAAAAGATGAGAGTTGCTGCTCTCTAAAGGCTTTTGCCATTATTTCTCAGATTGGCCCTTCAGGCTTGCATGCACGCATACGCGGCCCATCAGGCAATATGAGAGTTTGCTGTCTCTCCAAGCCTTGCGCACACAGGCAACGCCCAAAGCCGAGGTCCGTCCCTCCTGGGGGCCCTTTGGTGATGTTGTCTATAAAGGTTGAGGGCAATCTGCCCTCGCCTCAAACGCCCGGTGAAGTAGCGAAAGCTCACTTGGAGCTAGCTACACAGTCATTTCAAAAAAAAAAAAAAAAAACGATTGTGTCAATAACTTTTGACCTGTCGTCGATCAAACAAGTGAATCCGGAAGAAAAACTTGAACATGGAAAAAATCGAGTTTCGTGCCGTCATAAAGTTCCTCACTAAGCAAGGAAAACCACCTCAGAAAATTTTGGAAGAAATATCATTAGTATACGGGGACTCTTGTCCTGGGAAAACCATGGTGTACAAGTGGAATAGCCTTTTCAAGCAAGGCAGAGAGTCTCTTGAAGACGACCCTCGCTCAGGACGGCCGATTGAGGCCACCACCTCAAACATCCCTTCCCCTCCGTTCCGCGAACTTTTTGACCCCCCCTCGTATGTCGCAACATTGGCGAATCACAATTCTACTTGCAGTGCAAGACTTTAAACTCTTTGCCATTTCAGTGGTGGTAACTTAGGATAAGTTATTACTATGTTTAATAACTGGCTAGCCATATTTTTAAGTGTTTTATTTTGCATGTACAATGCTATTCTGTTTTTAAGCGGGCGTGATTTGAACCTGCGACCTTAAGTCATACATATATTTAAGGTCGCAGGTTCTAATACCGTCCGCTTGAAATTTTTACACCATATTTTATTTCCTAATTTAATAAGAGTACTGACTAGTCATGTTAGCAGGCGATGCGGCTAGCAACCCATCAATATTTTGATTCCGTTTTCCACTTAACGCTCTACAATCTACAACATGCTAAACATGGCTTGTAGGTCCCAAAGACCTGAGCTCTGTCTACCCCGCAAGGAACCAAACGTGATAGTATGTATGTACGAATATAAAATAGTATAAATTGGGTTTTGATAGATTTATAAAGTTGCTTATAGGTAACTGATGTCTCAAAGACTAAAATCTAAACGAACTTCACGAAACAGAGCTAAAGATAAACATACTAGTTTCTCATATTCCTGTACAAAGATTGATTTGTCTGGCCTCAACAGGGAGTGCGAAACCTAAGATCGGTAGGTAATACTAATACTACAAAGGATAGGTCTTCCCCGCCCTTTTTGAGACTTCTATCTTTAATGTCACCTATTGTTACACAATCGATAGCTAACATGACATGTCCCACAAAATTATGTAAATTAAAATTGTATATAACTCATATTTTTACCTTTTATATGAAATCATAAAAAAGGTAAAAATATGAATTACCATACAAAGCCAAAGCAAGTAGGCGACAAATACTGTTGAAAATAGTTTCTTTCGGCGTCTTCTTCTCTGCAGTGGTCGGTTCCGAAACGCTAGTAGTTTGCAGCTTTTGAACAATCCTTATCCTTACTTCCTTACCTTACTGTTTGTTTGTTTGTTACGCTTCCACGCCATAACTACTGAACTGATCATCATGAAATTTTGCATACAAGTTCTCTGGAGTGCGGAGAAGGACATACGGTACACTTTTTCCCGGGATAAAAGGTAGCCCTTTTATCCCGGTAAAAAATTACTATTCCCAAGGGATCGACATTGACGCGGGCGGAGCCGCGGGCGAAAGCTAGTAATTAATAATTTGAATATAGGTAATGTGACCTCTCAACCACCAAGAGGTCCAATCGGTCCACATAATAATAGAAAATTCATTGTGTCTGCGTTTCTCGCGCTTGATGATTATTTAAAATGTGAATTGACGTGAAAAAGTGCCTGAAACGGCTTATCTATACATATAATAAAACAGTAAAAATATTTTGTCTGTACATTTAGAATTTTTGACTGAAATGGATAGAGGGACACTTAAAAAGAATAATAGAAAGCAAAAAAAAAATTTTTCGAATTTCTTGTCTGTCTGTCTGTATGTATGATCACGATTATCTCCGAAAATACTGAACCGATTTACTTCAAACTTTCACCAATTGCTTTGTTTTAACTCAGTTTAACATTTAAAGTTTGTTTCATCAAAATCGGTTCATTAAAAAAAAAGTTATCGTCATTTGAATGAACTCAAGGCATGAGTTTGCCTGCAAACATATAGCAAAAATAAAATAAAATAATAAGTTACATAAGAAAATTAAAATCCAAAGTCAATTCATCATCATTATACGACAGCATTATACCTATCCATACTATCCATAGTAATCCATACTAAAAAAAAAGGCGAGGCTGACTGACTGACATATCAACGCAGGGCCTAAACTATAAGGGTTAGGAACTTGAAATTTTGCACAGGGGTTCCTTTTTTATCGTAGGGGAGCACTAAGAAAGGATTTTTGGAAATTCATCTCCTAAGGGGGTAAAACGGGTTACAAATTTAGTATGAAACTTTGTAGTTTTTTAAAGTTCGTATAGAATTTTTCCATTTCTAGACTTAGAATATAAAAATAGGTATGTAATTTCTCGATTACAATAAAAAAGATCTGTGTAGGTGAAATGTATAATATCCCCTCCTTAAGGGGCAACATGGGGGGAGTGGGGGGGGGTTAAGTTTTTATGGACATTTTCTCATTTCTGGACGTTCTGGATTACAATTAAAAAGATGTATGTAGGTAAAACCGACGAAATTTTCGCCTGAAGGGATAAAATAGGGGAGTAAAGTTAGTATGGATATTTTTCATTTCTAGACTTAGAAGTATGAAAATAAGTATATACGTTCTAGATTACAATTACAAAAAATCTGTGTAGGTGAAATGTACAAAACTCCCCCCTTAAGTGATAAAGGGGGGGGGGGGGGATTGTATGGAAATTTTCTCATTTCTGGGCATAGAAGTATAAAAATAAGTATATATGTTTACATTACAATTAAAAAGACCTGTGTAGTTAAAATGGACAAAATTTCACCTTGAAGGGGTAAAATAGGTGGGGTAAAGTTTGTATGGTTTTTTTTATTTATTTAGAAATATGACAATAAGAAGTTCTCCATTACAATAAAAAAATATCTGTGTAGGTGAAATGGGCAAAATCCCCTCCTTAAGGGCTAAAGATCTATGCAGGTGAAATGTATTAAATTCCCCCTTAAGGGGAAAAAGCAGAGGGGGAGGGGTTTGTATGGAATTTTAATTATTTCTACTGTTCCCAAGGGAACGACATTAACGCGGGCGGAGCCGCGGGCAACAGCTAGTTTTTTAATAAATCTTTGATCTTTAACTCATCATCGTCAGGTCTTTTCTCTCTATCTTTGACTAAACATAATAAATTTAAAACAATTTAATTAAAAGAGACATCGTCTTGTCCGTGACGTGACAATTGTTACGCATTATTGTTTAACTTGTTGCTTACACATTATCACGCCGTATACGCATATTTAGGATAATGACAAGTGCTTTCATTTGGAGTAATAATTATGTTATTATATGTCATAATCTGTTTTGTGTGTCAATAAATAAATAAATAAATTGATTTCCACTTAGACACGTTTCGTTATTGACGTCTCACTGGCGCGGATATCGTGTATTCCGCACATTTACACGCAATGTATCAATGTTGTATGTACAATTGTACATCGTAAATTGTCTGTCTTCAATATAATGGAAAGTAAGGACTGAAATAGAGTATAGGGATTAGGATACAGAATAGAGAATGGTATGTATAATAAAGAAATACGAATGAAACCATATTCTTCCATTAGGAAAAGAAGAAAAATATAAAGTAGAATACACCAACTGCTTCTTTTCCGATGCATATCATAAAATCTAGTCTGGAGAATGCGCGAACTCAGAATTCATGTCAATGGCGATATGCCATGAGGTTTAGACCTCGATGAAAAGAAAAATTGAATTTAAATTATACAATTTAAATGCAATTTTTCTTAACGTAAGCTTGAAATGCAGGGCATGCATGCATCTGTGCCGGATCTAAGCTAGGGCCTACGCCCCAGGCGGCAGGTTAACAAGCTGGGGCGGTAAAATCCCGTGGTATAGGATAGCATTCGATTTGAACATCTGGAATTGAGATATCTAGATTAATTCGGTCACAATTATTCGATAAATTAATGCCAAGCTGGGTATGATAGTCAATCATATGAAAGCCGTAATGTATTTTGAAGTGACAAGTTAGTTGTATACTAAGTTAGCAAACAACCAGAAATTCAGCATTAAATAGACCTGGAGTTGCGCCTATCAACAGAACAAACCAATTCAATTAGACACAGCAGCCGCCGATGTCTTGTTGGTGGCGTCACACTTGATTTACATGCTCTATTATCCACATCTCACTTGAACGTACCCAGCGTATGTACTTTATGTTGACTGAGGTATTCATTATGAATCTCTAAAAACTAGAGATGTACAATTGGCTTTTCAAGGAGTGAGAGAGAAGGCGGAGGCCATGAGGGGAATTGAGTAAGTGCCTCCGGCTCTCTCACTCAACAAACGAAGCATAGAAGCGATGAAGCTTCTAATCAAACGTCGATTTTCTGTGAGAGTGTGGTACTTCCCCGGACGAGCCGAAGTTTTTCGTATGTCTAATTGTTTTCCGCTACACGGCGCATTTCTCAGCAGATTACCATGAATGTTATTAATTTAGATAATTAAAAATATTTTTAATTATCTAAGTAGTAGATTCACGTTCTAGATGTTTTCAAAATGGCTTAATACATATGATAAGGTATCGCAAGGTCTTCATCTCATCGAGCCACTAGTATTAGCTAGTATTACCCTTAAGGCTTCGTAGATATAAATTATTTATTGGTTTTGAACCTTATGTGAGGGACAGAAAGGTTCAATTTAATGTGGGAGCTATGCTCCCATGGTTTGATTAAATCAACTCGAGCAACGTAGTAACACAGGAATAAAAAGACTACCTATCTTTTAAACTTTCATTTAAAACTAAGATCGTAATAAAGCAAGTTTTGTATTAAAAATGTTAATAATCTCAGAATTCATCTAGATTTTTATTCGGCGTAGATATAATTTTATTAAAGTTAGATCGACCGTAAAGAAAAATTTAATAAACTTACTAGCTTTCGCCCGCGTCACCGCCCGCGTCAATGTCGATCCCCCGGGAACAGTACTTTTTCCCGGGATAAAAGGTAGCCTATGTCCTTCTCCGTACTCCAGAGAACTTGTATGCAAAATTTCATGATGATCGGTTTAATAGCTACGGCGTGAAAGCGTAACAAACAAACTCACTTTCGCATTTATAATATTAGTAAGGTTATGGATAAGGATTTATTCGCAAACCGAAAGTACGACTATTACCTATACTAGCAAAAAAGGTGCATACTTACTATCACGTCTGTTTTTCTTGCGGGGTAGACAGAGCCCAGGTCTCTAAGCCACCTTAACCCCAGAGCCACGTTTAGCATGTTAATGGGCATTAGGCTCCAAAGGAATCGAATTAGTGATGGGTTGCGAGCCGCATCGCCTACTAATATGATTCCTCAAAATTTTCGCCAATTCCCTCGATCAGCTTTTACGATCTGCGCGGGAAGAGAAGCAGCTGGTACATTCTAGGTTTTTTTTACCCTGACCAGCATGGAAGATGTTTTTGTTTTGTAATCACCCCATATAGAAAAATGGAAAATACATATCAATATCTATGTCTATACTTCTTACTTAATATTATAAAGAGAAAAAAATATTTGTTTGTTTGTTTGCACCGAATAGGCTCCGAAACTACTGGAACTGATTTGCAAAATTCTTTCTCCATTAGAATCCTACATTATCCCAGATGAACATATGCTATTTAAATACTATATAAAACACTATATCTTTTCGTGCGAAGCCGGGACGGGCCGCTAGTAAGAAATATTTAAGTCACAAAAAATTATTTTTTACTACCATATTTATGTATAAAAATAAATAAAAATAAATATATACGGACAAATCACACAGATTGAGCTAGCCCCAAGGTAAGTTCGAGACTTGTGTTATGGGATACTAACTCAAGGATACTATATTTTATAATAAATACATATAGATAAACATCCAAGACCCAGGCCAATCTGAAAAAGATCATTTTCCATCTTGACCTGGCCGGGGATCGAACCCGGTCACTCCGTGTCGCAGGCTGGCGATATGTTATTGAATAATAATAAATAAATAATAATAATTACGAAACGAAGTTCGGTGTGACAGATAGTATTTCAAAAACCGTTGCATACATTCCTATTAACGTCCATATACAGAAACCAGGTACGTATGCTATGCAGAATGCAATATGTAAATTCAATCGTAACCACACCGTTTGGTAGATACGCCAGGAATCCCAAGCTTGCCTATTACGTGTACAAAAGCGCAGTTAAATATTAACTTTATAACCACAGAATAAAGAACATTTTTGTTGAAACAGAATTAAATAAAACACGTATTTGGTTAGGAAGTCGACAAGATTTATAATTCCATCTGGCCATGTGTGGAATCGGGAAAATACGAGTAAGCCGTGCTGTGGAATACGAAAGTGAAAATCTTTTGTAGTTTTCTTGGATTCCGTTCGTAAAGATACTGCAGAAATAATATTCTTGGTTTCTAGGTTGTTTATGTAATATTCTAGTACCTGGGCGACGAGTTTCGCTCGGTTATTACTATTTATTGTGATATGGTGGTGTTTTTAAGAAAAGAGTATCATCGTCAGGTTCTTTTTAGTCTCCACTACAGGAGCACAACCCTCTCTGTACTACTAGGGCCATACTTGGCCAGAGCAGCCAGAGGACTTGGCCTACACTCTCCACGCTGGCCAGACGGGTTGGAGAGGTCTCTTAGATGTTTATAACTTTGTTTAACTTGTATTTCCTAAGTCGCCTTCTACGACATCCACGTGAAGACTTGGAGTGGTCCTATTCTACTCTGCCGGATACCACACGGCTCTTTCAAGAAAAGAGTAGTGACGAATAATTCAAAAATGGAATTTTGATTCTATAAAAGCCAGACAGGACGATATGATGAAGAAACGAAGTGGATAGGAACATGCAGCATCATTAGAAGCTGTTATACATGTCTCTATATATATTCACTTTCTACCAAATCATTTCATCTCTACTTAACATACATACTATCACGTTTTTTTCCCTTGCGGGGTAGACAGAGCTTAGCTCTGTAAGACCTTATGGCCTCATTTAGCAAGTTGGAGGGCGTGTAGATGGAAAACGGAATGAAAATAGTGATGGGTTGCTAGCTGCATCGACTATTGTCTTATCGCAGATTTTAGCCCAATTCCTCGATCGGCTTGGAAAGAGAAGCAGCTGGCACATTCAAAGTTTTTTTTCCCCGAGACCAGCATGGAAGAGCATCTATTTAAAACATCACATGCAAATTTAAATACCACAAACAAAACCTTAATAATCTAAAATTGTAAAATATTATCACAGTTAATTATTTAAATTTCCCCGAATTAAGCAATAGGGATTGGCATAGAAATACAGCCGCAGAATAACAAAGGGAACAGCGGCCGAAATAAATTATCAAGGGGTTGCAATTAGTATGCAATCAACGGTTGATAAATTCACCCCAAGCTAAATAAGCGTAGTGGTATATTGGATAAATAATAAATCAATTATTTTGGCTTAGGTTTAAATATTTTAAGTCTGTGAACGGGTCACGCGTAGTTTATACGCATGTATTTAATGGCATCTTACTTTCCCAGAATAAATCATCATATCAATAAATGGAAATAAAAGGAATTTTTTGAGTAGCTCTACACACACTTGCAGAGTGAAATATCATTGCGTGTGTGAAATAATAGTTATAGTAATAAAACTTGAGTGTAGCAATCTGATATAGATGTTAAATTTTGTCAATCATCTCTCTGAACTGACACAGATACAAAAAAAAAAGAGATTGCACTCTTATTATTCTTTTAAATACAATCTAAATAATATATGGTATGCTCATAATGTATATAATATACATATATATACATCGTGGCCACAACGACTCATCTCTCTCTTTCTTGTTGCAACCATCGATGTTACTCCATTGAAACGTCAACGGGATCCAATAATAAAATGGTTAAGTCCTGTTAATATTAAGTATATAAGTTATTATAAATAATAAGTTGTTAATAATAAGTTATTAAGCGTTTAAAGCGCAAAAGTTTAAAAAATAATGTGTCAGTATGTTGTCAGATATTCAAGAAAAGCTTGAAGATTGTAGATAATGTTACAGTAGTCACATTTTTTGGTTATCAATTACTTATAATAGTAAATTACGTATAATTTAACTTAGATATATGAAACGCGCGAGTTGTTGCATAAATATAAAATTAAACCCTAGTTTATCCTTACTAATATTATAAATGCGAAAGTGAATGAGTTTGTTGTTGAACCGATCATCATGAAATTTTGCATACAAGTTCTCTGGAGTACGGAGAGGGACATAGGCTACCTTTCATCCCGGGAAAAAGTACTATTCCCGAGGGATCGACATTGACGCGGGCGGAGCCGCGGGCGAAATTCGTCACTTTATAAATTGAATCCAGTGATATGCGTATTTTCTACCCAATACTTGGTGAAATCGCTCCATATTAACAAAAAAAGGCATTTGATTATACGAACAAGTTCAAATTACTGAAGAATCTGTAGAGGAAATAGCAATTTTCATGCAATAGGAGCTTATACAACATAATCCATAATCCGTCCATTTCGCGGGGCTTTGAGGAAATTGCAAAATAGCAGCGTTACCTTTGATATGCTTTTCATTTGCTTTCATGAAATTCTTTAGTGTGCAAATTTTTACCGCAGGCAGTCGTTACGCTACGAAGGGGGCGGATTTGCTAGACACAAATGAATGAGGTTAAATGATAATAAGCAAAAAATACTGTTTGCAAGAACAAAGTTCTTTATGCGGGGTTGCAGTAGGATTGGCTCTGTGGTCTAAGAACGCGACCTTTTAGCGAAAGGATCAGAGTTCAAATCCCGCCTCTGTTCCTCTGAGTTTGTTGATAAGCCTTTATAAATTTAAACCAGTGACATTTTCTACCCAATACTTAATGAAATCGCTCCAAAATAACAGCAAAAAGGCATTTAATTATACAAAAAAATTGAAATTACTAAAGAATCTGTTAAGGAAATAGCAATTTTGGTGCAATAGGAGCTCATAGGTGCCGAACCACCGGTACCTTGAAAGATTTGTATTCCGCCTCCGAGTCAGGTATAGGAGTGGCGCAATACTGGACCAATCAAATTTGACATAAATTCATTTCATCGACACGATAAGAAGAAGGAGCTTATACAACATAATCCATAATCCGTCCATTTCGCGGGGCTTTGAGGAAATTGCAAAATAGCAGCGTTACCTTTGATATGCTTTTCATTTGCTTTCATGAAATTCTTTAGTGTGCAAATTTTTACCGCAGGCAGTCGTTACGCTACGAAGGGGGCGGATTTGCTAGACACAAATGAATGAGGTTAAATGATAATAAGCAAAAAATACTGTTTGCAAGAACAAAGTTCTTTATGCGGGGTTGCAGTAGGATTGGCTCAGTGGTCTAAGAACGCGACCTTTTAGCGAAAGGATCAGAGTTCAAATCCCGCCTCTGTTCCTCTGAGTTTGTTGATAAGCCTTTATAAATTTAAACCAGTGACATTTTCTACCCAATACTTAATGAAATCGCTCCAAAGTAACAGCAAAAAGGCATTTAATTATACAAAAAAATTGAAATTACTAAAGAATCTGTTAAGGAAATAGCAATTTTGGTGCAATAGGAGCTCATAGGTGCCGAACCACCGGTACCTTGAAAGATTTGTATTCCGCCTCCGAGTCAGGTATAGGAGTGGCGCAATACTGGACCAATCAAATTTGACATAAATTCATTTCATCGACACGATAAGAAGAAGGAGCTTATACAACATAATCCATAATCCGTCCATTTCGCGGGGCTTTGAGGAAATTGCAAAATAGCAGCGTTACCTTTGATATGCTTTTCATTTGCTTTCATGAAATTCTTTAGTGTGCAAATTTATACCGCAGGCAGTCGTTACGCTACGAAGGGGGCGGATTTGCTAGACACAAATGAATGAGGTTAAATGATAATAAGCAAAAAATACTGTTTGCAAGAACAAAGTTCTTTATGCGGGGTTGCAGTAGGATTGGCTCAGTGGTCTAAGAACGCGACCTTTTAGCGAAAGGATCAGAGTTCAAATCCCGCCTCTGTTCCTCTGAGTTTGTTGATAAGCCTTTATAAATTTAAACCAGTGACATTTTCTACCCAATACTTAATGAAATCGCTCCAAAGTAACAGCAAAAAGGCATTTAATTATACAAAAAAATTGAAATTACTAAAGAATCTGTTAAGGAAATAGCAATTTTGGTGCAATAGGAGCTCATAGGTGCCGAACCACCGGTACCTTGAAAGATTTGTATTCCGCCTCCGAGTCAGGTATAGGAGTGGCGCAATACTGGGCCAATAAAATTTGACATAAATTAATTTCATCGACACGATAAGAAGAAGGAGCTTATACAACATAATCTATAATCCGTCCATTTCGCGGGGATTTGAGGAAATTGCAAAATAGCAGCGTTACCTTTGATATGCTTTTCTTTTGCTTTCATGAATTTCTTTAGTGTGCAAATTTTTACCGCAGGCAGTCGTTACGCTACTGAGGGGGAGGATTTGTTAGACACAAATGATTAAGGTTAAATGATAATTAGCAAAAAATACTGTTTGCAAGAACAAAGTTCTTTATACGAGGTTGCAGTAGGATTGGCTCAGTGGTCTAAGAACGCGACCTTTTAGCGAAAGGATCAGAGTTCAAATCCCGCCTCTGTTCCTCTGAGTTTGTTGATAAGCCTTTATAAATTTAAACCAGTGACATTTTCTACCCAATACTTAATGAAATCGCTCCAAAGTAACAGCAAAAAGGCATTTGATTATACAAAAAAATTGAAATTACTAAAGAATCTGTTAAGGAAATAGCAATTTTGGTGCAATAGGAGCTCATAGGTGCCGAACCACCGGTACCTTGAAAGATTTGTATTCCGCCTCCGAGTCAGGTATAGGAGTGGCGCAATACTGGACCAATCAAATTTGACATAAATTCATTTCATCGACACGATAAGAAGAAGGAGCTTATACAACATAATCCATAATCCGTCCATTTCGCGGGGCTTTGAGGAAATTGCAAAATAGCAGCGTTACCTTTGATATGCTTTTCATTTGCTTTCATGAAATTCTTTAGTGTGCAAATTTTTACCGCAGGCAGTCGTTACGCTACGAAGGGGGCGGATTTGCTAGACACAAATGAATGAGGTTAAATGATAATAAGCAAAAAATACTGTTTGCAAGAACAAAGTTCTTTATGCGGGGTTGCAGTAGGATTGGCTCAGTGGTCTAAGAACGCGACCTTTTAGCGAAAGGATCAGAGTTCAAATCCCGCTTCTGTTCCTCTGAGTTTGTTGATAAGCCTTTATAAATTTAAACCAGTGACATTTTCTACCCAATACTTAATGAAATCGCTCCAAAGTAACAGCAAAAAGGCATTTAATTATACAAAAAAATTGAAATTACTAAAGAATCTGTTAAGGAAATAGCAATTTTGGTGCAATAGGAGCTCATAGGTGCCGAACCACCGGTACCTTGAAAGATTTGTATTCCGCCTCCGAGTCAGGTATAGGAGTGGCGCAATACTGGACCAATCAAATTTGACATAAATTCATTTCATCGACACGATAAGAAGAAGGAGCTTATACAACATAATCCATAATCCGTCCATTTCGCGGGGCTTTGAGGAAATTGCAAAATAGCAGCGTTACCTTTGATATGCTTTTCATTTGCTTTCATGAAATTCTTTAGTGTGCAAATTTATACCGCAGGCAGTCGTTACGCTACGAAGGGGGCGGATTTGCTAGACACAAATGAATGAGGTTAAATGATAATAAGCAAAAAATACTGTTTGCAAGAACAAAGTTCTTTATGCGGGGTTGCAGTAGGATTGGCTCAGTGGTCTAAGAACGCGACCTTTTAGCGAAAGGATCAGAGTTCAAATCCCGCCTCTGTTCCTCTGAGTTTGTTGATAAGCCTTTATAAATTTAAACCAGTGACATTTTCTACCCAATACTTAATGAAATCGCTCCAAAGTAACAGCAAAAAGGCATTTAATTATACAAAAAAATTGAAATTACTAAAGAATCTGTTAAGGAAATAGCAATTTTGGTGCAATAGGAGCTCATAGGTGCCGAACCACCGGTACCTTGAAAGATTTGTATTCCGCCTCCGAGTCAGGTATAGGAGTGGCGCAATACTGGGCCAATAAAATTTGACATAAATTAATTTCATCGACACGATAAGAAGAAGGAGCTTATACAACATAATCTATAATCCGTCCATTTCGCGGGGATTTGAGGAAATTGCAAAATAGCAGCGTTACCTTTGATATGCTTTTCTTTTGCTTTCATGAATTTCTTTAGTGTGCAAATTTTTACCGCAAGCAGTCGTTACGCTACTGAGGGGGAGGATTTGTTAGACACAAATGATTAAGGTTAAATGATAATTAGCAAAAAATACTGTTTGCAAGAACAAAGTTCTTTATACGAGGTTGTAGTGGGATGGTTTCGCTAAAAGGTCGCGCTCTTAGACCACACTACGTTACAGTGTGGTCTAAGAGCGCGACCTTTTAGCGAAAGGATCAGAGTTCAACCTCGCCTCTGTACCTCTGAGTATGTAGACAAATCTAACTCAAGTAAACGACGAGAGGCCTATACTCGGCAGTGGGCGTAGAAAGGGCTGATGTGATGATGCTGAAACATGCTAAGAACATACAAGTTACCGGACTGGCCAAAAAGTTTTGTATCCAAAAGTCAAAAAAGTTCGATTTCCCAGCATAGGTATAAATAATAGTACATTACTGCAGAGGCCGGGAAGTAAGGGATTTCCGGACGAGTAGAGTTTTCAAGGCCGAGCATCAGCGAGGCCTTGGCATTAAATACGAGTCCGGCAAGCCGATTCCCGGCAAAGGCATGTAATGTGCTTTTCTCAATAAATGGAAAATAATTAAAGACGTAATACTGGGGATAAATGAGTATAATATAAAAAAACGATAATAGTATGTACATTTTTATTTTCATATTTGTTTTACGGCATTTGTTGTTCTACTCCTTATAGACCTTCATATTTTTCAACGTGTTATCAAAAAAATTATGGTATAATTCATTTTGTTGATTCAACGGAGCACCTGGCTTCATTTTTCACGAATCCTCTAGTTTGATCATAGACGACGCAGTAACGCGAGCGACCATCAGCCCGCTATGTAAATCTCTAAATCAGCACCGCAGCTGCACCATCACAAATAGTTTATAAACATAGCCATTTATAACACCAAATTACACCGATTTTACATTATATATTCTACTAGAAGCAATCTGCAAAACAATCCAAAACAACAACCTTGCAGTCCGCCGAAAATAAATAATAGTACATTCCCGCTTTATTTTCTTTTTTAATTGCAATTGTCATTTAGTGCTAAGGAAACATAGCCCATACAGCCCAGTCATATTTAACCCCTAAAAATGTAATACCGTAAAAATCTACTTTCCCGCGTTTTTTCTTTTTATTATTGGCATATTTTTGTTAGATATTATACCAACATTTTTATAAAATTATTTTCATATTCATATACTTATATGCTCGATGAGTGCTTTTTTTTATAATGTGGTAGCCATGGCTGTATGACAAGTTACATAGTGCAAGTTACATAGATTAATTAAAAAGTTTTGAGCAGCGGCCAGGAATGAATTTTCATACTTACTTTCCTGGCCTAGGTCGGTAATGTAATGGACGAACCAAGAATTACAAACTTCGTGGCTTCATTTTACTACAATAATGCCTACATTTCCGAGCATGTTTGAGAAAAAGTCGTTCATTTTGACGGGCTAATTAACCCCTTCATGGGAATGCCGGTGGTTATTTACATACACTCGGATTCGGTAATTCGACAAACTTAGGGGTTCTGTTCTTGTCCTGAACGTACGTCTGAAGTCGTGGTAGAACAACAATAGTGGCAAAATTAATTTTTGCTTTAGCCTGAAAGGGCCAGCCGTTCGAAGTAGCGCACTCTCATAGAAAATCTACGTTTAAGTAGAAGCTTAACCGCTTCTATGCTTCGTTCAGTGAGTGAGAGAGCCGAAGAACCATTACCCCCCCCCCCCCCCCACATTTCCTCCTCTCAACACTACACCTCTTTATTTTAAGGGTATACATCCTTCTAATTATATTAGCTAAAGTAACTGAATCTTTTTATACTCGTCTTTAGTGACGAAAAGGAAGCAGAAATGTCAATGTATCGCACCAATGTTTCCGAAATTATCGGCAACAAATGATACCATTGACCTATATATCCGACCCCAAGTCGACCCATATAATAATGACACTCGATTGGACATTAGGGCGCAGTATCGGTAACTTGATCATTATTCTTAGATCATTGGTATAAGATTACAAGTTAATCGAAATATGATTTTTCTGGACAGTCACTTATTTTTGCTAGGTATACAGTACCAGGATACTCTTTCATATAAAAAAACGACTTCTATAAAACTACAGAGCCGATTGTGATGAAATTTAAATAGGACGGAATCCAACTAGGAAGCATTCCCTTGCAAACAAAAAATATTTTTTAAAATCGCTTCACAAATGACGTAGTTCTGAGGTAACAGACATTAAAATCCTCCTTTTTTGAAGTCGGTTAGTAACAGCCAAAGACCTAGCTGTTGTAGGTAACAACCTATCCTCATCCTATTACGCCCAACAAGGTAATGCTAACTTTACAGAAGCCAATATCTTAAAAAAAAAACTGAAATATGTCGTAGTAAGTTACATAAAGGGTATATTGCAAGCCGGGCCGGGTCATGAACACCAAAGCAAAAAATCTGCAGAAAATATTTATTATTATTAGAAAATAACTCCTATATTTTGTACCTTTGTTTTAGTACTTTACTTTAAAATAGAGCTTAGCATTGTTCAATGGCGGTATTGTCATGTCATGCATGGCGCATATCCATATCCGAAACATTTTCAAATATATTATCAAATTTTGATTTTAAAATATTTACGACTAGTAGCTGACGTCGCACGAGAGTGACTCGTTGTTACATATTTTGATATATTGTCACTTTCAACATTTGTTTCAATTTCGGATAAATAAATATTACTACACGAATATTCATAATATAGAAAAGGAGGATAACAAATAAAACAAATCACACTTCCGCGCCCAAAAACATTCAGTTCACTTTTTTAACGACAATCCAACGACAATCATATCGGAAATCGAAACTGTCAATTGATCGACGCATGTCAAAGTCAAACCTGTTGAATAGACTTGTCAATTTGCCGCCTCAAATCTTCCGTGGATGATTTGTGGTCTCCTCAGGTGGTCTCCAATTGTAACTGAAGTCAATTCAGTTGATATAATAGATGTCAGCCATTTTGGCGGAACTCTTTCAACCTCAATTACGGAATATTAGATCCACCTATACGAGTACCATTTGAATACTATGAATGCCTGAAATGTACTAGGTATTAAGTTTTTTAACTGTTTATATTTTAGCCTCCTACATATTATTAGTTGATTTCAAATTCATTGTAAAATGAGGTGAATCAAATACCTCACTTGTAAAAGTCGGGTAGTTGTGTTAGGTGACGTAAGCCTTAATACGTATAAAGGGAATGGGATATGGTGGAGAATCGGCGCCGAGGTTAGAACAGGCGGTGGCTCAGTTAGAAGAGCGTAAATCATACATAGACTTAAGAGCCCGCCATATGCCAGGCGGCGTGGCGGTACAAACGCGGATGGTCTAAACGCGTTGGCTACTTTGGATATTTTCGTTTTTTAGGAATATTCAAGGGTTATTCGAAAAAGAAAAACATATGATGGCTGCCTTATCTGTAATGCAATAATAATCAAAAGTTTCAAGGTTAATTTTAATTTATTTGGTGAATAATGCTATATACCGAGTAAATTAGACGTGATTTGGAGGCAACTTTGCAATTTTTTTCTATCGAGAAAATTTAACGCAATCGTGTTTTTGAATCATATAGTTACCAGAGTTAGTCCTGAACTTTGCTGCATTTTTATTTCAACTTGAGTATTTAATTATTATTGATATAACAGTCATATAATCATGCAAAGCAGTGTGAGGTATTACGGGCACTTAAGGTCTTGAAACTAACGTGAGTTAGAGATCACTACATAGTATAAAACAAAATCGCTTCCTGCTATCTGTTTGACTAGCTCCGTGGCGCAGCGGTCAACACGCCTGCCTGCGACTCGGAGTGACCGGGTTCGATCCCCGGCCAGGCCAAGATGAAAAATGATCTTTTTCAGATTGACCTGGGTCTTGGATGTATATCTATATATGTATTTGTTATAAAATATAGTATCGTTGAGTTAGTATCCCATAACACAAGTCTCGAACTTACTTTGGGGCTAGCTCAATCTGTGTGATTTGTCCGTATATATTTATTTATTTATTTATTATTTATTTATCTGTCCCTATGTATGCTTAGATCTATAAAACTACGCAAAGGATTTTGACGCGGTTCGTTTTAATAGATTGATTCAAGAGGAAGGTTTATATGTATAAGTTATCGCACCCATGCGAAGCCGGGGCGGGTCGCTAGTTATGAATAGAAACGAGTCACTCACGTGCTATTTCACAAAAACAGTTAGTACGGGACCCTCCGCCGCGCGTCTCGCACTCGCCTTGAAAATGGGCTCCTGACGAGTCTGAAACTATATAGTCGGCTATTCCGACGAAATAGCACGTGATTAGTTTTTATTCATAACTAGCGACTTCGTTCGCGTGGACTTACAGTTTAAAATAAATAAAAATAAAATAAAATTACTTTTTATTTAGATAACTTTGATCCATTTTGTTAGTAACAATTTAAACTTAAAATACGTTAGTAGGTAATATTCTATACTGCACCTATTACAATACTACTCCAGGACGAATGGAGTGTGCTCTCATATTTAGCACATAATGCCTGCAGGATGCTGTTGGTGCTGCCCCGCAGTCTGTTTTGCAAAGAAGCGACTCGTTTGCGTCTGATAGCATAGAAGTCATCAGTAAGAGCTTCAGCAAACATCGCAGATGCGCTGTAGTAACGAGGCAGCCGCAACAACATCCTGAATACATTGTTGTACTATACGCGCAAGGCGCTGTATGTCTTTTGCGTGTAACCAAGTGTAAGTTTAGCTGGACCGTAATAGTTTTGTATCAGGTGTTCCAGTTTTTAAAATAAATTATACGTTTATATGTTTCTCAGGCTTGATAGCTATATAATGAAAAAAGTTTTATTTGAATCCGTCCAGTATTTCCGGAGATTAGCGTGTATAAACGACAAACAAACAGACAGACATTTTTTTTTACTCTTTTGTTATATGTATCGATGTAAATATCCTTTTCCTTAGATTTTTTATGCATGATAGCGCTGGTTCCACCTTCTTAGTCGACTATCAACTAATTTACAATAACATCACCTTTAAACACCAAAGCAAATCGCTTACCTGAAACAAAAAAACAAACATTAATGTCACGTCAAAAGAAAAAATATAAATAAATACTACTTCATAAATTAAGCAAAAAGGAAGGAAAGGCCGACGCAAGCAATCCCAAGTGAACTAAGGACTACTTTTTAAGTCCGGCCCGTTGGGGTACACTCAAACGAAGGCGGGGTAACGAACTAACCCCCCAGGACACATCAGCCACTACTCCTGCCACGAAAACCTTTTTCGAGGTAACAATGACATTAGAAAAAGTACCGGGATTTGAAAGTTACGTGATTTTTTACCTTACTACTCAGAGATAAGGTAGCTTTTCGGGTGTTTGCCCGTAGATTGCGTTGTGATAAAGTTTAACTTATAACCCCTTGACAAGGCTAAATTTGTAATATGGGGCGTTTTATATAACGGGTATTTGAGAAGTATCATGCTTAAATGAACATCTTTTTCTAGGGTACTTTCAATGCTATGAACTAAAAAAAAAAGGTTTTTACAAATTGCCGGGCAAACACTTTTGAAATTTGTATAAATACGCCGAAATTTTTTTTTTTATTTCCCAACATTAGTCCCATAGGAAAAGTTGTTTATTGTAGCGGGCTGAGTCACCCCTTGAAAAGAATGTCTGTGGTTATAATTTGTGTAGACGGACGAAGAAATACTCCCTGTATTTCTTCGTCCGTCTACACAATTTTTTAAAATTAAATGTAAAAATTAATTTAATGGAGGTACATGTCCACTTTCAAACTAATATTAACAGATAAGATTTGATTGTGTTTTTGTTCTTAATGGATAATCAAACAATTGGCCAAGTGCGAGTCGCGGACTCGCGCACGAAGGGTTCATCTATCTATACAACATTAGATTTATAGCCTTTTTTAGTGTAAGAATATGAAACTACCGTTATTAATTCTGTTTTTAGTTTGTTGTTAAAACGGCAACAGAAATACCAAATACATAATCTGTAGAAATTTTAACTGTCTAGCTATCGCGGTTTATGAGATATAGCCTGGTGATAGACAGGCAGACGGACAGTGGACCTATGATTGAAAATTACTGTAATATTATATGTTAAGAACTTTACAATGTTTAAATGCAATAAATAAATTGAATTGAATTGGAGTCTCTAATAATAGGGTCCCGTTTTTACCCTTTGGATACGGAACCCTAAAAACGACTCATGAAGGTATATGGCGTAGTATTGGATCTCGCGGAATCGTTTCACGAGATTGTTGACCAGCAAGTGCCAATACTGCCAATCAACAGCAGGAAATAGCCTTCGCAGGCGTGATGTTTGCTCTTTAGTACTGCGCAATTCGTGCCTTTTTAGACACGAATCGGTAAGTTTTGTGCGAAACAAATAGAATATAATGATCAGTTATATGATGTTATATATCGTTTTCCCGGTTGCGTCCCCATTTGTGACTATGATGCGTATGAGGACCAGCCGGCCTATTTGCTAACTCAGTGACCAACGTTTTGATAGTCACTTCAAAATACATTGCGGGTTTCCTATGATTGACTATTTTTATTAAAGATATATAAAACGCAATGTACTTTGAAATGACTATTAAAACGTTGTACACTGAGTTAGCGAATAGGCCAGCAGGTCCTGTTATGTGAGAATTCATGCTGTAAGATAACTTGACGGCTCCGGTGTAACAGGGCTGAGGAAAAACGCTAGCGCGAGCAGACTATATCTACCGTAAAAAAATAAAATAAAACTGCGTACGGAGAGTATTAGTTAGACACAGAAAAAGACGAATGAGGAAGTGTTGGGACAAGTAAATGAGAAACGAAAACTGCTGAAGACGATTGACATGAGAAGAGGAAGGATGTTTGGTCACTTTATACGACGCGATCAATTTATGAAAAGTATTATATAGGGATATTTGGATGAAATAAAGGAAAAGGCTCGAGTTGTTGTTGGCAACAACTGATAAGCGCCATCTGATGTCGTCAAGCAGAACTACAAGCGTTACGGCGATGACGTAACTCCCCTCCGCTGCTTTGTAGCCGACAACGGCGCGCGCTCACTTTGGTCTAGACCGTCGAACGGAAGACTTGCTTTGGTCCCATTTTTGTTATTCATAATCCTTACTAATATTATAAATGCGAAAGTGAGTTTGTTTGTTTGTTTGTTTGTTACGCTTTCACGCCGTAACTACTGAACCGATTATCATGAAATTTTGCATACAAGTTCTCTGGAGTACGGAGAAGGACATAGGCTACCTCTTATCCCGGGAAAAAGTACTATTCCCGAGGGTTCGACATTGACGTGGGCGGAGCCGCGGGCGAAAGCTAGTTAATTATAAAATTCGATAATTTAGATTCTATTTAATAATTTTAAAAGGTTAAATGTGTTTTGAAACATTTATCAATAAGTTTAACGGTTTATTTTGTTTAAATAATTTGGTCAATAGTGAACAGTGTTTGTTTTTAAAAATCATAATAAAATAAATATATTATAAATAAAATGTTGCATTATAATAATTTTGTTTTCATTATGTCATATGGAAAGGTGAAGAGAATGGCTGAGAACCGAGAGACATGGAGAGTACTCCACCGACAAGAACACAGTTCTTAAATTATAGAAAGATAGACCTAAGTCTCTAGAGTTTTAGTCTCATCAGCTGCTTTGCCGGTGGTTGCAGGTATAGCATCAAGTACGCACACCCGGCCTCCCGAACTGCTACTTGCTTTTCATCCGAGAGAGTTATATCCCAATTATTAATCATCATCATCATCATCAGGTCCTTTTTAGTCTCCACTGCAGGAGCACGACCCTCTCTGTACTACTAGGGCCATACTTGGCCAGAGCAGCCAGAGGACTTGGCCTACACTCTCCACGCTGGCCAGACGGTTTGGAGAGGTCTCTTAAATGTTTATAAGCTTTGTTTAGCTTGAATTTCCCAAGTCGCCTTCTACGACATCCACGGGAAGAATTGGAGTGGTCCTATTCTACTCTGCAAGAATAGAATTATTAAGAGCGCACCAATGCGACCCGGCTGAAGCCATTTCGCACCCCGCGCCCCGCGCGAAAGCAGGATAGATCTAATGACCGTAACGCGTAAAAAATGAGAAGAAGAGAGTGGGTAGGCACAAGCGGGTGTACTAGAATTAACGGGCGTAAGCGCCAAATCACTTAATTGTTATTTAAAATAAAAGTACGAGGTTAATGAGTAAAAAAAACTTTGCCAGATTTTAGAACTAGTTATTGCTAAGCTAGGAAACTAAAAATCATTTCTAAAGACCTTAGGGTTTCGCCGTTCTGACCACAAACATCAAATAAAGGGGCTATGTTTGCAAAATAAAAGTATCGAGGCTTTTGTTATTAATCGTGTTTTCAGGTTGGACAGTTTTAAGAAAATATGTTGAAGTTTTATATATAAAAAATAACAGGCATGTAGTCGTTATAGATATAGACATCTAGACGAATGTTCATTGACAAGTTTCGCATTCGTGCCCTCTTAATATCCCATTAATATCCTAAAACTTTATTTCGTTTCCAAATTCCCACCTTTCCTCAGCTTAACAATGCTTCTAATGGGCAGCAGCGTGGGAAGCACAAGAAGTCGAAGAAACTGCGCTGCGCTCACCAACTCGCCTGCCACACGTGGCGAGTACGGCAATATCTCGAAGAACAAAGAACCCTTGGCCCTCGGAGAGCCCTTTTTCCAGCTGTGGACTTCTTTACGCTGGAGTGAAATATACCTTGTTGATGGGTAGTACTGTAGTGTGTGACGACACGCAACTATCACAGCTACGATCACTTCGATCCTCCTACATAGTGCATGACGTAGCACGTGACGTCACGCGTCACTGGCTCGTCAGGATGATCGCAATAAACCCTTTGTTCGATGTTATCTTGTAAAATATGTACTAGATTAAGTAAAGGTCATGTGACGTATCTATTTACGTAAACACATAGTATATAAGCATCTGTAGAAACCACAATAAATCAGTTCAAGTTGGGAGACCAGTACTCCAACAAATAAGTGTTTTCATTACGACACCCCCCGCCGCGTCCTACTATCATAGTACAATAACAGTAAAAAAACTTAACGGATGTAAGTATACTCTTATGTGAGCACAGCAGTCATGCAGTCCCTACTTATTCTAGTTTGAACTTACTAATAATGTATTTTGAAAGCATATATCTTTTCCTTATTCACAATGAAATATTTTTTTCTAGTATACCCACTTTAGTTAGGGTTAGTCTAAGGTTAAGAGTAAGCCATTTCAAAATAAAAATAAAAAAATACAAGGAACTCCGATTATCCCAATATAAACAGTGTAATAGCAATATTACTTGAAATAAAATAAATATCCTAAACAAACACGTTAAATACGAAAAGAAACACTTGAAAAGCTATGGAGGGAAAACAGCCGTAAAATAATTACAGTATAGATATGCAGCTTGCAGTTCCTCAAACGGCTGGCCGCACCAAAGCCTGTACGGAAATCGACAAACAGAAATTTCTTAGCATTATCAAAATCAAAATCAAAACGTTTATCCAGAAAATAGGCCTATGCACTTTTTCACGTCAAATCACATTTTAAAGGATCTAATTTAGTCATATTATTACTCATTGTGCAAAAGCTACAGACTACTAGCGTTTCGGAACCAACCACTGCAGAGAAGAAACGCCAAAAGAAACTCTTTTAAACAGTATTGGTCGCCTACTCGCCTGGAGGGCTTTTTTATTTTATCATCTATCTTTATCATTTATCATCTAATTTCTTCATTTATCATTTTATGATTACAATTTTTATTATATAGGTACATGTAGTGATAATATTTTACATTATACACAGTAGTCTCAAAGAGGCCGAGCAGACCTGTCCCCCCTAGCAGCATCCGTTCACGAGTTGACGCATGGATCAGCCATCGTTGAACTCAACCATATTAGAGGGAATTCAACGACCCGACACACGACGCCGCCACTAGTTTGAACATTTGAGTGATTACTACGTAATATACTTATTTTACTACATATACACATAGTATCACGTCTTAGCCTAGGTAGATAAAGCCTAGGTCTATAAGAACTAAAGGCCACGTTTAGCATGTTAGTGGGCATTAGGTGGAAAACGGAATCTAAATAGTGATGGGTTGCGAGCCGCATCGCCTATTAACACGATTCCTCAGATTTTACCCATTCCCTCGACCGGCTTTTACGATTTGCGTGGAAAGAGAAGCTGCAGGTACATTCTACGTTTTTTCTTTTCTACCAGACCAGTATGAAGAAAGATTTTTAAAAAATATATACACAGATTGTATTAGCCCCAATTTTTTTTTAACTTAGTCAAACTTAGGTCTCCATTTCTATACCCTCTTTGATTTGTAAAACGGCCGTAAAAGTATAATAGTAACAGGACCGGCAATACCACTAGTGAGATCCCCAAGGTGCTCCTACGGAACCCTATAAGTGTTAAGGTAATGGGTTCCGCGTTGAAAGTAATACATGCATTTGTTGTCATGGCTTTGTTATTTTGTTGTTTTTCCGCAAGCGGTAGTATGCAAAATAGAATTGGACATTGGTTAGTTTGAAACTTGGAATAATAAACTTTCATTTTATCAATTTTCGTGTTTAACGTACCAACAAAAAGCACTAGTGGATCAGTGATCTAAGAGTGAAACAAATAAGCCAAAGGTCCCAGGTTCAAACCCCGTCAAGTTCGACTTGGACTGGTGACTCGGACTCTCCAAGCCTTGCGCACACAGGCAACGCCCAAAGCCGAGGTCCGTCCCTCCTGGGGGCCCTTTGGTGATGTTGTCTATATAGGCTGAGCGCACTCTGCCCTCGCCTCAAACGCCCGGTGAAGTTACGAAAGATCATTTGTAGCCAGCAACATAGTCCTTTAAAAAAAAGGTGACTCAGGCTCTGTAGCTCCTAATTCAAGTACCGTAATTCTTAAAAAAAAAATTATACCGACGAATTGAGAACCGCCTCCTTTTTTTGAAGTCGGTTAAAAAGCTATTTCAGTTTTGACACACAAACAAATGAATTAGCATCTGCCGTAGTTGGACGAAGCATAGCATAGCATAGTATCACGCCTTTTTACCTTGCGGGGTAGACAAAGCCTAGATCTATAAGACCTTATGGCCACATTTAGCCAGGTTGGACAAAATCCAAATAAAATAAATAGAACAATAAACTCAACAACTATAATATCTCCAATTTATTTTATCTGATCTAAAATGGCCGTTTTAAATCGTAGCGACAGAAAGTTTGATAAAATTAATTTAGTCCATAAAAGCGAAACTGGGAATTCCGGAGTCAACAAAAAATTGGCAAAGCTCAAAGAGCGCGCTGCCAACTTTACCAGCGCAACGCTGTTTTTCGTGTTATGTTTGGAGACCGAAATTAATGTGGACGTATCTCCAATTAATGGCGTGTTACTAAAATTAAATACTTCTTAAATATAATTATATATTTAAGAAATATTTAATTTTAAACAAAATATAAATATAAGCTTTCACGCGCAGCTTCACTCGCGTCAGCGTCTTTCACTCGGAAACACTACGTTTTCCGGGATACAAGGTAGCCTATGACCTTCTCCATACTCCAGAGAACTTAAATGTATGCAGACGATGATCGGTTCAGTAGTTACGGCGTGACAGCGTACCAAACTAACAAACAAATTTCGCATTGGTAAGAACAGTTTTAACGAAAAAATGTGTACACAAAGTAACAGCGGAAAATTTTAACAATAAAAATCAAGCAAGTACGAATCGGAATCGCGAACGAAGGATTCCGTACCATTATCTATACAACATAAGATAGTATATTATAAATTTTTTTCAGTTTTATGTTTGTTGCATGGGAGCCCTCCTTTAACATTAATTTTATTCTATTGTTAGTAATTTTTGTTATTGCGGCAACAGAAATACATCATCTGTCTAGCTATCAAGGTTCATGAGATACAGCCTGGTGGCCGACACACAGACGGACAGTGGAGCCATATTAATAGGTCCCGTTTTTTACCCTTTAGGTACGGAACGGGACCCTAAAAAGTAAAAATTCAAAACCACTCGCTTAACTATTACATAACAATGATTGCAAATTTATTTGCATGTAAATAAACAACAGCAACTGTCACAATATAGTTTGATATGACAAAAATAAAAATTATTACGTGGAAGTTACTAAAATAAAACTAGAAAATCTGTTAACCCGACCATAACCGGAATATGCAAATAAACCGGTAACTGTCACCGGAAAACGGCTCCACAAAATTTAACAACATTATCCTGCAAAATTAAACTAGTCCGATGCGCATGACAAAATACTGGGAACTAGAGGCAACAAAAATCTGTCAGATTTGTATGTTACGGACACTTATTTCACATTCCACACTAACAAATTGTTACTCGTACCTATGGTATATTTTTATTTGCTTTATATTTATATAGACGAGATACTTAAGAGAAAACGACAATGTTAATCCTTAGTTATTAATTGAAATTAGGTCTCCGAAGTAAGCCTCATACCAAAGAAACAAGTAGTTAATAGTTTTTTGAGTACTAAGTTTGGTCCCATGGGAAAAGTTGTTTATTTTGATTGGGTGAGTCAACCCTTTAAAGTACATTAGTGCTAAATTCATACGATGAATGAATAATGTTAAGACTCAAATTATACAAGGTTACTTGAAAAACACTAATAGCCTTACACGACTAGATTGCATAAGCGTTAATTGAAATTAGGTCTCCGAAGTAAGCCTCATACCAAAGAAACAAGTAGTTAATAGTTTTTTTGAGTACTAAGTTTGGTCCCATGGGAAAAGTTGTTTATTTTGATTGGGTGAGTCAACCCTTCAAAGTACATTAGTGCTAAATTCATACGATGAATGAATAATGTTAAGACTCAAATTATACAAGGTTACTTGAAAAACACTAATAGCCTCACACGACTAGATTGCTAACATCTTTAACAACGTTTGTTCTAAGACTTGATAATTTGTTTGATTTTACTTTCATACAAAAATATCATCAATTGTATTTTCTGGTTGAATGTTAATAACTCTACGTGCATCGCAAAGAAAGATTACGGGCGAGCGTGGCGTCGTCTTTTCGTTTACATAGAATAACAAATGTCCCGACAGGATATTAAAAACTTGAAAAATCAATTTTATTTTATTTATTACTAGCTTTCGCCCGCGGCTCCGCCCGCGTCTATGTCGACCCCTCGGGAACAGTACTTTTTCCCGGGATAAAAGGTAGCCTATGTCCTTCTCCGTACTCCAGAGAACTCGTATGCAAAATTTCATGATAATCGGTTCAGTAGTTAGGACGTGAAAGCGTAACAAACAAACAAACAAACAAACTCATTTTCGCATTTATAATATTAGTAAGGATAAGGATAAGGATAAGGATGTTATGTCAGAACTCGTAGAACAAACGTTGTTGTTTATAATGTTAGCTTCGAGGTTATTGTAGTTTACAAATAATTCTGTTTAAAAATATTCACATATTGGTCGGATAATCTCTATCCTCACCTAGTGCTGTATACTTATTCATGCGTTTAAGGCTAGGGCCTGTCGATTATATTTGAACAATTCTGCCACATTTCTGCAGTCCTACGCCAGCGAACCCTTCATAAACTTTATAGGTTACCCTCCGGAATGGGGGTAATGAACTTATGTATATTAAAAATGTATTAGCGTTATTTATACTTAAGGGTTATTTTATTCGTACACAATTCTCGTCTAAAATTTTAATGATATTTTGCTCACACTCCGTGGAACAGGTGTTAATACGCCAGCCTGCGACACGAGGGGCACCGGATTCGTATCCTGGAGCGGGCAAATACTGGTACTTCTTCACAGATATTTGTCTACGTTGCTGAAGATATTCAAGGAGGGTTGAAGTCAGGCAGGCCACCAGCCGTAAAAACTTTCGCCAAATCATATGATAGCATGACGTTACACAGCTGGGAAAACACAACGAAGAAACCTCTCGGCTCTGGAGGAGGATTTTGCTTACACGTGTAAGTATGATGACAAAACAGTGTAACGATGCCAAGGAACAATAATAAGGTCTCTTAAGAGTCGGCAACGTCGCAACCTCCTCTGGTGTTGCAGATGTCCATGGGCGACGGTGACCACTTTCCATCAGGTGGCTCGTCTTCTCGTTTGCCATCAAATAAAAACAAAAGAATATGTCTGATGATGGAACTTCATAATGGCGAACAGTAAGATCTTAAAATTTAGCAAGTAGGCCAGCTAGCAGGTGTTCGAACCCGATACCCTGCGACTCAAAGGTATTCGGAGTACCACTGAGCCATAATAGTCGTCAAAATACAACAATTAGTTCGCCCATTTACTTCATGGAATTATCAGTTTGCATCAGGAACACCTGGTACATTTTATCTTTTTAGGGTTCCGTACCCAAAGGGTAAAACCGGGACCCTATTAATATCGCTCCGCTGTCCGTCGGTCTGTCTGTTCGTTTGTCGTTTGTCACCAATCTGTATCTCATGAACCGTGACAGTTAGACACTTGAAATTTTCAGAGATGTTGTATTTCGTTTGCCGCTATAACAAAAAATACAAAAAAATTGATTAAAATAAATATTTAAGGGGGCTCCCATACAACAAACGTGATTTTTGTGCTTGTTTTTGCTCGATATTGATAACGGCAACAGGTAGACGCTTGTAATATTCACACAATATTTATCAGTATAAAATAAACAATTAAATAAAAATAATATTAAAGGGGCCTTCCATACAACATACATGATTTTTTTGCCGTTTTTATAGATATCGGTAAGGAAACCTTCATGTGCGAGGCCGACTCACAATTGGCCGGTTTTTTACTCAGAGCAGCATTGCAGTAAGTATATAACCTGAATAGTTGCAATATTTCACGGAAGAAAGCCTTGCACTAATGGTTACCTGAAATCCTTTTGAAACCAAATATAGTTCTTGGATTTTCCGCACTTTTATACTGCACTTAAGAAATTATTTCTGAAAGCAGTATAACAATTCTTTTTTATGACAAATTATTTTCAGTTTAATTTTCTATGAAAATAATATGTCATAAAAGTGAATAATATATGAAAGTCGTGTAATAAAATAAAAGAAGCCGTGTGGTATCCGGCAGAGTAGAATAGGACCACTCCAAGTGGGACCGACTTAGGAAATACAAGCTAAACAAAGCTTATAAACATCTGTGAGACCTCTCCACCCCGTCTGGCCAGCGTGGAGAGTGTAAGCCAAGTCCTCTGACTGCTCTGGCCAAGTATGGCTTTAGTAGTACAGAGAGGGTCGTGCTCCTGTAGTGGAGACAAAAAAGACCTGATGATGATGATGATGATGATATGAAAGTAATCCTTACTAATATTATAAATTCGAAAGTGAGTTTGTTTGTTTATTTGTTTGTTACGCTTTCACGCCACATCTACTGAACCGATCATCATGAATTTTTGCATACAAGTTCTCTGGAGTGCGGAAAAGGACAAAGGCTACCTTTTATCCCGGGAAAAGTACTATTCCCGAGGGATCGACATTGACGCGGGTGGGGCCGCGGGCGAAAGTTAGTATGTCATAAAAGAGATATCTTAATTTTCTATTTTTTTTATTTGGTTCGAGATGGTCAGATCATTCAAATATGTTTTCAAATGAGTTACAGCAGTATCTAGTTATATTTAGGGTCAGGGGCGCCGTCCTCAACTGACTGTCCTGTCCGATGGTTGCAGGTATGATATTGGGTACCGGCCTCCCAAGCTACTACTTGCTTTCCCAATTCATCCGAGTGAGAAGTGTCCCAATACTTTCATAAACGACTCAAATCCAACAAATTTATTGTTGTGTTTTATTTTGAATTCACAATACTATTTTAATATACTCTCATTAAATAAAGAAATAAAATATGGTGAAAAAATTTCACTTACGCTCTACCTACTGAGCCTCCACCTGATTCAACACCGTCGCCGAAATTCCTCACAATATCCTATTCTCCATATACGTATTAGGGCTTACGTCACCCAACACAACCACCCGACTTTTACAATCAAATGATTCAACTCATTTTACAATGAATTTGAACTAATATGAAGGATCAACCAATATGAAGGAAGCCATTCAATATATAAAAATATATTGAATGGCTTCCTTCATATTGGTTATTCTTCTTATTTTATACTAGCTGTTGCCCGCGACTTCGTCCGCGGCAATTTCTGTTATTATGATCAATTAGTATAGATGAATAATTTTTCCCCGTTTTCAAAACATTTTTTATTGATGCTTCGCTCCTATTGGGCGCAGCGTGATGTTTTATAGCCTAAAGCCTTCCACAATAAATGGACCATCCAACACATAAAGAATTTTACAATTTGAACCAGTAGTTCCTGAGATTAGCGCCTTCAAACAAACTAACAAACAAACAAACTCTTCAGCTTTATAATATTAGTATAGATTGCATTCACATTGCTATTTTGATATAGGCACTCTTATTGATTGAAGAAATAAAATATGGTGATTTTTTTTTAAGCAGGCGACTTATTCGTATGTCGATTTCTCACCATATTTTATTTCCAACAAATTTCTAACCTTCCCCAGCTTAAAATGCTTCCGGTAGCAGCGTTGGAAGTACATAGAGCCTAAGAAACTGGGCTCGTCAAACCGCCTGCCAAAGCGTGGTGAGTATGGCAATATCCTCCCATAGAACAAAGAATCCATGGGGAGGCCTTTGTCCAGCAATGGCCTACTTACGGCTAAAATAATGATGATGATTATGATGAAATGCTATATTTATTGAACTATCTCAACGATACTTTACTTTCTAATAGATACTTATATAGATAAACATCCAAGACCCAGGTCAATCTGAAAAAGATTGTTTTACCTCATAACCTGACCGGGGATCGAACCCGGGAACCCTCGTGTCACAGGCTGGCGTGTTAACCACTGCGCCACACTTCGCATACGTCTGTACCATCAATTCAGACACTGTATCAAATTCTCCGTATAACATGAAATGAAACTAGGCGTCTCAATTAAGGCTCACTACTCACAGACAGCACATGCATTAATAATGTATGAACTCGCGATGAGTCACCCGGGAGTGATCTCACGAGCGGACTTGTCAGGGAAACTTATTGGAAAACATATTACATCGAACGTCTAATAACTATTTTTCATCCTTATATCCAAAGCTTGAAAGGTCTGACGTTACGTAGTATAGACGTTCCTATTTATCTAACTTATCTAGATCGAAAGACGTGACGTTCGGAGTTCGGAGAATAGTGTAAAAAGTAGGTAGCTAAAGAAATTGATTGAACGCATCCATCAAGTTGGACCGCTATGAAAACTTCGTTAGAACGGTTCAGAAGAACGTCACACGACGATCTTTATTTGATTAGTGTGATGTTGATGTAGTAAATCAGTTTAAAATTTTGTACGTGTAAGTCAAATCTACTACGCCCGTACAGAATACTCTGAACTATCTACATGAATGGTAAAATTGGGTTGATATTTAATATATGTACATGTATCAATTGAAAGACGGTCTGATGATTTGGCGGCTCATAATAAAATTTCGCGATCATTGACAACAGATACGGACAAATTTCGTAGAAGAGGGGAGGCCTCTGCCAACCAGTTGGAAACAATAGGCTAAAAAAAAACAATTTCGATCATTTCAATCGGTAATTCAATGTCTTATACGGTCGAACCATGACATAATGGGAATGGCATAATTCACGATCCGCCTTTATGAGAATAGTCAGAAAATGTCCAATTACTTCAGCATCTACCAAATAAAGTGTGCTCAGCATACTTTTAATTTGATCATCATCTGCCTAACCATATCCCATTATCTGGGGTCGGCGCAATATGTCTTATTTTTCCACATTTCTCTATTTCCCACCATTCCTACATCCGCACCCACCTCTTTTATATCCCTTTTGACACAATCCATCCACCTCTGTTTTGGCCTGCCTCTTCCTTTATACCCATCAACCCTCATATTTAATGCTTTATTGGTCAGGTGTTCTTCGTCTCTCCTCATCACATGACTAAACCATGCCAGTCTATTACTTCTCACCTTATTTGTGATAGGTGCCACCTTAGTACTTTCTTTTAATTTGATATTGATACGTTAAGTTTGGGTGAAAGATGATCGGACAAGTCCGTTTTAAAAGTATGAATAAATAAAAATTATACTAATATACAATTTGTATATAAAACCCTGTCCGATCCTTGAAGTGTGTCCGTGATTCAGTCCGTCGATATTTACAACTTTTCCTATATGAGATCAAAGTTGGGAACTTAAAAAAATTGTATGGGAACGTCAAAAAATATTTTGAGATTCCAGCACTGGTCCCATGGGAAACATTTTTCATATCGACGGGCTAAATTACCCTTTCAAGGATCGGAGAGGTTTATTTAACATATTGTATAGCCACTTTATATATTTTATATAATAAATTATATACTTTATATAATAAATTTAATCTTTCATAGAAATTTGTCCAGCTGATCGGCGACTCTGTATGGGAAACCTAATTTTCTTTTTCGTTTTTTACCTTTTTTTCTTGCAATTCTGTGTTCCATTAGGGATTCTGATTCCCAAATTTCAATATAGCTAGAGGGTTCAAAATCACGCTGTATATACGCAATATTTAACATAGTTGCTGAAGAAACTTCTTAAATCATTCATACAAAAGCGATGTCACATTTGTCTGGTCTTATCAAGGCGGACGGCGGCGGCGGCTTTGATGGACTTTACCAAAAAATGGGACTTTGCAAAGCTTATATCTCAAAGCGTTTTGGGACGATTTAGGTACTTTTTTCACTAATTTGCATATTTCTGGGAGGTCTTTAACAAACACAGCGCAGCGAAAAAAATATAATATATGTTGAATTGAAAATCCATGTAAAATTCAAGGAATGTGTTATACATAGCGATCAAATATAATGGTACACAATTCGCTCTCGAAAAGTGGCACCGGCAAAATGGCGCACTAATCGAGTTTCGGTTTTAAAGAGGAAAACTCCTTTGGGCTTATGAAAATGAGATGTGTGGTCTCAAGTAACATTAATAAATACAGATAAAATTATTTTTATCAACTATAAAAAGTGGCCAAATCAATGGACTTGGACCACAAACACTTAACTCCAACGATCATACAAGTATTGCTCATAAAAAAACGACTTTCGGAGCTGTTTTCTCCATAGTTTCAATAAACCGCGCTAGCACTCACACGTCTCGCGATGACGAAGGTACAGTGAAAAGATGCAAAACTACGCATCAAAAGTGAAAAAAAAGATGGAGTTATACTTTAAGTCGTTGTTTGTACGCATGATGTTTTGACTCGGGAACATTAAGGCTTTATTTTGTATGAGACTGTGTATTTATCATTATATTTGATCGAAGCCTAGACGTATTCCTTGTATTTACATACTAGTAGCTCTGTGACCTGTAGACCTCGCGAGACCAACTTGTATTACAGCAAACTCACAATGACTATATGCCCAAGGGAGCTTGAGTCCTGTGTGAAAATTCCACCAATTTAACAAAAAAAAAAAACACAACCTTATTGGAATATTATAGGCTATTCGTCAAAATTATTCTATATAAATTATTGAACTGTGTCACAAAATATCACGTGAATCGGTTGAGAAATGCGACCTATAGAAAGGAACAACTGGACAGCGGAACATACGACGAGCGAGAGGGAGATTTTGCCTAGCAGCGGAAGTCTGTAAATATACGTTAACTTACCAACTGATTTCGATCGCTAAGGGGCGACATATTCACACCTAGGCTGCCCAACAGTATGTCGCTATTAAAACGAAGACTTTTACGTGATGTCCGTAGTGAGTGAAAAGGCCACCGACGTGTTACTGTCACTTCGGATGAAAAACAGTCAAAAGAGTCGAAAGTATCTGTCAACGTACTAGGGTGGTCCCAGAAGTAGCCGACCTGGCATAAATATAGCAATACTAGCTGAAAATTTAAAAAAGAAAACAAAAGTTTGTATCTTATGGCGCGTTAATTTGAAAAAAGAATAAGCTACGTCCTTTTATTTATATTTCACACCAATAAATAGAGATTGCTCTGAGTGCTTTTGCAAACATGGACTAAATTGGACTGCGATATGTGATGCAATACTTTCATTTCAAAGGTGTAAATCCAATCGATATTAAAGTCGAGCTGGATTCTACTCTTGGAAAGTCTGCTCCTTCATTTACAATAGTAAAATATTGGATTGCTGAGTTTTAAAGAGGTCGCACCAGCTGCGAAGACGAACATCGCAACGGTCGGCCAAATGAAGTGACTATACCAGAAATAATGACAAAAATTCACAAAATAGTATTATAAGACTGTAGACTAAAAGTGCGTGAGTTAGCAGATATGGTAGGCATTTCAAAAAGTGCTATACATCGCAATTTGACTGAAAAATTAGGCATGAGAAAGCTGTGCGCAAGATGGGTGCCGCGATTGCTCACCATTGAACAAAAGCAGCGTCGTGAGGGTGTTTCAATCCAGTGTTTGGAGAAATTTCAACGGAATAAAGCCGAATTGTTACGACGATTCATAACGATGGACGAAACATGGGTCCACAATTACACCCCTAGGACGAAAGAACAATCTAAATAATGGACTGAAAAGGGAGAACCGGCCAAAGAAGGCGAAGTCAGTTCCATCTGCTGACAAGGTCATAGCGTCAGTATTCTGGGATGCGCATGGTATAATTTTTATTGATTATCTTCAAAAAGGCAATACCATCAACGGGGCGTATTACGCGAAACTTTTGCAGCGTTTGAGTGATGAAATTAAGATAAAACGACCGCATTTAGTGATAAAGAAAGTGTTGTTTCATCAGGACAATGCACCAACTCACACGTCCACTATTGCAATGGCTAAATTTAATGACTTGAAGTTCGAATTGCTTCCTCATGCACCTTATTCGCCGGACCTAGCTCCCTCTGATTATTTTCTGTTTTCAAACTTGAAAAAGTGGCTCGCCGGTAAAAGATTTGCCAATAATGAAGAGTTAGAGTGTGCTGTTGATGGCTATTTTGAGGAACTTGATACAGACCACTATAGACAGGGTATTGACGCTATTGAACGTCGCTGAGAAAAGTGTATTGCGTTAAAAGGAGACTATATTGAGAAATAAATATTGATTTTTCTAATTATTTTGTGTTATCTTTGTTAGGCCGGCTACTTCTGGGACCGCTCTCGTAGTGCAGCAAAGTGCTGCTCGATTTTAAAAATATATTGATATCTAGCTTTCGCCCGCGGCTCCACCCGCGTCAATGTCGGTCCCTCGGGAACAGAACTTTTTCCCGGGATAAAAGGTAGTCTATGTCCTTCTCCGTACTCCAGATAACTTGTATGCAAAATTTTAATGATGATCGGATCGGTAGTTACTACGTGAAAGCGTGACAAACAAGCTCACTTTTACATTTATAACATTAGTTAGGAATAACTAGATGCTCGTAGCACTGTTGAGGATGCAAAAAGACACAACTGTTCGGGTTTTCAAAAATGTTGCGCCAGTAGCTACGCCCCTGTTTTGAATAAACACATCGTATAACCAATTCCCGCGTAAATTTAATCCATTTACCGTAAAACTATTTATTTGACACTTAGCGAAAAGCCAGACTATTACAGTAATTTCCTTGCAAATTGCAAACGATTGCACTGCACATTTGATTTAAAATCGTATAGCGGCTATTAAATTAAACATTTTTAATCTCTTAACAGCATTTAACATTATTGTGTAATGTATTCAGCGACCTAAATTAAATTGCACGTGTACAAACACGGCTCCCATTACGTGAACAACGTATACTGGCAGTATTGGCGTAAAATTATTACATACAGCCTTTGAATTTCCTAAAATATAAGGCATTGGGCCTCGCACGGGTATTAAATATACTTATGATAGAAAGCAAATTATATCTTAACTATCTTATAGACTTAGCTCCGTAGCTTACATACAAAGCAGCCGATATATACCTATATATTATATTTACATTACAAAAGAAAAGATCAGTGGTATTTACGGTTAAATTCGAGAGAGTCTCTCAAAGAACTGGTCAAAAAAATAAATATTATGACAGTAGCGTCTCATTTAAATTCTACCGTACCGATGACGAAGTACAAGAATCTATTGATATGTACAAAAAGACATCTATGATCACACTACAAGAGATAGACAATCATAATCATAACACTCATAGTCTCAGCAATCTATGGGAGTAGAAAGGCTGTTATATTGCATGACTTTTCTTTACGACCAGACCAGCATAGAGTAGGAGACCTTTCCTTATTTGCTGAAAAGAAACAAAATCAACTCATTCGACAGGCAGCAAAATCCAAATCCTAACTTAATATTATAAATGCGAAAGTGAGTTTGTTTGTTTGTTTGTTGTTCGTTTGTTACGCTTTCACGCCGTAGCTACTGAACCCATCATCATAAAATTTTGCACACGTTCTCTGGAGTACGGAGAAGAACATAGGCTACCTTTTATCCCGGGAAAAAGTACTATTCCCGAGGGATCGACATTGACGCGGGCGGAGCCGCGGGCGGAAGCTAGTCGGTAATAAATGTAAGAATTTATTGACATGCAAAAGAAGGCAAAGCAGGTTTATTGGATCATAGAAGAGAAATCAAGCGCTCCATTAGAATTTCGCTCAGTCAGCAAAGCTAATTCCTGTTTGTCGTTCAAGCAATCTTGAATACGCAGCGAAAACCGTGACGTCTGAAAAAAGGCTTCACTTATTTACTCAGAGGGCTGCGGAATAATTTCTTCGTGCACCTTGACCTGATTTCTTTTACGACGGAAAATTTGAGTGGCTGTTGTGATTGTTTGATGTACGTCTTTGGATTTAACTCGCAAACGCGGATTTAAGCACTGCAATTTTCTCGGAGGATCTCTTCCGTAAATATAATAACCGAAACGAGCGTGTACACATTTTAGACATGGAAAATTGCTCAGCTGAAATTGAAGCAAAATTTAGACTCAAAATGTGAATTTACGAGGCAACTAGTGATAGAGAATGTTGTCCATTTGCAGCATAGACTCTGAACAAAGATGTTTCGCGAACTTCGTTTTAAGTCTAAACGAACAAAGTAGCCGACCTACACGGAACTTGCTGGAAACTTTACGAATCAACTAAGAATTTGTTCTAACTCCAACGAACTCAGGGTTGGATTTCAATTTAAAGACCTGAATCACTTGCCAGCTTCGAAACTAGAATCTAATAGTGCACCATGTGCATTTAAAGCAGAGTGCAAGTTAATGACTACGGCAGATACTGTAGAGGTAAATATCGGTAGATTTAGATCTGAAAATAAAAATACGATTGTAATAAATAATAAATAAATATATCTCTATGGAGATATCACACAATTTGATCGATCCCACAATAAGTTGTGAACTTGTGTCGTAGGATACTAAGTCGACGATACTATATTTTATAATAGATCAACATCTAAGACCCAAGTCAATCGGTAAAATATCGTTTTCCATCTTGACCAGGCCGAGGATTGAACTCGGGAATCCTTGTGTCGCAGGCTGGCGTGTTAACCACTGCGTCACAGAGCTCGCCATTGTACGTTGGATATAAATATTTAAAGTCGCAAAATTTCGAAGAACTATAATTAATATTTAAACAATCCTTTGAAACGTCAAAGGAAACAAACAATGAAAAGGTGCGTGCTAAGTTTATATACGTAATTATGTGTTTAAAGGGCGTAAGTTATTTGATTAATACATCCGTGCCAGGTATGTTACCGGAAATGAAGCAATTTGGAGCTAACAATATGTAAATATATATATTGATGTCAGTCTTATCTACTTGTACAATGAAATAATACTTTTATATTCAAAAATCAGATGTTGAACGAGATTTATTACAAATTAGAATTGACTAATGATAGAGCAATGAGGTGGAGGAAAATAAACTTAATGATTGCGATAATATTGTTCATTAATTTGATAGACATATCCGTGCCAATGATGCCGCAAATGAAGCAATGTGGGGCTGTAGCAAATATTTTGACGCCCGCAGTCTGGATCATTAATCAAGCCAATATTACTGCTGAGGAAATTTATCTTAAAATGTTTCGACGATTTTGCCATGAGCCGTGTAATTTTTAAATGTTTCGAAGATTGTTTCATCTTATCACGCCTATTTTGAAATCTAAATTCCAAAATAATTAATCATTTAATCGCTGTCAAATATCTCTTATTAATAGTAACAAATAAACAATCCAGTAGTACGCAGGTGTTGATACAAATTATACTTGTTTGCGAAATAGAAAAAGTAATGGCTGGATATCATCATCATAGCAGCTGCAAGAAGTCCACTGCTGGACATAGGACATAGGCCTCCCCCAATGGATGTAGTAATAGCTGGATGTAATATTAGTCTTCTGCATGCTTTTCTGTTCACGCAATGACGCTGATTATAGAAAATGGATTTTGCTGAGGTACGGTGAGGATGATGATGAATGTACATGTACCAAGTTTCATACGTACATACAGAAAAAAATCTAAAAAAAATCTAACCACCTGTACCTTGGAGGATTTGTATTCCGCCTCCAAGAGAGGTATAGGAGTGGCCCAATACTGGGCCAATAAAATTTGACATAAATTAAGTCCATCGACACGATAAGAAGAAGAAAATCTAAAAAGCGTCAATTTCGTTTCACTATCATGTAAAGGGCTTATAAACACGATATCTCTGAAAACAAAGTAACTTACTCCATGACCAACCCGTACAGATTTATTATTAGTATTGATATTGATGACAAAACATACATCCTTGCAGGGTCGAGAGAGCCTACATCTGAGACCTAAAAGCCAAGTTTAACATGTGGGTGGACGCGTACTAGGTGGAAAATAGTGATGGATTGCTAGCGGCATTGCATATTAACATGATTTTTCAGCTTTTCGCTCCATATTTCGATCGGCGTATACAATCTGCGGGGAAGAGAAGCAACTAGTATATTCTACGTTATTTCTTTACTTCCAGACCAGCGTGAATGAATGAATATATTCTTTATTGCACCATTATACAAAATTAGATAAAATGCGTATTATATTAAATTATGCATGGAAGATCAATTGTAAATAAATTTATTATAATACTGGGTGGCGCAAAAGTACTGGCACTAAAGAAAATACTTTTATTTTTTTTATATGACATTTTCTGTCATTCTGTTTTTGAAAATTGTGTAGTGAACAAATGTAAAATACACTGAAAATAAACATGGACCGTTTTACTCCCCAAGAACGTGGAATAATTGTGTCAATGTTCTTACGGAATAATTCATCAGTGATAAGAACACAACGTGAATTTCGTCGACGATTTCACCACCGTCCGGCACCGATTGGTCGCACAATTCGACGCTTTGCCACACGCCTTGAAGCAACTGGCTCAACATTGGATAGACCTAAGTCTGGGAGACCAAGAACAGGCCGTTCAGCTGAAAATATCGATGCTGTGCGCGAAGATGTGGAAGAGTGTCCAGAAACATCAACGAGGCGACGTGCCACGCAATTGGGCATTTCCAGACGGACCCTGCAGCGTATTTTGGTGAAAGACTTAAAGATGTTCCCGTATAAAACTCAAATGACTCATCAGCTGCTGCCTGCTGACCACCGAGCTCGTCTAGATTACTGCCAGCGCGTCATAAACCTCAACCTTGAAGAGGATGATTTTCCTTCAAAATTGGTTATGAGTGACGAAGCGCATTTCCATCTCTCAGGGCATGTCAATAAGCAGAATACTCGGTTCTGGGGCACTGATAATCCGCGCATTATTCAAGAAACACCTCTACACCCACTAAAAGTTACTGTATGGTGTGGCATCTGTGTTGACAGAGTGATCGGACCCTATTTTTTCGAAGACGCTGGAGGCAATGCGATAACTGTCACTGGAGAACGCTACAGAACCATGTTACGAGAGTTTTTGATACCCAGTTTGGACGAATTGGGGCTGGAGCACATCTGGTTTCAACAAGACGGCGCTACGGCACACACAGCGCGCGACACTATGGACTTAGTGAGGGACGCTTTTCCAGGCCGAGTTATCTCTCGTTTTGGCGATTTGCCTTGGCCTGCAAGATCACCCGATCTGACCAGTCCAGACTTCTTTCTTTGGGGTTTTTTGAAATCTCGGGTGTATGTGAACAAGCCACAGACTCTCGCAGCTCTAAAAGAAAACATTCGTCAAGAAATAACGAACATATCGCAGGAAGTGTTACGGCAAGTTATGCAAAATGTCATAAATAGGGCTCAAATGTGTATCAACTCTGGAGGTCACCATTTAAAAGACATCATCTTTAAATCCTAATGGTACGAAATTTAATGGCACAAATATACATTTAAAAAAACCTAAATCTAGTTTTCTAATTTAGAAAAAATGTTATAGCTGAACCAAATAGGGTCTTTACTTTTGCGCCACCCAGTACTAGAATGCAACAAAAAATAGGCTCGATGAGATAGACCTATACACAAAGTATTATAATCTTTCTTCTATCTAAAAGCTATAGAGCTTTACTAGCTAAATTTACTTAATAATTGAACAGCTTGGGTTGACAGTGTTGACACACAGTCGTGTCAACTTGTCATATATAGAAATCAATCAGCGATGACACGGAATATTGAATAGGAGCATCTATTGACGCGGAAATATTAATTCCGACATGTCAATACGTACGCCTACACGTTTACATCGTTCTAACTCACAATGTCTATTATCCTACAATGTCGAATGTGTTAAAAAGTCCAGTGTCATACTACGTCGTCTTACAAAAGAATAGTTATTTTTTACATTGTTTTTCTTATTGTAATTTATTTATAGCGGTCGTAAAAGCCGATCAAGGGATTGGGCTAAAATCTGCGAAATGTCAATAGGCGATGCGGCTAGCAACCCATCACTATTTGATTCCGTTTTCCAGATGCATGTTGGAGGGCGTGTATCGTGTACATACACGCCCTTCAACATGCTTAATGTGGCCATATAGACCTAGGCTCTGTCTACCCCGCAATGGAAAAAAACGAAAAAAACTATGTATGTATGTATTTATGGCTTTCACGTGTTACGTATCTAGCCAGTATCCTTATCCTTACTAATATTATAAATGCGAAAGTGAGTTTGTTTGTTTGTTTGTTATGCTTTCACGCCGTAACTACTGAACCGATCATCATGAAATTTTGCATACAAGTTCTCTGGAGTGCGGAGAAGGACATAGGCTACTGGACTGCATGGCTTGTGTATTGGATTGTTTTGTAAATTGTTTCTAGTGGACTTTATAATGTAAAATCGGTGTAATTTGGCGTTATAAATGCCCATGTTTATAAACAATGTGTGGAATAACTGAAATAAACTGTCACAGTGCAGCTGTAGCGAGATTTACTTAGCGGGCTGGTGGTTGTGCGCCTCGCCTTATTGCGTCGTCTGTAATCAAGCCAGTGGATTCAATTCAAAAAAAAAAAAAAATTCAAAATTATTTATTCATCAAAAAGTTTTTCATTTAACATAACATGCAGCAAGGGCTCACCAATTAAGTTTAAAGAAACCTGTATCTGGCGAGTCCCGCTCTTTCACACAATTTCAATACATGCATTATAGAATAAATGTCACAAAATAATCAATTACATAAAAATAATGTTATACAATTTAAATTTTTATTCTCATGGAATAAAAATCCAATAGGTGAAATTATTACAATAGGGATATAATGTAGATTAATTACTAAATTAATATTTATAAGTAGGTATAATCAATGTGTATGTTATTTTATACTATATCATAATGTGTAAGTTATTTCATTAAATACAATCATATTATTTTGTTATTATGTAATCATTTTATAAATAATTATATATATTATATGGATTCGTGGGAATTGTCGCCAGGGGCTCCGTAGATCAACGAAATAAACTACACCGTCATTTCATTGACTAACAGGACTTAGAAAAAGCACGGGAAATCTCATTTATACTTGACTAGCTTTCGCCCGCGGCTCCGCCCGCGTCAATGTCGATCCCTCGGGATTAGTACTTTTTCCCGGGATAAAAGGTAGCCTATGTCCTTCTCCGTACTCCAGAGAACTTGTATGCAAAATTTCTAGAAGAACGGTTCAGTAGTTACGGCGTGAAAGCGTAACAAACAAACAAAAAAACAAACTCACTTTTGCATTTATAATATTAGTAAGGATAAGGATACTATAAATTGTCATTTTAGTTCAAAAACGCATATTTCAATAATCCAGTTGAAAACAAGTAGAATAACTAAAATAAAGCAGTTATTCTTATAATGTCTTATTAGTAAACATAGATTGTAGTAAAAAATCCTATATTATTCAAACGAAAAAGTGTAATAATTTGTTTATGAGATGAAAATATAATAAAGGATAATTATTATTCATATATTCTGCTTCCTAATGTACTCAATTTGGAGGCAACGGAGCGTTGCTCGGTGGTATTCGGATTGATTTATAAAATTCTGTTGCTTCCTGTATTTTTGTTGTTACTATTTAACTTAATACTCGTAAACTAGCAGTGCCCGCGACTTCGTTCGCGTACCTACATTTTATGTTATGTTTGCAAGGGTCACGCCTTATCATGACATGAGAAAAAAAAATAGTAGCCTATCCTGTGTCCTTTACGCCTAAATGTGTATCTACCAAGTTTCATAAAATTCAATTCATTCATTTAAGAGTTATAGAGGAATATACATACATACGGAAAAAAAATCTAAAATCCTCAATTTAGTTTCAGTATCATTTACAGAGCTTGTAAACGCGATATCTCTGAAAACAAAGTAACGAACTCCATGTATGACCAACTATTATAAATTTATTATTAGTATCGATGATAACAAAAGTGTTATGTATTATATTAAGTTTATGTTTGTTACATTAGATTTATAATTCTTTTATTTAAATATTTTTTATGTAGTAAAGTTTGTAATTTACTTTAGCTTGCTGGCTGTTTATACTGGTACTTTTCATAGATACCTACATTTAAATTTGACGGATGTGTGGTATTAAAATTTTGACGTGGTTCTTTTAACGACTACCAGATGGCAGCCTGGACCAACGGCTTAACGTGCCTTCCGAAGCACGGAATCATCTTTATTATCAGACAATCAGGTGATTCACGCCTGCAATTTCCTAACCAAACTGAAAACAACTAAACAAAGTATGCTTCCCGTGGGAATCGCACGGGTTTACAGGCAAACGCCTTAACCACTGGACCACGGAGGCAGTTCACGTCTTCTCCTTAATGTAGGCATACTCGTAATATTTTAGCCTGGCCTTTTACCTTAACTCATCAATCGCGAGAAACGTAGACACAATTGATTATCTCATCATCATCATCATCAGTTCCTTTTTAGTCTTCACTACAGGAGCACGACCCTCTCTGTACTACTAGGGCCATACTTGGCCAGAGCAGCCAGAGGACTTGGCCTACACACTCCAGGCTGGCCAAACGGGTTGGAGAGGTGTCTTAGATGTTTATAGGCTTTGTTTAGCTTGTATTTCCTAAGTCGCCTTCTACGACATCCACGGGAAGTCTTGGAGTGGTCCTTTTCTACTCTGCCGGATACACACGGCTAATTGATTATCTATTGTTATGTTTCCCGATTGGGGAGCTTGGTAGTTGACCGGTTAATAGGTCAAAGCGTAGTACGAGGACAGAAATACATATATACAATATTATATATGCAACCTAAACTCCTAACTGAATGAAAACTTTAGCTTCATCGAATTATCTCGTCCGTATAGCGTGCTCCATATATCAAGTTTTGGAGGTAGCACAGCGTGTTGTATACATCGTGATTTTGAACCCCCTAGCTATATTGAAATCTGGGAATCAGAATCCCTAATGGAACATAGAATTGCAAGAAAAAAAGGTAAAAACGAAAAAGAAAATTAGGTTTCCCATACAAAGTCGCCGATCAGCTGAACGAATTTCTATGAAAAGTTAAATTTATTTTTTCGTTTTTACCTTTTTTTCTTACAATTCTGTATTGCATTAGGGATTCCGATTCCCAGATTTCAATATAGCTAGGGGCTTCAAAATCACGCTGTATTTACTTGAAAATTAATATGTTTGTTACGAAACAAGGAGCTAGGATAGGAGGCACAGGTCACTTATAAAAAAACACAGGTTTCATCCTAACCCTAACTAATATTATAAATGCGAAAATGAGTTTGTTTGTTTGTTACGCTTTCAAGTTGTAACTACTGAACCGATCATCATGAAATTTTGCATACACGTTATCTGGAGTACGGAGAAGGACATAAAGTACATTTAATCTCGGGAAAAAGTACTGTTCCCGAGGGATCGACATTAACGCGGGCGGAACCGCGGGTGAAAGCTAGTTTGTTTTAAGTTTTGAAACCTTTGAAGCCTTCCTTACTTTGAGGTTCATAAATCAAATTTTATTTATTTGGAGAAAAACATTAAATAAATTTACAAACAAACAGTATTATTACTATAAACAAAAAAATTGATTTATAATGCTCTTTAACAGTTGGCTCCACACTAGCAAAACGCATGTCCTCTGGCAGCCAATCACAAATTAACATGACACTTTAATACAACAAAAAGTCATACTGACAAAGATTAAAAGATTTAAACATATTCTTTGATATTGAGAAAAGAGTAATTCTAAAATAGATAAAAATCAATATCATATACACACAATACACTCTCTGTGTCTGTATGTAAATGTCCTAAGCCCAGTAAAGAACAAAAAAAATAACGCCATATGGGATATGATATGGAGCAGAACCAGCGGAGCCTTGTTGAGTCTGCAAACGCTTAGACAGATTATATGACAATGGTAACGTTTGAGTGATATTTTTTTAAAGTGAAAACAGCTTTATCTGGTTTGTGCACTTTTTGGGGTGGGTAAAAACGCGTCAGGACTCGTGACCTGAGACAACCGACGCTGCGTAGGAGAGAAAGTAATATCTCTTACTACCGCGTGGAGTTTTCACTCCCGGGATGCAACCAATTTTTTGTTTTTAGCAGAAACGGTACAGACAGTTGTAGCACGTTTACCGTGGTTGTAGGCGGTAGTTTTGTATAGTTCTTATAACACAAAAGACAAATGTCAACTTAGTCTACCTGCGACCATGAAAACAAGGTTTTCGAAACATTAGGTGTTAAAAATAATGTATTATACGCGATAATACCGTATTAAAGTGATTTTATTGAAATGTGTAACAATCGCGAAAACATCGAAAACCATTAGAAACAGTATATAACTTTTAAATATAAAACTCAGACTTTATGTTACACATTTAAGTGTAACACCAAACATCATCCATTTTTTATTGGCGTGCTAAAAATGACAAATCTTACCACAAGTAAACTGTTGAAGTGTCTAAATGATTTTCTTCAATCTGTCTTTCACCGATTTGACTAAAAAATGTACTCGTACATAGACCATTTTTTTTAAATTAAATATCATTTTAAAAATAGTAGCAAGCAAATAGTGAGATTTTAAAGAAAGACTTCTGTAAAATCTTTTTGTATATACATTTTCATGATATTATTGTTTATAGTGTAAGAGACAGTTCAAGATAAAAGTAGAGGGCCTGCCGGCCTATTTGCTAACTCAGTGTACAACGTATTGATAGTCACTTCAAAATACATTGCGGCTTTCGTATGATTGCCTATTTATATATAAGATATATAAAACGCAATGTATTTTGAAGTGACTATCAAAACGTTGTACACTGAGTTAGCAAATACGCCGGCTGGTCAGGTATCTTTGTCCCTGACTGTACATAGTAGTAGTAGCTAATGATTGATGTTTCTGTAGGAATAGAATCAGCTTTTTTAAGTATATTTGAAAGAAAAGAATACGTAGTATCTAAAATTTAATGTCAGCATAACATTTTCATATACAGAATACACAGTTCCGTGTCCGAATTTAAATGTCCATGAAATTGTTCCGGGCCCAGCAAGAAACAATAAAAATAACGCCATATGGAATATAGAGCGGAGTCAGCGGTGTACCGTTGAGTCTGAAAGCTTAAGTAGATTTAGAAAATTTGAACTACGTAAGTTATAAAAATTCTTATTTTCCCGTAATTTTATTATTTGATTACTACATGCTAGAAAAAACAGGGGCTTGCATAGAAAAAACGAAAAGGTTATTAAGTATTTTTTTACAAAAATACTTTAGAAATCTCTTGACTGATAGGAGAATCGGATTGTTTGTTGACGTCGTACATTAAAGAAACGTTCTTTACATGGCATTAGCATTACACGGACAAAACAGGTTTCAACAAAAATTGTACCTAGCTAGATGAGTTTCTCACTGTGGCTAAAAACGTGTCACTTATGTGTTATTTTATCCAGACGCACGGCAAGTCTATATCTCTTCTTGGTGGAAATGCCACCCATTCGCACGAACCGTTTTTCAAGGAATTTTATTATGCGCACCGCCAACGAGTGGAATTCATTACCCGCGTCAGTTTTTCCGAGTACATATCATCATCATCATCATCAGGTCCTTTTTAGTCTCCACTACAGGAGCACGACCCTCTCTATACTACTAGGACCATACTTGGCCAGAGCAGCCAGAGGACTTGGCCTACACTCTCCACGCTGGCCAGACGGGTTGGAGAGGTATCTTAGATGTTTTTAAGCTTTGTTCAGCTTGTATTTCCTAAGTCGCCTTCTACGACATCCACGGGAAGACTTGGAGTGGTCCTATTCTACTCTGCCGGATACCACACGGCTAACCGAGTACATATAATAGTAGCATAAGCTCGCTCCATCGTAGATCGTCTCTTTACCCTCTGGGTTAGTCTAAGGCCAACAGTAAGCCTATCTAAAATAAAAATAATTATAAAACTGAATTGTTACCCCTAAAAGTGCAATCTCAAAATGAATTTAATGTCATAACATATACAACGCGTACTAAATTTTCACTTAATCGGTCCAGAAGATTTGGAATAAATTATCTGTGACAGACGGAAAGATAGACACGCGAGATCCTATGGGGGTTCCGTTTTGTCACTTGATCATACAGAACCCTAAAAACAACAATTTAGATTGTGCTACCTAACTTGATGAATGGGTATACGCCGTACTACAACAGACAAGACACGAGTAATTCGATGAGCTCAACTTATAATTCAGTTTAGAGTTTAGGCTGCATGTAGGTACTACATAGCAGTATGTTTTCCGCCATATACCTATGTAGGTCTGTTCCCCGCCTCCTACCCTTTGGAGCTGGCTTCATTTAGCTAGACATCGTTTTAGTTCATCCAATTATATGTTCATGTCCTTAGAATAAATTTAGTTAACCTACATGACTGGGATGTTATTTTACTGGAAACTATTTTAAAGAGAAAATGTCGTGTTATTCGGGTCGTTGGTTATAGTTATTGGGATTTTTTTTGTAAATGCTTTTGTTTTTGTCATATTCTGTACCATAAAAGGTTAAATTTATCATTTCAATATGTTCTTCTTTTTCTTGCTTCTTGGAGATTGCTATTTTTAAATGTATTTTGACCAATATTTGGCCACGCTGACCGCCTTGTCGTTGGCTTCGTTAAGATCTTCATTTGTACAAGAAGTAGGGCAGTTAGGACACGACAAAAGGTGGACATTTCAATATGTTGTAATGGTAATAGTAACCTAATTATAATTTTATTTATTTATTTATTTAACAGTTTATGTACACGGAAAAATATACAGAAAAATCTTAAACTAGAAACAACAAGTACAAAGGTACTGCTTATTTCATGCGAAATCTCTTCCAGCAGACCCGTGAGAGGAGATAATAATATCAGAGGCAGACAGGCGTGTTTATAAAATATAAAAATAAAAGCACTAAAACTAGAATATACTATATAACATATACATACTATATAATATACACAATATTTACATAAATACACAAATACTTACATATCAATTTATTACACAAATAAATGAAAAATAAAATATATATAGTTATATACTATATTTATATATATGTATATATATAAACGTACTTATAATGAGGACAATGATAAATAATGTTCTTTAACTCTTTTTTTAAATACAAATAGGGATTGAGAGTCGCGAATGTTCAAAGGCAGTGCATTCCACAATCTGACAGAGAGGAGAGAGAGTTTGAAAAGGCGGCGGTATCATGGGCAGGAGTTCTCAAGTGTTTTAAGGTGTGGTCAACTGGAAATATCAGGGGTACGGAGAAAAGAGAAACGATCACGCAAATATGAAGGAAAAGTGGGATTAAACAGAAGGCAAAGAATGTGCAAATTTCTGCGATATCTTATTGGGAGCCAACCGAGTTGTCTGCGGTATTCTGACACATGGTCATATTTTCTAAGGCCAAATATAAAGCGGATACAGAGATTTTGTAACCGCTCAAGTTTATTCAAGATTTCTTCAGTAGCATCCAAATAGCAGACATCGGCATAGTCTAGAATGAAATATATATAATATGAAATATTTCTATCATTGTTTTTAAGAGATATAGCTCGTATTTTGGGAATGCATATTTATCTTCGCAATTGATATTTATATGTTGTAGTAGTGTGTGGTCTTATATCAATAATATCGAATATCTATGCGAATATCTATGTACGTAAGGAAATTCAGAAAAGAAAAAAAATAAGTCATGTCAAATTGACTAAATGTTTGCATATATCATTGTACAGTAAACTTAATACAATAAGTATTATTGAATACACTAGCTATTTAAGACTTATTTCAAAAAGATGTTGAAATATTGAATTCAATTAAATTCTCCGTATTTTAACATCGTAATGTAAATGAGGGCGATAAAAACTTCAGAAATGTATTCAATGAAACTTCTATGGCAAAGCAAATAAATGCAAATGGCCGCGTTAAAAGAAAGTCTAATGTTTTAATGAACATTCAAATTGAAAAGAGGATCGACGTAGAGTTACGTTTTTATTTATATTACTTTTTAAACATTATCTTGTTTGTCACGCAGTTGATACGCGACTCGCAAAAAAGGAGAGTTAAGTTTTCAGGGACCTGTCATAATTTCACTTGTGGGCTTATGCCACTAAACCCCAAAAATTGATCCACTTCGGTTATAGTGGAATTAATATACAGTCTTTAAACTTTTGAGAACGATGGCTTTGGGGTTTAGCGGAATAAGCCCACTTATGCCGCCAAAGAGGTACTATTTAATTCTCTTCTATTAACGTCTTTACTTTGCTCTACCTCACATCCAGGGGTGTTAAATGAATTATTGTTTGTGTTGCTTTGTAGACCATATTCGCTATGAAGGTGTTCCGATTGTAAAATTATTAGGATGGATGTCTGCCATAGGAACTTTCTAAGGGTATAGATAATAAATCGGAGTATAGTAATAAATATAAAACAGAAAAAATAAAATAAATCATAACAAGAAGAGTGAAACTGGACAGAGAAATTAATTCACTGAGCAAACTCGGTCGTTTTGACAACAAACAAATTACAAAGTTATTAATAAACGGTCGGCTACAAAGCGCTAATGGTTGTTCTTGTTACTAAGAGCACTATCGAGATACCATCTCGACCATCAATTCGGAAGCAGGAAGTAACATAGGCCGGATACAGAGAGACGCAACTTTTAATCTATGGACGGATAGAAACATACTCTTATTATATTAAGAAATTAAATATGGTGAAAAAATTTCACGCAGGCAGAGTTTGCACCAACCTTAAGTCATTGTGAATGCAAAAACACTTATAAAACTATCGGATAGAAATATATTAAAAATATTCTCCATCTCACTGGACATAAAAAAATGTTTTATTGCGCTTATAAGTGATAGCACACGGCATCTGTGAAACACCATCTCAAGGAGGAGCTTCAACGAGTAAAATATATCTTAAAGAAGCAACAAAGTCAACCTTCCAAGAATACATCGCAGAAGCCGACCAAAGCCTTACAACGTTGTTCATTTTTCTGCCATGTGACTCCCTTTACATATTCCCATATATAACGGGAGTCACGGACAAAATTAGTATTATTCTGAAACGAGCTTTCATCAAAACCTACTACAAGCTGCACAAGAAAGTTAACCAACTTTTAAGATCTCTTAAATCTAATACCTCATTAACAGATGCTGGAGTTTATAAAATTTACTATGAGTGTGGTTTATCACACTTTAACATTGGGCAGACAAGGAGAAGCATTGGTACCCGTATTAAAGAACATATCGCTGACATGATGAATAGCTCAACCAAGTCTATGAACATGCTCTGGAAAAACCCAACCACTATATGCGTTTCGATAATTCTTAATTTCTGCAAAACCTAAATTCCAAGAATGCTTCGTGAGGCGATTGAAACAAAAAAATCCTAATTTGACGATAAAACGATTTAAAAAGAGACCATGGTTGGCAGTTACCACTTACCAAAAGCTTGCGATCCTGTCATTAATAAAATCTCAAGCTCAGCGCAAAATTGCAAGAATTATCTGACACCGTAAGCCTATACTGCGTACATCCGGAACGTCATCAATAAACAATGGGAGTCTAAATGGCTGTAAAATAAATCTACGAAATTGACGTTTTTTTTTGCCATTTTGTTCCTAATAACTATGATTTTCAGTTAAACACTTTTTTATTTATACTTCAAAGTGGACTATATTATTAACATATTGCTCGCATTATTTTTTTTGTTTTTCTGAATTTATTTATTGAAAAATGCTCATGAACAGAACTCGTTTCAGATGTTGTCCGTTTAAATCAAAACTGACGTCATGTTTCTATTCTTTTTCAAACTTTTTGTAAATCCTATAATGCGTAAATTAAACACACTGTTGTCCGTAGACACATTCAAAATTTCACTTTCTCTTTACTACAAACGTGAGTACGAAAAATTCAATTTACTCGAAATTCTCTAACGATATAGACGATTTTATAGGCAAGGACCCAATATTGTAGGTGGTAGTTTATAGTTCTTGTAACACAATAAACAAATGTCAACTTTGTCTACCTGCGAACGTGAAATCTGTAGTTTTCTAAAAATTACGTCTAAAAATAATGTAATAAACGCGATAAAGCCGTAATAAGTGATTTTAATGTGTAACAATCGCGAAAACATTAGAAAAGCGATAAAACAGTATTTAAATGAAAAACATACGAGTTTTTCACTTGAACATCGCTCGTTTAGTTTAGATGGCTATTTAATAATATGGCTTGTATGTACATTTTTAAAACGAGTGAGTGACAACTATGCAAAATTTTAATGATTACTAGCTGATCAGGCAAAAAATAGTTTACGTCCTATTATTCTTTGTTTAGAGTTAAATTTCGACCAAATATTAAGCAATTATTTTTATTTTATATAATATGCTATTTTAAATTTGATTTCAACCAAGAATTCCAATAGAGACCGAAAGGTCCTATCAATGAGACTACACTCCGTGCTGGTAACTTTTATCTGAGTCGTGTACGGAAGTTATAGTAAAACTACTGTTTGCTAGTGAAAATATCGTTAGGGGTTCTAGAATCTAGTTAAATTGTTCGCGGCTGAGGCTAATGGCTTCGCGTATTTAATCTGTGCTAATGGTACTGTTGATGTCTTTGTAAAATCTGCAATGTGAAATCCAGCAAATTTCTTAAACTGTCTACACCTCTCATTTCAGCCCAAAGGCGTAATAGTTTCAGTATTTTGTCACATACTGTGGCCCATATATGATGGAATAACTCTAATTACTAAGAGGAGTGCAAGTTACATCATTATATATAGCCATCCAATAAGACAATAGCTGGCTGAATTTTGTTTCAAATAAAATATCTGTTCCTCCAGCTCGTGAGAAAGCTACGATGCTATAGACATATCATGTGATTTGAGTGTAAGACATAAGCAAAAACTTAAATTAGTCATCCTCGTTCAAAAACAACGCATTTCATGTAATAAATTTGTTTGTCAATACTGATAACCATAAAAACAATGTTAACAAGCTAAATAAAAGGAAAACTGAAGGAGATATTACGCAAACAGACTCGAGATACTTCCTCAAGCTTTTGAATTGTGAAGATAAACAGAATTTGAACAAAGCACAAAAGAAACTATGTTTATGTGAGACAGGGCTTAGTGACGCAGGCTTTCTCGGTTCCTTGTCCCAGACCTAGAGGCTTAAATGAAAAAAAATAAGGACAGCTCGTTGCAAATAAACGGCAAAGAATAATGAAAAGTTCACAGTCATGTTATACTTATCTGACTTTATGAAATGATAATGATATTAGAATATTTTTAATAAAAAGCGGTCTTAGAAACAAACTTGTGATGTACCTAAAATATCCCCTAGGGAGTTTAGAAATATTAGAAGTACCGAGTTACCAATGCACTAGCAAGTAACGATAATAAGGTCTTGTGCCTTACCTCTGGCCACAAATTGTTCTTAATTAGCGCTAGGAGAGCGAGGTGTCTATGTAGACGATCTATGCATAAATTGTGGCGGAGAATATGCAACTACAAACTCAAACAAAACTAGTCTGAACGGATTCAGATTAGCAAGTAGTTCTGCCATAGGCACTAACTATTAGGCGATTAATATAAACTTTGCCTGGCGTTCCAGAATTTGGAATCCTTTCTGTCTAATCTGGGGATTATTGTAAGACTTCATAGAAGTTATATTGGAATTGGGTCAAATCCATTAACAAACTCACCTATTCCTCCATCCCACTATGTTTTTATTAGGAGAACTCGAGCCGCATAATACGGTGAATTTTTGATGCGAATATTAAGTGAGTATGCAAAACATAGTAGTGTCTCGAAAACGGGTCATATTGCCTATGTTGCCTTTCAAATAAGCTGTAATGGGTATTGTTGTGTATTCCAGAACAGGGCAGGTGGAACTTTACGAGGAATAGTTTTATTTGAACAGATGTTTCCCCGGGTCCAGTTTATGAAGTTAAGCTATAGAATATTAAGTATATTTCCATCTGATCACGTAATCAAATATCTACTTACAAAATAAGGCTTTTGTTGCCAATTTATAAAACAGTATATAGGCTGAACCTATCCCGGTGGAAAATTAGTATAAAACATGTGGTCACCAAAATTCTGGGTCATATCTAGTAATATTAAGAAAAATAGATTTAGCATCTGAGTAAAAGCCAATGAATTAACAATATCAGAACTTTTTATGTCCATTATATCCGAAATTTTCGCTCAGAAATAAATATCTACTTACTAAATAAGGCTTTTGTTGCCAATTTATAAAACAGTATATAGGCTGAACCTATCCCGGTGGAAAATTAGTATAAATGTAACTACATATTTTTTTAAAGAATACAAGTGGTCACCAAAATTCTGCACCATATCTAGATATATAAAGAAAGATAGATTTAGCAGCTGAGTAAAAGCCAATGAATTAACAATATCAGAACTTTTTATGTCCATTATATCTGAAATTTTCGCTCAGAAATAATTTATACCGCGCGAAACAAGAATTTAACAACCAATAAACTTTTGGTTTAACGTTTCTTCTAATAGCCTTTTAAATATAGAATATATAAAATGTTGATAAAAATGTATGGCATTTTACATTTAACGAACAACATAAAAAGTAGCAAACGAGTTCCTAAGTATATTCAAAGGCGCGAAAACTTAGTATTTTTACTGATCGCTACAGTATCATATACAGTTTAATTTAAAATGAAAAGAATAACGGGCCAGCAGAACAATACCGCGGAATAATTTGTTTTTCCTTTGTTAGGCAATGGTTTTAGTTTGAATGCTTTAAATTGCTCTGAAATGAGACCATATCTGACAAAAAATAAATTGTCTTCGGAATTGAAATTGGATTTTTCTTTAGTAACGTAGTTAAAGAAATAAGGTGTGAACTCACAGAAACAGTTTAGACAAAAGGGCTAATCGATATCAAAATTATTTTTGCATCGTGGCTAAAAGCCGCGAGACTGCCGGACACAGGACCTCTCCCAAGGATTTTTCTCTCCATGGCAGGATATTGCTATAGTCACCAAGCCAGGCAGGCGGGTTGGCAAGCGCAGTTTTTTCGGCTTTTTGTGCTAACAATGCTGCTGCACATCGGAAGCATGAATTTGTTGGATTTGGGTACGAAATTATGGTAAGCAGTAGCTTATTCCGACGAGTGGGAAAAAAGCAAGTAGCAGGCCGGGCACCCAATGGCAGTTGGGGATGATAGCCCCTGCCCAGCCTACCATTCCATATGAAAAGCTATAATTTATCTAACTGGGTACTTGAGGACATGTTACAAAAAATATCGTTCACGGTACGTATAATATGAAAAACCCACTGCGACAAATGTATAACTGATTAAGTTTTATAAATTAAGAGTATTACGGAGCTAAAACTTCGTTCTATATTTCTTTAAAGCTTTATTTACTCTTTCAAACGAATTAATATTTTCTAGAAACTATTTCACTTTATAAATATCAACATAAATATTTTAAATTGCTCTTCAAAGTATCCATACATAATGTATAATCTAGATTCCGGTAGGGATATCTAGAGAGATTCTAGACAGCATAGCCAACACGTTATAGTGGCGGAGCCAAGAACACGATGTCGATTTGTTCGGTAGTTCTATACTGTTGCGATGGTAAGGTTTACACAAGACGAATAGAATTAACGAGTTGAATGGCCAGTGAGACTGAAGGAATGAATGGACATCATTCAACTTATATTTATTTTCTTTGTAGTTTTTTGAGTGAATTGAAGGGTTTCGAGATTTGAGAACTCCAATAAGCGACGGGTTTATGATTCTCTCAGATTAATTCACAGCACATTTACAAGTGAATATACTAAGATTGCGTTCTCGACTGCATGCTCACGCCTCGCTCGCCAGAGGATATGCGTGAGTCGTTAGTAAACGAACCCTAATAAGCCTTAAGACTCCCGAGACTTTACACTCCCCATCTCAGTGTAGCTGAGAATTTCTCAACGTAAGTAATACCAGCTTTTCACTACTTTTGACCTAGTGCTGTTCCGAGAATGTCTTCTTCTTTTTCTAATGTGAGAGAATTATTGAGAAATTTCCGAGAATTATAGGGAATTCCCCGCAAATTTCCGAAAGGATTTTTTGAAAACACAAAATCTCTTCACTATTCTCATCGCTCGTGGCAATTCATAGAAGTTTGATTGGCAACGAACGTCATATATTAATAGTCCTTTAATACCCAGTGTCTGTGTGGAAAACATAGATGTCTTATTCAGAATTAGAAACGAGAAAGAGTAAGTCCTATGGTTTTTATACCAATGGACAATATCTGTGTCACTCGCAATCTAAAAGAAAAAAAAAGAAATTGGTATAATTGCCCAGTGTGAACAAGGCTTACGTGATAACCATCTTGTATTCGTTGTACTGCATTCATATTTAAATTTTGCGCTTTGTACTTGGCAGACAAACAGGTAACCGCTACGTCCAATATGCATTTAAGAAAACGAGACAAAATCTATGCAGCAAGTTTTAGAGTAAATATTCTGGTAAAAATTGTTGCTGTAGATAATACAAACTTTCCAAAGGAAGCGGTAGACGGTGCTCGTTATAGAATACACTATTTATGTTAAGAAACAAACATGTAATTGCAGGTATTGTAGAACAAAATAATGTGAGTTCTCGTAGTAAATATAGTAAGCAGTGTACGTATACGAATGGACGTGGCTTATTATGTAAGGCACCTTCAATAACTTTCGCAGTACGTTTTGATACGAAACTACGAGTAGTGGGCACAGTATATTCTTTAAGTTTTCCTACAAAAAGCAGATTGTTGTCGACGAAAATAACGAGGGAAGCGCGTTAGCTCAATTGGTCGTACATAGACCTAAAGCTACTGGTTCCAAACCCGCCGGGGAGAAGTTTTAAACCATTTTAATTTCTCAATTCAATAAGAGTATACCAAAATAGCATTGTGAATGCAAAATAAACACTTATAAAAATAAGTGAAACAATTTTACATCGAAAACATTCGAGCAAAATGTTTTAAATTGCACCCAACGACGCCATACATATTGCGTATCTCGCTTCATCTCAACTTGTTACGATAAACTTGAAAACGAAGCGAACTTACACACAAATGCACTTCTGAATGCAGTTGATATTGTATAAATTAAGGAAGTACATACAATGTTTGTATTATAAGTGGTCAAGCGCATATTGTAGTGGGTATAGTAAGTACCTAAGTAGTTAGTAAACAGAAAAGGTATCAAATTACATATCTTATTTTCTACTGAGAAATATGTAACATAAAACTCTTTAAATTAAATTTATTTAGAGGGCACGAATGCGAAACTTGTCAATGAACATTCGTCTAGATGTCTATATCTATAACGACTACATGCCTGTTATTTATTATATATAAAACTTCAACATATTTTCTTAAAACTGTCAAACCTGAAAACACGATTAATAACAAAAGCCTCGATACTTTTATTTTGCAAACATAGCCCCTTTATTTAATGTTTGTGGTCAGAACGGCGAAACCCTAAGGTCTTTAGAAATGATTTTTAGTTTCCTAGCTTAGCAATAACTAGTTCTAAAATCTGGCAAAGTTTTTTTACTCATTAACCTCGTACTTTTATTTTAAATAACAATTAAGTGATTTGGCGCTTACGCCCGTTAATTCTAGGACACCCGCTTGGGCCTACCCACTATCATCTTTTCATTTTTTACGCGTTACGGTCATTAGATATTAAAATGCTAATATTATAAATGCGAAAGTGAGCTTGTTTGTTTGTTACGCTTTCACGCCGTAACTACTGAACCGATCATAATGAAATTTTGCATACATGTTCTCTGGAGTACGGAGAAGGACATAGGCTACCTTTTATCCCGGTTAAAAGTACTATTCCCGAGAGATCAACCTTGACGCGGGCGGAGCCGCGGGCGAAAGCTAGTCACAATATATATCACAAACTATTAACTACTAACGGAAGTTCGAATCCCGACAAAGTTATATCTTTCAGTAGGTATTAAGATCTCTGTTTCCATCCTGATAAGTATGTAATACCTGACCGTGGATAAGTTGTTTTGATAGTATGTACAGTCAGGTGTAAAATCGGGTTTGGGGTATCAATGCGTATTTTTTATTGGGTTAAAATATGATTGGAGACTAAATAGAAAAGACCTGATGATGATGATGATTGATACATACATACATACTTCACGTCTTTTTCCCTTGCAGGGTACACAGAGCCTAGGTCTTTAAGACCTTAAGGCCACATTTAGCATGTTGGTGGGCATTAGGTGTAAAAGTTAAAAATATGATTGATAAAATAATATTTCACATATCGATTGTTACGCAAAATAATTTTTACAAAACTATTGCTTAAAAATTTTATGCTAATTATTTGCATGTAAAAAAAGGCTTATTAATGTTTGTCCACTGAGACACCAAACCTTAAAATCAATCATATAAATATTATAACAGAAACATTTACTAAAGATACAATTAGGTGTAGATTGATTTGATTCTTCAAACATAGACTTAATGGAAAAATTAAACAAAAAATGTACTGTCTGTAAAGTCGGTGTTCGGTAAAAAACGAATTCGCCGGGCGCAAGCGCAGATATTTTGTCTACCTACATAGTTTGAATAAATTTGTATCGCGGCGGAGCGCGGCGACGGGCGCCTGTGCCTGCTAAGCCAGTGGGCTAGCGGTCTCGCTCACGGATGAGCGACCCAGTTCTCGGAATCTCATTTGACGCGATGGACGTGTCACGTTGAGCCGGCGCGGCGCCTTCATGGTTCTCGTTTGTCATTCGCCACGGAGTCCGGGTGAATTATTCATTGATTATAGTTTGTTAAATGCCCCTGTTGGGTTGATCTATTGTTTGTAAGGCATGGTGCCATAAATTAAGTGCGGTATATACGTGGAAGCAGTGTAATTGTCAGACAATTGAAGGCCGCGTGCGCCGCATAACCTAGATGTGTTTAACGAAAAAAAACAAAAATTGGACTTGGTGAAAATATCAAAGTGTTTGTGGAGTGATAACTATCGTCATATTCGTTTTGGCGCGACAGAATATGAGCTCAGGGGGGTTGATTAGGGACCCAATTTGTTTACTACTGCCTTGGGGCCCATGCAAGGTCCAAGGCGGTCCCCATCGCGAGGAAAGCTTCGGGATCCTGCCGAACGAGGTTGTTAGAAGAAAATATAAACTGTAAGTGATATCTATCTATGAAAATATAAATGTTCACGGTTGCAATTGGAATTAATTAGTTTAATATATTTTAGGTTAGGTTATAATTAGGTTAATAGGTTCTCTAGACCTTATCTAGGGTGGTAGCAGAGCTGCATAGTTTGTTTTGTATGTATGTTTGTTTGTCCCCTTGCCGGGGTAACCGTGTGTCGGGCTGACTCCCGCACAGGGTAACGTAGTATTTAGGTAACATTTTCTGGTAGCAGAGCGTAGTTTAATCAACATTTTCTGGTAGCAGAGCGTAGTTTTAAGCAACAGTCGGTTTACAGTCGATAATTTTACGTGATAACGGTGGAAGAGAAAAGAGATAGATGCGTCACAAGCCGATCGTGCCTCTATATCGCTCGGTCCGCGATCTCGCTTACACACGAAACGTGACACTTTTTCGTGCGTGCAGCCGGCGTTTTTCCATTTAAAAGACATTACTACGTCAAAACATGTTTTTTATGCCCGCAACACGCAAGAGTGACACGTATGCATAGCCGGCCCTGCCCCCGTAGCATGGCTACTATCTACAGCTCACGCCAAAGATAGATAAAAAAGCAGCCTACTTAAAATTTATCGAAGCCCACCAATGAAAACGTAGTATTTATCTCATACGATTCGTAGCAGGCATGCAGTCTAGAAACATTATTCATATTTCAAACACGAAACTACAAATAAAAAATTAAAAACTCGTATGATTAAAGAAAACGAACGTATTAGACATAATTTATAAAATACCTAGTGATATTTACTTAAAAACTAAATATATTTGGGTTTAATTTTATTCAATATGGAAATAACGGAATGTAAATCGTGTACCAATCAAACGCAAACAACCACTTTACACTGACAGTACACATCTGTCATTAATCTGTCGGTAAAATGGTTCTTTCCGTTTGAGTTTTCGTTTCTCACGCAAGATCGCGTACTAGTATCGGGCTTTTATTTTCGTAAAAATCATTCGTTTTTGTACTGTATATTAAAATATTATACTCATTATAGGTGTCTGACAGCTTGTAACTACGGAAAACAAAATATTTTGATTGTTTTATCACTTTAATGTTCGAAATGCGTATGAAACATATTTTATCTAGGCTTTGCTAAACCCCGATAAATTTATGCGATTTCAAGGTACCAACCTCGATTTTGCCTGCGTTTGTCTATCGCGAGCTGTCAAACCCATGCTCGCAAGATGCGCACCCCGCGACTTGTAATGTATTTATGAATGAAATTTGACATTATTTAACGCGTGTGCCATGCTCGCTGGGATAAAAGACGCAAAACGCGATATTTTGTCTATTTATCAACGGAGACAGTGAGCCATGCTACGGGGGCTGACCATCTATTGAAAGATATGTGGGAACAAAACTTCTTCATTACTTTTCCATTTGAATCTTTCTTCTGCAATATTTCGCCATTAAAATTTATTGAACATCCATTTATAGGAAACTACCTATATTCCACGAATTCATCGCAATCATAGTAAAATTTTACGTATAATGCAATAATTTCTACCCGACATCGAAAACTCGACACGGCCTGTATTCATGAGTAGCCCGGGGGTATTTATTTTAAACGAAATATGAATAATTTGCAGCCGTATTTTAATTTATGTCCAATACTATTGTTACTTAATATTTTTTGGTTTAAACTAACGCGTTCATCACAGCTCAATCAAAAGTAATGTCATCTCACCGAGGAGGATAATTTATTCCTCTAACAATGAAACAAAGGTCAAAAGGAGATTGTGACATTATCTATATATCTATACATATAATAAAACAGTAAAAATATTTTGTCTGTACATTTAGAATTTTTGACTGAAATGGATAGAGGGACACTTAAAAAGAATAATAGAAAGCAAAAAATTTTTTTTCGAATTTCTTGTCTGTCTGTCTGTCTGTATGTATGATCACGATTATCTCCGAAAATACTGAACCGATTTACTTCAAACTTTCACCAATTGCTTTTTTTAAACTCCGTTTAACATTTAAAGTTTGTTTCATCAAAATCGGTTAATTAAAAAAAAAGTTATCGACATTTGAATGAATTCAAGGCATAAGTTTGCCTACAAATATATAGCATAAAAATAAATAATAAGTGACGTAGGAAAATTAAAATCCAAAGTCAATTCATCATCGTTATACGACATCATTATACCTATCCATACTATCTATACTAATCCATACTAATATTATAAATGCGAAATTAACTCTGTCTGTCTGTCTTCTTTTCACGCTTCAACCATCGAACTAATTTGGATGAAATTTGGCATGGGGGTAGTTTGAGACCCGGGGAAGGACATAGGGTACCTTTTATTCCGGGAAATTCGATTGTTCCTGAGGGATGGACACTAAAGGCGGCGGCGTAGCCGCGGGAACACGGCAAACCTGACTTATATATCAACGCAACCGAAACTGCAGCGCTTAGAAACTTGAAATTTGGTACAGTGGTTCTTTTAATGAAGTGAGTGAGCGCTAAGAAAGGATTTTTAGAAATTTTACTTCTAAAGGGGTAACATTAATATGGAATTTTCTCATTTCTGGATTTAAAAGTATGAAAGTAGGTTCTCAATCAAAATTAAAAAATATGTGTGTAGATGAAATTTGCAAAATTCCCCCCTTAAGGAGTAAAATGGGGGTGGATGGGTGGTATAAACTTTGTATGGAAATGTTCTCATTTCTGGACTTAGAAGTCTGAAAGTAGGTATAAAGGTTCTCGATTAAAATTAAAACAGATCTGTGTAGGTGAACTAGACAAAATTCTCCCTTGAAGGAGTGAAATAGGGGGGTTAAGTTAGTACGGAAATTTTCACATTTCTGGACCTAGAAGTATAAAAATATAGTATATAAGTTCTTGATTACAATTAGAAAAGACCTGTGATGATGAATTGGACAAAATTCCTACTTATATGGCAAAATGGGAAAGGAAAGTCCATACGGGAATTGGAAATTTTCTCATTTCTACTATATAGTATGAAAATAAATAGGTATGTAAGTTCTCTATTACAATAAAAAAATATATATGTGGGTGAAATGGACTAAATTCACCCTAAAGAAGTAAAATGAGAGGTAATGTTTTTATGGAAATTTTCTCATTTCTGGACTTAGAATTATAAGTAATATCCATGCTTCCATACTAACACTAATATTATAAATGCGAAAGTAACTCTGTCTGTCGTCTTTTTACACTTCAACCATTGAACTGATTTGGGTGAAATTTGGTATGGAGGTAGTTTAAGGCCCGGGGAAGGACGGACGGATCGACACTAACGCGGGCGGAGCCGCGGGCAACAGCTAGTTAGGTATAATTACTTTAAAGGTTTTTTTTAATGTATATTCGACGGCAAACGAGCAGAAGAGCCACCTGATGGTAAGTGGTCACCGTCGCCCATGGACATCTGCAACACCAGAGGAGGTGCTGATGCGTTGCCGACTCTTAAGATACCTGTAAACACGCCTTTTGAAGGACCTCAAGTCATAACACACAGGGAAAAAAGACACACAGACAGCCAACGTCTCTCCTTAGACTGAGGGTGTCTAAATCGTCTGTGAGTGTGGGATCGTCGATAATACGAATTGTCGTGGTCCACCCAGGTGAACTAAGCAGGTTGACCGCGACCTTTAAACGATTATTAATATGTGAATTACGGGTTACCCACGTACGAAGTCAGCTACCCGACATGTTTCAACCTCATCCGAAGGTCCTCCTCAGTGCGAATGTGAACCGAGACGTTACTTAATATTGACAATTTAGAAATACTCTCGTGCGTGTTACTAACCAAAATAGTTTCTAAGCTAATTAAAATCATCTGACATACTTATCTGGAGTTCTAGCTCTTCAGCTAAACTCTATCATGAAAGCCGGGACAGCTCCGTGGCGCAGTGGTTAACACGCCAGCCTGCAACACGGGGTGCCCGGGTTCGATCCCCGGCCAGGTCAAGATGGAAAATGATCTTTTTCAGATTGGCCTGGGTCTTGGAGTGCTAATAATTTAATCGTCCATTAGGCTATGAGCTGTTATTTTATTAAAGGTGTCATAGACATCATAATTAGATATCTTATCTAATTATCGTGAGATTATTTAATTTATTTAGATTAGGATGTTTTCGACTCTGTGTTCAAAATGATGAACTTTACTACCGCTGTTATTATACACTGACCTATAGAATCTTTTGTTATTTTAACATTTCTCGGAAGCGAAATATAACATTGGAAATTCCGACATCAGACCCGGAGTTATTTGACAGGAAAGTAAACAGAAACTAGAGCGCAAGCTTCAGTAGAACTCGGCTAAACAAAACAGACTGTACTTTTGTTTAATTAAAGAGTACGCTTTTAGAAGTTGATAATCTATCAGAAACAAGTTATCTAAGCTTAAAATTGTAATATGCAGATCATCATCATTTCGTGTAGGTGACACGGTCAATCGGCCATGCACACCCTAATATCAGAGTTCTGCGGCACCGCCTCTCGGCCTCTGACGTGGTTACTTTAACGACTACCAGATGGCAGTCGGAACCAACTGCTACGCGTGCTTTCTGAAGCACGGAATCATCTTTATTATCAGTCAATCAGGTGATTCAAGCCTGCAATATCCTAACCAAACTGGATACAACTAACAAGCAAGTTTAGTCCCCGCTGTCATAACTTTATGGCGGTCGTTAAGCTATGTCAGATGCCTTTAGGCAGCTTGAAAACTCTGACACCAGTGTTTGCCACTTACACACGAAAAGAAAGAAAGATTTTAACAGATAACATAGAAATGTTATGTACATTACTATGTGTTAAAATCTATCCTAAAGGTCATAATAGCTCGTACATAATGTACGATAGACGTATATGTATGTATATCGTACTTTTGAGTCTTTTGTACAATCTTATCCGCCATTTTAGCTGCAAGAATTACAATGCTGGGCATAGGGTTCTAGAAGGATTTCTAAAAGGGCCGACTGGATGCAGTTCAGTATCCTGTATTCAGCAACATTTGACTTATTAAGGAATATTTATATAGAGCACCATTAGCCGTGTGGTATCCGGCAGAGTAGAATAGGACCACTCCAAGTCTTCCCGTGGATGTCGGAGAAGGCGACTTAGGAAATACAAGTTAAAAAAAAGCTTATAAACATCTGTGAGACCTCTCCAGCCCGTCTGGCCAGCGAGGAGAGTGTAGGCCAAGTCCGCTGGCTGCTCTGGCCAAGTATGGCTCTAGCAGTACAGAGAGGGCGTGCTACTGTAGTGGAGACTAAAGAGGACCTGATGATGATATAGAGCACCATATTTGCTCGCAGTGAAGCAAAATCGCACATAAACAGCATAAAACAGTATAAACGAATGCTTTATTAACATACAATAGGGATTTTCAATATCTGTAGTAATATGGCCAACAAATGTGTCAAATATTTGTTTCGAAAAACGAGGTTAATGCAATACACGTCTACTTCGGTAATACAATCTGAAGGGGCGACTCAGACCAAAGGGGTGACTCAGACCATCAATATGAACAACTTTTTCTATGGGACCAATGCTGGGAACTTAAAAAGTTTCGTCATTTCCATACAATAGAGTTCCGCCGCCCGGCCAGTTTGTATGGGATTTCGAGGATTTCGAGCATTGGTCCCATAGAAAAAGTTGTTCATTTTCTCTGAGGTCTGAGGTCCTTTAAGGGTCCAAAACGATAAAAAATTCACCATGTATAGGGACATATCACACCAATTTAGCTATGTAACGGAACACTTATGTTCTCGTTCACGATTCTCAAATATTAACTGGAAAACTGAAATTCAATCATAAATACAGTCTTTTGTAAATTGTTTCACAATAATTCATTATATCCATCTTATTTTGTTTGTTATGAAGCAGAATGACATTGACAGTTTGTTTTGTCAATAATTGACGCGAGGAAGAAAATTGATCTATGATCTATGAAAAGTAGAACTTAGAACAAGGACAGGAAATGTAAAATTAAAAATATGAAATTAAAAGTATAGTTTGACTGACTTTATATCTTTAAGTAAGAACAAGGAAATAAATAATCATGATGATAACAAAATTTGATCAAATAATTGATAATTAGTTTATTCTTTTGTCTAGTTGAAAAAAAAAATATTAAAATAAATTATTACTCAGCGTTAAAGGAATTTAAATGGTAAAATTATAATCTCATTTATTATAATATCTCGTAATACCAGATTATCCTAATAGGTCGATTCAAGGGATTCTATAGATAGCACAGGGAACACTAATAATTAAAAGAAAACTATGAAATTGTCTATGGAATTGAATTTGTTACAAGGCACGCTAACCTTTATTTCATTACGATTAGGGGTGAGCGTTCAATGAGGATGAAAGGGAGAAAGAGACAGGTAGTCTTAGAACGGTCTAGAAAGTTTTGAACCTCAGAACATTTGAACCTAACCAATGGGAAAACTTTATTCAATTGAGAATTAAAAATACATTTTAATACTTACTATACATATCCAGAATTCAATACTATAAGAACAAACCGCTGTTAGAGAAACAAGTTGCTGTAGAATGCACCATGCTAGATAAGCAACATGCTCATTTATGAAAAATAATTAACCAACTCTTCAATAATAAGGCAATTATATTAATGTGAAATAGCAGGCAACATATAATAACACAAAGTGCAATTTAAACAATATTTATTAGGAAAAACATAAGCGCACCTTAGGATAAAGTTATTCTTATTTATAAGTAAAAATTAGTCATACACAAGGCCGATAGCAACCTTAGGCATAGCATAAAATAGGATTAGGCTTCATCATCATAGGTTAAGTTCAAAATCACTTCATTTAAGAAGGTCCAGGGGTTACTATGATAAAACAAGGGTTACTACTGCTAGATATGATCACGCCTGAACGAATTGAACAAAGAAACAAAACATTAATAGGGTATGTAGGTTGATAAAGTAGATTAAGAGTAATACAGCTAGTATTTGGTGCAGTTAGGAATTCATAGTAAGGGTAGGCTAGTGAAAAAAGAAATATATACTTAGGTAAGGGTACAGCTAGCCCCACAATAAGTTGTGAACTTGTGTCGTAGGATACTAACTCAACGATATTATATTTTATAATAGATACTTATAAAGATAAACATCCAAGACCCAGGTCAATCTGAAAAAGATCGTTTTCCATCATGACCTGCCCAGGGATCGAACCCGAGCACCCTCGTGTCGCAGGCTGGCGTGTTGACCACTGCGCCACGGAGGTCGTTTTTATATATATCGTTGTTTCTTTTCGTCGCGTCAACTTTGTGAACCCCTCCCGCCACCGCAAATCAAAACATGTGTTCCAAGGAAATGGAGTACTAAAATGTGGTAATCTGTAACAGTCAACTATAGAATCTCTCAGCGTCTGTATCTGACCTTACCCTAATATGAGGGATCTAGTCTTTCCGCCGCGGACATAAACGTGGGTTCATATCCTGGGTCTGAGGCACTGTGATAACTTCTCAAAGTGACCGAAACGTGAAGAGTACATATATTTACCTAAGATCCAAGGAAGCGGGTAATAAGAGCGCGAGGCGCCCGATGGCACAGTGGTCCTGAGCATTAAAAACGATTACGCATGTTAAGCAACCCTGGGCGTAGTCCCCACTATGATGGGTGACCGCAAGCGGCCTTAAACTAACTAGAGCTCCTCCTTGCTTTAGAAGATACCTTAAACCGTTGGTCCTGGCTGTCATCATCGATGGTAGTCGTTAACTCGTTCGCTGACACTGAACCAGACACAAAAGATATAACAATAGAATTACGTTTACTGGCGGGCAGTGTCAGCGAAAGTGTTAAGCTATGTCAATTGCCCTTAGACAGCTTGAAAAATCTGACACCAGTATTGGCCACTTACACACGCTAACAACGAATAAAGATCACTTATGATACATTTGTCACACATAAGAGTGTACGCTTTTCTGCGGCGTTATTATCTTCCTTGCGAGAACTCGAAAGATTACGGTACTCCACGCGCTCCGATTATTGCTTTTCACTTAAAATTATGTACAATGGGGATATATATTGTAATACAAGCTGTCGTTAAGATATAGGAGACGAGTTTATATAACACCAGCTGTAGCCCGCGGCTCAGCCCGCGTTAGTGTCGACCCCCCGGGAATTTAAAATTTCCCGGAATTAAAGACACCCTATGTCCTTCCCCGGGCTTTAAACTACCTCCACACTAAAGTTCATCCAAATTGGTTCAATGGTTGAAGCGTGAAAAGAAGACAGACAGACAGAGTTACTTTCGCATTTATAATATTAGTATGGATTGTTGACGTTAACTACCTCTGCTAAGGCGTTTGCCTGTAGACCCGGGGGTCGTGGGTTCCAATTTCCACGGGAAGCATAGTTTGTTTAGTTGTTCCGATTTGGTTCGGACATTGGAGCCTTGAATCACCTGATAGTCCGATTTAAGATGATTCTGTGCCTGCGGAAGGCACGTTAAGCCGTTGGTCCCGGCTGCCATCTGGTAGTCGTTAAAGGAACCACGTTAGAGGCCGAGAGGCGGTTCTGAAGAACTCTGACAGGGTGTTCATGATCGATTGATCGTGTCACCCACTCGAAATGATGATGATTGTTGACGTTTTTTAGCTTGTATTTCCTAAGTCACCTCTTACGACCTCCATGGGGAGACTAGGAGACATGGAAAGACTAACAAAGCTCATAAACATCAATGAGACCTCTCCAACTCGTCTGGCCAGAGAGGAGAGTGTAGACTAAATCCTCTGTCTGCTCTGGCCAACTATGGCTCCATTAGTACAGAGAGGGTCATGATGCTCCTGCAGTGGAAAATAAAAAGATTTGATGATGACGATGTTGACGTTTTTAAGTTTTTGAAAAGTTAATGCGTTCCGAAAAATTGGAGTAATAAAATTATGTGCTTCAACAGTTTCTATAGAATCTTTGAGCGTGTCTGACCTTAGCCTAATATGAAGGATCTCATCTTTACGTCGCGGACATAAACGTGGGTTCATATAAGGGGTCTGCGACAGTGTGATAACTTCTCACTCAGATTATGTATATATATATAAGGAGGCTTTGGTGATATGTACCTAGTTGTGTGGTAACGGTGTACTTTGGTATTAGGTCAAATGTCCTGATTGAATATTTTGATGTTTTCTTGATTATTAATCACTTTATGAATACAGAGGCGTTAGAGAAAATTCGAGAAACAGAAACATCATCATTTCGAGTAGGTGTCACGGTCAATCGACCATGCACACCCTGTTGTCAAAGTGCTTCGGAACCGCCTGTCGGCCTAATATTATAAATGCGAAAGTGAGTTTGTTTGTTACGCTTTCACGTTGTACCTACTGAACCGATCATCATGAACTTTTGCATACACGTTATCTGGGGTACGGAGAAGGACATAGGGTACATTTATCCCGGAAAAAAGTACTGTTCCCGAGGGATCGACATTGCGAAGCGAAAGCTAGTATTGAATAAAACCTCGCTTAGATATTTTCTAATCTTGAGCAGAACTGAACCAATGCATATACTCTCTATATCTATATTAATTTGATCTTCGCCATTAGTTTTACAAAAAGTTTTGTCACATTCGCTTGTCATCTCAGATATGCCGCCATACTTGACAATACTTAGATTAGTTGACATTTTAGTTTATACAATAATAGTACAATAATATCGCCGCACGCATCAAGCAAGTTATCTTATAAGTATTAAGCTCACACATCGAAATAATTAGAATAGGACTACACCTAGTCTTTCCATGGAGGTCAAGGTGATTCCTTGGTCCAATCTACTCCTATTAGAACCATTTTCGACTCCTACGCGGACAGTCGCGGAAAAAGGTAGTATTCAATAACATGCGACTTTATAAGTTGATATCTGAAAAATTTTTTCGCTAAAATGTTTTTCGCTGCGGTGTCATTCGACTGGGTGGGTTTCGTTTCAATAAGAATTCGCCCCACGCGGAATATTTTCGCGACAACGTGCGTCGCTTCGGCGTCATTCGCCACTAAGTACGGGACCCCTTTTTACAAATATTTTTGTAAAGTCTTCCCATAGCAATACGAAAAAAGTATTCAAAATGCCATACCTAGATACTCGGAATTTCAACGGCCATGCACGCGGTAATATTTTTTATTCGCCTATAAATCAGAGCCACTCGAAAATGAACGCATCATACATCAGACACGCAAACATTTCGTAATATCGAAACGCCAATCGACATACGTCATATTTTTGTCGGAGTTTCAATATAAGCACTGTATGGCTGTTTAAAAATGTGACATCAATACATAACTTTGTGTTCACGGCTGAACAAATTTCAGTTATAAACTCATATTTTCAGGTCTCTGTATTTGATTAGTGACATTTATATACACCATAACTGATGTTTGAATTTTTTTCTATGAGCCCTCGTTGCCTGCATCAAATGAATAAGAAAACAACACGGGTTGCACTGCGGGATTGCCGGCAGAAGTTAAAACTCGCCAGCGTTCTCAGATCACGTGCCCGTCTTTCGAATTTTCGATCAGGTCAAGTGTCCTGACACGAGTTTAACCTTTTTTACCCATCCCAAAAAGTAACCACCGCAGCTAAAGAAGATTTCACTTTAAAAAAGGATATTTATGGTGACTATTAGCTTAAACCAGTATTGACCTCTTTCACGCTCTAAAATCAACACACAACATCCGAAGCATGGCACGCGCGACAACATTTATCGACTTTCGCCATTTTGTTTTTCGTAATATAGAGCGAGATGGGGATAGTATATCGCATAATATAACGGGGTCGCGGGCGCCATGCTACAGGTACAAAAAGCTTCCTTAGACGGAAGTGAAGTTGTCCATATTTTGATACAAATCGAATATAGTTAGGCAAGCATCGCTCTCTAGCTGAGCCCGGGCATCTATTATACTCACATCAAACCTTCCGCGAAAAATTCTCTACACGTTAGTGAAAACCTTATCAACATTTTATCCGTAGTTTCCAAGATAAGATGACTTCAGTTTGTATAACGTATATAAAGTTATTTCAAACTTAAAGTAAAAATAAGTTAAAAATTAAATGTGTTTCAGGCACTGATATACCTTTACAATCCTTTTTATTCGATATATATTTGAGGAGAACGGCACTGCGTAGGTAAACAAGTAAAGTCAATCAATCTACGTACGCAAACACGACTGGATACAGAAGTTTCTCGTTAATTTACCTGAAACAAACAAGGAATAACATTAAATGTATGTAATAAAGATCTCCTCATATCTTTGAAACATAGTAAATAGAACTCCGATGAAGACTTCGAAGTGAAAATCTGATAAACTTTGTGCAAAAATACAACAGGCGTAGGATAAAGACGCGCTGCCGTATCTCTAGTAGGACTGCATTCAGTTTTTAGATTCTCCCTCGTTGGATCCTACTTTTTCTATATTTCTCTCTCTCTCTCCTGATTTTATAATTTTTTCGTGGGATCATAAAAAAAATAGTGCTCGTTTCCCCTTTTTGACATAATTATGAATAAAAAAAATCACAAGGACACAGAACAAACTTTTAATTCGGATGGTTATGTAAAAATCAAAGTGTTAGTTCTCTTTTTCACCACGTATATTCTCTTTCTGCACAGATTCAATAGAGTAAAGATGGTCTTACACTCCATCCGATCCAAATATGTCAAGATTTTGTTCAATCCTAATTATTCCCTATACGAAGTAGCCAGTGTAGACACGGTACCGTTTAAAAGTATAATCTACACTAAATCCGAGGTCCCTTGTCCGATGTTTTCGGTTTCAAATCGGATGCACGTCCTACTTAAATACTACTTATGAGTCGTTAAATTTTCAACGCCATATCTACGAGAATATAAGGCATATTTAGCTTGCCCAGTATTATTGAAAAAATCTAAAATAAAAGTTGCCCAGTATTATGGTGAAGAATGAAACGCTTATATGTCAAAATCGGGTCATCAAAAACGCGGGTTTACAATTAAGTCATGTCACGTTTGTCGATGTAGTGTAGGTAGTTAATAAGATTTTAGCAAATTAGGGATTGCGCCCTTAGTTGGGGACGCTTATCCGGTCCTGTTTTGGTTATTTGGAAACCTAACCTACTCTCTACGGAAATTTTGTTTTTTTTATATATTTAAGGTTTCACTCTTAGGTGGAGACGATTTGCTGGTTATGTATAACAACTTTGTAACATTCCACCAAACCAAGTTTATAAAAAAGATTGCCAGTACCAATTTTATAACAAAATGTCCCCAAATATTTCAACAGTACAAATAAAAACGAAAATACACAGTACCGCAGCACAAATATATATGAAAGCGTGTAAAACGTCAACCTATTACTTAGAAGGCGTTATGTTTCACGCCCTCTTCCCTCTGTCCTATAAAATGAGGAATTTCGACCTCTTAGAAACGGGTAAGTGGCTATAAAGTATTGCTATAGCTGTGTACTGGCTCATTTGGAATCGAGGTGCGAGGCGGGAATATTCAACAAATATTTATTTAGAAATAAAAGTAAATTACGAATATTCTGTTAAAATAACATAAATGTTCAGGTTTCTGTTAAAATAACATAAATGTTATTTTAACAGAATATGCGTAATTTACTTTTATAGGGAATTTGGTAACAAAGATAGAAATTAGGAATACGCTTTCACGTGAATTTTTTGCTTTTATTGGGAGGGTCGTTAAAAATAAATCCGTTTTATGATATATACTAGAAATAACAAAAAAAAACTTGATCGACCATCTATGAATAAGGCTGGCCAGAAAAAAGACGATGGGCTTTGCTGGTTGCCTTAGTGGATAAAGGGTTTTTAAAACTGTTTTTAAAAAGCATTTGAAAAGATGGAAACTGGATCAGAAACAGCGACGGTTTTGTTAGATGAATAACTAACCAGCGGTATAACCTACATCTAATTATAACTTAAGCGCAAACTAATTAAAAAACTTCTAACCCGCATTTTTATCTGACAAAGGCTATTCGGAAACCTAGTTAAACGCTTATAAATTATTCTCAGTATGCGCCGCGACTGCATACGGGAGCTGTTTGGGGATTGCATACAGCATTCACTTTGCATAAACAGAAAAATCCAACCACGTGCAAGTTGGAACTGTTCCGTACTATTTTAGGTTAAAAAAGCTGTTTCGTTAAGCTTATTTTTTAATTTTTATTCGTTTTAAGCTGAAATACTATAGCTAATAACAATAAATATCAATAGTAATTGTGTGCGTTTCTCTCTACACAATGACATCAATAGGATCAGAACACAGTGATTGGCACACAAAGAGACGAACAGGGGGAGCTTTGACCTGCCCTTTTTTGGGTCTTACCTATTCTTTTTATGCAGGCTATGCACTTATGAGGAATAAAAAGAAAATATGGACTTTCTAAGTTTCTCTACAAATATCCTTAGCGTACGGAATCCTAAAAAGTTTCTCGATGCACTGAATAAGTAAACCTTCGCATTGTGGTGTCCGGCGCAGCGTGGCCACATGGTAATGAGTAGAGAAGTGGGTCACAGCTAGGACGAACTATTTTTGCGCGTTTTCGGGACAGGTTGCAATATTTCTTGGAACGTGGTATAAGTAGCATTGTATGAAAGACAATTTGGAGTTTGTAAAGTAAGTAATTTTTGTATACATTTTTTTGGATAACACTTGGTGTTGTCTGGTTCCTGAAGATTATTTTTTTACGTAAACTATAAATATAAACTAACTTAGATATAAGTAGGTTAAGTAGATAGGCATATTTAATAAATTTCTGTAATTTTAATGTACTCAATAATAACACAAGCCTTCGTGGTTTTTATATGTTATTAAAACTAAATATTATAAGTTATGTATTTTATATGGTAAATAAATAAAAAAAATATGTACCGCCAATAAGCATAAATCAGTTTGAGTGCAAATTTACACGGTAATTTGCAGATTATCCGGCTGAGTCAATGAAAGTGAGAAAATATTTTAATTAAAATTTTGAAATAATTGTTTCCGTTCTTATATTAACTAGATAGTCTGCAGACTTCTTAGGTAATCTGCTAACTAACAACTAGCGAACGGTAAAGTCAAATAAGTTGTTGCTTGAATAATTACATCCAACTAAGGGTGAAATTCTAATGATTGAAACAGAGGCGACCGTTCCCAACTTAGGGCGAAATCCTCAATATACCAAAAACATGGCCACAAAGGATAGGTTATTCTGTTTGTGTCCACGATTTAACGGTGTAACATCCGTTAGTATGCAAATTAACTAGGTAAAGTGCAAATATCAGCTACTTTAAGTAAAACTTCACACTTTAACGGATCGTTCCTGGAAATCTGCAGATTACCTAGTTAATGCGCTCATAGGCGTATTCTGCACTCTAACGGTAACTTATAGAAACTTTTAGTGATGAAAAGTTAAGCTATGTTTAGTACACTAATAAACTTTGTGCTAAATCTCATTTTGATTATTGCAACAACTTTGACACTTTTGTCGATTGTGTGACGTGAAAAATGTCGAGTTATTGATTAGCATTCCCCGACTCGATCCGATGAACAACATCAAAAGATCCGATTCTCTTGTTTTATAGGTTCAGATCTTTTTATTAAAGAACTAGGCCTGTTTGGTAAAGCATAATATAAACCTGTGTGAATATAATTTTATTTATTTTTAAATTAAACTAAAAATCTCTTCTCTCATTGTATAATCCACTTATGCAGGCATCAACCTCATTTCCGTACAAAACCAAACACTATAGAATATTCACAATGTGCCAAAACAACGTGCCAGGTTTTATAAAATAGGTCAAACACTCGGTAGTAAAAATGGATAGAATTCCTACGTTATTCCAGACACGAGCCGTTGTCTTCGTGTTATTTGTTCATATATGAGATTCCTGTATCTCAGTATAACATCTGAACCAAAAAAATTAGAACAAGCTTTTCTTTGTTCATGTTATTTACTATGTTCGATAGGCTTTATTCGTCGAAGTCGACAGGCTTTATAATAAATTTATCCTGAGCAGTCAGGATCAACCACATCTAATGAAACATAGAAGCTACAATGTGATTTTGGTAGTTAATAGATTTAGGTGTTACCTTGCGAAAGTCAAAGCTACATTTACTTTGCGTGCTTCCGCCACCAGTTAGTTCATGCAAACTATTGCTGGCCAGCGCCCACCTACTAGTGTTAGTCCCTTCATGCCCGCCACCAATAGCCGATGCATGCAACCCTGGTCCATACTTAGTTTGCATGAACTAACTGGTGGCGGAAGCACGCAAATAAATTGTCTCAAAGTAAATGTGATTTTGGGTTCAAACGATTTCTTTCTATATCTACATATACGAAGAAATTTCAAAAAAAAAAAAATACAAAAGTTCTATATAGAAACTGCAAAATTAAGGTTTACACAGTTCCAATACAATTTAATACCTTACCGGACCTTTAACTATATTCATTAATTAATCTACTTCACCTGATTGTCACAAAATAGCAAGTTCTTACACGACTACGACACACGTGTGATGTCCAAAAATTGTTCTGCATATGTTAATTTGTGCAGAGTTATATTCAAATGAGGTCAGAATATATTTGGCCTTTGTTTGATACGGCAACAAGGGACCGAGTGATTCATTTACTTAGGTTCCACTGGACCAAAGTAATTTTAACGTTGTTAGCATTTATTTATGTATGGAGGTCGGAATCAACGCAATGGAAAATTGGAATAAACGCCACGTGTGCCTGTTGATTCTGTGCTGTAGGGCTAAGGTTGAAATATGGGGGTCACAAATATGTACTCAGTGATATTATATACAGGGCGTAAATGTTAAGTAAAGTAATGTTAAGTAAACACATTCTTGATAGGGCGAATAAAGCAGGATGCACGCGTTTGTTTTCCTAATTAGGTTTTCAAATCAGAAATTCATAATTAGAATATCGGGTAATTAGCGCAAGCATTTGTTTTTACACGCTTTTTACAAGCTTTTATTTAGTTTCACCTGTCCCGATGTTTGTCTGTTCAAATCTTGCAAGTAAAATTTGATCCACTTCCTGGTTACCGATTGACCCGAAATTTTGTTTAAATAATAAAATAAATAATAAATATATACGGACAAATCACACAGATTGAGCTAGCCCCAAAGTAAGTTCAAGACTTGTGTTATGGGATACTAACTCAACGATACTATATTTTATAACAAATACATATATAGATAAACATCCAATGAAAAAGATCATTTTCCATCTTGACCTGGCCGGGGATAGAACCCGGTCACTCCGTGTCGCAGGCAGGCGTGTTGACCACTGCGCCACGGAGCTAGTCAAGTGTATGCATGTGTAAATTAGATGACAATATAATATTATGGAATCGTTGCGCTGGAGTCGGAAGGTGACCATAGCCACTATTAAACAAGGTACACCAATCGTGATACCTCATTTGATTCGTTTTGGAAAACACTATACAGTGTGGATTCGTTTATAATAAAAGCTGGAAACAAAAATCTCATTTTTGAAAAAGAAAAACTGCTTCACCTCTATGTTTGCTTGTTTGTTTGTAACCGACTCCTTTTAAGATTTTGACCCCACAAAATGGTCAGATTTAATAAAAAAAATTTGTACTAATAATTTGATAAAAGGTTTTTTTAGTTTGTCAAACTATATTTATTATTATTATTGTATTTCGAACCGAACGTCAGTTTTTCCGTTTGTTTTTAGTTGAACATTTTTCTATGAAAGCGGAGCATTAAGGTTTCCGAATCTGAATTCCCGATCAGGAAACCAAATTGGGAAGCTGAACGTCTGTAGCCAACCTCAGTAAGGTGGGGTAGAGCTTTCCTCTACCCCACCTTACTTAGGCAAGACTTAGGTTGGTTTGATAGATAAACATACAAGACCCAGGCAGACATCATTTATGATCTTTGACCTGACCGGGAATCGAACCCGGGCAACGTCGTGTCGTAGACTGGCGTGTTAACCACTGCACCACGAAGTTCGCCAATAACAAACGTTAAAATAGGTCAGATGGTTATTTGAAAATTCGACAGAAAAAAAATACTAAAACATTTATATGTCAAAGTTTTTCAATTAGGTAACTGATATTTTTATGACGTCTTAGATGATACATTTTGTGTTACCAATAGGCTAGTGATCATATATTTAATAAAATTCATTTATATTTATGCATATCATAAATCTATTTATATAAAACTAACGTAAATATTTGAACACTCGCATACAAGCCACTATTTTATTTATTTTCAGAAATATATTGTTTTAAATAATTAATCTATACATTTAATAAAACAGTAAAAATATTTTGTCTGTACATTTAGAATTTTTTACTGAAATGGATAGAGGGACACTTAAAAAGAATAATAGAAAGCAAAAAATTTTTTTTGGAATTTCTTGTCTGTCTGTCTGTCTGTCTGTCTGTCTGTATGTATGATAACGATTATCTCCGAAAATACTTAACCGATTTACTTCAATTTTTCACCAATTGCTTTGTTTTAACTCAGCAAAACATTTAAAGTTTGTTTCATCAAAATCGGTTCATTAAAAAAAAGTTATCGTCATTTGAATGAACTCAAGGCATGAGTTTGCCTGCAAACATATAGCAAAAAAAATAAAATAATAAGTGACATAAGAAAATTAAAATCTGAAGTGAATTCATCATCATTATACGACAGCATTATACCTATCCATACTATCCAGAGTAATCCATACTTAAAAAAGGAGAAGCTGACTGACTGACTGACATATCATCGCAGGGCCTAAGCTATAAGGGTTAGGAACTTGAAATTTTGCACAGGGGTTCCTTTTATAACGTAGGGGAGCACTAAGAAAGGATTTTTGGAAATTCATCTCCTAAGGGGGTAAAACGGGTTGCAAAGTTAGTATGATACTTTGCCGTTTTTGAAGTTATTCGAATGAAATTCAGCATGAAGGTTCTTTACTGAAAGGTATGAAACACGAGTAAAATATTTTACTCAAAAATCATCCCTTAAGGGGGTAAAATAGGGGTGCAAAGTAAGCATGAAATTTTGCGATTTTTGAAGTTAGTCGAATGTAATTCAGCATGAAGGTTCTTTACTGAAAGGCATGAAACGCGAGTAAACTATTTTTCTCTAAAATCATCCCTTAAGGGGGTATAACGGGGATGCATAGTTAGTATGAAATTTTCAGTTTTTGAAGTTATTTAATTGAAATTCAATATTAAGGTGTTTCATTGAAAGTCATAAACTAATGTATTCCGAGTAATTCTACTGTTCCTGAGAAATCGACACTTACGCGGGCGGAGCCGCGGGCCAAAAGCAAACCTGACATATATCAACGCACAGCCGAAACTACTGTGCCCAAAAACTTGAAATTTAGCACAGGGATTCTTTTTATGATGTAAATGAGCACTCAGAAAGGATTTTTAGAAAATCAAAGGAGATTAAGTTTTATGGAATTTTCTCATTTTTGGACTTAGAAGTTTGAAAGTAGGCACACAAGTTCTCAATTAAAATAAAAAAATATCTGTTTAGGTGAACCAGACAACATTCTCCCTTGAAGGGGTAAATAGGGGGTAAAGTTTGTATGGAATTTTTCCAATTCTAGACTTAGAATATAAAAATAGGTATGTAAGTTCTCGATTACAATTAAAAAGATCTGTGTAGTTAAAATGTTATACATTTTCATTCACAATCGCCCCCTTAAGGAATAAAGGGGGGGAGGGGGGTTGTATGGAATTTTTCTCATTCCTGACGTTCTGGATTACAATTAAAAAGTATGTAGGTAAAACCGATGAAATTTTCGCCTGAAGGGATAAAATAGGGGAGTAAAGTTAGTATGGTTTTTTTTTCATTTCTGGACTTAGAAGTATGAAAATTAGTATATAAGTTCTAGATTACAATTAAAAAAGATAAATTCCCCCCTTAATGGATAAAGGGGGGGGGGGGGGGGGGTTGTATGGATTTTTTCTCAATTCTGGACACAGAAGTATAAAAATAAGTATATATGTTTACATTACAATTGAAAAGATCTGTGTAGTTAAAATGGACGTAAAATAGGTGGGGTAAAGTTTGTGTGGTTTTATTCACTTAGAAATATGACAATAAGAAGTTCTCCATTACAATAAAAAAATATATGTGTAGGAGAAATGGGCAAAATCACCTCCTTAAGGGCTAAAGATCTATGCAGGTGAAATGTATTAAATTAGTATATAGAGTTATAAAAGAGCAGAGGGGGAGGGGTTTGTATGGAATTTTTATCATTTCTACTGTTTCCAAGGGAACGACATTAATGCGGGCGGAGCCGCGGGCAACAGCTAGTTATCAATTAATTACTAAACTAAAATACGTAAATCATATAAAACTACAGATCAAATAAATTAATAGAAGGAAAGCACAATCGCAAGGACCGCCGCGCTCCGCTGATCGAACCAAAGTGCCGTTTCAAGTCGCGTCGCTCACCGGCTCTCACTCCAGGCGTCGCTACATAGTGTTGCCAACAGTTGTTAAAAGAATATATTTTAAAGTACTTGGAACACTTGGTTAACCAAGTCCTGGGATAACATTTCTAAGATATATCAGAGAGAAGGCAAAATTTTATCGCACCTATTCTCGGGTTGAGGGTTAGTGAGTAGTAAAATCAAGGAGTCACAAATAGTACCCTACTATTGTAAAGGGCGGACGATTCACGACCGTCTATCGGACGAAATAGGAACCCTTAATTTATTGCGACCATATCTTTAAACGTGTGCGGCTTGGCACTTTCGCAGGGTATATGGTCGGTCGTAGATTACGAAGGTCAAACATTAGTAGATCGTATCAAATTGGCGTCGACTTCCTAAATAAATTGGCGGGAATCTGCCTCAGTTGTTACTCGCACTTTACACTTGCGATCCTTTTATATAATGTTTGTTACAAGAGGGAAAATAAATTATTTGTTGGATTTTTTTTCCTGAAAATGTAGAAACTATTTAATATAATAAACATGTTTCATATATAACATATATATAGGTACATACACTGTTGTTTAAGTACGCATTCAACCTGTACATAATTATGTCCTCTTTTTTTAAGTTAACCAAATAATTGCAGCGACAATATTTTTCTATACTGTAAATATAAAATTTTGATATAACCATAAAAAGGCAACAAACATCATTTCATGTATGGGATCTGTAAAAAAATCAAGTGTCTATCTATTACGATTGAATTGCAACAGCCCTGTGACAGAAGGACGGACACCAGAGGCGCTGTAAAAGATCCCGTTTTTTATTATAACTGCCTGAGGGTCGTATACCGCCCCTCTTATGTAAAGCAGTTAGCCTATCCTAGTATTGCCGAGGACAGTCTTTTCTTTTTAGTTTGCATGAACTAACTGGTGGCGGAAGCACGCAAAGTAAATTGTCTCAAAGTAAATACCCCTGTTCTCGTAAGTAACCGAATGTTCAAGTTTTCACTTCTTTCTATCGGAACTCCCGGAGTGCTATTGTTTTTTTTTTTTATAATAGCTCTAATCTATATATATAACTCTAATAATACTCTGTGCCCCCCCCCCCCTCCCCCCCCACAGAGTGGGAGCTTCACAGCGATAGATTTTACAAATACCTATTTTTCAATTTTTTCGAGTTTTGTGTTTCCTCTTAACCTTTACGGGTTTGACAGAGCCTAATACTACAAGTCCCAAAGGATAAGGAACTTATAATCTTTATACTAAAATAATATGTTATCCCTTTGTTGTCATACCATGTTCGTATCTACAAAATATCCCGGGAATGACGTCATTTGGCGTTAGAAACTGATTGAGAAATATGTCACCCCCGGGAGCGTCTAATGTTTACGTGGATATCGGGTGCTATTCTCATTTTCGCGGCGAAAGGAGCACGTGTTTCACATATATTGTATCTTTATTAACTTGTCAGATCAGATAGTCTATATTAAACTTAAAAACTTAATGTTTAAACAAGGAAAGTAATTGGTTGGGCCGCTAAATAATTATTTTGGGAGCAAGATTTTACAATAGGGGCAGCGGAGAAATATTTGGAATAGCTGTGGCTTTTCACCTGGAACGACTGAGGGCAGAAAAGATGTTTTGCTGACCATAAGTTGCTGCCCAATAAGCTATTTCAGCTAACCGATTACATTTTTTTGCTAACAAAAATACGAATATTCTGCTAACCGTTTTAATAACATCCTTTAAACAATTGTAACCAAGTTTTTTTTTAATATAGATTCAAAGATTTATTCAGAAAATAGGCCTTTTCAGGCACTTTTTCACGTCAAATATAGAACGAAATATTCAAAATGATTTGAATAATGCCTACTTTGTATATAGTTTAATTGATAAAAAATAATACCTTTATATCCGTCGTTGTAATTATTCTCTTTTTATTCCAAACCAGCTTTCACCCGCGGCTCCGCCCGCGTCAGTTTCGATTCCTCGGGAACAGCACTTTTCCCCGGGATAAAATGTACACTATGTCCTTCTTCGTACCCCAGACAACGGCTATGCAAAACTTCATGATGATCGCTTCAGTGTCAGTTCTCATCACTAAATTCGTCACCAACGCTTGTATTTGAAGTAAAGTTAACATAGGTTATAATAAAGACGGCTAAATCCTTCTCCATTAGGAGACTAATTAGGCGTGTGTCATTCAAACTCTGTGCTAGAACCACTTACTCCGTTTCTTGTCTACTATTAAGAGCCAGGTACAGGACATCAATGAGGCTAATGATAAGGCGATCAGCGTAGTCAAATACTTATAAAGAGAAATGTAATCAGAAGGAACCATTTCGACCCGAAAAGAACAAGAAGCCTACAAAACCAGAAAATATGATTATGCTTCCGTACCTTTTTGTTCGTGCCTTGTTCTGATTCCAAAATCCATGCGGAGGAAACATCTGGTATTCGGTGTATAATTCCAGTATCTTGATAAGATTCATAATAGGGTACATTGGAACCTAAAAAAATAAGTCTTAAAAGGCTGTCAACATATTTGTCACACCCCTGATGTTGCAGTTGTCAATAGGCAGCGGTGATCACTTACCATCAGGTGACCGCTTGCTCGTTTGCCTACACCTATGTCATAAAAAGATCTTAAACATCATGAAATTAAGGAAGTAAGCTTACTACTTCGTTAGCTTACTCTTTTTAAACATCTTGTATACTTAAACAGGATGTTTAAAAAAGAGAAAGCACGTAACGAAGTCACAAAAAGGCAGCTAAATCCTTTACATTAGAGCCTAATGAGGCGCGCCTCAAAACTCAGCCGCTTGCGACAAGGACGCAGAAAATCCATTTAATGAATATGCCGACGTTCCCTCAGGTTTTTTGGATAGCGGGTGATATTGACTTCCACGCAAAGAGCGGTTTATGAAATATGTGGTAACAGTACGGTATCTATGATGTCGTATATATCATCATTTCAGTTCACAGCTTCCGTGGTCCAGTGGTTAAGGCGTTTGCCTGTTGACCCGGGGGTCGTGGGTTCGATTCCAACCGGAAGCATACTTTGTTTAGTTGTTTCCAGTTTGGTTAGGACATTGCAGGCGTGAATCACCTGATTGTCTGATAATAAAGATGATTCCGTGCTTCGGAAGGCACGTTAAGCCGGTGGTCCCGGCTGCCATCTGGTAGTCGTTAAAGGAACCACGTCAGAGGCTGAGAGGCGGTTCCGAAGAACTCTGACACCAGGGTGTGCATTATCGATTGACCTTGACACCTACTCGAAATGATGATGGTGATTTCAGTTCAAATGTAAAAAGTCCACTTCTGAACATGGGCCTCTCTTCCAAAGATTTTTCGTTCCAAGAAGGATATTTGCATGGTAGGTGAGCGCAGTTACTTTTGGTTTTTGTGCAGCCGATGCTGTTGGCCATCAGATACATTTTTTAGCTCGGGAAGGATAGGAATTTGGTGTATTTGGGAACGGAAGGAAGGTATGGGGTACAACTCACTCGGTTTGAATGGGCAAAAGAAAGTAGCAGCTCAAAAGGCCCCACGCGCGTAATAGATGCCATACCTGTAATCACCGGCCAAGCAGTTGAGGATGAGTATACACCGTGTAAATAGACCCTCGACATTCCCTTAACGGGGTGACTCAGCCCACCAATATGAACAACTTTTCCTATGGGAACAATGCTGAAAACTCAAAAAAAAATTCGACCTTCCCATACAAACTGGCAGGGCGGCGGAACTCTTTTGTATGGAAATGACGAAATTTTTTTTGAGTTCCCACCATTGGTCCCATAGGAAAAGTTGTTCATATTGATGGGCTGAGTCACCCCTTTAAGTAAATGTCGAGGGTACATTTACACGCTGTATGTGTGACTATATGTCAAATCAAATAATTTTGCTATTAGCTCAGTTTTGAAAAGACTTCACAAGAAGCTTGATCCACTTTTCTTTTGTATCTTACATGGAAGGAGAATTATTTGGCTCATAACAACACACGAAGTATTACGCCAAAATGTTTAAAATCCGACTGCTTTACTTTTTAACTCCTATAAAAGGACCCTTGTGTACTGACCACTTTGGGATAGAAGTCACACTAAAGGTATCGACCTTAACTGGTGAAATCTATCCCAACGTTTAGCAGATACGAGGTAGGTTATAAATAAATTTACAAACATACATGACGACAATATTTTTCTATACTGTAAATATAAAATTTTGATATAACCATAACAAGGCAACAAATATCATTTCATGTATGGGATCTGTAAAAAAATCAAGTGTCTATCTATTACGATTGAATTGCAACAGCCCTGTGTCAGACGGACGGACACCAGAGGCTCTGTAAAAGATCCCGTTTTTTATTCTTTGCGTACGGAACCCTATAACTGCCTGAGGGTCGTATACCGCCCCTCTTATGTAAAGCAGTTAGCCTATCCTAGTATTGCCGAGGACAAAGTCTTTTTTGAAGTAAAAACATTTGGAGGCGCGACAGGCATTTTTTAAAGTCAAAAAAATCAATTGACTCGCGACACTTAGACGTAGAGGTGTCGGTTACGACACCCCTGTTCTCAGATAGTTAATAGATACAGATGTTACTTTGCGGAAGTCAAAGCTACATTAACTTTGAGACAATTTACTTTGCGTGCTTCCGCCACCAATTAGTTCATGCAAACTATTGCTGGCCAGCGCCCACCCACTACTGTTAGTCCCTTCATGCCCGCCACCAATATTCATGCATGCATCAACTAATTAACTATTGGTGGCGGGCACGAAGGGACTAACAGTAGTGGGTGGGCGCTAGCCAGCAATAGTTTGCATGAACTAACTGGTGGCGGAAGCACGCAAACTAAATTGTCTCAAAGTAAATACCCCTGTTCTCGTAAGTAACCGAATGTTCAAGTTTTCAGTTCTTTCTATCGGAACTCCCGGAGTGCTACTGTTTTTTTTTTTATAATAGCTCTGATCTATATATATAACTCTAATAATACTCTGTGCCCCCCCCCCCCCCCCCTCCCCCCACAGAGTGGGAGCTTGACAGCGATAGATTTTACAAATACCTATTTTTAAATTTTTTCGAGTTTAGTGTTTCCTCTTAACCTTTACGGGTTTGACAGAGCCTAATACTACAAGTCCCAAAGGTTAAGGAACTTATAATCTTTATACTAAAATAATATGTTATCCCTTTGGTTATCCCTTTGGCTCCCGTATCTACAAAATATCCCGGGAATGACGTCATTTGGCGTTAGAAACTGATTGAGAAATATGTCACCCCCGGGAGCGTCTAATGTTTACGTGGATATCGGGTGCTATTCTCATTTTCGCGGCAAAAGGAGCACGTGTTTCACATATATTGTATCTTTATTAACTTGTCAGATCAGATAGTCTATATTAAACTTAAAAACTTAAAGTTTAAACAAGGAAAGTAATTGGTTGGGCCGCTAAATAATTATTTTGGGAGCAAGATTTTACAATAGGGGCAGCGGAGAAATATTTGGAATAGCTGTGGCTTTTCACCTGGAACGACTGAGGGCAGAAAAGATGTTTTGCTGACCATAAGTTGCTGCCCAATAAGCTATTTCAGCTAACCGATTACATTTTTTTGCTAACAAAAATACGAATATTCTGCTAACCGTTTTAATAACATCCTTTAAACAATTGTAACCAAGTTTTTTTTTAATATAGATTCAAAGATTTATTCAGAAAATAGGCCTTTTCAGGCACTTTTTCACGTCAAATATAGAACGAAATATTCAAAATGATTTGAATAATGCCTACTTTGTATATAGTTTAATTGATAAAAAATAATACCTTTATATCCGTCGTTGTAATTATTCTCTTTTTATTCCAAACCAGCTTTCACCCGCGGCTCCGCCCGCGTCAGTTTCGATTCCTCGGGAACAGCACTTTTCCCCGGGATAAAATGTACACTATGTCCTTCTTCGTACCCCAGACAACGGCTATGCAAAACTTCATGATGATCGCTTCAGTGTCAGTTCTCATCACTAAATTCGTCACCAACGCTTGTATTTGAAGTAAAGTTAACATAGGTTATAATAAAGACGGCTAAATCCTTCTCCATTAGGAGACTAATTAGGCGTGTGTCATTCAAACTCTGTGCTAGAACCACTTACTCCGTTTCTTGTCTACTATTAGAGCCAGGTACAGGACATCAATGAGGCTAATGATAAGGCGATCAGCGTAGTCGAATACTTATAAAGAGAAATGTAATCAGAAGGAACCATTTCGACCCGAAAAGAACAAGAAGCCTACAAAACCAGAAAATATGATTATGCTTCCGTACCTTTTTGTTCGTTCCTTGTTCTGATTCCAAAATTCATGCGGAGGAAACATCTGGTATTCGGTGTATAATTCCAGTATCTTGATAAGATTCATAATAGGGTACATTGGAACCTAAAAAAATAAGTCTTCCGTCAACATATTTGTCACACCCCTGATGTTGCAGTTGTCAATAGGCAGCGGTGATCACTTACCATCAGGTGACCGCTTGCCCGTTTGCCTACACCTATGTCATAAAAAGATCTTAAACATCATGAAATTAAGGAAGTAAGCTTACTACTTCGTTAGCTTACTCTTTTTAAACATCTTGTATACTTAAACAGGATGTTTAAAAAAGAGAAAGCACGTAACGAAGTCACAAAAAGGCAGCTAAATCCTTTACATTAGAGCCTAATGAGGAGCGCCTCAAAACTCAGCCGCTTGCGACAAGGACGCAGAAAATCCATTCAATGAATATGCCGACGTTCCCTCAGGTTTTTTGGATAGCGGGTGATATTGACTTCCACGCAAAAAGCGGTTTATGAAATATGTGGTAACAGTACAGTATCTATTATGTCGTATATATCATCATTTCAGTTCACAGCCTCTGTGGTCCAGTGGTTAAGGCGTTTGCCTGTTGACCCGGGGGTCGTGGGTTCGATTCCCACCGGAAGCATACTTTGTTTAGTTGTTTCCAGTTTGGTTAGGACATTGCAGGCGTGAATCACCTGACTGATAATAAAGATGATTCCGTGCTTCGGAAGGCACGTTAAGCCGGTGGTCCCGGCTGCCATCTGGTAGTCGTTAAAGGAACCACGTCAGAGGTTGAGAGGCGATTCCGAAGAACTCTGACACCAGGGTGTGCATGGTCGATTGACCGTGACACCTACTCGAAATGATGATGGTGATTTCAGTTCAAATGTAAAAAGTCCACTGCTGAACATGGGCCTCTCTTCCAAAGATTTTTCGTTCCAAGAAGGATATTTGCATGGTAGGTGAGCGCAGTTACTTTTGGTTTTTGTGCAGCCGATGCTGCTGTCCATCAGATACATTTTTTAGCTCGGGAAGGATAGAAATTTGGTGTATTTGGGAACGGAAGGAAGGTATGGGGTACAACTCACTCGGATTGAATGGGCAAAAGAAAATAGCAGCTCAAAAGGCCCCACGCGTGTAATAGATGCCATACCTGTAACCACCGGCCAAGCAGTTGAGGATACTCATCCTCATAATATATATTACCTCATAGGAAAAGTTGTTCAATTTGATGGGCTGAGTCACCCCTTTAAGTAAATGTCGAGGGTACATTTACACGCTGTATATGTGAATATATGTCAAATCAAATAATTTTGCTATTAGCTCAGTTTTGAAAAGACTTCACAAGAAGCTTGATCCACTTTTCTTTTGTATCTTGCATGGAAGGAGAATTATTTGGCTCATAACAACACACGAAGTATTACTCCAAAATGTTTAAAATCCGACTGCTTTACTTTTTAACTCCTATAAAAGGACCCTCGTGTACTGACCACTTTGGGATAGAAGTCACACTAAAGGTATCGACCTTAACTGGTGAAATCTATCCCAACGTTTAGCAGATACAAGTTGGTTATAAATAAATTTACAAACATACATGACAGACGCGAAACACATAACGGTAACCTATCATAAACACGATTTTTTTCTTTTCGAATTTCATTTGTTCGAAAACGGTACGACGAAGTTTTAAATGCCAAATGGCTTCTTTACCATATTTTCTGCTTCGATAAACTTAATAAACATATTTTTCTTCTTCTAGAACAACTGTCGACGGAAAATCAAAACATGTAATTTTATTTTGATAGATGATTTGGTAAGAATAATTTCATTTTCTAGAAGTATTAGCGATAGAAGTAACTTTTTCCATATTATTATTTACACAGATTTTCAATAACTTTAATACTGACGACAAATTGGAAAAGTTTAGAAGAAAATAAAAAGAATTGGTACCAAATCCAAGATGGGTAGGTTAGGTTCGTTAGGTTATCTTGTGACCAAAACATCACTCAAGCTTGGAGCGAAAATAATAAAGACCCAAAAACAACTTTGTCGTGGAAAATAACTTAGGTTTGTTAGGTTTCCTTTTAAAAATAAAACACCTACCTTTTTATCTAATTATTGAAATATAAATAACATTTAATTTAATATTTTACATACAACTGCCTTATCAAATTATGAATAAAAAAAATCGAAAAAAAAAAATTTAATTAATAATCATTTTGAACATGCAAAATTAAAATATAACAATATTAAAATTAATTCACATAAGTTAATAAGGATAACTAGCTGGTATGCAGAATAAATTTAATTTAATGTTATTAAATTAATTTAGAAATTTCTTTACATTTTTTCATCATTTGAAATGCTGTCTTTTAATAATATGGAAATATTTTTTTTGTTAAATAAAACATATAGCAGTAGTATCTGCGGATTCCCGTTGGGTTGCAATACAAAACATATAGCTTTTAAAAATATAACAATAAAAAATCGGAATTTCAACAATATGGCAAATGAATTTTCGGTCAAATGAAACTATAGAAAATAATAAAATTACAAAACGTTTTTGGTGTTTTAAAATTCGTACATAACCTATTCTTGTTTATGATAGGTAACCACACATAACCCTCCATAGCAGTAAAAAGAGAACTCAGTAAAGAATAAATTGTAATCAGTCATTTCCTTGATTCGATTTCTGAACTAATAAATTGACAGCTAAATCTATTACATTAGTAGCCTTATTAGATGGGTGTCGCCAGACTTAGCCGCTGGCGAAAAGGACGCACCAAATCCCCTTAATGAATACGCCAAGGCCTTGGGTTTTCTATGTGCCAGTAGTAATAGCTAGTAAAGTGTTTTCTTGGAGTTCAAAAGGCAATATTGGATCACGGTTTCTTAGCTTTTTGCTCATTACCTTTTTCAACTTCACAATTTGGTAGAAATAACTGGCTTTAACAGGCCAACATAAAAAAAATATGGAAGACGAGAGAAGTCATCACTTATTTCACTAACTAGCTGTTGCCCGCGGCTCCGCCCGCGTTAGTGTCAATCCCTCGGGAACAGTAGAATTTCCCGGAATCAAACATACCCTATGTCCTTCCCCGGGCCTCACACCTCCATACCAAATTTCATCCAAATCAGTTCAATGGTTGAAGCGTAAAAAAACGACTTTCGCATTTATAATATTAGTATTAGTATGGAAGTATGGATATTATTTATACTTCTAAGTCCGGAAATGAGAATATTTCCTTAAAACTTTTACCCTCCCATTTTACCCCTTTAGGAGTGAATTTTGTCTATTTCACCCACATATATTTTTAATTGTAATCGAGAACTTACATACCTATTTATTTTCATACTTCATAGTCCAGAAATGAGAAAATTTTCAATTTCCAAACAATCTTTACATTCTTGGGGATTTTTTCCCAGTTGACCTACATAGATCTTTTTCAATTGATATCGTGAATTTATTTACCTATTTTCATACTTCTAAGTCTAGAAATGAGTAAATTCCTATACTATCTTTACCCCGCTATTTTACCCCTTCAGGGGAAAATATCGTCCATTTTACCTACACAGATATTTTTAATTGTAACCTAGAACTTACTTATTTTCACACGTCTAAGTCCAGAAATGAGAAAATATCCATACAAAGTTTATATATTTAATCCCTTAAGGGGGGAATTTTGCAAATTTATCTACCTATACACATCTTTTTTAATTTTAATCGAGGGCTTATATACCTACTTTCCTACTACTAAGTCCAGAAATGAGAAAATTCCATATAAATTTTACCCCTTTAGAAGTTAAATTTCTTAAAAATACTTTCTTAGCGCTCACTCACATCATTAAAAAAACTCCTGTACCAAATTTCAAGTTTCTAGGCGCAGCAGTTTCGGTTAGTTTGCCGTTTGCCCGCGGCTACGCCGCCGCCGTTAGTGTCCATCCCTCAGAAACAGTAGAATTTCCCGGACAAAAGGTACCCTATGTCCTTTCCCGGGTCTCAAACTTCATCCAAATTGGTTCAATGGTTGAAGCGCTAAAAGAAAACAGACAGACAGACTGAGTTACTTTCGCATTTATAATATTAGTATGAATAGGTAAATGCATGCTGATGATGAATTGACTTTGTACTTAAATTTTCTTATGTCACTTATTATTTAATCACTTACTATTTAAGTGCTATACACGGTGAAATTTTGATCGTTTTGGACCCTTAAAGTGGTGACTCAGGTCATCAATATGAACAACGCTTTCTATGGGACCAATGCTGGGAACTCAAAAAAACTTCGTCATATCCATACAAAAGAGTCCCGCCACCCGGCCAGTTTGTATGGGAGGGAATGTCGATTTTTTTTTGAGTTCCCAGCATTGTTCCCATCGGAAAAGTTGTTCATTTTGATGGTCTGAGTCACCCCTTTAAGGGTCCAAAACGATAAAAAATTCACCGTGTATATTTGCAGGCAAACTAATACCTTGAGTTCATTCAAATGACGATAACTTTTTTTTTAATGAACCGATTTTGATGAAACAAACGTTAGATGTTTTGCTGAGTTAAAACAAAGCAATTGGTGAAAGTTTGAAGTAAATCGGTTCAGTATATTCGGAGATAATCGTGATCATACATACAGACAGACAGACAGACAGACAGACAGACAGACAGACAGATAGACAAAAAATTCGAAAAATTTTTTGCTTTCTATTATTCTTTTTAAGTGTCCCTCTATCCATTTCAGTCAAAAATTCTAAATGTACAGACATATATTTTTACTGTTTTATTATATGTATAGAAAACGTGAAACAAAAATAGTACTAAGTAAATTCGTTGTTTACTACAGAGTAAGCTAACGAACTAACAAAAAGACAGCATAAATCAAAGGATTTAATGTAAAGACATTAGGAGAATAAGCGCGTATCATCAAAACTCAGCCGCTTGCGACGAGAATGCCAAATTCTTGAAGAAATAACTGGCATTAAGAGATCAAGATCTAGTCTCCAAACAAAGAGAACAAGTAGCAACGCCAATTGTACAACTATAGTTCTTAGAACCCATACTTTTAATACTTACCTTAACAATATTTATTATTATCAGCATGAAACAAACAGCATGGAAGACGAAAGAAGTCATTTTTATATATTAAAAACATGAAAGTAGTAGTACTAGTAAGTAAGTAAATGAGTGATTTAATAACAAGTAAGCTAACGAACTAACAAAAAGACAGCTTAATATTAAGAGAAATAATAAACGCGTGTCGCCTTCTTTTAATGAATACACCAACGTTGACTCCGGTTTTTTTTCACACTTTCTTAGAAATAGCGATTTGTAAATACGTGGTATTGGTATTGGAACCAAAAATAAGTTATAAACATTTTGTTACTGTAAATTATTATCCAATATCATCGAGGCGTGTACTGAAGTTTCGGTTAGCAACGCTAATTTGAACCTGAGTTAAAGTTGTAAGGTTGTACCGATCTGTCACTGCTTATAGGTAGTGACAGATAGGATTGTTAGAGCAAACAGTCGTTAACTTTAGATGGCACGACTAATAAATAAATATATAGGGACATATCACACAAATTAAGCTAGCCCCACAGTGAGTTGTGAACTTGTATCGTTGTTTTATATCTGTATCTACAAATAAGTAAATCTGCCTGATTTCGCCTTTTATATTTGTTTTGTAATGTCAGGTGTACGTATGGTATTAATAGGTACTAATGATATTAAACTTATGAAGCGCGTGTCATCAAAACTCAGGCGCTTGCGTTGAGGACTCTAAATTCTTTTAATGAATACGCCGACGCTGACTCGGGTTTTTGGTATAGATGAAGGTATAAATTTTCTCGGAAAAAAGGGGATTTTTGAAATACGTGGTGTACATATGTATTTAAACAATCGCTCGTACATATTGCAATCAAAAATAAGTTTTAAAGATGGCGCGTCGTGTAGTGAAGTTTCGGTTAGCTGTCACTACTTAGAAGTAGTAACAGATCGGATTGTTACAGCAAAGCCAAAAGATGGCACGACTATTGTTTTGACCGAGTGTCTTACTAAACTTCGAAGTTAAAAATGTAGAGTGTCAATGTATGGTATCAATACGGATCGGCACCGCAGCTGAGGATGCAACCTTCCTTGGAGGATCCTTGAGAAGAAAGAAAGATGCACAAATTCAAATTCTCGCACATCATTGTAGCAAACTTTCGAAGTCCCGTACATTGCATTTGTAAAATCGTCGATAGTCGATTCATAACTACATACATATTATCACATCTTCATCCCTTATTTCTTTTTTTTTTTATTTAATCTTTATTGCACAAAAAAAAAGAACAAACAGGTGGACTTAATGCCATAAGGCATTCTCTGCCAGTCAAACCTTGAGACCAATCCGAAATAAATAATGGGTGGTGCGATGAACTGTTGATAGATAATTAAAATAAATATGTATACTTACAAAAATATAAATTGACATACATAGCCCTTACGGGGTAGACAGGACCTATGGTCATGAGACAGGCCTTGTTTAGCCTGTTGGTGGGCGTTATAAGTGGAAAACGAAATCAAAATAGTGATAGGTTGCTAGTCGCATCGCATATAGACATGATCCTTTTGATATTCGCCCTTTCTCTCAACGGCTTCTATGGTCTGAGCGGGAAGAGAAGCAGTTATTGCATTCTAGTTTTTCATTTCATCCAGACCAGCATGGAAGACTTCGATTCAAAAAATTACTAATTCAAGGCAAAGAATTACGACACACTTTAAAACTTTCTCTAATAAACGTTAAATGTCGAATCCTGCGCCATCTCCTCCTCCGATGCATAAACTGTAAGTGAAACTTTTGAAACACAATGTTGCGATAGTAAACATCTCAACTACCCTTGTCAGACTCGAGCTCGCATGAGATAAGAGGAATTTGAAGTTGTTCCTTGAGCCCTTTAACGTTTACTGCAGGAATAGTAATTAATTTATTTGTGAGTGACATGGTCTGTTTTTATGCATATTGTCAATTCACACGCAGTAAGTAATACCATTTCGTGTAGGTAACACGGTCAATCAACCATGCACACTGTGGTGTCAGAGTTCTTCGGAACCACCTCATGGAATCTGACGACGAAAATGGTTTATTTTTGCTATTTTTGCTGCGCCATGTAAATGACGTTTCACTGTGATTTTAAACAGACTTTAAAAAAAGGAGGAAGTTATCAATTCGGATGTATTTTTTTAATGTTTCAGACATCCGTCATTTATAAAGAGATTTTTAAATTATTGATTTGATTGATAGGGTATGCTTTCAAGTTGGCCCCATTCCAATTTCATCACAATCGATTGATAGTTTGATTTAAGTCAGTTTTTATAACTGTCATTACTACCAGAGTAAATGTCCAGTGAAATAATGGCGAGCTCCGTGGCGCAGTGGTTAACACGCCAGCCTGCGACACGAGGGTGCCTAGGTTCAATCCCCGGTCCGGTCAAGATGGAATATGATCTTTTTAGATTGGCCTGGATCTTGGATGTTTATCTATATATGTATTTATTATAAAATATAGTATCGTTGAATTAGTTTCCCATAACACAAGTCTCAAGTTGACTAGCTCCGTGGCGCATCGGTCAACACGCCTGCCTGCGACACGGAGTGACCGGGTTCGATCCCCGGCCAGGTCAAGATGGAAAATGATCTTTTTCAGATTGGCTTGGGTCTTGGATGTGTATCTATATATGTATTTGTTATAAAATATAGTATCGTTGAGTTAGTATCCCATAACACAAGTGTCGAACTTACTTTGGGGCTAGCTCAATCTGTGTGATTTGTCTCTACTTATTTATTAAATGAAAGCTCATACATTGTCGAAGGCAGAGGTTTATTAAAATCTTAATCAAATTTTATACATCCCTTGATATATCATCCACTAGTGACGATTAATGTACATAAAAATAGTATGTAGCTTTGAAAAAGTTAACTCTAATCTTCAACGAAAGCATGACTTCATTTACTGATTATTTATTGGGCTAATCGACTTAAAAATCTATTCAAGACTTTATGAATCCAACCGCTTCCTTACTATGCATAAGATAGTAATTTTATGCAGATTACTAATAAAATGAACCGGCCGATACGAACGACGCAGAGCCAACAATGTAGCGAAAGTAATGTTCAAACTATACGATGATAGAGACAGTAAACCCCTTATCTTTACACAATAGTTTATGATATGTATGCCTATTAATACGATGCGATATACTGTGCGTAGTATATCTTTTAAATTCAAAATGCAAGTAATACATTATACTTACTTTCTTCGCTGGCTCAGCGACCGGAATTGGATCTTGGCCTCCGTCATTAAAGTGCGCCATTCTTCCCTATTCTGTGCCATCTCTGACCAGTCGGTAACTTCCAGCCCTTTCAGGTCTTTGGCAACTAAGTAATACATTAGCCGTGTGGTTTCCGGCAGAGTAGAATAGGACCACTCCTAGTCTTCCCATGGAGGTCGTAAGAGGCGACTTAGGAAATACAAGCTAAACAAAGCTCATAAACATCAATGAGACCTCTCCAACCCGTCTGGCCAGCGAGGAGAGTGTAGGCCAAATCCTCTGTCTGCACTGGCCAATTATGGCTCCGGTAGCACAGAGAGGGTCATGCTCCTGCAGTGGAGACTAAAAAGACCTGATGATAATGATAATATATTATAGGGTAACAAAATTCATTCAACTGAATTGAATTCATGCTATTAATCTTAATATATATCTTAATATATATAAATCTCGTGTCACAATGTTTGTCCTCAATGGACTCCTAAACCACTTAACCGATTATAATAAAATTCGCACACCATGTGCAGTTCGATCTAACTTGAGAGATAGGATTGTTTTTAACTTATGGCGAAACGAAGTTCACCGGGGCAGCTAGTATTACTGGATAGATCTAAAATTTACAAATTATCCTCATAAGTAGATAATCACTAATTTGAAAAGTTGTTCAGGATCATAGTATAATAGTAGTGGGTCTAACCATATGAAGACACTACAAAATGTATCAACATTTTATATTTACGACTTATTTTTGTCATACTATAAAAAAAAAATACCGTATATTTCGCATAGTTCATGAAATACAAAGGACAATAATGTCAACTTAGTCTACCTGCAATCATGAAAATATATACGAAACATTTGATATAAAAACTCAAAGGTGACTGACTGACATAGTGATCTATCAACGCACAGCACAGCCCAAACCACTAGACGGATCGGGCTGAAATTTGGCATGCAGGTAGATGTTATGACGTAGGCATCCGCTAAGAAAGGATTTTGATCAATTCTACCCCCAAGAGGATAAAATAGGGGATGAAACTTTGTCAATTTTAAACTTCTTAACGCGAACGAAGCCGCGGGCAAATGCTAGTAATGTAATAAATGTGATAAAACCGTATTAAATTATTTAATATCAAAGAGTTTATCCCACAAAATGAGTAAAATAAACCAGGTCTAATAATTTCTAAGGCGATCGTCTGAAGACAGCAAAATAGCTGGAGGAGAAGCATAAACGTCAGGCAGAAATATTCACAAACTCAAAATTAAACCTTCTACTTGGAGCGTAACGGGGCAGGAATTCTAATGTAAAATTTTGCTGTCGTGGGACATCAATTAAAAAGAAACATTACGCTTTTGTGTACCTTATTAAAACAGGAGTTGGCACGGACCAAAAAGGCGTTTCAAGAATTTTAAACAGTTTTGGAACCATACGGATTATTTTATACAGTGTAACAATAAACCACACTATATATTCAATTATTTAGAACATTAAATACGTATTATGAGTCAAAAGTTGTGTCCAACAGTTTTTAGGGATATTATAATCATCATCATATCAGCCCAAAGAATTTCACTGCTTAAGAAAGGCCTTACCCAAATATTTTCAAAATTACCGGTCGGAAGCAGCCTGCTTCCTGCGTTTCCGTCTGGCTTCGGTAAGTTTGGCCATGGGTGACCGACGCTGCGCTTGCATGTGGTCGCTATTCGAGAACCTTTCTGCTCCATCAGCCATAGTTTCTACGAGCTATGTGTCCCGCCAACTGACACTTTAAGGAGACTCGGAAGTCGGTGACTTTTGTTCTTTTTAGGCATATTAAGTTAAATTCAAAATTCAAATTCAAATTTTCTTTATTTTCGGACAACTAGATCCATTACTTTACAAATATGATTTAAGTAAAAGTAAAAATAACAATAGGTAGGTGACCATTAATAAATCACATATCTACGAGGCACTCCGTGCGGATGAGACCGAACCTCCAGACGACAATCTTGTCTTTCCGTCATCGTCCGGACGAAGTGTCTCAGTAGAGGTGTGTGTACATCCTCAGCTAACATTTTCATGATGCTGTTGTCACTCCCTCGCACCCTCCTTACCAAGGACGCTACTTTCTTTCGAAAGATGGCATGAAAACCGTCAGTTTGGGCCTGAGCAAACATTGCGGAGGCGCTACAGAAACGAGGAAGTTTCAACATCATCCTGAAAATGTTATTGTATTGGATGCGTAGTGTATCTAGCGACGTTTTGGCAAATCTAAACCATAGGCCGCCCGTGTACAGACCCTGACAATATGCCTTAAATAGGGTAATTTTAACTTGGTCAGAACATCGGGCAAACCTACGGATCAGCATGTTGCCGCGGATCGCCAACGACCTACGCTCCCTCTCTATATCTGCGTCGTCCTTAAGCTTTCGCGGTCATAATTACGGCTTTTTAGTCTTCACTGCAGGAGCATGACCGTCTCTGTACTACCGGAGCCATACTTGGCCAGAGCAGACAAAGGATTTGGCCTACACTCTCCTCGCAGGCCAGACGGGTTGGAGAGGTCTCATTGATGTTTATGAGCTTTGTTTAGCTTGTATCTCCTAAGTCGCCTCTGACGACCTCCATGAGAAGACTTGGAGTGGTTCTATTTTACTCTGCCGGTAACCACACGGCCAAACTTTCCTATAGAAATATCGATTTCTATTTCGAGTTCCCAGCATTTTACTAGGAAACTTTTGGTTTAATTTATACGCAGTATCGATTGATTGATTAGCTATTGTTTTTTTTTTTACCGCGCTAGCCCCTAATTCTACACGTTAGCAAAACAAACAATATCAAAACTGGAAAGAATACTCAAGAACATGGACACAAAGTTTATGTTGAAAACGAAAGGCTTGTTAAAACTTAAAGTAATTTACGATCCAACAGTATTTACCCGACCGTATTTTTTTTTGTAGAACGAAATCTCTTCTTACATTGTTCACAAGAGTAGTAAACATAAATTAAAAAAGTAAGGACCATTCGGACAGTTCATAATCCAAGTTTTAACATTTAAGCTCCGTGTTCGCACAATAAACTGACATTTACGTAATCTATAAAAACCCTCAAACATTTGTAATAATCTCACACAAAATTGTTTTATGTGCCCTCCACTCGTGTACGTCGAAAAAACTTTGTTTAAGCGTCTTCCAAAACGCCGGGATATTGTCGGTTGATAATAACGCACACGTTACAGCTATAAATACGAATACGTCACGTGAGACCTGTAGCAAGATTAGTAAAATAATTCAGTGTTTTCATTATAAAGCGCGATAGGGGGTTTGCTTCTTAACGTTCTATGCGTAACTTGTTTTGTTTTCAGGTTTTATAAAAGAGCGCACTCTTCATTCGAGTAGATACGTTCTCGTATGTTGTAAAATAATCGTATTAGGGTTATAATCATCAAAAGTTTCTTAGTTCTATTCTAGAACATTACGTCTGACAAATAATGTTACATAGAGACGCGCCCTGTGGACGCACCTAGTGATAAATAAATAAATATATACGGACAAATCACACAGATTGAGCTAACCCCAAGGTAAGTTCGAGACTTGTGTTATGGGATACTAACTCAAGGATATTATATTTTAAAACAAATACATATATAGATAAACACCCAAGACCCAGGCCAATCTGAAAAAGATCATTTTCCATCTTGACCTGGCCGGGGTACGAACCCGGGCACTCCGTGTCGCAGGCTGGCGTGTTAACCACTGCGCCACGGAGCTGTCTCTTCTTCTTCTTCTTCTTCCTCGCCTTTTCCCTATTTGGGGTCGGCTCTGTATGTCGACTCTCTCCATAATTTTCTATCCCCAACCATATCAATATTTATTTAATAGGAGCTGTCATAGTGATAAAATCTCATTTTTAAAATTGACTCACAATAACGTAAGAAAATCGCTCAAGTCCAAAGCTATTTTCAAGATCGATATAACGCAGCAATTGGATGAAAGCTTTTTGCAAAATTTAGAGAAAGCTATAAGTAAACTTTTATTTTGTCCGTTCGTTAATGCTTTTCTAATGAATGTCCTTTTCATTCAGTTTGCTGAACGACTCAAATGATAAGTAATTGTCCGAACTTCCTTTGTTTTGTCATTTGTAATTGGAATTAACGATATTGCCCTGTTCTTTTGCTGTTGCCACGGGATTTATTCTGATCAAGTAATTTTTTAAATACGATGTTTTGAGATGAGATTTTTATTAATATTTTATCTTAACAACTACAATTCAGAACTTCAAAAAATTGTGCATTTTATTTGTGCATAGACGCAATAACTCTAGTATTCCTGCCAAAACAGTCATTGTTTTGCAACGTTAAGACATTGACAAGTTTTCTTAATCGTGTATACTAACATTGTAGTCAGTCTATAGATTGAATCAAAGATCTCAAAAACTGAATTTATAATTGAGCGATGACACCTTTCACTCCACATTGCAGTTTCCTGTACGTTGGTAATACATTTAAAAAAAACTACAGGCTAACCTTGATCGAAGAGGCTAACTCAAGGCTAACTGAACAATTCAATTAATTTGACGATATCATCGCCCGATCATGTAATATAGTACTGGCTGCAATCAGATTACTGTTACTATTGATATATCGGTATCCTAAAGCATTAGATAGTTGGAATTTTCTAGCAACTGAATCAAGTCCAGGACCATCGATTGAGGTAGCATTTACACGAAGCGAGCGAATTTATACCGCAGCAATATCGTCTGTGGGAAACACCAGTTGATTCAGTTCCTGCGGGGAAATTATTTTATTAGTGTAAGTTGAAACTACGACCAATTTATGACTAACGTAATAATTTATACCGGTATATGATATACTTCTTCGAGGTGTGTAAGTGGTCAATTCTGATGATAACGTGGCTTGACAACAGCAATCTAAACACGATAGCTTGGTGCAAATTATAAACATGTCTTTCAAAGTACGGCTTTAATTAGTAAAGAAGTATTTTTCAAATTCAAATTATTTATTTGCAGTAATAACGTTTAGTTTAGTTCAGTAGTAGTTTTCCAAACATAATCAAATAATTTCAGGAATAGAATCACCAATTGTATTTAAATTTTTTTTTTTCATTTGAGACCTAAGGATTAATGTTTATTCGTAAATGTTAGTGTAAATCCTTCAGTTGAGTCTAAGATCTCGCAAGAATCTGAACGTATAATTGAGCTATCTGATCGAGATGGCCGACGAGGATCTCGTCGTATATATGTGCGCACGACTTTGAACGCGGCAAAAAAGAAGAAGTTGGTATTGAGGTGCCCCGACCCAGAGATGGCAACAATATTCCATATTGTAACATATAAAATTATTTTATAATTCTTTAGTCATTGTAGATTACTTGTTGCCTTAGCATCGTTATAATAACAAACAAATTGACCTTCCGCTGCAATATACTCGCGCGCAGGTGACGACTGTTCCGACCCTAGCCAAGTTTTAACGATGTATTCCGAACCTCCGTCCTAATCGCCGTTCGGGGCCTCCTAGCGCGACACTTCGCGGCGAGCCCGGCTGCGGGTCGCCCGCGTCTAGAATTCTTATTATTTCATTCGGAACGCTTTGAGTCCCGTGTGGACGCGTTTCCTTTTACTTAATATACATAGTTCTCGTGTAGTGTTTATCCCATTGATGGGTGAGTGATGCACAATTATTCTTAGTTAAGTAGCCTTATTGGTAAACGGTGAATACCGGGTGTTATTGTGTAGTAACTGTTAATTCGCCACCCTGGTGGTCGGTTTCTTTGTCTGGTTTGGAACATTCTCGAACATTCCTTTGTTCTACACAGTAGCACGTTGATTGTAATTTATTTTGCGAATAGTTATGCCTCCTAAGGTGTTCATTGGCCACTACTAGATAAGTAAATCATAATGTATGCAGTTCTAAAATCATGGTTCCTTGCTGGCTGATTTTGCCTGCCAACATATACGGCTTTACTTATGAATCTTTGCTTTAAACAAGCCAGTGTATTAAATTTAGTAGATATGTATTTACGCTGACGTACTAAATTTCGAATAAATAAATTAGTAAATTGCTTACACCCTTTGTCAGTAACGTTAATTATTTAAACGTGGTTTCTTACCCTCCCGTACGTAATGTTGAGTACGTTTTATAAGAAAAGATGTACAATTAGACGCAAAACATACGAATGCGCATAATCATTGTATCTTAATTCCATTGTAATGAAGCTAGAATCACTTACCGTTGCTTCCTGTTATATAACATGTCGATAAAGTCAATAAATTATCGCCTTCTACTGCTGCCTTTCCGAACTGTCTGTGCTTACGTGGAATTATAATTTTATATAGCCTTACTATTCTTATCTTTCGCTTGGTATGTGATTCTCGCCTCACCGCTTGGCTTCTCATGTACCTGGACTGCCCATCATACACGAATCACCGCTTCCTTGTAGACACCCACCCCTTGGTGCACGCGTGTGATGTTCTACAGTCCAGGGCAGAATAATGGCACCTTTCTTAACATATCAATTGGACGCGTTCCAGGAACACCGTACGGGTTCAACCCGTAGCGATTGACGACGGACTTGATTGCGTCTATTATCTGTTGGCGCTTGATCCTCTACGGGCCGCAAAGGAGGCCTGAGTCATCCACATCCCTGTTGGACATAAGCTGAGCTGCCGTCAACCGCCTGAGCTACCACGCGGTCGCATCCAAGGGGCGTGAGGTTTTTTCCTGAAGAACCGACCCAACTCTCAGCTTAATACCCAGAATCTAGGCTTCGGACCTACGTTTAACTTCTTGTACTTTTATGCATCCATATTAAAATAATTGCTTTAAACTTAACTTAACCTAAACTTAACTTAATCTAAATCTTCATTGTAGTACATATTAATAAATTGTATCTTTGATAAATAATTGGTATTCTTTATTGTCCGAATATGTTACCCTATAGGTTAATTTATACGTGACAAGTTTGGCGCCCAATACGTGTTTATTTATAATCTGGGTCTCTTTTTTTTTTCTCTTTTTTAACTGAGAGTTGGTAAGGTGTTTTTTTTTTTACTTTCTTGGTGTTGGTGTGTGCATGTCCTTGACTAAGCCAATCATTGTACTCAATTAGAAAAAAAGGTTGATTGTCATTCTGTGCAACATTCACCCATTTTCTTCCATGCTGGTTTGGGAGATATAGAAAAACATAGAATATACCAGCTGCTTTTCCTTCCCGCGCAGACCGTAAAAGTCTGTCAAGGGATTGGGCGAATATTACATCTATAGGCGGTGCGGCTAGCAACCCATCACTGTTTTGCTTCCGTTTTCCACCTTTACGCCCACTGTCGCGCTTAGCGTGACCCTTGCATCTTCGTATTTTTTTTTTTAAACTTACCTTATCCCTTAAACTTATTGTCTAACTTTTTTTTTATCTATATAGAAAAATTTATCGATATGGCACGGCCACTTAAATATTGCAACTAACAAAACCAGACCTGATATACGAAGGTGAAAGAACTAAGGCAATAAATAACTAAGTTGGTAATTAAATTCCCCTCTGAGGATATCCTTGAGTCCTTGTTACTTGAGCTACAACCTTGAGGTCTTAACCAGAGACATTCTGTCCCTTGAAGGAATGCCTCATTGTGTTACCCCGTTTAATCCTTGGATGAATTTCTTCTTCACTAGAGTCATTCTGTCCCTTAAAGAAATGCCTCGTCGTGATACCGTATTTTACCCTTGGATGAGTTAATGGTCTTTACTAGAGTCATTCTGTCCCTCGAAGGAATGCCTCATTGTGTTACCTCGTTTTATCCTTGGATGAATTTCTTTTTTCACTAGAGTCATTCTGTCCCTTGAAGGAATGCCTCGTCGTGATACCGTATTTTATCCTTGGATGAGTTAATAGTCTTTACTAGAGTCATTCTGTCCCTCGAAGGAATGCCTCATTGTGTTACCTCGTTTTATCCTTGGATGAATTTCTTTTTTCACTAGAGTCATTCTATCCCTTAAAGGAATGCCTCATTGTGTTACCTTGTTTTATGCTAGGATGAATTTTTTTTTTTTCACTAGAATCATTCTGTCCCTTAAAGAAATGCCTCGTCATGATACCGTATTTTATCCTTGGATAAGTTAATAGTCTTCATTAGAGATATTCTGTCCCTCGAAGGAATATCTCATATTGATGCCTTGTTTTATCTTTAGTTATGTTCTACCTGAGTCAAGTCTAAACGGATTTTTCACAGGAAAAATCCTTACCTAGGAGATATTGTAACATATAAAATTATTTTATAATTCTTTAGTCATTGTAGATTACTTGTTGCCTTAGCATCGTTATAATAACAAACAAATTGACCTTCCGCTGCAATTTACTCGCGCGCAGGTGACGACTGTTCCGACCCTAGCCGAGTTTTAACGATGTATTCCGAACCTCCGTCCTAATCGCCGTTCGGGGCCTCCTAGCGCGACACTTCGCGGCGAGCCCGGCTGCGGGTCGCCCGCGTCTAGAATTCTTATTATTTCATTCGGAACGCTTTGAGTCCCGTGTGGACGCGTTTCCTTTTACTTAATATACATAGTTCTCGTGTAGTGTTTATCCCATTGATGGGTGAGTGATGCACAATTATTCTTAGTTAAGTAGCCTTATTGGTAAACGGTGAATACCGGGTGTTATTGTGTAGTAACTGTTAATTCGCCACCCTGGTGGTCGGTTTCTTTGTCTGGTTTGGAACATTCTCGAACATTCCTTTGTTCTACACAGTAGTACGTTGATTGTAATTTATTTTGCGAATAGTTATGCCTCCTAAGGTGTTCATTGGCCACTACTAGATAAGTAAATCATAATGTATGCAGTTCTAAAATCATGGTTCCTTGCTGGCTGATTTTGCCTGCCAACATATACGGCTTTACTTATGAATCTTTGCTTTAAACAAGCCAGTGTATTAAATTTAGTAGATATTTATTTACGCTGACGTACTAAATTTGGAATAAATAAATTACTAAATTGCTTACACCCTTTGTCAGTAACGTTAATTATTTAAACGTGGTTTCTTACCCTCCCGTACGTAATGTTGAGTACGTTTTATAAGAAAAGATCTACAATTGGACGCAAAACATACGAATGCGCATAATCATTGTATCTTAATTCCATTGTAATGAAGCTAGAATCACTTACCGTTGCTTCCTGTTATATAACATGTCGATAAAGTCAATAAATTATCGCCTTCTACTGCTGCCTTTCCGAACTGTCTGTGCTTACGTGGAATTATAATTTTATATAGCCTTACTATTCTTATCTTTCGCTTGGTATGTGATTCTCGCCTCACCGCTTGGCTTCTCATGTACCTGGACTGCCCATCATACACGAATCACCGCTTCCTTGTAGACACCCACCCCTTGGTGCACGCGTGTGATGTTCTACAGTCCAGGGCAGAATAATGGCACCTTTCTTAACATATCAATTGGACGCGTTCCAGGAACACCGTACGGGTTCAACCCGTAGCGATTGACGACGGACTTGATTGCGTCTATTATCTGTTGGCGCTTGATCCTCTACGGGCCGCAAAGGAGGCCTGAGTCATCCACATCCCTGTTGGACATAAGCTGAGCTGCCGTCAACCGCCTGAGCTACCACGCGGTCGCATCCAAGGGGCGTGAGGTTTTTTCCTGAAGAACCGACCCAACTCTCAGCTTAATACCCAGAATCTAGGCTTCGGACCCACGTTTAACTTCTTGTACTTTTATGCATCCATATTAAAATAATTGCTTTAAACTTAACTTAACCTAAACTTAACTTAATCTAAATCTTCATTGTAGTACATATTAATAAATTGTATCTTTGATAAATAATTGGTATTCTTTATTGTCCGAATAGGTTACCCTATAGGTTAATTTATACGTGACAATATGCGGCCTACCCCGAGCCTGATACAATTGAAGGCAATGCGCCGATGTGACATATCGCCTTGTTCTACCGAGAACACCCAGTTTTTTGGATGCCAATTTAGCCTTTTCTTTTAGATGACTGCTTTTCTTAGCAGGGTTAAGTATTTCAAAAGGAATTCCTAAAGGATAGCTCGGTTGTCCGTTCGTCGGCATGTCAGCCAAAATATTTTTTCTTTGAAGCGCATAGAGGTATGAAGTTCAAATTTGTGTCCATCATGAAAGAGACCGTTCATTAATTACGTGATGCTCGAATGGGGAGGGAGGGAGTTCGGAAAAAATCACGAAATATTACTAGACGGGGGAGTTCTGCGTATTTTACCCATCTTTTGAAGGAGCCCAGGTCATAGGTCTGTGGAGAAAAACAGTGTAAGGAAGCTCGTTCCACAACCTACGCGAAAAAAAAGGTCTAGAGAAACGTGTTGTAGTGGATATCGCCTTTCATCCCGGGAAAAAGTACTATTCCCGAGGGATCGTTAATGACGCGGGCGGAGCCGCGGGCGAAAGCTAGTAAAATTATAAAGATAAAGCACATCAAAATTCGTGTGTAGTGTGTGACGTCACAGTTTGTTAAAAATTGTAGAAAAATGTGATGTCATACGGAATTCTTTATCATTTTTAGCTTTATTGACAAAAGAAAAAATACGTGTCCAATATTTTGTGTTAAGTAACTACTAAAAATTGTTCAGGTAACTAGCCTATTCGAACACCTCTCTTTTGACAAAACAAATATTTCTCTAAGGAACCCTAATTGAGCGAATCCAACTGGAACTTGGCCGGATTTTGATGACTAGCTCCGTGGCGCAGCGGTCAACACGCCGGCCTGCGACACGGAGTGACCGGGTTCGATCCCCGGCCAGGTCAAGATGGAAAATGATCTTTTTCAGATTGGCCTGGGTCTTGGATGTTTATCTATATATGTATTTGTTATAAAATATAGTATCGTTGAGTTAGTATCCCATAACACAAGTTTTGAACTTACCTTGGGACTAGCTCTATCTGAGTGATTTGTCCAAAAAAAAAAATTTTTTTAAACATACGAGAAGAAGCTCGTAACATTTCCTGAATTTCATTTTAAAGTAAAATCCGAGTGACAAAAGCTACGTCGTAAAATGTAAGACTTATAGCTGTAAACAAATATAAAAGTAGTAACTTCGCCTTAATAGATACATTATACTCATTAAAGCACCATAAACACGACATCAAGTACAACAGGGAGCGGCGCAAGTTGTAATTACATTTTCTTTAACTTTAGCCTTATATTACGGAATTTCTGCTTGTAACTGCCTCAGGGATTAAGGAGTTAGCCTATAGACCCGGGGTCGTGGGTTCGATTCTCACGGGAAGCATACTTTGTTTTGTTGTTTCCAGTTTAGTTAGGACATTGCAGGCTTGAATTACCTGATTGTCTGATAATAAAGATGATTCCGTGCTTCGGAAGGCACGTTAAACCGTTGGTAATGGTTGCCATTTGGTAGTCATTAAGGGAACCACGTCAGAGGCCGTGAGGCGGTTTCGAAGAACTCTGACATCAGGGTGTGCTTAGTCGATTGACCGCATCACCTACACAAAATGATACAACCATTTTCTCCGTACCCTACTAATCCCACAAGATTCCTTATATGAGATAGGGGAAAACGAAAACACGCCATAAAGATTACCAAGTCACGCGTAATTCCGACAAAAACTACCCGAGAAGATGGAACACCTACAACTCGCCCTAAATCGTTTATCAAGGTAGAGCGTTGGCAATTAATCAATAAGACAGCGGATACACGAGTATAGTCGCCATGGCGACGGGAATTCCCTTGAAAAATAAATACTCACGGGAATACCTGAATTTTTAGGTCTAGTGTTGCCCCTATTTGAAATTAATTATCTGATGAAAAAAGGAGATATTATTTACTAGCTGTTGCCCGCGGCTCCGCCCGCGTTAGTGTCGATCCCTCGGGAAAAGTAGAATTTCCCGGAATTAAACATACCCTATGTCCTTCCCCGGGCCTCAAACTACCTCCATTCGAAATTTCATCCAAATCAGTTCAATGGTTAAAGCATTTATAATATTAGTATGGATAGTAGGATAGGTATAATGCTGTCGTATAATGATGATGAATTAACTTTAGATTTTAATTTCCCTATGTCACTTATTATTTTTTATCACTTATTAATTAAGTTCTATATATTTGCAGGCAAACTCATGCCTTGAGTTCAAATGACGATAACTTTTTTTTTAATGAACCGATTTTGATGAAACAAACTTTAAATGATTCGCTGAGTTAAAACAAAGCAATTGGTGAAAGTTTGAAGTCAATCGGTTCAGTATTTTCGGAGAAAATCATGATCATACATACAGACAGACAAAAAAATTCGAAAAATTTTTTTTGCTTTCTAAAATCCATTTCAGTCAAAAATTCTAATTTAAAAAAAATCTAATTTCTGTACAGACAAAATATGTTTACTGTTTTATTATATGTATATGTATAAAGATTAATAATTGTGTTGTGAAGCTCTACCTACACCTAAAACATTGAATTATGTAAACCAATATTATGAAGAGGAACTGTGTGAGCTTTTGTGCGTGAGCGAGTGGAACGTGTCAAAAACACGGTCCTTTTAATTGGTCCCTCTTAATTTTTAACGTGATAGATAACGTCTTATCCATGAACACCAGTATTAAAAAAAAATTGGTCCGCGTCATTGTCGATCCCTCGGGAATAGTACTTTTTCCCGGGATAAAAGGTAGCCTATGTCCTTCTCTATACTCCAGAGAACTTGTATGCAAAATTTCATGATGATCGGTTCAGTAGTTACGGCGTGAAAGCGTAACAAACAAACAAACTCACTTTCGCATTTATAATATTAGTAAGGATAAGGATAAGGATATAACGTCGGAAAAAACATATTAATCCACATATTTAGCGACTAAGACGCCACAGGTAGACAGATACACAAATTACCGCATGAAACTTATAACAGGGTTATAGTTAACTAACGCATAACCTGCTAAAGACGACTTAGGACATCATGGACATAGGCCTTTCAACGTTTCTTCTATCACTTTTACCTAAACGCAATACATAGTAAAATTTTACATACATTAGCTTTTATGTGGATTTCTATCAAACGTTAAGTCAATGTTTAATTTCACTATAGCTGTGAGCGTAGGTACCTACTATTATAACCTCGTAGCGCTGATTGCCATACAGTTAAGACAAGTAGAATTCCTTTTAAAAAGCAAACATCGAATTACACAAAGCCATATAGCAAACGTAGTTAATCTTGATGTACCTAAGTCGTCTTTAGGAGGTTATGCGTTAGATACCACTTACCCTGTATATAGTCTCGGTTGGAGTTAAAATATATCATACGCTTTCTGTTATCCGTATTCGGCATTGTAATATACACGCACAGCTATTGAAGCAACGAAAGGCAATAACAGAGCAATCTTCGCCGTTATCTAAAATTCATACGGACGAAGGCAATAAAAAATACCATATCAATAGGCGACTTGATTGTTTCTGATTGGGGCCTTTGATTGCAATACCAGATATTGTCGAACGAATCGAAATGAGTAGTTACGGTGCAAGACTGCTTATTTTGTTTGTTGTTGCAAACGTAGCGTTAGCAGCGCAAGGTAGACTGTGGGACTATGTAAGGGATGGACGTAAGTACATTCAAGTACATTACACAAAGTAGAATAAATAGGTATCTCTTGGATAAGTTATAAGGTGACCAATTTTTCTTCGGGATAGAAGTAATAGATCGTCCCCCGCATCATTCTGTTGTAACTTAGCCACATCATTTTGATTGGAATACCGGATAATGTGGAATAAAACCGATATTTTTGAAGTTAAAACTTACTTAGCGGCGTTGTACACTTTTTGGGATGGGTAAAAATGTTAAACTCGCGTCAAGACACGTGACCTGATCGAAAATTCGCAAGACGCACACGTGACCTAAGACCGCCGGCGCGGCGAACGAGAGGAAGTAATGTCCCCTTCTCTTTCTACCACGCGGAGTTTTCGTCACTCCCGGAGTGTAAGCCATCTTTTTTTTATCGCGGTAGACGTAGCGTTAGCAGCGCAAGGAGGAACTATGGGACTATGTCACAACTAGACGTAAGTTACACGTATATTAATATCCTTTGGTGACTAAACTTCTCTTAAGATTGGCGTGATAGTATCCCGCGACACGCTGATCTTAACTGCATTATATTTCTTTGATTGCAATAACAGATATTGTAGACCAAATCGAAATGATCAGTTACAGTACAAGACTAATTATTCCGTTTGTCACGGTAGACGTAGCGTTAGAAACGCAAGGTATACTGAGGAAATAATGTCAGGGATAGATATAAGTGCATTGAAATCATTTAGTGACCAATTTTTCATTGGGATAGAGGTGATAGATCGTATCCTCCAACATTCTGAAGTTTACTTCGTTATATTTCTATAAGTCTAAGACCAGATATTGTGGATCGAATCAAAACGAGCAGTTTAAGTGCTAAACTGCTCATTTTGTTTGCTATCGTCTGCATAGCTTTAGCAGCGCAAAGTAGGCTACGGCAGGGATGGTTAATACATAAATCAATATCCCTAAGTAACCGGATTTTTTAAGGTGATAGATCGTATTCCACAACATTCTGATGTTACTTGGCCAAATTTCTATGATTGCAATTCTAGATATTGGGGATTGAATCGAAATAAGCTGTTACGGTACTAGACCGCTTATTACATTTGTCGTGGTAGACGTAGTGTTAGTAGCGAATGGTAGACTGTAGGACTATGTCAGAGATGTGGGAATAATCCTACGTTCTACTTGGCCTGCCATAGGGCAGGGATGTTCAATAACTAAATCAATATCCGTAAGTGATAGATTTTTTGAGGTGATGGATCGTACTTCACAACATTCTGATGTTACTTGGCCAAATTTCTATGATTGCAATTCTAGATATTGGGGATTGAATAGAAATAAGCTGTTACGGTACTAGACCGCTTATTACATTTGTCGTGGTAGACGTAGTGTTAGTAGCGAATGGTAGACTGTAGGACTATGTCAGAGATGTGGGAATAATCCTACGTTCTACTTGGCCTGCCATAGGGCAGGGATGTTCAATAACTAAATCAATATCCGTAAGTGATAGATTTTTTGAGGTGATGGATCGTACTTCACAACATTCTGATGTTACTTGGCCAAATTTCTATGATTGCAATTCTAGATATTGGGGATTGAATAGAAATAAGCTGTTACGGTACTAGACCGCTTATTACATTTGTCGTGGTAGACGTAGTGTTAGTAGCGAATGGTAGACTGTAGGACTATGTCAGAGATGTGGGAATAATCCTACGTTCTACTTGGCCTGCCATAGGGCAGGGATGTTCAATAACTAAATCAATATCCGTAAGTGATAGATTTTTTGAGGTGATGGATCGTACTTCACAACATTCTGATGTTACTTGGCCAAATTTCTATGATTGCAATTCTAGATATTGGGGATTGAATAGAAATAAGCTGTTACGGTACTAGACCGCTTATTACATTTGTCGTGGTAGACGTAGTGTTAGTAGCGAATGGTAGACTGTAGGACTATGTCAGAGATGTGGGAATAATCTTACGGTCTACTTGGCCTGCCATAGGGCAGGGATGTTCAATAACTAAATCAATATCCGTAAGTGATAGATTTTTTGAGGTGATGGATCGTACTTCACAACATTCTGATGTTACTTGGCCAAATTTCTATAATTGCAATTCTAGATATTGGGGATTGAATAGAAATAAGCTGTTACGGTACCAGACCGCTTATTACATTTGTCGTGGTAGACGAAGGGTTAGTAACGCATGGAAGACTGTAGGACTATGTCAGAGATGGACGAAAGAACATAAATATGCTTTACTAACCGATTTTTCTAGCAGATTGATATAGACCTTAACCCGCAACATGCATGTTTACGTGGCCATATTTCTTTGATTGCAATATCAGATATTGTGGATCGGATAGGAATTAGCAATTACAGTACAAGCCTGTTGATATTTTTATATTAATTGCTACTGATCTTGTTTGTCGTGGCGGACGTAGTGTTATCGAAGCAGTAGATGTAGTGTTACCGCAAGGTAGACTGTGGGACTATATCAGAGATGGAATTAAGTACATTGATATCCTTAGGTGTTCAACGTTTCTTGGAGATTGAGTATCTTATCTTCAATATTCTTACGGTACTTGTCCATATTTCTATGATTGCAATTCTAGATATTGGTGATCGTATCGAAAAGCATAAAAAGTGTAAGACAGCTAATTTTGTTAGTCGTGAGTACGTGACGTAGCGTTAGCAGTGCAATGTAGATTGTGCTAGTTCGACGTCCAACCCATTAACTCTTTAGTGCTTCAGCACTACGCTGTATGTAAAGCGTAATAATTACCTATGATAATACCATTATACGACCTGCATGGCATGTAAATTAACTGTCCTGTCATTGGCTGCACAGAATTGTCTGTGTTTAACAATCCAAGAATCTATTAGTCCAATTCTGACATTGTCTAAGGAATAATGCCTCCTAGAGAATGCCCGCAGTGCTAAATGCAAATTTCACTTGCAATTTCACGTTGCTCAGTTGTGTCTAGTCAAAAATCTTCTTCCCTTATAAGATGTAAAGCCGTATATTATTAACGTCATTTTGTTTCTCTAGTATTTTAATTATCACTGTTTTTTTTTCTTTTTCTAGCCATTTTTAAGACGACTGTATTATAGCCAACCAATTTTTACAGACGGATACTTACCTCACAATATCATTTAGCTGGACAATTAACAACCTTTTTAGGCCTTCTAAGTAACAATGGTGACGTAAATTTTACAACAAATTGACATTGACTTATTCAATTCCTAGTCGCTAGATTTACATACACTAAACATCATAACGGCCACATCTCAGGTGACCGAATTACTCTTCTTGTTGTCTGAGTTCCACAATCCAAGAATCCACCAGTCTTTGTCTGAAAGGCGTAATGTCTCTCAGAGAATGCCCGCAATGCTGAATGCAAATTTCGCCAGCAATTTCATGTAGCTTCAGTGGTGTCTAGTTCGCAATCTGCTTTCACTTAGCGCACATAAAATGCTTAAGTACATTTGTCTGAAAAATAAGAAAGTCAGAACAGGGACAATGTATTTTAATATAGTGATATTAAAATATATTCTGACTTTCTAAAGTTTCCATTTAATTTATAATAACCAAGTTGTTTGCATCAATTCCATTTTAAGTTTTACTTTTCTTCCTAATCTCCCTCAGATTCTGACAATTGTATCATCTGCTGTAATGCATCGGAACTCGGGATCTTGCATGAAGGGATATTTAATACAAATGAAACATTTATTTGAAATATACGTTAGTATGATACTGATTTATTGAAAGATTCTTTTGATAAATAATTAAACAAGCACATGAATCATCATTACCTTTATTTAGGTTGAGAAAACTAGATGATCGTTTCTGAACATTGAACTAGTACATTTTGTTGAAGACATTAATAGGTATGTGTCTTTGAACTATAGCCTGACTTCAGTTTACTATGATTAATACAAAATTTAATCCTAATAATTCTAAATAAATATCATTCAGCTTGTTTGTGCAGTTTACTCTGTTCAATTTACATAAATCACTACCTGTCTATACTAATATTATAAAGAGAAAAGATTTGATTGTTCGAATAGGCTCTGAAACTACTAGACCGATTTGCAAAATTCTTTCTTCATTAGAATCCTACATTATCCCTGATGAACATCATCATCATCATCAACATGAGGTCCTTTTTAGTCTCCACTACAGGAGCACGACCCTCTCTGTACTACTAGGGCCATACTTGTCCAGAGCAGCCAGAGGACTTGGCTTACACTCTCCACGCTGGCCAGACGGGTGGGAGAGGTCTCTCAGATGTTTATAAGCTTTGATGAACATAGGTTATTTAAATACCTATATCTTCCCGTGCGAAGCCGGGACGGGCTGCTAGTATGAAAAAACCTTTACTACAAAAAAGTAAAGTCAGGTGTGTCATCCTCAACTACCTGACTGGTGGTTGCAAGTATGACATCGGCCACGTACGCCCAGCTTCCCGAGCTGCGTCTTGCTTTTCTCGCCACTTGGACAAGTGAGATAGTAACCCAATACCTTAATTCCCTTCCTAAATCCATCTGATTCCTATCCTTCCCCAGCTTAAAAATGAATCCGATGGACTGCACCGTCGGAAGAACAATAAGCCAAAGACACTCGGCAACACGCCTGCCAAGCGTGGTGAAAGAGTATGGCAATATCTTACCGTTGAACGAAGAATCCGTCAGTGGAGTACTTACGGCTGCAATGATGATGATGATGATGGTTGTTAAAGGTATATTACGTTGGCTCCATTGGTACTCGTATTTTCTACCCTAGCGAAATGTCTTTTGTTACCTACATTTAATAATATTTATTTTGTTTCTTTCCATCGGTTGTTTTCTTATCTTTAAGAAGGCAGATCAAAAGGCTTTAGGGTTGGAAAAATATTTTCACCATTAAATACGGGTGAAATTTACCGTCGTCGGAAGTCTTGTTTGTAACTTTTGAGATTATGAAAGTTTGGAGTTTTACTTTTGTTATTTTTAATCCACAATGCACAAGCACCGTTATCTTAAGATTATTTCACAAGGCAATATTGTAGGTACTTATTTTTTTTTATTTACCTGTGACAAAGAATATATACGCTGCCTGTGAGAAACTAACTGTTATTATTACCTGTGCGATTTCTCACAAGCAGCAAACGCTTTTGTGTCTGTCTGTCTGGGTCTTGAAAGGTAAATTAAATATTATTACATTCTTAAGTCCGAATGTGCTAAAATTTTGCGTATTTACAAGTATGTATGTCAGATAACAATATAATACTATGGAGTCAGTGAGTTGTTCTGATGATGGAGTCACAATCCTAAATTGAACGAGAAAAATCTATTGAGTTTGGGCTTATTTGATTCGTCTTGAAAAGTACATTACTAAATAAAGGGGCCATAATGAAGGCTTGCCTCAAAATAAAATTGAGGATAAGTCCACCATTGTATGTTTACTTTTCGTATATATTATGTTATATGTTTGTTTCTTTTCGTATAATAATGATATTACAAACAAACTAAATTTGTCAAATAATATTAGGTAGGTATAACGTTCATAATTAGGTACCAGATGGGCGAAGGAAGAGAGGCACACCGAGAAGGGGATGGCAAGATGTTATAGAAGACTTTTTTAGTGGATAGCAGCAAGTAGCCCCAGATCATGAAGTAGGAAAACAAAAACGGGAGGCCTTTGTCTAGTGGCGGGAAATGAGAGGAAGAAAAAAGTTAGTCAATGTACTCGAAATTTATAAAATTCAGAGCTTTCATGAGATAGGACCAGAGATATCGATAGAATAAGCGGGGTTTGGCAAATATCTAGTCAAGACTGACATCATTAATGACAATATTATAAAATTGTCTCGATTGCCAATGCCAACGATTATTTTTAATACCAAGATCTTTTTTTTTCAGGTCCCAACGATGGACCGTTCCCTTCCAACCTCGGTAACATACCGTACTTTTGTTACCAAGCTCCATCTAAAGGCCCTTGTCAAATGATGCAGTTCAGATGGTTTTTCGATTTAGTGCGGAGAGAATGCATGCCAATGTTCTACTCCGGCTGCGGTGGAAACGAAAACCGGTTCGAGAGCAAAGCGGAATGCAAACTGTACTGCGGGACGAGGAAAGTGACCGGGAACTGGAAACCAGTGAAGAAGTGATCGGAAGGCTTGACGTAGAGTGAAATAAATATATTCTTTTTGCAAGATTTTATTACCCATGCCAAATAAAAAGAATTTATATTTCAAAAATCGTTATGCAGTCTTACCTACACAACATTTTTGGGAGGAGAAGCACCCTCCATATTTTATGTATTTTACAAGCTTTTACTTAAATTGTCATGTCAGTCAGTGCTCAGATTGGGGTCTAGTCTTAAAAAGCCTTATTACATAGAACCAATTCCTTACGTGATACAGATTGGAGTAAAAGGGGTTCATAGGAATCCTTAAACTAAAGGAAGATAAGCTTATCGTGTTTAGGCTCATTAAATTTCTATTGGGATTTTACAATCTGAATTCATTAATTATAAAATACTAGCTGCCCGGCGAACTTCGTTTCGCCATAAGTTAAAAACTATCCTATCTCTCAAGTTGGATCGAACTGCACATGGTGTGCGAATTTTATTATAATCGATTAAGTGGTTTAGGAGTCCATTGAGGACAAACATTGTGACACGAGATTTATATATATTAAGATTGGCATGGGCAGCAGCGTCGGAAGCACGAGAAATCAAAGAAACTGCGCTCACCAATCCACCTACCGAGCGTGGTGAGTATGGCAGTATCCCCCCATTAACTAGTGTCCAACAATTGACTTTTCGTGGCTAAAATCATGATGATGAATAGATTGTCACGAAAACAATTATTTTGATAAAAACAATATATTTTATCAATTCACTTCAAACAAAACAAAGATACTACGTCAAATTCAGCTCTCAACTCCCAAAACGATGACGCAAACACTTCAGCGCGTGAATTAAGTGAAGCGAAAAGACGATAAGCCAAGTCGCGCTGCTCTCATGTTTTGGTGACAATATTGTTCAGCTTGGTAAACAGGCGATGATGCAATATATTTTTAACCAAGGATCAGACAATAGGGCTGCTCCAAGTTTTAAAGGCTGAAACTTGTAATCATGAATCTTGAAAAGCTATATTCTATGGAGAAAGAGCTTCTAGAGACAAGAAGCTGTTCAAAATAGGTTTCTTTGAAGTTTTATTCTCATACTAGCTGTTAACCGCGGCTTCGCTGGCGTGAATTTCAATCTCTCGGGAACTCTTCTTTTTTTCAGGATCAAAGGTATCATCTGTCCTTCCCCAGGGCTCAAACAACCACCATAACAAATTTCATCTTAATCAGCTCAGTAGTTGAAGCGTGAAGAGGTAACAAACAGATAGAGTCACTTTTACATTTATAATATGTATAATTAATCAAATCCATACTGGATTTGATTAATTATACATACATATTATAATGTATTTATCATCCCTGACGGGGTATACAGAGCCTGGGACCATACGAATTATTTGCATCAGTAATTTAATTTAGTGCCACTTCCTAAGCGCATATGCATACGAACTGGCAACAAACTGTATTGCAGCTTTTTCTATAATTGATATCAACTAGCAATCTTAATTTATCTTAAAACCAGACAGAAAATATATAATGAGATAGAACACGATTTAAATTTTAGCCTTAATCTCGAACTACAGCTGCAAAATGTGAAATTTATTTTAGTGATACTCTAAACTCATTTGATCTGTATTATTTACGTTCAACATAAAACATAAATATAAATTGGTCAAAACAAACCGACCGAAGAGTTTGGCAAGATGATATTTCGTTTCCCAATACAAAATATCCGCTTGAAATTCTGCTCTAAAGTGCTAAGATATGAAAAATGGGATATTGGCATGGATACGGGTTTTTAGCAAATGTAGAAGAAAATATAATACGGATAAAAAGCGACTATAACTATAAACCGTCAACCGTGGTCCAGTGGTTAAGGCCTGTAGACCCGGGGGTCGTGAATTCGATTCCCACGGGAAGTATACTTTGTTCAGTTGTTCCAGTTTGGTTAGGACATTGCAGGCTTGAATCACCTGATTGTCTGATAATGAAGATGATTCCATGCTTCGGAAGGCACGTTAAGCTGTTGGTCCCGGCTGCCATCTGGTAGACGTTAAAGGAACCACGTCAGATGCCGAGAGGCGGTTCCGAAGAACTTTGACACCAGAGTGTGCATGGTCGATTGACCGTGCCACCTACACGAAATGATGATGATGATGATGATGACTGTGAAATGTGACATAAAATGTAGGAAAATACAGACAAAGCTAGTTTGCCTACATAGTGGTATAAAAACTTTATTCAGCATTTAAAAATTTTCTAATTTGTATTTTGATGGCGTAAGCAATCCTTGGGGGAATGGCTACCAAATCCAACGGCTAAACCAGGGTGAAAAATTCTTATTAAATCACTACTCTGAACATTTAGAACCTAACGATTCGTATTGCTTGATTTTATTTTCAATATCTTCATCATCATACTTGCTTGGCCAGAGTAGACAGAGGATTTGGCCTACACTCTCCTCGCTGGCCAGACGGGTTGGAGAGGTCTCATTGATGTTTATGACAATATTTTAAAGCTTGTATGTTGTAAGTCGCCTCTAATCCATGGGAAGACCTGGAGTGGTCCCATTCTATATACAATTCCTACACGACTATTTCAATATCTTACAGTCATACTACATAGAAAACAAAGAACATCGCTAATACAAATAAAATTATAGCTCTTAGTATAGCACTGGACGGGTCCATGATAATCATGCTGATGATAATGATTGTATAATAAAAATAAAAAAAGGATATTTGAAGAGACAAAAACTTCAAACTTTTTTAAACAACACAAATCTACAAATAATGTGTGAAATTGAACAAAGCGATGAAGTTCAACCAACGCATCCAAAATTTGGCCTTAACGCTGAATAAGTAAGGCCCAGCGCCTGAAACGCGGTACTAATTAGTGAGAAAACAGCTATTTGTCTTAAAGAACTGCAGGTCTTTGAATAAGTAAACCGAACAGCGAACTTCGATAATGGTGAACTTGGAACAACTATTTATATTAAGCAGTTGCCCGAATGCTAACAAAATGATTAAACGTCTCTACTTGTAATATAATTTAACAAACAGTATATTAGGTCACAAAGCAATTAAGATTAAGAATATTAAATTAGTTTTCAGTAATTATTTGTAGCAAATGTAAATTGATCATGATGCATCAAGACCCAATAGTCGTAAAAATAGGAAGTAAGAATATCTAAAGGCAAGATTCTAAAGAACAATGCAACAATGAAAATAATGTGTGAAGCCAAACAAAGCAACCAACACATCCAAGTTTGGCGTTGGCTGTTGAACAAGTGAAAGCCAGCACATGAAACGCGATAAAAATTAGTGAGAAAACGAATTGTTTTTAAGAGGTGCCAGTCTTTGAATAAGTAAACCGTACAACGAACTGTAATAATGGTGGACTTGGAACAACTATTTATATTCAACAGAACGCTCACGGAATGTTTCAACATCTTTACCTGAAATTGAATTGAACAGACTTATAACAAGCGAATATAAAAAAGAAACTATCTGTATAGCATATTAATTTCAATACATACACAATCTTATTTATGTAAAAAGAAGCAAAATCTTATTTATGTAAAAAAAAATACACCTAACGCTAATACTAAAGACCAATGAAAAAGCTTGAATAATGTGTAAATCTGAACAAAGCGATGGAGCGTCTTAACAGCACACCCAAATTTGTCCTTAGCTGCTGAATAAGTTGAAGCCAACGCCCGAAACGCGATACTATGTAATTAGTTAGAAAACAATTATTTGTCTTTAAGAACTACCGGTGAACAAAACAGAGCACCATAATAATGGTGAACTTGGAGGAACTACTTGTCCCATTGTTGGCGAAATGATTTAAGTTTCGACTAAGTCAAACTGAATTCTATAAAGTATGTAAAGAAAACCCTATCCGATCCTTAAACGGGTGATTCAGCGCATCGATATGAACAACTTTTCTTATAAGAACTCAAACAAAATGGCCACTTTCAAACAATTAAGTTCGGCCGCCCGGTCACAAATCGACCGGGAGGCCAAATTTTATTGTATTGGAACGTCAAAAAAAAATTGAGTTTCCAGCGGCCAAGTGCGAGTCGGAATCGTGAACGAAGGGTCCCGAACTATTATCTATGATAAGTTTAAAATTATTAAAAATAATTTTATTATATGATGTAATTAAAAATATATGCTTTTCGCATTTATTCCTTTATCTGTGCTTTAAGACTTTGGGTTTTGATTCCCTTGCGCATGTCGAAATTTTGCGGCATAAACGGTTGTATCTTTTGATTGAGTTAGCTTAGAAGGTTGATTTTTTCACAGCTCTAAGTGACAGTAGACCTGAGTATTTGATATGAATTTTAGCTTGATACCACGCGTTTAGAAAAAGTATATTGACAGAGAGACAGGTAGACGAACAACAAAGTGATACGATATAAGCGTTCCGATTTTTTCTTTTGAGGTACCAGAACCCTAATAAAGAGAGTAACGGTGTATAAGATTTTAAGATTTCGTTTTATGTCGGTATACTCGTATTAGAAAACCAAGATATACTGAAATACCTTATAAAATTAGAGCATAACAGTAACAATCCAATTTTGCAAACTTTATGGGTTCTCCACAAAACTGACAATTTTCTCGAACATGATCCCTTCGGCAAAGAAATAACTATAAAATATGACTAAAACTTCCTCTCATCATAATGGGGCTCGTAACTTCTGACGAGGGTACTATGAATAAAACTTAATTATAAAATAATGACCCAGACGAGACCCTTTCTGCGGTCTGAGAATTTTCAACGCATGCAACTTGTCTTAAGAACAAGAATAATTAATTAGTATTACTTACGCGCTTTAGAAAATTAAGCACAGTTCCAGATATACGTAAAAGGGATGTTGGATATTATCATTAAGTAAGCCGTTTCGCTGGATGCAGACTGCTTCCAGCCGGTCGTATTGGAAATCCTTGGGGGAGGACTATGTCCACCAGTGTACTTCTTGCGGCTGATATGTTTCAGCAAACATATCAGCAAGCGGGTAACCTGACGGTAAGCGATCACCGAGGCCCATAGACCGCTACCCATATGAACTGTGCGGCAGTATTCCCGAGTCGATACGACATTGGAACCCAGGTGTTGCAACGTTGCCGGCCTTTTAAGGAAATATAGACTCGTTTTTTGAAGGTTCCAATGTCGTACCGATTCGGGAATACCGCCGCAGGCAGTTCATACCATAGTTCGGTCGTACGTGGTAGGAAGTTTCTGTTAAAACGTACGGTGGTTGACTGCTAGTTATCCAGCTGGTTGGGATGAAATATCTATTTATGTTAGTAGGTACGAGAGTGAAGATGATGATGATAAAGCCTTTTCGTATAATGATAACAAAAATATAATTTGTTTATTATATTTTACGAAATAATGTACTAAAAACAACACCATACATAAGTTTGGAGGAGTTTTAGTTGACTTGAGTTTGAATTTTTGCTACCATTTAAGGACATATCTTCACAAAAGCTCAAGATAAAGTGCCACACTATCCATTATGCTGTACTTCATTCCTTAACTATCAATGTAATGTAAGCCATATCAAAGCACATGCTCTGCTGTGCTATCGAGTTCATTATTGTAATAAATATAATGTGATTTTGATCGTCTACTTCTGCATATACCCGTTCCTCCCTCTATAAATTTTCCGATCTCAAACTAAATGCTCTTTGAAAACAATAAAGGAAGAGAACAAAGGCATTGCATATTAACTGGGTCGCGATGATTACTCTGCACAAATTGATATGAATAACTATACATACCTATTGTCCTATATAATCCATTGCATTTTATAAAGTTTTATGTTTGGATGTACAGACACATATTAATCAATTACGGAGAACCGTATTCTAGAAACTTGTATGCAAAATTTCATGATGATCGGTTCAGTAGTTATGGCGTGAAAGCGTAACAACCAACCAAAAAAACCTACTTTCGCATTCATAATATAGTATAGGTCGATATAGTTGACAGAAACAGGAAGGTGACAAAAAAGAGGAATATATAAATATATACAAAAATAACTTTTAAAAACTGAAATAAAATTTCGCAACACATACACAAGCAAACTTTTCGAAATGAGACCATAATTTTATTTCATAGAAGACATTTGGCATAGTTGCTTCAGAAAAGTCACTTGAGAAAATTCAATTGGTACAGACATTGAAAACATTCTGCATAATCTAACGACTGTTCTTTCTTTAGTTTTCTGCGAACTAGTACCATTTTATTTTAGGGAAATAAAATCAAATATCTTGCTTGTAGAGTATATCTTGTGAAAACTTATGTGTTTTGAGAACGATATCCTATTCCAGCAAATCCTAACTTTTTCTTATTCTTCTTTTATCTTATCCTACTTTTTCATGTAGGTCGGGACAGTATGTTAGTTCTCACCATTTTGGTCTGTCGCCTACCATAGCCTTTGTCGTTCCATTCTCGTCCATACTCTCCTTGACACCATCCTAACTAATGTTATAAAGATCAAAGCGAGCTCATTTACAGGTTTGTGTTGCTTATTTCGATCCCGGAAATAAGTACTGATCCCGAGGGATCGACATTGCGAGCGCATGCAAAATCTAGTTCCTTATTAATATGAATTAGAGTAGCTGTATTCCGAAGGGGAACAAGAAAATCAAGATAGGCAGACCGATCGTATCATCTCGAGATTCAACAAAATTACATATAAAATTGAAACACATATAAAATAGTAGCTTCTGCTCGCTGCTCCGCTCGTCTTAATGTCGATCCCTCGGGAACAATTTTTCCGGGGTCAAAGATAGCTTATGTACTTTTTCGTGCCCCAGACAACGTGTATGCAAAATTTTATGATGATCTATTTAAATTGTAACAAATAAACCAATAAGGAGTTAGTAGTTTGAGATTCACGATATCATCTATATTCTCTCAGCCAACCAATTTCATGATCAAATCCTCAAATCTCAATTAAACATTCTCATTGTTACAAAAACGGGGTTAAATGATTAAAATAGGATTACATTATTATCAGCGACCTCTAATTTCATCAGTAGCTTCATTGGCAGGCCTTTGTAATCTTTCAATTAATTTTCAGTATAAGTCAAAGGGCTTTATTAGGATTTCCCGGGAGACTCTCGCTTCCAAAAGGGCATAAACAGGCTTCTGCAGATGCTGCATTTGCGAGAACTTGTAATAGGTATACTGAATTATGTTATTGATTAATATTTATTTTAATTTTTTATCTTCCATGCTGGTTTAAAAGTACTTTACTCCGGGTAGAGCTATGCTACCGGTAAAATTCATTTTTGCTAATAGCATATTGATGCTACTAGCAAATGAATGAATGGGCCGGCTTGTCCGGGGAAGTACCACACTCTAACAGAAAATCGTCGTTTGAGTAGAAGCTTTAACGCTTCTATGTTTCTTCTGGTGAGTGAGAGAGCCGGATGTCAGATGGTAGACGACTTATCGATAAGTATAAACGTATTAAAAGCCAAAAACGTAACACCGGAGCATGGTAATTTCCCTCGGGACCAGGTGCTGACGTATTAAATTTGCACGTGGGCACACCCAGCTAGCAATTTGCAATTATTTCTCTACCAACCATATTTTGATTTTAAACTTAATTCAGTTGTATATTTGAAGACTACCTTTTGTTAACAAGATGATTAAGAGTATTTGCTGTTCAATATTTGTATCACGGCGCATGCGATTAAGACGATGCTGCAGTTAGTAAGAAAAATGAAACGTCACTAACAGTAAGCGACAATTTTTCACCGGCGATGCCTTTGATCAAGCAAGCCTCAACCGTTCCGAACCAAAATTTATTAATATATATCAAATTACAAAGCGGACCATCAGCTTAACAAATGGTAGCGAACCGGCCGAAAACTATTCTAATACGGAAGGCGCTTACACCTTGACTTAGTAACGCTCGGTCGGATGCACCTGCAATATTGAACCACCTTCTACCAATGATTGCGGTCCCTACCAATCGTCCGGGTGCGAAAAGGTTAATATTGATATTCTCTTTTATAACACGTATGACTTTAATAATAGTGACTATAAACAAACCATTCACGATTTTTTATGTCTGTAATAAGACTCACTCTATATATCAAAAATCTGATAAAACTTGTTAAACAACGAACACAAACGTTTTGAAGATACTGTAACCCTTAAAAATATTTAGTTGTTTCTCAGCTATACAATTTCACAACCCAAAATGTGTTTGTGATCGTTTTGGATTAGTTCGTAATTTATCAATTCATCCAATATTAATATCACGAAATCTCGCGATTGAGCCGTCGCCTGCAGTTGGTGAGGAAAATGAAACGTCACTAACAGTGAGCATCAATTTTTCACCGGCGATGCCTTAATAACTCTCGGATACACCTGCAGTGTTGAACCTTTTAAGACCAATGGCTTTAACGTCAAGATTCTCAATATCGGATCTTGTGATAGAAGATGTTCGTATTAAAATTAAAAGTGGCTCCATCAGCTCCCGACTTTCTATATTATTGGGCATTGAGTATGCCGCGAACTAGCATGCTTATTTTAAGTAAAAAGTGTGTAGAGTTACACGCGTAGGTTCGCGTTTACGTATAAAAAGATATATATATTTCTGTTTTGGATTAAAAAATAATGTTCAACACACGAAGTACTAGCGATTGAACCGTCGCCTGCAGCTAGTGAGGAAAATGAATCGATACTAGCAGGAGCGACGATTTTTCACCGTCGATGCCTTAATAGAGCTCGGATGCACCTGCAATATTGAACCACCTCAGACCACTGGTTTTAATATCAAGATTCTCAATAAAGGATCTTGTTATAAAGTTGAGATTAGAACTCTCAACTCCCTGTCTAATAATTAAATACTGTCTAATAATTTAAAATTATACAATTTTAGGGTTCCATACCCAAAGGGTAAAAACGGACAGCGGAAGAACATTAATAGGGTCCATTAATGTTCTTCCGCTGTCCGTCTCTCTGTCTATCTCTCCGTCTGTCACCAGGCTGTATCTCACGAACCGTGATAGACCGCTGAAATGTTCACATATAATGTATTTCTTTTGCCTCTATAACAACAAATACTAAAAAATTTAATTAAATAAATATTTAAGGGGGCTCCATACAACAAACGTGAAACGTATTTACTTGAAATATTCACAGAATATTTAGTTATATATTTACGTTAAAAATATATAATTAAATAAAATTAATATTAAAAGGGGGCTCCCATACAACGGACATGTTTTTCCCGTTTAAATAGATAATGCGAGTCCGACTCGCACTTGGCCGGTTTTTTTACTCTAAACAATATTAGGTACGTTTTTTTCAACAGCAAAGCATTTTTATATCAAACTGCAAAGATACTACAGGAATAGATAACTAATCCGGCGGCGCTCGCTCTGGCAAGCTTAGTTCAAAAAGTCGTCGTTAGATGGCAGCACGGTTAGTTAGAGTATTTAAATACAACTTTTAATAGATAATAGGAATTTCTGTAAATTATAAAAATGTTATCTGTGTAAATGTAATAACCAGAAATGCTTTCTATTGTTAGTTCTTGTATTATTAACTGTTAAATGTAGCACGTAACGCCCCCTGTGTATAGTTGCAGCGAAACTATAGTCTTTAAGAAACTTTGTGGCAATGTCAAAGATAATACCACCATAGTTATACCTTCCTTTTATATGTAATTTTAACTGTCTCCGTGGTCCAGTGGTTTAGGCGTTTGTCTGTTGACCCGGAGGTCGTGGGTTCGATTCCCACGGGAAGCATACTTTGTTAAGTTGGTTCCAGTTTGGTTAGGACACTGCATGCTTTGTATCACCTGGTTGTCTGATAAATAAAGATGATTCCGTGCTTCGGAAGGCACGTTAAGCCGTTGGTCCCGGCTGCCATCTGTGGTAGTCGTTAAAGGAACCACGTCTGAAGCCGAAACGCGGTTCCGAAGAACTCCGACACCAGGGTGTACATGATCGATTGACCGTGACACCTACTCGAAATGATGATTATATGTCATTGAAAAGCAACTCAACTGTACTTGTATTCAGCCAATCTTTATAATATTTTATACATATAATATTTGATATACATACGTTGATAGATGCTCCACCGCGGAGAATGCAAATCGCTCTCATTGAAAGCTCCGAGCTTCGAAAGCACTTGTAATAAATTAGGTGCAGCTGCTGCCATCTCGTGACTAGCTTGCCAAACATCGCATATGTGCGGACCGCGACATGTGTCAATGAAGTCAGACAGGGGAGTGGAAAACAAAAAAAAAGTTTTTAGAACAAAGACTCAAAGATTTATTCTGAAAATAGGCCTTTGCAGGCACTTTTTCGCGTCAATTCACATTTTAAATAATACTTATTAAATTATATTAAAATTATTAATTATTGTTTAATAGTTTATATAATAATTATTGTCTAGTAGTTTGTAGCTAACAAACTACTAGCGTTTCGGAACCGACTACTGCAGAGAAGAAGACGCCGAAAGAAACTCTTTTCAATAGTATTGGTCGCCTACTTGCCTGAAGGGCTTTGTATGATATTTAATATTTTTATCTTTTCATTTTTTTATGATGTCATGTCATATACAATTTTAATTTACATAATTTTGTGGAACACGTTATTTCAGCGATCGAACAATAAGAATACTAATATTTTATATTAAAAAACCGACTTCAATTAAATAAAAGAACTGACTGTAATGCAACTTAAATGGAACCAACTTGAAAGCATACCCTTTCAAACAAATAATGATATTTTTAAATCGGTTCATAAATGACGGAGTTCTTAGGTAAGAAACATAAAAAACCGAATGGTTTCTGGTGTTTTCGCGATTGTTACACATTTAAATAAAATCTCTTTAATACGGTATTATCGCGTATATTACATAACGGGTCACTCTCGTGCCATTTCGTCGGGATTGCAGACTACAGTTTCGGACTCGTCAGGAGCCCATTTTCAAGGCGAATCCGGGAGGCGACGTAAGGTGCTTGCTTCATCTCACGTTAGGTTCAATGTGGGTTCAATAATACAAGCTTTTTCTATCTTTTTGGCCATATTTGAGATCTTTGTTGCCCGCGACTTATTCCACGTGAATTTTGATTTTATTACGCAGTTTATTTCTCTCTTCTATTGGTTGTTGATTCCTAGATTAGAACCCATAGCTTTGAGACAAAAAATACGTTTCATGACACTGCGACAACAGAACACTATGTTTAATTTATAAGCACATAAAAACAGTTTAAATAATTTTTTTCAGGAAATAGGGAGCGGAGGGCAGGGAAGCAGAATACAATTTTACTATGCTAGCTACAGTAAAAACCTCTATCTATATATTCTTCATGGTAAAAACCGTATTTGGAGATAATGAAGTACATACGAGTATATATCAAGGCAAGATCTTAGCTGGTTGGGCTCGTAAGCTCATTAAGTCAATACAATACCTTTAAGATTTGATTAACATTTAATTGGATACATTTTGTTATATTGCGAAACCCCTCAGTAGCGTAATTAAATTGGTAAGGTCTCTTTCTGCCACCCACGAGACCCAAAATCGATACCTTTATTAATTGATTTGGATGGATGAAATATTACTGTCAAATTTAGTGAACAGATAGGTAGCATACATTGAACATCAATAAGCGTATCAGTAGCGTGGGAAATGAAGTTTTTTTATAAACTATTTTATTAGTCCTGATCCTGACAAAAATAGTAATTGAGAGCGATCCATTTTTTTTATGATATAGTACGGTAAACGAGCAAGCGAGTCACATGATGGTAAGCAATCAACGCTGCCCATGGACAACTGCAACACCAAGGTGTAAAAGGAGCATTGCCGGCCTTTGAATGAGTTGGGGGAAGGACATAGGGGAGGAAATAGGGGAAGGACGGGCCATCGTCTCTCTCACTCACCAAACGAAGCATAGAAGCGGTAAAGTTTATACTCAAACGGAGCTTTTCTGTGAGAGTATGGTACTTCCCCGGACGGGCAGGCCCATTTCACGCTACTAGCAAAAAATACTTTTGTCGGTAGCGTGGCTCTACCACAATTGAATTACCATACAATAATACCGACAAGACCGAAAGTCATGCTCCTGCAGTGGAGACTAAAAAGAGCTGTTGATGATGATGATGATATCGACAAGAGTAGCTCTTAAATATCGGGCGGAACAACCATCCATTCTTATATACAACTTTAATACGACTATTTATCATAGAGAAATAATAATGAAGATAAGATTTGTCATACAATGTGCACACTTAGTTTCTCTCTGAATGTGTACTTTTTTTGTATTCTATATGTGTAAGTGGCCAACACTGGTGTCAGATTTTACACGCTGTCTAAAGACATCTGACATAGCTTAACGAGTGCTATCGAGACGACAGCCGGGACCAATGGCATAACGTACCATCCGAAGCACGGAAAACTTCTAGATATTTTTATGCCACTTATACTTAATATTCAGAAGAAAAGTTGTTCCCAAAAACAGTATTTTTGTTATTATAGCGGTAAATTTCGTCACTCAATGCCTTGTTTTAGTAATTTAGTAAAGTATTTTCCTATTTTGAATTTACTGTTTGTGTTAAAATAAAGAGAAAAAAAGAACTTCTTTACATACTAATATTTAAAATTCAAAAGTTTGTATGTTTGTAGTCATTTTGTTTTATAACTGCGAAAATTTGTATATCTGTACGCTTGGATGTTTATATTTTTGTTACTCTATCACACGAAAACGGCTGAAAGGATTTTGATCAAATTTTGCAGACATTATATGTTATTCTTAGATTAACACATAAACTAACGTTCATCCCGGAAAAGTAATGTTTTCGAAGGATCTATATAAACGCTAGTATGATATAAAGGGGGTGGTGTTACTCGCGTCCGCAGGAACTACCTTTCACAACCCTGCACGTATCCCCTGGGTGGTGCTAAACGAGTAACAACGCCGAGTCTCAGGCGGCGGATATGATAACCTGACAACCCGTTCTCGGGGCGGCTGCAGTAGCCGTGAGGATTAAATACCCTCTAAAAGACTGGGGCGGAAAGCAACGGGAAACTACCGCACCTAATATCCCAAGTAAACCACCATGATTACAACAAATAGTATGGAATGTGTCTCGTTATGTGATCCGACTGACCATCGGCGCCAGTGCGAGTCCGGGTCCGCTGGTGTGAAATTGGTGACCGGCTGCATGCGAGCGCACCCGCAGGCTCCTTGCAGAAAATGGACTACTGCCGGAATAACACCACCTCAGAAAAGATTGTTGGCGAAGGCGCGACCTCTTAATTTCGGCACCTGGAACGTCAGAGGAATGTTGCGGACGGGAAAGCAGGAAGTGATCATGGCAGAGATGGAAAGATGTGGTCTGGAACTGCTGGGTCTCAGTGAAACACACATCAAAGACAGTGGACACTACATCACAGCGAACGGATGCACTCACATTAACGCTGGCAGTCCTGAAAACAGTTTTAGTGGTGTGGGGTTTCTGGTTGCCCGTCGTCTGCGCGACATGATACTGGGATATGAAGTCATCAGTGATAGAGTAGTGACTCTTAAGATGGCAGCACAGCCACACCCCATTCACTTCATACAAGTTTACGCACCTACCTCTCGATCATCAGTTGAAGCAATTACGCAGTTTTACAGTGATCTAGGGTCTGCTCATCAAAAATCCCCAGCAAGGAACCCACTGTAATACTGGGCGACTTTAATGCGAAGATTGGCGAGACGGTACTAGATGATCATCTGCGAGAAGTGGTAGGAAAGTTTGGTCTAGGTTCACGAAACGACCGTGGAAACATGTTGCTAGAGTATTGTGCAGGAAATGGTTTGAGCATCATGAATACCTACTTTGCCCAGCATCCACGCAGGCTTTGGACGTGGCTTTCCCCTCAAGGACATAAAAACCAGATCGACTTTATCATGATCAACAAGAGATGGCACTCGTCTATACTAATGACCAAAACTAGACCAGGCGCAGACTGCGGAAGTGACCACCAACTTCTAGTAGCCAGACTCAAGATTAAAATGAAAGTCGTAAAGAACACAAGGCCCAACAAAATGGCAATATTACCGGAGAGAGCAGAAAAAGCATTTGAGGATCTCGTACAGTCTAGGCTGGAAAATATACAGTTAGACCCCTTTGACTCAGCAAATACTACCTGGGAACAATTAAAGGCCGTAGTCAAAGATTGCGCCTCTATCACTAAGAAAAACTGTCAATCAAGTAGACCTAAAGCTGATTGGATGAGTGAGGCAACATGGGAAGCTGTGTCAGAGAGAAGAGCGCTCAAAGAACAAGGCCTATCCACAGAAAGAGATCGGAAACGGTACTATGAACTTAATACCTTAGTTCAAGGCCTCTGCAGGAAAGACAGAAATACATACATAGATGATATCTGCAAAGACGTTGAGAATAACGAGAAGACGGCCCACACCAAAGATATGTTTCTGAAAGTCAAACTCCTCTCAAAGGAATACAAGCCAAAATCATGGTCAATAAATGACGAGAAGGGGAATGTCATAGTAGACAAACAACATGTGTTGGAAAGGTGGAAAACATACTGTCAACAACTATACAGCGTTAACGAGAACACCAATGCTGAAGAAAGACTGGACTATACTGAGAAGGAGCCGGACATCCTTATCCAAGAGGTTGAAGCAGCGGTTGCCAGACTTAAAGTAAAGGCTGCAGGAGGTGACGGAATCACGGCGCAGCTCATCAAGTGTCTGGGATCAGAAGGCACTAAAATTTTACATGCCATATGCGTCAAAACCTGGAGGACGGGACAGTGGCCAGAAGACTGGACAGAGTCTATTGTAGTTCCCTTACACAAGAAGGGGTCAAAACGTAAATGTGAGAACTACAGGACCATCTCTCTCATATCTCACGCGAGCAAAATTTTTCTTCATATTCTCAACAAGAGACTAGAAACCTTCATTGTTCACCAACTGGCGAAAGAACAGGCCGGGTTTATGAAGGGAAGAGGCACTCGCGAGCAGATTTTAAATGTGAGACAGTTGATACAGAAAGCAAGAGAATTCAACATCTCATTAGCCATATGTTTCATTGATTACACCAAGGCATTTGACTGTATCAGCTGGAACAAAATGTTTCAGGTAATGAGAGAGATGGGCATACCGGATCACCTGGTTTTTCTTGTACAAAACTTGTACATGGATGGCCAGTCTAAAGTCAGAATGGAAGACTCCTTATCACGGCCTTTCAAAGCAGAGCGTGGCGTCAGGCAGGGATGCATACTGTCCCCACAGCTCTTCAACCTTGTAGGGGAACACATCATGCGTAGGGTGTTGGAGGATTGGGACGGTGGAATCCGTATAGGAGGTCACCTGATCAATAATCTTCGATTTGCTGATGATACCACTATAATCGGTACAAGTGAAGCGGAAATAGCAGGACTACTAAACAGGTTGGAGGTTGTGAGTCTTGAGTATGGACTCAAGATCAATCGGAACAAGACCAAACTAATGATCGTGGACAGAACCGAGAATATGATGAGAACTTATGAGCTACGTGATCTGGACACCGTGGACAAGTTTGTGTACTTAGGGTCCCTAATAAGTAGTGACGGTGACTGCAAAGAAGAGGTTATTCGGCGGGCTCAGATGGCCAAAGCAGCGGTGAAACGTCTGGAGAAAATTTGGAGAAACAAAAACATATATCGCAACACCAAAGTGAGACTTATGCGCACCCTCATTTTCTCCATTTTCTTGTACGCTTCAGAGACATGGACCCTAACAGCCAAGACAAGAGACAGGATTGATGCATTCGAAATGTGGTGCTGGCGAAAAAAATGTTAGGAATAGCGTGGACAGAACGCCGCACTAATGTATCAATTCTACAGCAGCTCAAGATCCGGACCCGTCTTTCAGTAGTATGCCTTCAAAGAGCACTTTCATTCTTCGGTCACGTGGCAAGACGCGAACCAGATAACCTAGAAAAGCGCATTCTAATCGGTCGCGTGGCAGGAGTAGGACCTAGAGGCAAGCCACCAACCCGCTGGACGGATCCACTTCTGAATTCCTTGAAGTGCAACACACAGGCTGCCATTCACTTAGCCCAGAACAGATCAGCCTGGAAACATCTTGTGGCTGGGGCAAATTATGGTGGTCACGACCCTCAGTCATGAGGAAAACGACCAAGAAGGAGATGATATAAATCTCCTTAACTAAGATTTCAGAAATATTAACTCATAAAATTTTCATCTTTTTTTGGAAAATTTCCCTTAACGTAGATATTCCTTCACGATATGAGTAACTTTGAGACGGTATCATAATATCATGTTAATATTGCGGTAACTGGGACAACATCTGGTGCTGATTGATGGGGTCCATAATACGGGAAGATTGATGCATTTAAAAAGCTATTCCAACTTATATCAAGACAGAGAGCCTTACGAGATATTATGGTAAATCTTGCGTGTATTATGGTGTCATTACGGTGGGGAATTTTACTGGCTTACAAATGTACGTCGTTCTATTGTCAATCCCTTTTGTGCTTTTTCTGTTGTACATACTGCTAAATTTTTATAATCATTTGTACAACAGATATTTACATACAGTAATATCCCATTGACAGACAATTGACATTAAGTAGTTATGGTTTATGATGATATATGCTGACGTGATGACATATTTTTACGTCAAAATGAGTTTAAGAAATAATACATAACACGGGAAAAGAAAAGGTGGTGCTAATCATTCAAAGAATATTCCACAAACAAATGTAATATCTAAGTCAAATTCCATCATGTAAAATCCCTATCCCTAAGTACATTTCGTCTAGAATCAGTCTGGAAATAAAACAAGATATATAAAAATGTTTATTGCATATGAAACCTGCCAAGACTGTGACCTTCCTTATAAAACCCGAACAAATATGGAGGACATAATGAAAGTCAAACAACAACTTTTGCTTATGGTTGACAAACAAAGAAAATGTACGATGAAATACGCCTAAACAGTATGAGGCAAGATGCTGTTGATAGATAGTACGGTTTTATGTTTAGTGAGATTATCAAATTATTTGGAGATTAAAGGTGCCAATTATAAATGTGCGATTCCACATTACAAGTAATTTCTCCATACAAAATCGTTAGGTTTTGCATGGAAGGGGTTATGTATGCCTGAGGAAATGAAGTATAAGCAGGCCTGTCTCACTTCTCGTGTCGGAATCGAAAACATACCTACGCACGACGACCACTTAGCAGAGGCAAAACCGGGCAAATCTAGAAGGAACGATGCGCTTTTGGTCACAAGTGTTCAGTGATTTCATCAAACTATGAATCGTTTGTTGAGAGCTATAAGAATGAAATTAGCTTGCTATGGATTCTGTTGGTATCTAAACGAGAATGTGCAGCGTTCTGACGCGAGCTAAAATACACTGTATAGCTTACTACATTGAGTTGATACTTCTTTGAATACCTTTGAACGTCAGAATAGTACTTATTCTGTGGTATTAGTATTTAGTTGCACTATGAAACAAAACCAGAGGCCCTTGATGAAGGCGTGAATCTCAGCGTCATGGAGGTTGTCTGATTAGAAAACATTACATAAAGCATAAAAAAATAGAAGAAATAAGAAAAATGCACCTGCCATAAAGAAAATATCAGCATGGACTTCAATTGAAATCTGCTGCCTAATCTGTATGTACCAGACAATTTTAGTATGGTAATCACTAAATTATTAATAACAGGACCAAATAAAAGAGACCTACAATACCAGTAATTACTTAATTACTTAATCCCAGTCCTATATTCAGTAATATAGAGATGGAATTTACTGGCCTGTACACCTAACTACGAACGCAGCCCAAACAAATCCACAAGTTAAATTCGATTAAGATTGAAATGGACCTCAAATTCAGTTATTTTGCGTCACCCATAGTTTTCGCCAAATATATTCAATTTGTATCGTAAGGGCGGCAGAAATCAACCGATTTAGAATTCCCTCAAACGCAATTTCGGTTTTAAGATTGCTATTGTCAAAAGCACCCAAGGAATTCATGAAAGCGCTCGCTGGATTATTTCAGATAGATAAATGGCCTTTTTTATATTCCGCACTGATTCAAAGGTTTGAATTCAGCACAAGGACGCATTTTAACTTTGACTCTGAAACAATAAGCTGACTAACGATTGCTGTTACAGGCAGAAATATAACTGTTTTGGTCGACGTAGAAGTAAATGGACTGATACATATCAAATGTACGTGATAACTAAAAACTAAACTATTATAATGTGTGGTTATAAATTTGATGAAAATATGGTCTATGAAAAATAATTTGAAATTATCCTTTAGAAAACTCGTACGATATTGATAAGAAGCGACGTAAGAGTGATACTCTTCTAAGCCAGATTCTATACGATACATTCTTTGCTTTATAAAAATCACAGTAAAATGTTGGTTGATACACTCGCAAAATCAACGTTTGCAGTGTAGAGTACACTGCTTTAAATACAAAAAGTTTTTTTTAATTATTTTTTAATGTCGATTGTTTTATTTTTTTATATTTTTTTATATTTGAGTTAACTGCCTCTTTAAGAGAGCCAATAACTCGCATTACAGTATCTTACTGTAATGCGGAAAAATAATTTCAACTGAGGAAAGTTTTGCCCAATCAGGTAAGTTAAGGAATTTTGCAATTTTTTTTTTTAAAGAAGTTAATGAAAAAGAACAATTTTAATATCAGCCATTTTTATAAACGTGCGCGCCTGGTCTATTTGTATTTGGCTGACGAAACATTGCGCGCGCAGCACGTCGCAGACTGCTGCAGCTAGCTGTCACCTTTGGTCGACGCTCACGCCGACACAAAGTTGAAGCTGCCAATCCGACGCAAAACTTATGTCGACAGCTGCAGTATGCTGCGTCGACAGCTGCAGTTTGCTACGTCAACAGCAAAGTGCTGCTCGTGTGTTTGGTGCATTACGGTAGCCGATAATGGAACTTGGTGCACGCACAACGCACACAATGTAATAGTTACATGAAGATTATGTCTTCTTCGTGATTTTCAACAACAACATCAGGTCTTTTTAGTCTCCACTGCAGGAGCATGACCCTCTCTGTACTACCGGAGCCGTACTTGGCCAGAGCAGACAGAGGATTTGGCCTACACTCTTACGACCTCGATGGAAACACTAGGAGTGGTCCTATTCTACTCTGCCAGAAACCACACGGCTATTCGTGATTTTAACTACGCCCAGTTTTTTAATTTTTATACGCCATAACGAATTACGGAAAAATTCACCACAATCAACAGCTATTCCAGGAGCAAATCAAGAAAGTATTCATCTAAACAATGGAACAAATAAACGAACAGAATTTTTCCATTTCACAAAGCATTTTTATTTTCTTCTGTTTATTTGATCGCGTCCGTTAAAAGTTAATTAGGCGAGAGTAGCTTTTATACGACGTCCCTGTCTTTGAAAGGAAAATGTAATAACGGCAGTTTTAATAGACAACGCTTTTTTATTGAATTTCCTTCGTCTTCATTGATTTGTACTTAATAGTTTTCGTTTAGTTTTACTGTTTTACGTCTTAAGGGATGGTGTATTGGATGAAATAATGTATCCGTGTATAAATTAATAGCCATTTCTGTATTCGGTACTTTGGCGTCTTTTTTTATTACATTGGAAACTTGGAATTCAATCTCTGTTTTAAGCATGAATGAGGAGGATGTACAAACCTCGTCAGCATGTACCCTACATAGCACAGCTATTCAATTAGCAAATTTTGCCTTCGGTTTAAAGTGTGAGAATAGGCGGCAATCTATGGACGTAGAAATAGTAATTGTCATCATCAAACATTTTAGTGCGTCGTATAATTTATATTAGGATTTCGGAAGATAATTAAAATAAATAATTGACAAACCTGTGAATGCGCCGCGCAGTACTCCGGCGTCGGTTGTCTGAACGGGCTGTGCACTGGACACGACGACGCATGCTGCGCGTGTGGTAGATGGTGCGCATGCGTATGCTGATGCGTGTGCGAGTGGTGTGCGTGGGGGGGATGTCGGTGCGGAAGGCGGGCCGGCTGCGGCGCGTGTCGGGCGCACAAGTGAGATGTGCTGCCATGGTGCTCCGCCAGCGACAGCGTCGAGCAAGATGGCCGCCAATAGCCGCCCTCCTCCATGTCAGGCCCAGGGGGGCATCGCGCTGCGCCACAGCATGCGCAGCGCCGCGCGCACGTCAACGCATGCCGGCGCGCCTCGTGCGGGCACCAATCGTCGCGCTCGCGGCCCGACACCCTTTCCGCTCGTCGCTACTGCTCACGCTAGCGTCTCCGCCTAGCGGACAAACGCCAGCCGCGCATCCTCTCATTCGAACGACGACAATACACTCCCCGCTTGCTTACTCATTCACAAAGTTCAACTTATCACTTCACCGAGTTAAATACTTAATAAATACTAGTCCTGTCACTGACTTTTGTATTGTAGCACCACTCACAGAACTTACAAGACTCCATCACTCTTCAAACTGAACATAAAACGACCTTTTCGAAAACGATCCGAGTTATAATAAATTGGTTTGATAATGTGAATTAGAAGCTGCTCGAGTTGTGAACAAAGATCCGTATTGTTAGCGGTAGTTGCGAATGCATTGAGGTAATAAAGGAACGTCGTATAATGTTCACAATGGCTTAAGTTTGTCTTTCAGTATCCGAAGTAACCGCGATCTGCTCTACCTGTTCCAATTCGACTGCGAACGGAGCTCAATGCGATGAGGAAGTTTCTCTCCATATTTGATTTCAATATTGGAACATTTAACTCTAACTAGTGCCTTAAGAAATGTAAAATAACGTTTAGATTCTACGATCTCAACTCCGTCTGTGAAATAATTACGACTACCTACGGATAAAATTTTGCTAACTTTGCAATGTTCACATAAACTCCGGCATTTTGTTTCTTCGGTATTATTTTAAGTACAGGTACGCCGGGCTAGACTGCTTAATATAAAGCTGCTCGTGCGAAATTTACAAATTTAAGAGTTTACATCAAAAATTTAATTATTAAATCTGAGCACTAAGCATTAGCTCCAATTTGGGAAAATCGGTACGCTTGGGATATTGAAACAGCTTTCAATGCGTTATTGGAAATTTTGATAAGCTGTAATGACCGACAACGCGGCTAGGATTTGCATTTAACGATATAGATGAAATCAGTTTTGATTGCTAGCTAGATTTATGTTTGTCGCCTGTGACTGTGACGTTATTTTTATACCACTACGACTGCCCTGATAATCGTTCACGCAAAAATAACCAACTTCAATCAAACAACCGAACCGATTTTGATGAAATTTAAACGGGATCAATCGAAAAGCATACACTTGCAAATAGAAAAGATTTTACTTACCTAAACTAAAAGGTAAAAAATATTAAAAACAACATACAACCGAATTAATAACCTCATTCTTTTTTTTTTTTTAAGTCAGTTAAAAAGGAGAGGGAAGAGATGTATTAAAGTTTATTCAAGAGTCACAATTTTTATTTCAATAAGTTATATAAATCTACGATTTTGTAACAAAGCAACTCGGAAATCACTATTGCAAAAACTTTACATTGTCCTAAACTGTCTGCACGTCATACATTTTGTATCACATTGCAACCAAGACATAGGCCTCAGAATTATCGTCGTAAGAATTTTTCATAACTGCATAGTTGCACTTCACGGCTTCAGTAAATGCAAATCTATGACCCAGTTCGCGGGACGAGGTCGTGACTTGAATTGTATCATAACTGACTGCATGAAGCTCGTGCGTGGCCTCTATGTTTATTACGTCAACAACTTTTAAGTCACTAGCACTACCTATGTTATTAAAAGTGACCTTGATTTTAAATTCTTCAATAGCTGTTTCTAATTCTCTTTACCTTTTACCTATCTTTAGTTTTGTATACGACTTATCAATAAGTGTATTTCTTTAGTTCGCGTGTACGTAGGTGTCTTTTTTATTTCACTGTGTTTTATATCGGCCTTGAACAGATTAATATTAACATTAAGTGTAGATTGTTTTGGAAGGACTGTTGCTTTTTTTTTTTACTATATATTGGATTAAGCATTTGTCTCCCATCTCACCTGATGGTGAGTGACGATGAAGACGAGGATGTTACATGCCTATCCAAGAGATACCCATTTATTCTACTTTTAAATGTCCCGGGACTGTACCAGTTGTTTTTCTTAATTTTTGTATTTAAAAATATGTGATTAATTTCTAACCTACCTTCAAGCCAATAGGATCCTCGATAGCGTAGAAGGCCTTCGCATTATAGCGCTTACAAAATATGCTTATTAACCCATGGCCTGCTTGATGCTTTACATAGTTAAGATCCTCACACCCAAAGAGCTTTGTACTCTAGCTCATAGCGGTTTCTAGTTTTATTGTATGATTTAAGGTAGTGTCAATCGTGGGCTTTCCTTTATAACCCCATTTCTCCCTGGGTATAAAGATATAAATTGATATCACTACAAAATATTTCGTAAAATAAACAAATCAGAATATATATATATATATATATATATATACCATACATTCAATAGGCAGAGACTATGGATCTGCACTTGCTACTATCTTGACAAATATCTTTAGCTTCGTCTCATTACTGTCCTCATACATTCGCTACGGTTTCGGGTACTTCTAACATCTTTAATAAGATCGAATACAATGCGTCTATAAATAACATGATATATACGAGTAGAAAGTAAATTACACGTACAGAGTTGCTACATCACGTACGCAGAAAGCGAGATAGTGGCATAATAGGGTAGTAAGTTACGAGATCCCCAGGCACTAGCTGCGGTGAGCCGTACTTTAGTTCTTAGCGGGTCGTATTCAATTCAGTATCTCATTCATGCTAACAATGTACAAGCCTCTTCAAACAATGGCAGAAACTAGTATTAATATTTCTCTTTACATTTTAAAACACTCAGAAATTTTGCAGATATATTTCATTCAAAACATACGCGTTTCAAATAAATAACGGAGTATGTAAATCACACGCACTGATAGTTTTTACATCACGTACGCTGAAAGCGAGATAGTGGCATAATAGGGTAGCAAGTTACGAGTTCCCCCAGGCAGTAGCTGCGGTGAGCCGCAGTTTAGTTTCAAGCGGGTACTATTCAGTTGAATATTTTATGCTAACACTGTACAGGTTTTAAAACAATGGCAGAAGCTAGTATTAATATTTCTCTTAAAATTTTGAAACACTCAGAAACTTTGCAGATAGTTTTCAATAAAAACACATGTACTTCAAATAAATTTAAATCACGGAATATGTATCGAGTATAAAATAAATCACACGTACTGATACCTTTTACATCACGTGCGCTGAAACCGAGATAGTGGCATAATAGGGTAGCAAGTTACAAGTTCCCCCAGGCAGTAGCTGCGGTGAGCCGCAGTTTAGTTTTAAGCGGGTCCTATTCAGTTGAATATTTAATGCCAACACTGTACAGGTTTTAAAACAATGGCAGAAACTAGTATTAATGTTACTCATTACATGTTGATACATAAAGAGACGTCTAAGATAGATTTAATGCAATATACACGTGTCTCCAGTAAATATGAATCACATAGTATATATTATATTACTTTTATTTCACAAAAAAGTATATACGAGTAGAAAGTAAATCACCCGTATATATAATTGTTACATCACTGAGATAGTGGCATAATAGGGTAGTAAGTTACGAGTTCCCAAGAGATGCGGTGAACCGCACTTTAGTTCTTAGCGGATCGTATTCAATTCAGTATCTTGTTAACAATTTATAGGCCTCTTCAAACAATGGCTGAAATAAGTCTGTTAATATTGTATTGATACATTCTGATATTTTGCATATAGACGCTTGAAGGTCGATCTGTCGGTTTTAAAGCAATAATAGCAAATATTATATCGTTCCATTATTGATATGATATTATACTTCTACAGATTATCTGTCCGACAAACTATTAAGAAGCTTACAAGTAACATACTATAGTTGATACAAGGATAGATAATGAAATCCCTCAAATAAACTATATATACTTTCTTCGAGGTCGTTCAGGTCGTAGAAAAACAAGACTTCTCATTTTTTTTAAACTCTTTAAGCTAGCATCGCTTTTAATCAGTACATAGTTTATTTCTTTGTTTTTTAATTAATTAAGCTATAAACACACTAATAACTTCAAGGAAAGGACCAAACAAAAATATTTACATCTAGCTTTAATTTCCCGGGAGACGGCAGGCATAAAAAATCCAAGTCATGCACCGACTCTAAAGATTTTTTAGCTGTGCACGTTTTAATGGGGGTATTCAAATGCCTTCGTAAGGCCGAATATTGGCGTAATCATTTGTTAAACGGATTTTAATATGAATTGGAGGGCGGCCATATTACCTAACAAAACCTTAGTTTGTCCGAACCGGTCGAGATAGCTAGTGCGTAATTCATTGAATGTTATCTCGCTGCGTATATATGCTTTTACTATCAAAATAATATCGTACTAGGTCTATAAATCTAACAACCTCGCATGAAAAAGCAAAAATGGAATAGGATAAATCACAAATGCTTTTGCAAGTCACAAATTACTTATTCAGTTGTAAAACCTACAAGAATGTACCTAGATTTTGACGAAATAGCTGCATTCCCAGACATGAGGAAATTTTATCTAGATCGTGGTTAAAAGAACATAATATAGGAAAATGAATGTATGATACACATATTACAATTGAAAATCCGCAAATCTTAAATACAGTGAACAAAGTGGAACGTTATCCCAGAAACAAAAATCAAACTGATAAAGTTTGAAGATGAAACGTACGAAAAGGTATTTATCGATCTGGTTGAAAGAAGGATTAGATTATATATGAAAAAAATTCTTTGCTGAATTCTTAGGCTGAATCACATCAGCCCAAAAGGAAAAGACAAGACCTTAGAGCAATAGAGGACAAGACGCAATAAGATGAAAAATGATTGAAAAAAAAAAACATAGCAAAGAAATCAGATCTTCGAACATTTAAAATTTTGTGCCATGCACTTTTAAAGTATATTCAATCCTAAGTGTTTATCCTTAGTAAAGTGCTTTACTCAAATGAGCCCGCAAGCTTCATATGTCCATAAAATTGTATACATATAATCAATTATATCATCCGATCCGAGTATGCAAAACCAGGCAATTGGTTGAAGATGATTACTGTAAAATTTATTTGCAAGAGAACCGAACAAACATACCAGTAAACATTGCACATTAAATATAAAGGTCAAAGAATAAAAATAAATTTCACAACAATTGGCAAAGATATTGTTGTAAACCATCCAAACAAACAATTGGACCTCAAAACGTTGTCGCCAGCTTGGCAGAGAAAAAGCCTTGACCTGAATGGAGCTCATTAAATTTGACTGCCTCGCTTATGCCGATTGCTGACTGTCAATTAAAGGGACTGGAAGCAGTTTTTCTTTATTAACATCATATGGCGCTTTATGATATCCTCGAAACGAATCACAGATAAAGGAATAATTTCATTTAGATTTAAGGTGGTTCTCCATAAAAATATAATGGGATTTTTCACCAACAAAACACTGTCTTACTATCCATTTTTGGAAATTTGGTTGTAGTAAGGTCAGTTTTTGTGGGTAAATTCGCAAAATTAAAGGAATAAAGAGTTATTGCAACTGATGAAATTAATTTTCTTATGTTGTTAAGAGGAAAAACATCTATTAATCCATGGAGAAGATGGCGGGATGCCCTTGTCAGGTTTTTATGTAGCTGGCAGCAGACTGCACTAGATAGAGATGATTGGAACAAGGGAGGGAAGGTCTTTACCCAGCCAAAAAAAGTTTAGATATTATTGCAAATCACTGAATATAGAGGTAAGTCAACGAAAATGCGACAAACACTATTTTGCATATTAAGGCTTTTAAAGTATGAGTGGAGACGGAGTCGCGGTATAAAGTTACTTAATTCTTGAAAGATTTATACTTTATATCAAATAAAGTAATTAAAGGACCGATACTCAAAACGTAGCCATCACAGAGTAAGCAAACAAAATAAATAGAAACGGTACAAAGTATAATTTTCCAAAGGAAAGGCATAGGTAAATAAACGTGGGAACACGTAAAAAAGGAATTTGAGATAAAGGAAAACGGGCTCTTGAATAACGCGAATAACTTTCCTTTTAGCTTCACGACCTCCGTCATCTGAAAATTGAGATACTTTGGAATTATGTCACACAGCCACAACGCTTCCTTACCTTAATCATGTAACAAGGGGCGGTACCGGCGAAGGGTCAGGAAATACTTAATCCAGATTGACATCATTAATTGCCAAGTTAGAATATCGTGTCAAAATTTGGTTTGAAATTGTACAAATGTTTATATCAGATTTGGTCACCAATGCCAACAAAACAGGCAGTAAACGGCCAAAGAACGATGTCTGCTGCAGTCCAGAATTTAGGTTAGCGGGTCATCAGTTCGAAGTTGCTGTCACAATGAGATATCTCTGCAGTGTCGAGCGGCATACATCCGTATTGAAATTTCAGGTTAGCGGCCGACCATGATGGAAAACGTCACATATTATTTTCTTTTTAATTTTGACTGAGAATTCAGTAGGTAGAACAAAGCATCATGCTCCAAGCATGAGCGAAACGTTGCACTGATGAAGCGCAGCGTAGAGTTCTTATTGGCATATCATGACGTAAGCAAAACACAACTAGTCAGTCGATCTAATCTATTAATAAAGATAAATACATAGGAATAGGACCAAATCAGATAGATTAAACTATCCCTACAGTAAGTAGTAAACTTGTATCGTGGGATACTAACTCAACAATACTATATTTTATAATAAATACATATATAGATAGACATCCAAGAACTAGGCATATTTTTAACCTGTCCGGGGATCGAACCCAGGACCCTGCGATTCAAAGGCACTTGCGGTACCACTGAGCCACAGAGATGGTCTATTATGTTCCTAATTTGGCGCAGATTTTAGTGCCCGGAGTATTAACTCTGTATACCTAAATCTGCGAACCTGGTTATACACACGCCTTCAATTCACATTTCACATATATTTCAGTTTCACCATGAGTGTGGCGAACCCTAACTGTCACAACTGGGCGCCTAAAAAGTTTAACCGTATCGATGGGTAAGAAATTTTCCAAAGCGCACATCACTTTATTAATTTTAGGTAGGAACCCCTCCAATCTGGGTCGGTGAAAAATATCGCCGGCGGCACAGCTGAACACGATAATGAAAATAAATCAGCAAGCTCTGCGTGCCCCTGCATCGTAAAACCTTGATACGTGCCGCTCTGACACGGGCAAACCGCAGTCTCTGTTCTCTTTTCAAGGGTTAAGTCAACAAGCTCTAATGGAAACATAATACGACATTGAGGATGAGGGAAACCTCTATTTTTGGGTCACGAAACAGAAAACAATGCGGGTGGGCTTTTGTATCTTTTATTTGTATTACTTTACAAATGCGGTTCATTTTATTTGTACCCGATTCAATGACACCTTGGAAATGTTTGTGAATATTTATGTTGGTCTTGAATTTACGAGTAGTTCGTCGTAGGCAGAAAAAATATTGAGAGGACGGTTTACGCTAGGGATGGCATTATTTTTGGGATTCATAAAAAATGCTTAGCATATGCGAAGAGGGAAAAGACACGCAATAATTTAGATGTAAAACAAATGTGCAGATTGCAAAAGCTATTTCAATGAAGGTTACTTTGTAATGAGTATAGCATTTGTGACGCTGCGACATCATAGATACCTAAAACTTAAAACACAAAATTGTAGTAAGAAAACTAAAACATATTTTACAAACTTGGGTGGTAAAGGAGAATAGTTGACACATACTTTATTTAAAATTCAAATCATTAAAATTCTAACAACAATCCCAAAACAACCCTTTAACAAACTGTTAGAAATTTTCGGAGAACGAAAGCGACTGGAACCGTGATCAAAAGAAAACTATAAGTGAGGGTAAAATGTTCTTTAAAAACTTTGCAGAACGAACGCGTGTTGATTCTCTTGAGGATTATCTACCTAATGACGTTGTAACGTGGTCTGGTCACTACTATTTTAATAGTAGTACTATTAAATGCTAACTTAACGCCGATTCTACAACCACGTCGCCATTTGAGGCTTATAAGAATCATAAAAGACCTTTACTACAGGGTCGCACGGTCGGTAAAACTTTTATTTTTATGGCTTTGCATAAAAGTCAGTTTATCCCAGGCGTGTATTGAAACGGGGCGTCACCTTGGGCAACGTGGCTATATAGGTCAGGGTCGCATTAGGTAAACGTCCGGGCTTTCCTTCCTACCGCGAGTTCTATCTCATACTCCGTGGCCCAATGCAAACAATTTATCTACATTCGCATTCATTTATTCTAAGTCTTATTCCGGCTGTGGATTAATTGGAAAAGGAAAACAAACGCAGCTAAAATGTTTTAGTAAAAGATTTTCATTTTCTGAATTGAGATTTCAAACTTGGTGAATTTTTCAACAACAGAACATGCAACTAGCGTCTCAAGATATATTAAAAAACGTCGTACACGTTTCAGAGCACGAAATTCAAATTCGGTTTCAGAACAGAACGCAACGTTTTTATGATTATTAAAACAGAACGCAACGTTCTGTTAGGAAAAGTTGCGTTCTGTTTTAATAATCTTATGATGCTTGATTTGAAAATGGATACGAAATAAAACTGAACCTTTATATGAATATAACTCCTCGAGTTTTCGAATCTGAAAACTGAATTTAAATTTCGTGCTCTGAAACTTGTACGACATTTTTAAATAGGTCGAACGCATTTTGAAATTCACAACCTTCTTAAATTAAATCCTAGTAAAGATACCTTAGGGTAGTAATAGAAGCTCTATTCTCATTGATTATTCAAGCAGTATTGAATCGAAGACATTGTGATATTGGTCGGATCAGTAAAATATTGGGTAAACACGGGCGCGGTATGAATGTGAATCATAGGGTTTAGGTACAACATGCTTTCGGTTACAATATATTGTTTCCACAAGAGAACCTTCTGAATACACATAAGTTCTATGCAAATTCCCAGTGTTTCATATTGCGATCTCGAATCTATATATTTCAAGTTGTAAAGATAGCGTTCCGTTTGTGAGTACTGAAAGTTCAGAGCTTGAATTTGTTTTTGTGTCATGTGAGATTGGTTCGTGCTAACATATAATCTTATACCCTCATCCGATTCTGATTGTTTGGCTGTTTTCCTTCTATCAACTTTATCTACACATATGCATAGTTATAAAGATTCCCAATATTTCAATGAGTTAATATTGTTTATGAGATAATTTGGCCGTAATATGCATTAACCGACATCTTTAGATTGTAAACTAAGCCAATTTAATCCGACAAACGGGCTCACTCGTGCGAACTAAATCCTTTTCAATTTCTCGAACGCTTATCGCTACGCTGTAGCACTCCACAGTTGTAGAGCTACGGCTAAAGGTACGAGCTACGAAATTCGTAGAGCTACGGATTTTCATCGCTTTGCGTTAGTTAAATTGTTATAACAATGTTTTGTTTATTTCATCGCTTGACTTAAGTTTTCTGCACAAACCAGTGACGATTTTAGTACAAAGTGTTGTATAGGGCAAACAATTGCTACCAATTTAGTCAAAACGCCTCAACGTTTTATACTAGTAAAAAATCTATATAAACAATTACAGTATAGAAGTAGTTTTTACAGTATTGAAAGTATATAAGACTTTTATGCTGTCCCAACCCCACTTAGAGTGGGATGAAGAGTGAAAGAAGAAAAAACTCCTATAGATCAATATTGTCCCTAAACAAATTTATAAATAATAAATAAAGGTGATTTACAACCTGTAATAAGTATGAAACAGATTACAGTATTTTTAAAAGGTTTAATCACAATTTTCTACGGCGTTAAAAAAATAAAAATTCTGCCTATAATCTGATAAGAAAGGTCACTTAATATGTCATAATTTATGCGCATCCAATAAAGAACATGTATATTGGAAAACGCTACTGCAGGGTTTTATACCATCACATGAAAAATTTATCAAAGCTTATTTTGCATGCTCTCAAACTAAATGAGCAGATATCTAATATATAAACAGATGAGACATGAGAATTAAGACTTTAACTCTGTATAATTTACTCTAGGCATAATACTATTTTTGACATTTACAAACATAGAAACTGGTTTTACCCTGTCCATATTGACATTTTGACGGACATTGACACAGGCTAAACCGCACAGAGTAGTTAATATCACCCCTATTATTTCATCAAATGGTTCATAAATGACGGAGTTCTAAGGTAAAAAAAATTAGAAAGAAATACTACCGAATTGATAACTTCGTCCTTTTTTTCGAAGTCGGTTAATAGTGAAAAAGTTCCGTTTTAATATACCAAAGTCAAATTATAAAGCAGCGGATAAAGTTCAAAATACTGATCTTCAAAATTTTGTTACGAAGAGTCGGAGGTCCCGTTAATCATAGGAGTATTACAACACTAAGTAAATATAAAAGTTCCCGGAACTTCGTCATAAGTAGGAAATGTTTAAGCTGGGGTGGATTATATTAGCTGGAAAGGATTTGAATTAAGCCTTAGCGAGGTCCAACCGCAGACACACGTACATTGAAAATTCGAAAATACGTGGTCCGGTCAGTTTTAGATATGATATCCAACACGGAGTGCCGGCCCTAGCCCTTAATCATGGTAAAGTCATATTGTCTTTAGGCGCCCTTTAGTCAACATTTGGCTTATGCCTCTAATTATATAAAAAGAAAAAAATCTATTATATATTACACGGGGTTTTTTATCCCATAAGGCATTCCTGTTCATAAAAATCAAAATGAGCAAAGTAATTAAGAAAAGGAAACTAACTTCGTTTTTGGGGTTAGCTTTGAAAATAGAGTGCAGCAACATGTTGAATGGCTTTTGGCATTATATTGTTTGCCACAAAGGGTATCCAAATAAGTGACATGTTGTTAATTCGCGTTCAATTTTTCTTTACTATTCTCGTAGGAAGAGGAGCTGGTTTATTTGCTAAATGTAAGTAAGAAACTTAAAATTTGGTTCAAAAATGTTCCCTTTCCCGGGCGCATATAGTTTTATGCGGCCCCTTGGAGTTCCGAGGCCTGGTGACCGCTCCACTCGTTCCGCTATAGGCCCCGCGCTTTAGATATGCCCCGGATACATATCAGAGAGCTCTCGTGAAGAGGGTAGCCTAATGAGGTTATATATCTGCGAGCCGAATTAAGTTACGAGAATTTTAATTTGAAAATTTCATAGCTCAACCCCAGAATAGGGACGGTAGTAGTAGAATTTTATTATTATTTTGAAAATAAGCTTTTTATATTAAAGTAACTTGGAATATATTATATAATTTGAAATATATTTATAAAAAAAAAAAAAAATGTCTTAAACAAAGAGGACAACTACATATATCATGCTATAGACATTATATTTGAATATTTAATATTTAATTCTAACAGTTCGTTGACATTGAGTATTTAATCACGAAACAAGCACAGTTCAAATTATTCGATCAGACTGTACATCAATCAATTCTTCTATACCACAGGGCAGTGTTATCGGGTGCTTGTTGTTCCTTCTATACATTAACGACCTTCCAAAAATAATAAAAGAGCATTGCGTCCTATTTGCAGATGATGTTTCGATCCTAACGTCCGTTCAAGATAATGTAAATTTACGTGAAAAACTTACTGACATCCTCATAAAAACATCAAACTGGCTGAATGAGCACAACTTAGAAATTAATTATTTAAAAACAAAAATAATGGTCTTTCACCCATACCAGAAACCACCATTAGAGGTTAAAATGAGTTTGAATGGAATAGACTTGGAGGTGGTTAATGAATTCACTCTACTGGGCATCAACATAGATAGCCACACAAACTGGAAGTCGCATACCCAAAAGCTATGTGCTAAATTATCTAAGTTTGCGTATGCGCTTAAAGAAGTAAAAAAATCCACAGACATTGAAACAGCAATTGTCACTTATTACGCTTACGCCTACTCATGGCTTAGTTATGGTACTTTTTTGTGGGGCAATGGAACCGACTGGGATAGAGTCTTTACCTCGCAAAAAAGGCTGTTGCGAATAATATTCAATATAAAACGACGAGACAGCTGCAAACCTTATTTTAAAAAGCACAAAATTCTAACCCTGCCAAGCATTTACATCCTGCAAGCATGCAAATTTGTCCGAAAATATCCTGAATTTTTCACAAAACGAAAGGACATTGTAACAAAATATAATTTCAGACATCAAAATAAGTTCCAACTGCCTGCGTCGCGTCTCCAGCTCTACTCATCTAGCCCCCTAGTAATGTCTATAAAACTCTACAATAAACTTCCGAAAGCCTTCAAAGACATAGAAAACACTCAAACATTTGAAAAAAATATTAAAGAACTATTGACTAATAAATGCTTCTACACAATTAATGAATATTTAGAAGACAAATTTACACCGTAAAGGCAAATAATCAGTTAAATAATTAACAATAATTTATAAAATACTAATTTTGACATGAATCTACTTATATTAATAAATAAAAAACTTAAAAATAATAATAGTTTTATATAATAACTTATAAACACATAACATGATACATATATCTAAACAAATAATATACCATAAAAATATACTGAATATAATTACGACTTATTAAAAACATAATAAATATACCTACCTATATTTTATGACTATAATAGATAATATAAATTTGACGAAATATATTATAAAGCCCTTCTCCCATTGCAGCGCCCGTCAGGGTCCTTAATTGTTACTATATTTATTTGTAAGCAAAGACCTGTACTACATTAAGGAAGCAATAAATATTTTGATTTTGATTTTTTGATTCTATCTTCTTAGTCAACTTATTGATAAATATGTAGTAGTAGAGGAATTTTTAGTGGAATCTCATTCATCCGTGGATGACGTAGTGGGTTTATTAATAAGTCATAATGTTACACCTAGTTTATATCCTTAATTGTTAGATGGTTTTAATATAATTATTGAACTGCATATTGTTCCTCAATTAATTTTAAAAATGCTGTCGTTTCATAAACATTGTACGCAAAAAGATTATTTACAAGAAAGTGCGAATGATCAACAAAATAAGCCATCAGATTTGCTTTTGAACCGACATTCATTAAAACAGTTTTATCGTTTTGTCAGTCAATATTTCTAATTCAATATCACCGAAAATCTGTATTCTAATTTGAGGACTTTAAAGCTGCTCGAATCTTGTTAGAATTAGGTTGCTTCATTATTATTTCAGCAACAACAACGACATTTTGTTGAGTTTGATTTCGATAGGTCTTACATTATAAATTAAAGTTTGAATGGGGGTCTGACAGATAGTAAACCTTTGATTGTAACAGCTATCACTTTATAAATTATGGATTCATTGTCTTATTTAGGCAAAATTGGTTTGGAAACAATTAGCTGTCTATTTAGTTCGGTTTCTTTGTCTTGTTATATACATATAAGACTCTATTATCGACCCGAGACATCCATTATTATCTCGGAGTGTAAGCTCAGTCATAAAAGGGGTAAACATTGATGTCATACCCCGTTTATAACAAAGTTTGTTGAGCATCAATGTCACTCGTCATCAAATTCAATAAAATGATAAGGTCGTTAAATATAACTATATCATAATTCCAAAATCATTTTTACCATCTTTTTTTGACTAAAACGTGAACGAACATAAGATATTAAGGAACTTTGTCACTGACATTCTCTAGGATTAATTATTGAAGTCTAATAAGATCACCGAAAAACTGATATACTACAATATTAAAATCCAACCCCACGTCCTCTATTAAGTCCTACAAGAATGAAAATGCATTAGTAATATCCGTACAGAGGAGCCCGTACCCCGGAGTTCTATTTCCACCTATGACAGAGTTAGTCGAGTCGGAATAGGTAACCGCAATTTGACATGGCTTTTCCTAAGCCGAATGCGACTTCAGGCTTACACTGGGGGATTACGATAGTTAACACGGATCCGAAGGCCATCCCACTCGATAGGTACAAAGAGATCCAAATGTCAAGAGGTATGCCAACTGGCAGAAATAACGCAATAGAAGCAAATAAATTTGGCTTGAGCGTTGAAATCAACGAGGCTGGGTCGGACGCAATTATATCTGTGATTAATGCTGAGCTGTTCTTAGCAGAAAAATCTTTATCTTAGGGATTCAATTAGCAATAAATTAGAGATTTTATGGCCTGTTGGATTTGTATGACATCAAAGGAAGCTAATGGTGGGTAGAATAAGGAAAAACGGTTTAAATAAACGTTTCGAAAATGTGATAGATTATGGATGGGAACACAACGCAGTACGTAAACACGAATATAACTTTATTAAAGATAAGTTGGAAATAAACAGGGATCTTTCTATCTAGTGCGAATAAGTAATATTCCATAAAAAATATTTAATAAATATATGACGTTATGCTTAAGTCAAAAGTTCGTGAAACCCGTTTGACGTACGCACTACACGTGATTGTGTGCCCAGGGATGAGCCGGGCCAGGCCTACTAGACGACCTCCAGACGACGCAGGTGACTAAGGACAAACTACACAGACGTGCATCACATTCAGTTATACTGCTAGTAATTGTCCTCTAACGACGCAAAAACGCTGCAAAGAGCAGTCACCGATAGCTTGAATGTTCGACTAATTGTCGTTTTCGAAAAGGTCGATTTGGCGATAATTACCCGACAGGCCCGAATACACGTCGTTGCGGTGCTCCTTTACTTACGACGACAAAAGAAGTTTAGCACTCGTTAGATTTGCCACTATTTGGTTAGTTTTTGATCGTATTTGGAACGGGCGCGTGGGGTTACCCGCTCGTCGCGGCACCGACTGGCGGGATCGGGCGCGTCGGAGGCTGCGCGGACCAAACGCCCCCGCCTTCATTCACTCACACACCACTGCCGAGGCCTAGCTCAAAACAGCCGGACTTTTAATGCGGCATGTGCTCTTTTGTTAAACAGGGACCCTGATATTCAGATCAGCTGAAAAGGGATTATTTTGCTTTCATTTCATAAAGCCTGACCAATCATTTATCTTGAGTTTCACGATTTAATAACACGCACAATTTTAACAAAATTTAGGAGCAAAATAATTATAACCTTTCGTAATTTTGGGGTGTTGCCCTTCGCTTGCCGGCATCAAACTAATTGTGTAACTTGCCGAGATAAGACACGCTCTTAGTGCTTTTACTCGTACTACATAACGAAAAAGAAATACAAGGAAAAACCCTCGTTGTTTGCTTTTTGTAGGCGACATCTGGCTTTTCCCTAACATATTTACAGAATATATGACATTATTCAACTTCTCATAATTCTTACGAAGAGTTTCATAATAAACGTAAGCCAATTCTCCAATTGTATCTTGTTTATTGCTCTGCTAGCATAAATTTTATTCAGCTTCAACCCGTAAATCTTAAAGCTTACACGAAACAATAAACCATTGCGTGTCTGAAGTACCCCAAAACAGCTGCTTAGCGTATACCTAACAAGATGAAATATTACCTGACACCAGTGCAGACGTCAGGAAAGGGGGAAAATGTACACGAAAAATAACATCAATTCGTGTGCTATGGCAAAATAAATCAAATTTGCGATGTAACGTTACGAAACAACTATGCAAATTGTTGCTCCGTTCCGATCGACGGCCGTGCAGCGATGACCGAAAGGGAGCGAGACGGACTGGAAAAATTCAATTTTAGAACCGATCATACGGGCGGGAACCAACCCTAATTTATTCATAAATAAAACAACAGAGAAGCCACAAGCCCCGCACGAGGCATCTACGTACTCAAATTGTACGTAACCTACATTCGTTTCCCGATCGCAGCGCTGTTGTCGTTAAACGTTCGTATTGTGTAGGAAATGGTTCAGATTATTTGCTGACGAACGGGAAATCAGAATAATAGATCACACAAATAACACAAGATGAAATGTATGGATAACTTATAACGACTTATTCCCAGACCAGCATGGAAGAGTTGAATAAAACGGAAGAGCTTAACAAGGTTCTACAAAATCAAATGCAATAGTGAATTCCTCTGTTGTGTAGTTCCTCTAACAATGCCTTTGTAATATGATTTTCTAGGGTCTGAATTAGAAGGTTAGTATTATGTAATTTATTGGAATTTTGATCTCATACAAATGGATTTCCATCGCTGTTGATCAAAGTAGGTTTTTTACCAGGTCGTAAAGCTTGGGAACGACTTACTGTTACTTCAAATCGTTACCCCTATGCCTCCGTGGTCCAGTGGTTAAGGCGTTTGCCTGTTGACCCGGGGGTCGTGGGTTCGATTTCCACCGGTAGCTTACTTTGTTTAGTTGTTTCCAGTTTGGTTAGGACATTGCAGGCTTGAATCACCTGATTGTCTGATAATAAAGATGATTCCGTGCTTCGGAAGGCACGTTAAGCCGGTGGTCCCGGCTGCCATCTGGTAGTCGTTAAAGGAACCACGTCAGAGGCCGAGAGGCGGTTCCGAAGAACTCTGACACCAGGGTGTGCATGGTTGATTGACCGTGACACCTACTCGAAATGATGATGACTCTTATATAATTAAAAAAATGCTAACCGTTACCCTGCGAAATGTGAGTTTTAGGTAAAAAATCGTGGGTAAAGCTTTAATCTTAATTAAACTGCAGATTCAATGGTTCGGTTTGAAATTTTGTAAAATGCAAACAAAGACAAAAAATATGTTAGGCTACGCTTACAATGTTCTCTATGAAAACCCTGATTCCTTAATATCGCGCTGACCCACGAGATAATCGATCATTCACTACACAGTGGAACTTATTGAGGACAATTCGTTCGGAGAAAAAAGAATAGGCCAAGATCACATTTATTTATCGCCCTCGATGAAATTACTTCAGAAGAGGAGCGTAACGTGAATTCGTAACCTTATGTGTTGGCGAGTGTTCCCGCATATTAAAAGAGGCGGGTTGGTTTTGTTTCCCATTCCGCATCTTTAATAAAAGGCTTTTAATAATAAATCCTTATTGACATGATAGCATCAATGCTGAATTGTTAATTATTTAATATTATTCAATCAAAATTAAACCCGACTGCCATGCCTTTACAAACTATTTTTGAATCTCTGTGTGACAATAGCTATGTATTGTTACACAAAATGATTTTTTTTGTATGTCCCTCATTTTGATTGATTTTTGCTGACTTAATATATTGCTATGACACTCCGGGGAAGAATAGAGTCTTGTAACATCTCCATTACACACATGTACAAACATACATACACTTACATGTCTATATATTACATACGCCCGTAAAACCTTACCCTTCTTCTGGGTGAGTCAATCGGGTAAATATATGCACAAGAATCATTGTGAGATAGACCTAAGATAAGTAAATTTCAAACAAAATCACACCAACCGAAATAGCATAGTTACTGTGGATCCAGATTCAGATTCAGATTCAGATTTTATTGCAAGTCACAAGTAATTACATAGAGGTGTTACATAATAGTTTTAGAATACAAGTGACGCCCTGCAAGGGCACTGCAAACAGTTAAGGCACCTAGTTGCACCACTTTACTTAAATATTAAATACATAATTAAAATTAAAAATAAATAAATGTTAAATAAATATGGTTAAGAAATTGCTAATAAATAGATTAAAATGTATACAAATTTATATTGCATTTTTTAGCCTGCTGCGTAGAGAAATTGAAGCTAATTTTTAAATAAACTTATCATCAAAAAATCTGATAATTTGTAATAACATTTTTTGATCAGGAATAATTTTAGATGTTTATTGAATAGGGAGGGTTTTTTTATAGTTTTGAAGTTATTGGGTATATGGTTGTAAATTTTTATAGCCATATGGTGAGGGCTAGACGAAACTAATTTCAATGTAGTAGACGGCAATATCAATTTGTTTGAGTCTCTATCGATTCTTTTATTCTTATTTTCCTTTAAAGTAAATAGGTATTCATATTTCCTCACAAACTTGCACATTTCCAGGATATATATCGAGGTTAGGGTCAAGATTTCATATTTAATAAAGTAAGGTCTGCAGGATGTCGTCTGTTCAATATTAACCAATATTCTAATGCATTTTTTTTGTAATGTAAATACGTGATTTAATTCACAACAGTTACCCCATATAACAATACCATAAGATAATCTGGAATGTGCATAAGCAAAGTAGGCTGCCAGGGAAGTTTTGAGGTCTGACGCACGTTTCATGGTTTAAAGCATATGTAAAAGAGGACAATTTATTTTTAAATTTTTGAATATGTGGTTTCCAAGTTAAGTTAGTATCTAAATCGATGCCTAATAGTGTAGCAGTGTTCACAACTTGTAGTTTTGCATCTTTGAAATTATAGTTTATTTTAATGTTTTTTTTCTGAGAGGGTTTAAATTGCAATATTTTCGTTTTGTTAAGATTAATTTCTAAATTGTGTTTATCTAACCAGCTAGTAATTTTATCTAGAGTAGTGTTTAGTTTATTTTTTAACTCCGTTGTATCAGCACAGGCAATTAAAATCGAGACGTCGTCCGCAAAAAGTATGCAGTCGTCTTGAACTTCATTTGCAAGATTATTCACATATACAAGGAACAACAGGCATCCTAAAATTGTATCCGCTACATTCCATTTTTTTTATGTTATAGGACTGCAAACGAGCAAGCGGGTCATCCGATGGTAAGTGATCACCGATACCCATGGACAACTGCAACACCAGGGCGTGATAGGTGCGTTGTCAGCCTTTTAAGGACTTGGGGGAAGGAAATGGAGGGGAAGGGGGGAAGGAGACGGAGAAGGATGGGCCTCCGGCTCTCTCACTCACCGAACGAAGCATATAAGCGGTAAAGCTTCTACCCAGATGTCGATTTCCTGTGAGAGTGTGGTAGTTCCCCGGACGAGCCGGCCCATTCATGCTACTAGCAATTAATTTTGCTAGTAGCATGGCTCTACTACGACTAAATTACCACGAAAAAATTGATCGTTTGTATGAATAATACACAGTAAGACTGTGACAATTACAGATAGTTTATATCGAAAGCTTTATATGTGATACACATAATAGCCATAGAAGGTCGAAGTCTATGACCATAAGGGGACATAAAAAGACATCAAATTTATTTTCTTACACCGCTGAGGAAGAGCAAGGATAAAATACCAAATTACACTTCGGAAAATTTAAGGGACCGATCTAAAAATGTACTTGTAACAAAGGCAACTATTCTTGATAACAATAGACTAAAAATACGAGCCTCAGCTGAATACCGAAAGAATAGTCGCAACCTACAGGGACTGAAGTTTAAAGGAGCTAAATCACTTGAACTGCAGAATAATGTAACACTGGTACTTAGCTACAGGCGTGGTGTAAATTTAATAGGCTTTAAGGTGCGGGCTTAAGTATGAGGCTATAAATCTGGCTTCTACTAGATTTTTAAACTAACATCGTGAGAGGAAAGTGGTGTTTAAAATTTAACACTTTAGTAGTAAAGATGGGGTTTGGGATATTAAAATTTATCATAGTAATATTATAAATGTGAAAGTGACTCTGTCTGTCGTCATCTTTTCACGCTTGAACCATTGGACCATTAATTTGGATGTAATTTGGTATAGTTTGAGACCCGGGGAAGGACATAAGATACCTGCATACCAGGAAATTCTTATGATCTCGAGGGATCTACATTAACGCAGCCGGAGCTACGGGCAATAGCTAAAAATAAAGCTATTTACTAATTACTGTGTATGGCTCTATATTAAACTTAAGGCGAGGCTTACGTGTGTTATTGTGTAAAAAACGCACACAAAAACTATTTTGACAAGAAATAATAGAGTTTGCCATTGCCTTTTCCATTTAGAATACTAGTGGACAAACCACCAGTATGTACAAAAGTTTCATTACTGCTTTGCCTTCACCTAACGAAGTAGTGCTCGATTAAAATGACCATACATTTCGTATTAAACTGGCTTCGGTTCTACGAATACTAAGGTTATTATCTCTATATGTTGGTCTTAATATAGCAGCATCTTTTACTCTCACATTGAACAAAAGACTATAAAACAATCTTAGTCTTACTGTACCAAGAAATAAGATATAGTGAAATAAATGTGACCTCAGGTCTATGTATGATTCACCATATCTTATATCTTGTTTAATTAGAATATAGTATAGAAATGTGAATGTTTCTTGATGTTTTTTTTCCAACAACCCTAAGGTTGCCTGGAAGAGATTGCTATTGCGATAAGGCCGCCTTTTGTATATCTTTTTATGCTTTTGTTTTTTATTAATCTTCTTTATGTGTTCCTAACACAGACCATTTAAGTCTAAAAGGATGCTCCTGCCATTATTATATAAGGAAACAAATGTGAAAGAAATAAAAACATTTTCATTTTCATTTTCATTTTCATTTTCATTTTCATTTTCATGTGTGCAATAACGAGTTAAATAAATAAATGTTTAAAAAAACCCTTTCATAATAATGTTAGAAAAAGAATAAATCTTACATAGTACAAACAAATTCCGACCACGGTATTTGTGTAATATTTAAAAGAATTTGGCATTACCCACCGCCGTTGACCGCAATCCGGCAAGAGTAGTTGGCAAATTGGCTTTGATCCTAGGAGTATTTGGGTTACTAGCCTAAGGTCGGTTTTGGGTCACCTCCTTTTTAAATAGATGCATAAGCAAAAAGTGCATTTATGTTAAAACTAGCTCTCGCCCGCGTCAATGTCGATCCCTCGGGAATAGTACTGTCTGTCGGGATAAAAGGTAGCCTATGTCCTTCTCCGTACTCCAGAGAACTTGTATGCAAAAGTTCATGATGAAATACGGTTCAGTAGTTACGGCGTGAAAGCGAAACAAACAAACAAACTCACTTTCGTAATATTTTCACATTTATAATATTAGTTAGGATTAATTTTAACATCTAAGTAAATAGTTGAATTTTTTATGTTAAATATTATTAGATTGGGTCTCTCTAATGTCTCTTACATTTAAGCACGTTCTCGGTTTTATCTTCAGCCGTGATACTCTGTGACCCGTCCGTAAGCTATGCAGATTGATTCATATAATATCTACATAATACATGTAATACATACATTATTATGTAATGATCTATCTAGAAGAAAGTCTTTACGCAAACGTAAAAGTCACGTTTTTGAATATTTAACAACAAAGTTCTTGTATATTTTTAAAAAGAAAACACACGCAATAGAAACTCTAGTTTCTATTCGTTTGTCTATTTTTTTATAATGTGAAAGTTTTTTTTTCTCTTCTTGAATAATTCAACAAAGTATTTGTTTTCCTCACATAGTTTTCTTTAACTGAAAGGAATTGGTTTCGATCCACCATAGTAATCATAAATATAATTGTTGTTGAATTTGCTTTGATCTTCTTAATATAAAGGTTGGCACTAAACACATAAACAATATTTAAATCTAACCTCCTAATCGAACCTGAATCTTTTTAGAGTGAATAGGCTTCTTCTGGGTGAACTCGCTCGATCCTAGACCATATCTTTGCCTTTGGCCTAGATTATGGTCAAGAGTGAGTTTATCACTTAATATATAAAAAAAAAAACTCGAAGTCAGGATGACAAAAAGCGTACAAAAAGTCGTAGAAAAAGAAAGCAAAAAACGCAAAAATAATTTTACTTAAGTATAGAAAATCAACCGGCTGATTTTAATTTGAAATTTAAATGTCATTAAAGTATTTCTTTTTCATATATTTTTTTTCTTCTACTATTCGGTATTGTATTAAAATATTACCAGGAGGTTTAAAATCAACCTGTATATTTTTAGGTAACTTTTCGTAGATTGTTTTCCGGGTCAGTTCCGTCCTAATCTCTTACTTCGCGCTGAAAAATTAACGGTCATTGCTCATCAGCGTTTCAAGTTTAAAAATAGTACCAACGGGATTGCAGGTACGGTAACTTATTATTTTTGGGTGGGTCTACGTTGCCAAAGTAAATTAACTTTAATATCTGCGTATTGCAGAACGTGATTTGCGAAAGTGGAACTTAAGAAAGATATCACTAATGTGCCGCCAGCCGACCCCCGGCACCTGTGAAATGAGATTCCAGGGTTCAGTACAAGACAGTGACAAAACGGAACCCTTATAGAATCACTTGTGCGTGTGTCTGTCCGCCCGTATGTCAAAGCGATTGAGTTGAAATTTGATACACAATAATCTTTTATACAAAAGAAACCTACTTCAATCAAACTACTGCGCCGATTTTGATTAAATTTTAATGGGACCAATTTAAAAAGCATACCCTTTCAAAGAAAAAATGATTTTTTAAACGGTTAAATCAATAACTAAATTCATAAACTCCATTTTTTAAATCGGTTAAAATTAACATATTACTTCTATAAATTTTGGGGGCTTGTAATCAAGTTATAAAAAAAATTGCAAACTTTCATGTCACATGAAGATTTGTGGCGGGAATCTTGCTCTTTGCCCATCTGTGGACAATTTACTGGTAAAAATGATGATAATGATAAGATGGTGAAATCAAGGCTCTGAAGCGCGGCTAGATATGAACCAGTAAAAACACTTAGGTGAAAACTATGCATTACTGCGAAGGATAAGTAAACAAAGTAAGAGTAGCTCTTGTTTTATAACTACTTACTATAAATTGACAAAGTTCATAAAACAAATTCATTAGGAAGTTTTTCAACTCTGGGAATTCATTTACTATCTAGCTGTGGCATTCAGTAAAAGTTATGTAAAAGTATAACGAGTTGGGTTGGGTGGTATGAAAAAAAAAAACTAATTTGTAGAAGGCATTGGCAAAAATGGTATAAAAAAAACTTTGATGTTTATCAATATTGTTTACAGCCTAAAATATTATATTTAATAAATATTTAGGGAATAGCCAAACTAGCCCACTAGCTAACACACTATGTTATGAACTTGTGTCGTGGGATACAAACTCGTGGGGGACAACTTTTCCTATAGGACATTGGTCCGTTCCCAGCCAATGCTGGGAACGAAAACAAATGAAAATGTTGATTTGTTTTAGTTCCCAGCATTGGCTGGGAACTAAAACAAATCGACATTTTCATACAAATTGCCGGTTGATGGCCTGAAAGCCAACGGTGTTTACCCTAACACCTGTTTAGATAAATATCCAATGACCAGGTCAATTTGAAAAAGATCGTTTTCCAACTTGTCCTGACAGGATAAATAATCTTCATGTCTGCTTTTCGACAAATATGATTCCAAAAATTTGGTTTTGTGAAGCTTAGGCAAATAACACTTACAGAATTATACTGTATGGTCCATTACCTTGTAGACGGAGTCATAAAGATCGCAAGATATAATGACCACCTTCCAACTAAAGTCATACACCACATTAGCATCCGATTTATATTCATCATCATTTCGAGTAGGTGACACGGTCTAGTGACCATGCACACCCTGGTATCAAGGTTCTTCGGAACCGCCTCTCGGCCTCTGACGTGGTTCCTTTCCGATTTATATTAATACTTATACAACATTTTAGCTCAATCGGTTAAGTGCATAAGTGCTTCAAAAGTCATTTCGAAGATTTACCTCGACAAAACTACACGACAAATTCATACAGAGAAAGATAAAAGATTGTTAAAAATACATACTATCCATACTTATATTATAAATCCAAAAGTTGCTGTAAAGCTATTTGTCTATCTTTCTATTAAGTACTACTTCACGCTTCAACTAATAAAGCAATTGCGATGAAATTTGATATAAAGGTAGTTTCAGGCCCGGGGAAGATCTTAGGGTATATTCAATCCCGGAAAAATCTACTGTTCCCTAGGAATCTACAACAATGCGGGCGAATCTGCGGGCTAAAGCTAGTACTTTAATTAAAGCTGCCTCAACACAACTCGTATCTTATCACAACGAACACATTTATGAACATCTAAAGGAAAATAGATTTTCGGTAATGGAATAAGATTGACACTGTTAATATATTTTCAGTTATATTCTTGCTCGTGGCCATCAAAATAAAAGCGGCGAGAGCAGAGCCTGACCGCAATAAAGCGGTGAACGGAAACAAATTTCCATTTGATATTCCATTTTTATGACAACTTGGGGCGCTAATGTGCTAAGGGCGGGTCACTATGTTTTTTTTTTCTTTGAGTTTAAAATGTTTTGTATATGAAGCCACGGTGTAGTTGGTAGCACACATAGGGTGTAAACCTAAGGCCAGTCCCTTAGGTTGACGCCCTAAGTGTACCAACTACACTTTTCAAATCTTACCTGTGGCTAGTTCTTTTTCATCACATAATTTCAATTTTAATTATATACCGAGCATTGTAATCTATACTCTATACATATAATAAAACAGTAAAAATATTTTGTCTGTACATTTAGAATTTTTGACTAAAATGGATAGAGGGACACTTAAAAAGAATAATAGAAAGCAAAATATTTTTTTTCGAATTTCTTGTCTGTCTGTCTGTCTGTCTGTCTGTCTGTATGTATGATCACGATTATCTCCGAAAATACTGAACCGATTTACTTCAAACTTTCACCAATTGCTTTGTTTTAACCCAGCAAAACATTTAAAGTTTGTTTCATCAAAATCGGTTCATTAAAAAAAAAGTTATCGTGATTTGAATGAACTCAAGGCATTAGTTTGCCTGCAAATATACACAATGAATTTTTTATCGTTTTGGACCCTTAAAGGGGTGACTCAGACCATCAAAATGAACAACTTTTCCTATGGGAACAAAGGTGGGAACTCAAAATAAAATTCGACATTCCCATACAAACTGGCCGGGCGGCGGGACTCTTTTGTATGGAAATGACGAAATTTTTTTTGAGTTCCCGGCATTGGTCCCATAGAAAAAGTTGTTCATATTGATGACCTGAGTCACCCCTTTAAGGGTCCAAACTGTTCCTGAGGGATGGACACTAACGGCGGCGGCGTAGCCGCGGGCAAACGGCAAACCTGACTTAAATATCAACGCAACCAAAACTGCTGCGCCTAGAAACTTGAAATTTGGTACAGGGGTTCTTTTAATGATGTGAGTGAGCGCTACGAAAGTATTTTTAAGAAATTTAACTTCTAAAGGGGTATAATTTATATGGAATTTTCTCATTTCTGGACTTAGAAGTATGAAAGTAGGTATATAAGTTCTAGATTAAAATTAAAAAAGATGTGTGTAAGTAGATGAAATTTGCTAAATTCCCCCCATAAGGGGTAAAAGGGGGTGGATGGGTGGTATAAACTATGAATGGAAATTTTCTCATTTCTGGACTTAGACGTATAAATGATATCCATACTTCCATACTAATACTAATATTATAAATAAGTATATAAGTTCTAGGTTACAATTAAATATATCTGTGTAGGTAAAATGGACGATATTTTCCCCTGTAGGGGTAAAATAGCGGGGTAAAGATTGTATAGGAATTTACCCATTTCTAGACTTAGAAGTATGAAAATAGGTAAATAAATTCACGATTACAATTGAAAAAGATCTGTGTAGGTTAACTGGAAAAAATCCCCCAGAAGGGGGGTAAAGTTTGTTTGGAAATTTTCTCATTTCTGGACTATGAAGTATGAAAATAAATAGGTATGTAAGTTCTCGATTTAAATTAAAAAAGATGTGGGTGAAATGGATTGAATTCACTCCTAAAGGGGTAAAATGGGAGGGTAAAGGTTTTATGGAAATTTTCTCATTTCTGGACTTTGAAGTATAAATGATATCCATACTTCCATACTAATACTAATATTATAAATGCGAAAGTAATTCTATCTGTCGTTTTTTTACGCTAAATTTGGTATGGAGGTGTGAGGCCCGGGGAAGGACATAGAGTATGTTTGATTCCGGGAAATTCTACTGTTCCCGAGGGATCGACACTAACGCGGGCGGAGCCGCGGGCAACAGCTAGTTCTATATAAAACAATTTAAACGGCGAGCTCTGTGGCGCAGTGGCTAATACGCCAGCCTGCGACACGAGGGCCCCGGTTCGATCACCGGTCAGGTCATGATGGGAAATTATCTTTTTAAGATTGGCTTTGGCCTGGATTGGATTGTTATAAAATATATTATCGTTGAGTTATTATCCCATAACACAAGTCTCGAACTTACTTTGGGGCTAGCTCAATCTGTGTGAGTTGAATAATATTCCCTCATTGATTACAAAATTTCAAGAAAAAGATAAAAAAGAAATATAAAATGATCTTGCCATAGAAATTCGCCGAGCTGATCGGTGACTTTGTATGGAGGTCTAACTTTTTTTTCGGTTTTTACCTTTTTCTTTCAATTATGTATTCCATTAGGGTTTCGAATTCTGAAATTTCAATATTGCTCAGATGTTCAATATCACGTATATATAAGTTTCAATAAAATATATGTTACCAATGGCGAAGTCGTTTTTTCAAATGTGTGTTTTCCACAGTTGCAAAATTCACTTTGAAAGTTTAGCATACAAGTTTTGTTTCGGTCATGTAACGAAATAAAAAAGGCACTTAAACCCAAATAAATTCAACCAACTTAATATTATTTGCAACTTCTATAAATTTTTTTTAGATCCACAAATGGCGATTCAAGACATATTTAGATGTAAAATATAACTGACTAGCTTTCGCCCGCGGCTCCGCCCGCGTCTATGTCGATCCCTCGGGAACAGTACTTTTTCCCGGGATAAAATGTACCCTATGTCCTTCTCTATACCCCAGATAACGTGTATGTAAAATTTCATGATGATCGGTTCAGTAGTTACAACGTGAAAGCGTAACAAATAAACAAACTCACTTTCGCATTTATAATATTAGTTAGGATTACCTCAGCATCTTATCACAGCAAATTAATAATAATAAATCGTTTATTACTACATGGTGAAATTGAATTCATTAGAGAACTTTTAAGGAGTGACTCAGATCACGAATCTGAACAACTTTCACTATGGGACCAACTCCGAAATTACAAAATAAAATTCATCTGTTTCATAGATTTTGGCCAAGTAGATATTCCATTGTTCCAATTTTTTCATGATCTCGACGTTGGTCCCATAATGAAAGTTGTTCAGATTTATGGTCTGAGTCACTCCTTAAACGTATGCTAATGAATTAAATTTCACCCTGACTATTATTATACGCATTTACAGTACAGCTTAATAAGCTGTAACGTTGGCGCGGAGAATACCCGTACCAGTTGGAAAACCACCAGCCCGCTGGTCAGTTGACATTGTTCGGCTGAGTGGAAAACAGTGGTGACACAAGCACAGGATCGTAGAAAATTGTGTTAAAAAAGGGGGGCAGTCCAGCATTGGGCTGATGTGGGCTGAAAATGATGAGCTGTTAGTGCGCGTCCATTATTATAAATAAAGGGGGTCAAGCCAAGTCTCACCAAATGTCACCTGGGAGAGAAAGGGGTCTCGACAAATATCACATATTTTTTTCTGGGTAAAAATGATGTAAAAATACGAGAGAATCACATCACATTAATGCAAAACTTGTTTCTAGACTAAAATATGGTTAAATCCTGTCGGCACACGTTCTTCTTATTAAAATCTATGAGTAGATGTAAAGTTACTTTTTTTTTAATGTATATTTGACGGCAAACGAGCAGACGAGCCACCTGATGGAAAGTGGTCACCGTCGCACATGGACATCTGCAACACCAGAGGAGGTGCTGATGCGTTGCCGACTCTGTAAACACGATTACATTACATTTACCGATATCTGTAAACACGCCTTATCATATTACTTAGTATCCATATATGTCAAAAACCTCAATAATTTCAAATACAAGACTTTACTAGTCTTAATAAATATAATAATAAATAAATATATACGGACAAATCACACAGATTGAGCTAGCCCCAAAGTAAGTTCGAGACTTGTGTTATGGGATACTAACTCAATATATTTGATAACAAATACATATATAGATACACATCCAAGACCCAGGCCAATTTGAAAAAGATCATTTTCCATCTTGAACTGGCCGGGGATCGAACCCGGTCACTACGTGTCGCAGGCTGGCATGTTGACTAGACAAACAAATTATGTTAAATACATTCCTATTCATATATCCATTCCATTCCATAATAAAACAAATTATGTTAAATACATTCCTGATAACTGAAGCAGGCCAAGAAAAAGATGGCGCGATGTCCTTTCGGCATGACTGGTCAGATATGGCTATGGATCGAGATAAATGGAAGGAGATAGGAGATACCTTTACCCAGCAGTGGTACAGTGAAGGTAAATATATATAAAAATCAAACATATTTAACAAAATAAAAATATTGAAAGACCTCGCGTGAGATTAAGGTAGTAGGGATTAGGAGACTCGATCCCCACGGTCGAGGAAAATCTCACGAAATCTCACCGACGAGAGGGGGTCGAAAAATCCTTAAAAACGGCTCACGTAATTGATTGACGCCCCTTACTTTCAAACTAGACTATGCCTGTCTCAAAGAAGTCACTTACGTGACGAACAAAACTCAACGATAACGGAAAATATATTCCCAACAGGTTTCGCCCGCGGCTTCGCCCGCGTCAGTGTCGATCCCTCAGGAACAACACCCATGTCCTTCTCCATACCCCAGATAACGTGTATGCAAAATTTCATAATGATCGGTTTAGTAATTACAACGTGAAAGCGTAACAAACAAAACTAACTCACTTTCACATTTATAATATTAGTTAGGATGCATTTCGCTAATGAAATAAGGAGCGTTGAAAATGTAACAGTATTTTCGGTAATACATTCTTGCTCGGGCCATCAAAATAAAACCAGCGAGTGCAACCTGACCGCAATAAAGCGGCAAACGAAAGAAATTTTCATTTGATATTCCATTTTTATGACAACTTGGCGCGCAAATGTGCCTAGGGCGCGCCGCCATGTTGGAAGCGATTTGTGCAACTAAATGGAGTTCGCCGTTTTGTTTTTCTCGCTTGGAACGGTGGTACAGTTTCAATAATTCTTTTTCCGAAGGCCAGGACTGGGTCTTCATAAAATGATATAATGATGACACTTATAATTTTATTTTGGAACACATAAAAATCAATTCCGTCTGCTAAATATAATTTGCGACTTGAATGAAAAATCTGGTATTGTATGAAAATACAAGGATCTTGTTTAGTAAGATGTGGACAGACGTAGAAGTGTATGTATATGTTCTTATTCTTTTATTCAACCTTTGATGATTAGCGCGATAACAAACAGCCCACTTAAAAGGTACGTATTTTTTTGCGAGCCTTTTTGCTGTTGCATCTATAGCTGTGTGTGATGCATCGGAGCCCGGGGCACGCTATGGTAACAGCATTCATCATTTGGCGAAAGTTTATTTTCACGACCGGCTGCTAGCCAGACACCAAGCCAATATAGCATCTGAACCGCAGACAAATGCCTGTAAAAATTAAGTATAGATAAGTATTTGTCCACGATGGGAAACGAACCCAGTGCCTCTCGTGTAGCAGTCTGACGTGTTACCCACTGCGCCACTGAGGCTATTGTCAGTTACTAGGCTATGAAAGATTACAATATCATCCAAAAAATTGAATTGCAACCACGAAAACAAAATGTCTGGCTGATGTCATTATCTGGTGAAGATATTACATATTTTATGTTCAACTTTTATCCCATGTTCTGCAGTAATATATCTCATAACAATTTACCCACGGACACTTTTATATCTCAATTTCGTACTTCATTAAATTTAAGTACACTTTTTCCATGCCCATGAATTTTTAAATACAATAACGTCAAAATGTTATTTTTTATTTAGGCTTACATAATATGTGTAAGTCGCAAATCACACAATAGTGATACTTTCAATGTTACCATCATCTGACTGTTTCCTAAGTGTTGATGATTCACAAATAAAATACTTATTCTATTAGTTTTATTCTTATAAATAACTGTCACTGATTATAAAAATCGGTTCACACGTTTTTTTCTTTCACACGCTCTTATATTATTAGTGTTCGAATAAACCCGACTTTCGTTTTATTTGTAAAACACTAATAACGAGGTTATGTTATAAGACTAGATAGCCAACATCACAAACAACAACGTTTGTTCTGACATAATGAAACAAAAATTATGTTTCTCCCGTTTCTCCTGTCATGGCACTTATAAGTCTATGTAAAAGAATTAGAAAAACTATGGAAGCAGCATTGCGCTCAAAAACTGACACCACGCAAAGTAGATCAAAGCGGACCTGGCTTCAAAAGTCTATTTTTCGCGACCTAGTCTGCCGCGCGCTCCGTGACGGAAGGACACGTCGATAAAAGCATTTAACGACATATTTTTTGTGAACATGGGCGAAATTTTACGATTTAAGAAAAAAAATACTTCTTGTGTAGTAAAGTGGTGTAGGAAATGCAAGGAAAGACGGAAAAGTGACACTGGAGTAACTTATCATAGCGAGCGAGGCGAGCTGCTAGCCTACCTACCTCCGCTATGTTAACACCATAGCGTTCATTAGATATGTAGACACCGCCCCGTGACCTTGACGCGGCCAATCGCAAACTTGCTTCGTCCATGAGTGTGTAAGTTTTTTTAGTTGTGATTTGAGTTAAGTTTCTTTGCATAAATGGGACTGATATTGAATCGTTAGTTGTATAAGACTTACACTTCCATATTTTTTTTTCTAATTCAATGGTCTATGTAAACGAAAGTATGACGCGACGCTCGCGCGGGGTCTTACTTTACGGTGCGTGTAGTGTTGATAACATTCAACCGGAAAATTATATTAATATTTATTTTTGTATAAAAGTAAAATCGAACAAATTATAAAAAGTCGTAGAACAAACGTTGTTTATGATGTTAAATATATAGACCTGCTGGGTTTTTTATTAGTGTTTTGTAAGTAACCATATATGGTAATATAAGAAAGACAATATTACTAAGTGTATAAAGGGTGCATTCTTTTATGTGTATCATTATCACAAATTTACTAAATACTTATAGTTAATAATGAACGGTTTTCTCGTGATCAAACAGAAGTTAACAAAACATCTTTTTAAGTTTAAGAAAGCTATTAAAAATGACGTATGAGATAGTTGAGAACAAACGAGCACATATCGCAGTCAGCACGCTGGAAGTTTGCTCGTAAAAGTGTGGTTGACGGCTTTGTTTTCAAAGTTTATATGAATATGTAGATAAAGTATGCTTTTGCTTCGGAATAAAATGAAAAACCAACAGTTTTGTTTTTATCGTGGCAACCCTATGAACTAGTGATTAAACTTTCTCTAATTAAATAACAAATAAATAAATATACACGGACAAATCACACAGATTGACCTAGCCCCAAAGTAAGTTCGAGACTTGTGTTATGGGATACTAACTCAACGGTACTATATAATAATACAAATACACATATAAACATCCAAGACCCAGGCCAATCTAAAAAAGATAATTTTCCATCTTCACCTGGCCGGGGATTGAACCCGGGCACTCCCGTGTCGCAGGCTGGCGTGTTAACCACTGCGCCACGGAGCTGTCAAACCTCAGTTCGGATTAATTGGAGTACCTCAGCATTTTTCTGTCTCTGATCGACATTAGGAATGATTCTTCAAATCCAAGATCCTTTTTCCAGCGCGGCAGTACACAAATCCGGATAGGTACTAAAAAGGCATATTATTTGTTTCATCCGAGTGAGAAGTATCCCAATACCTTCATTCCCTTCCCAAATCCAACAAGTTCCTATCCGTTCCCAGCTTCAAAATGCTTTTGATGGGCAGCAGCGTCGTAAGCAGAGGAAGCCAAAGAAACTATGCTCACCAAACCGCCTGCCAAGCGTGGTCAGTATGGCAATATCCTCCCATGGATCAATCGAAAAATCCTTGGGAGAGGCTTTTGTCCAGCAGTGGACTTCTAACGGCTGGAATGATGATTTGCATAGCCGTGTGGTTTTCGGCAGAGTATAATAGGACCACACTTAGTCTTCCCATGGAGGTCGTAAGAGGCGACTTAGGAAATACAAACTAAACAAAGCTCATAAACATCAATGAGACCTCTCCAAGTGTGTATGCCAAATCCTCTGTCTGCTCTGGCCAAGTAGCTCCGGTAGTACAGAGAGGGTCATGCTCCTGCGGTGAAGGCTAAAAAGCCCTGATGATGATTTGGATAGCAACGCAAATAACAACTAACCTAGTTTTAAGTATATGTATATGTACGAGTAGCAATACTTAAATATTATATTTTAGTCTTACATGAAATTCACATCAAATAATATTCATAACCGTGAAATCTCTGGCACTACAAAGCAATAATGACGTGCGGAAATAAAAATATATTTCGAAGAGAAATCATATTGGCGTTATTTTTTCACCCGTAAACGAATTTCCTTCTGGTATAAACTGTCGAATTATCATATTTATTTCCTTGTAGCATGAGATGGTTTTGTGGATATACGTTTTAATTCAAACTATTAAAACACTGGAGGCCCCGGGTTCGATCCCCAGTCAAATCACGATGGAAAATGATATTTTTCAGATTGGCCTGGGTCTTGGATGTTTATATATATTTGTACCTGTTATCCTTACTACTTATTATTATTACTAATATTAGAAATGCGAAAGTGAGTTTGTTTGTTTGTTTGTTTATTTATTTATTTGTTTGTTTGTTTGTTTGTTTGTTTGTTACGCTTTCACGCCGTAACTACTGAACTGATCATCATGAAATTTTGCATGCAAGTTCTCTGGAGTACGGAGTAGGACATAGGCTACCTTTTATCCCGGGAAAAAGGTATATTCCCGAGGAATCGACATTGCCGCGGGCGGAGCCGCGGGCGGAAGCTAGTAAAATATATTATTGTTAAGTATCTCAAGCCCCAAGTCTTGAAATTACTTTGGTGCTAGCTCGATTTGTGTAAATATACTTATTTCTTTATTCTTTTTTAACGTTAAGGTTCCGTACCCATATGGACCCTATTACTAAGCCGCCGCTGACTGCCCGTCCGTCGGTTTGTCACAAGGCTTTATGTTTGGTATAGACATTAAATTTTTTTAGAATTTGTTTGTATAGGTATTTCAATTGGCGCTATAACCATAACATTTGATGTTACCGAGGGGTTATCATCACCATCGAAAGCCTTCTATACCCCACTGCTGGGTATAGGCCTCTCTCAATGCACGCCATCCATCTCGGTCTTGTGCCTTACAAATCCAGTTACGACCCGCGATTTCTCCATTACCGTCAAATCGAGGGTCACTTACAAGAAATGTGTTTTATCGGCATTATACAAAAGCATGGCTTGGACAAATATCAAAATCAATATCCCAGTATACCTATCTGGAACGTAGCTATCGTTCGTTACCTTTTCAAGCACTATGCAGCAGAAACATGGATACAATATAGGAATTCGACGTTAAGTTGTTTACTGACTTTGTACCTGTCATATTGCGTTACCTTGCACCTTGTGCAGTTTCAACCGTGTTTATAAAGAATAGTTTGTTCGATGCAACAAAGAAAACTATTTCACTTACCTGTTTGTAAAATTCTTTATATCATAAAGTATTTATGTCGACATGTCACTCTATAGTTGCAGAGATAATTAGTTCTGTTTAATTTGAATACCTTGCTTTCTCAGAACGAAACAGGTATGCTGCCTGCACCTATTTAGTTTATGCTTAATTATAAAGTAATGTTATTATTTGTTTCCGTCAAACTTTCCTTAAATGAGGTGCACTACCTTTCCTCATATGTGCTGGAACCCGAATCTACCAATACGAATTCCCATCAAAAAAGCGAAGCTATTCAGTACAATGTGTCTTCTTCCCATGATATCATATTTTAAAGTAATATATGTGGAGTAATGACACACGTCTAGATAAATGAACTTATTTACTTTGAAATGACTCGACTGCAGAGAGTCTAGATAAAGCTTGGCACAAAGGTTATGTCCTGAGTTGAGACAGTACATTTTTGTCTCAAAATTATGTTCCGCAGGGATGTGCCAAAAATGTCAATTACCTATAGTTCAAAATCTTCTGCATATTTATAATTATTTAAATATAAGTTTTTTTTTATTTAAATATAAGTTTGCAGCTAAAACAATACAGTACAAAATATTTGTCTTTCAACCACAACCAACAACACAAACATAAAAAAAAACTGTTTCTTAAAGTAGAAAAAAATAAGTAAATACTAAAAATAGTAGCGATATCATTTCGCGGAGTATTTCATGCTTTATGACGTTACGTCTCCGGTGTGGCTTCACCCTCATCACGTCACGCCACAGAAGTACGGAAACCATGACTTGAATGTATACGCACTTGTTCAATAGGGTTATTCGCTTACTAGACACTCGAATTGGGACATATTTTGTCAGTTAGTCCCATCGATGAAACTAGATGCGTGCTTCTAAAAATTTTTTTTTTATTGCTGTCATATATACATTGATAAAGATATTGCCCGTTAAAGTTTCGCGTGACGTCACTGGCCGATAGGTACACTATTTACCAGCCTGTTGCATCATGAGCCCCCACTCCTGCACTTTGATGCGCCTTATCTTTATCATCTTTTGTTTGATTGAAAAAAGAAAAAATACATATATAATATTTTTCGCTAATCTTTAAGACGGTCTAATTATTTTAAATGGTATTTTTTTAGAAAACAAGCCTTCATAACCATACATAACATAATTACCATTCTTCATTGTCAACTAGACAACTAAACCATTTTTGTGAGTCTCCAATGAGTTATAAAAATATATTTTAAAGCATACCTTTCAATGAGAGCTGTGGTTTAATGATTATATCTTTAATTTTGGCGAACATCTGTTTTAATATGCTAAAGAATGTGCTATAAACTATAAACAGTAAATTGGTTGAACTTCCGTAAATTAAAAAAACCAGTTAGCGAATAACCCATTTCTAAGTCAACAGCGGGTCAAGTTACTCTATATTGACCTTTATGTAGCGCTATTAGAGTTAATATTACTATGACTAATAGTATGATACGCTCTTGACCGTAGGTATCTATAAAATAGAATTGCGGTCAAGGCAAATTTAAGGATCTTAATGGACCCATGGGGTTTGTGTTATGAAGTCAACTATTTGAGTGTGTGAGTCATGTGTATTCCTTATGGAAACAATTGATTTTCCAATGTTCCTTCCCGTATACGCAATTAGTACAAGAAACTGCTTAAGACAATGTTGTTGAATGTCTTTCTATTACTCATCCAAGCGGGTTTCGCCTAGGTTGCCCTCAGCTCTGTATGTCTCCGGAGGTCAGTGCCCACTGACGTTGCTCAATCAATGGTCAACAAAGACGTTTTACACAAGACTACTACTTTTAGGGATCAACTAGTTTTCGACACGCATTTGGTAATCGAAAACTAACATTGCAGCTCTTTAATAATTTGGCATAAAGGTCGAAGTTTTTTAAATAGCATACAAAACTGACAATATTTTTTTCTTTACGATACACTCATACATAATGCACATCAGTAATGTCATGCCTCTTTTCTTTGGGAGTAGTCAAAGACTAGGCACTCCTCCACTTGCTACGACACCTTACAACATTCTCTTGATTCTCTTATGCAAGCTCTACGGTTTTGGGTACTCGTGACTCTGCATGATACACACACCTTAAGTCATTATATAAATATATACAGACAAATCACACAGATTGAGCTAGCCCCAAAGTAAGTTCGACACTTGTGTTATGGGATACTAACTCGACGATACTATATTTTATAACAAATACATACAGTTTCATGAAACCCTAGGCCAATCTAAAAATATCGTTTTCCATCTTGACCTGACCGGGGATCGAACCCGGGCACCCTCGTGTCGCAGGCTGGCGTGTTAACCACTGCGCCACGGTGCTCGCCAATTATATTTCCTAAACTCCGTCCTACATTGCAAACTTAAGTTCACGAAGCCATTATACCAAACTGTATATAAATGGCACCGTCCAATGAATCTATTAGAGGCCAGAGCTCTCAGAATCGACTGACATTAATACGTTTCAGGCCAACTATGGTCTAATTTATGCAAGCCCAACTTCGCTATTGGATAATCTGCTCCTAAACTAATAGGGGCGCTGTTAGCGCATACAAAATATCGGCTTAGCTGTTATTTGGGTGCGCTTGTTATAATTAATGACTAGAAAAGTCTTAAGAGAATGCTTAGTGATATTTGAAATGCCAAAAATGTTTGTTTGTTACAATTTTACACTTTGATTACTGAACTGATCATTATAAAAATTCGCACACACGTTGTCAGGGATACGGAGAAGGATATTTCATCCCGGCTTCATCCCAGTATAAAGTAAGTAATTGTACGGATCGGCGAAACGGCAGAAGGGAGTTAGTGATGCAAAATTAAAAGTAACATAGATACATACTATCACGTCTTTTTCCTTGCGGGGTACATAGACCAGATCTAAGACCTAAAAGCCACGATTAGCATGTTGGTGGGCGTGGTAGAAACCGGAATGAAGACAGTAACAAGACTCCTCAGATTTTCTCCCATTCCCTTGATGGGCTTTTACGATCTGCGCGAGAAGAGAAGCAGCTTGTACATTTTACGTTTTTTCTTTTCTCCCAGACCAACATGGCAGATCTGAAAGATTTAAAGTACATACATGGGTATAGCATCCGATATGTACAACCAAAAGCAAAATCAACAGTCATGTTATATATACATGGCTATACGCTAGTTCGACAGCGAGTATCAATATTTCAGCGTTCGACATTCGGAATTGGGCATCGAATACTTACGCAACAATCAAAATCCCTTTGCAACAATCAAAATTAATAAAGCAGGAGAAAAATATTGCTAACAAAGCTGTATTTCATTAAGTCCAAAAACCGAAACGGAAAAACATCCGGCCGGAAGAATCAATAAAGCACAAAAAATAAAAGTGACAGCGCAATATATCAATCCTGAACTCCGAAATCAAATTACTATCGAAAACAAATCATCAAAGCTTCTATGGCGGCCTAACAAAGGCGTATAAAAAACCGCCAAGTGTGAGTCGGACTAACACACCAAGGATTCAAAACTAGAACAATAAGGATTACCAAGTCAAAAGAAACGCCTCAGTGTTTAAACTTCTTCTTTTCGAGTCAATGGTTATAATTTAAGCTTGTTCTTATACAGTTTTTGACCAGTACGTGGCCACAGCGACTCCTTTGTCGTTTGCCTTATTAAGATCTTTAACTTTGCAGGTGGAAGGGCAGTTGGGGCACGTCATAAGGTGAGTCCTCGATTGCGTGACGCCGCAATCACAATTGTCATTGTTGGAAAAAACCCACTTAGTCCGGCTTTCTTGGCATCTACCCATGCCAGATAATCGAGACTTCTATTAGAATATTGCAGCAAGAGCATTAATCTTGCATTTAAATGATATGTAAAATATACACGAGAAAATTTCTCGTAGGTATATCATTAAATCTAACACTCGAAACGAGGAAAACATCTTGAGAACGAACGAACAAAGAAAAAGTGGTAGCGCAATAAATCATTTCCGAACTCCAAATCAAATTACTACCGAAAACAAATCATCAAAGTTTACATGGCGGCTTAACAAAGAAGCGTAAAAAGAGCCAAGCGAATCGAATTTACACAGGCCAACCCGAAAGATAAGAATAACCAAGGTGAAAGTAACGCTTCAGCGTTACAACTAAGAAGAGTTTTAAGTCCCGACCTAAAAAAAGGAGTGTTATGAGTTACATTTGTTAGTCTTTTTCGCGTAGGGGTGTGTGTGTTGGGAGGAGTAAGGGGTCTGTGTGCATGTAGTGTAGTATATTGGTAACTTCGCTTTTGCTTTAAAAGGCAGAAAGCCTGAATAAAAGAGCTTTTGAGCAAGAACCTCTAAAAACGAAAGAGCTTAGTAAAATTTCGCACTGTAGATGTTAAACGAGCAATTCCGGTAATCGAATACTATCGCCCGACACGATGTGACTGGAAAACCCATTAGTATTATTAGCAGTTCCAAGTTTCCATATATTACCTCTACATACGATACCTATTACAGTGTATTATTTTTCTCTATGAATTGGTTCAAATTGTGGTGGACGAACAAATAGACATACAATCGAACAAACAATGCTACAGTAATAAGTTCCCGTAGGCATGCTCTGAGTAAGGAACGCTAAAAACGTAAAAGCTTAATAAAATTTCCGCCCAATGTTTAACAGCCACTTCCGGTAATCGAATACCATCGGCCGAGACGATCTGATTGCGAAACCCATCGGTCTTATTAGAAGCTCGGAGTCGGGCATTAAGTTAATGTAATATCCATTTTGGAAAATTTCATGAGACGATTCCCATGATGATGTCTCGCATTACTAGAGAATATATCTTTGCGATTGTCAGGTGCTATTAAGATAAATCTGTCAACCCAAATAAAAATTTAACAAACAATGGCATGCGAGTATAAAGCTACGCCATCAATTAAAAAAAAAAACATTTATAACGGTAATAAGTTTGAAGTAAAAAGCTTTTTAAAAACAAGCTTTTATGTAAAGCACTTTATGTTTCGAGTTATTTTCAATTAGCCCTTTAATTTGATATCCATATTGTCGAAGTGCATCAAAACTAGGTATTTCACCATGACGTCATAATATTTACAATTTACTTTTAAAATTTCATTTCAATCGGTGTAAGATATCCGCTACAAAATTGAGATGCAGGATTTACCCAAGCAAACATAGTTACATACATTGCAAGTTGCGATAAATAAAATATATTATAACAACTTAGCTAACACTGCTTTCGTCCGGTGGGTAATCGAACGAAGCTGACTATAGAATCATGAACCAAATGAGTGAATGTCAACCCCACTGGGATGGGACCAGAAGTACCATTTAAATTTCTTAAGTTCAACCGTGCTTCTGAGGGCACGTTAATATGTTGGCCTCAGCTGTCATCATGGATAGCAGTCGTTATGCAGTTTGAAAAATCTAACACCAGTGTGACCAACACTGTTTTTTTTTTTTTACGGACAAATCACACAGATTGAGCTTGCCCCAAAGTAAGTTAGAGACTTGTGTTATGGGATACTAACTCAACGATACTATATTTTTTATATCAAATACATATACAGATACACATCCAAGACCCAGGCCAATCTGAAAAAGATCGTTTTCCATCTTGACCTGGCCGGGGATCGAACCCGGTCACTCCGTGTCGCAGGCTGGCGTGTTGACCGCTGCGCCACGGAGCTAGTCAATATGATACTTACACGAATAACAAAAAATATTCAATCTCATCGCTATTTCCAATTCGGAATATCTTAGGCAATTGGCCTACTACCCAGAAATTGTACGATCAGCTGATTATCATTAAAAAAACATGTCTGTACAATACAATATTATTTGGGAAAAAGTGTATTTTAATGTTTTCGCGATTGTTACACATTTAAATCAAATCTTTTGATACGGTTTTAACGCGTTTATTACACCAATAGCTGTCGCCCGCGGCTCCGCCCGCGTCAATGTTGATCCCTCTGGAACAGTATTTTTTCCCGGGATAAAATTTACACTATGTTCTTCCCCATAATACCCCAGACAACGGGTATGCAAAATGTCATGACGATCGGTTCAGTAGATAGGGCGTGAAGGCGTCACAAACAAACAAACTCACTTTCGCATTTATAATATTAGTAAGGATAAGGAAGTCAGGATAAGGATTATTACTCCAGATGTTGGAGACAAAATGTCGACATACTATACCTGTGAACATGAAAACAGGAAAGTTTTCGAAACGATAATTATCTTAGTGTTTATTACATTGTTATAACACCAATCTACCATTATATTTGATCTAAGAAAAATCGCGATTAAACCGTATTTATTTAATTTAAAGACATCAAGTCATAATTTTCTCGTGATTTTTCTCTGATTATCAACATTTTAAAGTTGACTCACTATAGAAATGTGTCCAAGTCTCTCGTTCTGTGTGATATTTCTTATCATACTGTTTCCGCCGCGGCTCACCCTCGTCAGAAGTCAAGTAAACGAAAGCCTTATTATGTTGCATTATCATCTTACATGAATTTGTTTCTAAATATAGATTACTCTTAAATAAACTCGGGAAATGGGAAAAATCAAGTATACTGTTGTTGACAACAATATTTTCGTAATCCTTTTGAAACCGTCCGTAAAATAGAATCATCATCATCATTATATAGCAAATAATTAACATAAACGCTCTTACTAACTTCAAAAACTTAGAAGTTTCTCAATTCGAGCTACGCTATAACTCCGTGACTTACGTATCCGACACGTGGTCCCTTCGGTACTATGGGCCTAATAAGAACGCTCAAGGTCGCTCAAAGAGCTATGGAGAGGGCTATGAAAAGCTACACTATCAAAAAGAAAACCCGAGTGTATTTTGTAAGATCGAATCAGAAATGAGGATCTCCACAAAAGAACAAGTCACCGTCATAGCTAAGAGGAGAGCTCTTAGGTGTGACGGTGGGCAGGGCAAAAATCACGCAGAGCCGATGGCCGATGAGGCAGAAAGGTTCTTGAATGACAACCACGTATCGGCAAGTGCAGCGTCGGACGACCACCGACTAGGTGGTTGTCCCACTGGTGGGTGTCCAACGCTGCGCTTGCTAGACGACCTGACTAATGCAGATGCAAGGCGCTTCCGATCGGTCATTTGGAAATCCCTAGAAGATGCCTTTGTCCAGCAGTGGACTTCTTGCGGCTGAAATGATGATGATGATGACAACATTTCATAAGCATGAGCCCACGGTTCTAGAGATATCCAAGTATGGTTATCGTCAAGCAGGCATATCCAAACATGGATGCTGTCAAAATAGCGAGCCCCGGCTCATGCACTACAGTTGAGGATGCAACTAGGGAAATCGTCAGATTTGGAGGAATGTACTTATCAATTTGTAACCAAATTATGTCAAAAGTCGTGTCGTTTAAAAGGCAAAGATCGAAGACTATGGAATCTGACAGGAGTTTCAAATTAAAATATCGAAGACTGCTGTGACTCAGCAGTAGCGCAGTGTCTTTGAATTGCAAGGTCTAGAGTTCAATCCCCTGCCAGGTCATGATATAAAACGATCTATTTAATAATAGTATCAATACTTACGCGAGATAAATTCATTATAAAAACTAACGTTTATTTAGTTGGAATCAGTGCTCTGAGGGAAGCGAAACCGTCATGTCGCCACCCCTAACACTCGCCTTGATGATGGTCTTCGTAACAGACCGAAACTAGTTAATGGATCTATTTAATGTTTTTCAGATTGGCCTGGGTGTCGAATCTTTATATGTTCAACGACCTTGAGTTATTTTATTACCCAACGCTACAAAACCCCAACTTCCTGTAAGCCTACCCCAATCTGTGCGAATTGTCACTATATATCTAATTTATATCTATAATATTTAAGTCTTATTCCAGATTTGTATTTAAACTAATTTGAATTTTTGTTTCTGTTTTATATGAGGTGCATTTTCCGATCCAGCGTTCGCCAATTCAGCTGAGTTATTGCCAGCTCTGACCAGGATTAGACAAGAGACTGGAAACTAGTGTCGTATTTCATTTCAAACCACCTGTAGGGTTTTTATTTTATAAACTATCGATCAACTTTCACTTACTCCCGGAAGAGGAAAATATATCAGCTTCTTTTTTCCTGCGCATATGGTAAAATCCGTTCGTAAGAATAAATGGCAACCTAAGGAATTACGAAGTCCATGGTCGAAAACCACACGGCAGGACTCACACCAAGTAATGTCACATCAAAGTCACACAAAAAAGTCGATAAATCGAGTGAATAAATGAATATATGAAAGGTAAACGTTAAGACCTTAGAAACTTGACAGGCAGTTCTAAAATAAATATCGTGTCTATTTTATTGTACCTAAGCAATTATGATTTATCGATTCTGTTGTATATCAGGTGCATTACCCGGTCCGGAGTCCGGCAATTCCGCTGAGTTATTGCCAGCTCCAACCAGGATTAGATACAAAACTGGAAACGAGCGTCGTATATCTTTTCGAACCCGCGGATTTCTATCTTTTAAACTACCGGTTATGTCTTACTGAAGCTTAAGCTACGATGCTGCGAAACTGCAGTCTCAAAAATCCATGGTAAAAGCATAGAACGTGTTTTTGTTAACCTTTACTGACCCGATGGTTGGCCAAGGTCTCCCTGTACATTCCAGTCCACTTGCGATCAATTTGTTAAAAATGTGTGTGACCAATGTTACTCGATAAACGTCGTCGCGCGTGCTATGCTACGGGGGCATAAGCAGATCTTGCTTAAGGGGCTTGGAGTCGCCGATGACCTTGTGCATGTGGGCGGAGCTAAGTGTTCTAAGCCCCGCATCCCCGCACCATAATGATCGTACGTACTTTGTCGCCGCGCCGTCACGTCGGGCGTTCAAAGAATATGCAGCGACATAGACAGACGTGAAAATAAAGAAATAGGTACTTCATTTAGGGAATGCTCTCAATAACATATTGTTTAACAAAAACTGCAAAAATTATAAAGCAAACATCACATGGGAACTATTTTTGCTGTTATTTTTTTACTGACTTCTAAAAAGGTTATCTAGTAAGTAAAAATGAATGGCGGTTAACAATTCATTATGTATGTTTGTAGAATTTTTGGAACTGGAAAAAACTAAAAAATAACCTTGTATTTGTTTGGAACCACCAAACAAATACAAGGTTATTTTTTGAATCACCAATGGAAACCATTGATCAAATTGAGACCATATATTTTAATTGTTAAGGAAGTTGCATCAAAATCGGTTTACATAGTTTAAATGAATTATATGAAGTTGGTTGAAATTCGGTTTATAATAGCCAAATCGTAGCCAAAACTATCCACAGCTGTTGCTAAAAATCGGTATGAAAAAAAAACTATTATCTTATACAATCTATATAAAAAAAACCGGCATAGTGCGAGTCGTACATACACACGATGTAACTAAAAATGTATGCTTTTCGCAATTTTTCCTTTGTCTGTGTTATAAATAAGACGTTGCTTCGTACTAAATTTCAAGATTCTGAGTTCACGGGAAGTACCCTGTAGGTGTTGATCAGTGACGTGCACAGACATTTATCATAGGGTAGACATAATTATAAAACTTACCTTACAAATATACCACCCATATACCTTACCTTACTATACGGCTAGTTATCTACAACTCGTTTATGTTATGATAGTCTTTCGATCTTCGACCGCAAAAGTATTCAAAACAAGCGAAAGATATGAGATATGATAACAACCTGCGAGCCACATACACGTATCATACGGTTTAAGATTAAACGTGGATTAAACTTTAGAATAACTAACCATAACTAACCGGTTACTTGATTTGTTCAAAAGCGTGTTTACAAAACACTTTATATTTCGATTTCGGCATGCAAACACTAAGCGACACAACTTCCACATGAAAATATTTTTGTCACAAATGAAATTTAACTAATAAAGCATTTAATTTTAAAATAAAACTTTCTTCTTGGATTGTTTGTTTGTAAACACGTTACACACAATGACATTTACATAAGTATGAATAATATCTATAATGACATTGACAGGTGACGTTGACATAAACATCGCGCGTGGCAACCTATAGAAACCTCGGAGACCGTGTCTCAAATTCACACACACAGCGCCAATTTGCTTTGCATGTGTGAGCCGATGAAAGATGTTTACTTGTACTACTACAAAAGCGATTTCCTATCGGTGTATAATAATTTTCTATGTGTGCGTGAAAAGTCAGACCTTTGAAATTTTGTCTTACGCGGCTTACGCGTATAGATACTGCTTAGCGCGGGCACGAGCGGATCGCAACCGCAGCGCCGTACTTGAACAAAATCGACTATAAAGTATTTGCTAGCAGAATTTTGCAGGCGCACCGAATATAATTATTTTTTTGTAAGAAAAAAATTGTATTTATATAGCGACTGCAGGGTAGACAGTGTCTAACAGTCTATATGGACTGCACGTCACTGGTGTTGATTCCCTTGCGAGTGTCGAAAAATTATTAAAATATTTTTATGATTATATGATGTTACTAAAAAATTATGCTTTTCGGAATTTTTTTACTTTATCTGTGCTATAAGATGTTGCTTCGTACAAAACTTCAAGATTCTGCGATCCTGGGAAATACCCTGTAGATTATGATTCCCTTCAAATGTTGAAAAAATACGTAAATTTGCGCCATAACCAGCTGTATCTTTTGATTGCGTTGGCTAAGAAGTTTGATTTTTTCACAACTCCAAGGGACAGATAGTATCACGTCTTTTTCCCTTGCGGGATAGACAGAGCCTAGGTCTATAAGACCTTATGGCCACATTTAGCAAATTGGAGGGCGTGTAGATAGAGATTTTCGAGATTCTGAGTTCATGGCAAGTACCCTGTAGGTATTGATTCCCTTGCGAATGTCGAAAATTTGCGGCACAAACTTGTTTTCTTTCGTTCGGGCATATCTTTACATTTCTATCCGTAAATGGGTAGCACAAAATATCTTTGATATACAGTAAAGTGTAATAAACCACACGAAAACAAAAAAACCGGTTATTTGCGAGTCGGACTCGCGCACGAAGGGTTCCGTACCATTATTCTATAATAAGTTAAAAATATTTTTATTATATGATGTAACTAAAAATTTTAACTTTTCGCAAATTTTTCCTTTATCTGTGCAACACGTAACAACACCGTATATTGTTTCGCACCAAATTTCAAGATTCTGAGTTCACGGAAAGTACCTTGTAGATTTTGATTCCCTTGCGAATGTCGAAAAACACGAAAATTGGCGGGATGAACGGCTGTATCTTTTGATTTAGTTAGCTTAGAAGTTTTCACAGCTCCAAGGGACAGTAGACCTAAGTATTTGATATGAATTTTATCTTGATACCTCTACGCGTTCCTGAGACAACGGGTCTTGACAGACCGAAAGACAGACAGACAGACAGACGGACAACCGAGTGATCCTATAAGGGTTCCTTTTCACCTTTTGAGGTACGGAACCCTACAAAGGCTAAAATCAATAGTCACAACGTCCATGCGCACAAATTAATTAGATTCAACAAAAATAGTTCATAATCACGAAAGCGTCTACTAATCTCAACTCAATCGACTGAAAACCTCTGCACTGTATCTAATCTTTGACGGCGCAAGCCGCACACAGATAAGACTTATTGTAAGTACGTGCTCTACCGCATATACACTCGCATAATCGATCGACAACAAGTGCAGAGCAACAAGCGACACAACCCTCCCGTCCGAGTACTGCCTTGCGACTGCCGTGCGCGCCCGCGCAGACACCCTCCGAACCTATTACCAGGGCTTGGTAACGATACCAATTCACATTAAAAATACCGTTAAATAACGTTATTTTCGTTTCGATACCTTTGATATCGTTAAAATGTTTAACGTTAATTAGGTAACGGAACAGTATTAGAACGTTACTTTTTAACAGTAATTTACCGTTAAAAAGTATTTTATCGATATTATAACGTTACTTTTTAAGTAACGGAACTGCATTATAACGTTACCAGGTAACAATTCTATTTAACGATACTTTTATGATACCTCTCCGACGTTGCCGCTCCGTACAAGTTTCTCGACTCGACGACTGACGCGCCGCGCGATTCTCGAGGTGCGGGGGGGGCGGGAATCGGTAAGAACGGCAACAATGCGCGCACATCGTCTTACCATCCCACGCGTCACGGGTAACTTAGATCGAAACGCGAGAGTAGTACATCTGTGAGGCCATTTGTAGCAGATAGCGCTTAGTAGCCGGACACGAAATTATTTTGATTAGGGTTGAGACGACTCTGTAGCAGTATGGGGCGAAGATGAAAGAACGCGGTATACCGTTTTTCATTACAAATGAAGAAAATAGGTCTTCCACATGCAATCTATGTGGTTAAATATTGAATTTAACCACATAGATTGCATAGCAGGCTAATGCTTGGTTAAAGCTTTTTACACTTATAGGTGGACATATGATTTAACGATTATTTATAATACAAATTCGTTTTACATGGATTTTATTTTTCTAGAAACACCAATTAGTGTTCTGGTATAATGTGAGAGCAACGAGTACGTACATATTTTGTTTTCATTTTTAAGACGCACGCTTTGTGATCTATTATAAATAAATAGCTGTCTGAATTTCCATGATCATATGAATACGTGTATGGCAGCTTCTAAAGCCCTTGGTTTTATACTGAGAGTGTCTTCTGTCAGAAGTTTTGCGCGTATTCAGTGCGGACGGCAGGAGGAATGCCTCCTGCCGTCCGCACTGAATACGCGCAAAATGCCCCAACGCCGAAAGCCCTGAGACTGCTCAGTGACAAGCTCGTCAATAACAATGACATTGATGTATTTTATGACTCGTTTAATGTATTTCTTAACAAGACAGTTGATTATAAGAATTCTATATAATGTACTACTCAAGGACGTTCTAGGAAAAAACACTTACTATATAGATGGTATTACTTGACATTGACATAAAACAGCTAACATAGGTATAGATATCTTTTTGACATTTGTTTATAATTGTAAATTTTGTTTTAGTAATATTTTCCTTTTGCTTTGTAATAATTTTATATAAACCTAGCATTGTGACTGACTAGCATGCAGATGATGTGATTTCTATAATAATAAACAAATAAAAAAATGTTTGTTAACTAACATTAGAAATTAAAGAATTACTTACTACTAATAAAATGGCACTGCCTGTTAAAATCAATGATATGTATTTTTACCCCTCGTTCACAAGTACCTACGCGAGGAAGGCGCACGCGTTACGGCTCGTTCAAGAGTACGCGCGGCAGGCGCACGCGTCAGAGGCAGGCACCTGCGTTTCCGCACAAAGTCATACAAATGGTAGAAGATGTTCACGAAAAAAAATATAGAGTGGCACGGATGCGCACAAACACAGCGCGGCAGCTTTGAACCGAAATAGAAAGAGACGACATGCTGTGCCAGACCTTATGTTAGAACAATAGCGGTAGTGAGTCAGTGGCAGTGGACGTATTTAGGAGAATAATTCTAGGTATAAAATGATTCTGTTTTCTGATGTAGGTACGGTATTTGATATTTGAGATTTTGCTAGTTTTCAACCGATTAAAAAAAAGAAGAAGTTTATCATTTTAATTGTTTTTTTTTTTAAATATTTGTTACCTACCTTAGAACTCCGTCACTTATGAACCGATTTTAATTTTTTTTTTGTTTTAATTGGGTATGCTTTAATGTTGGTTCCATTTAAATTTCATCACAATCGGTTCAGTTATTTGATTAGAGTCGACTTTTGTTACCTATATGAAAAATTATCTATTTTTACACTACCTCCAAAAAAAGGAGTGTGGACAGTTTCTAAACCGTCCACACTCCTTTTTGACCGACATTCATGTCGACTTTTCACGACAAGTCGCGTCCGCCGTCTTGAATTCCAAAATTTACGTCATTTTTGACCCCAAAAACTCAGAAAGCGCCACCCATATAAATTTTTTATGAAACGTCGTATCCGCGCTCTTGGATTCCAAAACTGACGTCATTTTCGAGGTAGACCTCGAAAATGACGTCAGTTTTGGCATTCTAAAAAACGACATTCATGTCGACTTTTCACGACAAGTCGCGTCCGCCGTCTTGGATTCCAAAATTTACGTCATTTTTGACCCCAAAAACTCAGAAAGCGCCACCCATATAAATTTTTCATGAAACGTCGTATCCGCGCTCTTGGATTCCAAAACTGACGTCATTTTCGAGGTCTACCTCGAAAATGACGTCAGTTTTGGAATTTGGAATTGGAATCCAAGAGCGCGGATACGACGTTTCATGAAAAATTTATATGGGTGGCGCTTTCTGAGTTTTTGGGGTCAAAAATGACGTAAATTTTGGACGTAAAAACTGACGTCATTTTCGAGGTCTACCTCGAAAATGACGTCAGTTTTGGAATTTGGAATTGGAATCCAAGAGCGCGGATACGACGTTTCATGAAAAATTTATATGGGTGGCGCTTTCTGAGTTTTTGGGGTCAAAAATGACGTAAATTTTGGAATCCAAGACGGCGGACGCGACTTGTCGTGAAAAGTCGACATGAATGTCGTTTTTTAGGTTTTTTGGGGTGTAATTCTCGAAAATGAGTTCAGTTTTGGAATCCAAGACGCCAATTTTCATGAAAATTCGACATGGGTGTAATTTTCTGAGGTGTAGATTTCGAAAATGACGTCAGTTTTGAAATCTAAGATGGTGGACACGACTTGACGTAAAAAATTTACATGCGTGTCATTTTCTGAGTTTTTTTGGGTCAGTGACAGTGTAAATGACGTCAGTTTTGGAATCCAAGATGGTGGACGCGAGTTTTTATGAAAAAGTTACATGGGAGCCGCTTTCTGGGATATTTGGGGCGAGGATCACAAAAATGACGTCAGTTTTGGTAAAGGTGAAGTTTTGGGAGATTTTTGTTTTTGTGTTGATGGTGTCGTTTTTTTAGTTTTTTTGGATGAAGATCTAAAAAATGACGTCAGTTTGGGAATCCAAGATCCTAGAAAACGATACTGGGGGCTTGGACTGTATTATAAAACAAATTAGCGTGCGTTAAGAGGCAGATTAAATTGAAAGCAGCTTACCTTGCTGGACTACGGGGTGTCTCGCAGTTGGCGGTGTTATGTAAGTGAGTAAGTAAGACTTTATTGTACACCAAATAAATAAAAGTTTACAAAACATTACTTTTACAATGTATGTGTTATGGTACCTGGGGTAGCTTCCTACTCCTGAAGGATTGTTCGAACTCACCAAAGGGATCGGTTACTCCCTGTACCAACCGGAACGCGGCAACGCAAAGCTCCTTATATTCAATTAGCCTCGAAGTTATGTGCACATGCGGTTTTAAACTTGATATTTAAAACATGTGCACATGCTGAAGAGCTTCTTACCCTAAAAGACTTGCCCTCTGAGTCGGTTAATTTTGTTAATGAATATTTTATTAATGCTGGAGAAAAGCTAGCTAGTTCTGTACAACCTCCTCCTGATGGCTATCTTGCCAAACCTAGAAATAATACATCTGTTTCTTTTGTATTTCTGAGCACCGATGTGGATGAGATCTTTGCCCTTATTGACTCTTTAAACTCTGACAGGGCCGCGGGTTGGGATGAGATTACTCCCTCCCTTCTCAAAACACACAAGAAATTAATAGCCCCTTTACTAGCTCATATTGTTAATCTTTGCCTTGAAAAGGGAATATTTCCCTCTGTCTTTAAAACTGCGATCATTCATCCAATCCATAAGGCTGGAAATAGAGATCGTGTCGACAACTTCCGTCCCATTTCGATATGGCGAAAGCATTCGATACGGTCTCTATTCCCATGCTTTTAAACAAATTAGAGTGCCTTGGTATAAGAGGTAAGCAATTAGATTTCTTCCAAGATTATCTCACAAACAGAACCCAACGTGTTAAAATTGGTACATACATGAGTACAGATCTTACTACCCGTTTTGGCGTTCCACAGGGTAGCGTACTTGGCCCGAGTCTATTCCTCACATACATCAATGATCTCTGCGACATGAAATTGGAAAATGGTAGGGTAATTTTTTTTGCGGATGACACGGCTCTCATTTTCACAGGTGTGACTTGGATAGAAACATTTGCTTCGGCCCAAACTGGCTTTGATCGGGTTAGAGCCTGGCTATCCAGCAATTTGTTATCCTTGAATGTATCGAAAACAAATTTTATGAACTTTGGTATCAGAAAACCTAGCCTCCCCAGCCCTATCCAACCTTATATAGTGGCCCATCAAAATCGTTCGCCGGATTGTACCCTTAACTACTGTGAATGTCCTAAACTTACTTTGGTGGATTCAACTAAGTATTTGGGTGTTACTATTGACCAAAATCTTAAGTTTGATCAACATATTAGTCTCCTATCCTCACGAGTCAGAAAGCTTATTTTTGTATTACGACGCAAGCAACTACGACATGTCGCTACGTCTAGAATTGTAAAACTTACTTACATGGCTCTGTGCCAGTCCATAATTACCTACTGTATCACCTCATGGGGTGGGTCCCCGAAAACACACCTGCTCCAACTTGAAAGAGCCCAAAGAGCCCTACTTAAAGTAGCTTACTTCAAACCTTATCGTTATCCTACAATTGATCTCTATAGATGTACCCAGGTACTGTCAGTTAGGCAACTATTTATCTTAATGACAATTCTCCAACAACACTCTGTTATGACGTACGATCCTAAACTTATATCCCGTAATAATAGACTGAATATCTCTGTACCAACTTATAACACAGTTTTCTTTCAAAGATTTTTCCAGTATCTTGGTCCATTCTTATATAAGAACCTAAATTATAAACTAAACATGTTTCCACTTAACAAGTTCAATTGCAAAAAGATTGTAATGATGTGGCTCCAAGGCCTTACCTATGATGAAACTGAAACACTACTTCGTCCTATCGTGTAATATTTAATTAATAGGCTTCTCCATGCAGCCCCTGTGTGCATGTGGTTATGATATGGACCATATCATAACCGATCCCAAGATTTTGTTCGTAGAGCTGCCACAGGACCTGTGACTAACGAAATGTATTATTTTTATAAATATATGTGCGTATGCGTGTATATGTGTATGTATATATGTATGTATGTGTATATGTATGTGTGTGTGTATGTACACATATATAAACATCCCAGACAATCGTGTATGCAAAAATTTTATGTTGATAGGTTCAGTGGATGGCGTGAGGGCGTAATAAACAAACAAACAATGTGACTTTCGCATTAATTAATTAGTTAGGATTAGTTTAAAATACTTAAAGTTAAGCTTAAAGTTATATGTACAGTAACAATAAACATCACAAATAATTGCTCTTTACAATAAAGAAATATTGTTGTGTTCGCTATACTAGTTATAAGTTTACTAGTTATATAAGAGGTACTTTGGGATAATAATGTGACTTAAACCTGCATAACGCACCTAGAACCAACTTGTAATGTTTACAGTGGGGTAGGGGGGCCTGGTGACTTGTAAGACAGGTTCTTAGGATACCTAGTTCAGGCACCAGTCCTCCACAACAACCCTGTACACTTTCACCAATGTCAGACTTTTACACAAACCTAAAGTTGTTATTAAGTTCTAGTTATTAAGTTAACTTTTGTTGTTGTTGTGGATGGATAATAAACAATATTTTTTTTTTTTTTTTTTTTTTTATTTATTACATGCGGTTGAAACTCGAATTAAAACTGACATCATTTTCGAGATCTACACTCCAAAAAAACCTAGAAAATTACACCCATGCCGATTTTTGATGAAAACTCGCGTCAGCCATCTTTGATTCCAAAGCAGACGTCATGTTTGAGATCCTCACCTTAAAAAACCCAGAAAGCGACACATATGTAAATTTTTAATAGTAACTTGCTTCCGCCATCTTGGTCCCAATACTGACATCATTTTCGCGATCTATTCCCCAAAAATCCTTGACAACGCTACCCATGTCGATTTTTCATGACAAGTCACGTCCGCCATTTTGGATTCTAAAACTGGCGTCATTTTCGAGATCTAGACCCCAAAAATGCTAGAAAACGACACCCATGTCGATTTTCATGAAAACTTGCGTCCGCCATTTAGGAATTCGTAACTGACGTCATTTTCGAGGTCTACACCCTGAATAACCTAGAAAACAACGCCCATGTCGAATTTTTATTATAAGTCGCGATCGCCATCTTGGATATTTTGGAATCCATGATGGCGGACGTGTGCTCGTGTGCGACGCGCAGATTCTATAATTGATGTCATTTTAGATATCTAGACCCCAAAATACCTAGAAAACGACACCCATGTCAATTTTTAGTGACAAGTCGCGTCTGCAATCTTGAATTCCAAAATTGACATAATTTTCAACAGCCCTAAATTCCCTACGTAAAAGCTATCAACAATATTTGAATAAATATTCAGTCAGTTCGTCTTAGACCAAACTATAATTTATCTTTATGTCTTCAGAAATTGGGTTGGCCGGTTTGGTTTTTCATATAATATACGTTTAATAAAACATATTTTTTGACATAAATAAATTATAAGAAAAGAATTTTAAAAATCAGTCCACTAAGAAACCGGAGAACGTTCACAAAAAAACATTCATACTGTCGAACATGGAACATTTTCCATTTTTGAAGTCGGTCAATAAGCACGTATCGTTATAATGGCATCCTTCAAAACACGTTTGAAACAATAAGTTATTGTATTATCCAAAAAATTACTGTATTCTTTTTGATCTAAATACGTCCACTTTTATTGCCGCCCGAGCGCACCGCCTGGCGCGGGCGCTTACCTCTGCCGCGTGCGCCTGCCTCTGAAGCCCGTTACAGCCGCGCAACGCGCGTACTCGTGGCATTGCGGGATAGTTTTTTTAGCCTATCACTATGGCAAACAGGCGTGACTTTATATGTATGTATGTATTTTGGGTTTTGATTTGCGTTTCATGTGTGTAAGTGGAAAACAATAGGTGTCAAAATATTTCAAGCTGCCTAAAGATATATGACATAGGTGGTTTAACGACCACCATCTAGCGACCACCGGCTTAACGTGCCTTCCAAAGCACGAACGAGCTTGAGAAATTTTTGTCCACTTGTGTTCACCCATCCTAGTGGAGATTTGTTTACATGTGTAAGCGCTTACTAAGTTACTACCAGTTTGCCTCAAGTTGGCCGTTACCTCCTGCCCCGCTACCCCTTACTTATTTATTAGGTACTTACTACTTTTATTTTATAAAATAAATAAAAAAATTATGAGACAACAGGATATCGTGTTAAATTTTGCATAAACAATGTCAAACAATGCACTAAGTAAAGCCCCCCCGAAATCTGTATGGGAAAAGTATCGACTCGTTCAACCTTAAGCGCCAAACTCCATAAGGTTAATTTACCAGTGGAACGCCACAATAATTCTAATACTTAACAATGTAACATTTAAAAACTCACCCAGTGCCGGCGTCAGCATTATTGGCGCCCTGGGCGATAGTACTACGAGCGTCCCCTGTTATTGGGGAGAGGGGGGTGCAATGGAATTGAATCACACTGCCCTTCGTCTTCTGCCCTTGCTTGATTGTTTGTTTTTCGTGTGTGTAAGTGGCCAACACTGGTGTCAGAATTTCAAGCTGCCTAAAGGCATCTGATATAGCTTAACGAATACCATCAATGATGACAGCCGGGACCTTTATGCCGCATCGGCCTAACGACTTAACGTGCCTTTCTTGCTTGGTGGAGGCGCCCCTTTCGTATCCAGCACCCTGGGCGGTCGCCCAACCGCGCCCTACCCTAACGCCGCTACTGAACTCACCCATTTTCAAAACACCCAATCTTTAGACAAAGGTATCAAAGAAAAAGTAGAATTTTCAAATTGTCTTGACCTACTATTATATGTAGGTACATTAGGTAACTAGCTGCGCGTATGACCGGGATTAGTTAGACTGGCTAAAATAAAGTCAAAATAATGGGGCCTTCTTATACGCGGTATAGCGGGTGGGAGGGAAATATCCTTAACAATACCTTTTACTCTTAACATTAACGCAATCTGAGTTTATCGGTAATGGTTGGAAAAATAACGTTATCCACCACAGGTATCGTTATTTGCTGATAACGTTAACTACGTTTGATAGAAGTAACGTTACCAAATATTAACGGTATAGACATGTACCGTTAATACATAACGTTAAAATTAATTTTAACGATACTCATTTTACCGGTATAATGGCACCAAAGTAACGATACTTATAGGTATCGTTATTTTATAAGTATCGTTACCTTTGCCGAGCCGAATTACCGTTACCAAATTTTTAACGGTATTCCAAGCCCTGCCTATTACTTGCGGAATCCCGGAAAAGACTGTTTTTATATAATAACATTTTGCTTGATTTACATGTGCTACGTTGATGTTATAGTACATGTTGAGACAATTGTTTTAGTGTAAAAATATTTTAAAAGCTCTCAGCAGTTTAGCAGGAGATAGCATTGATACCTGAAAAATATAACGTTTTCTTTATTTGTTTACAACAAAAGTAATACACATATAAATAAGATATACGTTGAAAATATTGTAAGTGAGTTGATACAAAATATATATTTTTTCAAATTTTTCGAACTTTTGGTTTAGGAGAAGTTGCATTTTAAAGTTAACCTTTTTTGCACTTTTCCGGTACCAACGGCCTTAACTGGCTCCGTGGTCCAATGGTTAAGGCGTTTGCATGTAGACCCGGGAGTCGTGGGTTCGATTCCGACGAGATGCATACTTTGTTTAATTGTTTCTAGTTTGGTTGGACATTGCAGGCTTCCATCATCTGATTGTCTAATAATTAAGATGATTCCGTCGTTTTCGGAAGGTACGTTAGGCCGTAGGTAGCAGCCGGGCTGCTATCTGGTAGTCGTTAAAGGAACCACGTCAGAGGCCGAGAGGCGGTTCCGAACAACTCTCACACCTGGGTCGATTGACCGTGACACCTACACAAAATGATGATGAGCAGATATTGCAAGGCCGTTAAAAAAATAACACAAAATAAAATTTTTAGATTACAGTTTTATTGCGTTTATTGATTTCATTATGCATGAAAGTCAATGTACTATGATTTGGTTTGGTGATTTTTAGAACACAAGAAAAAAATACTAATAAATTTGACTCTTCTATTCTCGCAAAAATTACAGCCACTTTTTCAAGAAAGTATTTACATGAGCCATAGCGAAAATGTAGTGCAGAGAGGCAGCCAGCTGCCTGCCCCAGGCTATATTTTGAACTGCACTTTACGCTGCATGTGTTTATTTGTTGCGATTTGTCTTGCAGACTTTGTGCGACATTTTACCGAGGAGGAACAAATTTTGACCTTTTTAGTAACACATGTATTCATACCGTAAAATTAATAACAGTTGACGCAAAAATGTATATGTTATTATTATTGACCGAACGAGCGAAGCGAGCGACGTGTTCAAATCGAGTTGGAACGAAAACACAATTTTTGATGTTCTGTACCTATAGGGGAAGGAACTAAAGGTAAACTAAAAAGACGAAGCTAAGCCTCCACTGTCCATCCGTCCGACTGTCACGGGGCTGTCTTTTTTTTTTTTTTATGTATATCCGACGGCAAACGAGCAGACGAGCCACCTGATGGAAAGTGGTCACCGTCGCCCATGGACATCTGCAACACCAGAGGAGCTGCTGATGCGTTGCCGACTCTTAAGATACCTGTAAACACGCCTTTTGAAGGACCTCAAGTCATAGCACACAGGGAAAACCTCGGGAGGGAGTCCATTCCACAATCCTGCTGTACGAGGAAAAAAACCACGTGACGCTTTGACATTTTTGGAGACCCAAGTGTCAAGGATGTGGGGATGGACTTTACTCCTGTGGCGAGCGATAAACTTCATGTTCACAAAAAGTGTATACTTAACTGTTTCCGTTATAACAACACATAACAAAAACTAAAAATAGAGGTTATACATTATACAATAAACAATTTTTGAGTGTTTTTTGTAATTAAATATTAATTGTGTTTCTGACTCGCACCTGACCGATTCATTATTTGTTCCGTGACAGCTCCTGAACCAATGTTCCAATTAAGGTGAAATTCGTTTATGACATATAATATAAATGTTTGCGAGGTCCAAGTTCGCAACGCTTAAGTAGGTCAAGGACCGAAGGTCAATTAAAATTTTCTCCCTTCCTACGGCCCCCTGGTTCACTCCTGGAGGTATTTTAGGAGCAATTTATAGAAAGTGCTTCATGTTACAAAAACCAAATGCATCTATTGCCAATTTCACCAGACGTGCTCGATTTATGAAGACTTGAAAGAATGGGTCGATATTGGACCACATGAGTATCTAGTATAATTACATAGGTACTGTATCCAGTCTGCAGGCAGACTGGATACAGTACCAAATGTGCAAATATTAATGAGCTACATCAAATTAGTCACTTAAATTTAGCACAAAAAGTCATATTATAATTTGTCACATAAATATTATATATCAGTATAATAGCCATTTCGTCTACTTATTTTTAAATGAAGTACCATCTAATGATTTAATATCGTCAGGTAATTTGTTATATATTACAATAATAAAATTATAGGAATTCCTTCATACACCATTTTCCAACAAGTAGGTTTATGTAGGAGCTTCATATAATTTAATCTTGTCTGTATTTTTCGGATGAGACTTTATTTTGTATTATAGTTATTTATGTGCGACTGCTGGGTATAAATCGCTTCTCTTATAAATTATAACTATATTTTTCAATTTGCACAGAGAACAAACTTAAACAGCATCAGAAAAAACATTTCTCTCAAAATGCACCACAAAAATACTAACGTTTCTCTAAAAATACTTAGCGTCCAGAGCGACCTACATTCTTGCAACGGACATACATTTTAAAATACTTTCCGCAAATATTTTGCCGCAAAACGTCACTTTCGCACAATGCCATCGCTTAAATAATTTCTTTCGCAGAATGACATGTTTACGAAAACATCCTTTTCTTAAAATTACATTGTCGCAAAAGGCATGTTTTTTTTCGAACTGAAATAAGAGTCCTAACTCTTTTTTTGCTACATCTCATGATATCATTATATGACATAGGCCTCCCCCAGGGATTTCCAATACACCGGGTTGGAAGCGGCTTGCATCCAGCGTTTTCCTACGACCTTAGTCAAGTCATCCGACCATCTGGTCGGTGGTTGTCCGGCGCTGCAATTGCCAATACGTGGTCACCATTCGAAGGTTCTGCGCGCTATGTTGTTTTTATATTACAGTATATATATGCTACATGTGGGTACAATCAGTCTTTTGGTTTTATGTAATGATGATGACATTCTGCGAAATTACGTTTTGGGAAAGTTATATTGAGCAAGAGTGATATTTTGCAAATATGACATTCGTGACATCGACAAGTGTTGCGGGTACATTTTGCGAAAGTGACGTTCTGCGTCAATATCTGCAAATACTTAGTAGTTAGTGCAGGACTTTGTTGAAAGTGGTCAATTAACGTAAAGAGCCTTGGAGGAAAACGTAGACTTAGTGTAGAGTATCAACAAATTAGCGTTGCATCAAGCAAAATAAAGAAACAAAAGGCTTCTCACTCTTCAATGCGATTGGGTGTAACAACACCTTTATCTGTAAAGGGTATAATTCCATTGAGGATTTGAACTTTTGTTGCTCCGTGTGAGTTTTTGGTTTCGTTTATTTTTATTACTATTAGCGCCAAAATGCGCTTCTCTTGTTTAAAATTAAAACATTTTCTGCTATGCTCATTAGGTCATTCATACCTTTTACTTGTTAATATAGTTTTTGGATTCATTCAAATCAAAATCAAAACGTTTATTTAGAAAATAGGCCTTTGCAGGCACATTTTGAGCTGTCAACGTCAAACAGTAAGATTCGCCCCCGCCGCCGTCTCGCATAAGCCAATGTGAGATTGTCTGCCTTTTATGTCACAAAATATGAGTTTAATTAAATAGGTATTAATATTCCGCAGTAATTAAATGGTGTGTAGTGTATATGACAACTATGACTAGAGATATAACCCGACACATGACTAACTAATCAAACAAAAAAAATCTAAATTTTGGATTAGGCATTTGTCTCCCATCTCACCTGATGGTAAATGACGATGAAGATGAGGATGTTAATCAAAATTCTACGCTATTAGAATGCCATCCTCGTCGATCTTTCTGGTGAGTACCAATCACTAGTTTTCACGTTCATTGGGAGACCGACCGTTATAAAAATGAAACACCTGGCCTCACAATTACCGAATTGCTTATGAGCTAGTTGTAATATTTTACACGTTTGTCGTGTAAAATATTACAACTAGATCAAAAGCAATTCGGTATTGTTTTTTAAATTTGTGTATTTAATTACCATAAATAAATCCTTATCCTTACTAATATTATAAATGCGAAAGTGAGTTTGTTTGTTTATTTGTTTGTTTGTTTGTTTGTTTGTTTGTTACGCTTTCACGCCTTAAGTACTGAACCGATCATCATGAAATTTTGCATACAAGTTCTCTGGGGCACGGAGAAGTACATAGGCTACCTTTTATCCCGGGAAAAAGTACTATTCCCGAGGAATTGACATTAACGCGGGCGGAGCCGCGGGCGAAAACTAGTATAAAATAAAATTGGTTGTCTGTTAAGTCAGTTGATAACGGTGAGAAATAGATGCGTAATAGATACTTCTACTACTGCTGCTGCTGCAGCCGTAACGTGACATTTTTCGTGCATGCAGCCGGTGTTCATCAATTTATAAGACGTTATCACGTGAAAAAAATACAGACAAAAGCCGTAGCCTAGCCCGTACACACATTTTTTACTGATCATCAGGTGTTCGTCCAAACTTTTAACAAAAATAAATGAAGAATTTAAAAAAGGAGCAGATTAATGGCATCTATACTCCCTATCGGGTTAACCCTTTTTTAATCAAAGACTTAGCGCACCGGAGTCATTAATTCCTGAAGCCTTAAGTTCCTGATATCCCTGTGGCAGGCGGGTGACGGCTGCAATTCACGTGGCTGGTCATGGATAAAGACTGATTTTGTTATACAGAAGCTTTTTAGGGTTCTGTACCTAGAGGGTAAAAACGGGAAAAGGGTAGAAATATTAAATTTTAAATTAAGATTTTACAATTAAAGAAGGATAAGTAGATTTTGAGTTATATTTTAATAATTTCTGACCATTTAGTCAAATTAGTTACATCATTTTCAAAATTAGTTAAATTTGTCAAAAAATTGTATAACAATAAGTTAATCTTTTAAAAATTGATCGTAATAGTATATTTATCTAAGAGCCAAGTACAAGTTTATCAAAGAGTAAAATACAAGGTAGTCATGAATTCGCCCTTAGGTAGAGTTGTCTACGTCAACCCATAAATCTGCCTATTGGCATTTATGATAGAGCTGATTTAGCATTTTGGGGTTGGTGTAGGCTCTCGCCAAAGGGACAGACTCGTGCTGGCGTGAGCCTCCGCTAGACGTATCTTAGAGTAATTAGTAATTAATCATTCTATAATTAATTTTAAATTTAAATAAATTTTATTATTTTTTAAAAAGGTGTTTTAAAGCTCCCAAAACAAGTCTGGCGCAGCCTTGGTAGGATCATCAGTAAAACCGCGTAAATCGTGTTTCCGCGTTTATGGACTCAAAATCGTACCAAACCGGACAATTACTCGAAAAAGCGGTGGTGATATCGAACCTCCAAAACAAATAAATTCGACTAACGGGAGTGTGTGAATTGTGTCTTCACTACAAGCACGGCAACGGCAAGAGATGGTGTCGAGTGGAATGTAAGTAAAACTCTTTGCTTCCCTCATTTTACCGTCCTTTTCATTTCCCTAAAACTTGTGTAATTACGAGTGGTTTTAAGAATAAAACGCGTAATATAATTTTTACATATTTAAATTAGTAGAGTACGTAAAGTGTTATTATATATGAAATAAAACATATGAAATAAATAAAATTAAATGAAAATACAATTATAAAATAATTGCATACCATACTTACCTAGTAAATACGTTATACTTATATAAAGTTATATTACGTTTTTACTCTACGTAATTAGTGTAGTTAAGTAAGTAATTATAGAGTCTTATTTCTATTTTATTTAGTGTTTAGTTATTTTTATATAAAATGGAACAAGCAGTTGAAAGGATCCAAATCATCCCTAATGAGATGATTAAAATCATCCCTGTGTTTAAGGGTGACAAGCGGCAATTAGGGTTATTTTTAAGAAAATGTGAATTTGTAATTAATAAGTATCAGGGATCCGAGGCTCAGAATGTTTATGTTATGCATACCATTACGAGTAGGCTGGCGGACGACGCAGCTGCGCTTATCAGTGAACGAGAGGATATCGTCTGCTGGGCCGAGTTCAGAGAATTATTAGAGCAGCATTTCGGGGATCCGCGCAGTGAGGAATGTATTTCGATTGAATTAGAGTCACTAAAAATAAAGTCTGGTGAAAGTTATTTGGAATTTTGTAATAGAATACAAACAGTTAGATCTATATTAATGTCAAAAGTTAATAAAATAAATGATTTACAATTAAAACAAAGCAAAAAGACTATATATAATCACATGGCTTTGAATGTTTTTCTATATAATTTAACGGAAAATTTAGTTAGAATTGTGAGGTTAAAGACTCCCAGTTCTTTAGAGGAGGCGTTAAGTATTGTCCTCGAGGAAGTTAACTTTCACGACCAATACAGCTCACGTAATAAACATATATATAGCAATTCATTTAATAAACAAAATAATAATTTCGGAAATAAATTTAGTTTACCTGCCCAGTCAACCAACTTCGTACAAAAAAATAATATGATACCTAAATTTAATTTTGGCATACCGCAAGGTCAAGTAACTAAACCGCCCCAGATGTTTGGATATAGGCCTCAATTATCTCAAGCTCAACAATTTATGAAACCTCAGCAATTTGGGTATAGGCCCCAGTTTCCTGGTTTCCAACCCAATCAGCCTATAAGACCTCAGCAGTTTGGTTACAGGCCTCACTTCCCTAACGCTCAACCTCAGCAGTTCGGATATAGGCCTCAAGTTAGTAATGCTCAACCTCAACAGTTTGGTTATAGACCTCAGCTGTCAAATACACAACCTAACCAATTTGGTCATAAGCCCATTCCCAACCAATTAACGGATGTGTCTATGCGTACAGCGCCCCCTAAACCTAGATTTGGCATTAATGAAATTACCCTAAATGAGGAATACTATAACACAGATACTCAATATCCTGAACAGACAGAAACCTGTTATTACGAACCATACTGTGAATATAACGAGTATAGCGAACAACTTAACGAAGTTGTGATGCCTGAAAATATAGTTAGTACAGAGGAACAGCCTTTAGCTGAGCCCTCTGAAGTAGCTGAAAATTTTCACATAGTTACAAAGAGAATAGGGAGACCTGTAACGGTATTCGTTACAAACTTATCCTAATAAACTATCATCTTAAATCTCATATAAATATTACAACTATCAGCATAATTTAAAAATTACTAACTACAAACCATTTATAACCTAAAACAATAAAACTAAATTAAAACTAGGTATCTGATATTTGTTTCGCGTTCGCCTGTGGGGTTTCGTCCGCAATGATGCGTATAAGCAATGGAGTACCTACACTACATACCTACGTTACTTATTTGTTCGACGCCTCGCCCCGCTTTTCGACCGCGCGGCAGAGCAAAGGTATCCTCCTCACTGCTAACTCGCTGCTGGTTCTGAACGAACATTTATTTCAAGTTGTGAATATTAATATTTTTTAAATTATATTGAACTTAATCTTCAAATATTGTGTAGTGTTTAACCCCGATATCGGGGTCCTTCATTCTGGGCAAGTTGACTACTAACTGCTCAGCCACTGTGGAACTTTTCTTCAGCCAGTTTCCAAGATATAACTACCTGACAGCTGACTCAACCCTTTGCCGGCCATCAACGAAATTACAACAATTCCCACCTCCATCTACACTTCCGAGGGCAGTGGTTTGGTTATTTCCTAATTACCGGCGGCGTTGCGGTGTGATACTATAAGCCCACGACCTCTTTTACTGCATCTATTAACTTTAGTATATATATATTATTTATACCCGTACGTACAGTACCATCCAGGTGCAATCTTAGTGTTAGTCACTTAATCTTAGGTTTATCTTTTTTATTTAATCTTTAGAACTATTGTTCTTTTAATAAATAGTTTTTGTACTCAAATACGGATTTTATTATATTCTCCGTATAGGTTACCTATATGTTACCTGCCTTCTAAAAGGCTACGGTACATTGGCGCCCAGCATAGGTTTATTTTATCGCAACCGTAGCGTAACCGTGGGTTTGTGGCAATTAAGTTTTCGTTGGTGTTGGCTTATTGTAACTTAGTTTTAAGGTTGATTCTGCAATAATATTTTGATAATCTGTGAGTGGTCAAGTGTTTTGCAATATTTAAGACCTGTAAGCTGGTTATGTAAACACTGTGTTAAATTATTATACGATAATTGTTACTTCTTAATAGTTGCCTTACCACGCACTGGTTACAATTGTAACATGAATCATTGTAGTTAGTTTTCTTGTATTTAATCTGTATTTAGTCGTCATTATTAGATTAAGCTCAAGTTGCAACACACACCCCGTTGTCTCAACATGTCATACCATATTAAGTTCTTATCTTTACAAAAATCAGAGTTGCAGTATGAAGTTGAACTTCGAGGCGGTTCAGGTGATTCGGTCCAAGAATTAAGAAAAGAAATTGTTAAGCTAAGTCAACTAAATGCTTCTGAAGACATTTTAGAGTCACATTTAGATCCTAAGGAGGATTTGAAATGCAGTAAAGAATCTTTACTCAAGGCTCAAAATGCAATAAGTAGTTTAAAAGCAAAATTTGATAAAAACTTGTTCTCTAGAACTGAAAACTTGGTGAATCACTTGTATCACCGTCTCAATCGAATAAATAAAACACCGGAAGTTGCTGATGTATATAAAGTATGCGTTGCTAGCTTTGATGCTGCGTTAAGAGAACTTTCTACGTTGAAACCTCCGAGCAGCCAATTGAAGGCTGCATCAACTTCCGAGTCTAACATGGATACTCCTGCTATAACTGTGTCTTGCGAACGAAGCCTAACGGCGGATATAGCGAAATTGAAATTCTCCGGCAAATCTTGCGTTCACTCCTTCATTTTAAAGGTAGAAGAATTTGTCCAATCTCGAGGTATTTCTTTTGACAAAATTCTTTCTTTAGCCTTCGAAATCTTCACGGATGAAGCGCTTCACTGGTATCGTTACCACAAAAACAATGTAACTTCTTGGCAAGAGTTATGCACGCTCCTTAAACATGATTTTAGCGATAGCGACTACGACTACCGCTTGGCCGCAGAAATTCGATCTCGCACGCAAGGTGAACGAGAAAACATTGTGATCTATATTTCTATAATGCATGGTCTATTCTCTCGTGTCAGTAAACCGTTCAATGAGGCAGAAAAAATTGAAATTCTGCTGCATAATATTCGGCCCTGTTATGCAAACACATTAGCGGCTTCGCCTGAAATTAAAACTATTGAAGAACTTATAACAGCGTGCCGTAATTTTGAAAATGTACAAAATAGATTCGCTTCATTTCGTGAGCCCCCTAGTGTATCAAATAGTACTCTTGCCCCGGAATTTGCTTACAAATCTGGACCATTCTATTCTAATAATAATAATAATTACAATCTAAAATCGAATCCGAACAAATATAAATATAACTCTATCACACAAAATAAAAACAATATTACAGCAATTGATGATCAAAATGAATTAAAATTAAAAGGTGATAACAATATCGAGATTAATGCTCTAGTTCAAAATCAATTCAGACCTACATTTTGTCCTAGATGCAGAACAACCGATCATTCGTTAAGAAACTGCACTGCAGAGCGCGTCATAGTTTGTTTCAAATGTGGAAAGAAAGACTTCCGCTATCCCGATTGTCCAGATTGTAACCCTAATCATAATAAAAAAAACTAATAACGCAGGATTGGAAACACAGAGTTACAAGTCAAAATTACTTAAATTCAAAAATGATATCACACTTATGATATCACATTTCCGGGACATATCGTATGAGGAACGTGGTCTAGGGCGAACTACACTCATTACACATCCTATCGACACAGGGGATGCAGCTCCCATCCGTCAACGCTATTATAGGATGTCACCTGAAAAACAACGCATACTGGTAGAACAACTAGACGAAATGCTTAAGGAAGACGTGGTAGAACCTTGTGAAAGTCCATGGTCTTCTCCAGTCCTATTAACACCTAAGAAAAACGGTGACATGCGCTTTTGCCTAGATAGCAGGAAGCTCAATGCTGTGACTAAGAAGGACGCGTATAGTCTACCCTATATCGCTGAGATCTTGGATAACTTACGAGATGCAAGATATCTGTCAAGTATAGACTTATCTAAAAGTTTTTGGCAGATCTTAATCAAAGAAGAAGATCGGCAAAAGACCGCCTTCTATTTGCCTTCTAGAGGTACCTATCAGTTCAAATGCATGTCGTTCGGGTTAACTAATGCACCCGCTACCCAACAAAGGTTGGTGGACAAACTGTTCTACGGACCTGAATTTGAACATAGGGTCTTTGTTTTTATTGATGATGTCATAATTATTTCTAATAGCTTTGAACAACATATATCGTTGCTAAAAAGGGTTATAGAAAAGCTTAAAATGGCCAATCTTACAATTAACTTTAAAAAAAGTCAGTTTTTCAGGAGTCGGCTTAAATATCTCGGCTACATTGTTGACTCTAATGGCTTAAAAGCCGATCCTGAAAAGGTCGACGCTATAATAAATTATCCTACCCCTTTAAATAAAAAAGAAGTCAGACGATTTCTAGGCACCGCCTCGTGGTACCGAAGGTTCATTCCAAATTTTAGTACCTTAGCCAACCCTTTAAATAAACTAACAAGCCAGGGAAAAAACTCACCCCCCTTTGCATGGACTGAAGAGGCTGACAAAGCGTTCAATAAACTAAAAGAATGTTTATCTTCCACACCAATACTCTCTTGCCCTGACTATACAAAACCCTTCGAAGTTCATACTGATGCGAGTGACTACGGCATGGGAGCAGTGCTCACTCAAAATCAGGAAGGCAAAGAAAGAGTGATAGCCTATATGAGCAAATCTTTCTCTCAATCAGAACGCAACTATAGTGCAACAGAACGAGAAGCTTTAGCCGTACTCACTGCAGTCGAACATTGGCGGTGTTATTTAGAAAATGGTCTGAAATTCACTATTTTCACAGACCATTCTTCCTTAAAATGGTTTTTTAACTTAAATAACCCAACGGGAAGATTAGCTAGATGGGGAGTGCGTCTTTCGGCTTATAACTTCGACATCAAACATCGGAAGGGTTCAGAAAATGTAGTGCCGGATAGTCTATCACGGGCTGTCCCTATTTCCTCTATCGATGTCAATCCAGACATGTTACAAAAAAGTAGCGACTCTTGGTACGTAAATCTGCGCGAGGGTTGTATAAAGTCCCCCACATCTTTTCTAAATTATCGTGTCGAAAACGGTAAACTATTTCGGTATATGAAGTCACTCAACCCGCTTACTAGGGAATTTGAGTGGAAAGAGGTAGTTCCCTCGGAGTATAGGAATGAGATAATTACTAAAAATCATTCTGAACCTACTTCTGGACATATGGGTATCTACAAAACTCATAAGCGTCTCAGTCTCAGATATTTCTGGCCTAATATGCACCAAGATGTAGTTAACTTTGTCACTAGCTGCGACATTTGTCTTGCACACAAACATCCTAACCACTCTACACTTGGTATAATGGGCAGGCCTAAAGACTGTTGTCGTCCCTTCCAGATGCTAAGTATGGACCTGATCGGACCGTTACCTGTGACTAGGAAGCAAAATACGTTTTTGTTTGTAGTTACTTGCTGTTTTTCTAAGTATTGCATGCTATTTCCTATCCGACGTGCTACAGCGGACATTATTTCTAAAATTATTGAGGAAAAAATTTTTCTTGTCCATGGAATCCCTAGCACCGTTTTGATGGATAACGGGCGACAATTCACTAGTGCGACAATGAAGAATTTGTTCCACCATTACAATATCCCTAACGTCTTTTACACTCCGCTGTATACGCCGCAAATAAATACTGTTGAGAGGTACAATAAAACAATTATTACGGCGGTGTCTACTTTTATTGAAAACGACCATAGGACATGGGACACTAATATTCCCAAAATTCAGTTTGCCCTCAATAGCGCTGTCAATGAAGTCACAGGTTTTTCGCCCTCATTTTTAGTTTTTGGAAGAGAACTTATAAGCTGTGGCTCACACTACATTGATTCTGACTTGGAAAACCATATAATTTTTACCCCTAGAGACAGTTATGCCGAAAACTTAGGTTCATTACACAAAATATTTGATAAGGTGCAATTATCATTAATAAAGTCACATTCCAGAAACAGTACGAATTACAACTTACGACGTAAAAATGTTGATTTTAATGTAGGTGACATAGTCTGGAAAAGAACATTTTATCAAAGTGACAAGGAAAATAAATTTTCAAAAAAATTGGCACCTAAATTCCTCAAATGTCGTATTATAGGGAAAAGATCAAAGCTGGTTTTTGAACTTGAAGATATGTCCGGACAAAATTTAGGAACATGGCACATAAAAGACTTCAAATTAACGTAACTAGAAAATTATTGTATAAATTAAGTGTATTTTATTAGTAAAATCCCTATCTAAAAAGGGAGATATGTAACGGTATTCGTTACAAACTTATCCTAATAAACTATCATCTTAAATCTCATATAAATATTACAACTATCAGCATAATTTAAAAATTACTAACTACAAACCATTTATAACCTAAAACAATAAAACTAAATTAAAACTAGGTATCTGATATTTGTTTCGCGTTCGCCTGTGGGGTTTCGTCCGCAATGATGCGTATAAGCAATGGAGTACCTACACTACATACCTACGTTACTTATTTGTTCGACGCCTCGCCCCGCTTTTCGACCGCGCGGCAGAGCAAAGGTATCCTCCTCACTGCTAACTCGCTGCTGGTTCTGAACGAACATTTATTTCAAGTTGTGAATATTAATATTTTTTAAATTATATTGAACTTAATCTTCAAATATTGTGTAGTGTTTAACCCCGATATCGGGGTCCTTCATTCTGGGCAAGTTGACTACTAACTGCTCAGCCACTGTGGAACTTTTCTTCAGCCAGTTTCCAAGATATAACTACCTGACAGCTGACTCAACCCTTTGCCGGCCATCAACGAAATTACAACAATTCCCACCTCCATCTACACTTCCGAGGGCAGTGGTTTGGTTATTTCCTAATTACCGGCGGCGTTGCGGTGTGATACTATAAGCCCACGACCTCTTTTACTGCATCTATTAACTTTAGTATATATATATTATTTATACCCGTACGTACAGTACCATCCAGGTGCAATCTTAGTGTTAGTCACTTAATCTTAGGTTTATCTTTTTTATTTAATCTTTAGAACTATTGTTCTTTTAATAAATAGTTTTTGTACTCAAATACGGATTTTATTATATTCTCCGTATAGGTTACCTATATGCTACCTGCCTTCTAAAAGGCTACGGTACAGACCATAGAATTAAATTGTACCTCAAACAGTGGTTTACCTTATATCTATATCCCTGAAATAGATGCGAAATTAATGATAGACACAGGTAGCACTCGTTCATTTATTAGTCCCGATAAAGCACATCAGTATTTCTCAGATTTTATTTACCATGAACCCTTTGAAGTTATAAGCACACATGCTACTAGCACTCATAATCAAGCAATGGAAGTTCCCCTACTACCTACTTTTAATTCAACAAATTATCATAAATTTTACATATATAGCGTAGATTCACGTTACGACGGACTCATCGGTAATGACTTACTCAAACTCTTAGATGCAGTAATTGACCTTAAGAATAATATACTAAGAACTAAAACTACAAATATACCTATAATACACTGTTGCCCAAAATTAGTTATGACTTTAGCTCCGCGAACAGAGCATCGCGTAGAATTACCTACTAATCAGTATACAGGTGAAGCTATTCTTGAATTTACGGAATTTTGTAAAGGTGTCCGAATGCCTAGCGCGATTGTAAATTGTGTGAAAGGTTTTGCTACTACAGTTATACAAAATAGTACGGAAGATGAACTTACCTTGACTATCACGAGACCATTTAATGTAACCCCTTTTAATAGTAATGTCATACAGTGTCAGCTTAATTATTTTAATAATAGTAAAGATATAGAAGTAGATAGACTTTTGGAAGAAAATTTAAAGCGCCTAAGGATAGATCACACAAATGACGAAGAAAGGCGGAAAATACTAGAACTCTGTAGAGAGTATAAAGATATATTCTATTGTGACCAAATTCCACTCACCTTCACTAATGAAATAAAGCACCATATTAGAACAAAAAATGAAGACCCTATATACATAAAACCCTATAGACAATCTCCAGCTGAAGCTGAAGAAATTAAAAATCAAGTAGACCAGCTTCTTAAAAATAATATAATACAAGAATCATACTCACCCTGGAACGCGCCTGTTCACCTAGTTCCTAAAAAACAAGACGCTTCAAACCAACAGAAATATAGAATGGTTATTGACTACAGAAGATTAAATGACTTGACAATAGATGACAAATACCCCTTGCCGAATATGAATGACATTTTTGACAAATTAGGTAAAAGCACTTACTTTTCGACACTTGATTTAGCCAGCGGCTATCACCAAATTGAAGTAAACGAAGAAGATAGACAGAAAACCGCTTTTAGCACCCAGAATTCACATTACGAATTTTTGAGAATGCCTTTTGGCTTAAAAACTGCCCCGGCAACGTTTCAACGTGCCATGAATAACGTACTAAAAGGGCTACAGGGTATACACTGTCTTATCTATTTGGATGACATTATTATCTTTTCCGCTAGTCTGGAAGACCACTTACAAAAACTTAGAATGGTATTCGATAGACTTAGAAAAACGAATCTGAAGGTACAACTGGATAAGTCCGAGTTTCTCCGGAAGGAGGTGTTATACCTAGGACATACTATAACTACTGAAGGACTAAAACCTAACGACGACAAGATAAAAACTGTACTTAACTACCCTTTACCAAGGACTGTAACTGAAATCAAAAGCTTTTTAGGGCTTGTAGGGTATTACAGGAAATTTATTAAGGATTTTGCTAAAGTTACACAACCTCTGACTAAGTGCCTTAAAAAGCGCAATAAAATAGTAATTGACCAAGACTATATAAATGCCTTTAATAGATGTAAAGAACTCCTGACAACAGCTCCGCTTCTACAGTACCCTGACATGACTAAGCCTTTTATTCTGACTACTGACGCCTCAACAGTTGCTCTAGGTGCTGTTTTGTCCCAGGGTTCCATTGGGTCAGACAAGCCAGTAGCATATGCCAGCAGAACGTTGAGTGATACCGAAGCTCGTTACAGCACGATAGAGCGTGAGCTGCTTGCAATCATATGGGCTGTTAAGCATTTTCGCCCATATCTCTATGGACAAAAATTCTTTATACTGACCATCGTCCACTGGTCTGGCTAAATTCTTTAAAGGAACCCAACAGTAAGCTTACACGTTGGCGTCTCCGTTTACAGGAATATAACTTCGAAATTATATATAAAAATGGCAAGCAAAATCAAAATGCAGATGCATTATCACGAATTAAAGTTAATGCCTTAGATTCTGACGATGACACGACTTCTATGCAAGTAAATATAGACGACAAAGAACATAGACTGAGACAATACCTGGACGAAGTTACTGAACAAATAACAAAACTATCAACTAACAAAACCAATGATGATGAAATCGTAGATATATCCGATTCTTCCACTCTTTCTGCAGAAGAAGTCTACCCTCTTCCACCGGTTTCTAGCAGCACAGCCACTGCTCATTCAGCGGATGATCTGGAATCTTATGGAATACCTATCCTCAATGAGGCTATAGACACAAAGCCTAACCAAATTCTTGTATTCACATGGTTACGGAATGAATTGCAAGTAAAAGATATCTCGCGAGATAAACAATAAGGATAAGCAGATTGCTGGTAAGAACTGGATTGCGAGGGCTGGTGATAGGGAAGAATGGCGCAGACAAAAGGAGGCTTATACCCAGCAGTGGGTCGTGGAAAGCTGACGATGATGATGATGATGAGATAAACAAAAGATATTAGAAGTTTTTATCCCCATTAATAACTTAGAATTAATAAAATCATTTTTAAAAGAATACATTAGGCCTAATATAAAATACTTTATATATTTTGAAAATGAACAGCTTAGAAAAGATTTTTCCTTTATCATAATCAGTTTATTTAAGAAAGATACAGTTCATTTTTATGAGTGCACAGAAAGAGTAGTTTTCATTGAAGATGAAAAGGAACAAAAGGCTATAGTGTTACAACATCACGAGGGAAAGACCTGCCATCGAGGAATAAAGGAAACCATGCTTAGAATACGTAGGACATATTTTTGGCATAACATGCAAACTGTTGTTTCAGCTGTCATAAATTCATGTGAAGCCTGTCGTAAAATGAAGTACGATAGAAATCCTATTAAACCTATACTCCAGTTAACTCAAACGCAAGATTCCCCATTTCAAGAACTTTTCATTGATCTTTTCACTATAGATGGAGTATATTACCTTACTATAGTTGATGCATTCAGCAAGTTAGGCCAAGCAATTAAAGTAGATAACCGTTCCACGCCTGAGGTAATCCGGGCATTAATCCAATATTTTTCCATGTATGGTACACCTCGCAAAATTACTAGTGATCCCGGTCTAGAATTTAATAATAGTCTAATGAGAGAGTTAATGTCTCTATATAAAATAGATTTACACATTACAACCCCCAATAATCCAAATTCTACCGGCGTTGTTGAGAGATTTCATTCTACCCTGATAGAAATATATCGGTTAGCCAAATACGAGCAGAAATGTACAGACGCAGCTTCTATAATGACCTATTCGATCATGTCTTATAATCATACCATCCATTCTACCACTGGCCTCACCCCCTTCGAAGTTGTATTTGGACATACTTCATCTAGTAGTATATTTAATATAGACTTCGAGAAACAGTATATGAGTGAATTACTTAAAGACCATGCCAAACGTACAAAATTTTTATATAAATATATATCAAATAAAATTATTGAGACCAAAGAAAAGGAAAGAAAGAAAAGAGGAGGAGAAAACTGACCATCGTCCACTGGTCTGGCTAAATTCTTTAAAGGAACCCAACAGTAAGCTTACACGTTGGCGTCTCCGTTTACAGGAATATAACTTCGAAATTATATATAAAAATGGCAAGCAAAATCAAAATGCAGATGCATTATCACGAATTAAAGTTAATGCCTTAGATTCTGACGATGACACGACTTCTATGCAAGTAAATATAGACGACAAAGAACATAGACTGAGACAATACCTGGACGAAGTTACTGAACAAATAACAAAACTATCAACTAACAAAACCAATGATGATGAAATCGTAGATATATCCGATTCTTCCACTCTTTCTGCAGAAGAAGTCTACCCTCTTCCACCGGTTTCTAGCAGCACAGCCACTGCTCATTCAGCGGATGATCTGGAATCTTATGGAATACCTATCCTCAATGAGGCTATAGACACAAAGCCTAACCAAATTCTTGTATTCACATGGTTACGGAATGAATTGCAAGTAAAAGATATCTCGCGAGATAAACAAAAGATATTAGAAGTTTTTATCCCCATTAATAACTTAGAATTAATAAAATCATTTTTAAAAGAATACATTAGGCCTAATATAAAATACTTTATATATTTTGAAAATGAACAGCTTAGAAAAGATTTTTCCTTTATCATAATCAGTTTATTTAAGAAAGATACAGTTCATTTTTATGAGTGCACAGAAAGAGTAGTTTTCATTGAAGATGAAAAGGAACAAAAGGCTATAGTGTTACAACATCACGAGGGAAAGACCTGCCATCGAGGAATAAAGGAAACCATGCTTAGAATACGTAGGACATATTTTTGGCATAACATGCAAACTGTTGTTTCAGCTGTCATAAATTCATGTGAAGCCTGTCGTAAAATGAAGTACGATAGAAATCCTATTAAACCTATACTCCAGTTAACTCAAACGCAAGATTCCCCATTTCAAGAACTTTTCATTGATCTTTTCACTATAGATGGAGTATATTACCTTACTATAGTTGATGCATTCAGCAAGTTAGGCCAAGCAATTAAAGTAGATAACCGTTCCACGCCTGAGGTAATCCGGGCATTAATCCAATATTTTTCCATGTATGGTACACCTCGCAAAATTACTAGTGATCCCGGTCTAGAATTTAATAATAGTCTAATGAGAGAGTTAATGTCTCTATATAAAATAGATTTACACATTACTACCCCCAATAATCCAAATTCTACCGGCGTTGTTGAGAGATTTCATTCTACCCTGATAGAAATATATCGGTTAGCCAAATACGAGCAGAAATGTACAGACGCAGCTTCTATAATGACCTATTCGATGATGTCTTATAATCATACCATCCATTCTACCACTGGCCTCACCCCCTTCGAAGTTGTATTTGGACATACTTCATCTAGTAGTATATTTAATATAGACTTCGAGAAACAGTATATGAGTGAATTACTTAAAGACCATGCCAAACGTACAAAATTTTTATATAAATATATATCAAATAAAATTATTGAGACCAAAGAAAAGGAAAGAAAGAAAAGAGGAGGAGAAAATGATATAGATATAGATGAAGAAAATACAGTTTTTATAAAAGATATAAATATAAGAAAACCTAAAGATAAACCGCGGTATAAAAAGGCAGTGGTTAAAGGAAAAATAAAACGTAATATAGTACCAGTTATGATAGGTTCTCGACTAACTAAAGCCCCTATTAAAAACGTTAAACGCCCTCCACAGATACGTTGTGATCCTGTTGACCCTGATGAGGACCAACCAGGGCCTTCTGCTCCAAAGGATTGAGAACAACCCAGGGTTACTTACCTTCAAGGAAGGAACAGCTATAATAGAATATGATAAGTGGACATTAATTAAAACACAGAATTTAAGCTTAGTTTATAAGGACTTAGATGATAATATCATAGGCTTAGAAAACATAAACAAATTAATTTCGAATAAATTTCACCTGAATTTTAGTAAAGAATTTTTAAATTTAAGGGACCAAGTACATTTTATAAAAAATATTACTATTAAAAAGTATTTACAATTAGTTCCTGTTAATAGAATTAAGAGAGGGATTTTAAACCCTATTGGTACTGTAATAAAGGCTATAACTGGAAATTTAGATAATGAGGATGCACAAAAATATGATCAGATATTAAATGATTTAACATTGGATCAAAATAAGTTAAATAAAAAGATAACAGTAATTTCGGATATAATCAATACATTTGTAAATTCCTCTAAATTAGTTAACCAGAATTTTATTCAGTTAAATAAGAAATTAAAAGAAATAGAAAGTGATTTAAAGCTACTTCAAACTAAAGATAATAAGTATTTCGTACAATCTCAAATTACTGTTATATATCATATGTATTTACATAACTTTCAAACGATATATACTAAACTCAATGAAATAGAGACAGCTCTAGCCTTTAGTAAAGTAGGTACCTTGCATCAGTCTATTATAGACTCTAATGAATTGTTAAACTTCCTAGAAATAGTAAATAGAACGGATAAGTTACTATATAATCCTACTTCGTATAATTTAGTTAAGATTGAACGCTCTATTGTTGTAAAGGCTTATGTTAAATCGGATAAGATAGTCTTTTTATTAGAAATTCCACTCGTAAGCGATGAACAATATACATATTATAAACTGTATCCCTTACCTGTATATAATCCTGACCTAAAACATACCCTTGTTATAATTCCCAAATATCCGTACCTCCTATCAAAGAGTTTGAAATTCAGATCACTCGCACAGCCATGCCTGGAAATAGATGAAACTTACTTTATATGTCAAGAAAGAGATACTTACCAATTGATGGAAGATACATGCATTCAGGAACTGATGACATTCGCCAGCAATCCCAAAAATTGCCGGCAAACTCCCATTCAAATAGAAGACCTAAAAGCTGAAATGATAAAACTTAACCGCTATATCCTGTATACCAGATATGAGACATTAATGACTGAAACTTGTGAAGAACAAGTGTCACGAAAATATATACAAGGCACCTACATACTCACTTTAACAGATGACTGTGACGTCATCGTGGATAACATACGTTTTAAATTTCATCGCAGCGAGAGCTTCAATACATACGAACCATTACCCGTGATATCTCTACCTGAAGTTTCAATACCTGATGTTCTGCAGACTCCACCTGTAAACCTGGAAGGAACCGATCTAGGTGACCTGGAAAAATTAAACCAGCAGTTAAAATATAGTGTGAGTGAAGTGAAAATAAAGGGCATTAAAGTGAAAACAGTGAGCATCTATACTATAATGTTATATGTATTTATAATTATAAGTTTAACCGTATATGTTATAATTAAATTTAAATCTAAGTTTTTACATTGCTGTATGCGAAATAATCCGAACTCTGAAAATCGCCCTTCGGATGATTTCGCACTTGGTGAGGGAGGAGTCATGAATTCGCCCTTAGGTAGAGTTGTCTACGTCAACCCATAAATCTGCCTATTGGCATTTATGATAGAGCTGATTTAGCATTTTGGGGTTGGTGTAGGCTCTCGCGAAAGGGACAGACTAGTGCTGGCGTGAGCCTCCGCTAGACGTATCTTAGAGTAATTAGTAATTAATCATTCTATAATTAATTTTAAATTTAAATAAATTTTATTATTTTTTAAAAAGGTGTTTTAAAGCTCCCAAAACAAGTCTAGGTTGATTTAAAATTGTTTACATTGTTGATTTCTCTAATTTCCCTCGGTAAGGTAAGGCATTTTAGTGACGGTAGTACGGAGGATTTCGGCAACTCTGATCACAATCAACTCAGATCGCGAGCCCAGTTGCCGGATTCATTTCATTTTATTTTTTTACAAAACGACTGCGGCCACTTAAAAAATAAAAAAAAGCTATGATGAAGCGAAAAATAGTACAGTCAAAAGAAAAAATGTTTAATTGCCGGGAAGTTGCCAGAAACCGCAACGAAGAAGGCAATTTTTTTTACATACTGCGACATTGCTTATGGGTGCGTGTCCACTGACGCAGCCTAATTCAGTTTTGTCACTTTTTGATGATGTGTTCATATTAATGTTTGCTGACTGCATTTGAATCTTTAATGAAAAATCCATACACAATGGGTCTATGAAATTGGCGTTTTTTTCCGCTTGCCATTTTGTTTCTAATAATTTAGATTTTTATTAAACACATTTTTTTATTTAATTATACTTTAAAATGGACTATATTCTCAACATACTGCATAAAAAAGATATTTTTCTGAATTTAATTATTGAAAAATGCTCATGAAAAGAACTCGTTTCAGATGTTGTCCGTTTTGATCAAAAATGAAGTAATTTTTCTACTCTTTTTGTAAATTTTATAATGCCAAAATCAAGCTTTCTTTCAACCGTACAATACATAATACTTGCAAAATTTTACTTAATTAGAATTTATCAAACCCGAAATAATACTCAAAACGTGAGTATGAAAAATTCAATCTACTTGAAATTCTCTATAGAAAACGCCAATTTCATAGGCAAAGATCCATTAATTTTAGAGCGAAATTTCGCTCACCAGTATCTTTGTTATTTCGCTGAAAATCAGGCGTTCACCCAAATTTTTTACAAAAATAAATGACTGGTTCAAAAGCAAGATTAGATTAATAACGCTGAAACTCCCTATTGGATTACCCCTTTTTAATCTATGTAAGACTTAGCGCACCGGAGTCATTAATTCCTGAAGCCCAAAGTTCCTGATTGCCTAAAGGCAGGCTGACGGCTTTGATTCATGTGGCTGGTCATGGATTATTGACTAATTTCGTTAAACAAAAGCTTTTTTAGTATTGGTAATAATGTATTCGCCCTGAGAAAGACCTCAGAAGTACTAGGTAAGGCTTAAAGATACTATTTTTGAAAGCACTCGTATTCGAGCGATTTTTGTATGGAAACATCGCTCGTTTACGAATGACGTAGTTTCAAAAATAGCACTCGATATGGGATCCATATATTTGAAAACCCACCTGACTCTATTTTCATAGCATAAAAATAATGCATCTTGTGGACACCCATGCGAGTGGGTTGATATTACTTTACAGTATAGATTCGCTCACATATCTTATTTTTGAAGACATTATTCATATGGAGCCTACGTATGGAGCCCAAAAAAATTAAAGTATTTTGGGTTGCTACCGGTAAAAAACATTACTGCAGCAGCCGGCAAAAGAGGCATTGACGGACTTAAGTGGGAAAGTGGAACAAGGCGAAACTGAGGCACCACAATACTTTAGTTCTTCGAATGCCACATTGCGGCTTAGGCTTTATTTAGTACTTTCCTCAAATGATATAAACACATTCATCAAGCGCCAAAATTAATATTTTTTTCTTCTTTTTATTTGTAAGCCAGTTCCAATTGTAAATAGGTAGTTAAATAACTTTTAAATGTTACCTCCGTGGTAGCATTATTACGGAGCAAACCGGTCGTTCCATTTTTAAATTACACGACGAGTTTTTATAGTAATTTTTCGGGGTAAACACGAAATAATATAGATTTTAATCTTATTACTTATTCATATAGGTTTTTATAGATTTTAATCTTATTAGATTTTCACACATTAGCTAGCGTGTATTTGGCCAATACAGCAATGTCGATTTATCTCAAACAAGGTTGTCAAAATAAGGTTCGAATTTCCAAGCATGTTGGAGTAAAACACATACACTACATGTGTTTACTGCCACTGACTTTCACTTTCAGGTTTACGGAAACGAGGGCAGCGGTACGTTACATTTCTCCATGGAATTAAAAGGACGATAGTGATGTGACCAGCTTACGTACGTTATGTCGATAGCTAAGTTATTTTACAGCTTCCCAGTCGACATTTAAGTTATATTAAAATAACCAGTAGCTTTTGCGTTTTTTTGTTGTAATCATTGGTGGATCACTGATTATAGACCCCGGGCGCGCATTGGGATAAGTGACATAAAATATCTCGAGCTCCTCCGTGCTTCGGAAGACACGTTAAGCCGTTAGCTTCAACTGTCATCATTGATGGCAGTCATTAAGGTATGTTAGATGTCTGCAGCTTAAATAGTCTGACACCAGTGTTGGCCACTTACACCCGAAAACAAATCCATCAGCAACTTGTAAAATACGTTGAATGGCAAACTAATAAGCCATGTTCCATTCTTATCTTATATTGTGATTGAATAGAAAACACTGAAATACAGATCATCAAGTTATAACAAATATTTAACTACGAAGATTACTCATATAGACGTTTTTTGTAAGCAGGCCCCATAATAAATAATTTAATGTTGTATTTATTAGTTTGAGCGGCAACAGACATACACATTTGTGAAAATTTAATGTCTCTATGTACCTGTTACGGCTACAGATACGGACGGACTGACAGCGGAGGCTTAATAATAAAGTCCAGATATGGACCGCCTTTGATATCATCCGCTGATCTCTTTGGGTACGAAACCTCAGACAAAAATAAATTATTAAGTTTTAATTCAGATATAATAATAATTATTAAACTATGTTGTAAATTTGTAAATACTCGTAGAGCTTACGATAACTGTTAGGAAGAAAAACACGGAATAGAAGTAAGCATAACACTAAAATCGGCAAGGACAACGAAAGCATCTTTGAAATGAAAGAACGCAGACAATGAGCCCCGGGGAACAAAGGAATCATTTCTCGAGGATCCTGCTGCATGTATTATCGATGTATTGCTGTTGTACTAAGGCTTGCGTTGAAGACGTATACATACATATAAATGACGTTTATATCTATTTCGGGGTAGACAGAGCCTAGTGTCCCAAGACTTTTTGTGGCTTGAGTTTGTGTTTAGGAGGTATATACATAAATACATATTTATCGCATCTTTATCTCTTACGGGGTGGATAAGGTCTAAGGCCATAAGACCGAAAGGCCACGTTTAGTATGTATTAGTCTTACAATTAGTTATTTATATTTAAAATATAAGTAGGAGTCCTAAAACCTTACGATATTGTTAATTTGAAATAAAAACACGCAATAGAAGTTAGCATAACACTAAAATTGGTAAGGACAACGAAAACATCCTTGAAATGAAAGAACGCAGACAATAAGCCCCCGGGACAAAGGACTCATTTCTCGAGGATCCTGCTGCATGTATTATCGATGTATATCTGTTGCATCGAGGTTGTTTTCAAAAAGTGGTATAATATTATAAATATTACTTAAATTTATCTTATCTGTCAACGTTGATGTTCACATCGAAAAAACTTACTGCGCGTTCTGCGCAGCCTAATGGCATTCGGCGATTAGGAAAAAACATGAAAAGTCTTAATATTTTCATATTTACATTTTTAAAAATAAGAAAGGGCGCGCCCTTCGAGACGTACATATAAATAATATCATGTGAGAATTATTGTTTTAGACGTAAAAATTACAAAGATTTCGAAGAAAAATGCTTTTACACAACATACCATAAATATATCATTTTTAAATTTCGTATGTATCTATTTCAAGTTCCAACAAGGGGGCGATCTTGTTCAAGTATTGATCTAAATTATACAAATACTTTTGATATATTTCATTAATTCAGCGCATAGTACTGGTGATTTAAAAACACGGCTGCTTTCACAATTTCGTGCATTACCGCGTTTTAAGGTATTCGGGACCTATCGCTTTATGTTAGCAGAAGGATTTAAAGAGCAATTGAATAAGCACTTTTTAAAAAAACATATTGGTAACTATATCGGAATAAAAGTTAGCAGAACACTAAAATCGGCAAGGACAACGAAGGCTTCTTTGAAATGAAAGAACGCAGACAATGAGCCCCGGGGAACAAAGGAATCATTTCTCGAGGATCCTGCTGCATGTATTATCGATGTATTACTGTTGTTGCGACTTTCTGGAAGGGTCACTGCATTCTCCGATCAACCCCAGAATCACAGCAAGGAAAAACAGTAAACACTCACCTGGATTCACGTTGAACAGGATTCGCTTGCGACAGGCCTCGTGGCGGCTGGTTCACGATCCTTGTGTTTGAGCTGTATTATTTTCTTACTGCCTACACTAGTGGTACAACATCACACACGCGCGATGAAGAATTTAGGGTTGTTTTCGGCCAGCGAAGCCCTTAGGGTCGTTATTTTTAGAAATTATATTAGCGCAAGGGACGCGCTCAACAAGACTCGCCCGCCATATTTTTTCGACTGGTATTTTCGGCCAATCACAGGCCGTCTCGGCGAAAAGGGAGTAGATATATAGGGGGGAACGGAAGCAGGACCACAGATAGGTAATTTTATTTGGGTTTTTAAAGTTAATGCTTACACAACTGTTGTACTAAGGCTTGCGTTGAAAAGGTATATACATACATACATACATACATATAAATGACGTTTATATCTATTTCGGGGTAGACAAAACCTAGAGTCACAAGACCCAAAGGCCATCTTTAGCATGTAGAAGTTTAAGTCTTGAAATGAGTTAATAATATGAGAACTCTTTACAGTATACGATACTATTCACTAGAAACAAGAACACAAAATAAAAATAAGCATAATATTAAAATCAGCAAGGATAACGCCTAGAAAAGAAACAATGAAAACAATAAGACACGCGCGGAACAAAGTACTAATATTCTCGAGAATCCTGCTGCACGTATTATCGATATATTTCTGATGCACTAAGGCTTGTGTTTAAGAAGTGTATACATACATATTTATCACATCTTTATCACTTACGGGGTAGACAAGATCTAAATACATAAGTACCAAAGGCCACGTTTAGCATGTACATATTCCTTACTAATATTATAAATGCGAAATGGGTTTGTTTGTTACGCTTTCACGACGTAACTACTGAACCGATCATCATGAAATTTTGCATACAAGTTCTCTGGAGTACGGAGAAGGACATAGGCTACCTTTTATCCCGGTAAAAAGTACTACTCCCGAGGGATCGACATTGACGCGGGCGGAGCCGCGGGCGAAAGCTAGTAAGATTACAAATCTGAAAATGCGTTTTTTACATTTAAAATATTAGTAGGAGTCCAAAACTCTACAATATTGTCCATTAGAAACAAAAACAGGAAATGAAAGAATGCAGACAATGAGCCCTGCGGAACAAAGGACTCATTTCTCGATTATCCTGCTGCATGTATTATCGATATATTTCTTGTGGCTTGAGTTTGTGTTTAGGAGGTATATACATAAATACGCTTTTTTGCACCTTTATCTCTTACGGGGTAGATAAGGCCTAAGGCCATAAGACCGAAAGACCACGTTTAGTATATATAAGACAATTATATATATATATATATATATATATATATATATATATATATATATATATATATATATATATTTAAAATATTTATTTATTTATTAGTAGGATTAGTCCTAAAACCTTACAATATTGTTAATTGGAAACATAAACACGGAATGGAAGTAAGCATAACACTAAAATCGCCAAGGACAACGAAAACATCCTTGAAATGAAAGAACGCAGACAGTGAGCCCCGGGGAAATGGACTCATTTCTCGATGATCCTGCTGCATGTATTATCGATGTAAAACGAAAGCAAAGAAAAGTTTGGCACCAAAACTAAGACTTGCGTTGAAGAAGTATATACGTACATACATACATATAAATGACGTTTATTATATTTAGGTCTCTCTCGGTCCCATCTCCGAAATATAGACTACTAGCTGTAGCCCGCGGCTCCGCTTACGATAATGTCGTTCCTGCGGGAACAGTTTTTTTTTCCGGGATGAAAGGTCACCAATGTGTTAATCCAGGTAATAACCAACCTGTGTACAAATAGTCGTCAAAATCGGTTAAGCCGTTTTAGCGTGAAGAAGTAACAAACATCCATACATACTCACAAACTTTCGCGTTTATAATATTAGTACTTAAAAATTAATTAAACAATAAAAATAAAATAGTTTTTTTTTTCCTAAAAAAAAATATAAATAAAAAAATGGCGTCAAATATTTAAAAACCCGCTCTTTCTGTTTCCCGTGCAAAGGTGCCCAATACGCTGGCAGCGTTCCCTCGCTGAATCGCGATGGCCATCCTCTGCACGAGAAACGAACTAGAGCGGGGGTCACCAGTTCTCTCTGATATTCTAGTCCCTATCTCACCAATGAGCTTTTTGGCATCGGCGCCCCAGCTGCCCATCGTTTCTACCGCCACAGGGATAAAGTAATAATGCGGCTCCAGGGCCGCATACTTCTTTCGTTTTCTATCTGCTGCGTCCTCTGCAGCGGCCGCCGCTAAGCCCATAGTGCGTCCGAGGTGGCTAGCCGCCACGGTGCTAACACATGTGGCGTCCCACACCACACATCTGCCGCACTTCCACGGGACCAGGGTCAAACCGTCCGGTCTCTTGCCGTCTGATCGGCTCAGCCCAGGTGGTTCCAGCATACATGGAATATTGGCGGACACGAAGGCCCGGCGGACAATGTCATTTAGTGCGTGGTGTCGCGGAAACCTACCCGTGCAACGACGACAACTCAATGCATGATAGCCATCAGCCTCCACCATGGAGCCGCAGATACATCTATGGGGTTCACATACTCTGCAGCCCAGGCGAAGCGCGACGGCTACCCGCAACGAGTCATCATCGAGGAGGGTACCCAAGTGAGGTGACGGGAGAGCGTGCAGCCACGCACCAGACTCCACCTGCGCCACCGCCCTAAGTCTTGCCAAGTCCGCCCCCGACGCGCCCTCCAAAAGTAGGTGTTGTGTCCTTTTTGCACCGACGTCATCCCATGCTCGCTGGGCACAGGGCATAACCGGACTCAACTCGCCAGGATTGCGGGCCGACCAAGCCAACATGGCCTCCGACACATGAGGGATGCCTAACACGTCACCATAATTAGAGAGAATTACAGCAACAAGGTCGGCAACCCCATGGGCCGAGGCCAGAAAAGCCGGCAGGCCAACATCCTCAGCCCGTCTAATCCCTAGACCCCCAAGACGAATAGGCAGAGTACTCTTTTTGATTGTCTTGCCTTGCTTATTAGAAATACTACTATGTTACTGACTTATTTCATTATCAACCCACTAACCTCATAATAGGCATCTGTTTGCAGCACCGGTCCTATGGACCCAAAGACTCCTGACGTTCAAAAAGCGAAAAGCGATACATGTATCCTACTTTGAATAAAAATTATTCATTTTCATTCATTTTCATTTTCCTAAATATAGACCAAGGGACACAGTTAACACTTTTTTTTTGGGATTAGAAATATTATCGACATATTACTTACGCAACACACTTTGCGCTGAATTGGCATCTGTTTGCCAAGCCTGAATTGCAGCACCTATTATAAACGAGCAATAAATTATGGACCCAAAAAATCATAAATATGTAGAAAGAGAAACAGTTAACACGTTTTTTCGGGGTTTTGAAATATTATCGACATATTACTTCCGCAACCCACTGGGCGCTGAATAGGCATCTGTTTGCCAAGCCTGAATTGCAGCACCGGTTATAGACGAGTAATAACTTGGACCCATAAATACGGACCAAGAAACAAAGTTAACACGTTTTTTCGAGATTTTGAAATATTATCGACATATTACTTACGCAACCCACTAGGCACTAAATAGGTATCTTTTTTCCAAGCCTGAATTGCAACGCCGGTCATTAACGAGCAATAAGTTATGTATCCAAAGCCTCATAAATATGGACCAAGAGACACACTTAACACATTTTTTCGGGATTTTGAAATATTATCGACATATCACTTACGCAACCCACTAGGCGCTGAATAGGCATCTGTTTGCCAAGCCTGAATTGCAGCGTCGCGCCGCGGGGTGCAGCTTGCCGCCAAGTTATGCGACCAAACGCGCAGTACATTTTAAGAATATATAGGGCAAGTATGTTTATTCCTTGCTGAGTACACAGGCACGAGTTGACGGATTTTTGTACTACTTATAATATTTTATGGGTAGTAATAGGGTCTGGGTATGATCCTCACTAATATTATAATTGGACAGTGAATCTGCTACTCTTTTAACTAAAAAAGCAGTCCCGGTGAGCTTCAATTCGATATTATTTTTATGTCATAAATATTTCTTGTATTTTAATAGTTATTTTGCTATTCGGGGTGATAATAAAACCAACAAATTAAAGATTATAACATCGGTTTACCAGTTCTTAAGTAATAAGTATACGTACGCTACGCACCTTACATACAAAGTATCACGTCTTTTCCCTTGCAGGATAGACAGAGCCTAAGTCTATAAGACCTTATGGCCACATTTAGCATGCTTGAGGGCGTGTAGATGGAAAACGGAATCAAAATAGTGATGGATTGCTAGCCGCATCGCCTATTGACATTATTCCGCAATTTCAGCCCAACCCCTCGATCGGCTTTTACGATCTGCGCGGGAAGAGAAGAAGTAGGCACATTCAAGGTTTTTTCTTTTCTCCCAGACCAGCATGGAAGACCAAGTTGGTTGACTAACTCTTTGACTTGTCAACTTAGCTATGATTTTCATTTTGACTTCGATATATATGCTACTGCCCAAAAGTTTTTTACATATCCATAAACAATCATTTAGCTTGGGATGGGGACACTTGACTCAAGCAAAAAGTAGTTCTTTGAGGCTTTTAATATATCACAAACGGATCCCTGAATCTGAAAATGGTATTCAGTTCAAGGGTTCTGAAAAAAAGGCGACATTTCCTAACAAAAGTGTTCGACCAGCTTGATCAAGTTGTATAAATATGTTGATTTTTTTTTAGAGTTTCCAACATTGGTCCCATAGTATAAGTTGTTCATTTTGAGGGGCCCAGTCACCCCATCAAGAGAATATCGGTAGTCAATTAACGTTTACACGATGTATATTGTAATAAAGTAAAATATATATTTCATGCCCTGTTATTTTTAAACGAGTTTCAATTAAGTTATCCTTTTGAACAATTTTTGCATAAAACTGCGTATTGAATAAGATTACGAGTATATACAGCGAAACATCGCTAATTATTTTCAGACCGCTGTGCCTTTTTTGTTAACAATATTTAACATCGGCAGATATATTTATTGATTTTGTTATAAGTATCTCTTCAATGATTTTTTTTAAAGCAAATTATCAATTAAAATTAGCAATATCATGATTTTGATAACGGCAACAGGTCGACGCTTAAAATATTTAGAGTATTTAGTTATATAATCACTTTAAAAACAAATAAATAAAAATAAAATTAATATTTAAGGTGGGCTCCCAAACAACAGACATGATTATTTGCCGTTTTTAAGGTTCCGTACCTCATAAGGCAAAAACGGAACCCATAAAGGTTCACTTTGGTGTCTGTCTGTCAAGTCAAGACCCTTTTTCTCAGGAACGCGTGGTGGTTTCTAGCTGAAATTCATATCCAATACTCAAGTCTACGGTCGAGCTGCGAAGAAATCAAACTTCTAAGCCATCACAATCAAAAGATACAGCCGTTTATGTCGCAAATTTTCGAGATTTGCAAGGGAATCAAAACCAACAGGGTATTTCCGGCGAACTCAGAATCTTGAAATTTGGTACGAGGCTACGTCTTATAGCACAGATAAAGGAAAAGTTGTATCATATAAAAAATAATATTTTAGTAATTTTAAACTTATCTATTACTAATATTATCTATACTAATATTATAAAGCTGAAAAGGTTTGTTTGTATGAACGCGCTAATCTCAGGAATTACTGGTTCAAATTGGATCACGTTGCGACAAAAATAGGAGCGAAGCATCAATAAAAAATGTTTCGAAAACGAGGGGATTTTTTTTGTCTATTTTATACTAATTAATAATAATAACAGAAATTGCCGCGGACGGGCATCAGCTAGTTAAAGATAATTGTACTGAACCCTTCTAATCTGAAAGAAATAAATACCTATATAAATTGTTATTAAAGTAACGGGTTAATCTTAACTTACTCGAACACAACACAACATAGTTTCACTCGCAAATCCCAGTATCGACGAAGTAGATTGGCATCCAGCGTAAGCAACTCTAAAGATTAAACTTTGTCTTTCAAAATCTCCAACGTACGAAGGCGTTCAAGTTTACTTATTCATGTTATGTTTTAGGCGAAATTAGTCCGCTTCGCAACATGTCCGTGTCGCAGAATATCCAATTCACAAAACATCAAGCTCTCATATATCATCAAGCTACATTGCTTTATTTGTTACTGCACGAACTAAATGCTACACGATATGAGCGAACACTTGCATACTGACATGAAGACACAGCGTATTTAGCTCTGTACTATGACAATAAGGTTAAAAATTACACACATACCGCATCATACACAGATTTTACATTGAGCATTTGATCTCTCAACCACCAAGCGGTCCAATGAGGACGCATAACAATAAAAAATCAATTGTGTCTGCGTTTCACGCGCTTGAAAGCCAACAATATATATGTAATAAAAATTAGGTTTAGAACATTATTTATCAAAACCAAGTTCACACTTTAACGTAAACTGACATCGTCCATGATATAACGTTTTCTAAGATCTGACATTTTGCGAATGACACATTCAGCGCCTAAACCATGTTAACGGCTACGGCAGGGTTAAATGATTTTCTTAACACTTCACTCCCCGGCTAATCTTTGTTTATGACGCCATAAATATGAATTTATGATTATCAATGTTGACGATGTTGCTTAATTTTGTATGTACACACAATGAAGAACATATTTGCGCCGTAAATTAACTTTAAACACAGGCGAGGGAGGGACGACATGTGAAATATTTTATAAAATGTAAAACTATTAAAACAATTTTGAAAAGAATTTCTTATTTTATTTTAGCAGGAATCTAAGTATTGGGAACTGAGGAGGTTTATTTTTTGGATTAATTACCACCACCAACAATTAGTTTTTTAGTACAATATTTTTAACAACAGTAACCTATAACGTCTACTTTGGTTTTAAATAGATATAATAGCTCCCCTAATAGTAGGGGAGCCCTGAATGATTAATTTGTAAATACAAATTACATACTCAAGCATCGTGGGGAATTGATATTTAAAGATTAGGTAGAAGAAAGAAAAAAGTTTATATTATTTTTCATTTCAACGGTGGGGAGAGGAGATAGAGGTTCAAATTGTTTTAACTTGAAAGGCTTAATAACATGCCAAAAATTGTGTATAGCAATAATCTGAGGATTTTACCATGACGTCAGGGAACGGAAGGCACAAAAGTGCATACAAAAATTTCGCAAATATCACCAGTTTATCATCGTGCGTGGTTGGCTTTGTATATATCTGAAAATGTATGTATATATGTTGAAGAAAAAATACATAACCTTCTTATAACCGTTTTTTTTGCTACTTATGTGTCTTAATTAAAGTCAAATATTAAAATCTCACACTGTCGCGCAGTCGCGGTCGAGGAAATCCCAAAATCTCCTCTTGGGCTCCCGAACTATAGTTATGTATCCAAAAAGCCAAAGTTTTAAAAAGAATAAACCAAATTATATTAACTTCCACCGAAATTGCAGCAAACACAAGTTAATAATCGAAAACGTTCGAATATTTGTTACTCGTACGTACATCATTACCGAACCAAACGTGCATTGTCATCGGCATACAGACAGGCGTTCATTAAAGTGGGCCTGAACTGAACGCTTCATTAAAATACGCCAGCCGTATCGATTCCTCGTATTGTGTAATTACAAAGACTGTTACGGTTTCAATACAGTGCATCGTCAACTTTAATACTGAAATAATTGCATTTTTTTGGGGCTCATAGTAATAGACTCATGTGGTTTATTCGTCCAAGCATGCCATGCCGCTATATAAAGGCATAAACCACCATGGTGTAGTGGTTAGAGCTTTCGGTTTTTGCTGCTGAGGTCGCGGGTTCTATTCCCGATGGGAATAACAACTTTGTGCTCTTGTTCTACTTTCGTTAGAATATTGCAGGGTGTCTAGAAATGTGTAATATCAATTTTTATATTAACCACTAACAAATACTTAAAGAGGCGTCAAGTCATCAACTACCTTCGTGTTACAGTGGTTAAGGCGTTTGCCTGTAGACCCGGGAGTCGTGGGTTCCATTCCCACGGGAAGCATACTTTGTTGTTTCCAGTTTGTTTAAGACATTGCAGGCTTGAGTCACCTGATTGTCTGATAAAGATGATTCCGTGTTTCGGAAGGCACGTTAAGCCGTTGGTACCGACTGCCGTCTGGTAGTCGTTAAAGGAACCACGTCGGAGACCGAGAGACGGTTCCGAAGAACTCTGATACCTGGGTGTGCATGGTCGATTGACCATGTCAGCTACACGAAATGATGATGATGATGAGTTATCGGGTACTTGGGATCCAGTGATTTAGTTGTGCAAAAGGTGTATACGCGTGCCAGAGAACATTTCCTGAACGGACACCGCCAGTGTTGTGTGTGTGTGAAAACATTGTGTAATAAAAGACTAAGAAAGACGGTAGACCTATACGATTTACCTTGACAGTTCCAAGATTCACCGCACTCCTTCAGTCAGCCTGTGAAGATGGCAGTTGCAATGTTGCCGAAATATAAGACAAAACTCAAATTCAATCGTGATAAGTCCCGTAATGTAAATAATAGTGAATGTGACCGCATAAAGCTTAAAATCAAATATTGCCTATTCACTCTTGCCTTGAAAATTTCAAATTTGTACGTAACGGGAAACAGCGACGCGGGGAGGGTGTTCTATTCCTTAGCGGTTCGCGAAATGAAGAAGGACGCGCATCTATGAAATGAAATGAAAAATATTTATTGTAGAAACACAAACAAAAAAAAAAACAGAATATAAAAAATTACAACTAATAAAAGTGTACTACAATAGGTGATGGCTCAGTGTTACGCTAGAAACATTTGTGACCAGCACTGATTTTCAGCAGTAACCTTTTGTGACATCAAAGAAGTAGGACGGAGGACAAGATCTAGAGGTGCATGAGCAGAAATATCGCCCACATATGGATGGAGTCCCTGTCGTCTGATGTTGGAACATGTTATTCTACTCAAGCTTATCAAACGGCACCTTGTACTTCATTATCATTACATACTTAGTATAAAACAAAGTCGCTTCCCGCTGTCTGTCCGTCCCTATGTAAGCTTAGATCTTTAAAACTACGCAACGGATTTTGATGCGGTTTTTTTGAATAGATGGAGTGATTCAAGAGGAAGGTTTATATGTACATTGCACCCGTGCGAAGCCGGGGTCCGGGTCGCTAGTAAATAAATATAAAAACAAATAATATAAGCAATATTATTAAATAATATTCAAATAATAAAGTTTTTACACAAACAAAAAGTTAATTACCAAAAATATATATGTAAGATACATAATTACCGTATCTCCAATCCACACTCGCGTTGTCACCGATTTACCGACAAGCGATCATTAATGCGGGACAGAATGCTTCATTAAAATACGCCAGCCAAATTGATTCCATGCATTGATCGACATGAATCATTTCAGAGTCTGTGACGGTTTTCGGCCGAGTGCATAGCAAGGAGGTTTTAAATAAACATATCATCATCATCATCAGGTCTTTTTAGTCTCCACTGCAGGAGCATGACCCTCTCTATACTACAAGAGCCAGAGCAGACAGAGGATTTAGTCTACACTCTCCTCGCTGGCCAGACGGGTAGAAGAGGTCTTCTTGATGTTTATGAACTATGTTTAGCTTGTATTTCCTATGTCGCCTCTTACGACATACATAGGAAGACTTGGAGTGGTCCTATTCTACTCTGCCGGAAACCACACAGCTAATAAACTATAAATGGGTATCTCTTGGATAGGCATGTAACATCCTCGTCTTCATCGTCACTTACCATCAGGTGAGATGGGAGGCAAATGCCTAATTCAATATTAGGTAAAAAAGAAAAATTTTTTTTTTATTAAAACCTCTTTAGTCCTTCTCGAAAGATTAACCTTTCCTGGTACTCGAAAATGCCGTTTCAGATCGTGAAATTTTAAATGTAGTAAATATAACATAATATGTATATTGATACGGCATATTAAACAATACTGTTTGTTGTATTTGGGTGGGAAGTATATAAAACCTTATAATAAAATATATTTGCGAAAACTTCCAAGCTCAATGCTGCGACTGCACCAAAGCTGTGCGAGGCAGCGCGGCGTTGGTTTTCCTAGCATCGCTTAGCATGGCTCTAGTGAAAATGGTCTAGGGAGAAAAAAGTTTTTCGATATTATCAAATGCACGTGACAGTAATGTCATTTAAAAAATCTTATTTATTTCGAACCATCATATGTCCCATTGCTGGGCAAAGGCCTCCCTCCCATTCAGTGCGGTCCTGCTTTATTTCCTTCCATTCGTTCTTAAATGTATCGAGCTCATCGCGCCATAGCATTCTTGGTCTACCGAGTCTTCTAGCATACGTAGGTATCCAGCCAGAGGTGACCTTTACCCAGAATTCATTACGCCTGCGGTATGTGTGGCCAGCCCAGTCCCATTTCAACTTTTCAGCCTCCAGAGCTATATCTTCGATTTCTGTTCGGGAGCATAGTTTAGTGTTACGGATATGTTCATTAATTTGACCCCCAAGATGCAACTCCATCGCTCCATCTAAATATAACTAACCATAAAACCTCGTAGCGTTTGAGTTTTTTTTTTTTATGTTATAGGCCGGCAAACGAGCAAGCGAGTCAAATGATGGTAAGCGACTAGCGCTGCCCATGGACAGTTGTCCCTGGTGTTGCAGTTGCAACACCAGGGTGTAACAGGAGCGTTGCCGGCCTTCCAAGGTGTTGGGGAAAGGACATGAGGGGAGGAAATGGGGGAAGGATGGGCCTCCGGTTCTCTCACTCACCGAACGAAGCATAGAAGCGGTAAAGCTCCTACTCAAACGTCGATTTTCTGTGAGAGTGTGGTACTTCCCCGGACGAGCCGACCCATTGAGTGTTTACTAAACTACTATAGCATACTTTGTTTAGTTGTTTCCAGTTTGGTTAGGACATTGCAGGTTTGAATCACCTGATTGTCTGATAATTAAGATGATTCCGTGCTTCGGAAGGCACGTAAGCTTGGTCCCGGTTGCCATCAGGTAGTTGATAAAGGAATCACGTCAGAGGCCGAGAGGCGGTCTCTAACACCAGGAACTCTGACACCAGGGTGTGCATGGTTGACCGTGACACCTACACGAAATGATGATGGTAGCAAAACACTCAAACGTTTTCACAGCCTTCGGGGCTGCATCCTTGCACCGCTTCGCTACAAAGCACTGTTTAATGAACATCCAGCCTTGGCTTTTCAGCTCGGTGCATCGACAGTTTTAAATAAATATCAGCTCGTATTTACACTTACCGAGAATCGATGTAACTGGAACATACCTGGAAATACAGAGCGAATTTTAACTAAATTAAATTTGATATACACTTACTGGAAATTGCATCAAAATCAGTTAAGTTCTTTAAAATCACGTATTTATTCTTTACTAGATAGATAGAGCTAAAACCTGGAGAGGATATGGTGGGAAATTAATTAATAAAATAAAGTAGTAGCTCTCTGAGCTGTACCTAAGATGTGGCGAATCTTATTACATTCATCCTTCATTTTGAAAAATTACCAAAGTTAACTGAATTTACAGAAAACTATGTAATTGTTGAACCTTCTTACAATGTCTCACAGAATCAATTTAAATTAAATCACTTTAAAACGGTATTATCGCGTATATTAAAACTTTACAGTTTTCATGGTCGCAGGTAGAATAAGTTGACATTTGTCTTTATGCTATAAGAACTATACAAAACTACCGCCTACAATATTTATTAATATCGTTCCGGATAAACGCAGTATTGGCTCACGGTGTCTGAAGGTCTTGCAGGACAGTTACCACCAGCTTGGTATCCTTTAATCAATTTAATGAAATCTCAAGCTCATCACAAGAACCATTAGAATCGATTAAGACGAACTTACGAGATTGCCCAAGGTGAAGCAGACACGCTTCGCGCTCGCTTCGCGCTCGCTCGGTCATTGACATTGATTGACTTAATGGTTTCTGATGTTTTCGCGATTGTTATCATGACATCCGGAACGTTATCAATAAATGTTGTAGGCGGTAGTTTTGTACAGTTCTCAAAGTTCTCCTATAACACAAAGACAAATGTCAACTTAGTCTACCTGCGACCATGAAAACTGTAAAGTTTTCAAAACGTTAGGTGTAAAAATGATATGACAGCTCCGTGGCGCAGTGATTAACACGCCAGCCTGCGACACGAGGGTGCCCGGGTTCGATCCCCGGTCAGGTCAAGATGGAAAATGATCTTTTTCAGATTGGCCTGGGTCTTGGATGTTTATCTATATATGTACTTGTTATAAAATATAGTATCGTTGAGTTAGTATCCCATAACACAAGTCTCGAACTTACTTTGGGGCTAGCTCAATCTGTGTGATTTGTCCGTATATATTTATTGTTTATTTATTAAAAATACAATAAAATAATAATAATAAATACAATACTAAAAAATATAATATACGCGATAATACATGATTGACATATTACAATTGGCGTCGGAACGCATAATACATTACACGAAGACATCCGACAGGTATCAAATAGATTTACATGCAAGAAAAGCTTCATACTCTTCTTTCTGAACTCTAGTCAGCTGTCAATTCATCATTTCTCACTATTTTGTATATGCATTTATGTATGTATATTTTTGTATCTATAAATATTCATGTAACTTAATATATATTTAAGTATTTTACTATAATTTAGTATCTATCTATTATTCCTTCCTTATAGTATTACTTTCTCTATATTTATTTCCCACTTTACCACCTTTTTCCCTTGCGGGTAGACAGAACCTAGATTTATAAGTCCTAAAAGCCACGTTTAGCATGTTGGTGAGCATGTAGATGGAAAACGGAATCAGAATAGTAATGGGTTGCTAGCCGCTTCGACCTACATGATCCTCAGTTTTTCGCCTATTTTCCGATCGTTTTTTACGATCTGCACGTAAAAAGAAGCAGCCAGTGGTACATTCTAAGTTTTTTCTTTACTTCATGGAAGATAAACTGCATAGATGACCAATTGTCTTTGTTGAGTGTGTACATTCGCGTCCCAAACTTCTAATTATCTATTAGATAAACCTGATCCCACCGTAAATAAGTGATTCGTAGTATGCATTTTTTACAAGTTGTACAATGTTTCCCTTGTAATTAAATGTTTTATTTGACACAATATTAATTAATTATTTACGGGAATCTCTTTGGGAGTTTCGTTTAAAATTAGCAACTCTTCAAAGGCTCTTTTGCACTTTGCAACGAGCACCTATTAACTTCATTATTAGCAGCCGTCGCAGAGAGACTTATTGAAGTATCTAGCGGCCCGCCCCGGCTTCGCACATTCGGTATATATACCGAATGTGCGATATATGTACCATAACGCGGGTTGGTCCGTCCAAAATTCCGGGATGCGTGCCGATACCGAGATCAAGACCACTTCCGGTTTTTCTTCTTCAGCTATTTTAAAAGTTCGTGAAATCACTGTCCTCGGAGAGTGAACTGATGGGTGGTAGCGTTACCACCGAGCCTGTTTCGAACCCGTTAAATTGAGTCGCCCCCAATTTAAAAAGTTACTGCACTGAGATTTATTTTACTGCACACGGGTGTCACCACTGTAAGTTATGCGCGGTCACGTTACGTTATCACTAGTAGGTATAGGTTGATCTGACTCCAAATAATTATGACTCGATGAAAACTAACTGGTAGGTAGGTTCGGTGTTCACAGTAAAACAACAGGAATGCAGTTCACGAAAGTCCGGGTATATTGTTCTCAATAACTTTTCACAACACAAGTACAAGTTACGAAATTAAATCGAACGTAAATTACAATATAGGACAGAAGTCCGCGAGTGTGAACGGAGACAGGCGGAGGGCGACTGCCGTGCGCCTGCGCTACATGAATTTGCTGAATTTTATTTTAACAATGTATGAGTGTACCCCTACATATACATAATAAATAAATAAATATGTACGGACAAATCACACCAGATTGAGCTAGCCCCGAAGTAAGTTCGACACTTGTGTTATGGGATACTAACTCAACGATACTATATTTTATGACAAATACGTACATAGATAAACATCCAAGACCCAGGCCAATCTGAAAAAGATCATTTTCCATCTTGACCTGACCGGGGATCGAACCCGGGCATTCCGTGTCGCTGGCTGGCATGTTAACCACTGCGCCACGGAGCTAGCCATATACATACATAGTATTTTTCCATACGTAGTCTTTTTCCCTTGCGGAGTAGACAGAGCCTATGTCTATAAGACCTGGAGGCCACGAGTAGATATGGGTATTTAATTCTATAGCCTATGTTAATCACGGATGTTAATGTAAGATTCGAATGGTGAAAGAATTTTTGAAATCGGTCCAGAAGTTTCGGATCCTATTCAATGCAAACAAACAATCAAATCTTTCCTCTTTATAATATTAGTGTAGATGAATACATATCCTACATTTACAGTATAATTCAGTATTGAGAGACTTTTAAAAAAATCTTATGCATTGAATAGGATTAGTCATACATACATACCTACTCGAATATGGCTAGCTCCATGGCGCAGCGGTCAACACGCCAGCCTGCGACACGAGAATTTTCGAAGGTTCGATCCCCGGCTAGGTTAAGATGGAAAATGATCTTTTTCAGATTGGCCTGGGTCTTGGATGTATATAGATTTGTTATAAAATATAGTATCGTTGAGTTAGTATCCCATAACAAAAGTCTCAGACTTACTTTGGGGCTAACTCAATCTGAGTGATTTGTCCGTGTATATTTATATTTATTTATTTAGTCAAATAAATAATTTTCAGGACAAGCCTTTATTGTGAGTCTATTAGTACCGCAATATTTCGTGACTGAGCTATTCACCGTCGAGAAAATATCATTATCAGACCAGCAAATACAACCTTATTGCCTTGTCATTCGGTCGTTAGCGCCTATTACTTATTCTGTGATTAGGTTAACATAGAAATATAAAATACTAACTTTGACACGCGGCTTCGCCCGCGTCAATGTAGTAGTTTTCCCCAGGATAAAATGTACACTGTGTCTTTCTCCGTACCCCAGACAACGGATATGCATAAATTTATGACGATCAGGTTATTAGATAAGGCGTGAAAGCGTCACAAACAAACTCACTTTCGCATTTATAATATTAGTTAGCATAGCATACATAGTCGCTAGTTCAAACCCTGCCCGCGTTAAATTTTTTCACCACATCTGATTCCGTACTTTAATAAGAAAATATAGAATTGTCGAGTTATTTGCTAAAAACGGGATCGAAACGTTTCGAATGTGCTTTTTCTATTGAAACAAAGTTTAGACACGAGTTTAGAGTTATATGTTGGGAGTATCTCACAATAACCGAAAGACAGACTTCGTTTGCTCCGATACATATTCAAAAACTCAGATTTATGCTAAAATCTGCTAAAAGCTGATATACAAAGAATTAAATGAAATATTAAAATCGGACGGGCTTTAAATCCATCCTGGATTAATAAAATCGGCAAAATTATGTCAACCGCCATGAACTGGAACTCTTTTCATGGTATAAGCTATTTATTGTATGTAGTGTACGTAAAAAATATGTAATATGCATTGAGAATGCAGGCCGGCCGTTCTGCTTTGGACCGTTGCAGACACGCTACTAGGCATAAACATCGGTGATTGGCTACCCAAAGAGACTACACGGAAAATTTTGGTAAAATGTTAACTAATAAGTTAAATTGACAGAAACCACAACATTTTACCAAAATTGTCGGTGTTCCAATTCAACAATTGAATCCTTACTAATATTATAAATGCGAAAGTGAGTTAGTTTGTTTGTTTGTTTGTTTGTTACGCTTTCACGCCGTAACTACTGAACCGATCATCATGAAATTTTGCATACAAGTTCTATGGAGTACGGAGAAGGACATAGGCTACCTTTTGTCCCGGTAAAAAGTACTATTCCCGAGGGATCGACATTGACGCGGGCGGAGCCGCGGGCGAAAGCTAGTCGACTATAAAACGACTTCAGAAATAAGCGATTATGAATTGTCGGCCCGTTGGTGATTTCATACGTAAGTAACTCGTATCTCACGAACTAAATATGAATGCTATTGTTTTATTTTTAAACTATGATTGTTTCTTTTATAACTTCGTCGTTTATGAATAGTTTTTTTATTTGACACTTTCAAACTGATCTTTCAACACGCTATGCCTCATTTCTTTCTGCTGGTCTGGGAGAAAAAACGTAGAATGTAGGTACCAGCTGCTTCTCCTCCCGCGAACATCGTTAAAGCTGATCAAGGGAACGGGCAAAATTTCGAGAAATTCTGTTAGTAGGCGATGCGGCTTCCGAGGAATTATATTAATAGGCGATCCATCACTATTTTGATATCTTTCAGCCTTCGGGTCTTAAAGACCTAGGCTCTGTCTACCCCGCAAGGGATAAAGACGTGATGCTATGTATGTATGTATGCCTCATTTACATTATAGTGTAACTACCTAGCTGTCGTCCGCAGCAATATCTGTTATTATGATTAATTCGGTTTTTTCAGGTGACGTCGCGGACTGTCTCACGGCTATACGCGTACTCACGTAATTTCGTTCGTAAAAATTGTAAATAGTATCGATCATTGTTTAAAGTGTATACATCATACAGTTCGTATCCCAAATATACGGTGTGAGTGTTGGTGGATGTTGGTCTGCTGTTTATAGGACATATCGGCAGGATTTGTGTTGTGGCACTAACATTTTTTATTGGTGGGTAGACGGCCAGCTGATTTCTATGCGTAAAATATTACGAAATCAATATTAAATCAATCAATTACGCCACAATTAAGAGACAAAGACTTTCTGTAATACTTCAAGACGTGATAAAGTTGAGGTTTTATAACATACTATCCATCTTACTCAATCTTCTTTATAAACACTAAATAGTAACGCCATCTAGTGCCTTCAATTGGAACCGCAGTTTTCCTCTGTTGACAGTTTGTTGATTACTGGGTAGAAACCAATTTTAAATATAATCACAAACAGGATGGCAAAATGCGCAGGATGTGGAAAATTCTTAGCACCGGCGGTCGCCACGGCTTGCAGTACGTGTCCACTTCTTTATCACAAGGCATGTGTTTCATTTACGGCTGGAGATGTTGGTAGAGATTGGTCCTGCCCTGATTGTAAGAGGAAATTGAAGAAAGGGGATAACAGTTGCACCCCTTTGAGAGGCTTGGGAACTGGCGGTATGCAAGGCAGCACGGGGGCGGGCCCGGCGGCATCTGACTCTGGCCATGAACATAACACAAGTGGTTTAGAGGGGCTCCCCAGCGAGCATATACTGGATTTCCGCAGAGAGATCTCGGAATACATGGTGGAGCTACGTGAGTTTCGAAGAGAGGTGGCTGAAGAGCGTGCTGCCCGTGCGGCCTTGATTGAGCGCATGAACAGTTTGGAGTTCAGAGTTGAAGCGGTGGAGCAGAGGCGAGGGGGACCGGGACCGGAGGGTGTTGCTGATCTTGAGCGTACCATAGCTGATCTCAAGGCCGAGCTCAACGACCGAGACCAAGAGGCCTTGCTCTCGGACCTCGATATAGGACATTTGCCCGAAGAGAAGGGTGAAAATGTGGTTCATGCGGTGAGCGTAGTGGCGTCGCGTCTGGGAGTCACCCTTGAGGAGCAGGACGTGGTGTTTGCGGAGCGCGTGGGTGCGGCGCCGGGTGTGGGCGGGCGCGCGCGCCGCGTCGTGGTGCGGCTAGCGCGCCGCCAGCTGCGCGACGACCTGCTGCGCGCCGCGCGCGTGCGCCGCACGCTGGCCGCGGGGACCGCTCGCATCTTCGTCAACGAGCGGCTAACGAAGCAAAATAGTCAGCTTTTTCACCGGGTCCGCGAGGAGTGCCGCAAGCAGGGCTGGCGATATTCGTGGACGAGGCGTGGCCGAATATTTGCACGGAAGACTGAGGGACAAGATGCGCACCAAATTCGAACAGAGGCAGACTTCACCCGTGTCTTCGGTCTCGAGCAGGCAGGACAAGTGGTCAATTAATAGCTGGAAAGGACATAAGTTGGTCAACAAAACGATATATATATTTTTCTACAAATTTACTAATATTTTGATTAACATATATATTTATGCAGTTTATTTTATAGTCATTAGATTATTATTTAGCCTATAAAAATTCGCAAGTTCCTTTCCCTAAGGCTGACAAGTCCTTATCACTTGTATTACTAATGTTAAGAATTTACATTACTATGCTGCTTCCTTGCTGCATTTTGTATTTAAGCTTATATAAAACACTACATACGTATACATTGCATTATCTAAATTTTAAAAAAAGTAGTAAATATTTAAGAATATTCTTTACCTTCGTGGCACTAAAATTAACTTTTAGGAGCAAAAATCTGTTGTTTTATCCTGTATGTTTAACATTTTCCAATGATTAATATAAACCTCTTAAAAGTTGGTTTGTTTAATGCACAGTCTTTAGGAACCAAACATGATGAATTTATAATTGCTATCAATCAACTGTCACCAGATATATTTGCCATCAATGAAACTTGGTTGCCTGAGGGACAGGAGGGGCGAGCACCTATGTTGCCTGGATACAGACTGCGGTATACACCGCGTCTTAACAGTGTGAAACAGGGAGTCGGCGGTGGCGTGGGCTTTATGGTGAAAAGAGGTATAAATGTCAAAACCTGCCCTCACCCTATCTCTTCTCTAGAACAGTATTGGATCAGCATAAAAATCAATGGACTAAAGGTAATTATTGGCACGGCCTACAGACCCCCCTGGTTTAATAGAAATGTTTTTCTCGATGCACTGACTGAATCCTGTGCATTTTTCTCAGGTTATGATAGAATGATTCTTTTGGGCGACTTCAACATAGATATGCTTGATAAAAATGATCTCGGTTTTAATGTGTTTACAGACTTTCTTCAATACACTAATCTATCGCAATACATACATGAACCAACTCACTTCACAAGTACTAGTGCTAAAGCAATTGATCTGATCTGCACAGATGCCAAGGTTCGTTCTGTCTTGGTTAATCACATTCCAGATTTAGGCGCTCATGCCATAGTGTCGGCAGTAATAAACCTCAAAAAAGAAAAACTTACACCTAAGAAAATTATTTACAGACCTTACAATGATATTTTGCATGATTTATTCTATCGGGACCTAGAGCTAATTGATTGGAGTATCCTTTTGACCTTTGATAATATAAATGATATGGTGAGCTGGTTTAACCATAATATATTAACGTTATTTGACTTACATGCTCCTAAGAAATTATTAATAGTTAAAGACAAGCTTCAGCCCTGGTTCACCGACACTATAAGAACAATGATGAGCATACGGGATAAAAGTCACAAGAAGTTCAAGGCCACCAAATCTGAAGTTCATCATCAATTTTATAAAGACATGAAAGCGGTTGTTATTTCAGCCCTTTTCAACGAAAAAAAAGCATATTTTGACCAAAATATTAATTTACATATAAATAATCCCAAATTATTATGGAAAAATTTAAAAACCACTATAGCAATAAAGCAAAGTAATGATGAACTTCCAATTGAATTGGTGAATGACCCTAACTGCCTGAATGACCATTTTTTAAATTTACCCAACAATAATAGTGTTACCTTATCAACACTGACATATTTTCAATTTCATAGATTCAATGATTCCACACAGTTCTCCCTACAGACAGTTGATTGTGGCACGGTAGAGAATGTAATTAAATCCATCAGTTCCAATGCAGAAGGTAGTGACCACATAACTTTCAAAATGATACAATTAACTTTACCATGTACATTGGATATCATAACATTTCTAATTAATGTATCAATCGAGACTGCTACAGTACCTGATTTGTGGAAGCAGGCTGTAGTAACACCTTTGCCCAAATGCCCTAGTCCTTCTACTTTGGCTGACCTACGTCCAGTGAGCGTTTTGCCTTATTTATCTAAAATACTAGAAAAATGTGTCTATTTACAATTGTCAAAATACTTAGAATCTAATGATATGCTACCTAAAGTACAATCTGGCTTCCGGAAAGGACGTAGTACAACCACAGCCTTGTTAGATGTGGTAGACAATGTATTGTCGGCTCAAGATCAGGGCCTGGGGACTATCTTGGTTCTCCTGGACTATTCTCGTGCCTTCGATTTGATTAATATTCCACTGCTGCTGTCAAAAATGTCTTATTATGGTTTTGACAACCACACTATTAATTGGTTTCACAGCTATTTTATGATGAGATCTCAAGTTGTTCAAGTAAGGAGGTGTGATGGGTCACAGGGTGTCTCAGGGAGCCGTTTTGTGGAAAGGGGGGTACCACAAGGCTCAATCTTAGGTCCATTACTCTTCGTTTTATATAGTGCTGATGTAGTTACTTACATTCAACACTGTAAATTTCACATCTACGCTGATGACATCCAAGTGTACTATCATTTCCTTCCTTCAAGTACACCAGCAGCTGTAAGGAAAATAAATGAGGACTTAGATCATATTAGAACATGGTCAAAGGAAAACGCCTTGCTACTGAACCCCAAAAAGACTAAATATTTAGTGCTGGGCTCTAGAAAACAAGTGCAAGACATTAAATTACATGTACCTGAAATAGTACTGGGGAAAGAAGCCATAGAATATGTGTCTGAGGCTAGGAATCTTGGGCTAACCATGGACTCTGAGTTACGCTTTGAGAAGCATGTTTTAGAGGCTGTTCGTAATTGTTTCTATCGTCTGAAGGTACTTTATGGCATACGTCCATATTTGTCAGTAGATTTGCGTATAAGATTATGTGACAGCCTTATTTTATCCAAACTGAATTATGCAGACTGTGTGTACGGGCCTTGTATCCTAGCTAAAACTCAAAAACTTTTGCAAAGAGTTCAAAACGCATGTGTGAGATTTGTGTTTCCAGTGCCTCCTCGCAGCCATGTCACTCCATTCCTTAATAAGGCAAATATTTTAAAGATGTCTGCCCGCAGAAATCATCATTTAGCATGCCTGCTTTTTGGGGTTATAAAATACGAGCAGCCCTCATACCTCTATGAAAAATTGAGATCTTATCGATCTGCCGGTGGACGAGGGGGCTCGCTCCTGCCATATCTTCCGTTTGTTAACTCCTCGTCATAAAACTGCCGCATTCAGGGGCAGCTTTAGGTATGCGGCTACCTCGTGCTGGAATGACTTGCCGCCACCGTTGCGTGCCCTAAAAACATTAAGCACCTTTAGGAAACACCACAAAAGACATTTGTTACATATACAATTACAATAAAATTCAATAAAACACTTACCAGCGGTGTATGCACGTGACACGTGGGACGGCAGGTCATTTCTGAGTACTTTTAGTTTCATTGTTTGAGTTCTGCCTAGTTTAATTAGACGAAACTAATTTAATTCGTCTGAACTCCTTTTTAAAATAATATACCTACATCTTTTATTAACATCACTGCAAAATCTGTACAACGCAATAACTTGTAATGTGTCTGCGACGCCATTTTGGTAATTTGACGTTTTGTTTCTTAATTTTCTTTACTGTTTATTGTTTTTGTTATTGAAGTTTGACTGACGTGGCAAAAGCATGGCACTTGCGTGGCACTATAACCTCTACTTTGACGTATTGACCGGCAAATTTATTAACCGATTGCGGCGATCTCAAGGGGGGTTATAGTAGTTAGTGCAGGTATTTGGGTCAAAATGTTCATTTCAAATGTTTATTTATTATACTTGTTCTGTCTATTTTATTTATTATTGTATGCGTTTAATCGATGTCTTTATTTTTGTGTACACTTGTTTTGTTTAATTTAGTTTTATATATTGTTTATGTGCGTGTCGTATAGTGCGTGTTTCAGTTCGCGCTGCCTCAGAAGGTGACGGCTGAAAATCAGTGCTGGATTAGGGTATCCCTAGTCCAGCGTAACGCTGAGCCGTCACCTTTTGTAACACTGATGGCACCGAACTTTTATGTTTTGTACTTTTTAATAATTTTATTTTATATCGTTTTGTGTGTGTGTCTAAGTGTTATAATAAATGTTATTCTATTCTATTCTATTCTATTCTATTCTTAGTATATATGAATATATTTTCCCCGTTTTCAAAACATTTTTTATTGATGCTTTAATCCTATTGGTCGCAGCATGATGTTTTATTCTAAAGCCATCTTCGATAAATGGACTATCCAACACAAAAATAATTTTCCAATTTGAACCAGTAGTTCCTCAGATCAGCGCGTTCAAACAAACAAACTCTGCAGCTTTATAATATTAGGATAGATAATATTAGTATAGATTACTAGTCGCCGGTGCTAAAAGTAGCATGTCTGCAGCGGTCCTTTAGTGCAAAGCTGTAGATTCAGCAATGCGTTCGGACTAAAAATATTGCTTGCAGTTGTGAAGAGACAGCGAATAATGAGAAAATGTTTGTTCTCGGTTCAAGTATTCATGTAATATCTCATGAGCGCACATATACATATGTACGAACTTTGTAAAGCGCTTGTACATCTTTCACTGTACGTTTTGTGTTCACGCTAATTTGTCATTTTGTATGGTGATACGATATGTATTATAGTCAATTTAGTTAATATACAAATACTATGCTACCGTTTCGTGTCTACAAAGTGACGCGACGTTGGTGGATCAGTGCTTACAACGCTCGATCTGCGCCCGAGTGTCACAGTCAATCGACCATCCACACCCTGGTGTCTTCAGCAATGCGTTCGGACTAAAAATACTGCTTGCAGTTGTGAAGAGACGGCGAATAATGAGAAAATGTTTGTTCTCGGTTCAAGTATTCATGTAATATCTCATGAGCGCACATATACATATGTACGAACTTTGTAAAGCGCTTATACATCTTTCACTGTACGTTTTGTGTTCACGCTAATTTGTCATTTTGTGTAGTAATACTTTTTTTTTACACGCTGACTGATTATATCGGGTGGTTGGAGTTAGCGGCGAATTAATTTTCATTTTACTTAAATTTCGTTTGCATTGTCCTGTTAACACTTACGTCACACACTTTAATTAATATAAGTTTTATTTGTTTTTGTTGTTTCGGGATTAGCTTTGTACACATTTAACCTATTATAACTAACGATGTGGCCGACGATGTTGGGTCTACAATTAGAATTACTATTAATTTGACATTAGCTTTTAAGTACGATATTGTAAACCGGTTTGTGGTCCATTATCATTAAATAAAAAAAAAATATACGATATGTATTATAGTCAATATGCAAATACTATGCTGCCGTTTCGTGTCTACAAAGTGACGCGACGTTGGTGGATCAGTGCTTACAACGCTCGATCTGCGCCCGAGTGTCACAGTCAATCGACCACGCACACCCTGGTGTCAGAATTCTTCGGAACCGCCTCTTGGCGACTGACGTGGTTACTTTAGCGACTACTACATGGCAGGCGGGACCAACGACTTAACGTGCCTTCCGAAGCACGGAAACATCTCCATTATCAGACAGTCAGGTTCCAATAAATTGCGAGCTTATCCTCTACTTTATCAACATGTAACCTGCTTCGGTGTGCCCACAATGGTATGAGGAGACGTAACTTCTCCAATTTTTATTCAACTTTCAGATACTGACACCTACTGCTGTTGGTCTCTGATTGATTTACTTTACATGTGTTAGTGGCCAATACTGCGTCTACCATCTAATGATTACAGCCGACCAAAGGCTAAGCATGCCTCCCGTAGCACGGCGAAGCTCTTGATATTGCAATATCACTTGTGGTCTAACCATCCTAGTAGGGACGAATTTAATTTACGAATTTACGGTTTGCCAACGACTCGAAAAGAAGAAGTTGGGACGACGCCCGAGGTTGCTTAACATGCATAAGAGCTAATAATGCGTCTAATCTTATCTATGTAGACATACACATATAATATTTATAAAGCCCTGCGATACTACAGCTATAAAACATAATAAGTTATTACGGAATCAATATTGGCCTCTATCATCGTGTTAAAGGAAGCTGATATTTACTCATAAGGCGGTTATATCGTGACATCCATATTTAATTTTTCTAACACATTTTGTGATCGCTTGGAAGTCCAACAGATTTCCACACAACGTAGAAAAGTGGACATCAATTTGACGATTGACTAATATGAGTAATAGGAAAGATTTTTGTGTGTTTGTTTTCCAATAAATAAACTCAAAAACTACGGATATATTTTACTTTTAAAAAAATGGGATCCGACCGGAAATTGCATTGATTAATTTTTATTCATTACTTCGGACCTTTATTGAATATATACTATTTAAACTTATTAAATATGAAAATTAGGAACTCAAAAACTCAGGCGCCTATAAGATATATCAATGAACAATACGCGGCTCAAAAATTGTTATTGAGAAAAAAAAACCTATTTAGAGCGGCCCTTGAATTTTCTCTTTCTTCTCAAAAATATCTACATGCCATTCCGAATCGAATGACAACTTAATGATAATTTTCGGAAAATACCATCGATCAAATTGAAATTGTAAGTGGAATCGTTTATCTACCATTATAGATAAACGATTCGCGCTCGAAAAGTGGCAAAACGGCGCACTAATCGAGTTTCGGAGCTGTTTTGTCTACAGTTTCAATAAACCGCGGTAGCACTCGCACGTCTCGCGATGACGAAGGTACAGTGAAAACATGCAAAAAAATTTACTTTTAGTGTGTACTGTTTTTGTCATTGTTTGTAAGTATGCATAATGTTTTGACTCGGGGCCATTATTAAGGCTTCATTTTGTATAAGACTGTGTATCTACCATTATATTTGATCGAAGGAAAATTCGAATAAGTTTTCGCCTAAAAAGCACTTGTTGAATATACTAGGACTTGGGTAACGCGGCTGCGACTGATGCGAGTCAACCTCAGTTATTATAATCAGTACTCTTAGTAGTAAAAACGCCGTCGACTTATTACATTTCCGCAGTTGAGATGACTATCAAACCTAATTTTGTTTCCTCAGAAATAAAGACACAATTAGCCCAAGGCACAAAGTGTATACGGAACTTTTGTGCCCAAGGCACACTTTGTATATATAAAACTTTATAAAGTATTACGGAATTAATATTGGCCTTTGTAGCATCGTGCTACCGGAAGCTGATATTAGGTAAGGTAATAAAGCTGTATTGGCTCACGGTTTTACCGGAACATCCATATTTTGTGTAGCGCATAGTTTGTTGTAGACTAGAAATTTAATAAGTCCACAGCACATAAAGCTTATCAAAAGAGTACACATCGATTTGGGAGCGTAATCATGATGATTATGATGATGAATATTTTAAGGAAGAAAACAATGAATATGGTTGACTGGGCGATACTCCTCATATCATAGTCCGCCAATAGGCTTGTTTCCTTAAAAAAATACCATTTAAAATATTAAGTCCGTCTTATAGATTATCGAAAAATATTAGACACGTATTTTTTTCTTTTTTAATCAAATAATAGATGATAAAGATAAAGCTCATCAAAGTATAAGGGTATGGGCTCATGACGCTACAGGCCGGTATAAAGTGTACTGGTCAGTGACGTCATGTGGAACTTGACGGCTTTTTATCAATTTTTGTTTGATTGACAAAAGAAAAAATAGGAGACCAATATTTTTAATAATCTACCAGACGGGCTGATTATTTATAAAAAGTATTTTATTAAAAAACATGCCCATTGTAACAAGTGTTTTTATTTGAGAACAATAAAGTATAGCGAAAAACAATATTAATAACGTGAAATAACCCGATGTTTTATAATAATGTTGATAAGAATACAGGGTAAGTTTTAAAAGCTACAATGAATGTTCTCGACTAAAGTGTTTGAATATATCTTATAGTTTCAAATCGAACGACGGGAAAAAGCCTAAAGGAAAGGAATACCTAGAACCTGGGTAGATAATATCAAAGTGTGGTACAATTTTAAGAAATGGACTAAATTATTCCTTATCTTGCTACTGTATATGTACTGGACTGAGATTCTTTTCAGCAGTGGTCGTTCCGAAACGCTTGTAGTTTATCGATTTTGCAAATAATAAAAATAATAATATGACGTTCAAAAAGGGATACATGAAATCAAATTTGTATAAAATTCTATTTCATAAATGCATAGTTACATTTGCCTATAATCAATCAAGTAACATTTTCTTACAATACAATCCAAGGTGCAAAATCAATTCGCATAAAATAAAATCGCTCATCAAAGTTTGTAATGAAAACCTCACATTTTCATATCAGTAACCAACATCAAATTGATCTTTTATTACCACATCGTTCACCAAAACCGACGCAAATACGGGAAATTCAATTCTGCCAAATTTAATTGAATAATATCGATGAGCAGGAATGGAATTGAAATATGAGTGGACCAGTAATGGAACATATACGTAAATTGTACTCCTTCATAGACATTACAATATCAATATCATCATCAGCATCATCATATCAGCCGCAAGAAGTCCACAGCTGGACATAGGCCTCCCCCAAGGATTTCCAATACCGGACCGGTCGGAAGCGGCCTGCATCCAGCATCTTCTTGCTACCTTAGTCAGCCCGCCCACTGCCACTTCAAAGAGCTGATCCGCTGAGTTATGTCGGTGGCCTTTGTCCTCTTACGAATCTCCTCGTTTCTGATTCGATCTCGCAGAGAAACACCGAGCATTACAATATAACTAGGGCTTTTTGCTAGTTTGCAAAGAAATAAAATAGAAAGAAAGAAAGAAAATTATTTATTTGGTGCAAAAATGAACAAAAGTATTACAATTAAAATAAAAGGTAATAGGTAAATACAGAATGTACCAGTTGTTGCTCAACCTACACAGATCATAAAAGCAGGCTGCGGGGATAAGCAAAATCTGAGAAATCTTGACAATGCAAAAAAGGACATGTGGCTACAAACCCGTCAGTATTTTAGTTCCCTTTTCCCCCTACCCAGCATCACGCTAAACATGGCGTTTGGTCTGATGTCTTACTAGTACGTAAGGGACAATGTGATACGTGTTTTTTTTATGACATAGGGCGGCAAACGAGCAAGCGCGTCACCTGATGGTAAGCGACCAACGCTGCCATAATAATAATCTTTCTAAGCTAGCGCTAATTATTAACAGTGATCGCTATCTGGTACGAGTATATGGTAGAGATCTCTCTTAGCGACAAGACCGCCTGTTGTACATAGATAAAAAAATGTTAATTGTTTACTTATGGTGTACAAGGTGTACAATATTGGTAATTTGCTATTACGACAGCTGCAGTAAGCAATACCATCTGTTCGCAGATCGATAAAGCAATTAAACGAACACCTGCGCGTTTGTAATACCTCGTCCTATTCATGTATATTGCTATTAATCTACATAGATTTATCTTAAGTAAAACTGGCATAATATAGTGCTTTAGCCCGTTTGTGTGACAACGGGCCTATGAAGAAACAATGGCTGATGAAGTAGAAAGGTTCTCAGATAGTTAATGAATTAATACTTTATTAATATTAGGGACTATGCTGTTATTTGTATTCAGGATGTTTGGCTAATGTTTTTTTTATGTTATAGTACAGCAAACGAGCAAGCGAATACCTGATGGTAAGCGACCACAATACCAGAGTGTGAAAGGAGCGTTGCCAGCCTTTAAAGGAGTTGGGGGGAGGACATTGAGGGAAGACATTCTTCTCAGCAGTGGTCATTCCGAAACGCTAGTAGTTTTTCGATTTTACAAACATAAAAGAAAGAAAAATAAACAACAGAAACATATGACGTTCAAAAAGCGATACATGTATCCTACTTTGAATAAAAATTATTCATTTTCATTTTCATTTTTTTGACATATGAGGAACGGAGGGGAGAGGGGAGAATGGGCCTTCGGCTCACTCACCGAACGAAATATAAAGCAGCGGTAAAGCTTCGATTTTCTGTGAGTGTGTGGTATTTCTCCAGACGAGCCAGCCCATTCATGCTACTAGCAAAAATGAAGCCATATCCATGTTTGTACAACAACAAACATGGATATGGCTTCATTTTTGCTAGTAAAAACTAACAATAAAAAGGTTCGTGGTTAGTCCCGTTTATATACATAATTATGTTTATAGGGCAAAAGTTAAAAAAGGCTGCAAAAAAGGGGACCTATTGGGATCTCTTTGGTACAAAGATTGTAAACACAACAAAGTCCCTTTTAAAAGATACAGTAAACAAAAATATACGTAACCTGTGTACGTAACAAATTGAGTCTAAGCAAAACAGGAATATTCTTCATAAAATGTAACACAGAACATGCACAGAACATATCCGCGTAACAATACTTATCGTCTAAAAAGATGTCCACCTTATTGCGAATGAATTAAAGGCCACGAATTTACATGTTTTAAGTCGATACGCCTCTCAGTCCGGATTGAAACAGTAACGAGGGCCTAACAAGCAACAACTTTTTTTATCGGATTAAAGGAATATGTATTCGCTTTAAAAACGTATCATCGACATGTGACGTCATTAGGGAGGCAGATTTATTTGATAGCTACAAAAGTTAGGTTTGCCTTTTTATAAATAAACATACAAAAACAACTTTCTGCAGAGAATTTGATTCGTGCCTTCTGGAAGGATCTAAGATTAATTGAATATTTTTAAATACCCTATGAAAAACTACAAACATGCACTACATCGCATAGCATTGCACCACACCACACCACACCACGCCACACCATACCACACCACACTACACTACACCACACCACACCACACTCACACATATTTGTCGCACTCTTAAGTATTCACGAAACGTAGAGTAAATAAGAAATATGTAATATTTACATACATTTTCCATTTCGTTTTTTATATTTTTTGTTTTTTTTCACTTAATTTTTTAATTGTGAAGCCCTCATACAATGTAAACTCCCGCATGAGATCTCAGGGAGAGGGGGTGCCTGAAAAACAGCGTTACCACCACGTAGGTACCTACGTGGTAAGGTAACACAAGCTGAGGCATTCCTTTGCCATTTATTTTTAGAAGTTAGCAATTTTTTATGTTTACTGTAAGCAAAGGCAATAAATTACATTTTTTTTTTATTAAATTAATTTTAGGGTTACGTAGCCACAGGATGTCAATTGAACCCCATTATCGTACATTATATGGGTCAGGTTGTCATTCTCAAATGCCTGTGCGGTGGTTGCGGTTGCAGGCATGGCATCGCGGTACGCGCGCCCGGCCTCCCGAGCTGCAACTTGCTTTTCCCCATTAATTCGAGTGAGTAGTATCCCAATACCTTTCATTCCCTTCCCAAATCCAACAATTTCTATCCTCTCCAGGTTGAAAATGCTTTTAATGGACAGCAGCGTCGGAAGTACAGGCAACCAAAGAAACTGCGCTTGCCTACCCGCCTGCCAAGCATGGCGAGTATGGCAATATCCTCCCATGTAACCAAGAATCCTTGGGAGAAGCCCTTGTCCAGTAATGATAATGATTTCTTACTCAAAGCCAAATGTATTCGAAAACTACAGGACTGATTGATAGTTCATCTCTCTCGATAAGTTCTAAGTACTATCCTCCGGTGTTCGTGTACGTGTTCTTGTAATTTTCATAAGTACTCGTAGTTTTCTGCGGTGCTACCCAATTAGTCTAGTCAGTAAGTGCCTTTTTAGGTCAAAACTTTTTCGTATTCTCCTAAAATAATGTTTGAGGTGTCATTTGATCCGGAATGGCATGTAGATATTTTTTAAGAATATTTAAGGGCCTTGAAATTTCTTTTCGATTTCTTTTTCAATAATAAATCTTGGACAGCGGAATATTGTTCATTGATCTATCCTGTAGGCGCCTGATTTTTTTAGTTCAAGCCGGAGTACCCGTTTTCGAGCGTCTTATACCCTCTGGGAAAATTATAAACATTGGTCCTATAGTTCCGGAAGTAGAGACTTTTCTTTGGGAAATTTCCTACTCTATTAAATCTTTTTTCAAATTTCAATAATCTCAAATAGTTTTGAGATATTTGCAAAAATCCAAACCCCTTTTTTCACTTAATTGCTTATAACCTTTGCAATTTTTGCGAGCTGCCCTTGAATTTTCATAAAATATCTACATGCCATTCCGAATCAAATGACACCTCAATCATAATTTTTGAAAGTTTTGACCTACGAGTAAAAAGCACTTGTTGACTAGTAAATGTCGGTTTGCGTCTGGTAAGTGGGCAGCCGTAAAAAAATCCAAATCATGTTACAGCATGAAAGACTAACTTGAGTCATAACTGTGGACCCCGGGCTCCAAATGCAGCCGGGAATGCGTTAAGAAGGGGAGGAAGAGTCTTATTTAATGGCATAGGGAAAGCTTTGTTCCCCGTCCAGTCCAGAGTTATATTTATTGCATTTACATGTAACAGTGCTATGCCGAGGTCGTATATTGGCCTTTGTGCCAGGAACACTAATTTAAATGCGCGCTAGATCCCTTTGAAGACTTTGTTTTGTAGCTAGTCTAGACATTTGTGTCTGGATTCAAAGGATAAAAGATATCCATGTTTGCTGTGTCAAGCTCCTTTCTGGTGTAAAAGTGATTATAATTTTAAGTCCGAAATAATGTTTGAACATAAATGTATCTACTATCATATTACCGTACCAATGTTATTATAATAACACCGGACTGTATCCGTGGTGCTGTGATTTCAGGAAGAAAAGAAAAAACTTAGAATCTACCAGCTGCTTCTCTTCCCGCGCAGATCGTAATCGATCGAGGGAATGGGTAATATCTTTGGAATCATGTTAATAGGCGATGCGGCTAGCAACCCATCACTATTTTGATTCCGTTTTCCACCTAATGCCCACCAACATGCTAAGCGTTTCCAGATCTAATAGACCTAGGCTCTGTCTACCCCGCAAGGGGAAAAGCGATCAGCTGGACGAATTTCTATGGGAAGGCAATATTTCTTCGTTTTTTTTTAATACAATCATACACGTCTATTTCCCTTGCCGGAATCAAATCTAAGGATGTTCGCATAGCAATGCGAACATTATAATATTGCATGTAATCAATTCAAAACCAAACGCTTACGTTGTGTATAAAAAAAAATGCGTAGGTCCAACAAAAGAGACTTATCGTGGTAGAACCACGTTACCGGCAAAATGAATTGGTAGCATGAATGGGCCGGCTCGTCCGAGGAAGTACCACACTCGAAAATCGACGTCTGAGTAGAAGCTTTACCGCTTCTATGCCTCGATCGGTGAGTGAGAGAGCCGGAGGCTCATCCTTCCCCCTCCCCTCCCCATTTCCCTTCCCCAACTCCTTGAAAGGCCGACAACGCACCTGCCACACCCTGGTGTTGCAGTTGTCCATGAGCGGCGGTGGTCACTTACCATCAGGTGACCCGCTTGCTCGTTTGCCGCCCTATACTATAACTTAAAAAAAAAAACTTATCCTATTTTAACATACATTTTCAGGTTTATATATTATATAGGTGATACGTATTTAAAATACAATCCCATTAATATATTTGTCAATGCCTATTATACTTACGCTTATATACAACACAATTTCTAAAACTAGTTTTACTACATGCGCTATATTTTACTTACTGAAAAAATTATATTGCCTATGTTGAAAACCGGAGGCACAAAATTTCCCACTTCTTTTAATCGTTTGACTCATTGTTAGACACACGTAAATTAAAATATTAATTCGTCTGTAAGGGTTTGCGCTATGCAACATAAAAAAATACATTGTCATTGTAAAGCTAACAAATTGGGTCAAATTATCTGATAAATAAATAAATTGAATTGAAAAGTGAGTTTGTTTGTGACGCCTTAACGCCCTATATACTGAACCGATCGTCGTGAAATTTTGCATACCCGTTGTATGGGGTATGGAGAAGGACATAGGGTACATTTTATCCTGAGAAATAGTACTTTTCCGAAGGAATCGACATAGACGCGGGCGGAGCCGCGATTGAAAACTAGTATGAAAATAAATGTTTATGCCTAAAAGCCAAATAAAATAAAACCCATTTTTACAAGTCGTGCAAGTACCCCACCGCATCTATCTCATTTTGCAGCCTGCCCTGATTAAAAGTTATTTTTAAAATGAAATACGCTTACTTTCAAATTTTAATGAAATTGCTTGGGCTTCGATTTGTGGCCCGATCACAGAGTTTTATTTATGGCACGGTACGTAACACGTGTCAGGCGAGGACCCGATGCCCTTTGTGGCAGGGGCATGTAAATTAAACACTCTGTCAGTTCTTTGACGTTGCCTGTATTTCGGTTTTCAGTCGATCTGGCTATTCAGTCTGCCTTCGATAATAAAGATCGGTAGAGGAGGTAGACGTCGTGGAGGTTCTGGTTATTTATAACTAATCAATATCATGAATTATCATCAATCCTAATAATAAATCTGTAAGGGTTGGTCATGGAGTAATTTACTTTGTTTTCAGAGATATGTTTATAAGCTCTTTATACAGGATACTTAAACCAAATTGACGATTATGAGATTTTTCTGTATGTATATATGGTAATTAACTGAATTTTATGAAACTTGGTAGATTTAGACACATTTAGACGAACGGGACACAGGATAGGCTACTTAATTTTCTTCTATTTTGTTTACTTTAGAAATCCTAATGTACGGAAACAGAGTCGCGGGCACAGCTAGTAATATTATAAATGCGAAAGTAACTCTATCTTTCTACTTGTTAGCACTGAAACGAAATCATATTTGGTTTATCCCAAGGAAGGGTTCGTTCTTCCCCAGGGAAGAAAATATCCTTCCCCAGGCCTCAAATTACTCCATACGAAATATACTCCATACCTTTTCCGGGCTAAAAAATATTGTTCCCGAGGGATCAGTATTTTTTATCTCTATATAGAACTGACAATAATAAAACAATTTTCAATTATTACATAAATGAAGTTTAAATTTTATATTACACAGTTAACGAATTTTTAAATGATAAAACTGTGACATGAGTTTTTTATTTTATTTTATTACGAATCATAATTATTTCAATCATATTTTTTCGCTTATCTTATATATATTTTATCATTTTATTTAATTGCCAACATTATATAATTTAACATAGTATTGTAATACTTAATATTTACACGCCTACTAGGCAAAATATGTATGGTCTACTATGGATATTTGTCACCTATTTGTACCCATATTTCGTAAATAAAGATTCTATTCTTGCCTATAAAGTTAATATTTATATCTGCCAAAACACAACTACCTATACTAAAATATATCTGTGAATTCACTTATTTGTTTTTATCGTTTTTAAATGCCAGCGTATCGAAACACAAAGGAAATCTGCATACCCCGTTTTATGACGTTCAAGCTGTGCTATACCGGATTATTTTACGAGGACAATGTCAGCATAAATTCTTCGAAGATGCATAAAATTCTTCGTAGTCCAAATAAAACTAATATTATATTTTTCAGTTTCACCAGGTGGATATACCTGCATTTACTTTCCTAACAATTCAACTAATAGAATAACCGAAATGTTCCAAAGTCTCCTGAGACGTTGACACTAAGAAAATCATCTCTTGAACTCTTATGCCCCGACGCTATAAAGAACGTGACTTTCCCCGTATTCGGGAGACACCACACGACCTGAGAATATTGCGAATCACATTTACTTTACAAAATATCAAGGTGATCCCCGAGGAAAGCGAGTGCTACTTAAATTGTCAAGTCTTGTGATAAATGTGGGGTCTAAAACCTTACGCGATATGGGAAGAAAAGTGGTAAACAAGCCACTATTATTTATTACTATGGATACAAAAAAATATCAATGGTACTTCGGGAGTGCCGACAGAAGTAAACATTTGATCATTCGGTAACAGAGGTGTCAGTTACGGTAACGGTAACTAACAGTGTCGTGCGTTCAATGTCATTGAAATCGGTCGAATAAATATTTTCCCATCTTATAAAATGCCTAACGAACTAGCGGCACTGTTATCGTTATACCGATAACATAACCGACGTCTAAGCTATGGGAAAAAACCATTGAAATCTTTTTTTTTTAGAATTTGCGTTTTACCTCTATCTTGCCTGATGGGAAGCAACGTTGAGGTCTAGGGTGGTACGCGTAAACTCAAATAATGCCTATTCACTCTTGCCTTGAAAATCCCTAAATCGAAGGAGTGGGGAAACAGCGACGCGGGAAAGGAATTCCATTCCTTCGCAGTACGCATAATGAAGAAGGAACGAATCTAGAGGTGCGATGAGCAGGAATATCGACCACATAATGGAATCCCTGCCCACGCCGTGTCGTCCGAAGATGGAATGAAATCACGATGCTGTTACCGTAACAGCCTCCGTGGTCCAGTGGTTAAGGCGTTTGCCTGTTGACCCGGGGGTCGTGGGTTCGATTCCCACCGGAAGCATACTTTATACTTATACTGACACCAGGGTGTGCATGGTCGATTGACCGTGACACCTACTCGAAATGATGATGATAATGACCGTTACCGCAACCGACACCAAACAAATGTTCAAGTTTTCATTTCTGTCAGCACTCCCGGGGTGCCGGTGTTTCTTTTTCGTGTTATCGGGTATCCTTAATTAGTAAGTACACCTATGATTTTTAAAAAGCTTATTAAATTTTACTACTAATTTGGCAATATGCGGTTCACCATACTTTATATACCATATATACTTTATAGAAATTCATTTACTGAATAGGCTATTCACCTACAAAACTAGATGGCGAACGTACGTGAAAATAATTTCGACAAAACAGCCTTCACATGTGTCTTACGGTATCCTTTATACATACGACCATTTGGATTGCAGCATGAAGATTTTCTACACCGAAAGCATTTAGTGTAAAAGAAATAAAAATATAAACAAATATTGGGGGCACATAAAATAATGCAAATGAAAGAAACTCAAATGTACTTTATTAATAAATAAATATAAATATATACGGACAAATCACACAGATTGAGCTAGCCCCAAAGTAAGTTCCAGACTTGTGTTATGGGATACTTACTCAACGATACTATATTTTATAACAAATACATACATAGATAAACATCCAAGATAATTTTTCATCTTGACCTGACCGGGGATCGAACCCGGGGCCCTCGTATCGCAGGCTGGCGTGTTAACCACTGCGCCACGGAGCACGTGATTCAAATGTTAACAAATGTTTACCAAATATTAGCTACCATCTAAAAAAAAAACAAACAAAGCGAAGTTAATCTGGAGGGAAACAGGCCAGTCTAGCTATTTAGTTCCAAGGGCGGGGTTAAGTAGAAATTATGTTCTTTAGTGTGTGACAAAGACAAATTAGACGGGAAACGGATTTTGGGTCCCGGGACTAACTAGACACGCTCTCTAGGGATTAAGAGCCTCACATAAGCCAAATAGCATCACCCATACTATTATTTATTTAACTCCTAAATTAGATTATGTTTAGTCTAAAACTTTACTTTCAGTGTTTTTGGTTTCTTTCATTTTCATTGTTATGCAACAACTCTCATAGTTATTTAAATGCGCAATAATGAAAAGTAATACCAAAATACTAGAAGTAATTTATAAAGCTTAGATTGTTAAAGTTGATCTGATTCAGGAGAACGCGCTAGCTGGCTCATGTCAGCCACTTAAAGTGAAACCAGTATTATTATAATACCGTAGTTAAATTAACAACGAGTTCATGTTGCTGTAGAGCCGACAAAAATAAATTAGTTTCTCTTCCCCGGTCCTACATTTTCTAAAGTGCTTCATTCATAATATAAAATTTCTCATCTTATCTTTAGTCTCATTCAGAAGATTTTTATAAAACTAGAAGCTAGGAGCTAAGAGAAATTCAGAAAATAACTGCATTTAGAAAATTAATACATTTTCAAAGATGAGAATCTTAATTAATTATTTAGGCGAAGATTTTGTATGCTTGTCTATTGGACTTGGCGAACTACCCATCCCTATTTTCTGTAAACTTATTTTTAATAGTTTTTTTTTTATGAAATAGGAAAAAAAAACGAGCAAACTAGTCATTTGATGCTAAGCGATTACCGCTGCCCATGGACAACTGCAACACCGGGCTGTGACAGGAGTGTTGCGAGCCTTTAATGAGTTGGGGGAAAACATGGGGGGAAGGATGGGCCTCCGGCTCTCTCACTCACCTAACGAAGCATAGAAGCGGTAAAGCTTCTACTCAAACGTCGATTTTCTATAAGAGTGTGGTACTATCAAAAATAGGTACCGGTAGCGTAGCTTTACCACACATAACTAAATAATAGGCTTAGATTCATGTGGTCTCCTTATCTTTGTACACTGAAAATTATTTAAAATTTAATTTCTATTCTCGTTTTCGGTCTATATTACAGATATCTATTCGTGTTATTCAGCTCTATGCATGTTCATTTGTAACCCCATAATTCTCGTTTCCTTATCTCTCATCAGGAGTATGTTAGCCTGGCTAGATTGATCATCATATATAACTTAAATAATATGTGTCCCGTGACTTCGTCTGCATTTTTATATCCCTTGCTTGCAAAATGATTCCCCATGACCCACTTACGGAGCCTGTGATCTCTTGTGAACGATAATAGTTACTTAATTGATGTCGCTTTTTTATTGAGATTATTGATCTTCTAAGCGCAACTCGGCTATAGTATAGATGATAGACGTATGGATGGATGTTTGTTCATTCCTTGGCGCAGAAATTACTTGATGGATTTCGATGAATTTTGACAATGTCCCAACTTCCATCAGAATCGTGAGAAAGAGCTAGTTGTGCGTTGTTATTAGCATTCACATCATAGTCAGCCTATTGTAGTTTATTTTTGGACAAAGGCCTCTCCCAGTTCCTTCCATTTCTTCTTGTCTTGTGTGTGTCTTCTCCATAACTTGCCAGCCACCTTTGAGATGTCATCCTCCCAGCGCGTCCTCGGTATTCCCGGGTAGCTATACCCCATTCTTAGACGCTAAGTAGAAATTTGCTGACTCCATCTGTTATCTGCGCACCTCATAAGGTGTCCAGCCCATTGCTACTTAAGCCTGGCAATCCTCTCTCCAACGTCTACTACTCCAGATCGTCTCCTGATCTCTGCGTTTCGTATGCGGTCTCGAAGCGACACTCGCAGCATTGATCTCTCCATAACCCTTTGAGCCACCTTTAGAGTGGACATATGTTTTTTTAGTTAGTGGCCAAGTTTCACATCCGTATCTCAATTTAGGCAGAATGCATTGGTTAAGTTTGTTTGTTACACAATTTAGGCAAAATGCATTGGTTAAGTTTGTTTGTTACGCTCTCACGCCGTAACTACTGAACTGATCATCATAAAATTTTACATACATACAAGTTCTCTGGAGTACGGAGAAGGACATTGGGTTACTCACGTACGAAGTCAGCTACTGGCCAACATATTCTTCATGACTTCGTACGTGAGTAACCCGTTGTTACATATTTTAATAATATCTAATAATCTCACGTTACTTTTACACATAGGTTACCTCTCATCCCGGAAAATTACTGGTCCCGAGGGAACGACGTTGACGCGAGCAAAGCTGCGGGCGAAAGCTAATACCCAATAAAGCTGGCAAGCGTACAGCGTGAAAATGAATAGTGTAGCGTCAAGTGCCAGCACTATCGCGACGTTGAGATATCTACCGAAGGAGATACGCCATTTATCTTGGGGTTACATTATGCTGTTCACGATTAATAGATTTCATGAATAAGTCGAAAGATGGTAATTAAAATATTTTGAATATTTTATCCTACTACATCCGAGTGTATGCGAAATTTGTTTGTTACGCTTTCGAGCGTTCACTATCTCTGATTACTTTGACTGACAAGTTGAATTTTTTCATACGGAGTACATTATCACTTATTCATGAAAATTTTACATACAAATTTTCTGGAGTACGGAGAAGGACATACGTTACCTTTTATTCTGAGAAAGTACTGTTCCCGAGGGAACGACGTTGACGCGAGCGAAAGCTAGTGCCCAATAAAGCTGGCAAGCGTACGGCGTGAAAATTAATAGTGTAGCGTCAAGCGCCAGCACTATCGCGACGTTGAGATATCTACCTTGAGACGCAATTTTTTTTTTAATCTATGTATCTACCGAAGGAGATACGCCATTTATCTTTGGCTTTCATAATGCTATAAATGCAATACGCATTCGAGCGTTCACTATCTCTGATTACTTTGACTGACAAGTTGAATTTTTTCGTACGGAGACATGATAACTTATTCATGATAATAATATAGTCGAAGTAATAATAATATAACCATTTTAGCCGTGGTAGAGCCAAGCTACCGGCAAAATGAATTGCTAATAGCATGAATGTGCCGGCTCGTCCAGTGAAGTACCACCCTCTCACAGAAAATCGACGTCTGAGTAGAAGCTTTACCGCTTCTATGCTTCGTTCGGTGAGTGAGAGAGCCGGAGGCCTATCCTTCCCCCTCCCCTCCCCATTTCCTTCCCCAACTCCTTGAAAGGCCTGTCACACCCTGGTGTTGCAGTTGTCCATCGTGATCGCTTACCATCAGGTGACCCGCTTGCTCGTTTGCCGGCCTATATCATAGAAAACCATGAACTTTTTTGAATGACATGAAATTACCAAAAATAACAAAAAAAATTTTTTTGCACTTTTCATATATTTAATTGAAATAAATTAATTCATACGACTCATGCTGTCTATATGTGTAGCGTAAGCGCATAGAATAATCTTACCCCTACATAGCTATAACGGAGCGTAATCGTGTTGCATCTTTATGATTGTGGGCGTTCGTAATGAATTGATACTTGTTTTATTTTCATTTTTGGTACAGCCTTCGTTGAAGTTTTATCTTATTCTTAAATATCCTTTACATGAGTACACCAACAAGATAAATTGATGCTATCGTATCGAATATTAGTGCTCCCTGTATAGTTATTTCGTACTCGATTATAACAAAAATACTACATATATTCTTAAGTCAGATGTAAAATATACACTTTGTGCTAAACTCACCTGTCAGAATACTCGGAATTTATAACCCAGACAAGATAAAGGCGGCGAACATAAAACACGGAAATCTACTTAACATTCGCGAACTGAAAACATCTTTAAATAACAAACTAAGCTATGCATAAATATGGCACATCTGTATCAGATGTAAGATTAAATAATTTAGTGACATTACACATTTTCACATTTAAGAAAAAGTCAAAAAGTACCTCAAGTCTAGCGCTTTGGCTTAAGGTACTTTAGAACAAAACCATGAAGCGGCGAGCTCCATAGCGCAGTGGTTAACACGACAGCCTGCGACACCCGGGTTCGATCCCCGGTCAAGTCATGATGGAAAGCGATCTTTTTCAGATTAACTGGATGTTTATCTATATATAAAATATAGTATCGTAGAGTTCGACGACACAAGTTCATAAATTACTGTGGGGCTCTATTGGTGTGATATGATATGTCCCTATATATTTATTTATTAAAACGAAGACTATGTAGGCTATAAGACACTCTTAGGGACTAGTCATTTATTATATATGACAAATTAAGAGGAAGACTTGGTAGAAAGTCTTATTTTTTCTTACAATAGGGAATTTTCTGTTGATAATTCTTACGTAAGATCACAAATAACGCAACGTTAACAATATACTTTGAAAAGTGCGCGTGCTGAAGTGTGTGTTTTGTCTGATGAGTCAGAGTAAACTATAAACCCGCGACTGCGCCTCTCGGGAACAACTGTTTAGTACAAAATTAATAAACAGTTGTTCCGAAGAGGCGAATCCTGTAGATTCTTATGTCATAATCATCATCGTCAGGTCTTTTTAGTCTCCACTACAGGAGCACGAACCTCTCTGTACTACCAAAGAGGCCAGAGCAGTCAGAGGACTTGGCCTACACTCTCCACGCTGGCCAGACGGGTTGGAGAGGTCTCATAGATGTTTTTGTAGGCTTTGTTTAGCTTGTATTTCCTAAGTCGCCTTCTACGACATCCACGGGAAGACTTGGAGTGGTCCTATTCTACTCTGCCGGATACCACACGGCTCAAATTTTATGTCAGCATATCCAATTTTTTTCTTACATACGGTGAAAACGAATGGCGCCTTATCACTTTGCTAACGCTATCAAAGTTGACGGGAAATGCGGGAAAAGTTTTCATTTTTTTTTTTTTAATTAACCTATATTGTCCCACTGCTGGGCAAAAGTCTCCCCCACTTCCCTCCAGTAATTCCTATCCCGAGCCATTTCCGACCATTCTGCATCAAACCTCCGCATATCATCACTCCATCGCGTACGCGGTCTACCTCTATTTCGTCTCCCTCCTTCTGGATACCACCTCGTGACAACATGGGCCCAGCGATCCGGGTGCATACGGCAAACATGACCCGCCCAATCCCATTTTAACCTTGCGGCTTTGCGTCCCACATCGATTATACATGTCTTTGAGCGAAGTGTAGTATTACGGATTCTGTCCAACCTTGTGACTCCTGGAGCCCAAACATGGGCATTGCCGGAAGCCATTAAGTCCAGACTCAAGATTTGCCAGAGGGCGATGGAGCGAAGTGTCCTAGGAGTCACAAAAGTTTTCATAGTTGGGTAAAAAAAACTGATAGTGTACTTAAGTAATATTACTACTAGAACGAAGTTTATATTCACTTAATGAGTTTATATTCACTTAATGAACTACAATTTTATTGGTAATCCATCTCTTATTTTACATATATATTAATTTTAATTTGTTAATTCATACCTGGGAACACATTTTGTTTATCTGAGATCGGAAATAATTTCTGGCGATATATCTATTTATGAGGTGATACAAGTTGATGATTAATATAAACTTTGGTGACAAAAAATATAGTTCCCATTATAAAACAAAGCGGTTGGCTTTGTTTTAAAGCATGTCTGTTCGCAGTAAACTCAAAAACAACTGCACGGATTTTTATGCGATTTTCACTAATAGATTAAGTCTTTTATGAGAAAGGTTCAGATATACAATTTGTAAAGTTTTTGTGTGAATGGGTTGAAATATAACGAAAATTGATGGAAGTGTCGAGATAAGTCAAGCCAACCAGGAGCTTCCCTCGAAAACGCTGCCTTATTTCTTCCAAATATAACAAAACAATGTATGGTGAAAAATTCCAGTTTTATAGAACTCCATAAAGTCTGCGATGGCATATATCTTGCATAATAGCATATTATGTACTCATTATATCAACAAAATGATTGTCCCGTACAATGCGGTAATTCACATGAATCTAGGAAAGCTTTTTTGATGGTTACAGTTTTTATCCTTATCAACTTAAATACCTTCGTTACATTTAACATTTCATGCATTATTATAATCTCTTGCACCAAATAATTAAATTTATATCTTAGTAGTCATCGTAAAATTTAACGCGCGTAAAAATAACTTTCAAGCTTGTTGTAAAATAAACTCAAAACTACTGGAGCAAAACAACAAAAAAAAATCCCGCACTAAGTTGTGGGAAACAGATAGTAAAAAATAAGAATACCGTTAAACATTCATATAGATAACATAAATCATTTACGTGATGCTAAACTCAACTATCAGAATTTCGCTATTTAATACCAAGATGTTAAACACAAAACACAAAAACTTACTCTGCATTCGGGACATCTAGAAATAAAAAAATTCTGTAACACGTGCCAAGTTTGACGGAAAGTGCATGGCGCCATGTTGCCGAGAAAGTTCGCTTCAAACTCGGACTTGTAATGCATGCGAAGGCGCACATTTTACCAGCCATCCTTATCCTTACTAATATTATAAATGCGAAAGTGAGTTTGTTTGTTTGTTTGTTTGTTACCCTTTCACGCCGTAACTACTGAACCGATCATCATGAAATTTTGTATTCAAGTTCTCTGGAGTGCGGAGAAGGACATAGGCTACCTTTTATCCCGGGAAAAAGTACTATTCCCGAGGGATCGACATTGACGCGGGCGGAGCCGCGGGCGAAAGCTAGTAGGTTTATAAAGCCCAAGTCGCAGACAAATGCTAGTAAAGATATAAATTTATGATACAATATTGGTTTCTAATGCTCTATCAAATAATCCAGAAAACGATAACCGCAATGGGCAGATTTACACGCGAATGGACAGCAATAAAATAACGTGACACGACAACTATACATTGAGAGTTTTATCAAGGGAAAAGGAAAAGGTACCTAAAGTCCTTAATAGTGAGCTAGCGATCTATCACTATATTTTTTCATCCCATCATTAAGCAAAGCCTTTGCTCTGTCAAACCCAAGGATAAGATACATCCATTTTCAAATCTTGATTCGCGTGTAGCTATGATCGGCATATTAGATTCTAAATATAGGAATCATTATCCAAAACGAAGCAGATAGTCTACGCAAAGTTCAGTAAGCCTAAACACATAATAAAACCAAAACTAATCCCACTATTTAATATTTATCAACTAACCGCCAAGCACCCGAAAATCCCCAACTTCAGCGGAATTTGAATTTAAAACTTTTTGAAATGTAACGCAGCGATGACGTATATTATTAAGTCATATTATAAGTGTATTTTTGCTGTAAACGTAAAATTTGCAGACCTTTTCCACCAGGATAATGATCGCGTCCGTCTCGTTACTCGTTTTATATTACATTATTAAATTTTCGGCATGCCCTGAAATTTTCCTTTGCAAAAGATAGAATATAAAGGATATTTCAATAGAAGTGCACTAGGGTGTGCTTTTCAATAGCTTAGTACGAATTTGTAACTTCTGTTGATTGGATTTAATAGAGCTCACTTTGCTCTTTTTCACAATTCGATTTTTAAAAAGAGGAGACGAATAAAAAAATAATAAATGAAGAAAAGTATAAAAAAATAAATTTTCATACAAAATAGGACTTTAATGGCATTATTAGGTTAGAATTTGAGGGTTTCGCCCTAAGTTGAAGACGCTCGCTCGCTCGCTCTGTTTTGGTCACAAGGTAACCTAACCTACCCTCTGTGGTCAACTTTTTTTGTGTTAACTCAGGGGCGACCACGAGCCCCTTGGTGGGAGACTGCGCCCCCACACCCGTGTTTCTCGTGTTTCTAAAATACACGAAAAAAGACCATTATTTAAAAAAACTTGTAATTTTGTAGAGCAAATACAATAAAAATGACGCGACTCCGCGCTTTAAAAATTGTGTCGTAATGAAGAAAAAAATGCTAAGCTATTGTAAAGGCCAGCCGTGCACTATTTCGTTTAAAATAAAAACAAGTAATTTTGAGTAAGTTGTGATATAGAAGACATGTTCTGATATAATAAGAGTAAATTGTCTGTCGAACATTTGTAGGTTCGGTAGAATCCGACATTTATAGAATCTGACGTTTTAAACCCGTCTGACATTGTGTCATTTCTAGAATCTGATATTAATCCTTAGAATAATAACTAAAGTATTAATCGTTACCATGGCCATCATGGCTCTGATGAGAGTCCATTGCTCTTTTTATCATATTTCAGATAAAAAGTTAAAAAACCGACCCTGTTTTACTACCGATTTTAATGAAATTAGAAAGTACACTTCTAGATAAAAAAAGATTTTTCAAATTTATTCATAAATGATGAAGTCACAAAAAATATTCCTGCGCCTCTCCTCTTTTTTTACTCGGTTGAAATAAGGTTTCTGTAGTGGCTATTACTTTTCTGTGGTATGTGGAGCAGAACTAGAAAGAAGTCAGCGACTATGAGGAGGAAGCAGAAATATTTTCCCTAGAAAAGGAGTGACTGTATACTTAATCTACACAAAGTTTATGAAAAATTTCGCAAAAATTTAAATTTGTTCTGAGTTTCATATTACCATAAAAGTCGGTGCAACCATTCGCGATTTTCAATAGTTTTCCTGCAATTTTATTTTTCATGCCTTAAAATGCTGAGCACAGACTGCAGATCTCGTGGGTCATTTGGCAGAGTGCTTTATAGTAATGAGCAGAGGTTCAAATAAAATAAATTAATGGATGATTAGTAATGATATTTAAGAGTGGTGTAGTTGGTAGCACACTTAGGGCGTAAACCTTAGCGAAGTGGTGGGTTCAAATCCTTCCTGTGGCGAGTCTTTTACATCACATATTTGCAATTTTAATAATATAACGAGCACTGCTTTATTAAAACAATATAATCATCATCATCATTTCGTGTAGGTGTCACGGTCAATCGACCGTGCACACCCTGGTGACAGAGTTCTTCGGAACCGCCTCTCGGCCTCTGACGTGGTGCCTTTAACGACTACCAGATAGCAGCCGGGACCACCGGCTTAACGTGCCTTCCGAAGCAGGGAATCATCTTGATTATCAGACAATCAGGTGATTCGAGCCTGCAATGTCCTAACCAAACTGGAAACAACTAAACAAAGTATGCTTCCAGTGGGAATCGAACCCACGACCCCCGGGTCAACAGGCAAACGCCTTAACCACTGGACCACTTAACAGTATAATTAAATGATATTAAGAATTTCACGTTTGCCGAATAGTGCCGGAAAAATGGGCTTCTAAAACAACCTGTAATTGGTAACGGGAAATGATCAAGAGGCAAGCCAAAACATGATGAGCAGATGACTTGTCTGCTTTTGATAAATCTTGGCAAGAGATAAAGTGTACAAGTAGACGAGAGGCTTTTGCCCAGCAGTGGACCAAAATAACTAACAAAAAATACCGGCCAAGTGCGAGTCGGACTCGCGCACGTGGGGTTCCGTACATTATCCTAACTAATATTATAAATGCGAAAGTGAGTTTGTTTGTTTGCTTGTTTGTTTGTTTGTTACGCTTTCACGTTGTAACAACTGAACCGATCATCATGAAATTTATATATATTATAATTTGCATACACGTTGTCTGGGGTACGAAGAAGGACATAGGGTACATTTTATCCGGGGAAAAAGTACTGTTCCCGAGGAATCGACATTGACGCGGGCGGAGCCGCGGGCGAAAGCTAGTCCATTATAAATTTTAAATTATTAAAAACTATTTTTATTATGTAACTCTAAATTAATGCCTTACGCAATTTTTCCTTTATCTGTGCTAAACTTTGCTTCGTACTAAATTTCATGTTTCTGAGTTCACGGGAACCCTGTAGGTTTTGATTCCCTTGCGAGTGTCGAAAAATTATAAAACATATTTTTATTATATGAAGTAACTAAAAATTAATGCTTTTCTTTTGCAAAAAGTTCTATAAAGATTCCATTGGTTATTGAGCAAATTAGTATATATGTAGGTGTATATATTTATACTATTATATGTTTTAATATAATTATTTATGTATCACATGTAGCATTTCTAATGTCCTTTCAATCACTTGGTTGACTGGAAGAGATCCCTTCAAGGGATAACTCCGCCGTTGTACAACGTTTATTTTTCATTGACAAACTGTTTATTTTTGTATTCCTAGTGTTAAGCATGATGTACATTAAAGAAATTAACAACAACAACAAAAAAACACGAAAATTTACGGCATAACCATCTGTATCTTTTGATGGAGTTGGCTCGGAAGTTAGATTTTTTCACAGCTCCAAGGGACAGTAGATCTGGGTATTTAAGCTTGATACCTCTTCGCCTTCCTGAGGAAAAGGTCTTGATGGACAGACACACAGACGGACAACCAAGTGATCCTATTAGGGTTCCGTTTTTTCCTGTTGAGGTACAGAACCCTAAAAGAGTTTTATATCACATCTTTGCACTTTTGCTTTTACATATTTGTATTAACTCATTGGTATTTTTACTTACTAAAAATTATAATACTACAATCAGCATCACCATCCAGTAATTCAGTAACTATATTCGTATTGATAGAATGTCTTTCATTTCTGCCTATCTTCCGCCAACCGTTCAATGTCCTATCCAGTCCTATTACATCGATTTCAATGAAGCGACTTAAGCCATCGTATTCAATGCTTCTGTGTAAGCATTAACTTTAAAAACCTAAATAAAATTACCTATCTGTGTCCCGTTTCCGTTTCCCCTCCCATACATACTTCTTTTTTTGCCGTCGGCGGCCTGTGATTGGTCGCCCGAACAGTCGAAAAAATATGGCGTGCGAGTCGAGTTGAACAGCGCCTTGCGCTAATATAATATCCAAAAATAACGACCCTAAGGGCTTCGCTGGCCGAAAACAACTCTAAATCCTCATCGCGAGTGTGTGATGGTGTACCACTAGTGTAGGCAGCAAGAAAAGGAATACAGTTCAAAACAGGGAGGTTCCCAGCCAGCCGCCACGAGGTCTGCCGCAGGCGATCCTTCCCAACGTCCTGTTCACCGTGAATCCAGGTCAGTGTTTACTGTTTGCCTTGCTGTGATTCTGGGGTTGATCGGAGAATGCAGTGACCCTTTCAGGAAGTCGCAACATTAATTTATGGTGCCTCCTGTGAGGAAATTCCTCACGTACTTATTTCAAATTTACCCACTTAATTTCAATATTTTCAATTAAAGTTATTTCCAAATATGGATAACTAATTTATTCATAAATAGACTTATTATAGATTCAAATTAACTGGGTACTTACCCACCTAGCATTTGTCTATTTGTCTAACAATCTCGGATCAAACAGGGAATTCCATTCCTGTTCCATACCATAGTTAATACCTATTGCTTACGAGTACATACTTCTTATCTCGTTAATTCCCTTGTAATAATCCCTTAATCGTTCGATTTGTATGCCATAAGGTACTATCTTGTTACTCAGGCTTTCGAACTATTTTGGATAGCCTAGATACCTACCTAAGGTTAATTAATAGCAGCGAGGTGTGTATTTATGATTATAAGTAATAGTCCGTAGTTTTAAAACCTACGTGTTTTGTGAATATCTGTTCCATAACTCAGTTTCCATTTAAACTTTTGCTACTTACCTACATTACTCGTACTTTCACAATTAGTGCTTAGCGAAAACATGGCAGAAGGAGAATTAATGTCAACCATTAAAAAACGTGAATATGAGTTTAAAAATATGCAAATACTTTATGACTTAGCAAAAATTACGAAAGAAAATAAAACTAAATTAGCATCCTTTCGAGCTAGGTATAAAAGAATTGATAAAATTCGTGATAATTTCTTGGAATGTAACGATCGTGTAAACCAGTTGCAACTTAAACTAAATCCTCAATTTGTTATCGATAATAATGCTTTGTTGTCATTTGACGAGTTATACTATTATGTCATTGAGTTTGCTGACTCTCTCGACGTAAGTTCGCGCTCGGAACTATGTCAAGGTCATGCGCATTCCAACTCTCAAGTGAAATTACCTAAATTGCAAATAGCTAAGTTTGATGGTAATATAGAGAACTGGCAGATGTTTAAAGACAGTTATACGTCGCTTGTGCATAATAATGTTTCGTTGTCGGACACAGAGAAATTTTACTATTTGTTGTCATGTCTGTCTGGGTATGCCCTGACACTAGCTAAGGGTGTTCCTATAACATCAGCTAATTATTCTGTTGTTTATGCAGCGTTGCTAGACAGGTATGATAATAAACGTATTTTAGCCACCGCTTATTTAGAAAAAATAATAAAATTAAATCCGATCCAACGGCCATCATTATCAAACTTATCACAATTAACCAACACACTTTATGAATGTGTTAGTGCCTTGCGCGGGTTAAATATTGATGATTTAAGTGAATTTCTTTTATTTTACATAGCATCTCGGCCTCTTGATACAGAAACTAGGAAAAGGTTTGAATTACAAAATACCGAAGAAATTCCTAAATTTAATAATTTGATTGTTTATTTACAGAATTATATAAAGGTATTAGAGGTTAGTCAACCTAGTAATTTACAGTCATTCAATTCTACAAATAAACAAAACCACAATAATACAAAGAAAGATAATTTTTCTCGGCAATCAAATTCTTCCTTAATTACTTCTTCGAACTCAAATAATAATAAACCTAATCAGGCTGTCTGTGCGTATTGTCATGAAAATCATTCAATATATCGCTGTGGTAAAGTACATTCTATGAATATAGGACAGCGACAACAATTAGTTAAAGAGTTACAATTATGTCAAAACTGCTTAAGGCCCGGTCACACTAGTGCAGACTGCAAGTCTAAGTCCATGTGTTTCATTTGTACTTCAAAACATAACACATTATTACATGAAGAACATAAAAGTTTATTAGCTAATACCATTGACCTAAAGGTTTCTGAGAATTCCAATATGAGCACTTCCCTAACTTGTACAACTCAGCCAAAAATGTCAGTCACTTATGAGTACCAAAATTATTGGTTCAGCAGTGGTTCGGTTGAGAAGAGTGGATGGTTCATGGCAGTATGCTCGTGTAATCATAGATAGTGGCTCGATGGACTCTTTCATTACAAGTAGCTGTGCGCGACAGTTAGGTTTACATATAAAAAAGTGTAATTTAAATGTAACCGGTCTCGGTCAAAATTATGTTTGTAATATTAAAGGTTATACTTTTGGCTCTATTGTGCCTAGGTCAAATGACTCGCCCCAATTCGATATACCATTAGTGGTTTTGCCTAAAATCACTTCAATGGTTCCTTCAACTTTGTTACCGTCGGTTGTCAAGGAAAAGTTTAAACATCTGGATCTCGCCGACCAAGATTTTGATAAATCGGGTCCGATCGATCTGTTGTTAGGAGTAGACTGTTTTGACCAGATATATACTGGTTCACGTTATTGCCCAGGTCCTGGTTTTCCATGTGCACTGTCTAGTGTATTCGGCTGGGTGATAAGTGGTCAGTTTCTTCAAAACGTGGTGGCTCAAACTCCAGCCACACCCGTTACGTCACTCATCGCGTCTTCTTGTGCGCTCGATGAGATCGTTCAACGGTTTTGGGAATCCGAAGAACCGCCGAAATGTAAAATTTCCGGTCCTGAGGATGAAATATGTGAACAAAAATATAAAAATGGCACATATCGTACCTCCGAAGGTCGTTATGTTGTACCAATTATGCTTAAAGATGATACTCCAGCCTTAGGAGAATCATATCATCAGGCTCTTAACCGTTTTCTCAACTTGGAAAAGCGTCTTGCCAGCCAGACTGAGTTGAAAACGGAATATAAGGAATTTATGCAGCAGTACGAAGATCTGGGACATATGCAGCCTGCTGAATCTTTGTCTACTGACCGTTATATTATTCCTCACCATTGTGTAATACGACCCGATAGTACAACGACACGTTTACGAGTAGTCTTCGATGCCAGTAGTCGGACCTCGAATAATCTGTCACTCAATAATATTGTTCATGTGGGTCCTAAGCTGCAAGTGAATATTGTCGATTTAGTGACAAAATTTAGACTTCACAAAATAGTTTTTACTGCCGACATCCGTCGTATGTACCGGCAAATATTGATAAGACCTGAGGAAAGGCACTATCAACACGTGCTTTGGCGTAATGATCCAACTGAGATCTTAAAGGAGTACGAACTTAAGACAGTCACGTACGGAGTTAGTAGTTCACCTTATTTAGCCATTCGAACACTTCATCAACTTGTTGAAGATCATGGTTCTGAGTACTCAAGTCGTGTAGCCCAGGTTATCACCCAGGAGACATTTATGGACGATATCACAACTGGCGGCTCTTCCCTTGAAGAGGCGATCAAGCTGAAGGCCGATATCACATCTTTGTTGGCCAAGGCTCACTTTGAACTACGTAAATGGACTACCAACGATCCTCGTCTTCTTAAGGATGTTCCTCCTGAATTTTGTCAAAGTTCCAAATCCTTCGATGAATCGGGAAATGAGTTTGTCAAAATATTAGGGATACGATGGAATCCCATTAATGATTCTTTTTCATATGCCTTTTCAGACTCGTTCGAAGTCAAATTTACTAAAAGATCCATACTTTCTTTAGTAGCCCGCATTTTCGATCCACTCGGTTGGATATGCCCAGTAGTCTTTGCAGCAAAATCGCTGTTGCAAGAAATATGGCGGTTAAATTTATCGTGGGATGAGACTATTCCAAAACATTTAACCAAACAATGGCATTTAATAGCGGCCAATTTGTCTGATTTACAAAAAAATTCTCTTCCGCGGCTAGTTATACCTTCCAATCCGATGGAAGTACACTTGGTAGGTTTCTGTGATGGTTCTCTGAAAGGCTATGGTTGTTGTGTGTATATTTGTGTGGTTACTAATGAGCCCAGAATTTCTACTGCGACTAGTTTACTGATTGGAAAATCTAGAGTAGCTCCGTTAAAACCTACCACGGTAAATAGACTCGAGCTAAGCGCAGCGGTGCTTCTGGCAAAAGTTCTATCGCACATGTATAATTTGCTTAAAGACCATGTGACTATTGATTCTATTCGAGCTTATTCAGACAGCAGCACTACCTTGTCATGGCTTAATACAGCCCCTCATTTGTTAAAAATGTATGTAGCCAATCGTGTCATTCAAGCAACTGATTTGATTAGTACCGATCATTGGTATCATGTTTCGTCTAAGGATAACCCGGCCGACTGTTATAGTCGCGGAGTGTCCTGTCCAGAGCTTATAGACCACCCTCTGTGGTGGAAAGGTCCTTCTTGGCTACAGGATTTGCCTAGTCAATGGCCTAACAAACGGGTTCTACTTCCAAAAGAAGACTTACCCGAGCTCAAACCACTAGAAACCAAAAGTCTTCACGTGATTGAGGTGAGAAACCCACTTCTGGACTGAATTGCCAGACATTCCTCTTTTACAAAAATTTTAAGAATTGTAGCATGGTGTATTCGATTTATTTCAAATTCGAGGGTTGCAAGGCAAAATCGAATTCTTTCATTTCTCAGTAGTACTGAACTCAAGAAATCAACCAAAGTGTTAGTTAAATTGAATCAGGGTCATTATATGTCTTCCGAAGTCAGTCGAGTGCGAGATAATGAACCATGTGTAAAATCAATTCAAAAACTTTCACCTTTCCTGGACGATGATGGGATCGTGCGGGTGGGGGGACGCATCGATGAGGCTAATCTGTCACCATCTGCGTTACACCCTTTTTTGTTACCTAAACAATGTCCAATATCTAAAATTATAATAGAACACTTTCATATAAAATATTTACATTGTGGACCTCGAACCTTACAATCTCTTATTCAACGCCAGTTTTGGATAATTGGATTGAGACTTCTGATACGTACCGTGCTGTCGAAGTGTGTTAGATGTTTTATTTCGTGTCCGCGCTCTCGTTGGGTCATGCTTAAGAAAATTACCCAGAGATTTTGGCGCGTATGGCAGCGTGATTATCTTCATACATTACAACGAAAGAACAAAAGGTTCGTACATGAACCAAATATTAAAATAGATAATTTAGTCATAGTTAACGAACCTAATCTTCCGCCGATGTTCTGGAAGTTGGCACGTATTGTGCAAGTGCATGCTGGTTCGGATCAAGTAGTCAGAGTAGTTACTTTCCGAACTGCTAACGGAAAGACCTTTCGTAGGCCGGTAGTAAAGGTTTGTCCCTTACCAATTAATTAAGATATTTTTTCATAAATTACTAAAACATAAATACACACTATCCTTAGGCTTTTTATTTATTACTTTATCTTTCGAAAATAATATTTCTAGATATTCTTGCAATAGTGCGTAGCTATTGCTTTTGTTTTTTTTTTGCTTTCAATTTGCATTCTCTGTGAAACCCTTGTGGATTTCAGGTGGGGGAAAATGTGTAAGCATTAACTTTAAAAACCCAAATAAAATTACCTATCTGTGTCCCGTTTCCGTTTCCCCTCCCATACATACTTCTTTTTTTGCCGTCGGCGGCCTGTGATTGGTCGCCCGAACAGTCGAAAAAATATGGCGTGCGAGTCGAGTTGAACAGCGCCTTGCGCTAATATAATATCCAAAAATAACGACCCTAAGGGCTTCGCTGGCCGAAAACAACTCTAAATCCTCATCGCGAGTGTGTGATGGTGTACCACTAGTGTAGGCAGCAAGAAAAGGAATACAGTTCAAACCAGGGAGGTTCCCAGCCAGCCGCCACGAGGTCTGCCGCAGGCGATCCTTCCCAACGTCCTGTTCACCGTGAATCCAGGTCAGTGTTTACTGTTTGCCTTGCTGTGATTCTGGGGTTGATCGGAGAATGCAGTGACCCTTTCAGGAAGTCGCAACAGCTTCTAAGGCATGTTTTCCATCCACAACTTCTATCAATGCGTTTATACCATAAGATTCAAAGATTTATTTAGAAAATAGGCCTTTTCAGGCACTTTTTCACGTCAATTCACATTTTAAATAATACAAATTATATTATATTCAAATTATTAATTATTGTTCAAAAGCTACAAACTACTAGCGTTTCGGAACCGACCACTGCAGAGAGGAAGACGCCGAAAGAAACTCTTTTCAACAGTATTGGTCGCCTACTTGCCTGAAGGGCTTTGTATGATATTTAATATTTTTATCTTTTCTTTTTTTTTCTGATGTCATGTTATATACAATTTCAATTTACATAATTTAATGGAACACGTTATGTTAGCGATCGAGCGTGCAACAACAAACAGATATGATAAAAGTCTCAAAGATAGATAGAAGTCTCAAAGAGGCCGAGCAGACCTGTCCCCCCCGTTCACGAGTTGACGCATGGATAAGCCATCGCTGAGCTCAACCATATTAGAGGGAACTCGACGACCCGACACAGAACGCCGCCACCAGTTTGAATAAAGCGTATCACGGTGACGGGTATAATCTCGGAGCAATATAATCGGGTTCACGTCTTAGACATATGCAATCCGGTAATTACAGCACGTCACATCCGTAATTAGTCGTTACGCGCGTCATATATCTACCCATTATCATCATACCTATACTAGCTTTTTTCGCAACTTCATTCGCGTAATTTATATAGTATCATCATCATCATCAAATTTAAGAGCAACGCTCTCGTCGGTGGAGCTTCTCCATCTTACTTTATTTTCTGCCAGTCTTTTTACATCCTGGTATATAGTATATGACATTGTTATTTAAAGCTATTACATTATAACTGCCTCCGGGGTCCAGTGGTTAAGGCGTTTGCCTGTAGACCCAAGGGTCGTGGGTTCGATTCCCACGGGAAGAATACTATGTTTAGTTGTTTCCAGTTTGGTTAGGACATTGCAGGCTTGAATCACCTGATTGTCTGATAAAAAAGATGATTCCGTGCTTCGGAAGGCACGTTAAGGTTTTGGTCCCGGCTGCCATCTGGTAGTCGTTAAAGGAACCACGTCAGAGGCAGAGAGGCGGTTCCAAAGAACTCTGACACTAGGGTGTGCATGGTCAATTGATTGTGTCACCTACACGGAGTTAATAAATGAATTACATTAAGTATAAAATTTAATCAATTTCCAAAGACCGTTAGTTCTTGCGTCAAACATCTTTTTAATTCTATAGCCTATGTTTATCAGGGATAATGTAGGATTCTAATGGTGAAAGAATTTTTCGAATCAGTCCAGTAGTTTCGGGCCTATTCAATGCAAACTAACAATTAAATCTTTCCTCTTTATAACATAGTTCAGATGTAGATTAGTGTAGCTATGTCAAATCTCTACTATCGAAGCGACTTTTACTTTCTTCCTAAAGGATATAGGTAAATATCCTTGGCTATGTTATCCTATCACTTGCCCATATCATCATCATCACTTCGTGTACGTGTCACACTCAATCGACCACACACCCTGGTGTCAGGGTTCTTCGGAACCGCCTCTCTGCCTCTGACGTGGTTCCTTTAACGATTACCAGATAGCAGCCGGGTCCGGGACCAAACCTAACGTGCCTTCCGACGGAATCATCTTTATTATCAAACAATCAGGTGATACAAGCCTGCAATGTCCTAACCAAACTGGAAACAACAAAGTATGCTTCCCGTGGGAATCGAACTCACGAACGGGTCTACAGGCAATCGCCCTAACAACTGGACCACGGATGCAGTTAGATCACTTGCTCATCCTTCATAACTACACTATAATATCGTAAATTACAATGGCGGGAATAATCTCGGCGCATCATAATTGGGATCACGTCCCAGACGTATGCAATCCGGTAATGACGGCACGTCACGTCCTTAATAAGCCGTTAACACCCGTCGGATACGTTGTTATACTTATGTTATACCTAAAGAGGCATTTTTTGTGTTAAATCATAATTCGTTTTTTAACATAAGTATATATTATTTAATAATTAACCAGTCAAGCGTGAGAAACGCAGACACAATGGATTTTCTATTGATGCTGGCTGGGAGTTCCAAAGCTGCACGGCTTGCACTGCGAACGAGTGTTCGAAAAACCCACTCCGATGTTGTGGCGTATGGAGAAGGAGATTGCTTGGAGAGCGAAGTTCTCTGACATGGGTGTCGCCCAGAAAAATAAATTTGGATTTTAAATACGACCGAGTTTTCGGGTCGAAGAAGATGGAGAAAAGAGTAGTGAGTATATGCAACTGACAACGTTGACGAATGGGTAACCAATTGAGTTGAGATCGGTAAGTCGACACATGGTCGTACTTCCGTAAGCCGAAAATAAAACGGATACAATTATTTTGAAGGCGATCAAGTTTATTCAAAAAATTACAGTTTAGGTCCGAGTAACATACATTAGCGTAATCTGTGCAAATGTTTTTTTTTTTTTTTTCAAATTAAATTATTTCAATTTCTAACTAGTGTTTAGGTCCACGCTTTTTTCTTTACAAGTAGGAAGTAGTGATTAGGACCAATATGGTTCACAAGCTTAGAGGTGTCACGCGCGTCTTATGAGTGATCAAACGTGTCTCAAAGATTGTCCGTGATTTTTCCAATACTTAGACACCACCACAAAAACAAAAATAAACGAGCTAACGGTACATTTAGCTAAATCTTTTCTGTGGGGCTGCCCGTGGGCTGCACTAATCCTCGCCTGCCTTTAATCAGCAAAAGCGCATTATCTCTGTGATATACTCCCCCAAACTAAGCGTCATTAGCGTTTGATTAATGCGGGGAGACTAACCGAAGTGAAGCTTAAAAGCGCACCTGAAAAATGGGTTTATATCATATCAAAAACCGGATAATTCATTAAAGATTTTTCGCATACATTTTTACCCACTCTGGATATTCAGGAGTGATATTTAACTGCGTCCGTGGTCCAATGGTTAAGGTGTTTGCCTGTAGACCCGGGGGTCGGGGATTCGATCTCTACGGAAGCATACTTTGTTTAGTTGTTTCCAGTTTGGTTAGGACATTGCAGGCTCGAATCACCTGATTGTCTGATAATAAAGACAATTCCATGCTTCGGAAGGCACGCTAAGCCGTTGGCCCCGGCTGCCACCAGGTACTCTTTAAAGGAACCACAACAGAGAACAAGAGGCCTAACAACTCTGACACCAGGGTGTGCATGGCCGATTGACCGCGTCACCTACACGAAATGATGACGAATAATCTATAGAGGTAGTCTATGCTTTCACGAACATTCCTTATATTACAGTCAATGCTTGCGGCTACATTTATCAATATCTAAAGATACTCTTCATGAACATTCACCATTTTACTGTTTCATGTTAAACTTTTTCCCATTCCTCATAACAATAAAGTCAATTCTACCGCAAACAAGGCGCTCGAACACATGACTATCCCAACATAAAGCCGCACACCACATTAATTACGGCGACAGAACTCTCGTGTTTCAGAACAAAGCTTTATTCAGGGTATTATTCTAGATTTCTAACTAGAAATACCGGATCTATCAGAATTTATCTTTATTTGCGATATCTAAGTAAAAGCTAAACAAAACGTAGTATTAATAATAGGTCGCTTCTATCCGGTCGTATTGGAAATCCTTAGGGAGGCTTATGTCCAGCAATGGGTTACTTGAGGCTGAGATGAATGAATTAATTAATACATACATAGTATAGTAGCAAGACTTTTCCCTTGAGGGGTAGACAGAGCTTAGGTCTTTAAGATCTCAAAATTCACGTTTAGTAGTATTTGTGTAACGGAAAATCCCTTATTCAGTAAAATAGATATTATTACAAACATACAAGAATGTAGATGAATCTCAGTTGATTAGTACAATACACACTACAGATGGCATTGTCGTCACGTAACTAGGATCGTGATAAATGCAGACGTTGACGTCTTGATTAACGAGATTAGTCCGAAACAGTTGTCGGCTCGATTCTAACCAAGTCTTCTCTTATCAACGTACAGAATGCTATACCGAAATAAAGAAAGTCCCAGTTGATTAGTTCGCGGATGGCATTGTCCTCAACTATGATCGTGATAAGTTCAGACATTGACGACATGATTAACGAGATTAGTCCGAAACAGCTGTCGGCTCGATTCTAACCAAGTCCTGCACCGATTTTCATATCATGTGTTTCTTCGTATCATTTGTATTTATATAATCCTATGCAGAAAAAAAGAAAGTCCCAGTTGATTAGTTCGCGTATGTCATTGTTCTCAAGTTAACTATGATCGTGATAACTGAAGACGCTGACGACATGATAAACAAATTAGTCTGGAACAGCTGACGACTCCATTGTAACCAAGTCACCGATTCTCTTATCATATGTTTCCTCGATATCATATGTATTATTAATATAATGCTATGCAGAAATCAAGTTCCAGTTGAGAAGTCCACACAAGGCATTGTCCTCAAGTAATTAAGACGTGATTGTAAGGAAACTCCGTTAATGATTAAATATTTTATTTTGAAATCACTCATTTTACAGAATATCGAAATTAGTTAAATACATCTTACCTTAAATATACAATCTCCACACTTTACGGAAAACTATTTAAAACAATACTTCACAACAAGTAAAGGTTAATTACGTCTTAACGTTACAGCTGCGCCCAACAGAATGCCCGAGTCGTCGATCTAACCACACAAGAGCGATCGTCCCCGCCACTCCATGACGTCTTGCTAAAATGGAGTGGTGGGTACCAACAATAATTACACTCGATACAACCAGTGTTGCCATTGTTGCTGTTTTTGAGATATAAGTATTACTATTTTAAATAATACTTTAGATACGCAAAAATACGTTTATTTATACTGGGTTTTCATATAAATCGCTAACAGCTCGGCCATCCTGCAATAGCGGGTCCCTCCGCTATATGAAGCTTTACACACTTAAGCACTGCCTATTTTGAACAAATATTTTAAAGTAATAGAATACACAATAACCTTTTGCACACCAGCGCTTGTTTACGTTACTTCACGCCTGACGCCAGGCTAATACAAATTGTAATAACTTTAGTTGTCAATTGCGTCTCAGTCACGCGACTGTTTTGCAACTAAAGTAAGAAAAAAAGGTCAATGGCGCCCAATAGGTTAATGAAGGTACTAATAGGTGTTTCAATTTCGTGATCAAGCGCAGTATTTTGATTCACATGACATACTAATAATAACAGGAGTACTAATTTATAAAATATAGAATTTACCAGGCACTTAAAATGTTAACGAATTCAAATAACAATTATCTTACATTCTCATAAAATTAATTATCTGAACAGTCATCGGCATCAGATTCTGATGTAACGATATCTCTATTAAATATAGGCCAAAGTTTCAGATTATCTACCGCTACATTTTCATACCGACGTAGGCTACGCTTGCGAGTCAATGGTGTATCCTCTACTAAATAGCGGTCATTAGGTAAAACTTTAACGATCCGATAAAGGCCTTGAAATTTAACAGCTAGTTTTTTTTATATTATTTACCATGACATGTTATTTCTCGTTTTAGGTTCACCAGATTGCCGCAGTTATAACCAACCTTGAACCGCTTCAAGTCAAATCTAGTTTTATCTTTAGTTTATTTGTCCTGCAATGCGTTTGCATGCTTCTTTACGAACCTGATCTAAATTATCTAATGGCGTGTCCCTATGATATCATCTATTACTTCACTAAGGACATTTTTTCAGGGCCACTGTTGATTTTGAACTCAAATAGTAATTCTGATGGAGTGATCGAGTTTAAAAAAAACTTAGTTTTCTGAAATTTACGACACTGAGGACCCTAACATAGCTTTCAATAATTTTATAAATTTGTTTAAAATGTTTTATGATTTCTTTTTCCCTCAAAAAGAACTTGTAATAAAAGTTAATCATAAAATACTTCTTTGGAAATGTAGAATAAACCCATCTAAATCACATCAAATTAAATATCATAGATATTCAAAACTGTTTTTTTTAAATATTGAAAGATTAAAATTAAGTCATAATTATAAAACAATAACTTCAAATAATACATTTAAAACAACATGGCAAATGATAAATAATAACACATTTGCATAGCGAACCGATAACTCGTCTTAAAATTGATAATGATTACATAACAGATCCAATCAAAATAGCATAGGCATTTATTGACTACATTGTATATGAAATTAAACCCTTTCTGAACTAAGGATTAAATATTAGCTCAAATATTACACGTAGTTTACAATCTATGTTTATGCCCCCTAGTATACCATAAGATATTTAAATGATAATGACAAAAAATATAAAACAACACTGAAAGTGTTGGTAACGATGGCATTTAAACTTAAATAATTAAAGCAGTAAATGACTTTATATATATGCCGTCATCTTAGACATATTATAAATCTTTGTATAGAATCTGGCGTCTTTCCATAAGATCTGCAAATATCTTGTTATAAAATCTTCATTTAACAAAAACAATAGAGAGTTACATTTTAGACCAATTGCTCTGTTATTTTTTTTTTTTTAATAAGTTATTGAAAAATATTTTAAATGAAGTGGACAAAAAAAAACGTGTTTGTGCCGTCTAATGCGATATGACGCAAGCATTTCATTATGTGCATCATAATATACTATTAGACAAGCTTGAAGTATATGGCAGTCGAGGTAACGTATTACAATTGGTCAAATCTTATTTATCAGATCGTTGTCAAATCACAGAAATAACCTAACTGGATGTTTACTCTTAAACAGAAAAAAAGATACACGTCTGACGAACGCTTTGGTATTCCACAGGGGAGTATTTAGGTCCTCTTCTTTTTATAATTGATATAAATGGCCTTCCCAATAATATAGAACATAGCATGACATTATTTGCCGATGATAGCACAGTCACTATTAAATCCACTGATATCAATTCGTACAATTTTAATATAAATTCAACATTGGCATCAATAATTACGTGGTTAGATAATAATAACTTAAAATAAATCTTGATAAAACAAATATAATGCATTTCAGCCAAAGACCTTATTAGACTACTTAATTACTTAATTGGAATATCATGGCAGCATAGCAAATAGTGTTGGTGCAAACAGCTTTCTCGGCATAATAATCGACTCGCGATTAAATTAGAAACCACAGATAGAAAATCTTTGCAAATGACTTAGTACTTCAAGTTATGCTTTATTTAGACTTTCGAGAAAAGTAGATAATGATGAACTATTAACAGCATATTATGGCTTAGTAGAATCCATTCTTAGTTATGGTACCAATGATTTTAACATAATATCAAAACAGTGTAAGGAGTTAAACTTGATACTTATTAAGAAAAAGCTTAAAATATTGTTATGCGAAAAATGTTATTAAAGTATTAACAAATTATTATCTGAAAATCTGAAGTATTGTATTTTTTTGGACATGGATTCTTTGCAAATACTAAAACATTTATTTTTGCCCTTTTATTTTAATTCTTGTATTTTTAAACTTAGGTAATTGCATGCCTTCTGAACTTATATGAATTCGCACACCAGTAATGGTAAACATGTCGGTCTTCTTATAACATATCCATATAATGTATTTTACACATGTTTATGCAAATAATTAATGGGTCAGCTCATACATTCGTCTTCTATAGCTATATATAACTTGATGTAGTAATCTCTACTTTATTGGAGATCTGCTTTCGCGACTGATTAGTCAGTCTTACTATTATCGGCTCTCTGCTTCTTGATCTGCTTATTGGATACTTGCGGAGGTACGATCGAGTAGGCGTACGATTGCGGCTTTGCCTGTCATTAACCAGGCTATTCCGCCCTTTCGTATGATCGGATAGGTATACGCTTGCGGCTTTGCCTGTTATTAACCAGGCTCCCTGCCACTCCATCGTATGATTTAATTAAAGAACGTTTACGGACTTGCCTGTTACTTATCAGACTCCCATCCGCTCCCTCGTTTTTATCGTGCCGTTGCCGTGGGGACTGCCATACACTTGCAGGCTCACCCTCCACGTTATAGCGGCTGACCACATCTCCAACAAAAGATGTAGTCTCCATATCTGAATGTTAAATTGTCATTAATAATAATAATTATTTATTTCAGAAATTGCATTCCATAATGTTTTTAAAAACAAAATCATTTTAATTCAAATTGTCAATTAAATTAAAATTATTTACTAAATTACAATTGAATTAAATTACAATTGAATTAAATTAAAATTGAATTAAATTATAATTGAATTAAATTACAATAATTAAATTACCCTATTCTAATACCTTCTCACCTCAGGCATTACAGCAACATGTCTATTGCTGCAATGTCGGAGGTAAGGGCAGTCCAATCTGTCTCCAATCATTGTTATTGTTTTGTAACGTTATCTTTTTGTTATTATTTATGATAATAATAAATTTCTTTACTAACTTAATACATTACAGTTTGACATTACGTTCGTGGCTTCCACGCTAGGCTGTGCCTGTATCGTAGTAGCCTGGTTACTGTTGTTACCTTAAACATATAATAGCTGTTCCTGATGGAGTAGACACTTAGACGCCGGCACGCGGAGCAAATTTATATTCAGATAACAATTTAGTAAAAATAAAATATATTGTGGTGTAAATGTGTGTGTAAGTGTGTATGAGTGAGTGTGATGTGTTCGTGTTTATGCATATGAGCGTAAGAGATGAAGGTGTATATATGTATAAGTGAATCTGTGTGAGACATAAATATATTTTTTATTGATTTATTATATTAGTGTTTCATTTTGTTTTTATTTGTACTTGTATGAAAAGTTTACAAATTAATACGAAATTACAGATGAAGTAATTTTAATTTATATTAATGTTGACATAAAGAAATGTTCAATTAAATGCATGTGTAACCCAAAAGTAAATAATTATGACTTTGTCAATTATAAACTAATTATATTTATTTTAATGAAATATTTGTCTACTGTTTCCAACAGTTAAATAGGCAGTTTTTTTTTTTAATATCGATATCATACCCTATTTCACACAAATAAATGATTGATTGATAGATGAAGTGTTTTGAAGAAAGTAGATTTTAATTATTTATTTACTGCCTCCGTAGTCATAAACAAAGCCTCTCTTCTCAATATGGAAGCTCGTAGACAGTTGCACCTCGCGAGTTTACTTTTTGACATAATGAGGGTTTAAAAATACCTGACTATCTTTACATGAAATTGCAGTTCACTTCGCAACGTCATCCGAGGGCCACTCGTCCTGTACTTTATATACAGAGCAAAGTCAAAGTCAAAGATTTTTATTCAAAATTGGATACATGTATCTCTTTTTGAACGTCATAACAAGACAAAGGACAGTAGCATTTATGCGGCAACGAAGTATTGGAATAATATTCCTGCTCCTTTAAGAAATTTAAATAAGAAATTAACATTTAAAAAGCTACTGAAATCACATTTACTTACTCTTCAGAAAACGGACATTAATTCAAAAATACTTTGCTTGTCGCAAAGCTAAAACTTAAACTGAGCTCTTCCTTAAATAATAATTAGTATTAATAACAAGTATTTTAGTATTTTATCTGCCATTTGTTGAATAATTTATTATGTGTTTCACCCATTGACTTTACACTTTGTGAGACAACCTGTTCTGTGAAATTGTTAGTGCGCGTCTTCTAAGGTGACAGCTGAAAATCAGTAGTTGCTCACTAGAGTAACATTTCGCTGAGCTGTAGCCTTTTTGTGATAAAATGGCACACATACATATATTATGTTAATTATTAAGTTTTATTGTAGCTTTCTGTTTTATTATGTGTGTTACAATGAACAAATAAAAATATGTTATCTATCTAGTACAGTGGTAAAGGCGTTTGCCTGTTGACCCGGGGGTCTAGGGCTCGATTCCCACGGGAAGCATACTTTGTATAGTTTCCAGTTTGGTTAGGACATTATAGGCCTAAATCACCTGATCATCCGATAATAAAGATGATTCCGTGCTTCGGAAGGCACGTTAAGCCGTTGGTCCCGGCCGCCATCTGGCAGTCGTTAAAGGAACCACGTCAGAGGCTGAGAGGGGGTTCCGAAGAACTCTGACGACAGGGTGTGCATGTTCGTTCGACCGTGACACATACACGAAATGATGATGAATTATTGATGTTATGCTAGTATGATATAACAGTATTGAATAATGGCACGGATTTATGATATTTATTAATGTATATATTTGCTCAGGTGGGGTTCGAACCCAGAATTTAATTATAGCAGTTTTAGTACGATGACCAATGCGTCGTAAATTTAAATCTTATTCACCAATAAATTCAATTCTATTTGTTATTATATTACATTTAGTCTACATTCTATTTAAAGTGTTTTGGAAGCACGTCTAAGATCATGACGTTTATTTATTTGACGTCGTAATCAAGTGATATTATTCTTTGTTCAGAGAACAGTATTATTTTTTCTTTTGTTAAAACAGTTATCAACTGTAGCGATGTAAAAGAAACAGTAAATTGATACAAGATCTCTGTCAGACACAAGCAGGACCTACAAACAGTTTTGTGGGTGTTAGCTACTGTCACATTGAAATGTCTTTTTACTTTAAATGTAATGTACTCACACGTCCAACAGAATGAGACAATAAAGTAAATAAGTATACTGCATAATTCCGTAACCAGTAATAGGTTACTCACCTGCAAAACTGTACATGTTATTAAAATAGCCTGCCATGATATTGGCTATAAGATTTATAGTGCATGTTCAATATTATTTCACTATAAAAACAGTTTTACATTATTCAACCGTATGCGTTAATATTTTTAACGATATGTATGCTTATACAGAAGGTTCACGGTTCGTATGTATTTTATAAAATTTCCGAATGAAATAATACATTCTAGAGTGTAGCCTTGGACAATGAATTGATTAAGTCGTACACACATAAAAATTCTAGGGGTACCCTAGCAAATTGCAATGTCACTTATAGTTCCTTTTGTTTATAAATGCTATAGCAACGGTTTGAAGATTATTCCTAGATTGTAGCTCCAGCATAATGAGCATAATGATCCACATATACGGTAAACAATCCGAGGGAGTGCCCTAGCTAATTGTATACCATAAACTATATACCGTGAACCCAACAATAAAGCAATCGTAAAATTCACCTCAGAAAACTACTACGACAAGATCAAATGTAAAACTGTTGCAATATAGTAATATCATTACCAGGAGTCGCCTTTCGTTATTAAAATGTAATGGTTAAAATTATATATAATAATATAAAATACTGTTATTGTGGGCGGGATTAACGGAATAAGTATAAAAAAAAGAAAATTATTCCGCTGATCCTACTTCTGATATGTAAGGAAACTCCGTTAATGATTAAATATTTTATTTTGAAATCACTCATTTTACAGAATATCGAAATTAGTTAAATACATCTTACCTTAAATATACAATCTCCACACTTTACGGAAAACTATTTAAAACAATACTTCACAACAAGTAAAGGTTAATTACGTCTTAACGTTACAGCTGCGCCCAACAGAATGCCCGAGTCGTCGATCTAACCACACAAGAGCGATCGTCCCCGCCACTCCATGACGTCTTGCTAAAATGGAGTGGTGGGTACCAACAATAATTACACTCGATACAACCAGTGTTGCCATTGTTGCTGTTTTTGAGATATAAGTATTACTATTTTAAATAATACTTTAGATACGCAAAAATACGTTTATTTATACTGGGTTTTCATATAAATCGCTAACATGATAAATGCAGACGTTGACAACTTGATAAATGAGATAAGTCCGTAACAGCTGAGAAGAATACGACGAAAGAAATACTGGACTAAGTTTCTTTCGGCGTATTCTTCTCAGCAGTGGTCGTTCCAAAACGCTAGTAGCTTATCGATTTTTCAAATATTAAAAAAAAATTATTTGACCTTCAAAAAGAGATACATGATATCCAAATTTAAATAAAATTTTGTTTCATTTCATTTCAGCAGCTGACGCCTCAATTCTAACCAAGTCTTGCATTGAATCTCTCGTCAGTGTAAATCCTCGTATCATTTGTTTCTACAGAATGCTATTTAGAAATAATGAAAGTCCCAGCTGATAACTTCGCATATGGCATTGTCTTCAAGTGACTAGGATCGTGATAAATGCAGACGTTGACAACTTGATTAATGAGACAAGTCTGTAACAGCTGACGGCTCGATTCTGACCAAGTATTGCATCGGCTCACTGATGTCACTTGGAATAATTTCCAGAGTGCGTAATTAAATTGTTAGTGTCTAAAGTTTGTTAACCACAAAATTACACCTATATTTTTAGAGTTCCAAACAGAAAATGTGACCATTAGCCTTCGATCAAGTCTAAAAAAACTAGATGAACCTAAAACAATGCAAAACTAACCCTGCATGCTTCAATGTTGAATTTCAAAAAAGCTAAAAGCTGGCCGTCTTTAGCTCTCTAACTTCAAAATTCAACTTTAAACAGAACGAAGGAATACTTCTAAGTCCAAACACTCCTAAATGCCAAGTGAGTGCTCATTTGGTGATGACACCTTTCCGTCGCGGATTGTAGGTAAATCTAGTTTTGATTGTTAATACTTGATCGACGTTGTTATCGTATTAACATGTGTCCATTTTATATCAAACAACACGATTTTTTTATTTAGAAATGGCAACACGTGTGTCTTTTAGAAGGCTATCCTCAGAGCAAATATTAGAAACGCCACGGCACGGCTGTACTCTTTGAAATTTGTACACTCACTAAATAAAATATATTTAATGTTATCTCGCGTACCCGTATTGAATTGAATATTGGTCTTCAAATAGGGTTGAATATTTTAAATTTCCCTTCAGGCAGTCTACTCAAATAAGTTAGACGGGGGCCCCGTCTAACTTATTTGAAGCAAGCTCCAACATAGCCCACATCTTCACTTAACAATAAGTCAGATCGTGGTCAGTCTCCGGATAATCAAAAATAAAAAAATGCCTCTGAATTTTTTGTAGCTTTTTTTTAATGAAACGCACTTGGATAGCTTAATATTAAAGTGCACAATTAATGGGGTATGATTGAAATCCTATGTTCATTGTACATGAACTATAAAATGAACAACACGCTACGTAACACGAATGAACGCAAATCAACGTCTACCACCTGATTTAGCAATTCCAGGAGCCACTTCCACGTGGTAACAAACACAAGTGAAGCTCTCTATCAACTTGATTAACAAGATTAGGGAAGAGCGGGTATATCTGTAGCTTGGAAGGGCTTAATAACTGTGACACTGACAAGCAACGTACTGGGTTATGAGAAAATCTAAATATGAATTGATACACGATCAAATTTATTTATTAGAACGAAGTTTCATAGATCGAATTTCAGGAGTGATTCCCTATAATAAGCCTATAATGCTTCACGTCCTATAGACAGCACGCACATTATGCACTTTGTGCATGTGTGCTGGCGAATAAAATTCGAAATTAAAATTTGACATAGTAGTTTGACAAATCATTTAATGCATTATACTTAAGACACTCGATATCCAATTACCCCAGTCTCCCCTCGAGCAGGGACCGGGTTTGCAAGTCAATTTGAACAATAACTTAGTTCGTGCGTCTCGTGTGGGATGCTGAGAGATATTCAGTTGGAGTTTCTACCTAACCTAGAAAGGTTAACAAAGGTTTAAAGTGGGTTACAAGTAGACTTGTTAACCCACTTGTAACTTTAGTTGTACCTAAGCAAATATCGAGTAAATGGCTATATTAATTGTAGAAGGGTTCATAAGAACATGTTTTGATAATATGGTTGCTGTTCATTATGATATCTTTCTTTTAACTAGTTGTCTGTATGTACAATATATGTGTAACTATATTGTATGCAATATTTATACATTTGTATGCACACGTATGTATATATTGATTATACACTACAAACTATTTCATCTCTTTCTACCCAAAGGTTGGCCGGAAGAGATTGTTTTGCAATAAGTCCGCCTTTGTATCATGAATTATTTTAATTAAAGACTATTTGTATTATATCCCATATCGATATGATTTTTAACAAAAGCACATGATAACAAAACATTTCTAGCGAATCAACAGTAAATCATTGTTTTTAATTTGACAAACATCAATAAGTGGGTTGTCAGCGTTATGTTACCTTGTAGGTTGTCTGTGCTTGTAGGCCACGACACAACGGTACTAACACTACGATACTTTTTATAATTTAATGATAAATATGAAAGGGCAACATGTTTTTTTTTTAGTGTTATAACTTTTTTCTTGCAATCCTGTACTCCATTAGGGATTTTGATTCCAAGATTTCAGTATAGTTCACATGTTCAAAATCACGCGGTACGACACACTTGGTATCCAACCAAGTTGTCCCGACTTCAAGTTTTGATCTGAAATCATGGTGACTCGAACACCTTTCCATGCGTAAAAAGATTTTTTTTTTTTACTACAAACAACATTACAAACAAACAATAAGAGATAAAAACATAATCAAATCTTTTCTATAAATAACTTAAAATTAGTTCAGACTTGTCGACGCGCTCTGTGGCCTATTGAATATCATGCCATGCTACAGGCACACCTCAGGGCCCAGGTTCTATCTCAGGTGGAAAATTATCTTTTTCAGATTGGCCTGGATCTTGGATGGTTATCTATATGTATTTGTTATAAAATATAGTATCGCTGAGTTAGTATCGAACTTACTTTGGGGTTAGCTCAATGTGATTTGTCCATATACATTTATTTATGCCACATATTCAGTTTCCAACAATGATTAAACTACCCCAGTCTCCCCTCGAGCATGATCCGGGTTTGCAACTCAATTTTAACAATAACTTGGCTCGTGCGTCTCCTGCCGCGCGGGATGCTGAGAGATATTGAGTTGGAGTTAGTTCTGTATCTCACTCAATCTGTACCCACAACTTGTTAATCAAAGGAGTTGTAAGCAAACATTAAGTTTATAGCCATATTTGTTGATTTCCCAGGAACATGATTCAATTTATTGCTACCTAAAAGAAACAGTGGGTTGTGAGTACCCAGGGCCTGAATTCGCACTTAGTCGTCTAGTCTCTCCCATCCTAAGATGCAACTTCGCTCTTCTGCCGACCGAGTCTAGTGTATAATAAGCTTAACATTTCAAAAACGATTTTTGTTATATGACTTACTTAAATTATATTTTACTTTTATCAGTAAAACACTATTTCTCTTTCAAAAATGTATACAGTTGATGGCCTATATTAAACTAAATGTATCGAGTTTAATAAATAAATAAAAAATGCGACTGAATCGCAACTACTTTACCCCCTGACTGGCTTATAATTTCGAAGACTATCATAAGGCATTTTTTTTTAATTTTCAAGCTTTTTACAAAGGCAACAATTTTTTACAGACTTTAATGTAGCGATGTCAAATTGTATTTAACAGCTAGATGCTTACATAATTCAGAAATATGTTTCAAAATATTCTCTTCGTAAAGTTCTTATTAGTTTATGAGTAACACAAAATCATAGAATTAACGCCGGCCAGTTATTACGCCGCTGCGGCTTATCTATTCAGTAGCTCGAAAGCTCTCTAATCTCTATATAACAGTTATGAGCGAAAAACCGAATGGTAATTTCTAAAACTTGTTCTGATTCTATAGCTTCCCAAGGAATGGCGTCAGGCAGGCGGCCGGCCGTAAAACTTTGCCAAATTATTTCACACCATTATAGCAGACCCCTGACTTCAACGCCCCACAGCTGAGGACGCAACGGGAAAACGCTTGGATGAGAATAAGCTAAGTACGTAAGATACTTATGTAATTATCTACATACATACTAACACGTCTTATTCCCTTGCGTGGTAGACTAGACAAAGCCTCGATCTAGCAGGCGTAAAAACATGTTTAGCATGTTGATGGGCGTGTAGAGGAAAACGGAATTAGAATTGTGATGGGTTGCTAGCAGCATGCCTACTTACATGATTTCTCAGATATTCGCCCATTCTCTCGATCGACTTTTACGATATGCGCTGGAAGAGAATCAGCTGGTAGATTTTAAGTTTCTTTTATCCCAGACCAGTATGGAAGAATTAATTAAACTGATATTTTAAATGAAATTTTAGAACGAATCAGTTTACTTGTGGTTTTAAAAATATTGATATCTTCTCTTATTAAATTAAGAAATAGAATATGTTGAAAAAATTTCAAGCGGGCGGGATTTGAACCAGCGACCTAAGTCTATGTACACCATATTTTATTTCTTAATTTAATAAGAGTATATCAAAATAGCATTGTGGATGCAAAATAAAACACAAAATATATTGTTATATTATTATTTTTCCGCGAAATAAACAACAAGATAGGTTAACAGCTTTACACTAAGCTCAGAAAATAAAGAAAAACTCGACACTAAAGAAGAGAAATAGCATTTTTGTTCGTAATAAATCATGTAGGCGAATTTAGTGCATGCATCTCACGTTGCAGCAGAAACGCTACGAAGAATTTAAAGTACAATCGCTCAAAAGTTGTTCTCACCTACAGCAGTGAACAAACTTACATATGAAGTGGCGTGGATGGCTAATTACGGCAGTACCTGAGTTTTCTACCCACAAATTTTGATGCTAGAAATTCCTAAATTACATTATGAATTTGTGTTTACATTGTTTTCCTTTAAAAGTAAAATCGGTTTACTCAATAACTAATTCAAATTCAAAACGTTAATATAGGTCATTTAGACACTTAAATATATAGGGACATATCACACAAATTAAGCTAGCCCCACAGTAAGTTGTGAACTTGTATCGTAGGATACTAACTCAACGATACTATATTTTATAATAGCTACTTATATAGATAAACATCCAAGACCCAGGTCGAGCTGAAAAATATCTTTTCAATTATGACCTGACCGGGAATCGAACCCGGGCACCCTCGTTAAGCAGGCTGGCATGTTGACCACTGCGCCGCGAAGCTCGCCACTTACTAATCTAATCGTCATACATTTTCAATTGAGAAATGTTAAACAACGCCGCATGTGGCTCCTATGTGATGGGTGACCAAAAGGCATATAAACATCTCGACGACTTCCTCCGTTAAGTTAGCTAGAAACACCTGACACCAGTGTTGGCCACTTACACACGTAGTTTACTCGTATTGATATAATGATTTTACAGTGATGTTAGGATTTACATGGTGTGTATGGGGACTGGGAAACGAATTGCGCTGCCCAGCTTAAACGTACAGTACAAGATAAAAATTGGCACTAAACCAGACAACAGAGGAAGATCAACCGTTTTCAAATGTACCATCATCATCATTCCAGGCGTAACAAGTCCACTGCTGGACAAAGGCCTCTCTCAAGGATTTCTCGCTCCAGAGAAGGATATTGCCATGCTCACCACGCTTGGCAGGCGGGTTGGCGAGCGCAATTCTATCGGCTTTTTGTGCTTCCGACGCTGCTGCCCATCGAAAGCATTTTTAAGGTGGGGAAGGATAATTTGTTGGATCTGGGAAGGGAAATGAAGGTATTAGGATACTACTCACTCGGATAAAGGGGAGAAAGTAGGAGTTCGGGAAGCCGGGCGCGCATACCCGATGTCATATCTGCCAGCACTGGAGAGGCAGTTGAGTATGACACCCTTGACCAGAGTAGGTATCGTCTATTCAAACTGTTCAAGTGTATCGTCTATTCAAAAAAGGTTAAAGAGCCCGCCATAGGCCAGGCGGCGTGGCGGTACAAACGCGGATGGTCTAAACGCGCTGGCTACTTTGGATATTGTCGTTTTTTAAGAATATTCAAGGGTTATTCGAAAAAGAAAAACATATGATGGCTGCCTTATCTGTAATGCAATTATAATCAAAAGTTTCAAGGTTAATTTTAATGTATTTGGTGAATAATGCTGTATACCGAGTAAATAGGACGTGATTTTGAGGCAACTTTGCATTTTTTTTCTATCGAGAAAATTTAACGCAATCGTGTTTTTGAGTTAGATAGTTACCAGGGTTAGTCCTGAACTTTGCTGCATTTTTATTTCAACTTGAGTATTTCATTATTATTGATATTACAGACAATCATGTAAAGCAGTGTGAGGTAGTACGGGCCCTTAATCAGCATCTACGTAAATATACCTACCTCATAAAGAAACTTAGCTTTTACGGAATGTACCTTCGATCAAGTAAGTATAACAAAGTAGATACAGTCACATACAAAAATAACACTTCAGGATGCCCACAATTATTTATAAGTACTCGTAAATATTGTTATGTTATAAACCTACATCGATGCAAAACCAATCTTACTTGCATGCCATTACGTTTAATTTAAACGAAATGATTAGGTAGGACGCTTCATTATCACGGATGATGTATTTAGATTTATGAAGGGAAAACTTCTTAAGCGGCGTTGTGCCCTTTTTGAGATGGATAAAATTCTGATCGGAAATTCGTAAGACGGACACGCGGCCTGAGACCGCCGGCGCGGCATAGAAGAGGAAGTAATATCCCCCTCATTTCTACCGCGCGGCGAAATTGTATGCCTGCTCCTGCTATAACGTTAATGTTCAAGTTTTCACTTCTGCCAGCACTCCCAGAATGCAACCCTTTTTTTAAATACTTGATCGAAGTAATGCACTTAAAATCAAAATATAGTATTTGCTTCAAGATGTTTTATAGTATCAATGTACACGTTTTCATTCTATCTAGGTTTACAACTCACCTCACTTTACGAGTGAAGAAAGTACAAATCTCCTCAATATTTGGGGAAATCTCCCAGATTTATGGCAGCACATGTAAATGAAGAGATACGGGGCGCAACATAAAACTTTTATAAGAGCAATATACGACACGCAGACATAATATTCTCGATACATTCGTAGAAAATTTCGTAAGGCTACGTTCACATCACAATTCATCACCCTACTAAAAAGGGTCATATAACATTAACTTAATACTTAGTAACTGTCATCATCATCATCATCATGATGAAGAATACTTAGTAACTGTGAATAGGTGGAATTATAGGATAATATTTTTGAGAAAATAGGAAATAGATTAACTCAAAGAATACTAATGTGACCATGACCAATGTTACATTAAGTAGTACAATTTAAGACCGACGGGTTTCTTCACACGATTACGTAAGCCTGTACCTAACAATTCAAAGTAAAAAAACTTACTAAAAATAATCTTTTGTGTATTAATATACACAACAGCTTATTTTAAAAAGTTCCTACTTTGTTTTTAGAGTTATTTTCTCATATGATATCCATATTTGTCGGAGTGGAGTGCATCAAAATAGCAAGTCTGCCTTCTTGGTTGTTCCGCCATGTTGAATTGAACTCGTTGCAAAAATACAAAATTTCAGCTCAATTCTGTGGAAGATATACTTCAAAATTTAGTTGCAAGATTCCATCCGAACAAACAACGTTAAATACATACATTGCAGGTTTAATTGTAAAATAGATTGTGAATGAACTGATAAGCATATTTTTAATTTAATATTGCTAGGTACGTTTAGTTTTGTTTAAGTTTTCCACCGGTTCACAAGATAGTAATTTCGAGGAAGTTTTTAAAAATAATAATTTTATATAATTGGTTAGGCACACAAAAGCGCGTGTGCACCCCTTAAAATTCAATCACAAATCGCTTGCGTTAGTGTGATAAAAATACTGCACAAGTTGTTAATTGTGAATGAACTAATAAGCACATTTTTAATTTGATATTTTTATAGGTACGTTTAGTTTTGTTTAAGTTGTCCAGCGGTTCACAAGATAGTAATTTTGAGGAAGGTTTTAAAAATAATTATTTTATATAACTGGTTAGGCACACAAAAGCGTGTGTGCACCCCTTAAAACTTCAACCACAAATCGCTTGCGTTAGTGTGATAAAAATGACAGCACAAGTTGTTAATTTTTTTTCTCTAAGAGCGCGCCCTAACACTTGGACAGTATTTTCCCAGGCTGTTTACTCCGGAAATCTTCCGTGTTCATACGTCCAAGTTATGGATATTGAATTTTGTTCGAGGCCTCATTCGGAATTCCCGACACGTGTGGTCCAATACACAAAATGCCGATATTATGGAAGTTTTAGTTGCAAGCTCCCTCTGTACGTGCTATATTCAATTTTCCTTTGCGTTACTTACACTAACCTTTAATACAGATGTTTGCATATCAATAGATCAAAGATATTTTTTTTAGTTTTTTTTATATTTGTATCGATTTATAGTTACGGTGAAATAAAGACTGTTTACTTACTATTTGGAACTCAATATTTTGGCAAGCAGTAAAGGGGTGTTATACCACCCTGACTATCGGATCCGATGAGAGGGACGCCGCTATACGTTAGACACGATACGAGATATCTCCAATCGTACCGCTCGTATTGCGGCGTCCCTTTGTCGGCGCCGTCCGAATTAGGATGGTTTAATCGGCGCTTAATCATGACTACATCAAAAATATAAAAAACTGCCCTGAGGCGCTAACTTAAGCGGGTGCCGCGCGAACGAAAAACGTCGCTTCTACGCAAGCCATTAGGCTGCGCAGAACCATTAGGCGATTATGAAAAAAAATGAAAAGTGTTAAAATTTTCATATTTATATTTTTATAAAAAATAAGAAAGGGGGCGACCTCCGCAATGTACATATACATATTATCATGTGAGAATTATTGTTTTAGACGTAAAAATTACAAAGTTTTCGAAGAAAAATGTTTTTAGATATCATAACACATATATCACTTTTAAATTTCATATGTATCTATTTCAAATTCCAACTAGGGGGCGATCTTGTTCATGGATCGATCTAAATTATACAAATACTTTTGATGTATATAATTAATTCAGCGCATAGTACTAGTGATTTAAAAAAAAACACGTCTTTTGTCACAATTTCGTGCAGTACCTACCGTCTTAACTATATTTAGTAATAGCAATAATGTATGGTCGTACACATGCGTCATATTGAAAACAAGGTCCATGATGTTAGGTATTTAGAGGAATAAAATCTAATCCTAACACTTTCATTACACATTAGATAATACTACGTCATAATGTACTACCTCCGTGGTCCAGTGGTTAAGGAGTTTGCCTGTAGACCTCGGGGTCGTGGGTTCGATTCCCATGGAAAGCATACTTTGTTTAGTTGTTTCCAGTTTGGTTGGGTCATTCCAGGCTTGAATTACCTGATTGTCAGATAATTAAGATGATTGCGTGCTTCGGAAGGCACGTTAAGCCGTTGGTCCCGGCTGCCATCCGGTGGTCGTTAAAGGAACCACGTCAAAGGCCGAGAGGCGGTTCCTAAGAACTCTGACACCAGGGTATGCATGGTCGATTGACCGTGTCACCTACTCGAAATGATGATGACTTCTTGCAGTAAAACTTCGAAGCCAGGATTCGCTTCAGTCGATTAAATAACATAAAAAGTATCTATATTTTTTATTTGGGTGTATGTGTGTTGTTTACGCACCGTATGAGAGTTTTTAAGTACTTACTCAAAAATCTTCCATGCTGGTCTGAGAGAAAACATATCGTAGAATGTACCAGCTGCTTCTTTTCCCGCGCAAACCGTACAAGCCGATCGAGGGAATGGGCTGACAACTCACTACTATTTTGTTTAATTTTTCACACACCTGCCCATCAACATGTTAAACGTGACTTTTAGGTCTTATAGAGGCTCCGTCTACCCCGCAAGGGAAAAAGACGTGCTAGTATGTATGTTACTCTATAATATACCTCAGAAAAAGGTGAAAAGATTGATGAGACTGCTGCACCATGCATTAAAATGTCTTCTTACATTCGTCAGCTCAAGTCTGGATTCGCGTACATGAAAACTTCGACATGTAAGACACTGTTACCTCTATACCTTCGCTATTTTGCGTAAAAGATGGGGAAGCGTTGGTAAATAAGTTTTGTGAATCGCGTGAATCAATTATGAATGACGCAACACGTGGTTATGAAATATGTCGTAGATAGGAAAGTTTGCGCATAACAAAAATTTTCGTGTTCTGTTTATAATTTGTATCTGAAAAGTTACTGCCAGTCCGATAAAGAAAAGTTTTGTTTTAATCAAGTGAAAACTTCTTTGAGAGCATTGGGCATTTTTTGAGATGGGATAAGAACCATTGAACTCGCGACACTTACTGAAACCGACACCTGTATACACGGTGAAATTTTGATCGTTCTAGACCCTTAAAGGGGTGATTCAGCCCATCGATATGAACAGCTTTTCCTATGGGACCAATGCTGGGAACTCAAAACAAATGGGCAGTTCCATACAAAAAATTTCGGCCGCCCAATTTCCGGTCCGTTTGGTCAATTTGTATGGGAACGTCAGAAACATTTTTGAGTTGCCAGCATTGATCCGATAGGATAAGTTGTTTATATCAACGGGCTGAATCAACCCTTTAAGGGTCCAGGACGATTAAAATTTCACCGTGTATAATGTCCATTTACGAGTAAATTAAGCACAAATATTTAAGGGCTTGGTATCCATAGGTCAAAGAAATACTTTAGTAGCAAAATTTAAGAAATCGACACGCTAGTTTTTGTATTAGCTTTTTTTTAGCAATTTGAGGCACTAATGGTGTTTCACCGACAATATTTTTGAAAGATGTATATAACGGGGCATTAAAAAATAATATATACATTTACAAATTGCCGGACCGACCCAACAATTTAGTACGAAAATGTCGATTTTTTGTTTGTAAAAATACAAATGCCAAATTGCAACATTCTACCTACTTAAGAGCCCGACATATGCCAGGCGGCGTGGCGATACAAACGCGGATGGTCTAATCGCGTTGGCTACTTTGGATGTTTTCGTTTTTTAGGAATATTCAAGGTTTATTCGAAAAAGAAAAACATATGATGGCTGCCTAATCTGTAATGCAATAATAATCAAAAGTTTCAAGGTTAATTTTAATGTATTTGGTGAATAATGCTATATACCGAGTAAATTAGACGTGATTTGGAGGCAACTTTGCAATTTTTTTCTATCGAGAAAATTTAACGCAATCGTGTTTTTGAGTCATATAGTTACCAGAGTTAGTCCTGAACTTTGCTGCATTTTTATTTCAACTTGAGTATTTAATTATTATTGATATAACAGTCAATCAGGCAAAGCAGTGTGAGGTAGTACGGGCCCTTAACCTCCGAGCTAAACCACGGTCGGATAGACAGAGAGACTGACATGGCGACACTACAATGTTTACTAAGGAATCCTAAAAATGGGAGGGTAAATGTAAATATATATGTTCGTTCACATATAAGTACATATTTTACTCACCCATTTCTAAGCAGAATAACAAGTAGTATAATAACAAATATTAAAAAAAAAACCACTTCTCTCCCTTTCAACACCTCCTAAGGACAGTTAATAGATTCAGGTGTTACTTTACAGAAGTCAAAGCTACATTTACTTTGAGACAATTTACTTTGCGTGCTTCCGCCTTCAGTTAGTTCATGCAAACTATTGCTGACCAGCGCCTACCCACTACTGTTGTCCCTTCGTGCCCGCCACCAATAGTTGATGCACGCAACCCTGGTCGATACTGCTGCATCCGTTGAGGCTGCAGCAATATTGGCCGTCGTGCCCGATGCAGCAGTATCGACCAGGGTTGCATGCATCAACTATTGTTGGCGGGCATGAAGGGACTAACAGTAGTAGATAAATTTACAAACATACATGATACGCGCAAAACATCGCCCCTTTTTTGGTGGTCAGATAGATATAAATATGGTTATTATTGATATTGAGTAATGGGAGGTATTCAGAAATAACAATTTGCAATTTAAGTGAGAGTAATTTAAAATTTTGTAGCACCTCTTCGGAAAATCCTGCCAAAATTTTTACTGTTTTACAGTATCGTAAAAGGCGAACTTAAAGCCAGAGGGTTTATCTACTAGTCAACCCACGGGTTAGACAAAAAAAAATCATGATAACTAAATGATTTAAAAACAAATTAAAGTAATAATAATTTATTACACTACTTATGAGTAACAGCAGGTGTCTTTTCACTACTACACCTGGTATAACTTCAAAGCAACGGCAACGCAAACCACGACACGCCTTCATTGACATCTGTAAGGGGGTGAACAAAAAAATAGAATAAAAATCAACTCAAATTAAACTATTATAAGGAGAGATCATGCATTTGGATTTGAGTGTCTACGAAACGTATACACTCAGACTGGTAAGTTACGTAGACTATTATTTATATCTTTTACATATTAAGAATACTCAAATTATTACTAGAACACATAGTAATTAAGAAGTTGCCCGGAGGTTGCGAGAGGAGAACTTTTAGGGTATATGATTAGAATGCGTAGAATCTTTTTTCCTATGTGTAATTGTCAGATCATTTGATACGAGTATAGCTTACATCATCTGTGCTGCTATAGAGTCAGGACAAAGAAAATATAATATGAAGTATAGACTGCCAGCCTCTTACAAAAATGTTGGTCCAACTTTAAGTCCTGTTAAAAGCAGGTACGAAGTACCTGGCAAGCATGCGGGCAGGCCGTAGCAGTTAGTTTTAGCGCGTTCAAACAAACAAACGTTTGTTTGTTTGTTACTAAGATTTATAAAGCTGAAGAGTTTGTTTAAACTCTTCAGCTTTATAATATTACTATAGAAGTATAGATATTCACTAATGAAATGCCCATACAAATATTAAAGTCGACTAACCGCCACTATGGGCGGCGCGCGGCGAGGGCGCTTCACTGCAATAGTAACAGACTTTTTCACCTGTCACTAGATGGCGTTAGCCTAAACTTGGTAAAAACAAGTAAAACTAAAAGATATTGTTATATAAGTCTCCTCATACATATAACAACGTTACCTAGAAAAACAAAATGCCTTTTCAGTGTGTTTACTCTCACATACAAAGTTTTATAAAAAGTCTTATCAAATTTCTATTTGCAAGGGCTTCCATAACAGACAGGACATACGAGTCGTCGTCAAGGTCAAGAAAGTTGTTTTCACTTTGGTGTATGTATGAGATATCTCCAGAGAATTTAATCTTCTTGGCATTTATGACATAAAAGTGTAACAGGGTGGACATGTCACCTCTTACTTGACATTTTGATTTGCAGACAAATAAAGCAAATATAAAAAAAAACACTGCAATATGTATTAACTTCTCAAGCATTCATTCATCATCATCATTCATCTGCCTTCACTTCCTCCCCAATCCTCAGGCATGGCCTATTTGCGTTTAGCTGTTTAGTTATAGTCTTCAAATAGAGGTAACATTACTACAAGCATAACTTGTATAAAAACGATAACTTGTACAACTAGTTTCTGACACTTGTACACCTATTTGTTTTCAAGCAAATACATGATTAAAAATAAATTCGTGCAAGAGGAAAGAATCAAGATATAGTAAAAATAGCACAATAGCTTTGTAAAACTCTTGAAGATAAATCAATATAAGTATTTACAAGTTTGTAAAACTCATATGCTGCCCCGACCCCACTTAAAATGGAATAAGGTTAGGAAGAAGCTATGTACTGTTACAATATCGGCGTAGGTAACTATTCATAAAAAGAAAATTAAACAAAATCGATATCTTATCCGGCGGCAAGCGCTCTGGCAAGAAAAATGTTTTTTTCTCAAACATGCTCTGAAATGTAGGCTTTATTGTAGTAAAAAGAAGACACGAAGTTTGTAATTCTTGGCTAGTGCAATACTTTACCGGCCTAGGCCAGGAAAGTAAGTATGAAAATTCATTCCTAGCCGCTGCTCAATTTTTTTAAATTAATCTATGTAACTTGTCATACAGCCAATGGCTATCACATTATAAAAAAATCGAGCATATAAGTATTTGAATATGAAAATAATTTTAGTAAAATGTTGGTATAAAATCACACAAAAATATGCAAATAATAAAAAGAAAAAACGCGGGAAATCAGATTTTTACTGTATTACATTTTTTGGGTAAAATATGACTGGGCTGTATGGGCTATGTTTCCTTAGCACTAAAGGACAATTGAAAATTAAAAAAGAAAATAACGCGGGAATATACTATCAGGCTCGGCGGACTGTAAGGTTGTTGGATTGTTTTGCATCGGTGTAATTTGGTGTTATAAATGTCTATGTGTGTGGAATAACTAAATAAAGAGTCATGGTGCGGCTGTGATGCAGATTTAGAGATTTACATAGCGGGCGCTCGCGCTACTGCGTCGTCTATGATCAAACCAGAGGATTCGTGGGAATTGTCGCCAGGAGCTCCGTCGAATCAACGAAATGACCATAATTTCTTTGATAAAACGTTGAAAAATATTAAGGGCTAAAAGGCGTAGAACGCCAAATGCCGGAAAACAAATGTGATAATAAAAATGTACATACTATTATCCGTTTTTTTATATTATACTCATGTATTCCCAATAGTACGTCTTTCATTATTTCCTCGCATTTATTGAGAAAAGCACAATACATGCCTTTGCCAGGAATCGGCTTGCCGGACTCGTATTTATTGCCAAGGCCTCGCTGACGCGCGGCCTTGAAAACTCTACTCGTCCGGCAATCCCTTACTTCCCGGCCTCTGCAGTAATGTACTATTATTGTAAGTGGTAGTATGAACATCTGTTACATGTAGCAAGTAACGTCCTCTATGTATGATATCAGCCCAACAGTTTGAACGTAGTCAAAACGTTAAAAAAGATACCATCATGGTAACACTGAACATTTCAATCTTTTTAATTTGTTTCTTCTTACTGTTGAGTGGCGATGCCTAGACTTGGCAATTAACTACGAATACGTAACTTATTCGTAGGTAATTAGGTATAAAGTTGCGATCGTAAAGTTACTGATAATCAATACGTTTATGAGGTAAACGACTTTGCCATACTGCAGGCATAGCTTAGGCACGATACCTCCTATGTGAAAAATATGTGTCGTATGATAAAATAATCGTACTCATACACATTTTTCTTTCGTCTTAGGTAGATAAAGCTATTGGGTTAAGTCCAACAAACTGCATTTTTTACAAAAAAAAAATCTAAAAATAAATAATACGTCTGGTAGATTATTGTAACATATTGGATACGCATTTTTAGAGTTCCGTAGCCAAATGGCAAAAAACGGAACCCTTATGGATTCGTCATGTCCGTTCGAATGTCACAGCCACTTTTTTCTGAAACTATAAGAACTATACTGTTGAAACTTGGTAAGAAGATTCTGTGAACCGCATTAAATTTTTTGGGGGTTCCCTATTCTAAGAACTGAAACTCAATATTTTTTTTTTCTTCAAACCCATACGTTTGCGCAGTATCTATGGATAGGCCTTCAAAAATGATGTTGAGGTTTCTAATATTATTTTTTTCTAAACTAAATAGCCTGCGAGATAGACACTTTGAAAATGGTAAAATGTGTTGGCGACGGCCCGTTCCACGCCCCGCGCGTCTCTGGATGCCCCCGTGCACATCCAGACACCCCCATAGCCGCAAGCGATTTTACATGCTTTAAGTGTCATTTCTTTTCGCGTAATGTATACTCATATATTCTTTGACCGTATCGCATAAAGTTCAAACGTGACCATACACGTTTCACCTCGACTGTTCATCGGTGTAACTAAAAGTCGTAGTACTGTATATACGTTGGTAGCATATCATGAGAATTCGGGTTCAGAGCCTCGGACACCGCCGATTAGTAGCAAGTCTGTGTGTGTTTTACAGGCTGCATTTAAGTGAGTGCACACAGAAACTTCAAGATCTTATCACATTCAGCGTGCGAATAAAACAAGCGTGCAATATTAAATACTACCAGTTCTTGAGTATTTTTTTTTTCAAATAATGGAAAAGGCCAGTGAAACTGTTTAAAAATATGATTCAACCTGGGTGTTTATGGATATTTTCGGAAGTGTTCGCAGACCAAAATCTTTTAATTCCCTTGGGAACAAAAACGTATTTTAGACCCTGTTCTCGGGGAACCGTACTTTGTTTTTTAAATAGAGGAAATGAAAAGTAAGTAACTAACCTTGATATGTGGCAGCGCGAGCAGCCTCCGCATCTCGTGTATGGCCGTGGCGGTGGCGGGCGTGGCGGCCGCGGGCCCGGGGCCCGTGTGCCGCAGCCGCGTGGCTGCATCCAGAGCCTGCCGACTCCGCTGCCGGCCCTCCGCAGCCGGGGCGCGCCCGCTCGTCACCACCACCGTGCATGCGATGCGGTCGTACACCTACGAAGCGAAATTGCTATCTTAAACTGCACTGCGAAGAAACTAATTGCGATAAGTCCGCCTTTGTACCCATTATTTGTTTATTTTAAGTGTTTGATTTCTTCTTTTTCATTGTGTGATTTGTTTAAATGGTGCAATTAAGTGTATATTATTATTATTATTACGAAGCGAAATAGTACATTACTGCAGAGGCCCAGAAGGGATTGCCGCACGAGTAGAGTTTTCAAGGTCAAGCGTCAGCAGGCTTTGGCAATAACTACGAGGCCGGCAAGTCGATTCCCGGCGAGGCATGTATAGTGCGTTTGTCATTAAATGTGAGGAAATAAGGAAAGACGTAATACTGGGAATAAATGAGTATAATCCTTACTAATATTATAAATGCGAAAGTGAGTTTGTTTGTTTATTTGTTTGTTTGTTACACTTTCACGCCGTAACTACTGAACCGATCATCATGAAATTTTGCATACAAGTTCTGTGGAGTGCGAAGAAGGACATATAATATACCTTTTATCCCGGGAAAAAGTACTATTCCCGAGGGATCGACATTGACGCGGGCGGAGCCGCGGGCGAAAGCTAATATTTAATAAAAACTATAATTTTAAATATTATGTGTACATTTTTATGTTCATATTTATTTTACGGCAATTGGCTTTCTACGCCTTTTAACCCTTCATATTTTTTACGTGTTATCAACGAAATGATGGTGTAATTATTTCGCTGATTCGACGGAGACAATTCTCTCGAATCCACTGGTTTGATATACGACGCAGCAAGGCGAGCAAACACCAGCCCGCTAAGTAAACCTCACTACAGCCGCACCATGACACTTTATTTTAGTTATTCCACACATTGTTCATAAACATGGGCATCTATAATACCAAATCACACCAACTTCACATTATAAACTCCACTAAAAGTAATTTGCAGAACAATCTAAATACCAAATCACACCAACTTCACATTATAAACTCCACTAAAAGTAATTTGCAGAACAATCTAAAACAAAAACCGTCTAGAAAAAATACAATAGAACGTAAAATTTTTCCATAAAAAATTTAAGTTGAGTATTTCTCCAATGCAGCCTAAATCTTGATATGGCGACCTCTTTGGCAATGGGTAAAAACTAACTCTCACAGATGACGCTGTGCAATTTAAACCGCAATAGTTTAAATAGATGTAGATAGATGGCGCTGGCACATGGTATTGTGTTGTGCGTTCAAATATTCACCACACACAATACACCCTTAAATCCAATTCAATTATATCCTAAAATAATATCTAATATATCCCAAAATACATTATGGGAAGTCCATCCCATACTACTGGGGCCAAGTGCAAGTCGGACTCACGCACGAAGCGTTCCGTACCATTATACATAAAAAGCAAAAAAAAAGAACGTCTGTTGTATGGGAGCCCCATTATTAATTTTATTTTTTATTTTCTTATTTATTTTTAAAGTACAGATATAACTAAGTATTCTGTGAATATTTCGAGCATCTACCTGCTGCTCTTATCAAAATAGAGCAGTAACGAGCAAAAAATCACGTTTGTTGTATGGGAGCCCCCTAAAATATTTATTTTATACTGTTTTTTAATATTTGTTGTTATAGCGGCAATAGAAATACACAATCTGTGAAAATTTCAACAACTATCACGGTTCATAAGATACAGCTTGGTGACAGACGGGCGGATAGACAGACGGACAGCGGAGCCATGTAATAACACCTGATAGTAATAATATGACGTTCAGAAAGAGATACATGATATCCAAATTTGAATAAAATTCTATTTAATTTCATTTCATTTGTATTTCATTTCATTTCATTTCATGTCAATAGGGACCCGTTTTTACCCTTTAAGTACGGAACCCTTAAAATGATGTATGTATGGCTACAAGCACATATATGTTCTCGTGGTCATATATGAAACAGGGTTAATTTATCTTTGCCTTGTGACTTTATAGTGATCTAACAAGAGAAAAGTAATACCATACAAATAATGCTATATTATCTAAGGTCTGAAGTCTTACCTCCAAAAGAGCCCTCAGCTGCAGATCATCCAACACACTATGGAACAGGTCCGGGTCCATGAACATGGGACCGTCTTGCAACACAGCCACATCGTCTAAGGACTCAACAACGAGGTTCACAGCTGAAACAAATAGGTAGTAAAAATGGATTACTTATTTTAATTTCTGTATAATGAAAAAGAAAACGAAGCGAAAGAGATGTTGGCGGTTGTCGAACTTTATCAGTTACTAGCTGTTGCCCGCGACTTCGTCCGCGTCAATTTCTGTTATTATGATTAATTAGTTTTTTTATTAGTAAAGATGAATAATTTTCCCTCGTTTTCAAAACATTTTTTATTGATGCTTCGCGCCTATTGGTCGCAGCGTGATGTTTTATAGCTTAAAGCCTGCCTCAATAAATGGACTATCCAACACAAAAGGAATTTTCGAATTTGAAATAGTAGTTCCTGAGATTAGCACGTTCAAACAAACTCTTCAGCTTTATAATATTACTAGCTTTTGCCCGCGGCTCCGCCCGCGTCAATGTCGATCCCTCGGGAATAGTACCTTTTCCCGGGATAAAAGGTAGCCTATGTCCTTCTCCGTACTCCAGAGAACTTGTATGCAAAATTTCATGATGATCGGTTCAGTAGTTGCGGCGTGAAAGCGTAACAAACAAACTTACTTTCGCATTTATAATATTAGTTAGGATTAGGATAGTATAGATTCCACTGAATGCGCCATAACCAGTGGTCGGAACATATAGAGTACAGCAGATTTATTCAATGGAGCCATTCTCTTTCGTGCTGGTTTGGGAGAAAACAAAAACATAGAATATACCAGCTGCTTTTCTTTTGGCGCAGACCGTAAAAGCCGGTTAAGGGATTGGGCGAAAAACCGAGTCAGGCGCAGCGGCTACCCATCTCTATTTTGATTCCTCTTCCCAACGTCACCTGATAGTAAGTGATCATCGCTGCCCATGGACAACTGCAACTCCAGGGTGTGACAGGAGCGTTGCCGGCCTTTCAAGGAATTGTGGGAAGGAAATGGGTGGAGAAGAATCTAATAATAATAATAATAATAGCCTTTTATTCAGATATAAATATACTTAAATTTTTATACAGTTTTGATTTTTATGTTATTATCTGTTTGCCTTATGGCAAAGGCCTCTCCAAGCTCTCTCCATGTCTCTCTTTTTTGAGCTACCCTGGTCCACAGTCTGCCCACCACTGCCGCTATCTCATCTGCCCATCTTTTGTATGGTCTGCCACGTTTCCTTAACTTTCCTCTGGGATACCAGTAGTTAATAGTTTTGCTCCATTTTTCTATGCCTCTAACAATGTGTCCCGTCCAATTCCACTTTTGTTTTTTTGTTGTGATTATGACATCTTTTAAATTAGTTTGTTTCTTTATGGTTGACATTCTTATTCTATCTGATTTTTTCTTTCCTAACATACTTCTTTCCATTGCGTTTTGACAAACCTCTAATTTTTTTGTGTGGACTTTGGTGAGTGCCCAGGTTTGGCAGAAGGAGAAGAATCTAAATATAACTCAAATGTGACTGACATAGTGATCTATCAACGCACAGCCCAAACCACTGGACGGATCAGGCTAAAAATTTGGCATGCAGGTAGATAGTATGACGTAGGCATCCGCAAATAAAGGATTTTGTACCTAGTACTAAGGGGATAAAATAGGAGATGAAACTAAACTTCTTAACGCGAGCGAAGCCGCGAGCAAAAGCATAAATGCGGTAAAGTTCTACTCAAACGTCGATTTTCTGTGAGAGTGCGGTCCTTGCCCGGACGAGCCGTGCTACTAGCAAAATGAATTTTGCTGGTAGCGTGGCTCTACCTACCAAAAGACATTATTAAATAGCGCAGTGGTTAACACGCCAGCCTGCGACACGGAGTGCCCGGGTTCGATCCCCGGCCAGGTCAAGATGGAAAATGATCTTTTTCAGATTGGCCTGGGTCTTGGATGTTTATCTATATAATGTATTTGTTATAAAATATAGTATCGTTGAGTTAGTATACCATAACACAAGTCTCGAACTTACCTTGGGGCTAGCTCAATCTGTGTGATTTGTCCGTATATATTTATTTATTTATTAAAGTATGTAACGGCCGACATGTTACCTCATCCGGCGGAGACGCACGGTGTGCGTATCGGGACATCGGGCGCGCGTCTCAATCCACATTCGCCCTGAGGAAGACTTCCGGATAAGGTCGAGACATGTCGGCCAGTAGCTGACTTCGTACGTGAGTAACCCGTTGTTACATATCTTAATAATGTCTATATCTCATGTTACTTTTAATCACAACATACTACATACCAGCAGCGGCAGCCTCTTCAAGCATCAGCTGTCGCCGTGCCGTCTGTTCTTCATCTTCCTCATCATCAGCAGCTGCAGCGGCCAAAGTAGCCGCTCGCAGACGACGACGGCTGTTGAACTTCTTCAGTTCATCTACTGTGCCCGCCAGATGTACGCGGTTTTGCTTGTCGCGGTCCTATAATTTTGAGAGAGAAATTTAATTAAAAATTTGTAGTTGTAGAATTTATCCCTGTTATATACGATCTTGTTGTATTCAATATTTTTGCTCATCGCATCTCTAGATTCGCCTCCTCCTTTATTATGCGAACCGGTAAGGAATGGAACACTCCGTGTGCCATTCCTCACTGTTACCTGTGCATTCTGTTACCCGACACGTAAAATTTAATGATTTTCAAGAGTAAATAGACATAATTCGCTTGTACCACCCTAGACTTCGTTGCTTCCCATCAGACAATCTTTTTGATGATTTGAGCAAGTTTGACAAATCATCATCATTTTGAGTAGGTGTCACGGTTAATCGACCATGCACACCCTGGTGTCAGAATTCTTCGGAACCGCCTCTCGGCCTCTGACGTGGTTCCTTTTAACGACTACCAGATGGCAGCCGGGACCACCGGCTTAACGTGCCTTCCGAAGCACGGAATCATCTTTATTATCAGACAATCAGGTGATTCAAGCCTGCAATATCCTAACCAAACTGGAAACAACTAAACAAAGTATGCTTTCGGTGGGAATCGAACCCAAGACCCCGGGTCAACAGGCAAACGCCTTAACCACTGGACCACGGAGGCTGTTAATCATCAAAAAGAAAAAAAGACTTAATCCGCATATGTTAAAAACATAACAAAATAACTATACAAAGGTACTGACCCTTATCCACCGGTGATTGAGCACTTCTTGAATGTTGATTCTTTGAGTGTGGTCCACGGTCAGCATCCGCTGGACCAAATCTTTGGCGGCATCGCTTATATCATCCCACATAGGAGTATCGAACTGCAAATAAATCATATTTGTATTAGATACTTATTTGTTTTGTTTATTACTACTTTTCTCATAAACTGAAACTTCGCTCGTATTATCCATAGATATGAAAGTCGTTAATATATATCATACTAGCAGTGCCCGGAACTTCTTTCGCGTACATATTATGTTGATATTGATTAGGACCCCTCTATACCAATTCATACTGCTAAGTGCAGAAATGAGAAAATTTCCATACAAGCTTTATCCCCCCCCCCCCATTCTGTCCCCATTCTTTAGGGGGGAATTTTGTCCTTTTCAGAAAACGGAAAGCAGGTAGTAAATTAATAAGCGGTAGTAATCGTAGATTGTTGCACCAAGCGAAAGTAATTTATTTGGAGCCCGAGCGCCAACGAGGGCTCTAAAAAGCACGAGTGCAATATAAATTACTTAATTCGAGGTGCATAATCTGCTTTTTTTTCAACTACTACAATAAAAGTAGGTGTGTGAAAAATAAAACTGAAGATAAATTACATTATACAATTACATTATACATTATACAATTAATTAGTGAAAATTAGTTGTTTACATTCCCCTCTTTTTTCTTTATGGCCAATATTTTTTTGGGTCAAGCATTTCACACGTCACTTCACAAGTCACTCCACACGGCCGTCAGGTTAACCAACCTTTTTTGTGACATGTTACGCTTATGGCCGCGATTTCAAAAGAAAAAAAAACCACACAATGCTTTAAAGGATCTTCATACATTTTTTTCTGCTCTAGAGCAGCAAAGCTCCGCTTTGTGCTGGATATGTAGTGCAGTTATGATAGAACTGCAGCGTAGTTGGAAGAAAAGTAAATTATTGAGCGTTTTTTATACCGAGCGTTATTTATATAAATATTGAATTAAAGGTTCCATACAGAAACTTTCATGTACGTTTTCAATTCACACTTGGCCGGTTTAACTTCTTTTCTAGACCAACGGAATAGAAGTGCTGCACAACATAACAATATCAAGCAATACTACTATCATATTATCATGTATATGTATCATAACAACTACTTACTCTCAATCTTCCACGGCATATGGCTTCAAACAGCCTCTCTCTAGTCCCAGTAAAGGGCAGATATCCAACCAGCAACACGTGAAGGAGGATGCCGGCAGCCCATACATCCACTGGCTTTCCATACAGCTGGCTTGAGACCACTTCTGGGGCCATGTAGTGAGGAGTACCGATGCGACCTGAAGCGATATATTTTTTTGTTAGATTTTAGTAATTCATGGAATGAAATATGGTGAAAGTTAGTTTTGTTAGTCAAACCATTTTTAAGGCACCTAAGAATGAGAAATGGTAAAGGGTTTTGTTTTCTATGGGTTCTGTAAACAAGGAAATCTTATAGTTACGCCATGTCCGTCTGTCTTTATTTCTGTCTCTCCCCGGTTAAGCTCAAAGACTACTATTACTAAGAAGTTGGCATGAGTATAGTGTGATTGACCTTTGAGCTATATTGAAATTCTGGATTCATAATACCTAATGAAACCTAATGAAAAACGAAAAAGTAATTAGACTTCCCATTGAAATTCGCCCAATTTATCGGCGACTTTGTATGGGTGGCCTAAATTTATTTTTCGATTTTTATAGTATTTTGTTGCAATTCTGTATTCTACTAGAAATTCTAATTCCACAATTTTAATATATTTCAGAGGTACAAAACCACGCTGTATATGTTAATCACACAGACAAAGTGGTAAAATTAAATTAAAAACAGAAGAGTTCGTAAGTTAACTTCCATACATGTAAAGTTGGGATATTTTTTCTTCTTGTAAATGCCTTGCCATGGGCTGTCATTAGATAAGTCTTTCAAAAATACTATCCGCGTCTCATCACCGTATTAGCTATCTATATATCAGCCTAGAAACTTCCTAAAGTTTTTTCATATACCTCTCTTTAGGTAGTTTCAAGCTGCCCAGTTATTTCTTTCATAACTATAACACTCACGATAAAAGTAAAATTAATATTTTTCATCATCATCATCAGCTTTCTATGACCCACTACTGGGTATAAGCCTCCTTTTGTCTACGCCATTCCTCTATATCTTCAGCCATCGCAATCCAATTCTTTCCAGCAAATGAATACTTTTACTAAAATAATATTTAGTGATACTTCATAAAATACTTGTGCTAAAAATTAATTGCTTTAATTGAACCATAATAAAGAATTTAAGATAAATTTAGTGATTTAATTAGTACAGGTATTTAGGGCACACAAAACTACATAGGTACCACATTTTAGTCACATTGGGAGTTAGTGAAATCAAAATTGGTGTAATTGTGAGATGGTGCCAAGTCTGTTAATCGTGTTAAGCGAATTTGCACGTTATTGCCTGTCGCATAAGACAAATTTGGTGTCGTGAATGAATTGATGGTTTGTGCTTGGTCAGAATATACAGAGCGGACGCGGGACAACTGATCTTTTGGCAGTCCGAAAGAAGTTTCGACGTGATAAGGTGCACGCACGAAACAGTGTCACGTTCCGCGTGCAAGCGTGAGCACTGAACAAGCGATTAAGTAGAGAGGTACGATCGGCCTAAGCCTTCGGCTTATGACGCATCTATCTCTCTCATCCTCATCACTTGAAATGTATCGTCCGTAAACCGATTTACAGATAACCAATGTCTTTTTGTTGTTTTGAATGAAGATGGTTTTTACAGGGTGCGGGCTGGAGGTCTGACAACAGACACAGATTATGCTTTATCATATATCGTGTCTCTCCTCAGATCTGCACATTTAGGCTAGGCACGCTTGACAGTCAACGCTTATTGACTGTCAAGTGTGGATAAAGTTTGACTATTTGTTCCTACTGCAGTTCAAATTTGACGTCTTCGGAAACAAGACGCACAGAAAAATTCGTGAAAATGCTTAAATATATCAGATTCCACTTTAAAAACTCAAATAGCACATTTAACCGAGTAAGAGAGAAAATTGCCATTCATCGCTGAGAAATGTTGTTATTTAAAAAATTATAAATCTTAAATTTTGATCTTATTCCATATTCCAACGATAATCGTACGTGGACATACGATTTTCTTCAATTGAATATACATTGCCGGTTTTCTTTTACGAACCAATATTGCTTTTTAGACTTGCTAATCGGTATGGGAAGCTCAATTTTTTTCATACAGTTAGAATAACTAGGGTGTTCAAAATCTACCGGTATACACCAAATCTTAGGGGATTGGCTTTTTGGAATCAAAATAGCCAAAGTAAGAAAAAATAATGAAACCCGCGCCCGCCTGCGTTCCACCATGACCAAGCACCCAGACGAACATAGCACAATTCCATGCAGAGGGTAACTTCTCTCGAAGTCTTACCGTACTCGTCTGATTTCAGATACGCTTGACCCATAGGGCCCATAAGTGGTCGATTGTCCATCACCAGTTCTGTACAACACAATCTACTGTCAATTACAATGCTCAAACTTTTGAAGTAAGCGAGGACTTAATACAGTGATACTGGATGTAAGAATAAGACCCCAAATCCACAAACTTATGTATTAAGGTTTATGGGTTTATACTAACTACTAAAGAAGTATTATATAAGCAAGCTAGACAGTACTTAGACCATGAAAATAAAGAAACAAATATCTATTTCTATGTTTTCTAAACAAACAAAACCATAATTTTCCAACACTACAATGAGCCAGCAGACTGAAATGAGTATGCAATAACTTAAAGATGGCATCAGGAATCATTCAAATATCACGTATGCAGCGAAAGGGGGGTGGCGGGGTCCAGGCTTTTTTATTAAAATGATGTTCTGTCTCACTCTGTGTAGGTGTCGAAAACATACCTACGCGCGGCGACCCCTTCGAAGGCCAAAACCGAACAAATTCGGAAGGAACGACGCGCGTTTGGTCACATCTGTTCAGAGACTTCAACGAATTATGAATCGTTTGTTCAGAGCTATAAGTATAAAATTGGCTTGCTATAGGCTATAGATACCTATAGCTTCCGCTTACTAAAAGGTGCTTCGTTCTGACGCGAACTACTTACACCGTATCGCTAACAACATTGAGTTGATATTTCTTTGAATACCTTTACAGAGTGGGACTTCTGTTCGTAAGTATTAGTACTTATTCTGTGACGAAATCTTGGGGGGGGGGGAGGAGGAAGAGCTTTTCTTACTTTTGCTGACAAGGGAAGAGAGGGAGATAAAATATCTGATATTCGCTTACGTAATACTTGAACGGTCCCTTATTGTTTTTTAAGCTGAATGGGATTACATTCCTAATGAATCACATTCCAATATTAGCTGTTGTCCAACTACACGTTTATGTTGGAGCACTGACAGCGCTTTAAAAATTAATTCCGAGAGTTTGCTGCCATATTCTCCTCTCGTCAATATCCCCCCATTGTCAATCGTTGTCGTGGCCAGCTTGACCGGCGTCGCGTCAAACCAATAGTAATGCGGATAATATTCAATACGCACATAGGAGGGCTCAGCTTAGGCAACCGAGTGACGCAGTCAACCACGCTGTACATGCTGATAGGTGTGCCATTTTATACTGATACGTACCCAAATCACGTCCATCGTCATCAAACCACATTTGATTATGTCATCATTGCTTTAGCTCACTTGGTTGAAGCAGAAGTTTTGCGTGAGCAATCGACTTACAAAATCAAACACACTGGACATACCAATTAAGTGTGTCACTTTATTTCGTCATCCAGGCGCCACCTCATCGCGTAGCTAGCATGGTTGTATCCCGAAGCGCGCCCCCGCCGCATAACTGCACCTTTGTTGGTTCCTTTGGTTCTGGAGTCCGTAGTGTTTACAGACTTTCATACAGACACTTTACCTGGCAAGGCGTGGTGATAGCCCAGCGTAAGCAACTGAGCGGTGGCGTGGAACCCTCCAAACTTGAGGGGCACGCAGGTATCGCGTGTAACCAACTAACTATATTACCTTTGCTTCTGTCTACTTCGTTCAAGAGTATCAAACATATCCATATAGAGCAAAGTAGGACATGTTTTTTGTCGTTCTAACGTCTTTTAAATCGTTGAACACCGGCAGCATGCACGAAAAATGTCACGTTCCGAACCTCCAGTAGTAGTATCTATCACGCATCTATCTCTCACCGTTATCACGTAAAATTATCATCCGTAAACCGTAAATTTTACGGACAACCAGTTTTTTTTTAATTGACTAGCTGCATCCTTACTAATATTATAAATGCGAAAGTGAGTTTGTTTGTTTGTTTGTTAACTACTGAACCGATCATCATGAAATTTTGCATACAAGTTCTCTGGAGTACGTAGAAGGACATAGGCTACCTTTCATCCCGGGAAAAATAAAATTCCCGAGGGATCGACATTGACGCGGGCGGAGCCGTGGGCAAAAGCTAGTAATAAATAAAAAAAGGTTATAGTTCCAAGTGACCCTTCACTACTTTACCGGGTATTACGAGGGTAGAGTGCCCTCCACCTGTATAGGCAACATTAACAAAGAGAACTGTCCCCCAGGAGGGACGGACCTCTGCTTTGTTTGTGACAGCAAACTCTCATACTACTTGATGGGCCGCGATTTCATGTACGCGTAGCCTGAAGAGGCAATCCGAGAAATGGCGAAAGCCTTTGGAGAGCATCAACTCTCACCTATAAGCTAAAAGCTACGGTGCCAGAGGGGCATATCCAGGGGACCGCCGGGCGGTTACCAGTAATTGGAGCTCCTACTCTTCGCACTCTGTTATATTATGAGGGGGTCGGAAAGTGGTAGGCCATGATCGATGGCAATTAATTATATACCTGGCGGGGCGCGGTGAGAACTAGGCGTGGGCAGCTGAGCCGCTACTCCGAACCCGCCGAGTTTGACGGGCGCGCAGTTGTCACGGCCGGCTAACAGCACGCAATGCGGACGAACGTCACGATGGACGATGTCGTTCTCGTGACAGTAGCGGAGCGCTTCGAGGATCTGACGCATGTAGTGGCTGCAAAAAGAAATAACCATCATCATTTCGTGTAGGTGACACGGTTAATGGACCATGCACACCCTGGTGTCAGAGTTCTTCGGAACTGCCTCTCGGCCTCTGACCTGGTTCCTTTAAATGGCAGCCGGGACCAACGGCTTTACGTGCCTTCCGAAACACGGAGGAGACCGAGGTATTTTTATGCCACTTGCGGTCACCCATCCCAGTGGGGACTGCATTCAGGGTTGCTTAACATAATTAAGCGATAATTATTCTCAAGCCCACTAGGCTATCGGGTTTCTCGTCTCGCGCACTGGACTTCAATTTGATTTTATTATGCCTAAGGAATGTTTTCGGCCTGCCTGAAAACAACCCTTAGGGCCGGCCGTAACAACTTGCCAAATCATATTGCAGCATGAATGCTGTCATAATAGCGGACCCCGGGCTCCAATGTACAGTCGGCCAAGCAGATACCTGACCCCCTGACTTTTAAAACGTAAATTCACACTTTGCTGTGAAGCGCCACCTACCGTGATTTTTAGCAAGTAGACAGACAACTGCTGGTATAAACTTGTTTCTTATAACCTGCTCAGTTGCAAATTTTGTATTTCTAATAATCTCAGCTAATAATTCAAGTAATCATCAATGGTAAGAACAAGAAAGAATCAAAAACAATCCTACGTAAAGTTCGATTCGAACCATGGACCCACGACTTGAAAAGCTAGCGCTCATCTCAATACGCCAACCGACGATATGACGTCTCGGGCGAAATTGGCTATCTATTTCTACTGCTATGACATCATTGTCACCAACTGCAACGCATTGCTTTAACAAATAAATTGAGGGTAATCTATCAGATTTATTTATACCTGATACCAACTAATCAAAAATATTGTTCACTCGCGTCACAATTAAGATACTGCGATTACTGTGTAGTGATCCAAAACCCCACCAGTTATTAGGCATCCCGTTTCATCTCATATAGCAGATTTTGTGAAAGCTAATAGTGTATTGGGAAGACAACCACAGTATTTAAAGTATCTATATCTAGAGAGTTAGGTATCGCGGTAAGTAGAAATTATAAGTATTTAATATACTTACTTAATTGTCACACTATTTTTTGTTCCGTAAAACAGGGTTTGTGATAAATGCCTAAGATAAATATATCTCTTACAGAGAAACACCGTCCGTTTGTGGATTCGGAGTCAACTGGCGTAACATATACACTACAATATTTTAATTGAAACAGTGAGGAAACATTCAACAAGAACGAGATCGTATTTTATTCTGATGAAAAAAGTTTTAAGTCTGATGATGATGGCAGAAAAATATTGCGGAGAAGACATGGCCAGCGTATAGCCATCAAAATAATTTGCCTTTGAGAACAGTGGCAGGATAACATTAGGTAAAAATATTCATTAAATAGTTAAGTAAAATAATAATAATATTTAATACCTAGTGTATTACGCAGTGTAGAATAATAGGTAACTGATCGTATTATTGTTTTGCAGGTTATTGGGGACAGATGTCTTCAATGGGCCCAGGGGAGCTGGTAGAATTCGGCGGCCGGATGAATAAAGAAAAATACTTGGAAAATTTATGAGATGTGGTGATTCCAACAGTTTGCAATGTAGAATATATTTTATTTAAGACAATTGTTCTGTGATCTAACTGTTATTGAGTGACCAATTAAAATCCCAGATTGTAGGGTCAAATAGTGCTTAACTGGGACACGAGACACGAGTAAAGTTTGATTTAAATCAATTTAGACAAAAAGGTTATACTAAATTAATAAATATGCGCATAAGTGATATGTGATCTGATCTAACATGGTAAGTGAAATGACAAATAGACTTGAACAAAAGCTTCAAAATGGGGGTCACCCTCTCCCATATTAAAATTCATTTAATGCCATAGGTTTATATTCATTCTTATACTATTATCGAAGCAAAGTTATTCACATAGCACTATTTGACCCTACACATTTAAAAAAATATAATACTATGATTAAAAAGAAGTTGAGAGATGTAAATTGTTACTTATTAAGTAACATGTTGGTTCTCTCTACAGAAGATTAATCATAGTTTGAATTAAGTAGGCAGGTATTTATTTCACTGTTACATTTTTTTGATGTAATAAAGTAATTAAAAATTTAAAATGCTTTTTATTCACAGTAATTAGCTCGGTAACATTATGTTAAAACAACCAAAATTACACCAACATCACAATACGAAGTTGGTGATATTTGTAAAAAATAAAAAGCTTTGGAGGATTTGAACCTGTTCATTCATAATCACACTAACTATTAAACCGTAGTGCCTACCACTTGCGCCACATCTAACTATTGAAGTATCTTTGAAATAAGCGTATCGTATGCTAGGGCTTGTTTTATTTATCAAAAATCGAATAGATGGCATTAGTCGTCAAGGGTATCAGATTTCTGCTTATTAACCTTATTTGTTCATTCACAATTCAATAGATGGCACTAGTCGCAAAGGATATTACACTTGTATATTTTTATCTTTGGGTTTAAACCACGGATGTTTCTTTAGTTTGCGAAAAATGTCGCTGTTGTAGGGGGTCAGATATCTCATTGGCTGACTGTACCACAGCTGCTCAACTATGATGCATAGGTTCCACTGGGGTTTTGCCAGGACAGCATTCTAATGATACCGTGAAAACTGCTATATCATTAAATGTTAGTCGCTTAACGAAGTTAGGTGCCTGTAGACATCGAGAAAAATCTGACAACAATGAGCCATTTTTGTATATACACAAAAATAAACATATAAATTGATAATTATGTGCATTTTAATGGTGTATTGTTCCAAGCCTCATGATGACCTCAGTTATTCATATAACCCGTGGTCATATTGTTTGCAACCTGAATCAAGATAAAATTTGTCAGTTACGATACAAACTTATAATAAATGATTCTGAATTATTATATGAAACATGTATTGAAGCGCCTTGGCCACAGAATTAATATAAGTACTAATACAGAACGGAAACTCGCAGGGTCCCCGCTATATAGCGGCTTCTGGGAAAAGGTCTCTCCGTTTTCTTTTCATTTGTTTCTATCCATTGCAATATCTGACCAGTTCTGCTGAATCGCGTTTATGTCGTCCTCTTAACGTCAGGCCTACCTGCCTTGGACGCCGGCAATCTTTAGGTATCCAGCGAGTTATCCTATTGGCGCATTGCTCAGTAGCTATTCCACTAGAGGCCCTTTTTGTGTTATGCGGATTTCGTTTAACCCGTATGAAGTCCATTGCTCATAAAATTCATAACGTTATTGGATGCTCAGAACATTATCATCATCATCATTTCGTGTAGGTGACACGGTCAATCGACAACGCACACCCAGTTCTCAGAACATGACATGAAATGTATGTCTAAGCGCATATTAGATACGTGCGATCCGCATGGCAAGAAAAAAAGCCTAATACATTCTAGTGTCCTAGTATAGTAAAGTATTGGTGTACTTACCAAGCCACAGCCTCACTGTAAACAAATCCAGCACTGGCTCGACGCACGACCTCGAAGCACAAGTCAGAGCCATCCATGCTGAAATTAAACATTAATATTTTGATCAAGGTCAGACAGAACACAGGAAAAAAGATTTTTATGTAAACCGCCTAATAAACTGACGCCGCTATACGTGAGGCACGATTGGATATTCTCCAATCGCATCTCACCTATTGCGGTGTACGTCTCGTCAGTGACTGAATTCCGGATAGTATAATAGGCGCTTAACACTTGACTCCAGAATTTCAAGAAACATAAAAATAGTTTTAAAGAATAAAGTCGGCTAAATTAATTAGTCGGTTAGACGGCAAAAGTAAAAAGTCGGCAATTAAAAAAAAACTAGCAAACTCAAGTTATTTATTAGTTAACTAGCTTTCGCCCGCGGCTCCGCCCGCGTTACTGTCGATCCCTCGGGAACAGTAATTTTTCCCGGGATAAAATGTACCCTATGTCCTTTTCCGTACCCCAGATAACGTGTATGCAAGATTTCATGATGATCGGTTCAGTAGTTACAACGTGAAAGCGTAACAAACAAACAAACTCACTTTCGCATTTATAACATTACTAGCTTTCGCCCGCGGCTCCGCCCGCGTCAATGTCGATCCCTCAAGAACAGTACTTTTTCCCGGGATAAAATGTACCCTATGTCCTTCTCCATACCCCAGATAACGTATGTGCAAAATTGCATGATGATCGGTTTAGTAGTTACGGCTTGAAAGCGTAACAAACAAACAAATAAACAAACTTACTTTCGCATTTATAATATTAGTTAGGAGTTACGATAGTTAGGATTTTCGAGTGAAAGACTTATTAAATGACTTACTATTCAAAGACCATGTACAGCATTCCTTCTGAGCTGTAGGTCTCCAGCAGTTCCACAATGTGGGGATGTTTCAGCATGTGACATATTGTTGCCTCACGCTTTAAATCTGAAAAGTAGAGATCATTTTCAAATATTTTTTAATTGAAGCAATTCAAGTAATTATGTTGTTCTACAACCTGGTGACGCAAAAATTATTTCCCACCAACAAAAAATATAAAATTCAAAATATTCAAAAATAATTTTCCAAAAAAGTAGTTTATGTTCCTTGATGTATTTGATCATATTTCTTTTGGGCCTAATAGATAAGCTGACAGAATAGAAATTTGCCTCAATTATATTAGTCTTAGTATAAAAGAATTTATTATATCGCAGACTTAATTGGATAAATTTAATACAACAATTATTACCTGCAGTGCTAAGTCCAGGGCTCGCTGTGAAGCGAGCAACATCAACAATCTTCACGGCAAACTGCTGACCAGTCTGCCGGTGAACACAGCGACGGACCAGACTGAATGGTCCCCTAAAATATTTCATAGACAATCAGTTAATGGAATGATTAATGCAACAAAATAGACAAGATTCAATGGGAGACACTAATACTGATTCAGTCCAAAATATGGAACCACAAATACACCTTTTAACACAGCCATTACCGGGATATATGCAGGGAGCATATTAATGCTCATCATCATTTCGTGTAGATTACACGGTCAATCAACCAAACACACCCTGATGTCAGAGTTCTTCTAGACCGCCTTCAATGACTACCAAATGCCAGCTGGGACCAACGGCTTAATGTGCCTCCTGAAGCAGTTACTCGCTCATCAAAGCGTGTTTGTGAACAAAATCAAACACAGACTTTAAGGATATTGATATGTTTTCAACAGGAGTAGGTGCATATAAAAGGTTAATTAATAATAGAGTCCATGAATTCCTGACACTTCAGCAGTTTTACCTAATTTAAAATAAGTTTAATTATTCTTTTTCTTATGCATTTGAATTAGAAAATGTATCCATTGTATGTATTACTTTCAATTTGATAGTGTACTCTCTCTCAACCTAGTCTTATGTAAACTATGGTTAACGGTGCTGATTACATGTAGTTTATTTATTGTGTATAATTTGTTAGGCTAGATTTGTGTAAAATTGTTTGATGACCCCAATAAACATAAATAAATATAATTTTAGTCACTGAGTTTGATATCACCTTCACTTTAGAAAATTTTATGCACAAGTCATAAGTTTTGTAGTACCATTGTGGTAGTTTCATGTAGAAAAACATGTTAATTTTTAGCTTCTTAGTACAGGCACTGGGTACTGTAGTGATAATTAAGGAAGTACTTATTTAACTTGAGAAATAAAATGGTTTATCATTTTTTTTTAATAGGATCACATTTTTGACATCATTAATTGGTCAAATGGTAATGAGCCTTCTGTAGCTTATAGTTTCCACATTTTAAATATTTAAGATAATGTATTAATTACTTAACCTGTACTATAGAGAGGTAACAATATATTTTAGATATTAAATATCTGAGTAAATCACAGACAGTGTAGTACTTACACTTGCTTGGATCTACTAGCCTATTCTTACAGATTTTTAGAGGTTTTCATGTGGTGTCAAATTTCTATTCAACTTAATTTTTACTTGAATTTAAACTAAAAATATCATGTAAGTTTTACTGAAATAAATGTACTAAATAGGTAATTGTGATCACAACCTAAAACAAACATACAACATGTTTGTTTTAGGTTGTTTTAGAATTTATTTCTGATGATTTTGTATAACTTTTTAATTTTTATTAATGGTATAGATAGATAATGTGCTGGTCTCAGAAGCTAGCATATTAAAGCTAGCTCTGTATTGTAAACCTATTTCAAAATGAAGTTTTCCTCTTACTTCTAATAAGAAGTAAGGCTTGCAAATAAATTTCGATACTTACTTGCCGATAATTTCGCAAAGCTCATACACATCGTCGAAGAGCACTTCGTCATCAGCCATTTTTCACAAAAGCAGTTCACTTTTTAGAATAGGTTAAAAAATATCATTTTCGCACAGCCTTTACGCGAATTCGAAGGTTACGCCCTGGGACGACACTCGCGATTCACAAGAATTCTACACAGTTAATGAACACCAGTTGATATAACATTAGGAAGTCTTGTATTTCTTATTCAAATAATACACGAAAACCCGTGAAAATACGTTCATTGTGCATTATAGAATAAAACTTATTTTGCGTAAAATTTATATCAGAAACGGCACTGTAAAAGGACACCACTAAATTACTAATACGTGTTTAAAGGTAGAAAACTAATAATACATTTATGTTTACGTGCAGATTGAAAAATATAGCAAAAAAATGTTGATTTATTGTAAAATATTAATTTTCGTCGGAAAATACTTTTTTATTTACTTTTGACATTCCGAGGGTTGCAAAAGTTAAGAATGAAGTTAGCGTCAAAAAAGTGTTGCCAGTATCTACAAACTTGAATATTAAAGTTTTTGTTTAGAAAAAGTTACCTATCAAGCGAGCGAGCGTTATGAAATCGTGATTTCATAATAATAATTTAAAAAATATATTTCGATATTTTTATTTTTTTTACTTTGTAATTTTCAACGTATACCGTCGATATGGTCCAAAATGAGGCATTGAAGGACAGTAACATGTTCATGTCGTACAAAATAAGAAGAATAATTAGTATAGTTGAATGTTAGTACCTAGTAAAAGGTGTTGTTTTTTTTAAACTAAGTTCTGATGATTGGGAGTAAGTAACTTGCCGGGAATCATCACATAACAGTAATATCTATGTGTGCTACGCTACGGCTATGTATTATAAACTGGTGAGCATGGATAGCATTTACCTACGCTATGTATGTAACGCAGATGGATTGTATAATAAGACGTTACACAAAATCTCTAGATGGTTTACAAGACAGCACAGTTTCATACATTTCACAAAACGTTGTTCTGTAACAATGCTGCCGTTAGAGTAGTCGTTTTAAAATTACAGCTAATTCTTTGAAAATTTCTGTATATTTTCAAAGAATTAGCTGTTTTTTGAAACTATTACCTATCTTTTATTTTAGAATCCAAGATGGCCGATCGAACTTTAAATGGAAATTTCACTTAGGCTAGACGTCGCTTTTGACGTATGTGCAGATGTCATTGTTATCACAAACATAACGTCATTCGATCATTGAGGAGCTGAATGATCCAGTGGGCGTAAGCAACAACGAAACACGGGTTTGGTCGCCTCTGGGATTGGTTATCAGAAGTAGCATTAAAATGTCCCGATCTCAGCCGTACTTTGGAAGCCACGTTAAGGCATGGGATCATTGACAGCAGTTGTTAAGCTGTCAGATAACTTAAGGCAGCTTGAACATTCTGACACAATTGTGTCGAAATCAGATACAGTTGGTGCCACCTGGTACTATTGGGTCCGATCAGATCCGTTTGGTCCCATCCCATCAGATTCCAATGAGGTACGATACGGTCACATCAGGTCCCATCCGATCCCATCGATCTCTTCGGGTTCTAATTAGTACTATCGACTCTCTTCAGGACCTATCGGGGTCCAAATTGGATACCATCCGACAATTTGGCTGAAAAGGTAAATAAAATGATGTTCAGCACTCGGAACTTAATAAAATTTACGTCTTTCCTTATTCGAGGCGGATAAACCGCAGCGATTGGCACAGTATTTCATTGTAACGCGTAACGTAGGTAACGTAACATTCGCATTCGACTTGAAGTAACACGTGTGATGCGTTGCACTGAAATAGGGATACATTTCAGTGCAACGCATCACTAACTATTTACGGGGTAGAGGTCTGGGGAAACCATGTACGTTAGTACTTTTATTAATTCTGTGCTTAATAATTCTTACTTTTATCGCCGTCAATCACGTCATCACGTGAGATGTGATATTTGTGACGTTTTAAAGGCTTAACAGATTCCAGGATACTATTTATGACTACAAAAATCAAAAAAAAGTTAAGTAGATTACTCTGTACAAAAATAATAGGTAGACGATTAGAGGTTATCAATAAATTAACAAACACACGTTTTTAAAGGTACTTTATTTTAATAAATAATCTTATTTTTAATATTATTCTAGTATAGAAATAGTTTTATTGAACATGATCCCGATAACTATGGCTTCTAGTTAATTAGACAAATTAGATGTTCATCTGTGAATAATGAGTTAATCCGAAAAGTGGACCTATTACTATTTTGGTAAATATTAGTCTTGCAATAACTTGATGAACAAATAACAATTTCACAAATTATTGTTTGAATTTGTACAAGAGTAACATAGTCACTTATTTCCACAGTTTTCGAATCCTTAAACTTCGATAAGATATGTATTGTATACCTATTACCGTAATGAATGTATAGGTATTTAAATGTCCTCGTAGCGTAGGGCATGCACTAAGTAGTTACAAACTATTAAAGTAGATATTGTAACAAATTAAATTATAATTATTACAATTTCATTCACACTTTGAAAAAAAAGCTTATTTTCAAGTATCGCAAATTGATCTTGGACCAGTCACTTTTTGTTGAAAATATTCGCACCCAGGTACAGTAACAAGTAGTTCAGAGTCAGGATATTTAGATTTCCATGACCTATTTACATTTACTTTGTAACTGCAGCGATAGTTAAGCTCGTAGATGTCGAATGTGGTTTCCTGAAAAAATATATTAATTATAAATTATGTGTGACAAAAAAGTAATAAGGTAAGACAATTTATCCTGATGCATTGCAGAGATTAAATATTAAAATCTGACAGTTATTTTGCGGTCACTAATATAAGCTAGTTTAATTCTTGGCAATAAAACTAAATTGAATTAATATAGGAATTTTTATGGCGTCATATGAATACTATCATATGACACCATAAAATTTCCTATTTTCAAAGTGTTATCTAAACCAGTGTTTTTCAACCTGTGGGTCGTGATCGTGACCCCTCTGGGGGTCGCGATGCTTCTGTAAGGGGGTCGGCCAGAGGTCGAGAGAACTATTTCAGTAAAAAAACAATTAAATCTAAAAGATTGATTTAAGTAATAACATTTTCTTAAATATTTGTATCATAAACTTAAAGATATAAACCATAATTACTAATACTGCCAAGATTAATTTAAAAACACCTTATAATTTTTTATCAGTCACTCGGAAAACAATACCCTCATTCTCACGCCGGCGCCACCACCGCGCTATCGGCTAAAGTAATTATAATTTTATTACTATAACTGTATAAAATGTTTATATTCTGGCAACATTGATGTGACGTAAAATCAGAGGGTTGTTTAATTTGTAACTAACTTCGCGCCACACCAAATTCTTCCTCACTCATAGTCACCTTACGATTTCCCCCTGTCCTCCCTTCCTCTACTACGTACTCACTACGAAAATATGCTAGGTACATATTGTACATAATATGTACCTAGCATATTATAGATATAGGTACTTATTTAGAAGCCAGATCATTTTACTCAAGTGTTATCGAATGGATATAGGTAAAAGTGGTAAAAACCTACAGAGAATCTTGAAAAATAGGTCATTTTAATTAGAAGTGGAGTCCGTGTCAATTTTTTATATATAAGTATCTATATGAGTTAAATCAAGGAAGGCACATATTTTATAGTTTTACCTCAGTTGCTGCAGTCAAATCTTTTTTTGGAATTTTCGGGTCGTGGCACTTCACCGTTCTCCATTGGACATAGTATCTGGAAAAAAATTATCTTACTAAAAAAAATCGGCCAAATGCGATTCGTACTCGCGCATGAAGGGTTACGTCAGTACCTACCATTACCTATACAACATTTTGCACACCAGTCTTATTATAAAACGAGGACTAAGTTTTGTACCTGGTTTAAACCATTAACTAGTGTTGCCGATCGATAGGCCACTATCGATAGACTATCGATAGTCTATCGATACTGGGGCAATAGTGGGAATTTCGATAGGACTATCGATAGTATCGATAATATCGATAGTGCAAAATGTGGCAATACTATTGATGATTTGCAATAGTATCGATACTATTATCGCCTCTAACAACTTTACTATCAATAGGTTTGGACTATCGATAGTTGTTTATTTTTCGATAGTATTGATTAAATTTAAATAGTAATATAACAAGAGAATCTCGTTAACCCCACATATTATATTGCTATTTAACCTTAATCGATACTATCAAAAAATAAACAACTATCGATAGGCCAAACCTATTGACAGTATCGATAGTAATGTTGTTAGATGCGAAAATAGTAACGATACTATCGATAGTATCGATAGCATAGCGACTATCAAGGATTAATACTATCGATACTATTGCAAATCATCAATAGTACTACCACATTTTAACCTATCGATACTATCGATACTGTCGATAGTATCGATACTATCGATAGTCCTATCGATATCCTAACCTAACTGATTTTCGAGGTCAACTATCTATAGTGGAACAATCGATAGTTCGGCAACACTACCATTAACCGTCCAAAACAAATTGGCAATGGCAGTAGACTAAACGTCAAAGTGATACTGATAAGTGTCGACATATTTTGGTCGGATAATGGTTTAAACCAGGTACTAAAGTTAGTCCTCGTTTTATAACAAGACGGTAAGTATCTATACTATTCTTATTTTAAACTTTTTTAAAGTTTCACGTTTGTTGTATGGGCCTTATATTTTTGAAGTGAATATACTTATACCTACCTAACTAAATACCTATTCTGTGTATATTTCAAGCATCGACTTTTTGCAGTTATTAATGTTGGGCAAAATACGGAATAATAATCATGTTTGTTGTAAGAGAGGCCCTTGCAGCCGGAAGGCTGCTAAAGCTAAAAAAATATCTTGTTGCATGATTACATAAATTGCAAGCACCCCATGGCTCCGGTAGTGCAGAGAGGGCCGTGCTCCTGCAGTGGAAAGTAAAAACACCTGATGGCGTTGATGATGATGATGAAAGCCATTTCCTATCAGACTTTCCAACAGTAGCCTACCTACTGAGGAGTAGCCTACCTGTTACGAGTAAAAATTTGGCACGTCTGGTTTCCATACAAATCTACTACTTACTTATTTATATTATGTAAAATCTTTATTGAGCCTTAAAAGCTACAATAGGTAGACTTAATGCTAAAAGCATTCTCTCGTCGACCCTTGGGAAATGACAAGCAGATAAAATAAATAGGTGCAAAATCAAAAGAAAGATAGGATGATACTTAGCAAAGTGAGCAAAGTTTATAAATATTTATATAAAATAACTATACTATACTACACATAGATACTTATGTAGATGACGCCACTATCACAGTTGCGTATATATTGGTAAGTACCCACAACTATATATGCCTCTATAGGAAAGATATCCCATCGCTTCTTTACTTGGTATTACGTGAAAGACGGCCTTAAGCACGAAGGAAATAAAATAAGTACCTCCTTAATTTATTATTAGTACGTATAACAGTCTGTGGTATAACATTAACACAGATTACCTTATAACGTAGATACTACATATTATCACGTCTTTATCCCTGACGGAGTAGACAGGGCCATTAACCTCGTTTAGTGTACCTATTGGAAGGCGTATATGTGGATGACGAAATCAAAATAGATAAGGGCTGCTCGCCGCATTGGCATAGACTCCTATTTTTTGTCCCCTCAGCCAGCATTTACGGCTTGCTCCGGAAGAGAATCAGCCAGCTGGTACTTTCTACGTTTTATCTTTCTCCCAGACCAGCATGGAAGTTGGTATTAAGTAAATAATACAATAAGCCTTACCTTGAAGGTTCCTCGTGAATCCCCGGGGTAGGATCCCAGGATATTCTAGCTTTCAATTTATGATTGTTCCATATAATTTTGTGTAGCTTCAGACCCTTTATTCTTTTTTCCTTTCTACGTAAGGCCTCAGGTGCCACTGGTACTGCAAAGGTTAAATAACACGTGGATTACTTAAAAAAATAAAAATCCCGGCTGCCTTTTTGACAGTTTACGTCTGCCATATAATTTTTTGCTTACGTCACATAGTCTATGTGTCCTATGACACTCCGGGGAAGAATACGAATATAATGATACCTCGCACTTCAAAATCGGTCAAGCCGTTTAGGCTACACAGGAGACGACAATGGAACAGACATATTTACATATATATTTACTCGTACATACATATGAAAAACATTACCCTCCTTCCGGGAACCAGGATTATAAGCATTTATGTTCCTGGTACTTAAGGTATTAACTTTCCTGTGCCGGTGTGTGTTATCATATCATCAAGTTTAATTTGACCCACTTCTTGATGTACATACAAATTGAGCAGATTTTTTTTCCATACACATGTCCGTTGAATATCAATGCTACATTAGTGGCTTTAGTTATTGTTCTGAGAGTAGCTCTGTGAGCTGTAGAACACGAAAGTCTTATAATTTTGAATAATTTACAAAAACTGAATCGACAAATTTCTTAGTAAAAACCTGCTCACAAAATTGAGCATGTTGCAATTGAACATGAGAGTTTCATGAGTTGAGAAATGCGAACTTTGGGTACGGAACCCTAAAAATTTCATTTTTGAAAAATGATCATTTCTGTTTTAGCCAAATACTGTTCTACTAAGACTGTACGTTTTTCCCGTATTTGGACAAGAAATATGCCGATTGCAGAATGGAATCGATTTGTATCGGTTGAGTAAGTAACTGGCTATTGTTAACTGCGCTTTTTTACAAAGAATAGAAATATATTGGAAGAAATACGTTGCGTAAACAGTTCAGTAAAAGCAAATCGAATATTTCATGGAAATAAGCACATTATTTCCATACAATATTCGAATTACCTCTCTGATTCGGGTTTGTTACGTTGGCGCTGGTGGTGTTGTAAAAAATGGCCGCTTTGTCGCTTCGCAGCCGGCCCAGGCCGAACTGGCTGATGGACTGGACTTGCAAAAAGTACATCGAATTCGGTTGAAGGTCCTTTATCTCGATAGACGTATGGTCCTGCAATAAAATTGTTATGTCAAGGTTAGGTGTAATTATAGCTTGGGGGATTTAAGGCTTCCAAACCTAACTATACAGTAAATGTTCCCTTGACGTTCCCTAAAAAGGGGCGACTCAGACCATCAATATGAACCAACTTTTTCTACGGGACCAATGCTAGGAACACATTCAAAATCGACATTGCCACACAAGAGTTCTGGCCCAGCCAGTTTGTATACATACATACATACATAGTATCACGTCTTTTTCCCTTGCGGGGTAGACATAGCCTTGGTCTATAAGACCTGTAGGCCACGTTTAGCATTTGGTGGGCATTAGGTGGAAATCGGAATCAAAATAGTTTGTATGGGAATGTAAAAAAAATACGTCCAGCATTTATCCCATAGGAAAAGTTGTTCATATTGATTTGCTGAGTCACCCCGTTGAGGAAAGGATTTGTGGTCATGAGATGTCTTAGTAACAGGTGTTCTGGTGGTCATTTGTATAAGTGTTACTGAAAATCAAATCGAACTGAAGTAAGTCTTGAAGGTAAACGTTGAAATCCATTGGATACCATTTGTCGTTAAACTATGTCCATGCCGAAACGATAAAACTCTCGTATATCGGCTCGTCGTTGCGATATGATACTGCTCAGTACGAGAGGAACCACAGTTTCGGAAATTGGTTCTTGCATTCGTGGGATTATACCTGAACGTCTATTTTAATCAAAAAGTTTACCCTGGGTACTGTCTGATGATTGACCAGCACTGAATCGAGTTCCCCGTTCACTCCACGGGCCCGGCGACTCCACAACACTTTGTAGCGCATGATGGGCAGGTCAGAGACCGGTTCTCTCCACTCCAACTTGACTGTTACTGTGCCTGAAACCATTGCGTCAATAGTACATAAATATTTATACGATTGAAGGATGAAGGAAGGACTAACCTAACCTAAACCTAACCTAATATATTATAAATGCGAAAGTGAATTTGTTTACTTTGTTTGTTAGCTTTATTTTTAGCCGTTATACCGATCATCATGAAATTTAGCATACACGTTTTCTAGAGTTACATCATACTGCTGATCTGGAATTCCGCTAACCACTAACTTACTACTATGATTTTGAATTTTTACAATAAAAATGAAACTAGCTGGCGATTCCAACTAAATAAACGTGAGTGAAACCGTGTTTTTATAATGAATTTATCTCGCGTAAGTTTTATTATTATTAATAAAAATGAAGTTTATCAGTATGAGAGTGTGAATAAAAACAATACTTCAGTGTCAAAACTTGTTCATAAATGTCCAGCATACTCACCTGTTTCTTTTACCAAGTGTAACGATTGCACAACGAAGTAGTTGTAGGTACTATCTATTATATAGCCAACAGAGAGTAGAGTGGAAGTTAACTCACCGGTAGAAGATTCTCTATTTCATGTCGAATATAATAAAAGATGAGATCTATTTAATCATTTCAGTCATTAGAAGTCCACAGCTGAACAAAGGCCTCTCCTAAGGTAACTTCGTTCCACGGGATGATATTTCCATAATCACCACGTTTGGCAGGCGGGTCGGCGAGCGCAGTTTCATCGGCTCTTGTGCTTCCGACACTGCTGCCCATCGGAAGCATTTTTTGGCTGGGAATTCTGTAGATTTGGTAAGGTAATGGAGGTATTATGATACAACTCACTCAGATGAATGTGGAAATGCAAGCAGCAGTAGGCAGATGCCATATCTGCGTCCGTCGGCCTTCCTAACCACTATGTTTCTCCAACAAAAATTCAACACTTAAACTTTGGTATTATACGAACGTTTAAAGTAGTTTATGTTATAGGTAGGTACATGCTGTGGTTGACTTTTCCCTTCCCCAGGTCTCCAACCCAAGCTATGGTAAGTTAAGTACCTTACATTGCGCCCTAATCCGGAAACATAAGTTTATTTTTTACCATTTTCCGTCTTAACAGGTCGTACTCTCAATTTCTTTGGTGAAGGTGGAGGCCTAGGTCCCTTCCGTGGAGTAAACGGTGCACTCGGAGTTGAGAAGCCCCTGGTACCAGTCGCGGCGACTGCAGCTACTCGGAAGCGGTACCAACGGCCTGGCTTTAGCAGGTTGCGAAGAGATGTTTTCGTTCTGCAAAAACAAAGGTGTGAGTTGAGTAACTAGCCGTGTGGCTTCCGGCAGAGTAGAATAGGACCACTCCAAGTCTTTCCATGGATGTCGACTTAGGAAATACAAGCTAAATAAAGCTTATAAACATCAATGAGACTTCTCCAACCCGTCTGGCCAGCAAGGAGAGTGTAGGCCAAATCCTCTGTCTGCTCTGGCCAAGTATGGCTTCGGTAGTACAGAGAGGGTCATGCTCCTGTAGTGGAGACTAAAAAGACCTGATGATGATGATGATGAGTTGAATAAGAATGACCAATATTGAATTCGTAAACCTAGACGAGGCACCTTTTGTGCCTTGTAATTTTTATTATAGAAATAATTTTTAAGATAAAAAGATTGGTTCTTCATTGGGTTTCATAACACCTAATGAAGAATGATTTAAAGAACCTTGGCTTAAATTTATTGAGTCAATTGATGACAAATCAATCAATACTAATAATAAATCTGTAAGGGCTGGTCACGGAGTAAGTTAATTTGTTTACATAGATATCGTGTTTATAAGCTCTATACATGATACTTAATGAAAGTATACATTGAGGGTTTTCAGATTTTTTTCTGTATGTATGTTGAACTTGGTAGAGAGTTAAGTTTGTGTTTAAGAGTTATGGAGCTCTTAAACACATGGTAGATAAATATTTAGACGTACAGGACACAGACGAGGGCGGAGCCGGCGGTGAAAGTTACTTTCATATAAACTTTGAAATTTACCATCATCATCATCATCATTTCGAGTAGGTGTCATGTTCAATCGACCATGCACACCCTGGTGTCAGAGTTCTTCGGAACCGCTTCTCGGCCTCTGACGAGGTTCCTTTAACGACTATCAGATAGTAGCCGGGACCAACGGCTTAACGTGCCTTCCGAAGCACGGAATCATCTTTATTATCAGACAATCAGGTGATTCACGCCTGCAATGCCCTAACCAAACTGGAAACAACTAAACAAAGTATGCTTTCCGTGGGAATCAAACCCACGACCCCCGGGTCTACAGGCAAACGCCTTAACCACTGGACCACGGAGGTAGTTACCATTAAATTTACCATTAAATATCATGACAGACAGATCGACATTTATTTATATCATAGAGATAAGATAATATTTATATTTATTTACTTTGTGGAAGAAAATAAATTTACGTCACAGTATTACGTTACATTCTCCGTTGCGGTACAATAGACACGTAATGCATGCGGAAGTCACGTAGCTGAAAGTGTTTGGCTGCACTTTTTATGTTCGCCTTTTTTATTTTGCATTGCTTCATTTACAATGAGTTGGATAAAACGCCAGAGCGCTTGCTTGATTTACAAAAGTGGCATAGAGACTTGATCCGATACTATTAAAAACTATTGCTATTACATAGGTACCACTATTGAAAAAACTTTTAATAACTGACTTAAATATAAGAAGGAGGTTATCAATTCGGTTGTATTTTTCGGAACTCCATCATTTACGAAACCGAGTCAAGTAGTTCCCATTTAAATTTCGTCACACACGGTTCAGTAGTTTGATTGAAGTCAGTTTTTTATATGGAAGATTATTTAGTTTAATAGGCATGATAATATACGTACATATGGTCGTATGCCTAGTGGGCTCTGCTCTGTCTGAATGTATACTGTTGGATTAACAGAAACTTTACACACACCCTATGCTAGTCGGCTAACAATGTAACAAATGTTATCCATGAACTAATCTGACGAGGAAGTTGAGTCACAAAATCTTGAAGTAGGTAGGTAATAAATCTTTCACAAAAACAACTTTCTCGTTAACTAATTACTTACATCCTTAAATTGCTATTTATTGATTCTATATTTTTTGTATGATACAGACAGGAAAACAGGAGCAAGCGGTTCACAGTTGGTATGGTAAGTGATCACCTGCTCATGGACAACTGCAATACCAGGGCTATGACAAGACAAGAGCGTTGCCGATCTTTCAAGAAAACATTGTCACATTTTATAACGTAAGACAAAATTGAATTTCTAGACGTAAGGCATCTAATCTATCTCGAACAATCCGTGTGATTTTCTCAGCAAAGTCTGTGCGTTTGATACTAGGAATATACTGCTTATCAAAAAAATGGGAGCTATTGTAAAGCATTCGATAAAAACGCTGCATCTATTCTCTGTGATGTTCTAACTAATCGAAGGTGACAAAAAGAAGGTCACTGAACTCACCAAAGTTATTGTTCGACATGAAATCTCATTGTTCTTTGTACGTGCATTTTGAAAATAACAAAATGTTCAGTAGTTTCATCCATCACATATTACGTAATGATAGAATCAGCAAAAACTATTTGTATCTTTAGTGTATTTTTGCAAGTGGCAAAGAAAAATAATAGACTGGAATTTGAACAGTAAAACTCATTCGATTCTATCAACATTGAATTTTTACATTATTATTAAAATATGGTTTATCACTATTTATTGTTATTTATTGATAAATAACTTACTTGTTAGTCCGTAGTAAAAGATTCCACTCTCCAAGCCTCGCTTCTTCGTACTTAGGGCCTAAGTGATGTTGTTCCTCCACAAGGTAGAGTGTTCGGCCCGGCACAGCTCTCGCGGCATCGCCGACCCCGTCTGACCATTGGATTAGTACAGACTTTCTCTTCTCCTTCACTTTATCCATTACTGGTAAGGCTGGGAGTCCTGATTGTTGATAATTTCAGTTGTAGTAAACGTAGTTGGTTAGTTTTAAATAGTATTGGTTGAAGCTATCAAAAGTATTTCTGTTCTTCATCTTCATCATATTTAAGTAAGCAATTATATGAAAGAAGAGGCAGACCTTACGGTCTCTGTTATTGCACCAAGTGGATATACCAGGGGTCATGATACTTGTACTTAATTTTAAAGGTATTTGTCTCCGGTTCTAAAGTTACCCAAAGAAGGATGGCGACTGTCCGAAAAATAATTTCCAAATCCTATTTTAACGTGATTAACATCATAATAGCAGACCCAGAGCTCCATTGTACCACAGCTGATGATGCAAATGAGAAATAAACGCTTAAATAATTAGGAGTTTATGTATATTTAAATAATAGGAGCGATCTTAGCCCAGCTGTTGGGCAGTATAAAAGGCATATATAGGTTAATTTAAAAAAAAGGAAACCTTCATGCATATATCCTTATATATAAATGAACCATGAAAACATAACACTCCTCTTTTGCCAGTTGTGTAAAGTCTTACTTATTGTATAACAAATGAAAGGTCAATACTCAAGCCCGATGTTCTATTAAAATTATTTCTATGGTTTTACCTGCTAGTGTAAGCAGATCTAAAGGTTCGCTGCACGTAGACCCACAGGAGTGGTGGCAGCATCTTTGGGTGCCGTCACATTGGGAGTCAATGTTGCAGGCCTCGACACACGCCGCCTCCCACTTCGGAGTGTCTGATGCGGGGCAGGTACCTGGTTTTTGTTCATGAGCTCGGCATTGTGATCGACACTGGAAGATAAAGTACATAACATATTTAAGTTTTGTATGACAAGCTTTTTTTCATGTGAAGTGCTTGCCAAAACAAATCCAAGGAGCCAAAAACAAGATGGATTCATCTCCTCAAAGTCTAGGGGTTTCTGTCGGCATCTTTTGTTTCTGCATCAGCAAACCAATCCTGACTCTAAACTATTGCATTATAATCTGAATTGAGTACCTATATAAGTTTGTAAAATTTCAGCTAAATCAAATTTGAGTAAGAGCTTCTAAGATTTGTCACAGCAGGATAGACAAGCAGGGCGAGTTAAAAATCATAAATTATCATCATCAGTATGTCTGAAGTCCACTGCTGAATAAAGGCCTCTCCCTCAAGGATTCTTCATTCCATGGGAGGATATTGCCGTATTCACTATGCTTGGCAGATGAGTTGCTGCTTCTGCTTCAGGTCTGTTTAGTCTCCACTGCAGGAGCACGACCCTCTCTGCACTACCGGAGCCACACTTGGCCAGAGCAGACAGAGGAATTGGCCTACACTCTCCACGCTGGCCAGACGGGTTGGAGATGGGTTGGCGAGCGCAGTTTCTTTGGCTTGTTGTGCTTTCGACGCTGCTGCCCCATTGGAATCATCTTAAGATGGAAGGATAGGAATTTGTTGGATTTGCGAAGGGAATTAAATTATTGGGATACAAGTCACTCGGATGAATGGGGGAAAAAGAAACAAGTACCCGATGCCATACCTGCAACCATCAGCCAAACAGTTGAAGTTTAAAATCAAAGCTTGAAAGTAATAAAAATATTTAAATAACATATTATAAAAAAATATATATGATCGAGTGAGCCCCATAACCGCTTAATTCATCGTTAAGTAGAAAACAATTTATTTAAAATTTGCAATTTCTCACAGCGTATGTACAGTCAGCCAACGAGATACCTTGAATTATCTCTTAAACTAAAAGTAATATTAACATGAAAATGTATATTCAGAAAGTCTAAATTAAAATCTTTCTGAATATATATTTTCATGTTAATATTATTATTAGTTTAAGATAAAATTCAAGATATAGGTAGATGGCGAGGTCCTGACCTGATGATTATATACATACGTTGTACAGTCAGCCAACGAGATACCTGTATCTCGTTGGCTGACTGTACAACGTATGTATATAATTCTTAGTTGCACATTGTATGAGTACCTATGCAGCTTTCAATTTGCATAGCGATAAAAATAATTAGCAGATCTCGGCTAAGAATAACGGCCCGGCCAAAGCACTTAACACAGCACTACCACAAAAGATAATGGTTCCTACTATCAGCATTCTCCTGTGTAGACTGGTAATTGAAGTAACGGTTTCGACTGCAAGCAACCTAATTCGTTATTCGTTGTCTGTGTTTTGTGACATAAATTACTTTCCCATAATAGGCCTTCTGGCTATTTCATTTGATAATTTCTTTGGAGTTAATAGGCTCGAAGAGTTCCGTACCCAAAAGGGTATTAACGAGACCCTATTAATATGGTTCCGCTGTCCGTCTGTCTGTCTATCTATCTGTCAGTCTTTCCGTCCGTCAGTCACCAGACTATATCTCATGAACCGTGATAGCTACAGAGTTGAAATTTTCACACATTTCTGTTGCCGTTTACAGTATTTCTGTTGCCATTATAACAACAAATACTAAGAAACAGAATAAAATAAATATTTTAGGGGGCACCCTACAATAAACGTGATTTTTTAACTCGTTTTTGCTTGATATTGATAACGGAAACAGGTCGCTTGAAATTTTTAACAGAATATATATTATATATTCACTTTAAAAATAAATAATTAAATTAAAATAAAACAAATATTAAAGGGGGCTCCCATACAAAAGACATGATTTTTTGACATTTTTTTTAAATAATGGTACGGAACCCTCAGTGTGCGAGTCCGAATTGCACATGGCCGGTTTTTAAATTGGCAAATAGCAAGGACTAACTAAAGTGTATTACAATCCGCTTCCTTCACCATTTAAAGACACCATTAGCTAACGTAGCTACCGGAGTTATTTACATAACATAATTCATTGTTCTAAGTAAAAGTCCTTTCCTGAACTCATTAGCAGTAGAAAGGAGCACAAATTTAGCATAATTAGTACTTTAAACTGTAGTCATGCTCAAAGTAACGTTTTTGTGTGGGAAGCGAGAACCTTTGAAAATGACACATCTTTGACGTTAATAGGAAAATAATGAGTTCCTTTCATTTGTAACTTTCATAATCAAGAAAACAGAGTTGTGTTTTGTTTTATTAATTATTATTATGGTACTTAGGTATACTCTAAGAATAAACTTGTTTAAGAGTGAATTCGGCTGCCCTACGCCATATCCAAGTACTTATATCATTTTATAAAAAATTTACAGGAGCGCAAAAAATATTAATTTAGTATTTTTATAATTAAAATGCATGTAATCTTATAAAATTCTTTCATATTTATGGTAAAAATATATGTATGTAAAAAAAAAAATATATATACATACATTCATTTTGACAGTAAAAGCAGTAATAATCGTAGAATTAATTATCCATTTATTGATATTTTATGCTAAAAACAAGTATCACATTATTTCATAATAGTTTATATTTATCTAGCTTAAATTCTTAAATTTTAACAAATTTAGTATTATAACGTTTTTTCTATGATGTACCAAAAGATTTATGCTTTTCGCAATTATTCAAATTTCAAGATTCCCTTGTGAATGTCGATTTGCGGCATAAACGACTGTATCTTTTGATTGCGTTGACTTAGAGGTATTATTTTTCAACAGCTCCAAAGGACAGTGGACCTGAGTATATGATACTAGCTGTTGCCCGCGGCTCCGCCCGCGCTAGTGTCGATCCCTCGGGAACAGTAGAATTCCCCGGAATCAAACATTCCCTATGTCCTTCCTCGGGCCTCACACCTCCATACCAAATTTTATCCAAATCAGTTCAATGGTTAAAGCGTAAAAAAACGACAGACAGAGTTACTTTCGCATTTATAATATTAGTATTAGTATGGAAGTATGAATATTATTTATATTTCTAAGTCCAGAAATGAGAAAATTTCCATAAAACCTTTACCCTCCCATTTTACCCCTTTAGGAGTGAATTTTGTCCATTTCACCTACATATATGTTTTTTAATTGTAATCGAGAACTTACATACCTATTTATTTTCCTACTTCATAGTCCAGAAATGAGAAAATTTCCAAACAAACTTTACCCCCCTTCTGGGGGATTTTTACAGTTGACCTACACAGATCTTTTTCAATTGTAATCGTGAATTTATTTACCTATTTTCATACTTCTAAGTCTAGAAATAAGTAAATTCCTATACAATCTTTACCCCGCTATTTTACCCCTTTAGGGGAAAATATCGTCCATTTTACTTACACAGATATTATTAATTGTAACCTAGAACTTATATACTTATTTTCATACGTCTAAGTCCAGAAATGAAAAAAAATCCATACAAAGTTTATACCACCCACCCACCCCCATTTTACCCCTTAAGGGGGGAATTTTGCAAATTTCATCTACCTACACACATCTTTTTTAATTTTAATCGAGAACTTATATACTTACTTTCATACTTCTAAGTCCAGAAATGAGAAATTTCCATATAAATTTTACCCCTTTAGAAGTTAAATTTCTTAAAAATCCTTTCTTAGCGCTCACGCACATCATTAAAAGAGCCTCTGTACCAAATTTCAAGTTTCTAGGCGCAGCAGTTTCGGTTGGTTTGCCGTTTGCCCGCGGCTACGCCGCCGCCGTTAGTGTCCATCCCTCAGGAACAGTTTGGACCCTTAAAGGGGTGACTCAGGTCATCGATATGAACAACTTTTTCTATAGGACCAATGCTAGGAACTCAAAAAAAATTCGTTATTTCCATAAAAAAGAGTCCCGCCGCCCGGCCAGTTTGTATGGGAATGTCGAATTTCTTTTTAAGTTCCCAGCATTGTTCCCATAGGAAAAGTTGTTCATTTTGATGGTCTGAGTCACCCCTTTAAGGGTCCAAAACGATAAAAAATTCACCGTCTATATTTGCAGGCAAATTAATGCCTTGAGTTCATTCAAATGACGATAACTTTTTTTTTAATGAACCGATTTTGATGAAACAAACTTTAAATGTTTTGCTGGGTTAAAACAAAGCAATTGGTGAAAGTTTGAAGTAAATCGGTTCAGTATTTTCGGAGATAATCGTGATCATACATACAGACAGACAGACAGACAGACAAGAAATTCGAAAAAATATTTTTTGCTTTCTATTATTCTTTTTAAGTGTCCCTCTATCCATTTCAGTCAAAAATTCTAAATGTACAGACAAAATATTTTTACTGTTTTATTATATGTATAGATGAATTTCAGTTTGATACCTCAGGAATACCTTAAGGAATTATACAGTTTTTTATTGTTACATATTCTAAATCAAAAAATACAAATATTCCTTAATTAAAAAAAATAAAATAAAAATTACAAATAAAATAGAGATTGCAACGCGTCGCCACGAGGCAGGGTTCCCAGTAAGCTGGCAGCATTGCCTCTCTGCACTGCAATGGAAATTCTCTTAATCCCTTAAGGAATAACTCGAACCTCCGGTCGGATTTACCGGATGATTTTAAAATGTGTGATACACAACAAACTAGCATTATAGTCGTCATATAGTCTGTCAGTCAAACTAATTTAGTAAGTGACAGACCTTAAGCTGTTCGGCATCATTGCCCATAATTTGATCAAGGTGACCCGTGACCTTGACCAGAAGGCTGGTGAATACTTTGGCCAAAAGCATTGCCATCCAATTTGGCAATGCTGCAAGCGTTCTGGGCACGCTACCGAGGGGCAGCCGGGCTATTTAATTTGTAAATATATAATTAATTTAATTTATTTTTAGTTAGCATTAGATAAGAAATTTTAAACATTGTATATTTTTCCTATTTAGCAAGTTCAATAATCGCAAAATTTTAACAAATAATACTAAGTCTATTGGCAAACACTGTTAGATTTATCTGATTGTCACATAGATTTAAAAAAAATACTACTTCTATGGTTTGTCATAACAAGAGATATTTACCTACTACAAAGTCTAATGACGAAAATCTGACGTGAAAATTAATCGGAAAGACGTCAGATGTGACGTCTTAAGTGTTTATCATCACCATCACACTTTTAGTGTAAATGTAAATTCCTGTTGAGGCTGTATTAGATTTTTAGGGTTCCGTACCCAAAGGTTAAAACGGAAACCTATTATTATGGCTCCACTGTCCGTCTGTCTGTCTGTCCGTCTGTCACCAGGCTCTATCTCATGAACCATAATAGTTAGACACTAAACATTTTCACAGATGATGAGATGATGTACATATTTCTGTTGCCGCGATAACAACAAATACTAAAAATTAAATATTTAAGGAAAGCTCCCATACAACAAACGTGATTTATTGCCGTTTTTTGCTCTATATTAATAACGGCAACAGTTAGACGCTTGAGATATTCACTAAATATTTAGTTAGATATTCACTTTAAAAATAAATAATTCAAAATTAAATAAAATTTATGGACTAATGAAAAAAAGGACCAATGGCTCAACGTGTCTTTCGAAGCACGGAGAAGCTATGGATTCATTATGGATTCATTTATACCACTTCCGGTCACCCATCCTAGTGGGGCCCACGCCGGGGGTTGCTTAACCTAAGCGCTTATAAAGCTCAGACCGGATTATCGGGCTCCTCACTAAGCTATTTAGCGTCGAGTTCTCCAACCAGCTGAATGACTTCTTTAATGTATTGTTATGGCACTTACATACAAATACATGCATTTCAGCTCAATCGCCTGAGGATAATATAAACAAAATAATCAAAATTAAGAACTAAATCTATACTTACAATTAAAGTTAAACTAAAACTTTAACAAAACCTAATAACAGGTAAAATTTAAATAAAAAAATCGTGACCGCTACCTGCGTCTAGTAAATCTAGGAATCGCTCGATAAATTTGCCAAGTTTGTTAGTCAGTTGACACTCGCCCCGACCCCTCTCCGGCTTCGAATAGCCAAAGGAATCCCACTATCCGAACCCCTCGCACTCGCCACCGGAACCGAGTGCGTAGAGTAGGATTAGCTCCGATTACTGGTGACCACCCGGCGGTCCCGGGTGACTTGCACCCAGGGTAGGCCCTTCTGGCATCGTAGCTTTCGGCCCATAAGGCAAAAGATGAGAGTTGCTGCTCTCCAAAGGCTTTTGTCATTGTTTCTCAGATTGGCCTATCGGGCTATGCATGCACGTATACGCGGCCCGTCAGGCAATATGAGAGTTTGCTGTCTCTCCAAGCCTTGCGCATACAGGCAACGCCCAAAGCCGAGTTCAGTCCCTCCTGGGGGCCGTTTGGTGATGTTGTCTAAATAGGCTGAGGGCACTCTGCCTCGCCTCAAACGCCCGGTGAAGTAGCGAAAGCTCACTTGGAGCTAGCTACACAGTCCTTCAAAAAAAGAAAAAGTCAGTTGACATGACTGTGTAGTAAAGTATCAGTCACAGAACAAAAATGACTTTGTTCTGTGGTATCAGCAATACTTATTTCCCCAAAACTTCTGGTACAGTCGGGGACATAGATACCTGAGCAGGCCCTCTACCTATACCTTGAATTTTCTCTTAAAATACAAATAATATTAACATGAAAATGTATATTAAGAAAGACTTCAATAAAATCTTTCGATAAATAAATTTTCATGTTATCATTATTTTTAGTCAGGTATCTCTGTCCCTGACTGTACATTGAACTCTTTGCACGCACCTTACCTTTATTTAAATTTACTGGCTTAGTAATGGGAAATAACGTTCAATAAAATCCTATGAGATGTTATCAAAACATATTGAGTGACAAGCGGTTGAAGATGGAAGATGGTGAAAAACCAGTGACGTGCGAGACTGATTCGCACACCGTGGGTTTCCCGTTTCGTACACAAAGGATTTTTTTCTGAGATGTACCACACCTAGTAACAAATTTATGGTTTGAATTTTTTTTTATGATATAGAGTGACAAACGTACAAGCGAGTCTCCTGATGGTAAGTGATCATCGGTGCCCATGGACAACAGCAACACCAGGGTGTGACGTCTGTCATCTTTAGGCGTTGCCGGCCCGTTAAGGAGTTAGGAGAGGACATGGTGGAGGAGAGGATGGGCCTCCGGCTCACTCACCCAACAAAGCATAGAAGCAGGAAAGCTTCTAGCATCTACTAATATCCCTAGAGTTGTGTTTAAGACTTTAATATTCTCAACTATGCGACACAGCCGTTATTTTAATTGCCTTTACTAAAAAAATTACTCAGAGCTTCAGCAGACCTTACTCCTTGTATTCCTGAGAAAAAGGATATTGATTGACAGAAGAACAACAGAAAAACAATGTTTTTAGAGTTCATGTATGTATGTTTGTAAGTGAGTTTCTTTATTCCGCCATGAAACCCTACTGCCTAGACAGATTTGGTTGTATACAGCGTGTAAATATAGGTACCCTCGACGTTCCCTTAAATGGGTGACTAAGACCATCAATATGAACAACTTTCTCTATGGGACCAATGCTGGGACTCAATAAAAAAAATCGGCATTTCCATACAAAGGAGTTCTGCCGCCCAGCCAGTTTGTATGGGAATGTAGAATTTTTTGAGTTCCCAGCATTGTACATATAGGAAAAGTTGTTCATAATGATGGGCTGAGTCACCCCGTTAAGGGAACATTTTACATGCTGTATACAGGGTTATTTGTAAAACATTAAAAACCTCACAGGACTAGATAAATAGTTAACACCATAGACAACAACGTTTGTTCTTAGACTTTTGATAATTTATTCGATTTTAATTTTCCGGTTCAATGTTAACAACTCTACGCGCATCGCTAAGAAAAATTTCGCGCGAGCGTCTCGCGTCGTTCGTCGTCCTTTCGTTTACACAAACTTACAAATGTCACGACAGGACAATAAAAACTTGAAAAATATTTAGTTCATTAAGATATGTCAGAACTCTTAGAGCACGTCGTCTATGACGGTAGCTATCTAGTCCTGGAGATTATAAGCATTTTAAAATAACCCTGTATAGTCATCACTTCGAGTTTCTAGATGCTATAATTTTTTTGAGAAAGTGTCGAGTTTATTTTGTTTCTTAAACCCGCCCCGGTTTCGCAAGAGTAGATATATGCATTTAATGTATAGCCTATGTTCAGGAATAATGTAGGATTCTAACAGTGAAATATTTTTTAAATCGGTACAGTAGTTTCGGAGCCTATTCAATGCAAACTAACAATCAAATCTTTCCTCCTTATAATATTAGTGTAGATGTAGATATAACTTGTTACCTCTTGAAGATCGGCACCCTTAATTATAAGTATGTAGCCACTTCAACCGCGAATCATTGGTTATTTTGTACTGATGCTTCTATTTTTAACATTGATCTTGAGTGTACGCGCTATGTGTCAGACAGCTCCGTGGCGCAGTGGTTAACACGCCAGCCTGCGCCACAGAGTGCCCGGGTGCAATCCCCGGCCAGGTCAAGATGGAAAATGATCTTTTTCAGATTGGCCTGGGTCTTGGATGTTTATGTATATATGTATTTGTTATAAAATATAGTATCGTTGAGTTAGAATCCCATAACACAAGTCTCGAACTTACCTTGGGGGCTAGCTCAATCTGTGTGATTTGTCCGTATATATATATATATATATATTTTTTATGTGTACTTACCATGATATTATAGGTTTTTATATAATACTTAGCTATCGACACGTAGACATATATATAAAATATCACGTAATTTTCTCGTAGAGCGTAGATCTATAACACCTAAAAGCCATACTGGGTATGTAGTACTCTATATGTATATGTTTATATCGGCTATGCATGCACCTAATCGCGGCCCATCAGGCAATTGGGAGTTTGCTGTCTCTCCAAGCCTCGGACCTCCGTCCCTCCTGGGGGCCTGCTATATTGAAATTTCGGAATCAGTAGCCCTAATGAAATATATATAATTGCAAGAAAATGAGCAGAAAATAAAAAATTGGTTTCCCATACATAGTCGCCGATTAGTAGGACGAGTATGGAAGGTAAAATTTTTTTTCGTTTTTTACCTTTTTTTTTTCCAATTCTCTATTTCATTAGGGATTCTGATTCCAGGATTGTTCAGAGATTCAAAATCACGCTTTATACATTTTCATATCTGACGCTCATGTAGAGTTAACTGATAGTATTTCGTGAGATCAAATATTTTAATTTATTTAGCGCCGTAGATAGTTGAATATAGCCATGTGCGTTTAATTATCTAACACTTTATGCCTTGTGACGTAGAAGTTGATTAATTTAAATTATGTCAGAATTTATTCTATAGTCTATGTTCATCAGGAATTATGGAGGATTCTAATGGTGAAAGAAGTTTTTAAATCAGTCCATAAAAACTTGATTTTTTAAGCTTTTTACTTTGAACGCTTTTAACTTTTACAGCATTAGCGATAAAGAAAGATAGAAAAAAATTATATTAATCATTGTCATTGAAACCGCAAGCGTCGTTGTAATGAGTACATTTATTAGCATATGCATAACAGCTCAGTATAACAACTTTCAATGAACAGGCATGATTCACTGAGTCATAAATTCATGCTATACTCACTACATACTATCACGGCTATTTTCTTTGCGGGGTAGACAGAGCCCGGGTCTTTAAAAGCCACGTTTAGGATATTGGTTGGGTATTAGGTGGAAAACGGAATCAAAATAATAGTGGGTTGCTAGCACAGAAATACATCAAAGAAAGCGTGCGAAAGCGCTCTTTGAGCTAGTAGAACCCTCACCATTCCTCCATCGGACTACGAGACGCAGACAGGAATTCCACCCTTTTATCATTGAAATACCAAAGAGTTGAACTAAACGCTTTGACAGTTTCTTTTTGGTTCAAATAGCTAAGGTGTGGAATGAATTGCCTGTGTTTATATTCCCAGACAAGTACAATCCCGGGACATTTAAAAGTAGAATGAATGGATGAATATGCATGTAACATCCTCGTCTTCATCGTCACTTACCATCAGGTGAGATGGGAGACAAATGAAAACCTACTTCAATAATTAGTATCAAGATAGAACGGCTATGCCAGGATTTTGCTAAGGAAACGCGCGTGTCAGTATTTGCATAAGCCGCGCCCCATGACGTCATTACTAGCGAAATAGTAATGTGTGATGCACAGAAATAAATACGAAACGAACGATAAACAGTTTTTACAGTGACGTGCACGCTGACAGAATGAACCCTAAAGAATCTTGCCCAATCGTGCAAGATTGAAACACGCGTATACCGCCCACTTGGCCGATATATCTTGATATATTTCTGTGGTTGCTAGCCGATAGGCGATGCTAGATATAGCATCGCCTTCTTATATGATTCTGACTACATTTACTTTAACGATCTGCGCGAGAAGAAAAACAATAGACCTTCTATATACAGCGCGCTTTTTAAACCTCTGAGCTTTATTTAAATCTTGGAATCACAATGCCTAATGGAAAAAATAATTCATATCTACTTACATACATATAATCACGTCTTTTTCCCTTGCGGGGTAGACAGAGCCTAGGTCTATAAGATCCGAAGGCCACGTATAGCATATTGGTGGGCATTAGGTGGACAACGGTATCAAAATAGTGATGGGTTGCTATCCGCATCGCCTATTTACATGATTCTTCGGAAGTTTGCCCGTTCCCTCGATCGGATTTTACGATCTGCGCGGGAAGAGAAGCAGCTGGTACATTCTAAGTTTTTTCTTACCTCCCAGACTAGCATGGAAGATCCCTTTATTCCTCCCGTTATCCCTGGAATTGATTTCGAACAAATAATTCCAGGAATAAAGGGAAATATCGAGTAAAAACGTTAGACTCCCCCACAAAAAGACGATCAGTGACTTTTTTGGGGGGGGGGGGGGGGTCTAACGTTTAAGGTGGGTAAATTTATATATAAGTATAAATTACACTTTAATGTTATATAGATCTAGGTCTTACAAAATCCATAGTACACTCTTATAAATGCGAAAGTAGCTCTATTTGCCTGTCTGTTCCTCTTCACGCTTCAACTACTGAATCGATTTAGATGAAATTAGTTGTGGAGATAGTTTGAGGTGGAGAAGGACATAGAATACTTTTATCTTGGAAAAATTAGTTAATTTTTAGTATTACATTTAGCAAAAGTAACTCTACTTATCTCTTTGTCTGTAACTATTTCATGCTTAAACCACTGAACCGATTTAGATGAAACTTGAAGGTTTGATAACATCAACAATCTTAAGGAAGTGGAAGTTTATATAGATCATAAAATATAATGGAGAATGTAATCAGATAATCATTACGTCATGCGTTGCATGGATATGATTGCGTACCATCAGTTTTTAATTTTATTTTATTATATAGCTCCTCTTGTTAACGAGGCCCAAGTTTGGCTCAGGTAGGCCAGTATTTTACCTACAGCTATTTATCCCATAGGGGTTCAAAATATAATTTGGGTCCAATGCTGGGAATTCATAATTTTTTGACATTCCCTCACAAATAGCCCGACTCTTGAGATACCTGTAAACACGCCGAAGAACCGCTGAACACGACACTTTAAAGGACCCTAAGTCATAGCACACAGGGAAAACCTCGGGAGGGAGTCCATTCCACAATCTTGCTGTACGAGGAAAAAAACCACGTGACGCTCTGACATTTTTGGAGACCCAAGTTTCAAGGATGTGGGGACTTTACTCCTGTGGCGAGCGGTGCGGTAATGTTAGACCCGGTAGCTTTATTAACTTACATATACTATCGTGTAGCATTTTACTTGGACATTGGCGAGCTCCGTGGCGCAGTTGTTAACACGCCAGCCTGCGACACGAGGGCCCCGGGTTCGATCCCCGGTCAGGTCAAGATAGAAAATGATCTTTTTCAGATTGGCCTGGGTCTTGGATGTTTATCTATATATGTATTTGTTATAAAATATAGTATCGTTGAGTTAGTATCCTATAACACAAGTCGCGAACTTACTTTGGGGCTAGCTCAACCTGTACATAATATATATTTATATTTATTTATATATTAATGTTCCACAGGAAACGGACGAAAGGATAGAATAGCTGAGTTCGGACTCCGAAAATCATTCGCCTGTGAATACAACAGAGAACACGTTTAGATGAGAGTAAGAGAACGAAATAGACAGGAGATATAAATTTTACAGTATACATCATCATCAGGTCTTTTTAGTCTCTACTGCAGAAGCATGACCCTCTCTGTATTACCAGAGCCATACTTGGCCATTTCACAGTATAATCGCTATAAAATATATGAAATAAGTATACAATTTCTAAAAATTCTTACCTTGCTTCTAGTCTCTTTGCTTGCTTCAATGCACACCAGATCGCATCTAGCTTTTGACAATGAATTCGTCTGATGCTTCGAATACCTCTTCGTCTTCGCCGCCACTATTGGCATCAGAACTACCACCACTAACAACACAATTATCTTCGAGCTCATTTTGAATGTCATTATCACTTTTACACTGTCTTTAGGTACACCTATACTGTCTTCACTTAGTCTTCGTAAAGGGTTTCCGCAATTACGGTACCATAATTTTATCTAATAAGGAGTTAATTACCCCTATAATAATAAATCACAACTGAGGCTTAGAATATTTTTATATTTAATTATATTTCCGGCAATATATCTTACTATACTTACACGAGCAAGTATATTGCAGTACGATAATTTATTGACTAAATCTACATTGAAACATGACTTATTGAGGCAAAAAAAATATAAAGGAGGAAATTATTCATTTAGAAATAAGGATAAAGATTTTTGCGGCTGCATGGTGATAGGGAACAAAGAACACTATACAGTAACAGAGTCATTAGTTAAATAATCTCCCAAAAACAAAACATTTGACCTCTGTTTTATGTGACGTTAGGTATATGGAGGTTATCAAAAATGATAAATAATTGAATTATCTTAATGCAGTTGTAATTAGTGAAATCTGAAAGCGGCCTAAGAGAAATTAAGATTATATTATCTCATTCAGATAATTATTACAACTAAAACATTTGTTACTAGTTAATTCTTTTTTTTTTCAAAAGAAATTTGAAAATAAATAACATCATCGTTTTCCTTATAATTATTTTCAACAAAATTCTCCTTATTTTATCAGAAATAAAAAAGAAAATCGGTAGCTTATAAAATCACATAGGTACATTCTAATCCATGCCAACGTAAAGTGCAACGCTAATGGGTCAGTCGTAATGGTTATTGAATTATTCAAATCCTCACTCAGGAAGCCGAGCTTATCGGATCCTTGATCGATCACAAAACACGATCCAACCCTATGGTGTCATCGACCTTTTTGGCGGGAATTGCGCGTATTTTTGACAGCTCGCGAGCGGAGCGGTTTATTCGAATGGCGCGGTGAGACTGGTGTTGCGCGTACGCATCGCAGACTCGAATCGTGCACTCGGCTCATTAATACACATCGATGATGCTTTCCTGCCTGAACGCCGATGACGGAAGGCTGCTTTTACCAGCCGGTTTCCTAATTAAAAAACGGTTAAGAGTGCAGCGAAATATTGTGGAGTGTTCCGTATATTTTGGGTTCATATAAAATGTATCAACATGTTGAACTTCTGTAGCTGGTTTAAAATATAGCATACACATGTCAGTCAGATGACAATGCAATGAATGTTTCTGAAATTGCTTACCACCAGATGGCAGTACTAAGTCAAAGGGTCCGACGAATGGCTGTCACTAATGACATTTATTTATATTACATTTATTTATATATTACATTTGACAAGCAGGAACAAGAAGGAAAAATATGACGTTCAAAAAAAGACACTTGTACCTGTCTAATTTTGCATGATAATTGACGACGACGAGTGACAGATTGTTGCCTTTTAACGGCTTATCGGACACGACGCCTCACGGCTAACGCCGCTATATTTGACAGGTCTGATAACGTAAAACTTGCCAACGCTGAAAGGTTCAATCACAAGAAAGTGCAAAGAAATTACTTGTTGTGCTATATTGGTCTGAAAACTGTTATAACGTATGTAGTAGTATGTTTATTCTGCTAAATACCCTTGTCTTCTTCTTTGTTTGTCGATGGTACATGGTACGATACGGTAGCCCTATCGTTAGCGACAATTAAGTCGTCCTAATAATACCTACCACTTATGTTTATATAAAAATACCAACTTGCCACATTAGACTCAGTGGAACGTAGAGCAAGGAGAATAATTGGCGACGAAAGGCTGATAGTAGGGCTGCAACCTTTAGCCCATCGGCGTAAAGTTGCCAGTCTGTCAGTATTTTACAGACTACACTTCGGGGAGTGTGCACAAGAACTGCACGAATTAATCCCACCTTCGCCTTTTTACCATCGGACTTCCAGGCGCACGGCAGGTCTACACCCCTTCTTGGTGGATATTCCACCCATTCGCACGAACCGTTTTTCAAGGTCTTTTATTATGCGCCCCGCAAACGAGTGGAATTCATTGCCCGCGTCAGTTTTTCCGAGTACATATAACCCGACAGCCTTTAAGGCTAGAGTGAATAGGCATCTTCTAGGCAAGCTCGCTCCATCGTAGATCTTGTCTTTACCCCCAGGGTTAGTCTAGGGTCAAGAGTAAGCCTATTCAAAATAAAATAAAATAAAATATATAATTTGGACTGCTTACATATACATGGTGAAATTTTGTTCGTTCTGGACCCTTAAATTGATTTAGCCCATCAACTTTTCCTATGGAACCAATGCTGGAAAATTAAACAAAAATGGGGAGTTACATACAAAAATTTTCGGACTTGGAAAGAAATATTGGTCCCGTAGGAAAAGTTGTTCATATCGACGGGCTGAATCACCCCTTAAAGGGTTCAGAACGAACAAAATTTCACCATGTTTACAACGTAGTCCCATCACACATTGACGGACGTAACCCTAAAAATTCCATGGCTTCCTGTTGCATTCACGATGTCAATGTTACGTGAGTTGTGCAATTACGATGCTTTGTTTTTTGAAGGTTACATTTGAACTTTCTTCAACTCGGAAGTTTAAATAAACCATCTTTCATCATTCGTGATTATTAACACAAAATCTGAACATTAAAGTCATTACAAAAAACGAAATTCATTCGTCATTTTACGAAAATTTCGTTTTTAATAAGTTTTCTGGGTTTACGGTCTTAATGAGTCATTAAGTCTCTTCGGCTAAAGCAATGCTTACATATCATACAAAAGCATACCCAAAAAAGGTTGGTACCCAACTGGCGGCCTCAAAGACCTTTTTCAACCGACTGCCAAGAAGGGTTATGTATTTCATGCGTATCTTGTGTTATAAGTACCAATCGCATGGTCCCAGGTTCGATCCCCGGTCAGGTCATGATGGAATACGATACTTTTAAATTGCCCTATGGTTTGGATATTTATCTAAAATATAATATCGTTAAGACACATTGTTACTAAATAACAGCTTACTAGACCTGACGCCTCAGTGCTGACGCCTCAGTGCTGCTGCCACTGGTTTCAAAAAACCATAATTTAAAAAGTTTCTAAAATTAAAGTGTGTCTGTATATGAAATATTTGTTTAAAAACTTGATTGATAGCTTTGTTAACTTATTTGTTGAAATATAAAGAAAGACAGTTATTACAATTTTAATTTATACCCAGGATTACCAAGTTTATGTCAAATCGTATCCTGAGTCACAAATAAACAGACGTTTTACAGTGAACAACTAATTAATCTCTTGAAGGGCATCCGGTGCTCTGTTGTGTGCAATCAACCGGTCGTTGCATCCCTGCGTCTCTTGCCAGATGTAAGACGCGACGTCAAGACGTAAAATGTCTTATAAGAATTTTTTTATTTTTGTGTCGAATTTACTACCATCTCGAACAAGCGTCTGGTATAGCTACAGCTCATTTCCTTTTTAATTAAATCGTAGTAAAGTTTAATAACTTGGGATGTAAAGGAAGGTTTTTCATCTACACGCCCTCCAACATGCTAAATGTGGGCATTAGGTCTTATAGACCTAGGCTCTGTCTACCCCGCAAGGGAAATAGACGTGATACTATGTATGTAAAGGAAGGTTAACATGAACGACCCAATCTAATTCGTTATCTTTCTTTGAGCAACAAGAATTAACATTGAGATGTCTAAATACTTATTGGGAGAGGTGAGGAGCCCGATGGTCCAGTGGATTTAAGCATTATTTGCGCTCAGGTGTGTTAAGCAATCCCCGGCGCAGTCCCCACTAGGATGGGTGACCACAAGTGGCATAAAATATCTTTTCGGTGCCAGGGCACGTTTAGGGCACGTTAAGCCGTTGGTCCCGGCTGTCATCATTGATGTCAGTCGTTAAGCTGATTGAGATGCCTTTAGGCAGCTTGAAAAATCAGACACCAGTGTTGGCAACCTACACACACGATCAATTTAATTTACACGAAACTTATCCGGTTTCTTACATAAAGAATATTGATATACATTTTACCGACATTCAAGAAGGAGTTAATTTTGTCTTACGCAGTGCAAGACGTTTTCTTCCACAGCACCGGAGGTCCGTGTATCTTTGTGAGCCATTTATCACCGCCATTTCGTTTTTTTATTTCATTAAAAGACTAAACAACTAATTAGAAAGGCTATTTTGGTCCAATTCTCAGAATGGTGATTTAAAGATTCAATATGAAGATTGTTGTTTTAATAGGTTGTCGTTATGGTGTCTGTCTGATATAATATTTGTATTTGGTGCGATATTTTGCAGTCATCATCATCATTTCGTGTAGGTGACCCCGGTCAATCGACCATGCACACCCTGGTGTCAGAGTTCTTCGGAACCGCCTCTCGGCCTCTGACGTGGTTCCTTTAACGACTACCAGATGGCAGCCGGGATCAACGGCTTAATGTGCCTTCCGAAGCACGGAATCATCTTTATTATCAGACAATCAGGTGATCCAAGCTGCAATGTCCTAACCAAACTTGAAACAACTAAACAAAGTATGCTTCCCGTGGGAATCAAACCAGCGACCACCGGGTCTACAGGCAAACGGCTTAACCACTGGACCACGGAGGCAGTTGTTTGCAGTACGCAGTGTTGATGACTTAAGAAAAAATATTTTAATATATGTCACTATGTGCTAGCTACTAGCTGTGTGGTTTCCGGCTGAGTAGAATAGGAGTCCAGTCTTCCCATGGAGTTGTAAGGGCGTAGAGGAGGCAGTCGTAAGAGGCGACTTAAGAAAATACAAGCTAAACAAAGTTCATACAAATAAATGAGACCTCTCCAACTCGCCTGGCCAGCGAGGAGAGTGTAGGCCAAATCCTCTGTCTGCTATGGCCACGTATGATATGTCCGGTAGTCCAGAGAGGGTCATGCTCCTGCAGTGGAGACTCAATAGGCCTGAAGACGATGATGATATGTCATTATAGAAAAAAACTAGTGTTTTAGTCGTGGTAGAGCCACACTACCGGCAAAATGAATTGCTAGTAGCATGAATTGGCCGGCTCGTCCGGGGAGTACCACACTCTCACAGAAAATCGATGTGTGAGTAGAAGCTCTACCGCTTCTGTGCTTCGTTCAGTGAGAGAGAGAGCTGGAGGCCCATCCTTCCCCCTTCCCTCCCCATTTCCTTCCCCCAACTCCTTGAAAGGCCGGCAACGCACCTGTCACACCCTGGTGTTGCAGTTATCCATGGGCAGCGGTGATCTCTTACCATCAAGTGACCAGCTTGCTCGTTTGCCGTCCATGCATAAAAAGAAGTCCGAAAGTAGTGGCGACTAACGACGAAGAAGCATTTCATCTCGTACCTAAAACAAGCGGTATGATCTGTACCTATCAGATATTACTTAATAATGTTCTACAGTTGTATTGTATTATATAATCTTTCTATATAAAAAAAACCGACTTCAATCAAATCATGAAATTGAAATGAGACAAACTTGAAAACATATTCTTCAAACAAAAAAAAAATATATTTTTAAAAATTGGTTCGTAAATATCGGAATTCTGAGGTAACAAACCTTAAAATTAAAATAATTATTAAAGGGTTAAATTATCCCATACATGTTTTTTTTGCCGATTTTATAGATACTCGTAACGGTACGGATCCCTTCGTGCGCGAGTCCGACTTGCACTTGGCCGCTTTTTTGAAGTCGGTTTAAAACTATCATAATGTTTTTAAAGAAGTACCTACTAGGACGAGCTCTGAAATGACACAATAGAGAGATAATGCAACTGAGAGAACGCTGAGATGAGGATGAGAGAGATGATGAAGATAGATTTAAATAAGATTAGGACAAAAGAACAGAACCAAGAGGCTCTAAAGAAACTTTGTTATGTTCTTTGCCCCTACAAACAAACAACACAGAGAGTCTCAAAGGGAACTCTCTGTTTTGATCTTTGTCCCAACAAACAATAGTGGATCCCTCCTAATAGGACTGTCTGTTTTTTTTTTCTGTAACAAAAATAATGGAGGGTTCTTAGAGGGACTCTCTGTTAATCGCATAATGAATAGGCTTCAAACAAAGACTGAAAGAATTTGGAAGTTTAAAAAAATCTCAAATCTGTTCGTTTACGAAATATTCATAATTATTTCGTAAACGAACAGATTTGAGATTTGATTGGCATACCGTCGAATTCAGAGACACCTCTCTCCTTTTAGAAATCGGTTAAAAAGACATATTGCGCCGAATCCATTCTCTTATAGCTGGTTGGTTCAATAGGCCTTTATTCAGCAAAAAAATTTACAATTATCATTTCGAATAAGTATGATCAACTCAGAATGACAGATGAATCACGCAAATGCATATAAGTAGGCACAAAGTCAATCAAGGTGATGATGCGTATAATAGATATCTTTGAGAATCACGCCATTTTAGAATCTTAATTATGAATACAAATTGAATTTAAATTTGGCATGAGTGTATTCCGTTACTTCGTTCAGTCACCCCAACCGATTTGTTTCATTTTAAACATATGTCATAACTTATAACACGATTATACAATTTTTAAGAGTGTAGAGTAAGGGACGTCATCCCTCACTGCTTGACTGCACTGCAGGTATGGCTTCCCGAGCTGACACTTGTATTTCCCCCATTCATCCGAGTGAGTAATATCCCAATACCTTCATTCTCTTCCTAAATCCAACACATTCGTATCCTTCCCTAGCCTAAAAGGCTTCCGATTAGCAGCAGTATCGGAAGCACAAGAAGCCAAAAGAACTCCGCTCGCCGACCAGCCTGCCAAGCGTGGTGAGTATGGCAATATCATGAAACGAAGAATCCTTGGGAGAGGCCTTTTTCCAGTAGTTACTTACATCTGAAACGGTGATGACGATGAAGAGTGTATTCAATTCATAGAGTCTCATAGCGAAATAAAAACAAAAAGTTTTATTAGGATGACTTTTTTAATACCTGCTATGTTTTTACTTGACACCACAGTACAGGCAAAGACAATATTGTTTTTGAAAATGTTGTGCTATATTTTGCTAAATGTTTGATACCAATGGTAATACTATCAGATTTTGGGGATCAGACCGGAATAACTCGTTAAGTATTAAATCAATCAGACATCTTCATCTTCTATGCCGTTGATGCTGGCTGCCGGGAGATCTCCTTTCCACCGACTAAACATAAGCTGCCCGCTTAATCTATACCATTACCGTCCGATGCCACAGACAGACTCTTGAAAAGACAGATAATCAGATGAAAAATAATAATACCCCACTATTTGATCAAGAGTTAAAATCAATGCTATTACGTGAGCTAAGTGCATATCGATTTGGGTGGCATTTTTTGTGACAGAAGCTCTTTCCATTCAAGCGTTTTCAAGCTTATCTCTGGGTGATTGATTGCCGCGTTCACTGATATGGCTTTGTTCTTTATGATTTAGTAGGTTATAGTATTACGCATCGTTGTGTAGGTAGTTATTAAGGTTAGTAACCTTGTAACCTTTTGTCAGTTATTGAATTTGTGCGCTTTCGACAAACTTTAGAACGTTTCGATAAAACTGTTTCTTTATTTCTAGATGATTGGATTGACGTGGGCAATTATATCTCTATAGTGTTGTATTGATGCACATTTAACGTAGTCGGTAGACAGACTTTCTTCCGGGGTCATCAGTTTGGATCTGCGTTTATTTATGTAGGGATGATGTAACATGTTTGAGTTATATTTGTGTTGGTCCAGAGCAAAGACAAAAATTTTATTTTAACTAAATCACTTAATACGGTTTTATCGCGATTATTACATTATTTTTACACCTAACGTTTGGAAAGTTTTCATGTTGTACCAAGTTGACTGACATTTGTCTATTGTGTAAAAAACAAAACAGTGGCAAGACGCAATTTTTTAGGGTTCCGTACCCAAAGGGTAAAAACGGGACCATATTAATATCGCTCCGCTGTCCGTCTGTCTGTCTGTCTGTCCGTCTGTCACCAGGCTGTAACTCATGAATCGTGATAGTTAGACAGTTGAAATTTTTACAGATGTATTTCTGTTGCCGCTATAACAACTAAAAATACAATAAAATAAATATTTAAGGGGGCTCCCATACAACCAAAGTGATTTTTTTATGCTTGTTTTTGCTCGATATTACTAACGGCAACAGGTAGACGCTTATTCACAGAATATTAGGTTATATATTTAAAAATAAAAAATTAATTGTAAATGAAATCAATATTAAAGGGGCCATACAACAGATTGATTTCTTGCTGCGTTTATAGATAACGATACGGAACCCTACGTGCGCGAGTCCGACTCGCACTTGGCCGGTTTTTTAAATCTATGACAGTGGCAATCTGAGAGTGCCGACAGGAGTGAGAACTTGAATAATTATGATATACAGACGTGTCGGTTATGGTAAAATTGTAGCCATTTAAATTCTTTTTTTTTTCCATTTCAAAAAATTCCCAACCTCACGCACCAACAATGTTTTAGTTGTTGCTGCTTGTATGTAATATCCTTATCCTTATCCTTATCCTTATCCTTATCCTTATCCTTATCCTTATCCTTATCCTTACTAATATTATATATGCGAAAGTGAGTTTGTTTGTTTGTTTATTTGTTTGTTTGTTTGTTACGCTTTCACGCTGTAACTACAGAACCGATCATCATGAAATTTTGCATACAAGTTCTCTGGAGTACGGAGAAGGACATAGGCTACCTTTTATCCCGGGAAAAAGTACTATTCCCGAGAGATCGACATTGACGCGGGCGGAGCCGCGGGGGAAGGCTAGTGTAATATATTATCCAATGTCAGCGGCTGATCGGGCCTTACTATTCTCTGCTGCTATCTGCAAAAAACTCAACAGTACTCATTTACCTAAGCCGAATACGTTAAATGGCTGCCGCGCGTACTCGTGAACGTTAGGCACCTTGAAATTTACAATGAGAAAGAATACTTAAAGTTAAGTAACAATTTGTAAAACATAAGATACGATAAGATCCTAAGATGGGTCTTACTCCAGTCTGAATCCACTTTAAGCAAAAACTCAAAGCAATAACTGTAACTATAAAAAACATGATAATCTCTTTATTATCATGTATTACATAAATGTACTCGTATGTAACGCGTAACGTGAGCATTCCGTCACGGTCCGTGGAAGGAAAACAAGTCGGGCAAGTTAGACGGGGCTTATGTTATGTACTTACTTACTTAGTGCAATGGCGTAGCGACCCAAAGTGGATCTTGGCCTCCGACACTAGAAGGCGTGGGTCCGATTCCCATGGCAAGCATACTTTGTTAGTTGTTTCGAGTTTGGTTAGGACATTGCTGATTTGAATCACCTGATTATCTGATAATAAAGATGATTCCGCGTTGCAAGGCACGTTAGGCCGTTGGTCTCGGCTGCCATGCCAAAGGAACCACGTCAAAGGCCGAGAGGCGGTTCCGAAGAACTCTGACACCAGAGTGTGCATGGTCGATTGACCATGTCACCTACTCGAAATAATGATTAGAAGGCGCTATTTCTTGCGGTCGTGTGCCAGCCGTTGCAAATCGCTAACTTAGAAAAGGCTTTGTAGGTCTTTCATGATTTTGTCACACCAGCAATACCTAGGACGGCTGACCGGTTGACGACCATCCGGCCTACCCGAATATGATCTCTTTACGGCTCGATCCTTTCCCATTGTCTCTACGTGTCTGAACCACCCAAGACAAGCTGATTTTATTTTACCAATGATGTTTGACTCAGACACTAGGTCTTTGATTTCCTGGGTTTTCCAGGCTCTCCAACTCCCATCTTCCCATTGCGTTGGTCCCAGGATTTTACGGAGGATTTTCCTCTCCGCCACTAACAGCTTTTGTTCTTCCTTCAAAGTTAGTGTTCATGCTTCACAATCACAACCGTACATCAAAATATGCTCTATTATACTGACTGATATTATTACGAGGTGTGAAGCTTCTCACTAATGTCAGTATAATAGAGCACATCTTGATGTACGGTTAATACGCACGCCAACAGTGCCATGCAGCTCGGGACTGTTGGCGTGCGTATTATAAGCGCTTACGCATGTAAAGCAACCCTGGGCGTGGTGTCCACTGGGATGGATGACTATGAGTGGCACAAAAGTTTCTCGAGCTTCTCCATGCTACGGAAGGTACGATAGGTCGTTAGTCCCGGATGTCGTCATTAGATGGCGGTGACACCAGTGTCGGCCACTTACACACACGAAAAGCATTACGAGATCATTGTTGTACCAACAATTTAAAACTTTCATCATCATTTCAGCCGAAAGGAGTCCACTGCTGGCCAAAGCCTCCCAAGGATTTTTTATTCCATGGGAGCATATTGCCATTCTCACCACGCTTGGCAGGCGGGTTGGGAGCGCAGTTTCTTTGGCTTCTTGTGTTTTCGATGCTGCTGCCCATCATAAGTATTTTAAACTGGGGAAGGATAGAAATTTGTTGGATTTGGGAAGGGAATAAATATATTGGGATACTATTCAGATGAATGCCGAAAAAGCAAGTAGCAGCTCGGAAGGCTGGGCGTTCGTACCCAATGTCATATCTGCAACTACCTGATAGGCAGTTGAGGATGACAGCCCTGACCATTTAACTTTATCCAAACCAAAAACCTAGAATCTAACCAGGGAGTTTCAGGTAGTAGAAAGCGGCCCTACCGATTACGCTACGGAGCAGTAACGTTATCTGACAAAATTAAGTTTTTTGTTCAATGATATCAAACCACAGAGGTTAATGACGTTACAAATTTCTGGATTGAAGAACAATTTAACATCTATTGCTGTTGCCTTGATGTTCTTCATTATCTCCAAAAATATTAAATAGATTTGAATACAGTTGTTTCTGTTGTGATCTGCGTATTATTTTTACAAGCTTTTATTTAGTTTCACCCTGAGGTTTCACCCGTCCCGATGTTTGTCTGTAATCAAATCTTGCAAGTTAAATTCGATCCACTTCCCGGTTACCGATTGAGCTGAAATTTTGCATGCATGTGTAAATTGGATGACAATACAATATTATGGAATCGTTGCGCTGGTCTGATTATGGAGTCGGAAGGTGGATATAGAAACTCTTAAAACCAATAAGGCACATCAATCGTATTTGGGCTCGTTCTATTTGTCTTGGAAAGCACTTTACAGTGTGGATTCTTTTATAATAAACCCTGTAAAAAATGTAATTTAGAAAAAAAATTGTTTGTTATCCATATTTTCTAAAAAAAAAGCCATAGGATTTAAACCGTTTCTTTGCTTACTAAACAACCACGCGCTATGTTCATTGCCTTATAAAATGGAATTTCAGCGGACGAAGTCCTAAGCAACAGCTAGGTATTAATTATAAGATATGAATTAAATAATTTTTGTGGCCAGGTTTTATATATACAATAAGCAAATAAAACCCTGTCCGATCCTTGAAGAGGTGATTCAGACCGTCAATATGAACAACTTTTCCTATTGGACTAACGCTGAGAACTTGTACTTAGATGCCTCTACATAAGAAACTTCTTCTTATTACAGGGCTTAGGAGTTAATATGACGACTGCGAAGACTTTTCTGAGTTATTGACTTCAGAATAAAATTTCGTTTCTATAAATAGTTTATTAATATGTACTAATTTAAGCAGGCGCAGTGCCATTAGCGGCTGTCCCATTCCCAGCCGCAGTGGTGGTGGGTGCAGCAGTGGTGGGCGCGACGGTGGTGGCACTCCCGCCCCATGGCGTTAGGTTGAGCCACCACCAGGTGCCTGAGTTTTCTAGTGTTAGGTTCACGCCGTTTGCTGGTGCTGGAAGTTAAAATGAAATTGCCTAGGTTATGGTATACCTTTACAATTGTTTTGATAGCACATGTTACCTCCCAAAATATGTCAGCATCAACCAAATTAATCAAATGAGATGCACCTAAGGATAACAAAGGGTACATTCGTGAGCTTATTTTATTCTCCAGTATCGCAAAAAGTAATTATATTGACACACTTGAAGGACGGACGGATTAACAAACTTTACTTTAATTGCTAGAATCGCAGATTCAATTCAATAGTTTTCAATTGTTAGTCGGCCACAAGGTGACCAACGTGTATACTTACGTATAGACAAGTTAATCTTCTGCGGTTTCCCGTCACCAGCCGCTGGTTTTTGTGTAGTTGGTTCGGAATCAGAATCGTCGTCATCATCTCCTCCAAATAGCCAGGAAGTTAAGTAGTCTTCTATACTGGAACTCCTAGTCTCTTCTTCGTAGTCATCCACGCAAAAGAATGAACATAGCAGAGCACTTCCAAATGCAGGCTGGAATTACGAAAAACTGGTCATTGCAAAGAAACGTTTGTATGTTTCCGAAATCCAACAATTGCTATCGTTTCCTAGCTTCAAAACGCTTAGTGATGGGCAGTAGCGTCGGACGCACAAGAAGACAAAGATACTGCTCTCGCCAACCAGCCTGGCAACTGTGATCTTTCTCAGCCCGTGTTCATCCATTGTTGGGTATAGGCCTCTTCGTGGCTTTTCCATTTGACCCGGTCTTTTGCTGTGCACATCCAGGTCAACTGTGATTAGTATGGCAATATCCTCCCATTGAGCGAAGAATCCTTGGGAGAGGCCTTTATCCAACAGTGGGCTTTTAACGGCTGTGATGATGATGATGTTTATATGTCCCGCTGTCCGATTGTTCTCCTCTACAGGTAGTATTTCTCAATCGATTCCATCGAATTTGAGATTCATGAGCGATCATCATACATCGAATTTATGAGCGGGTTCAAAAACATCATAGTTTTTTTAATTCAGTTTTTGGAAATTTTTCATAATGGTGGTATCGAAGCTTAGGACTTAAGCGCCATTAGGGGCTTTGGCACTTGAGTCCATTGTGCATTCGACGTTATGAGACTCGTGAGATCTACACCTCAGAGAGGCAATAGTTTATATATTATAAATACCCAAGAGGGGGTTGGGGTCAGGCAAAAAGCTAAATTTTACAGCATGAACAGTTTAAACTAAGACGCTGTCTGAATAGTGGACCCTGGGCACCTTAACGACTCTGATTCTTGTTCTCATCTCATCACCATGAAGATTCTCTTTAAGCTGGTGCTTTTAAAGTATACATTAAAATAACTCTCAGTAAAGTTGCTTCTCTGTAATATGTATAACAATAAACTTTGTTTTCTTGAAAAACGTGTTGCAAATGGATATTCACCGAAACATAATATTCTTAATGAACTTCATTTTAATGCTAATTATCTTATTTACACAACAATACCTGCGCTTATGTGAGTTATATATGACATGTACTGTAACAAATTTAGTGGTACAATAAACGAGGATGTTAGTACAGAAAAAAAAACAAGTTATTGTATTTTTAACTTATTTCGGCACAGTTTCTATGAAGACGTTGACTGTTCATATTTGTTCCTAACTTCAATGGGGCTCTGGGAAGCACAAAATTGATGAGGGGCAATTTTGTATATAAATAATAAATATATACGGACAAATCACACAGATTGAGCTAGCCCCAAAGTAAGATGGACATTTGTGTTTTGGGATACTAAAGTAACGATACTTTATTTTATTACAAATACATATAAAGATAAACTATAAAACTAATAAAAGCTATAAAATCCAAGATCCAGGCCAATGTGATAAAGATCACTTTCCATCTTGACCTGACCAACGAGACGAACCCAGGCACCCACGTGTCGCATGCTGGCATGTTAACCACTGCGCCACGGAGGTAGCCATATATCATAGGCCATCATCGATTTGGTCACCATGTTTTTATTAGATAGAACTTAGGTACAATCTAAGTCTACCTGGCAGTAACTTTGCCTATTTGACAGTAAAATTTCATCAACTGCATCGGGTCAAAGTCAAAGATTTTTATTCAAAATTGGATACATGTATCTCTTTTTAAACGTCTTAACGAGGTGCAGTAATTTAAGACCCTCTACCATATTTAGATTTTATTTCTTTTATAATCTGTGGGTTCAAGAGGTCTCCATTTGAAACTGTAGTCCGAGCGAAAGGTCCCAGGTTCGAACTCTACCAATCCCAACCTGTAACTCTGAATTTGTAGTCCAATCTGACCCAAGTATGATAATTTTCATCAACGACTACCTGCTACCGGTGAAGGAAAACATCGGTAACCTGCCCACTAGTGGATTTTTATTATATTATGTAAAATGGAGGAGGCAATGACAAACAAATAATGGAGTGGCCATTGTTCCTGCCAAAAATTGTGTGCATATCTTTCCATACAATGACAACGAGGAGTATCGAACTTTTAAATATCGGACGGAACCATATTTGAGGTATTAAACATTTGGCCAAGCATCCTTGCTTCTTTGACCTTACCTACTAATATTATAAATGCGAAATTGAGTTTGTTTGTTTGTTACGTTTTCACGCCGTAAGTACTGAACCGATCATCATTAAATTTTGCATACAAGATCTCTGGAGTACGGAGAAGGACATATGTTACCTTCTATCCCGGGAACAGCCTCCGTGGTCCAGTGGATAAGGCGTTTGCCTATTGACCCGGGGGTCGTGGGTTCGATTCCCACCGGAAGCATACTTTGTTTAGATGTTTCCAGTTTGGTTAGGACATTGCAGGCTTGAATCACCTGATTGTCTGATAATAAAGATGATTCCGTACTTCGGAAGGCACGTTAAGCCGGTGGTCCCGGCTGCCATCTGGTAGTCGTTAAAGGAACCACGTCAGAGGCCGAGAGGCGGTTCCGAACAACTCTGACACCAGGGTGTGCATGGTCGATTGACCGTGACACCTACTCGAAATGAATGAATGATCCCGGGAAAAAGTACTATTCCGAGGGATCGACATTGACGCAGGCGGAGCCGCGGGCGAAAGCTAGTTAAGAATAGAGCGAGATGTCGTCATATTATTCTGATTTGCCGAATAGTGGATAAGAAGTGCACTTTACGGCAAGCTCACGTAGCCAATCATTTCAGAAATTGGGTACCCGTGCTAAATTTTTTGAAGCTTAATCTTACAATCTGAAAGAAATATGAAAACTAATACTATTATCAACGATTTATCTAAGTGTTCTTGTATGAACTGGAATTGTATGTTTTAAAAGTGACGATGCTTTCACGGGCCGTTTTTTTATTTTTTAATGGAATTAGGGAGAAAATCAATATTAGAACTGACTTAATTTGATGAAAAATCTTTTTATGAGAGTTATTATAAATTATGCGTCAACAATGATGTCACAAAACGAGAAATTTATTAAAGGAATACCTTAGAAAACTTCCGTTTTAAAAAAATATAATATGGAAATCATTGTAATTTCAGAGTTATTCTCAAAATGGTTTTGGATTCAGCCAGTAAAAGGAAAACTGAGCTTAGTGAATTCAGAATTCACGTTTGATGATACAAAGCTAATCTAGCCTCTCTACTTGCACCCTACACCTTGCTTCTGCAGATTAAATATTTTCTATTTGTTTATATTACAAGCTTTAATGTAGTTTTAACTGTCCCGATGTTTGTCTGTAATCAAATCTTGCGAGTTAAATTTGACCCACTTCCCGGTTACTGATTGAGCTGATATTTTGCATGCATATGTAAACCGGAATAAAATACAATATTATCGAATCGTTGCGCTAGTCCGATGATAGAGTCGGAACGTGGACATATGAACTCTTAAACTAAACAAAGTACAACAATCGTATTTGGGCTCATTTGATTTGTCTTGGAAAACACTTTACAGTGTAAAATAAATATATATAAATAATATATATAGACATATCACACAAATTGAGCTAGCCCCACAGAAAATTGTGAACTTGTGTCGTAGGATATTAACTCAACGATACTTTATTTTATAATAAGCAGATAAATATAGAATGTAGATAAACATTCAAGAACCAGGTCATTCCGAAAAAGATCGTTTTCGATCATGATCTGACCGGGGATCGAATCCGGGCACCCTCGTGTCTCAGTCTGGCGTGTTGACCATAGCGCCAAGGAGCTCGCCAATTGTGGATTCGTTCATTGTAAATGATTCATAAAAGCTTGTCACAAAAATGATTTTTTTTGCAAAAATATTTGTTTCACATTTAAGAGCTAATCCCCTGTCAGTATCATCTAAAAATAATGGGTGATCGTCACTATTCACTCTTAAATTATATATGATAAAAAAATCTAAACACACCGATGCAACAGTTCTTTGAAGTAGCACTAATAACACCAAGGTGTACACACACGTTCTGACTTCGGCCATTTTTGATCTGCTATGGTGGGAAACTAAGCCGTTCCTTCATACTTCTCACTTATATTCAGTAATGATGAATTTGTTAACGAAGTATTGTGTAGCGTTCACAGAATATTACAATTAACAGAATGGACAGCTTCTATGTATCTTACACCTTAAAAACCTTATCTTTAACTACATACAGATATTGTCGCAATAGGTTCTTTACGCCAGTGCTTCTAGTTTTTGGAGACACGTATTTGGACCTGTATCTATATTTCATAGTCGTTCGATATGGAGTCATTCGATATGATAAAGAATTAGTGAAATATTTTTAATGTGTAGTAGCGTCGAACCTGTGTACGGAGATTCCACGCGAAATTACTAAAATCAAAATCTATTATAAATGTAATGATATTGCTTAACTTTATACAAGGGATCTAAAAAAATAACTTTGAATTGAAAGGTCAAAGTTATTTTATTAGATCCCTTGTAAAAAGTTTCATGACTTTCAGCCTTGGAACTAGCAATATCATTACATTTACCATCGATTTTGATTTAGTAGTAGTAGTAAAACTACTGTTGAACCAAAAAATAAAACCTGGAAAATATTTCTAATTAGAAGGACAGTTTTGTTGAATAGTCTTTGGACCCTCTGCTCCATAGAATGGTCTATGAAAAACTTCACCTTCAAAATATTGTGGAAATTCTACGTCTAACATGTACTGTTTTATTTAAACTTGCATTGTTCCCAGTTGGACACGGTCAAAACTGAATGTCAAAACAATAATGTAACTTTGTACGTTCCTATAGCCTATAGATCCTAGGTGTAAATGAAAATGAGTACCAAAAGCGACATCTTGATTTTTACGGAAAATTGATACTTACACTCTTGATATTCTTATCACATCAATAAAACCAGCCAAGAGCGAGTGGCACAAATTAAAGGCTCCGTAAAATATTTGCCTACAAAAACCACGCTTCTTGCATGTGGTATTTGATGTATAAGAACGCATCAAGCCTTGTTACCTTAACCAAATTATTGCTTTATGAATAGAATTTTTCTTAATTATCTATAGTTTTTCGTCTCAGTACTAAATGAGTACCTATAATAAATAACCTACAGCATGACATATTTAATGACATGCTATAAGTTTGCTAAATGAAGAGGAGTATAGTTCTGTTATCTATCTTAATTTTTGGGTTGTGGCGGTGGGCCGAGACGGCGCCCCTGCGGAATACCAATTAGCAGGACAATCGTGCCCTATCGTTGTTTGCAGTCAACATTGAGATGATTTTCATCGAACCGTAGAGCCGTGAAATTCTGCAATTGTTAGCATGCACGGTGATGTGACCGACCTTGGTCTAGTTATTATAATAAGAAATGTTATACTTAGCTATGGGATGTACTGACAAGTACTCAATACTTATAGCGCATTTCTAACCTTTTTACCAATTTATCACTATGATCATTTTCAAGAAATTGAAAGGAAATAAATGGGCTTCAATAACTATTTACTTTCAAGAAATACTTTTTATATCAATATTCAAACTAACTTACAACAGCTAGGTGATTATTAAGGCCAATTTGGTCTAGTCTAGGTGTATAAAATAACATGAGTAAATTAAAAAAAAAAAAAAAAATCTTAATTAAAAATACTCGTAAGTCAGGGGTGTCATCCTCAACTGTTTGGCCCGGACATCCCGAGCTGCTACTTGCTTTTTATCCATTCCCAAACCCAACAAATTTAGATCCTTCTCCAGCTAAAAGTGCTTTCGATGAGCTGCAGCGTCGCAAGTACAAGAAGCTAAATAAACTGCACTCGCCAACCCGCCTGCCAAGCGTGGTAAGAATGGCAGTATCATCCCATGGAACGAAGAATCCTTGGAGGCCTTTGTCCAGCATTGGACTTCTTACGGCTGTGATGATACTGGTAAATATGGAATGGAACGCAGCATGATAGGTTACACAACACCATGCTGCGTTCTATCATAAAAGTTTTACTAAGTTACCGTCACCGCCGCTAAGCTGAAGTAGGATTGGGTCGGTCACGTATGCCGTAAGAATTATGGGGCTAAACTCCAATTTTATGGATACCACCCACGTCAGCTTTCTGGAAGACTACGTCGTGGATGGCAAGATGATTTAGACGCATTCTCCAAAAATGGGCCCATAAAAGCTCAAAATAGGGAAGCATGGAAAACTGAGATAAAGGCTCCACCAGGCTCTACATAAATAAATAAAAGAAATAATTAAAGTACTTGACCGTTATTTGAAACTGTACATATTGAGATAGGCCCTGTGTTTTCTGCTTTCTCTTTCTACCTATATAGTGCTGTCTCGCTCGCACGATCCCACCATCTCATCTCACCAGGCAGGGTGGGGGGCCCTTGTGGGGGCGCCCGCCATCTTAGAATCATTGGCGTCCTGTTTTCTGCGGTGCACGGTCGTGCTAAGGACTGCGTAATATTCTGGTAAAATGAATTACATTTTAATTTAACCGTTTTTCTTTCTCATGGAAAATTACGGATAACATTTTATAAAATTATTACTTAAATTACTAAATTTACAAAGTCATGTAGTGACTAATATAGTAATAACGGAGTTTCCGTTCGAATTTATTACCATTTATTTTAAATTCTACCTTTTTAATTAAAGTGTTTGTCTTAACCGTGTTTTAACACGACTTTTTCCACAGATAAGTGAAGTGAAAGTGTTGCGTGTGATTTATAAATCAATATGGAGTCTTTTGACAGTAATAAAAATAATTCCCCTCGAGCGGGCCCATCTAATGTTGAGAACAACAGTTGTAGAGGAAACGTCGCGCAGTACTTCTGGTAGCAAGTTTACAAGTAGTTATTGTTCGTCGTCTAGTTCTAGTTCCTCCGATATTAATAGATATAAACGAAAGAAAAGGGGGGGCAAATATCGCAGGCGCTAGTCACCTTTTATGAGGGAAACAGCCAAAATTGTGTAAACAAAATGACTGTTGTTCATGGCAATTTAGTGGCGAACTGTATGTCAATAAAAGTCCGCCCAAATCGGTTATACGTGATTCAAATTTAATTTTCAAAATTTATACACTTTAAGTGGAGCCTGCTGAGCCCAAAACTTTGGTTGAGTATTTAAAGGACATGCAACATTTTGATAAAAGTGAATGGTGCGAAGTCCGTTACGCGGACACGCAAAAAATATATAATCCTACACCGGGGTTTGTGGAACTAGAAGTAAATGACGAGCTAAGAGCTTATAATTCATTACGTCATTTCGCAAATTCTGAAATAGCCTACGCTGCTTTAACATGTTGTGTTCTCAAACAACGCGATGTCTTATAATCATCTATTCGGGATCTTTTGGAATGGGCCCAAGAATCAGAAATTTCTTCTGACGGTTTACGTGGAAAATAGAGGAATTATTTTTAAAGGGTGATGTGTTCAAGTTTCATCAGAATTACTTCAACTCATTTGTGGCCACAGAGCTGAGGTTATACAAATGAGCAGACATGGAATAATTAACTTTGTACGTGACCCACTTACCAAAGTAGCTTTGCGTAAAATTCCGCCCTCATGTCAACATTTATTTAGTGCTTCAAGTCTTTGACTTCTGTCCTCAAAAAAGCTGGAGGAGTAAGGGAAACATTCCTACCCCCACAAAAATAACAAAACAACACTAATGCTCCAGCTGCACAAGCTGGTACGAGCAAGCAAACTTGCCACCCCCCGCAGGGGCAGGCAACTTTTAATGGACCCTCGCAGGGTACCACACACTCACATGGATGTTGTGCGACGCACATTTCCCATGCTAATCAACCCCCACAGGGTTGTTGTCACTCATGGCCTCGCAAGGACATGGTAATTATAACGCTGACTCTTCGATGCTTCAGCTGCACAAGCTGGTACGAGCAAGCAAACTCGCCACCCCCCGCAGGGGCAGGCAACTTTTAATGCACCCTCGCAGGGTACCACAGACTCACATGGATGTTGTGCGACGCACATTTCCCATACTAATCAACCCCCACAGGGTTGTTGTCACTCATGGCCTCCGCAAGGACATGGTAATTATAACGCTGACTCTTTGATGCTCCAGCTGCACAAGCTGGTACGAGCAAGCAAACTCACCACCGCCCGCAGGGGCAGGCAACTTTTAATGGACCCTCGCAGGGTACCACAAACTCACATGGATGGTGTGCATCGCACATTTCCCATGCTAATCAACCGCAGGGTTGTTGTCACCCATGGCCTCCGCAGGGACATGGCAATTATAACGATGACTCTCACTCAGCGCCTTCTAACTCTAGAGGTTCCTTTCGACCCAGAGGAGGTCGGCAGACCTACAAGTCCCAAGAGTATAATAAGCGCAAGTCATCGAGACCAACCTCAGATTTCAAGATGCGTGGGAAGAAACGAGGCAAGTATTGACAACCAATTCAGAGCGGGGCGACTACTTTTATTTCACAAAAGGTGGGAACGGCTCGGTGCTCCACCGTTCATTTTAAAAATAATAAGACGATAAGTCTGGAGCATAGGAGGGTAATCCTCTTCACCAAAACCACCACTCTCGATGCCTCGTCGGATCGAAAAAAGACTCCACACTTCTGTATCAGAAGCTATTACAACCGTGTTGTCACAAATGAAATAACAACATGTCTTAGAAGTAGTCAAACCGTCTCCAAGCTTTATTTCGACTATGTTCCTTATACTGAAAGGCGACGGCACTCACCGTCCCATTTTCAACCTTACGTCTCTGAACGATTATGTAATAACTGAAAAGTTTCGTCTTATAAAAGTACAACGCATCCCAGATTTTTTGCAACCGAGAAACTGGCTATGCAAAATCGATCTATCGCAAGTCTATCTTCATCTTGGAGTCCAACCTTTTCATATGAGGTTTATGCGGTTTCTTTATAAAGACCAGCTACTAGAAATGACGTGCCTGCCATTTGGCCTAAGCACGGCACCGAAAGTCTTTGCCTCCCTTACAAACTAGGTGGCGCAAAGCCTAAGTGAACTCTGTTTACAAATTACAGTCTACTAGCTTTCGCCCGCGGCTCCGCCAGCATCAATGTTTATCCCTCGGAAACAGTACTTTTTCCCGGGATAACATACGTCCATACCAATGGAATGTACCATATGTCGTACCCCAGATAACGTGTATACAAAATTTCATGATGATCAGTTCATTAGTTACAACGTGAAAGCGTAACGAACAAACTCACTTTCACGTTTATGATATTAGTTAGGATTTGGACGATTTCCTGCTGGTCCAAGACCAAGACCGACAGGTCCCAGTTCACATGTCCGCATCCTCCTAGAGAGACTGCAGTATCTGGGTTGGCAAGTGAATATGGAGAAGTCAATCACAACCCCTCAGCAGAATCTAGTATTCCTGGGTGTGAATTGGGACACTTGAACCAACAAGAAATCGTTACCCAAAGAGAAGTGCATTACTCTCTCTGCGAAAATAATGCATATTTTCAATCAGGTTGCAGTCGAGCTGAAAACCTTACAAAGTTTTGTGGGCTGTCTCACTTTATGGTGACGGATGCATCCGATTTAGGTTGTGGAGCCCAATTGGACAACCAGTCTTTTTCGGGTCATTGGACCAACCAAGAACAGGGATTGCAATGCAACCAAGAAGAACTCCTTGCAGTTCTAAAGGTCTTGGAAACCCAAAATCAGATGTTGGGCCAGTCCACTCTGTTGTGGCAATGCAACAACAAGACAGCAGTTGCTCACGTGCGGAACGAAGGAGGACCAAGTCAATGCTGATGAACATAACAGCAAGAATTGATCAAATTGCTAGATTACTCTCAGATTCAGATATCTGCTAGTTATATTCCAGGCAAGTACAATTGGCATGCAGATCATCTGTCTCGCTACCGTCTACTCCTAGAACGGCATTTATTGCCTCTTCGAACAAAAATATATTTATTTATTTTTTAAAATACGGTGTTCCTCTCATGGACCTGTTTGCTTCAAAGAACGCACAAGTTGTCCGCAATTATGTCTCCTTGGGCCGAATGTTCAGTCAAGCCTTTTATCACGATGCATTCTCCCGGACTTGGGACTACAACCTAGCGTGGGTATTCCCTCCCCATACCTGATACCCAAGGTATTAGCCAATCAGGCTCGAGATGTATTCTTGCTAATAGTCCCACGATGGGAAAGAGCATTTTGGAAAGCAGACTGGAGTCCCGAGCGATAGCGGCTGGATTCACAATCCACAACCTACACCAGTATCTAATCGATACTTCAATTGGTCTGCCTCCACCCAAACTCCAGGACATGACCCTGGAAGTATGGAAATGTGGGGGAAGGCAGATAGCCTAACAACCTGGAATGACTCGCAGATTAGTTTGGCCCTAAGTTCCTGGAGAGCTTCTACTAGGAAAACTTATAAAGTAGTCTGGAGTAGGTGGCTATCTTGGTGCAATAAATCGCATTAGAGTCCATTTCATCCTGATGGCTCGATTCTGGCTAAATGTTTAGCTGACTTACACCTAAAGGAAAAATCTTTCCTTTAGTACAATTTTGCTTCATAAATCAGTAGTTTCCACACTATGTGGTACTGAAATTTCTGGTCAACTGAGTTCTTATGTACTGGTCAAGCATAGATTGATATGTACTGCTTTAAAAAAAAAAAAAAACGATTAGTTGTCATGGTCAATCGACCATGAACACCCTGGTGTCAGAGTTCTTCGGACACGGACTGCTAGGTGGTACCCGGGACCACCGGCTTACGAAGTACAGAATCATCTTTATAATCAGGTGATTCAAGCCTGCAATGTCCTAACCAAACGGAAAGCAACTAAACAAAGTATGCTTCCCGTGGGAATCGAAACCACGACCCCGGGTCTACAGACAAATGCCTTTTCTCTTGAAATATAGTTTACACATAAACGATTTATTTTCCGCAAGTAGACACACAGCCATATTATGCTTTCGGCTTCACGTACTTTGATTGGTACGAAAATTGTAAAATATACCTAAAGACGACATCTTATCAAGAGGTAATTGGCAATCTGGTGATACATTTAGAAAATTTTACAGGGAACAGGTCATACCAACTCCCGTTAATAGAAACATCACTAGTTGTTTATTCCAATAAGTTGATTGTGTATTTTCAATACAAAAGTGATTCAAATTGTTTCATTTTCTTTACTTTACGCATACTTTGTGATGTATATGAATCGCATTTATAAAAGTTTATTTTTGAATTAACTTATCATATTTTTTTTGTTAAACATATAAGAACTTTTTTACTCGCACTTCCCACTTGTATATCATCTCAATTATTATATATTAATTGAGATTATTATATTTGGTAAATTCATTTTACCATGAAAATGATTACAAATGATACAATCGTATCATTATTTAATCTTATTCGTCTCACATTGGCGTCCATCTCACCCAGGCGATAACAAACACGTCTCAATATGTACAGTTTCAAATAACGGTCAAGTACTTTAATAGAAGCGTTTTACCTGAAATAAAACGCATATTAAATACTTACCTTATTTGAAACTGTAATTTCAATTCCTGCCTGGGTACATATTTCGTCTCAATGATTCTAAGATGGCGGGCGCCCCCACAAGGGCCCCCCACCCTGCCTGGTGAGATGAGATGGTGGGATCGTGCGAGCGAGACAGCACTATATAGGTAGAAAGAGAAAGCAGAAAACACAGGGCCTATCTCAATATGTACAGTTTCAAATAAGGTAAGTATTTAATATGCGTTTTATTTCAGGTAAAACGCTTTTATTAAGTAAATTTTAGTTAGAGCCTGGTAGGTGGTGCCTGTTAGATCCTGATGGATCTTTTTGGGAAAAGTTATTTACTCAACTGATCCATATTCAAACCGAATTGGCACACCAGTGTGACTATGGTTAATTTGATCTATCCATAACACACTAAGAAAAAGTCCAACTATTTCTTGAGCCGGCCAAAGGTAAATGTATTTAATTTAATATCTCAACGCCTAAAACATATAATTTTATGAAGATTTAGGTACTAGGTAATAGAATCTAGTACCTACATCTTCATGTAGATTATAAGATTATACTCCTATCCTATTATAACCTACTCGTAGTCTCCAAACAATGACAAATTAGCAAGCGAGTAATTTATCTGCAGCGAAATTAGTGACTTCATTAATTTAGAAGCCTTCCTTCTAAATGTAACGAGGTTTTGTTGATGAGGCAAAAGATGTGTCTCTTGCATACTGATAGCTTGTTAGTTATTTTAGTTAGAAGCACTTTTGACCGAATTCAAAAGGAGATTCTGTATGTGAGAGAACGCTTTAATATATGCATAGAAGTATTTTTTTTAAATCTATGAATATATGTATAGAAATACGACTTTCAATTGTTAAATACAATCCAGTGGTGACACCATTGTGGTTGTTGTACGAAAGACTTATGTGCGGTCAACAGTTTAAATCTCATCATAAGAAATTCTTATTTCGGTCGGTATTTTTTTATTTCTTTTTATTTGGTTACTAGCGGCTCTCCCCAGCTCGCACGGGTAGAAATACCTATTTTTGGATTATTTTGTTTTTTTTTTTTTTTCATACCTTGGTTTACATTATAATTTAGTGAAACAGTTATTATAATTTCGCTAACAAAACATGTAAACCCATTGTTTTCGCTTTTTCCAATGTTTATTTTTTTAAATATTTTTATTATATTTGTTAAAACAGACTGTTCCTATATTATTAAGAAAGATTCGAAGTTCAGCAACACACGTAATTCTCACTTAGTAAGCTATGGATAGCGTAGTTGATTATATCAATATTGTGTTATAAGTGTTAAATCTACGAGTTACACCGTTTGCTGTCACAAATAATATAAAATTATCGTTGTTTTCATGCGGATCTCTAACTTTTTGAAAATATTTTATAGTCTATGTTAATCAGGGATAATGTAAAATTCTAATGGTGAAAGAATTTTTCAAATCGGTCCAGACGACGTTTCGGAGCCTATTTAATGCAAACAAACAAACAAATATTTCCTCTTTATAATAAGCATGTAGATAAATATGTTGAGGATCTTGGTCTTTTGGGGGGTCCCACGTGGGATTTGCTTTTGTGTTTGTAAGTGGCCAAAATTAGCATCAGATTTTGCGAGGAATGACCTTGGTCTTTAGAGAGTATCATCATTATCATCATCAGATCTTTTTAGTCTCCACTGCAGGAGCTCTGTACTATCGGAGCCATACTTGGCTAGAGCAGACAGAGGATTTGGCCTACAGTCATTGATGTTTACGAGCTTTGTTTATCTCGTATTTCCTAAGTCGCCTCTTACGAAGGTCGTCGTCGTCTCTTAGGAAGACTTGGAGTGGTCCTATTCTACTCTGCCGGAAATCACATGGCTATAGAGAGTAGTAATATTATAATTTTTCAGGACACCCCGGTATTAGAAGAACCATTATTGTTTTACAGTTGAGGGTATATAAAAGTTCGGAAAGTGATTATTCATCTTCTTCAGTTGATAAGACATATGAAAAGCTTCGCCCTACGTTACACCTGTTGTTGATTTTCCACTTAACAGAGGTGCTGCCCATCAAACAATAGATTGATGATTTCATGGAGCTGCGTAACCTAATAGCATAGAGGGAAATAAAACTTCAGCTATGATACAATTTTATTTTTTATAGAACGTTATCTTCTTGGTTATGTAAATAACATTTTGAAACATACACGTTATAAAAATATCAAGGCATCTGAACTTTGTATACGGTCGCCTGCAAATTTCCATATATAAGTTTCGTAAAAAGGTCGTGTGTAGCTACGGATACTATTTAAAAATAACAACAATTTCAACCTTATGCCTGTGGCATAAGGTGCATGATATTACTAAATATATATGCCTCCCTAATCAGTGCAATCCATTTTCACGTTATATCTAGGTATGGACTTTTGCAGGTGTCCGTACATATATCTGAAAGAACGTACAGTTATTGTTATTTACATAGATTGTGTTTTTTTTTTAAATAAGAATAGTCTTATCCGGAATCGGAGTGCAACCTTTCAGTTATTTTTAGATCCCTTGTAAAAAGTTTCATGACTTACAGCATGGGATCTAGCAATATTATTATATTTACCATCGATATTGATTGTAGTACCACTACTGTTGTACCACTGTACCACTGAACCATAAAATAAAACCTGTAAAATATTTTAAATAAGAAGCTCTGTTTTGTTATAATAGTCTTTGTATGCTCTGTTCCATAGAATGGTCTATAAAAAACTTTACCTTTAAAATATTGTGGAAATTCTACGTCTGTACTGTTTTTTGTAAAATAAGAATAGGCTTATCCGGAATCTCCTGACAGTATAGACAGTGAGAATCTCTATTAAAATACACAATCACAAGAAAACAAGTAAAACATAAGAAAGTTTAACTTCTCAAAGACTTTTGACAAGCTAATCGGTGTTCGTACATAAGCTCCAATTTTCTTTAAAATTTTGACAAGATGTTGATGAAAGTTGAGAATCTGCCTGTATATAAGTTTATTATAATACTTCGGGACAAGAAATATATCTTAAGTACTTAATCCATTAAAAAATTACATTTGGGATTGCGTTTGTCAAGACGCAATTTTATTTTTTAGATATGAAGATTGTGGCCGTGCGACAAGGGTTGCAAGTACAAACTTGGATTTAGCTTTATACTAACGAACTTTATATAAACGAAGGGGGGCCTTCGTATCTAAAAAAATAAATTGTGTCCTCTGACAAACGGATGCTAAGCAAAAAAAAAAATTCAGTGGACTAACTTATTTATCAAAATTACTTAAAGAAAATTTATAACGGGTCTACCTAGTTTCTGTAACATTTAAGAAACATAAATAAAAAGGTTTTGGTATCATATATTTGTTAACACAATCCTTTAGTACCTGGTTTAAACCATTATCCGACCAAAATAAGTCAACATTTATCACTTTGACGTTTGGTGGGCTGTCATTGTCAATTTGATTTAGGCGGATAATGGTTTAAACGAGATATTAAACTTAGTTCTCGTTTTATAATAACACTGAATTTGCGCAAAGGAAGATTCTAATGTCCAAATCCAATATTGTAGCTGATCCCTGGTTTCCTGGGTATCTTGCTGTCCACCTCAACCAGGATTGGGGAAAAGTCTGGCCTGGCTGGTTGGGAGTTGCAGTCGCTGTGCGAAATCGGGAACACGTAATTCACGTCTACATCGTACCTGAAAATTAAAAGATAAATATGTAGAGTATGACGGATTCAATGTCATCGAAATAACTAAACTCCCCAGCATTGGTCCCCTAAGAAAAGTTGTTCATTTGGACGGGATGAGTCATCCCTTCACAGGAACGTCGTTGGCTATGTTACACGCTATAGAAATACTTATTTTGCTTCATTGTTAACTTGGTAGCTTATTATATGATTCTTAAAAGAAGAATTTTTGTCATGCTTTGCCGGAGATCCTTGTATAAAAAATTTGTAGACATAGATACTTTCAGTTAATTCTACTACATACACCGCATATTTCCAAAAGTTAGATATGTCTATCAGATAAATTACTTAACTTCACTTATCGCAATTTGGCTTCGATACGAAAAGACGTATTGGCTTTTTGCCATCTGTATCAGGGCTTGAACGGGTTTCCGATATAAATGGAGCCATACAGTTTAATATTTCAGGTTCTACTCCGTAATTGCGCTAATTGAATTTTACGACTAGGTACTACATGTACGGTTTGTAATCAGTGAATCATAAAATTAAATGGAATAAGCGTAATATTATCTGAGTACATGATGGATAATTATCATGTATACCTTACGATCAAATATAATGGTCGATACAGAGTCTCTTACAAAATGAAGCCTTAATAATGTCCCCGAGTCAAAACATCATGCATACTTACAAATAACGATAAAAACGGTACATACTGAAAGTATAACTATCTTCTTTTTCACTTTTAAATTTAAATAAATCTATACTAATATTATAAAGCTGAAGAGTTTGTTTGTTTGTTTGAACGCGCTAATCTCAGGAACTACTGGTTCAAATTGAAAAATTCTTTTTGTGTTGAATAGTCCATTTATTGAGGAAGGCTTTAGGCTATAAAACATCACGGTGTGACCAATAGGAGCGAAGCATCAATAAAAAATGTTTTGAAAACGGGGGAAAATTATTCATCTATACCTTATAACAGAAATTGACGCGGACGAAGTCGCGGGCAACAGCTAGTTTAAATATATACGGACAAATCACACAAATTGAGCTAGCCCCAAAGTAAGTTCGAGACTTGTGTTATGGGATACTAACTCAACGATACTATATTTTATAACAAATACATATATACACATCCAAGACCCAGGCCAATCTGAAAAAGATCATTTTCCATCTTGACCTGGCCGGGGATCGAACCCGGTCACTCCGTGTCGCAGGCAGGCGTGTTGACCGCTGCGCCACGGAGCTAGCCTCTAGCTATCTGGTAAAGATTCCACCAAGATCTTGAGACCTTACTTTTAATTATTGAACTTGTAACGAATTGGATTCAATAAGTAACTAACGTTGGGGATTCTTGAATACAATCTATTGTCTTAGTTTTTAGGGTTCCGTACCCAAAGGGTAAAAAGGGACCCTATTAATATGGCTCCGCTGTCCGTCTGTCTGTCTGTCCGTCCATCTGTCACCAGTCACCAAGCTCATCATTTCGAGTAGGTGTCACGGTCAATCGACCATGCACACCCTTGTGTCAGAGTTCTTCGGAACCGCCTCTCGGCCTCTGACGTGGTTCCTTTAACGACTACCAGATGGCAGCCGGGACCACCGGCTTTACTTGCCTTCCGAAGCACGGAATCATCTTTATTATCAGACAATCAGGTGATACAAGCCTGCAATGTCCTAACCAAACTGGAGACAACTAAACAAAGTATGCTTCCGGTGGGAATCGAACCCACGGCCCCCGGGTCAACAGGCAAACGCCGAGGCTGTCAAAGTCACCAAGCTGTATCACATAAACCGTGATAGACTTTTGATGCGTAGTTTTTGCACCTTTTTACTGTACCTTCGTCATCGCGGGACATGTGAGTGCTAGCGTGGTTTATTGAAACTGTGGACAGAACAGCTCCGAAACTCGATTAGTACGCAGTTTTGGCGGTGCCACTTTTCGAGCGCTAATCGTGTATCTACCATTAAATTTGATCGAAGTGTGTCTGAATCGAAGTGTGTGTAAATTTGATCAATGAGTAGCGGAATGTCTACACTATAATATAATCCGCACGGCAGTTAGTGCCAAGTTGTTGGTGAGTAACGTCATCAAGGAACTCGTTCATTGACACTAGTACTATTATTTGTGTCATGATGGAACTGCTAATAATTTTTGTTTTCTTCGTTCCATTAAAATAATAATGGAAGTACTGAGAAATCTATATCTAGTCCCATTTATTTTTGATAGTATGAGTGTTGCAGGTCGATCAGAATTTTTACCTTTTTTTACTTTTTTTTTTTTACTAATTATTGAATTAGGCATTTGTCTCCCATCTCACCTGATGGTAAGTGACGATGAAGACGAGGATGTTACATGCCTATCCAAGAGATACCCATTTATTCTACTTTTGAATGTCCCGGGACTGTACTTGTTTGGGAATATAGACGCAGGCAGTTCATTCCACACCTTAGCTACTCGAACCAAAAAGGAACTGTCAAAGCGTTTAGTTCGACTCTTTGGTATTCCAACGATAAAAGGGTGAAATTTCTGTCTGCGCCTCGTAGTCTGATGGAGGAATGGTGAGGGTTCAACTAGCTCAAAGAGCGCTTTCGCACACTCTCCAAAATGGATCCTATAAAATACCGATAGGCATGCGACTTTACGGCGATGCTCCAGGGATTGCAATTTCCTATTTGAGACCACGTCGTTGTTACCTCTAGCGATTTTCATAGGTTGTGGAAATCCAAGGTCTGATTTCACTTAGTTGGCTGTCTATGGAGAAATGGTAAGAGCTTTTATTCAAGGGCCACTCCTTAACACTTCAACAAGTGTTAAAGGGCATAACATCGCGAGTAACTTCTGAGAAGCACAACACACATCTCCACACATCTCGATACATGAGCTATTATAATATAAGTACTTAATTATGACCAAGGGTAATTCGGTACACTAACGTTACACCGACCGAATTGGTCTATACAGGTGAAATTAAATTCATTAGCATACGTTTAAGGAGTGATTCAGACCACGAACCTGAACAACTTTCATTATGGGACCAACTTCGACATAGTGAAAAAATTATCTGCTTTTTCATACAATACTGGAATATCTACTTGGCCAAAATCTATGGAACAGCAGATTTTTTTTTTGCAATTTCGGAGTTGTTCCCATAGTGAAAGTTGTTCAGATTCGTGGTCTGAATCACTCCTTACAAGTTTGCTAAGGAATTCAATTTCACCCTGTATATCGTTTCACGATAGAACTCACCATCATCATCATCATCATCATCATCATCAGGTCCCCTTTAGTCTCCACTACAGGAGCACGACCCTCTCTGTACTACTAGGACCATACTTGGCCAGAGCAGCCAGAGGACATGGCCTACACTCTCCACGCTGGCCAGACGGGTTGGAGAGGTCTCTTAGATGTTTATAAGCTTTGTTTATCTTGTATTTCCTAAGTCGCCTTCTACGACATCCACGGGAAGACTTGGAGTGGTCCTTTTCTACTCTGCCGGATACCACACGGCTAGATAGAACTCATCGTTCCATAAATGGTATTTACTTAGAACAGAGTTTCATTTGGTTATCGATGCATGATCTGGAAGAACTTTACTCCACACAAGTTCATCACGCAACCATGGTTCATATTCAAATAGTATTAGTCTAGTCAACAAGTCCTTTTTAGGTCAAAACTTTTTTGTATTCTCCGAAAATTATAATTGAGTTATCATTCTATTCGGAACGGCTTGTAGATATTTTTTGAGAAAATTCAAGGGCAGTTCGTAAAATTTATTATGCGATTGTTTTTCCAAAAAAAATGTTTCGTCTGCGGATTTGATCTATCCTTTAGGCGCCTGAATTTTTTCAGTCATATATAATTTTCTGAGAATACGAAAAATTTTTGATCTAAAAAGGACTTGTTGACAAAACTATATCCTCACTCGGCGGCAAAAACATGCAAAAATTAGGTGACTCATGCGACGACGTTTTTGTAAAATCAATGTTAACCTTGGAAGTTTGTCCCTCAAATAAGCCATGACGTTCTTCGGCAAAGTTGTCTTCCTAGAAAGCACGAACGCACTGAGGTACCTAGCGCCTTCCCTCTGCTCCGCGCAATGAAGTAGTAATGCCCAGGTTTTGTACTCCGTGTCTAGAACGTAGGTGTTGTATATTCCGTCATCTGAAAAGTGATAATGGGCGAGATATGTAAACGAAAGCATGGTAATGATTACCATTACCGTGACGAAAGTGACAGAGTAAAGATACAATTTTAGGCAGTTTAAAAACTGCTGTTTAAGACGAGGAGCATACTTACTTGAATTTTGGGAATGGACATGTTTTACGATCAGACGAAGTTCCTACTGGGATGGTTAGTCGTAAGTGGCTTAAAAATATCTTGAGCTCCTCCGGGTCCCGACTGTCATCATCGATTGGCAGTCATTACATTTTTTAAGATAGAAAATTATATTTTTGATCTAACCTAACCTAACCGGTGGTCGAATCGGGAGCTGAAGTGTGAGAGCCCAGTTAGGCATGATGACCACTAGGCCCAGAGGTCGTCAAATGCACATAAAGATGCAATTGAAGCCACATACATACTTTTCATTGACTGCCATGTCTTATATAGATGGTCAAAGGGTTACTGCCAATTTTAAAAGTCGCAGCATCCCTCCATTTTCGCCATCCAACCTTCGACGTTTATCAAAAATGGGAAGTTCTTTCAGTGAGGCAGATCTTTTTATTATCGATAATTCGCAAAATGCACTCTCAATGTGAATATAACCCAAGCATTATTGCTAATAAAAGAAGAAATACTAACATATTTCGCATTGAAAGATTCAATACTACCTTTGCGCATAGGTTCTATTGTTTCCTTGGCGCCTACCTTTATAATAAGGCGAACAAAATTCTTAACATATACCCAATGCCAAGAATTCCGTGCAAAATTACTCTCACTAAATGGCTGTCATCTCTCGATTACGAAACCACCGAAAATCTTCTCATAATAATCTCGTAACTCTTTCTACCCTTATACTATCCCCTTTCCCATAGCATACCAAATCCCATAGCATACCTACTCCCATAATTTCACATTTAACCCTACACAATCTCCTCTGTCATTCACTACACTACGTTTTCTACGCCAATCATTAGATTTTAGGTTTTTTTGTTTCTCTTTAACATTATGTTATTGCACATAGTTGTATCAACTAATTATAATAGCTCTCTTCCTTTTATTGTTTTTGCTCCCACATTATTTGCCTGCGTCCTGATGTGCAACCTATCATAAGGGTGAAGTGAGCCTGGCGACCTGTAATACAGGTGGTTCAAACCTACCTATCTCAGGCACCAGTTCTCTCCACTTATTGAAGGTCCTTTGTGTCATGCAAATCACGTGTATTTTTATTGTTAATAATTGGAGAGAAAAATAAACGATTTATTTATTTATTTACTGCCAACAAATTACGAGTAAGAAATAAAATAAAATATGGTTCCAACTGAGCTCAGTTGGAAGAGCGTAAGTCGTACATAGACTTAAGGTCGCGGGTTCGAATCCCGCCTGCTTGAAATTTACTCATCATATTTTAATAAGAGTATATCAAAATAGCATTGTGAATGCAAAATATTAACACTTTAAAAAAAAATTACGAGTATGTTTGCCTTACAAGTTATCTCAGAGTGCGTCCAATGAGCTGGCTCGTTCAGGTCCACTCTCCAGGTGATGTTGCCAAGGAGGTTTTCCCCCAGAGGGTCATCAGCAAATCGGTAGGTAAAGTTCATGGTGACCCCTGGAGTCCATTCCACTGAGCCATCTGAAATCAAAAGTAGAACACTTTTCATAGTATAAAATTAAGTCGCTTCCGTTGTCTGTTCGTTTCAATCTTTAAAACCACCCAACGAATTTTAATGCAGCTTTCAGCAATCATCATCATCACCATTACAGCAGCAAAAAGTCCACTACTGGATAAGGGCCTCACCAGTCTTGGCAGACGGGTTGGCGAGCGTAGTTACTTTGGTTTCTTGTGCTTCCGAGGCTACTTTCCATCGGAAGCAGAAATGTTTAGAGTGAATCAAGAGGAAGGTTTATATGTATAATTTACTACATTGCACCCGTACGAAGCCGGGGCGGGTTGCTAGTTAATAATAAACATATGGTAGCTAAAGTTCGACGAAGTAAGGGTTAACTTAAGAACGTGAATGGACTGCGTAAAAGAAAATATGATTGGAAGGAGTCAATAAGCCCGTTGATTTATCCCCCGGCATAGATCGTAAGTTTTGAATAAGGGAATGGGTATAATGGGAACTTTCGTAAATAGCCAATGGGAGGCCAAAACTAGTCACTACCTATACCTGGTCGATTGTCAAGTCAAGATAGATATTGGCCTGACCGGAACTTAAGTGTTTTTTTAGTATCTACCTATTTGTAATAACGAATTAAAAGACTCCTCGATGTAGTGGTTAACAAGCCAGCCTGCTACAAGCGGGGCTTTGGGTTCAATTATCAGCGCGGGCAAATACCTAAGTAGGCTTGTTTCATGAATCAAAATAATAGTATAACAATAATTAGTCCGTCATTTAGATAATCAAACAATATTTCAATTCAATTTAATTTAATTTATTTGCATAAAATGTATGTGTTACAAAAGTTGATAACCTTATCTTAGAATGCCCATACATTTTGCCTTACAGAGGCGTGCAAATTTAACATTGTAGTGTCATTATTTTTTATTAATTACTTATTTATATTATCAGTCAAAAAGTCTTCTATGCTATAGTAACATTCGTCAATTAGTATCCTTATCCTTATCCTTACTAATATTATCCTTATCCTTACTAATATTATAAATGTGAAAGTGAGTATGTTTGTTTGTTTATTTGTTTGTTTGTTTGTTACGTTTTTACGCCGTAACTACTGAACCGATCATCATGAAATTTTGCATACAAGTTCTCTGGAGTACAGAGAAGGACATAGGCTACTTTTTATCCCTGGAAAAAGTAGGGGAGAAAGGGGTAATGGGAGTCAGCGGGCAATCGGGGTCAGGTGCCTCTAAGCAAAACTAAACGTTCGATACCTAGGTAAATGACATGTTCAGTTTGCTCTGTACCCGATGCCCATTGTACGAATGACTCGTGCTAGTAACTTCATGCGTTTTTGAGTGACAATTATGTTTCGTTTTCACGCCTCGCCGATGTAAATTTTCGTCAAAACAACCATAACGGTGAGTATAGACGTTGTAGCTGTACCAAATTAATGACTATGGATAGATTTATCCTTGATATTCAAAATTTAAATTAGCATATTATATTGCGATTAAATTTACTTTGTGTTATTAAATTTTCCAGTTAACATATCAATCCAGTTAAAATAAGCAGTATAGATTTTGGGTAATGGGAGCCAAAGAGCCGCTAGTGATTACCATTACCCGCAAAAAATATTCTTATTTTGTTTTCGCTTATAGATGCCGATATTACAAGTCAAAAAAACAAATAGGCTAGCTGATCAACTGGTGATTGCACTGGATGGCATACTGCCGAATGTAATGTCTGCGATTGTTTGACTCTGATTTCCCACATGTGTGATTCCCATTGTACTGAGGTTAGTGCAATGGGAGTCAAACTTGTTTTTTTTTAAAACGCGGAAATATATCCAAAGTTGATTCCCAAAGTGGTGAAAAGTGATAACAACTAGTAAATAAATAAGTAAAGTCTATTATTAAACAATTTTAACAAAGATATTATTTCGAAATAAGCTTTTATTTGATAGCTCGCTTAAGCGACTCCCATTACCCCTTTCTCCCCTACTATTCCCGAGGGATCGACATTAACGCGGGTGGAGCCGCGGACGAAAGCTAGTTTTCTATAATTTAATTTTAAAAGCTTAATATTTAACTCTTTCAATGTGTCCGGTAATTTGTTGTATAGTCTTGGACCTATGATATATTGGATATGTATTTCAATGTTTATGAGTGGGGGCTGGTGACTCCAAAGGTTGCTAAAAAGTGTAGCAAACTATGACGTCACACGGAATTTCAAAGGGCTAGGTATATCTTTATTATTTTAAGTTTAATCGACAAAAAAAACTTTTTTGATTATATCTAGCTGACGGCCGGCTAGTTATATTATGCACATAAGAGCAATTAATCCAACTGGGAAAACGCTCACATAAGAAGACATAGTTGAATTGAACTACAGTGTTATAAATAAACAGTAGAAAATAATGCAGACAGCGCCTGACCAAATATTTAAAAGTTTGTTAAAGTCGCTTTTAGACGCCGATCGACGTTGAGCAATCTACTGATATAATGCAAGGTACTTGCGGTTAGAGAAAGAAGATCATCCTACACAAAAAAAAACTTATTTTATAGATTAAAATCGAAAATATGTGATGAAAAAATTTCGCCACAGGTAGGATTTGAACCGACAAAAATTTTTTCATCTCATATTTTCGATTTTAATATTAAACCGAGCATTGTAATGCTATTAATATAATTAATTATTTTATAGATTTTTTACAAAAAATACATTAACATCTTTGTGTCAAGCTTTTAATATAAACGAATTCATATTGTAAAGTGCTTTACAACACAAATCAAATGGGCAAAAACATGCACGATTGGTGTACCTTGTTTAGTTTAAGAAGTTTAAGCTATGGCCACCTTCTGTCTCCATCATCAGACCAGCGCAACGATTCCATAATATTATTATTGTCATCCGATTTACACATGCAAATCGAAATATCGGTAAGAATGTTAAAAGTAAAGAATGTTTTACCTTCAGCTTGAACATGATCATCTTGAGAGAGCACAGCTCGCATACAGCTATAAGACAGCGCTTCCTCTTCACTTGCATAGTATTCCACCACGAACCAGTCGCCTAGAATCTAAAAAAAGAAATTGGTCATAAATAAATATTAATAGGTATATACGGACAAATCACACAGATTGAGCTAGCCCCAAAGTAAGTTCGAGACTTATGTTATGGGATATTAACTCAACGATACTATATTTTTAACAAATACATATGGCTGGCGTGTTGACCACTGCACCACGGAGCACGCCTTGCCTATAAAGTCGGTTTACAAACGATTATTTTACGAGATTTTACTTCCATGCTGGTCGGGGAGAAAAGAAAAAACGTAGAATGTGCCAGCTGCTTCTCTTCCCGCGCAGATCGTAAAAGGCGATCGAGGGAATCGGCGAACTTCTGCGGAATCATGTCAATAGGCAATGCGGCTAGCAACCCACCACTATTTTGATTCCGTTTTCCATCTACACGTTCTACAACATGCTAAATTTGGCCATTTAGTCTTACAGACTTAGGCTCTGTCTACCCCACAAGGCAAAGACGTGAAATTACATATCTGGTAAATATGAAATTACATATCTGGTAGATATGTAATTTTACGAGATAACGGTGGAAGAGAGATAGATGCGTCACAAGCCGAACACTTAGGTCGATCGGGCCTCTCTATCATTTGCTCCGCGCTTTCGCTTGCACACGGAACGTGACACTTTTTCATGCGTTTAGCCGGCGTTTATCAAGACGTTATCAAGTCAAAAACCTCACTGGTATCGAAAAATTGTACGCAAGAGTAAATATTACTCTGCAACAGCCTTAAGGGTACAACTTGGCACGAGCGCCTAAACAAAAGTTTGCTCATACATTTTTAGCAGGAGTTATCGTCAAAACTTAGCGAGATAATTAAAAGCTGAACCTACTTATTTACTTAGTTGCCAGCGTAAGTTTCGAAGTAGGTGAGAAATTCTTCGAATTAGGATCAAATTAAAAGTTTCTACAAAATATTTTCTGCTGAGGAGAAAATTTAAGCGGCATCTCGGAACACAGACAACTTTATAGTATACTTGGTGAAATTTTGATCGTTCTGGACCCTTAAAGGGATGATTCAGCCCGCCGATATGAACAACTTTTCCTATGGGACCAATGCTGGGAACCCAACATTTTTTTTGACCTTCCCATACAAACTGACGGGGCGGCCAAACATTTTTGTATGGAACTGACCTTTTTTTTTTGAGTTTCCAGCATTGGTCCCATAGGAAAAGTTGTTTATATCGACGGGCTGAATCACCCCTTTAAGGGTCCAGAACGATCAACATTTTACCATGTATAGAATACTATTAGCTGCTTTCCAAGGACTTCGTCTGCGTAAATTATAGCCTATGTTACCCAAAAATAGTGTTTTTTAATCATTCCAATAGCCTTACAAACAAACGTCAACGTCTTTAATAAGTATTAGTCTAGCTCTTGCTAGGTCATCATCATCATCATCAGGTCTTTTTAGTTCCACTACAGGAGCACGACCCTCTCTGTACTACTAGAGCAGCCAGAGGACTTGGCCTACACTCTCCACGCTGGCCAGACGGGTTGGAGAGGTGTCAGAGACATTTATAAGCTTTGTTTAGCTTGTATTTCCTAAGTCCTTCTACGACATCCACGGGAAGACTTGGAGTATTCCTATTCTACTCTGCCGGATACCACACGGCGTCTTGCTAGGTAGCCTTGCTAGATATAACGTTTATTTGTTTCAATTTTGAGCATACTTCACATGAAACGCTGGTTTACGTTTATACCTATTGGCTTTTACGAATTGCATTCGAACATAAACTAGGCTCTGTGAGCTGTGAACCTCGCGACTTGCTAGGTACCTAGGTCACGTTGAAGTCACAATGGTCCTAATATCTACAGACGCCAATGGCGCTAGTCTATTGACAAATCCGCCAGTAAATTATAGCCTATGTCAGCTAGTAACATAGGCTATAATTTACGTGGAAGGAGTCGATGGAAAAAGCTAATTAGTTACACGTACTTTATTATAACTTAATCTACCAAAATAGATAATGCACAGTGTTGTTTTATTTTAGAGCTGCCTAAAGGCATCTGATTTAGTTTAATGGCTGCCATCAATGATGATAGGACCACCGGCTTAACGTGCCTTCCGAAGCACGGACGAGCTCGAGATATTTTTCGACACTTGCGTTCACCCATCCATAGGGGACCGCGCCCGGGGCTGTTTAACATACGTAAGCACTACTAATGCTCACACGCACTGGACCATGAGGGCTCCTCAATAATAGAAGCACAGGCAGATGACAAATCCCAAAATAGAAAGTGAAATGATAATGCCATGTTCGGTCCAAATTGACTCATACAACAAGTATTAGCTTTCGAAGGAGTGGGCCGGAACAATGTATTGAATAATGTATGCAAATGAAGTGCCGTCGCATACACACCTGACGTGGATGGGGGACATTTTTTTTCAATATTTGTTTTCATCTCATTGTGAACCGTATTTTAGTACCATGATTTAAGCAAATAAATATTCCGATTCTGATTTTAAATTTTTATGTTACAGTCTAGTGCTTAAATATCTACTATACATTATGTTATATATAATAACCATATTTATATATCTTTTATACATATGGTTATTATGTATAATGACTTAATTGTGTTGCAATGTAATACATAACTCACTTCCTTTAGATATTAATTATAATAGCTGGTCAAAGGTAACCAAAGTCATAATTACAGTTTAACTGATTCTTCTGCGTCCATTCCATCACGAAAACTACTAACTACCAAAGTAAAAAATCGATATTCCCATGAAATTTACCCGGTGGGTACTTTAATATGAAAATGATAAATTCTTTTTTTTGTTTTATTTTAAGCAGTGGTCCCAATGGGAAAGATATTATATTTGAAGATTTTTTTTTCTTTTTACTAAATGTTGAATTAGGCATTTGTCTCCCTTCTCACCTGATGGTAAGTATCCAAAAGATACCCTACCCATTTATTCTACTTTTGAATGTCCCGGGACTGTACTTGTCTGGGAATATAAACGCAGGCAGTTCATTCCACACCATAGCTACTCGAACCAAAAAGGAACTGTCAAAGCGTTTAGTTCGACTCTTTGGTATTCCAACGATAAAAGGGTGAAATTTCTGTCTGCGCCTCGTAGTCCGATGGAGGAATGGTGAGGGTTCAACTAGCTCAAAGAGCGCTTTTGCACACTCTCCAAAATGGATCCTATAAAATACCGATAGGCAAGCGACTTTACGGCGACGGCGATGCTCCAGGGATTGCAATTTTTTATTTGAGACCACATCGTTGTTTATGAGCTTGCGGGCTCTTCGATCAACAGAGTCCAATGCGAAGATGGGAATTCACGTAAACGCTGTATATGTTCGATGTAAGCTACCTCTTCGTCTTCTACACCCTGTCCCACTTATTTTTATTCTTTGATGTAAGCTGCTGCTACACCCTTAGTTGGAGACGTTTGCTCGCTCCTGTTTTGGTGGTCACGAGAAAACATAATCTACCCTTCATGGCCAAGTTGTCTATGTTATAGTGGGGATTATGCCCTAAGTCGGGGACTTAATAATAAAATCAAAATTTGGTTTTCGCTGCCAAAAATATGTTATACTTCTAATTCCTCTTTATTACTTTAGTCTAATAGGTAATTGTATAAAATAGCTAGAAAATATAATTAATCACTTTGTCTAAATTGGGTAAATATTATACAAAATGGCTGGATACTATAAATTATATCTGTATTTGTTACTGGCGCTGTTGTAAGGACGTGTACACACGTAACTAACCAACATAACACCCAACGTGGCGTAAATATATGAGAGTTTGAGTTTAGCAGCGGCTCCTTGCTGGCATAACTTTGCTTCCCCACAGCTATCCTGCCGGCCAACCAACCAACTCCGAAATTGCAAAAAAAGAATCAGCTGTTCCATAGATTTTAGCCAAGGAGGTATTCCACTTTTGTATGTAGATTAGAGAATTTTTTCACGATGTCGAAGTTGGTCCCATAATGAGAGTTGTTCAGATTCGTGGTCTGAGTCACTCCTTAAACGTTTGCTAAAAATTAAACTAAAGTGGAATCAAGCAAGCTCCAAAGCAATTGAATTAATCCAAACGAGACTTAAAAACTCATATTTTGACTTCCGTCTACAAGTCGTTCCGTCTTACTATACAATAAAGACTTTAGATCTGGTTTAAATCATTGTCCGACCAAACTAAGTCAACACTTATTTCTTCAACGTATTGTTAACTGTCATTGTCAGTTTGCTTTGGGCGGATAATTGTTTAAATTTAACTTTATTACCTTTAAATTATTTTTACACCTAACGTTTCGAAAACTTTGCAGTTTTCTTGGTCGCAGGTAGACTAAGATAACACATTGTCTATTGTGTTATAAGAACTATACAAAACTACCGCCTACAATTTATTGATAACGTTCCGGATGTACGCGGTATTGGCTCACTTATAAAGTTTTGAATTAGGTAAAGAGTAGTTTTCATTTTTAGTACCGTCGAAAAGGAAACAGTTTTTTTTGACTAAAACGAGAATATTTAGAACTAAGTATTAGGTCTTCGTCGTAACTTCATCTTACTCGTTCAAGAGGTAGTAACTCAGTCACAAACAATTAGATAGAACTTTATAAATTCGATTTGAATTTATTTGTAACTCAGTCACAGAAAATATCTGAACAGATTGACAATATTTCTCAGGAATAACAAACCACGAAAAATCTGATAGGTATAGATAAAGTCACTGACAGGGGCTAGGTATACAGTGTGATTTTGGCTAGGGGGTTCAAAATCACGTTGTATACAGCGTGTAACGTAAAACAACATCCCCGTGAAGGGGTGACTCAGCCCGTTAAAAATGAACAACTTTTCCTATGGGACCAATACAGGGAACTAATTTTTTTGACCCATAGGAAAACTTGTTCATTTTGTTGGTTAAGTAACACGCTGTATACACGGTGAAATTTTTAATCGTTTTGGACTCTCAAAGGGGTGACTCAGACCATCAAAATGAACTACTTTTTCTTTGGGAAAAATGCTGGTAACTAAAAAAAAATTCGACATTCCCATACAAACTGGTCACTGAGTTCCCAGCGTTGGTCCCATATAAAAAAGTTGTTCATATTGATCGTCTAAGTCACCCTTTAAGGGTCCAAAACGATAACATTTTCACCATGTATAGACATATCATATATCTTAAATATGTATAGTCAAACATTTAAATAAATTCAGAAGGGCACTCATTTACTTCACACTTTCAGTACGGATAACTCTTAAATTGGTTATTCACATAAAACAACGGATATATTCATAACTAGCTTTCGCCCGCGGCTCCGCCCGCGTCAATGTCGATCCCTCGGGAATAGTACTTTTTCCCGGGATAAAAGGTAGACTATGTCCTTCTCAGCACTCCAGAGAACTTGTATGCAAAATTTCATGATGATCGGTTCAGTAGTTACGGCGTGAAAGCGTAACAAACAAACAAACTCACTTTAGCATTTATAATATTAATAGTAAGGATTTAGTTTAAACATATTGAAATGGGGAATGCTAATACCGAAGTACCGCTATGTAACCGGTATCATAGTATGTATGTTAGTATATCTTCGATGAGTCTGACCTTCAAAAGTTATCTTTGAAATAGCTTTAAGTAAATTTATTCAATGAAAGTGGTCTAGTCTGGAAGACTACTTTATTCTGAGGTAGGCAAGGTAAAGGATACAATGACCTACTATGACCCATCGTTTTATTGTTAGCTACTGGCTAACTCTGTGTCAATGGCTAACACTAGTATACCTACAGGGTGTTGTACATTTAAGGGTTGAATCGGGCTGTGAATTTGAACAACTTTTTTTAAGACCAATTTCGAGATTTTGGTATCATTCCCCTATAAATAGTCTCGAACTCCCGACTCGAATAAAATCGTCCGATATGAGCTTTTTATTTGTAACCTATACAAAACCCTTACCAACTTGGTAGTCTTTTTCGTTACCATAAAACTATAATTACAGATGAAGCTCCATTTTAACAGACTTCAAAAAAAGAAGAAGTTTATCTTTCGATTCGGTTGTATGTTTTTTTAACTGACTTCAAAAAAAAGGAGGAAATATTCAATTCGAAAAATTGATTTTAAAAAATTGAAACTTTTAAATTGGTCCCCTTTAAATTTCATTAAAATCCATTCAGTAATTTGATTGAAGTCAGTTTTCCAAAAATATATGTTAATGATGATCATCGTACTTGGGAGAATCATTTACACAAAAAATAAGCTACTGCTAAATAATTACAGTTTTATTGTAGCAAATAAAATTAAAAGTAATAAAAAGAAAATAAAGAATTATCTTATCAAATATAAAGAAAAAGAAGGTCTAATATTAGTTAAATAACTGTAAACTAAACAAATCAGAAGTTATTTTGGCATTCTTTATTAGTAACATAAACTTAACCCTACACAATTTGGCGGTGTTTTTGCTACAATAAAAATGTAACGATGCTATAAACGAAGTAACAAAAAAGGATTTATCGAAAGTAATTGGTTTATTTCCTTAAATAAACCAATTCAGTCTTATTATAAAACGTGGACTAACTTTAGTACCTGGTTTAAACCATTATCCGACCAAAACAAATTGGCAGTGACAGTTGACCTAAGGTCAAAGTTATAAGTGTCGTCTTATTTTGGGCGGATAATGGTTTAAACCAGGTACTAAAGTTAGTCCTCGTTTTATAATAACACTGATTAAGTTTATTTAAGAAAATAAACTTAGTTTTTTAAACATAATTTAAAATTCATAAGAGTAGATAGTATAGTAATATGATTTTCTAAGGGATATCTCGTTTGCCGTTCTATAACATAAAATAATAAGGTTGTAATTTAGTAGGGATTGTTTTTTATTTTTAATCGTCGGTTACGTCGGTATTTATTATCTTAGGAAAGCAATGAAATTAGGTAGATAACATTATTGAATGTTTTCGAAAAAATATCCCGTAAAGGGGTCAAATAGAAGTTGACAGTTTGTATGGAAATTATATACTTAAAACAGAAATAGGTTGACTTTGACTTTATAAGTCAGTTTTGCAATATGATTGCAGTCAAGTATATTTATCATGGGAGAGACCTATGTACAGCAGTGGGCGAGAGTAGGTTGATGATGATGATGATGATGATGGTATCCCTGAAAATGTTTGAATGAATATTGATTCCGAGGGATAAGGGTCTTCATAAACATTGTCACATTTTTATACAAAATAAATTTGTTCACGAATACCATCAAAATCAATATTCATGTAATATTATACCTTCATTTTTAATAAGATTTTATTTATTTTTTCTTTATTTTCTTTTTATTACTTTTAATTTTATTTGCTACAATAAAACTGTAATTATTTTTTGTGTAAATGATTATCCCAAGTGCGATGATTATCCAAAGTACGTTCACTAACTAAATTTTTCATATAAGAAAACTGACATCAAAATCAATTTCATGCTTCACATTAACATATACTAATGTGAACCATGAAATTGATTTTGCTGAAATTGAAATTGATGTTGTTTTGTTGTTGTGTATGAAGATATACATGCAGAAATGTTGATAGTTATGTAGCCTTAAACGGGTGATTAAGTCGATATGAACAACTTTTCCTATGGGACCAATGCAGGGAACTCGAAAAAGAAAATGGTCATTTCTATACAAACTAGTTCAGCCGACCGGTCAATTTGTATGGGAATGTCAAAAAAATATTTGAGTACTCTGGTTTTACCCAATTGGTCCCATAGAAAAGTTGTTCATATCGACGGGCTAAATCACCTCTTTAGGGCTACATAACGATCAACATTTCAACATGTATCCTTAGTATCCTTACTAATATTATAAATGCGAAAGTGAGTTTGTTTGTTTGTTTGTTACGCTTTCACGCCGTAACTACTGAACCGATCATCATGAAATTTTGCATACAAGTTCTCTGGAGTACGGAGAAGGACATAGGCTACCTTTTATCCCGGAAAAAAGTACTATTCCCGAGGGATCAACATTAACGCGGGCGGAGCCGCGGGCGAAAGCTAGTAATATTATAAATGCGAAAGTGAGTTTGTTTGTTTGTTACGCTTTCACGCCGTAACTAATGAACCGATCATCATGAAATTTTGCATACAAGTTCTCTGGAGTACGGAGAAGGACATAGGCTACCTTTTATCCCGGGAAAAAGTACTATTCCCGAGGGATCGACATTGACGCGGGCGGAGCCGCGGGCGAAAGCTAGTATCTTCATAAATATTTCCATTATTAATATTACACAAGCCTCGCCGTCACGTTTGCAAATACTTTAAATTAATTTCAACTTTCTAATAGGAAATTGAACTCGACTTGCAAATTAAATAACTTAAATATAATGTTGTGAATGTATGATTGTATGTGAAGTGCTGGAGTTATTAATGATTGTGTTTGTTATCAATCATACACGCGAGAACATCCGGCGCCTACGCGTTGTCTATACTAGGATTCTGATTATTGTGTCGATTTTTGTATCAAGTGTATATTAAAATTACTTTATAGTACTGGTGTGTCATGTAATCTATATGTATATCTATTTGACTAGCTCCGTGGCGCAGCGGTTAACACGCCAGCCTGCGACACGGAGTGACCGCGTTCGATCCCCGGCCAGGTCGAGTTGGAAAATGATCTTTTCCAGATTGGCCTGGGTCTTGGATGTGTATCTATAAATGTATTTGTTATAAAATAAAGTATCGTTGAGTTAGTATCCCATAACACTAGTCTCGAACTTACTTTGGGGCTAGCTTAATCTATGTGATTTGTCCGTATATATTTATTTATGTATCTATATATTACATATAATAAAACAGAAAAAAAAATGTCTGTACATTTAGTATTTTTGACTGAAATGGATAGAGGGACACTTAAAAAGAATAACAGAACGCAAAATGATAGGCAATGCTAAGATATCACTTAGAAATTAGTTGACACTCTATAAGCTTTGTGTCTGCCCTGCCCTATCATGGCCTACGCCGGCGTAGTCTTCTCCCATATCGCGCCCTCCCACGTTATGTAGGTATTTCATCTATACTAATATTATAAAGCTGAAGAAGGTTCAATTGGAAATTATTTTTGTGTTGGATAGTCCATTTATTGAGGAAGGCTTTAGGCTATAAAACGTCACGCTGTGTAATAGGAGCGAAGCATCAATAAAAAATGTTTTGCAAACGGGCGAAAATTAAAAATCTATAATAATAAAAAAACTAATCAACAGAAATTGCCGCGGACGAAATCCCGGACAACAGGTAGTATATTAATATGATTTGTATATTGATTTATTTCACATTATTATAAATACAACCCGAAATTTACGCGGACGAAGTCGCGGGCAACATCTTAGTATTTCCTATGATAAGATCTAGTGTAAACGTCGCAGTCAAATAGCTTAATTAGCGGTTTAGTTAACAAATACTAGCATGAATAGTGTTCAGTTGATGAATCTTTTTTTACCTCTTTTTACTACCTCTGTAACATAGTGATCATCATTCAGGCTATCACCCCGGAGGTCCCGCGTTCGAGTCCCGGTCAGGTCAAGATGGAAATTGATCTTTTTCCGGTTGCCTTGGGTCTTTGACTTTTATTTAATCTCTTTAATTTTTGTTGGAAAATACTACGTGATTTTGAACCTCTAAACTATAATGAAAGCCTCGAATCAGAATCCCTTATTGAATACAGAAATGTAAGAAAAATAGGAATTTCTTGTTGACGGCTTTTTTTCTTGCTTAAAAATAATTCTATATTTCATTAGTGATTCTTATTTAAGGATGTCAATATAGTTTAGAGATTCAAAATCACGCAGTTGTGTCGTTGAGTTAGCATCGCATAAGGCTGTGGCAAATTTTGTTGTGACGCCCCTTTAGTAGGGGGCTGCGCCCCCCAAGCCCCCCCCCCCCCCCGTTTGACTATTATTTAACAAAAAATTTAGTTTTGGAAAAAACAACATACAATAAATGGAAAAAGACGTGATAGTGTGAATAATTACATTTACACTTCTACACTAATACTATCCAGAGAAAAGATTTGGTTGTTTGTTTGCATGAATAGGCTCCGAAACTACTGTACCGATTTGAAAAATGTTTTTTACCATTATTGTCCTACATTATCCCTGAAGAACATTGGCTATATATTAAATACCTATATCTTTATGTGCGAAGCCGGGGCGGGCTAGTGTATTTATAAAACATTTCCCAGTAAAATATTTCTCTAGATGCTGTTTAGTATGAACGATAAACATTTTGACCTAGTTTTATGAGTTCCCTCCAAAAATCTAGTAAACATACGCGAACTACTTTTTCACTGGGTTGATCTCGAGTGTTATCGGGATAAAGGGTGATAAATAGATAGGTTGACCTCCATCGTATTTTATTCCAGTATCTTCACATCTGTTTACTGCGGTAAAAGCTCTTTTAAATGTATTTTGGAAAACGGATGGGTGTGTGTACTTACGCAGTTGAATTGAAAAACCTTTTTACCACTGGTTTGTAATTTTAAAAAAACTTTCTTTACCAAAGAGGATGTACCGTTGTTTTGAATAATTTTCTGTGTGGAGTATTAATACATCGTATGCACCATAGATTTAAAAACAAAATATGGTATGCACAATGATGTCAAGCTGGGAACACAAAAAAAAAATTGACATTCCAAACAAAATGTTCGGCCGCCGGGTCAATATGCATGGGCAAATTGATTTTGCAATGAAATTGAAATATATTTTTATGTATAATGAATATCTAAAAGTGGACTATCAGATTATTAAGCAAAGATTAATAATCTTAGTTTTAAAAGTCAATTCGAAACATTACGATAAAAGTGATAAAAGATACGAGACGAATATTATAAACATCAATCTATGGCATTTGGGTTTGACGATTTTATGACATTACAATATTAAACATGAGATAACAATTTCAAACTTTCCATAAAACAAACATATACACTTTTAAAATTATCGGTCATTCGACTTAGATCTCCGATTCGGCTCCTCCGCGGCATTCAATAGAACTCGCTATTACCGTTGTCCAGTCCCCAAAATTTTGGGATTCGTAACTGAATTGAAAATAGGGCGAAAATCTATGGAATCATAGTAGGCGATGCGGCTTGCACAATCCATCACTATTTTGATTCCGTATTCGTGACCATCATGCAAAACGTGGCTATTTAGGTCTCAAAGACCTAGGCTCTGTTTACTCCGCAAGGAAAAAGACAAAGATAGGATGTATTACTTTCGAATCACCCATATAAAAAAGAATATTATTTTATATTGGTACTATTCAGTAGAATATTTTATACAAACTAGCTTTTGCCCGCGACTTCGCTCGCGTTAAGAAGTACCTATAGAAGTTTCATACAAACTTTCATCCCCTATTTTATCCCCTTGGGTGTAGAATAGATCAAAATCCTTTATTAGCTGATGCCTACAAATTTCAGCCCGATCCGTCCAGTGGTTTGGGCTGTGCGTTGATAGATCACTATGTCAGTCAGTCACCTTTGAGCTATATATATTTACATTAGATTTGAATACGAGTAAACATCACGAGATAAAACAAACCTGCGTTAGATCAAAATGTGGAACAGCCCTCACTTCAGGACACTTCCGTTTATCCACAATCTTCCCAAACACCACAGTCACAGTCACAAGCGCAAAACAAAACACTACCTTCAACATTTTAAAACTATTATCCGTCACTGACGTTTTATTTATTCCGAGTGTAATGTTGAACTAACAAAAGCATCAGTTATCAATGTATGGGACTAATGTTGGACGGGAACAGAATGCCATTATCGGTGACTCATTTTTTATTGTCTTCCCTGTTGGCTTTGGATATTTTAAAGCGTTACTGTAATGATTGTGTTGTCGAAAATATTGATTTCGGTAATGATTTTCGATAGTCAAAATAGTATTAGAAATCTTTGCTAATTAGGTTTCTTGTTATGTAAATTAAAATAACATTTATACCTACGCATATCTAATAGTGTATGTATGCATCTAAATACACGGTGAAATTTTGATCGTTCTGGACCCTTAAAGGGATGATTCAGCCCGTAGATATAAACAACTTTTCCTATGGGACCAATGCTGGGAACTCAAAAATATTTTTGACGTTCCCATACAAATTGACCGGGCGGCCGAAAATTTGTGTATGGAACTACCCATTTTTTTTTGAGTTCCCAGCATTGGTCCCATAGGAAAAGTTGTTCATATCGATGGGCTGAATCACCCCTTTAAGGGTTCAGAACTTCAGAACTCGAACTCTAACAGGGTTCAGAACTTTAAGGGTGTATAATATTTGTTTAAAGCACCCACAAGAAAGTTCAAAAATATTTAATAGGAAACCATCCTAATATTATACCTAATTAATTTTTTTTATTTTAAAATATATTAACCTTCCTAGCTATATTATAAACACTTTACTTTCCATGGGCTAAAGAAAAGTTCATTCATTTCGTGTAGGTGTAATCGACCACGCACACCCTGGTGTCAGAGTTCTTCCGAGCCGTCTCTCGGCCTCTGACGTAGTTCCTTTAACGACTACCAGATGGCAGCCGGGATCAACGGCATAACGTGCCTTTCGAAGCACGGAATCATCTTTATTAGCAGACGATCAGGTGATTCAAGCCTGCAATGTCTTAACCAAACTGGAAACAACTAAACAAAGTATGCTTCCGGTGGGAATCGAACCCACGACCCCAGGGTCAACAGGCAAACGCCTTAACCACAGGACCACGGTGATTGTCATGTATCGCATTGGATTCAATTACTTATTGAATCCAATGCGTTACAAGTTCTATAATTAAAACTAAGGTCTCTAGGTCTTGGTGGAATCTTTACCAGATAGCTAGAGGCTAGCTCCGTGGCGCAGCCGTCAACATGCCAGCCTGCGACACGAGAGTGCCCGGGTTAGATCCCCGGCCAGGTTAAGATGGTTAATGATCTTTTTCAGATTGGCCTGGGTTTTGGATGTGTATCTATATATGTATTTGTTATAAAATATAGTATCGTTGAGTTAGTATCCCATAACACAACTCTCGAACTTACTTTGGGGCTAGCTCAATCTGTGTGATTTGTCCGTATATATTTATTTATTATATATAGCTTGAATATTACCTGCTTTAACGTTGGGTTCTCTAACCACTTGACCAGTACTTAATTTATTATAACACACCATTCAAATTCAAAAATTAACCTTAATTTTTGCCATCAAGCCACGATCTCATCATTTCGAGTGATTGATGACAACATAAAAATCAGCTGACACGGAGTCTGGTGCGATATCATTCTTAATGATGTAAAATATTCAAATTTTATGGATTTGATTCGCGAAAGGGAAGGTGGACACCGTTATTGGGAGATAGTTGATATTGATTTGTAAATCAGGCTGGTCCTACAAATCAAAAGCTGGTGTAAATTAGCCAGATATCTCACATCGCACACAAGCAAGAAATATTTATACACGACTGGCAAAAAGTAGAATATTGTTTTAGAGTTCAAGTTTGCCATAACGTTTTAGGAGGAAACCGTAGGTACAAGCGTAGTCTTCTGATTCCTCGCCGAATAGTACAAGTAGAGAAAAGATTTGTTTTTACAAAAAAAAAATTGTCGATATCCCTATGTTAATTTTTTTTTTATAATCGAATTATTTAAAGAGATACGAACCTTCTAAAACCTGAAAGTTGTTTAGAATTTCCGTTGTGTTAAAACATCAAGAGAACAATGCCGACGCGATTATATAAGGATAAGAAATCATAAAAACACGGCCAGAGGTTATATTAAATTTTTATTGAACAACATAATTAATCGGTTAAGTTTTGGAAAATAAATCAGCGCGGTTTGTACCTGAATCACTCATCGGCAGTCTTGACCTTTTAAGCGGGTGCCGCGCGAACGAAACCCGTCGCTACTGCGCAGAACCATTAGGCGATTTGGCAAAAGGCGAAAAGTTTTAATTATTTCCATATTTTTATTCAAAAAATAAGAAAGGGCGACCTCCGAGATCTAAATATAAATATTATCATGTGAGATTTATTGTTTAAGGCGTAAAAATTACAAAGTTTTCAAAGAAAAAGGATTTTTTAAATTTCATATTTTGACTAGCTCCGTGGCGCAGCGGTCAACACGCCGGCCTGCGACACGGAGTGACCGGGTTCGATCCCCGGCCAGGTCAAGATGGAAAATCATCTTTTTCAGATTGGCCTGGGTCTTGGATGTGTATCTATATATGTATTTGTTATAAAATATAGTGTCGTTGAGTTAGTATTCCATAACACAAGTCTCCAACTTACTTTGGGGCTAGCTCAATCTGTGTGATTTGTCCTTATATATTTATTTATTTATATGTATCTTTTTCAAATTCCAACAAGGGGGCGATCTTGTTCAAGGATCGACCTAAATTTATAGAAATACTTTGATGTATTAAATTATTTCAGCGCATAGTAAGTAACTAGTGATTTGAAAACACGTCAATTTTCATAATTTCGTGCAATATTCTGATACAATGACTGTTCGTTTATGTAAGCTCTTGGGCCGCTAAAATACGTTTCAGACATAAACAAACGAAGAAGTTCCAGAGTTCTAAGTGATAGTTTAAGTAAAACAGAATGCGTAACTAAAACGAAAGTTCGCAGCGTGCGAGCAGGTATCGAGTTTGTTTGAGTTAAGTAATGGAATCCCGAAGTTTCGATCACAACTCCGAGATTTAAGTTCGGCTAAGTCGTCGTGATTTAGGGTCGAAACGTTTGTTAGATAGTATTCCCTTTTAGGCAATATCAAGTTGAAGTATTCCGCGCTTTTCAACCGAATTAAAAAAATAAAGTTATTAATTCGGTTGTATTTTTTTTTTAAATATATTTTTGTTTAAAGGGTATGCTTTCAAATTGATACTTGCGGTCGAGTGGAAGTGATAGTTTTCATTTATGCAATCGAAAGTACCTTATATGTAAATACTTCCTGAATTTTTTTCAATGTTTTTATAAATATTTCCATTTTTAATGATTTTTTGAAAAAAAAAAAAATGTAGTTTGACTTACGTTGACAGCCAAGTCTTATGAGTTGCCAGGTTGGGGAATATTTTCCCCGAAATTCGGAAGTGTACATGGACCTTTTTTTGAATGTATTATTTTTTTTGCGATACTGCTTAGCTTCTTTTGTTGTAAAATTATATTTGTTAAGGTTATTTTTTTTTTACGAAACCTACCTCACTCTTTTCACCATAATGACGGTTTTCTGATATGTCGCTAACTAGGCGACAGCACTAAGACGTTCGGTCGAGACAACTGTCTAAAGAGTCAAAGCGTCTAAGCCATTTGTATAAGGTCATTCTATACAAATTTTTAATTTTGGTCCAGTTTTAAAACAAAATTGCTTTTGATGGTGATATAAATAAGGACTTCATTCTGAGTGGCCTTCAGGTCTTATAGACCTAGACTCTGTCTACCCTGTAAGGAAAAAAAGGCGTGATACTATGTATGTACATATTATTATGTACATTCTGAGTCACAGTTCTGTTTTACAAAGTAGTATCAAATATGCTAAAGGCAATGAAATAAATTCAAACCTAGTTAACTTCATCGATTAGTATTGACACAGCGACAGACACACATACATGACGAGAAACATAATTTTGTATCTGAGGGTGCGCCACAGTATACGCTAGTCTGCGATTATGCTAATGTATTCAGTAAGGATGTGACGGTGTTCTGATCCACCGTCTGTCCCGAATACCGATATTTTTTGTTAATATTACAGATCTGATACGAACAAATTTTGTTAAATAGTAGCATTAGTGTGTAGTACGCAGCATCTTGTAAAATTATGCAGATATATTAAACTCTTCCATTATCCTTCTTGTATCGATAGTCATTACCTGTTTAAAACATAAATTAGAAATGATGGAATTTCAAAATTAGTATACCTATTTATTAACAACAATTAAATAATAATACACATACATACATATATACATAGTATCAAGTCATTTTCCCTTGCAGGGTAGACAGAGCCCAGGTTTATAAGACCTTTAGGCCACATTTAGCATATTAGTGGGCATTATAGCTGGAAAACGGAATTTTGTATTTTGATGGCACTCTTCTATGCTACTATTAAAAAATCTGAAAGTTTATGAGATTTTGCCAATAGGTAAGTAGCATTGTCTTTTACTAAAATATTTTTTTTTAAAGACTATTGAAGAGCTCTGGAAATGTATTGAGATAGTGCAATATAATAATAACGTAACGTAATGTAACATAACAACTAACATTATATATTATGTTAGTAATAAATACCGATAAAGGTATATCGATCTGAAACAGGTTCTATGTATGTACTACTCAGTAAGTACAGTTTTTATAGCAGTTTTACATAATGTTAAATATTGAAAAATATATTGAATATTATATGCCTTTCTCGTGATATATATAGATTAACTTCACGGTAAAAGTTGTTTAGGTTAAAGAGTATTTAAATAATATCTTGCTTATACAGGGTGGCGCAAAAGTACTGGCACTAAAGAAAATACTTTTATTTTTTTTATATGACATTTTCTGTCATTCTGTTTTTGAAAATTGTGTAGTGAACAAATGTAAAATACACTGAAAATAAACATGGACCGTTTTACTCCCCAAGAACGTGGAATAATTGTGTCAATGTTCTTAAGGAATAATTCATCAGTGATAGTTATCTCTCGTTTTGGCGATTTGCCTTGGCCTGCAAGATCACCCGATCTGACCAGTCCAGACTTCTTTCTTTGGGGTTTTTTGAAATCTCGGGTGTATGTGAACAAGCCACAGACTCTCGCAGCTCTAAAAGAAAACATTCGTCAAGAAATAACGAACATATCGCAGGAAGTGTTACGGCAAGTTATGCAAAATGTCATAAATAGGGCTCAAATGTGTATCAACTCTGGAGGTCACCATTTAAAAGACATCATCTTTAAATCCTAATGGTACGAAATTTAATGGCACAAATATACATTTAAAAAAACCTAAATCTAGTTTTCTAATTTAGAAAAAATGTTATAGCTGAACCAAATAGGGTCTTTACTTTTGCGCCACCCAGTACTAATTAATAAATTTTGTCGCTGCAACACGTAAACTATCTTCAAACTTAACTTAAAATATCCATGGGTATCGAAATCCAATTTTTATATGTTTCCATGAATGAATTTCTGGTAAGAATATGGTTCAGGCCTTGGATGAAGGACGTTAAATTCTTTAAATTAAAGCCTCCTTTTAATCACATCATCTCTCTTTCAAATACATAGTAAAGCCATAAAATGGCGTACTAATTTGACATGAAGGGTCTTTCTGGTATGTCTGTGGGTGGAACATATACCATATGTAAAGAAAACCCGTAAGATCGTTAAATAACTTTGGGATCAAAGCTCAATCATCCTGACTATTAATTCGACTGGTCTGGAATTTAAAGAAAGGTATCTAAAAGAACTAAGCTGGTAAAGGCTGTTAAAGGGAAATGATGATAAATATTGGACATTAAATACTACGGTACGATACCAATATAACGGTATATATTCTGCTAGCTACACCCTACACCCTACTATCAGCTCTCAGAATAACAACTGGAAATCTCGTTAACAGGACTCGACTCATTAAGATATCGCGTTAATATTTTAATTTGTATCTTGATAAGCGGCTCAGGCGTTAAAAGAAATGTTTATGAGTTGTGATAAAATTCGACGGAGACACATTATGAAGGCCGATTCTAATGTTCAACAAAGTTGAATGCTTGACCACCAGCCACCACCGCTTCAAATCCCTTATCTCTAAGATTATAGTGCAATCTGATTCCTATACTCCTATGGATGGTCATAGGAGTATATGATTCAAATGGTACGATAATCTATCTATCCTTCTCTCTATCGATGTCATATTTGTCTCCATTGACGAGGAGTTTTGTCAGCATGAGAGTTTGATAGTATTTTCTACTTCATCGCTATTAAGATAGCTCTAGCACAGAATAAGTTCTAGTATGCTCTAGTAAACATGGTATCCAAAAGCTAAGCGGGGATCGACAAAAACGCTAAGAAAATAATAAAATACATTCAAGCGAGTCAAATCAAGATAACGGAATGGCAAACATTTGAAAAAAAATAGTTATTAAAAAAAACCAGATCTTAACGACATAGAAAAAAGTTTAAAATATATTGTTTGTAACGACAAACATCATGTTAATAATTCCCTATTCCTTAATTCCTTTTTATCTTGTTAAGCTCTGGATGTTTTGAATAACTTTTTTTTTTTACTTTTTATTAAATTATTCTGACAACCATAACCATGTTTTTTTGCTAGCAACTCTAAGCTATAGTACAGTCCACACGGTTTTAAAATACTTCGTATCGTGTTTATCTATACATATAATAAAACAGTAAAATTATTTTGTCTGTACATTTCGAATTTTTGACTGAAATGGATAGAGTGACACTTAAAAAGAATAATAGAAAGCAAAAAAATTTTTTTGGAATTTCTTGTCTGTCTGTCTGTCTGTCTGTCTGTATGTATGATCACGATTATCTCCGAAAATACTGAACCGATTTACTTCAAACTTTCACCAATTGCTTTGTTTTAACTCAGTTTAACATTTAAAGTTTGTTTAATCAAAATCGGTTCATTAAAAAAAAAAGTTATCGTCATTTGAATGAACTCAAGGCATGAGTTTGCCTGCAAACATATAGCAAAAATAAAATAAAATAATATGTGACATAAGAAAATTAAAATCCAAAGTCAATTCATCATCATTATACGACAGCATTATACCTATCCATACTATAATTAGTAATCCATACTAAAAAAAAGGAGAAGCTGACTGACTGACTGACATATCAACGCAGGGCCTAAACTATAAGGGTTAGGAACTTGAAACTTTGCACAGGGGTTCCTTTTATAACGTAGGGGAGCACTAAGAAAGGATTTTTGGAAATTCATCTTCTTAGGGGGAAAAACGGGTTGCAAAGTTAGTATGAAACTTTGTTGTTTTTGAAGTTATTCGAATGAAATTCAGCATGAAGGTTCTTTACTGAAAGGTACGAAAAACGAGTAAAATCATCCCTTAAGGGGGTAAAATAGGGGTGCAAAGTAATAATGAAACTTTGCCATTTTTGAAGTTAGTCGAATGAAATTCAGCATGAAGGTTCTTTATTAAAAGGCATGAAACATAAGTAAAATATTTTTCTCAAAAATCATCCCTTAAGGGTATATAACGGGGATGCAAAGTTAGTATGAAACTTTCCGTTTTTGAAGTTATTCAATTGAAATTCAATATTAAGGTGTTTCATTGAAAGTCATAAACTAATGTATTTCGGGTAATTCTACAGTTCCTGAGAAATCGACACTTACGCGGGCGGAGCCGCGGGCCAAAGGCAAACCTGACTTATATATCAACGCACAGCCGAAACTACTGTGCGCAGAAACTTGAAATTTGGCACAGGGATTCTTTTTATGGTGTAAATGAGCACTAAGAAAGGATTTTTAGAAAATCAAAGGGGTTGAAGTTTTATGGAATTTTCTCATTTCTGGACTTAGAAGTTTGAAAGTAGGTACGCAAGTTCTCAATTAAAATTAAAAAAGATCTGTTTAGGTGAACCAGACAACATTCTCCCTTGAAGGGGTAAATAGGGGGTAAAGTTTGTATGGAATTTTTCCATTTCTAGACTTAGAGGTATGAAAATAAGTATATACGTTCTAGGTTACAATTAAAAAAGATCTGTGTAGGTGAAATGTACAAAATTTCCCTCTTAAGGGATAAAGGGGGGGATTGTATGGAAATTTTCTCATTTCTGGACATAGAAGTATAAAAATAAGTATATATGTTTACATTACAATTAAAAAAATCTGTGTAGTTAAAATGGTTGAAATTTCCCCTTGAAGGGGTAGAATAGGTAGGGTAAAGTTTGTATGGATTTTTTTTATTTACTTAGAAATATGACAATAAGAAGTTCTCCATTATAATAAAAAAATATCTGTGTAGGTGAAATGGGCAAAATCCCCCCTTTAAGGGCTAAAGATCTATGCAGGTGAAATGTATTAAATTCCCCCTTAAGGGGAAAAAGCAAAGGGGCAGAGGTTTCTATGGAATTTTTATCATTTCTACTGTTCCCAAGGGAACGACATTAACGCGGGCGGAGCCGCGGGCAACAGCTAGTATAGAATACTCGTATTGTAACTTGGTCCGCTGTATTTCTTGGCGAATCACCTCAGTGGCTTTTGGTAACTGCGATGTCATCTGATTTACAGGATATACTTAAAAGTCAAATTACTGATTGTTATGTATATATCAGTAATTTGACTTTTAACTATACCATATATTGCCTAGGTTATTGGAGTTCTATACCCATTTTCTAACAGTATTCTGTACTTTTTAGTATTAAATTATACTAAAAAGTACAGTATTAGAGTCACTTACCTTTAATATATATTATATAACTCACTGATTCTCTTAGCGATCGCTTCTATTCGCACTCTTTCTGACTTGTAAATATTTAGTAATATGTCATGTATACATTTTTAGCACTCTAGGTCTATTTCTTTTGTAACTTATTTAAATTTTATAAATACACGACAGTATGTTGCCAGAAAAAAAAACCTAGAAGCAGGACCACACGTTGGTTTTATTCACATATTTAATGCGAATCGAGTGTTGACGTTAACTCTGCCAGTGTTAGTTTCGACGGCGCTGCCGGTCCCAAGCCCGGGTAAAAGAGGAGGGTTCATCGATGAGCTAATCACTCATCATGGTAAAAAAGAAAATTGATTGAGAAGTCCACTATGAAACTCGAGTGTTGACGTCACAAAAAGTGGCGGATCTATTCTACCAGTTCAAAAATTGAGCTCGGTCTCACTTTTCAATGTTCGTAATAAAATACGAAGCCCAATATAACGTGTTTTAATTATTCAAGCTACATACCTTCCGCAGGTGTGACGGTACTGGTTTTAGCAAAATTCGAGCCGTTATACTAGTTTTATCAACCCACTTTTAATGTGTGTAAATGGACCATAGTTTATTGCCTTATATGACGAACACAGCTAATTTCGAAAGTTAGGTTATCTGTACACAAATCTTGAATTGATTAGATGTTAAATCTTTTTTGCGGAATTACTGGCCACGACTAAATTACTGGTTTGTACAGAAACAGATAAATATACACCCATCTTTATTATTTACTGTGTGTATTAGTTGCAAACATATAGTATTAGATATTTCAAGCTGCTTAAAATTATCCAATCACTCAACTGATCAAACACAGACTCTTAAATAGAAATAAGAAGAGAAAAATTTCTGGCATAGCTTGGCAGAGGTATTCTTAGCTAGTACCCTTCTAGAGAGTTGCTTAGTATTTAGTATTGAAGTTATATTATTTCAAAAATCAAAACATTTAACTTCCCTTCCATTTTTAAAAACAAAACCTTATCTAAGTATACTTGTCTAACCTTATGATATATTACTTAACTATCGAAATCCATCCAGTCGTTTGGAAGATACGAGGTAATAAAGAAATTACAAACGAGTCGGGTAAAAAAGCCTCCCTCATACATCCTCGTCTGTCCTCGTTAATATGCAATATGTAATGAAAACCCCAGTCGATCTTTGAAGGGATGATTTAGTCCGTCCATATGAACAACTTTACCTATAGGATCAAAGCAGGGAACTAAAAAAAACCGGCCAAGTGAATGGACGTACGGACAGACGGACATACAGACAGACAGACAGACATACAGACAGACAGACAGACAGACTGACGTCAGACAGACAGAAAATAATTGCGTTCGTTCAAGCATTGGCCCCATGGGAAAAGTTGTTTATATCTGAATCAGCCTTTCGAGGATTCGACAGGGTTTTCTTTACATATTGTATAGTACCAATAATAGCCATTATTACTCCGGGGTAAACAGAGTATTACCTAACCCAAAGAACTTTCGGCTCCTCGACTCAGCTTTTGCGATCTGCGTGAGATAAGAAACAGCTGGTTTCTTTTCTTTACTCAGACCTTATCCTAAATGGCCATGAATTTCATTTAACTGATTAATTTTCCTTTCGTTTGAATTTCATTAGGCAAAAATCCATCTCGATCCCATTAAATTATGCCGAGCCATTCCCAAAGTGTGTTAAACATAATGAATTCAAAAACAGACTATTAATTTACAAAATATTCGCACGATTTGACCTTAAAAGTGTAGCATCAAAATTTCAAATTTAAAACGGTCACGTTGAACCGTTTTATGGCCTGGAGGATCCGTATAAATATTACCTTGGTAATCGAGTTATTCTGACCTCGTACTGAAGTTTTCGAGTGCTTTAAATGATTAGTTTGCTCTTGGGAATTTGAACTGATCAACATTTAATGCATGAAGTCATGAAGTATTCTTTATTGATTAACGACAAGTAGAGCCATCCAGCTCCGGATTTTAGTGTTAGCACTTAGCAGGGGCCCACGAGGTCTGCATACTCTTATGAAGTAAGTAGTTGGGTTACTTACTTTAGACGTTAGCAAAATTTTTACTTTCACATTTAATCCATTCATCCTTAAAATAGAAAAGAATGAATGAATGATTTATTTTATTAAAGAAACAGAACTAATAGGCGTTCAGTCATAAATATCCATAATAACAACTGTCAAAAGATAAAAGGCAATTATCTCTAAATATATAAAATACTGGCCAAGTGCGACTCGGACTAGCGCAGGAAGGGTTCCGTACCGTTATCTATAAAAACTACAAAAATGTCTATTGTATGAGAGCCCCCTTCAATATTAAATTTTATTTTTATTTAATTATTTATTTTGAAAGTGAATATATAACTGATTATTCTGCAAATATTTCAAGCGTCTACCTGTTGCCGTTATCAATATCTAGCAAAAACAAGCAAAAATATCACGTTTGTTGTATTGGAGCCCCCCTTAAATATTTATTTAATTCTATTTTTTGGTATATGCAAGTCTATGTTACCTCCTAAATATGTGTGCCACATTTCTAAGTGTATGTATTTATATGCAAGTTTTTCAGAGCATATCTTAAAAATTGTACTATATATTGCATTTTTTTTGTAATACTATAATATAGTATAATATAGCCCAACTAAGAGAGTGCATGTTAAATTAAAATCGGTTTCTTAGTAATCGATAGAATTAAGTGTCTATAACTAGGATTTTTCTCAGCCTGTCTCCCACTGCTACGCAAAGGCCTTCCCCTTACTGTTTCAACACTTCACGATCTTGGGCTACTTGTTACCATCCTGTTAAAAAGCCAGAAGACGATATAGAAATGTAGTCTTGCCAACGTCAAGAGCGAAAGACCTAGGAGAAATTGGTCTGCCTCTCTTCCTTCGCCTCCCTGGTTACCACAGAGTAGCCTTCCGGGCCTTGTTATATATAATAATACTTCACTTGTTTCTTTTGTTAAATTATTTAAATGAATTTCTTTGAACAAAAGGAGTACAATGTATTCTGAGAAGGTTTCAAGTTAGGCATCAGTGAAGGAACTTTCTTCAGTTAATTAAAAGGACGCGCAATGAATAAACATAGGCCCTAAGTTACCAAAGAAAGCGAGAAGATACTTGTAAATAAAGGACTTCTAAATTGTAGTGTCTTTCAGGATTTTTGACAACCTCTGCAGCTTAGTGGTATCGCAAGGGCCTTTGAATCGTATGGCTATGTGGTTCGATCTCCGTCCAGGTCAAGACGGAAAGCCATCTTTTTTCAGATTATTGATCTATTATTTTTTAAACTTGCTGTCGCGTGTTAATGTTGATCCCGCTGGAACGTACTTTTTTCCGGTACAAAAGTTAGCCTCCTAAGTGCAAAATTCAGCCAGGATCGGTTCAGCCGTATTGGCGTGATTGAGTAAACTCCTCAACTCATCTCATCAAACAACATAGAAAATTTCGCATCCTTACTAATATTATAAATGCGAAAGTGAGTTTGTTTGTTTATTTGTTTGTTTGTTATGCTTTCACGCCGTAACTACTGGACCGATCATCATGAAATTTTGCATACAAGTTCTCTGGAGTACGGAGAAGGACATATGCTACCTTTTATCCCGGGAAAAGTATCAAACAAACAAACTCACTTTCGCATTTATAATATTAGTTTTAGGATTAAGATATTAGTACGAAATAGTAGGATATAGTGTATAGTTAAGTATCCCACGACACGAGTTCAAAACTTAGTGTGGGGCTAGCTCAATCTGTGTAAATTGTTCTTACAAACGGAATAAAATCGTTTATTTGAATTACCACTTTCGGTCTACAGCTTACACATCCACCAATTAATAGTATTTGCCCGCAGCTTCACCCGCGTTAGTGTCGATCTCTCAGGTACAGTAAAATTTCTTGGAATGAAAGGTACCCTATGTACCCGGGAAAGGTCCTGGGCCTCAAACTACCTCTATACCAAATTTCATACAAATTGGTTCTTATTTTATTATTTCATCAAAAGCGTGAAAATGTGACAGACAGACTTACAGAGTTACTTTCGCATTTATAATATTATCTAATACTAGCTGTTGCCCGCGACTTGGCAACAGCTAGTATTAGATAATATTATAAATGCGACAATTTGTGTTATTATGATTAATTAGTATAGATGAATAATTTTTCCCCGTTTTTAAAACATTTGTTATTGATGCTTCGCTCCTATTGGTCGTAGCGTGATGCTTTATAGCCTAAAGCCTTCCTCAATAGATGGACCATCCAACACAAAAATAATTTTCCTATTTGAACCAGTAGTTGCTGAGATTAGCGCGTTCAAACAAACAAACAAATAAACAATCAAAAAAACAAACAAACTCTTCAGCTTTATAATATTAGTATAGATGGATTAGTATGGATTATATAATTGAGTACCTAGCTTTTATATTTTTATATTGTTGAAATATAGTCTCCTCCTTGGGTTTTCTATTTGATGGACCCCTAAAATCAGTCAATTTTGCAGTAGGTTAAAATAACTATATTAATTCGTTTTTATCTAGATATTCCAATGAATTTATATATTATAATTGTCGTTCGCTTTCTTGTTGCGTGACTCTCTTCCTAAATTAGTTTAATCTACAACTTCTACGCTTAATATTCTATAGAGGCAAGTTTTGATTGTTTGTTTGCATTGAATGGGCTCCGAAACGACTGGACCGATTTGAAAAATTCTTTCACCATAAGAATCTAACATTCCTTATCTCTGATGAACATAGACTATAGAATATTTTCAAGAGGTTAGGGATCCGTGTGAAAACTTCGATAATGTAACCATAAGGTGTGAAAAATTTACCAAAAAATATCCAAATACCCGTGCGAAGCCGGAGCGGGCCGCTAGTCCATTATACGGAGAAGAGATTTGATTGTGTGTTTTTTGTGGCAAGTTTCTTCTTCCCATGGATGTCATAAGAGGTGTTTAGGAAATACAAGCTAAACAAAACTCATAAACATCAACGAGACCTCTCCAACCCGTCTGGCCAGCGAGGAGAATGTAGGCCAAATCCTCTTATCTGTTCTGGCCAAGTATGGTATATTCGGTAGTACAGTACATGCTCTTGCAGTGGAGAATAAAAAGACCTGATGATGATGATGATAATGATGGCAGTTTAGAGGGCTTCTTGTACTCTCAACGCTGCTGCCATTATGCATTGTTAAGCTGGGGAAGGATAGGGATTTGTTTGACTTGGGAAGGGAATGAAGGTGTATGGATACTCACTCGGATGAATGGGGCATAAGCTCGGGAAGCCGGTCGCGCGCACCCGATGCCATACCTGCAACTACCGGACAGGCAAGTAAGGATGACACCCCTGAACTTAATTATGTATGTGTATACAAATATACATTTACAAGCTCTCTCACTCAATCACCGAGCGAGCGCGAAGGACGAATGAAGCGTTTGTGCTTTTCCTAAAATTCGTTAAGAGCCCGCCATATGCCAGGCGGCGTGGCGATACAAACGCGGATGGTCTAAACGCGTTGGCTACTTTGGATATTTTCGTTTTTTAGGAATATTCAGGGTTATTCGAAAAAGAAAAACATATGATGGCTGCCTTATCTGTAATGCAATAATAATCAAAAGTTTCAAGGTTAATTTTAATGTATTTGGTGAATAATGCTATATACCTAGTAAATTAGACGTGATTTGGAGGCAACTTTGCAATTTTTTTCTATCGAGAAAATTTAACGCAATCGTGTTTTTGAGTCATATAGTTACCAGAGTTAGTCCTGAACTTTGCTGCATTTTTATTTCAACTTGAGTATTTAATTATTATTGATATAACAGTCAATCATGCAAAGCAGTGTGAGGTAGTACGGGCCCTTAATAGGTTTGATTATTACGTACTTATAATTTTCCAAAAGAGAGTCTTAACTCGCTCTTTACTAGTTATAGTTTACTAGCTTTCATCCGCTGCTCCGCCCGCGTCAATGTCGATCCCTCGGGAACAGTCCTTTTCCCGGGATAAAATGTACCCTATGTCCTTCTCCGTACCCCAGATAATGTGTATGAAAAATTTCATGATGAGCGGTTCAGTAGTTTCAACGTGAAAGCGTAACAAACAGACTTACTTTCGCATTTATAATATTAGTAAGGATAAGGATTATAAGTTAGGATAACTTAGGATTAGGATAGTACTGAAAATGTTGTGTGTGATTGAGCGTTAAGTTCTACTCATCAGATTAGCTCATTCAAAGATTTCAGGCAGGACTCAAACCAATTGCTCAATGAACTGCTGGCCTATTTGCTAACTCAGTGTACAACGTTTTAATAGTCATTTCAAAGTACATTGCGTTTTATATATCTTTAATAAAAATAATCAAACAAAGGAAACCCGCAATGTATTTTGAAGTGACTATCAAAACGTTGGTCACCGAGTTAGCAAATCGGCCGGCTGGTTGTTCAGTGTCACGTACGAAATGCTAGGAAAGTGTGGTACGTGCCACGTTTACGCGGATCCGCAAAAACGCGATTGTGATGCTCCGCGCAAGCTCATTCAGATTCGAGAGATTGCTTCGAGTGTTACTTTTGGGTTAAGAATCGACAGACACGGCATTCAACTTTTTTATGCTAGCTTTTTTCTGGTAGCGTACTCACCTGTGGCTATATTGGTTTGGTCTTGTGTATTATTATGACACAAAGGCCGATTTGTTTTCTTTATTCTCTTTACCGTCACACTTCCATTGTTTTTGTTTGTGAATTATTTTTACGAGTGCAAGATTTTTTTTTAGGGGTTTGCTTACTCTTTTTAGGTGTAACTTTTTACCTTACTGGGGCTCTTAGAAGCGCTAATCATTTTACTCAGACTGTTGCTAAGATTTTGCGGAATAGTTAAGACTATATGTAAAATTCCTTATTCTTATAAAAATACTGTAAACCGACTTGGCAATATATTTATGGTGGGCTGCTTGCCGGTTCCTTTACTTTATGCATGGAACCGGCAGATAGCCATAGTACTGACGAACGAAAAGCCTGGAAAAACTTATGTGGTCACGATCCTCAGCATTGAGGGACTGATAAAGAAGAAGCCTGTCGAACACCAGTCTTAGTAAGGTGGGTAAATACCAAAAAAGAAATTTACGCGAGATGTTAATGATTTAAAATATTTTTTAATTGGTGCTATTCTAGGCAGAAAATACACGGTGCGGAAGAAATCTTTAACGATTTACTGTAATTACTCCTACAAGTCTTGTGATTAAATTAGATTCTATTCTACTTAACTAGTTAGGTATATAAATAGGGCCATATTGTACATAAATAGGCTTATTAACTCGAATTTGTCGTTGAATTTTTGTACGTATATGCACAAAAAATGCTGTCACGTAAAAAATATATTTTTTATTGTAAAATAACAATTTTGTTTATCTCGAAACTGATCAAATGCTCTCATTTGTCAAAGATATCACAGATCATTATGTAGGGATATGGTTATGTAAATTGATAAAATAATTTATTCATTCATTAAAACAACAAAATTTTCAAACAAGGCTTTCAGACATTGCTAATAATTAAAATGATGTCATTCAAATTGTGTACAGATTTTGTTAATTAATTAATTTTTCTAAAGTTTATTTTGTGCATGCCTGTAAACAAAATAAACTAAACAGAAAATTTTGAACTACTGCTTCAAATCTTTACTAATATTATAAAGCTGAAGAGTTTGTTTGTTTATTTGTTTGTTTGAGCGCGCTAATCTCAGGAACTACTGGATCAAATTGGAAAATTCTTTTTGTGTTGGGTAGTCCATTTATTTAGGCTATAAAAAATCACGCTGCGATCAATAGGAGCGAAACATCAATGAAAAATGTTTTGAAAACGGGGGAAAATTATTCATCCATACTAATAAAAAACGAATTAATCATAATAACAGAAATTGCCGCGGATGAAGTCGCGGGCAACAGCTAGTTATATATATAAAGTAAAACAAGTGCAAAATACTATTCAACACGTATAGGTAGCTGAAAGCACTTCGCCCTCGTCAGTCAGAAACGGTTGAATAGGAACTACGGAGGTATCTTTTTGTCATCTAGCGATAGCGAACAAAGACCACGGCCTTTGAATGAGTTGCCAGGGTATTCTATGCCCATATTGTCTTTTGTGATTCAAATATGATAGTAGAACTGATACCCTTAGTAGAATTAATTTGTAATTTTGTTATCGCTTCCGTGAATTTGTTAAAATATTAGATTTTTAATAGAAATGTTTAAAGGATGTGAAAAAACTTTGCTCAAAAAGACGGTACGTATAGGGTAGTAAGATTTTTGCTCATTTGATAGATAAGTAAGCTATGATGATAATGCAAATAGTTTTATTTAATAATAAATATAAATAAATAAGTAGTACAGAGAGGGTCGTGCTCCTGTAGTGGAGACTAAAGGGGACCTGATGATGATGATGATGATAAATAAATAAATAAATATATACGGACAAATCACACAGGTTGAGCTAGCCCCAAGGTAAGTTCGAGACTTGTGTTATGGGATACTAACTCAACGATACTATATTTTATAACAAATACATATATAGATAAACATCCAAGACCCAGGCCAATCTGAAAAAGATCATTTTCCATCTTGACCTGGCCGGGGATCGAACCCGGGCACTCCGTGTCGCAGGCTGGCGTGTTAACCACTGCGCCACGGAGCTGTCGCTGATTTAAATTGTGAAAAAACCTGAAAGGCCGTTTTCTAAAATCTTTGAATGAATTAAATGAGCCACTTCTTGCGCTTTATAACTCTAAATGCAAGCAAAAGTACCAAATGTGCATAGGGAACAAGCGGTGCATATAAAATTAGTGCTCCGCTGACCGCCTTAAGATAAGTAGAGACGAATTGGTGAAAACTCGCACATTGCCCGACAAAAGTAAAAACACTTTCCGTAGCAATGTTGTCCACGGTTTGTCCAAACATTAAAATTGTACAGGTTGTTTAAGTAGATAATTTGTGATTTGGCTTTTGACTTTCTTAAGTTAACTGAAAGCGGTGATGTTTACTGGACAGAAGATAAGTCAACGATTGATATTTCATATAACAGTGGCTTGCAAGAAAACTCTGTAACCTAAAAAAATTAAACAAAAATATTTCGACCCGGTGTACCCTAGCCTATGATTGACTTTTATATCTTAACAAATAAATGCTGGCATCTTTAAAAACCGGCCAAGTGCGAATCGGACTCGCGCACGAACGGTTCCGTACCACTATCTATAAAAACGGCATACAAATCACGTCTGTTGTATGGGAGCCACCTTTAAATATTAATTTGATTTTAATTTCATTATTTATTTTTAAAGTGAATAATATAACTCAATATTCTGTGAATATTTAAAGCGTCAAACTGTTGCCGTTATCGATATCGAGCAAAAACGAGTAAAAAAATCACGTTTGTTGTATGGGAGCCCCCTTTAAATATATATTTTATTATGTTTATTAGTATTTTTTGTTATAGTGGTAATAGAGATACATCATCTGTGAAAATTACAACTGTCTATCATGATACCTGAGATACAGCCTGGTGACAGACGGACAGAAATACAGACGGGCAGCAGAGCTATATTAATAGGGTCCCGTTTTTACCCCAAAGTGTACGAAACCCTAAATACCAGATAAAAAAACATTTCCATTCTCTTTCTTCCGTAACGTTTTCCTCCTTACAAAATGAAAAAATGTCTCCTTTATTGAGTAAGATGTATTTATGAAGGTCCATTTAAATTAAGCGCAAATACGAGTATTATAAGGGTTGGCACCCCTAAGGTAGAAAATGCTTAAGCAGAAAATTTTAAAAAGAAAAACAGACGCAATACAAAAATACAAAGCCTTGAGTACGAAAATACACTTTCTTAGCATACGACTTTTTACTATTACTTACTATGAATGCTAATTACCTGACGTCGACAATAAAACCAGCTGATATATCGATTTTCATAAATTTTGTTTTAAATTTATCAAAACAACAGTTTCGTAATCTTAGTAATCTTAAAATTTGCTATGTTTATATTTATGTATATGTTTAATTAAGTATATAATTATATATGTATTATTTTTCTCAAACTAGTCGCACCACCCGTTAATTTCGTCCATTTGTTGCTATTATCCAAAGGTAGTCTGAATGAGATCGCCTTGGCGGTAGGGCAGCCTATTCTGTGGTGCTACATATCCTATTTTTATTTAGATTATTTTTGTTAACATGTCTCATTATGAGCAATTAAGTAGGACAGGTTTAGATATCGCTCATTTAAAGGCTGCATCTTGCCCAGAGCGCGTGGCTCCAAGTTTTGCCCTCACCTCAACTATTCCTGTGTCTTCGTACGTTTAGATTCGCTTCCTCCTTCATTATGCGAACCGCAAAACAATGGAATTCAAAATTCAAAACTTTTATTCAGAAAATAGGCCTTTGCAGGCACGTCAAATCACATTTTAAAGGATTTGACGTGAAAAAGTCTCTCCCCGCGTCGCTGTTTCCCGACTCGTTCAATTTAGGGATTTTTGAGGCAAGACTGAATAGGCATTATTTGAGTTTGCGTGTACCACCCTATCCTCATCGTTGCTTCCCACCAGGCAAGATAGAGGTCAAAGCACTTATTTATTCATAAAAATAAAAAAAATAAAAATATCTAGGTACACATTTGGATGATGATACGTTACAGGTTGCAGTAGCTTTAAGGCTAGAGTGCAAAATCTGTGAAACACGCCCTTGCCCATGCGGTGAAAAAGATGACACCAGAGGATACCATGGTCTTACCTGCTCGAAGTGTGCTGGCCGATTTCCAAAACACCACGCTCTCAACAATATCATCCGGAGAGCTTTGGTTTCAGCCAACATACCTTGAGTCCTTGAACTTTCAGGACTTAGTCAAACAGACGGATAACACCCGGACGGCCTCACTTTGACACCCTGGGAAAGAGGTTGCCTCCCGTCCCCATTGTGGGATGCCACGTGCGTCAGCACTTTTACAGCATCGCATTCCTGATCAACTATACAGAAGGCGGGGTCTGCCACAGAACAAGATGCAAGACAAAAACACGGTAAATATTCGGATAAATCATCATGTTCTTTTTATACTTACATATTACCTACGTACTAAGTTTCCAATTCACTTTTATTATTTTACTCCGAGTGGGGAGAGGCTGGTGTACTGAGATACAAGCTCTGCTTAGTTCAGACACCAGTCCCTCACAATCTTACATTATATACCAAATAGTTATGTATATGTCTTAGTTAAGTTTAGTGTTAAGATTGTCGAGAACAAATAAAGAATTTTTACTTTAAAAAAAGCATGCCTTTTGGAAACTGTTGGTCCCTGGTGCGTCGAGGGCAAACGTATTGTCAGAAAGCTAGGGCGACGCCTCCGAGACAATGGTTGTGACCCTCGCCCTGGAGCGTACCTGTCTCAGTATATTTCTCTAGCCATCCAGCGTGGCAATGCGGCCGGTGTGATGGGCACTTTCAAGCCAATCATTCTCCGGGGCGGGCTATTTGATTAGCTTTAATACTTTTTATTATTGTTACTTTTTTCTTTTATGATTACTTTGTCACTAATTTAGGTTTTTTTAGGGCTCCGTACCTCAGAAGGAAAAAACTGAACCCTTATAGGATTACTTTGTTGTCCGTCTGTCTACCTGTTTGTCAAAAGCCTCAGGAACGCGTGGAGGTATCAAGCTGAAATTCATATTAAATACTCAAATCTATAGTCCTTGAGCTGTAAAAAAAACAAACTTCTAAACCAACGCAATCAAAAGATACAGCCGTTTATGCCGAAAATTTTCGACATTTGCAAAGTCAAATCTACATGGTATTTCCCGTGAACGCAGAATCTTGAAATTTGGTACGAAGCAACGTCTTAAATAGCACTATATCACAGATAAAAGAAATGTTGCGAAAAACATTATATTATCTCTATGCGAAAAACATAAATTTCAGTTTCATCATATAATAATAATATTTTTATTAATTTTATATTTAAACTTATTATATAATGCTACGGAACATTATCTATAATAAGCAACTATAATATAATCTATAAAAACCGACTCGACTAGGTTTAGTTTTAGCGATTATGTTTTTCTTTAACTCATTAAAACAAATATAAACTAAAATATAATTTGTCGTTAATATTCGTTAAGTACTTTGAAACGAAATAAAATTAATAACATATGTTAAAAAGCAAAATTAACCCAGATACTCCTACGGGACGTTATAACGACCACAAAAAACTACCCACAAATATTTTTATTTTTATCCTAAAAATGTGCACGGTAGTTATTATTTCTTATCTTGTTTGATTCATTACGAATGGAACTTCGATTTCGTGCAGTAATTGTGACTGTTTTGTTTGCTTATTGAATCTTTATTCGTATTTGAAAGTGACAAAGTGTTTTTGTCGGATAATGTCGTCAAAAAGGTATGTATTATATTATATTATCAAGTATAAAAAATATCTGTTTGACATAAATCTTGTAAGTATTATCAATTATTTGATGCAATGTCCGTTACTAATATCGTACAATTATAGGTTCTTTCATATCTAAATATTTCATGGGTGTTATAACGCCCCGTAGGACAATAGACGTCTATAATAGTTTACTATTGGTTTTCAGATCGCAGCACAGAATTTTTAAAGTGAATGAAATAATAGATGATTGGAGGCGGCTGATGACGATGTTCCTTTTCCGAAGGCAGTTGCAATTTTACCACCAGAAAATGCAAACGCCGAGGTGACTGATAAGGATTCTGGTGATGAAGATTATGTAAACATACAAAATTTACCAGGTTGGTGGAATTATATCTCACTAATCTTCTCAGAATTTTGTCGCAACTGTCAAACACATCATAAGTATAGTTGATACTAAAAATCGTTATCTTTTCTTTTACAGGGACTCAACTGAGAGCGGAAGCCGAAGTCATTTACGCCGATTTATCGTCTGACGATGAAGACGACATTCCCCTATCTCGTATCACCAGAAGAAGACGCACTGTAGAATCCCCTACACAAAGCCCTGTTGATTATCTGAAAGATGTGCTTCCCTGCCCTTCTGCCATACCAAGTACATCGTCGTCAAAGCCTCCCATACCATGTACATCGTCGTCAAGTGGTAGTATACTAGTTGCCCCTACTGTCTCGAAAAACCAAACTTATAAGTGGCGTAATCGTCATAATCCTAATAGTTATCCAGAGTGGAAAGATGTTCAGGTCCCCAATAATAAACAGCCAACGACAAAATCGATCATTTGATTGAATATAAAGAAAATCAGCTCAGATGCACTCTTTGCAAAAAGAAAACCAATTTCTTTCGTATAAAGTGTAATGTTCATTTGCATCCTAAATCTTGTTTCGTTTCATACCATACAAACTGACAAAATACTATGTCATACCTGGAGCCTACATTTTTCTACACTCAATATGAATTAGTACTTTTGTTTGTAATAGTTTATAAAAATACTTACAAATAATAATTTGTAACTAATATGGTTAAATTATGTCCACATGTATAAATATATATTATTTATTTAGTATATATATACACAGTTTAACCATATTAGTTACAATTATAATATATAATATTATAATATATAACTACAAAAATATAATCTTTTGTTTCGATTTCCCCCCGTACATATAAGCGATAGCAGGGCATTCTCCTACCGGGCTAACGCCCGGTAGGAGAATGCCCTGCTAACACCCATAGTTTTCCGACTTTTCCAGAAGACTAGGATTTTTTCAATATTTTTCCGAGACAGTTGGTGACATAAATATGAACATATAAAAAAATTACAATAATCTAAAATAAAAAATAGTTTCAGGAGTATCTGGGTTAAGTGAGTAGGTATTTTTACTTACTTACCTAACCCAGGGTAGATCAAATATTATAAGTAAAAACTTACAATTTTTGAGCTAGCCTGAGTGGTTGAAGAGACTTATATTTATACGTAGATACTAAGAAGTTTTATTACGACAAAGATCTAACGATGCGATGCTCCATGCATATTCAAGAAAGATATTATTTCGTTCAATCGTGGATATATGTACTTTTTTTCATAAATAGATTGAAACTCTGAGAGACCAAGTTTCCCTGGTCTGGACTAGTGGCCTCCGTAACCTGGATTAGGTAAGAGGAGGTCAACGGATGTCTACGGTAGCAGGCTAGTGGAGATGGCTCGCCGCTTCGGGGTAAGAAACGCAGGTTTTATATGGTAGCCACGTCGCCTTTTTAACGAAGTTCTTTGGTCTTATTGCTCTATCTTCTGAGATTCTTAAGTTTATATATATTTGTGTGTTTTTAGGGTTCCGTACCCAAAGGGTAAAAACGGGACCATATTAATATCGCTTCGCTGTTTGTCTGTCTGTCCGTCTTTCACCAGGCTGCTTCTCATATACCGTGATATTAAGACAGTTGAAATTTTCACAATGATGTATTTCTGTTACGGCTATAACAACAAATACTACAAAATAGAATAAAATAAATATTTAAGGGGACTCCCATACAACAGACATGATTTTTTTGCCATTTTTATAGATTACTGTACGAAACCCTTCGTGCGCGATTCGCACTTGGCCGATTTTATATAAATCCTATTTTGATATAGAATAAAAAAAAGTATTTAAAATACAGAATATTTCTGCACTATATTTAAAAATATATCTCAGTTTTGTTTATGCTAATGTCGACAGGTGGAAAAGATTGTACTTTGTACTGCAGCGCCATCGTCGTCGCCCATTGTGGCAGTTAGTGGAACTAAGCCACAATGGGTCCCTTGTATCTGCTTGTAGTAGGCCTTAAGTTGGGCCAAAGGTTTTAAATATGAGGTTGGAAGAAATTTTCTTTGATTATAATAATTGCTGCAGATAAGACAAATATAAACCAAAAACCAAATAGGAAATCGATCATCATCATCATCTCAGCCGCAAGAAGTCCACTGCTGGACATAGGCCTCCCCCAAGGATTTCCAATATGACCGGTTGGAAGCGGCCTGCATCCAGCGTCTTCCTGCGACCTTGGTTAGGTCGTCCGACCACCTTGTCGGTGGGTGTCCAACGCTGCGCTTGCCGGTACGTGGTCGCCATTCGAGCACCTTTCTGCCCCATCGGCCATCGGTTCTTCGAGCTATGTGCCCCGCCCACTGCCACTTCAAAGAGCTAATCCGCTGAGCTATGTCGGTGACCTTTGTTCTTCTACGGATCTCTTCGTTTCTGATTCGATCTCGCAGAGAAACACCGAGCATAGCCCTCTCCATAGCTCTTTGAGCGACCTTGAGCTTTCTTATGAGGCCCATAGTAAACGACCACGTTTCGGACCCGTAAGTCATCACTGGCAACACACATTGGTCGAATACTTTCGACTTGAGGCACTGAGGTATTTTGGACGAGAAGACACTTCGGAGCTTCCCGAACGCTGCCCAGCCGAGTCGGATTCGTCGAAAGACCTCATCCTTGAAGCTGGAACTTCCAACCTGGATCAGTTGACCCAGATAGATATATTGGTCAACAGCTTCAATTATGGAGCTCCCAAAAAGCACTGGAGAAGGCGCAACATGGACATTCGACATTATTTTCGTCTTGTCCATGTTCATTTTAAGGCCCACTTGTTGGGAAACTTCATTGAGGTCATTGAGCATGGCACTCAGATCCTCCAGCGACTCCGCCATTATAACAATATCATCGGCAAATCGAAGGTGAGTGATATACTCGCCGTTAATATTAATGCCAAGTCCTTTCCATTCCAGCAGCTTGAAGGCATCCTCCAGAGCAGCGGTGAACAGTTTTGGAGATATCACATCTCCCTGTCTCACACCTCTCTGTAGTCGGATAGCCCTCGTACTCTGCTCCTGTACTCGGACTGACATTGTGGCGTTGCTGTATAAGCACTTCAACACTTCGATATACCGATGATCGATGCGGCATCGCTGGAGAGATCGAAGTACGGCCCATGTTTCGATCGAATCAAAGGCCTTCTCATAGTCCACAAACGCTAAGCATAGTGGCCGGTTATACTCTCTGGTCTTCTGTATAACCTGCCGCAGCGTGTGGATGTGATCTATGGTACTATAGCCTTTTCGGAAACCGGCTTGTTCGGGAGGCTGGAAGGCATCGAGCCTGTTCGTGAGACGATTCGTGATTACTCTCGAAAACAGCTTATAGACGTGGCTCAGGAGCGTGATGGGTCTATAGTTCTTCAGTAGGGTATTGTCGCCCTTCTTGAAAAACAGCACCACCACGCCCCTGTTCCACGTCTCTGGCGTCACGCCCTCGAGCATAACGGAATTGAAGAGCCTCTGAAGGACTTTCAGTACCGGCGTTCCACCCGCTTTCAGAAGCTCTGCTGTGATTCCGTCCTCGCCCGGCGCCTTGTTATTCTTGAGCTGTTTGAGAGCAATCCTAATCTCGTACAGGCTGATGTCCGGGATATCTTCGGTATAGTGTCGGGTAAGTTTGGCTCTAGGATCTTTGGCCAAACTTATAATGGGTTTGGCTACTGAGGTAAACAGCTGTCCATAAAACCTCTCGATCTCGCCCAGCACCTCGGCTTTTGACGATACCACGCCGCCGTCCTCCTTCTTCAGCTTAGTCAATCGGCTCTGCCCAATAGACTTCACTCTTGCGAACACTTTGGAGCCTTTATTTTGCTCTATCGTCTCCTTAATACGCTTGGTATTATAGGAACGAATGTCGTGTCGCAAGGCCTTCTGGATTTGTCTATTGAGCTGCCGATGTACGTCCGCGTCTTCGGAGGTCTGCAGCGGCATAGATCGTCGCGTGGCCATCAATTTCAGGGTCTGGGGCGAGATTTTTTGAAGCTTTTGTTTCGGGCGGGACTTAAAAAACTTCGCTCCCGCCGCTTGGACAGTGTCTACGAACCCATTATTTAACTCGTCCACAGATACGCAATCCTTCAAGCAATCGAAGCGATTCGAGAGTTCCATTTGGAAACTTTCGACATTTTGGATATGGGCCGGAGACGGTCGGAGCGTAGACTTCATCAAGCGAGTCCTCTCTCGTCTGAGATCGATATTCAAGATGCCTCTTACTATTCGGTGATCACTTCCGATTTTAATCCTGTTGATCACAGAGACATCATTGAATATCTCTCTCCTCGTCGACAAGATGAAGTCTATCTCATTTTTGACAGGGGCCTGGTCCTTTCTGCTTGGACCCATCCAGGTCCATTTTTTGTTTGGCGGCTTCTTGAAGAAGGAGTTCATCGCGTAGAGTCCCTCCTCCTCCAAGAAATCAGCCAGCCTATGGCCCCTTTCGTTCCGCTTTCCATACCCAAATTGCCCCACTCTGGCCTCTCCGTCGCTCCGCTTGCCAAGTATTGCGTTGAAATCCCCCATAACAACCGTAAAATAGGTTTGGGAAGCGTGTATGGCCCTACTGATGTCCTCATACACCACTTCCACCTCTTCATCTGAGCGTTCCCCGGTCGGCATATATACCTGAATTACCTTCAGCAAGTATCTTTTGGATACTCTGAGTATCAGGTATATTACCCTACTGGAAACACTTTCGATGGTTATGACGTTGTTAATGAGGGACTTGTGGACGAGAAACCCGACACCATGCTGTGACTTTTTAAAGTCACCCTCCCGGTGATAGAGTAGGTTACCAGACTTTAGGGTTGTCGTGCCCTCTCCCTCTCTTCGGACTTCTGACAACCCCACTATGTCCCATCGTAACCTACTCATTTCCTCTTCCACTTCGTCGACCTTCTCGTCTAGCCTCATAGTGCGAATGTTGTGTGTCACCAGGGCCAGTCTTCGTTGGGGGTGGTAGCCGGATCTCTTCCGGAGATTCTTAGCACCCCCTGCCCCGCCGTTACCATGACCGCTACCGGAGCCAGGAATAGCGGGGCCGCCGGAGACTGGGGGCCTTGGTATATTTTCTAAATCCATGGGGGGATTTTGCCATACTCACCACGCTTGGCAGACGGGTTGGTGAGCGCAGTGTATTTGGCCTATATGACTTTCGACGCTGCTGCCCATCGAAGACGTTTTTAAGCGAGGGATGGGAAGGAGTTTGTTGGATTTTGGGAAAACGGGATAAAGGTCTTTGGGATACTACTCACTCGGATGAATCAGGGATGAGTAAGCAGCAGCTCGGGGAGCCGGGCGCGCGTACCCGTAGCCATTACCTGCAACCACCGGTCAAGCAGTTGCGAATGGCACCCCCTGGCTTATGGCACCCCCTGGCTTGAAATTATATTAATGGCAGGAAATCGATAGTACATTCTAATTAGACATCAATGTTATTATTTAAAATACAGCATGATAAAACTAAATTACTTACGGAAGTGTAACACACATTCGTACATCCAAGCGTAGGTTGTAAAATTTCAGTAAATAGATTTGTGTGGGAATGTCTTTAATTTAATTACACTTATCCATGTCAATTGGTCCGGTCGTGACTTTATTGCTTGATTTGTGTTAAGTTGTATTAATCTAAGTGATTTTCTTTCAGTTGTAGAACTTGTAGAATTGCATTGTATGATGGATTTTAGCAGATCAATGACAACATTTGAAGATTTTTTATAAGTATTAAATGGGTTTACTCTTGACCATAATCTAGGTCAAAGGCAAAGATATGGTCCAAGATCGAGCGAGCTCACCCAGAAGAAGCCTACTCACTCTACCTTTAAAGAGATTCAGGTTATATGCGCTCGGAAATACAGACGCAGCAATGCATTCCAATCCTTAGCTGTGCGCATAATAAATATTGAGGAAAGATGAGGAAAAGTGCTTGGTACGAATTTTAGGATTTTTAACCAGGTAAGTATGGCTTTTAAGCCGTGTGGTTTCCGGCAGAGTAGTATAGGACCACTCCTAGTCTTCGCATGGAGGTCGTAAGAGGCGACTTAGGAAATAAAAGCTAAACAAAGCTCATAATCATCAATGAGACCTCTCCAACCCGTCTGGCCATCGAGGGAGTAGGCCAAATCTTCTGTCTGCTCTGGCCAAGTATGGCTTGGGTAGTACAGAGAGGGTCATGCTCCTGCAGTGGAGACTAAAAAGACCTGATGATGATGCAGTATGGCTTTATCAATCTTTCCAGTTTCAGGAAATTCAGTTGAGTCGACCGCTGCCAAGAGATCCCGATTTCTATCGTATTCGATTTGTGTCATACTCATCACATAGATGGCGCTTTGTGTTTACTCACAGTTATGTATTCACCATAATTATGAGAAAATTAAATCAGCCTTAATACGTATGAGGGGAATGGGATATGGTGGAGAATTTCGGCGCCGAGGTTGAATCATGCGGTAGCTCAGTTGGTAGAGCGAAGGTCGTACATAGACCTAGGTCGCTGGTTCAAACCCCGCCCGCTAGGAATTTTCACCATATTTTATTTCTTAATTTAATTAGAGTAGGTATATCAAAATAGCATTGGGAATGCAAAAGAAAACACAAAAAATATAATTTTTTTATCCGGTTATATTTAAACAACATTTTTCAAATTTACTTGGGCATGCCAATCTTTTTCTCAAGTCAATGTCTAATAAATAATACAAGAAATATTCGAAGCAACTCGTATAAAATTTATTAATGTTATGTATCAATTTTGGGCCACAGTTAATGAGTGTCCAAAACAAAGTGATTAATGCATCAATTTCACTAAACTATATCAAGACGGGTTTAAATTTAACACTTTTAGGAAAGTACATTTAGTGGGAGTGCAGGTTTAGTACCGGATAAACGAAAGTGAACATTTCAAGTGATGTAGATTGCGTCTATAAATCTTTTAAAGAGCGCATGGTAGTAAAAGTAACTGGCTCGGCTTAAGGCTCCCCTGGAGACGAAACTTCCATACAAACGGCGAAAGGGTCTCGCGGCAATATTTGATAATATCGGTATAATTTTAAGCGTGAAAGCAATTGATCCCATCATAGTCTATGTACATTCCTATACAGCTTGATAAAAAAATCAATAGTTTAAAAAATATAAGCCTCTAAAAATCGGTATTTTATCACCAGTTTTAGCCCAACTTTGGAGGTAAATAAATACCATTATGAACATGAGCATTTGGATTAGCAGCAAGTCGTCATAAACGCAACATTCCAATATTATTCAATTGTGTACGTAGTTTGGTTACTTATAAGTTGTAATAACATATTTTTCCGTAACTTTATTGAATAGTTTTTAACAAGTGAGTAACAGTTATTAATCTTATACATGCAAATATTAATGAAACACACGGAGAAACTGATATATTTAAAAGATAATACATACCTATATCAATTTCAGAACTGATAATAATCTTAACTCAAGACACGATAATTCAGCATATAGTAACATAGCCTCTTTAGCTCAGTGGTAGAGCACTGGTCTCGTAAACCAGGGGTCGTGAGTTCAATCCTCACAGGAGGCATACGGTTTACTTTTAAGTTGATATAAATAATGGCTAGCAAGTGGTTGGCGGTTTGTTTTGTCTCCTGAAATGTTACATTTCGCAAAATCGGGTGTTACTAATTTTCGTTTGTAGTAATAAGTCAGTCATTAGTATACAAAGAAATATTAGTATAGAACATCAAAATATTTTAAAAATGAAGTTATCGATTGAATTTTTGTATATATTGTTGTGTTATTGTTGTCAAGAGCTTGCTTCGAGCTTGCATACAGCGAGAGCGACAGGTGACACGAGGTATGGAATGATGACGACACCTGTCGCTGTCAGGGATCGCTGCACTTCGTAGTCATCTCAGAACAAGGACTAAAGCAGTAGTAATTCCATAGAAATACATAGTAACTAGTAGTTACCGGTCTCTGCAACAGATGTCGCGCTACACGCTGCTTCTATCGCTGTCGCCAATTACCGTTCCTGAAACTCAAAGTTAATTTTAACTTAAGTAAACTCTTCTTTTTCCTTCGCTTTTCCCGCCTATGTGGGGTCATTTCTCCCTGTCAATTTGCGCCAGATCTCTCGATTCTGGGCTGTCTCAGCCGTGGTGTTCAGCGTTCGTAGGTCCTTTTGGATTGTAGACCACCATGTGGATTTTGGTCTGCCTCTCCCTCTTGGATTTTCGGGGAGATTTAGGGCGATGTTGACCACGTGGTTCATTCCTCTTCTCTGCGTGTGGCCATACCATCTCAATCTGTTTTCGATCAGTTTGTCTTGGATTGGGGCAACTATAATTTAAAGTTATAACTTGGTGGCGGGAGCCCTTTGCCTAGCAGTGGGACACATGATGGTTTGGAAGAATAATCTAAACATATATAACTCAAAGGTGACGGATTGACATAGTGATCTATCAACGCACAGCCCAAACCATTGGACGGATCGGGCTGAAATTTGGCATGCAGGAGATGTTATGACGTAGGCATCCGCTAAGAAAGGATTTTGATCAATTCTACCAACAAGGGGGTAAAATAGGGGATGATAGTTTCATCCCCTATTTTATCACCTTGGGGATTTCTTTACGGGAGCGAAGCCGCGGGCAAAAGGTAGTAGTAAATAAATGAATGTGAGTATTCTATTTGCGTTACTGTAATTAAGCTCTTATCTTCATTTCGTCTCTGGTATGCAAGTTGTTTGACTTTAGGGCAACACCGGAATGGGGCCTGTCCACACCTCTAATTAACTCTGTACGTGGGCGCGCTGCGGTGACACATTTTCTTTGATTTATTGCTTGTATTATTATTAAGATATTATTTTATGTGTGAGTTGACAGATGTGATATCTATCGCATGTGATTTTTATTAAAGAACGAGCTATCGCTCGCGGTATCGCTCACGTTAATAAAGATCCTATGTATTTTTCGTAACGTGTACAAAAGATTATTACTATTAAATAAAAAAAATATTAAATCAGCTGACTCGCTTGCTTGTTTGCCGCCAATAACATAAAAAAAGAATTCCTTTAATTTTTCGAGTATCCTTTTATAAGAACCTGACTTGGTGACTATGTGACTAACTAAGGGGTGCAACCTTTCAGACAAAAAATAATTTCTTAAATCGCTTCAGTCGTCTTCAAGAAATTGATTCCGATGAATTGAGAACCTCCTCTTTTTTTTGAAGTCGGTTTAAAACTAAACACAAATTAAAAATATCTAAAAAAAATGGGGAATCCGGCATTGTCCCGAAGATACTGGCAGCATTTTCTCGCTCAAACGCAACGCTAATGCGCTGTGCGAGGAAACTGCCAGATCTTCGGTTTCCTGTCGTTTCTGCGAGCTTCTTACCCAGATCTTTTACCAGTTTAATAAAGAGAACTATTATTGAATATACTTAGTATAATAGTTAGGGGGTAGAGAGCCTTGAGTACTAAGTTGTACTAACACATCTTCTATCAGTGGCCTAGCTTGCACTCCTTTTTTTCAATCGTCTGCGGCAAAGGTTATTTTCTTTTGAATTTTAAATACCGCCTTATCGCTATAATGCTTGGGTAATGTTGGTTTCATATTTTAGGATAATAGTTAACCTTAGGCAACCGCTTTTTAATGAAGGGCCTTAAAAAGTTGTGTGAGATTGTATATAGAATACCTACGAATAGAAAATATTCAGTTTCGAGGGAAAGAAAATGATTTTAGAAAATGTGTATTTAACATTCAAGGACCCTCCTTTCGAGGGTCCGAATTGATACGGCGATACGGCAGTAACTAGACCCCTCTCTCGTATTTGAAATTCAATGGATCAGTTATACAATCATTAATTGAGCAGATAAGATGTAAAACAAATAAATATAAAACCTTAATTGGCATTGGTATTGCAATCCCAAATCTATTGCGAGTATAGCAAAGAAAGAAAGATGCAATATAGACCAGTAAAATCGGCTGAAAATTGACACGAAAAGAAAGGCCCATTTTCGGCAGATCTTAATCCCGGTTTTATGTAATCCTGTAAAACGACAAGCTATTGTACATTTTCAAATATGAATCGCGTGTGCCTGACGTTATCTAAAAAGGCTCAAGGCAGTGGCGTAACTGTACGATCGAAGGCCCCGGGTAAACTCATACTCATTGTACTTACTTTATGTTCCATCAAAAAAATAACTATGTTCAAAAATTTTTCACAAAATGAAGTAAATTTCTCTAAAAAACGATGTAAATAATTATAATAGTATTGTGTATTCGTTTTCGAAAATCGATTTGTTATTAATATTTTTTGGTTAGAACAATGAGTGTAATTATGGTTTGTTTCTCCGTAAAGTTACTCGATTTAAAGCTTCCCATATGTTTCAAGTTGCCTAAAGTGAATATACCAGACATCCCGATGACGCGCAGCACGTCGCAGACTAAACGTGTGCAATAGTTTTAGGTATCTTATATTTTTATTTTATTTTTCTAGGTTACGGTATATATTCATATGGGCTATAACTTTTTATTTTATGTAAACCTTTATATTGTTGCCTGAGACAAATAAATAAATAAAAAATATATATTGGTATCTGATATAGCTTAAATGGTATATGATTATAGCTAATTCAGTTCGTCTTAGGTGGAGGGGACGTACTGAATGAGCTTTTCTATATACGCAACGGAGCCGGGACGAACGCACGGTGCAATTCGAGAAACCTACATTGCGTATGTGCTATTATTTCGCCACGCCTACTGGACCGTTAAGCTCCTCTGATAAGATAATAACAGCGATCGTTCCTAGTTGAAATTGTATTTTAATTGAAAGCAGAAAATAGAAAACAAAAGGCTTGTAAAATATCGCCCTTCATGCGAATAGGCGGCCAATACTGTTAAAAATAGTTTCTCTTTCGGCGTGTCTTCTCTGCAGTGGCCGGCTCCAAAATGCTAGATTAAAAAAAAATATGTATTGCCGTAAAAAGGTTCCCGAGAAGGCCTATTTTCTGAATGAATGTTTGATGCCATGAGTGAGAGGCTTGGTGCTGCGAGTGACTTGCTGACGTGTCTTCGTCCCCTCTGATTTTCTATTCGTGGCCGCTGCTCTCTCGGACTAGGTGCCCGTGGCATTTTGCCCGCTCTGCTCGTAGTTACGTCACTGACTCGAGGCTTTGTTATATCCGCAAATATTGTTTTGGGAGAGTCTGAGCATATTTGTTGTTAGAAAATAAAACAAACGAGAAAACTGGTAGTAAGGTAGTAAGTAGGTTCGTAGAAAGTGTTGGTATGGTACTATTTTAATTGAGTGTAAGTAGACGAGCTTGAATTAGAAATCAATTAGGCAAATTCATTCGCTTTGGTATGATTAATGATTTTATTCATGTATATTGATTCAGTAACGATCTTACTGGCTGCGATAATAAAGTAGTACTTAGATACTTAATAAAGAAAAAATAAAATATCGATGATGATAAGATCGACTCATAACTAGAACAAAAAAGTACTTCAATTTTTAAATGTCAATAAAAATTCCCGACACGAAAATCTAAAACATTTCAAACTAAAAAACCACATGCAAATCGGTTCACCCGTTTAGGAGCTGCAGACAGACACTGATACACTTAGCTGTAAAACTTATAACACGTATTTTTTTGCGTCAGAGGTTAAAAATACATAATTTCAAAGAACTTCTTTTCTACTTTATTTGTATTCGGTATTTATTTATGTCTCCTTGGATCCAAACAATTAAGTTGTTGTTTATAAAAAATCTATAAAATGAGAATTACCTACATAAGATCTTCCATGCTGTTGTTGGAGAAAAGAAAAACGTAGAATAATCCAGCTGCTTTTCTTCCCGGGGAGATCGTAAACCCCGATCAAGGGAATAGGCGAAAGTCTGAGGAATCATATTGGTAGGCGATGCGGCTAGCAAACCATCACTATTTTGATTCCGCTTCCAACATGGTAAACATAGCTCTTAGGTCTAATAGACCCGGACTGTGTTTACCCCACAAAGAAAAAAGACGTAATAATATCACTACGAATTATTACTTATTCGTAGATGACTACATAGTAAATAAAAGAAACTCGCTTACCGCTGTCTGTGTGTCCCTATATGTATGCTTATCATCTTTAAAACCACGCAACGGATTTTGATGCGGTTTTTTACTAGATAGAGTGATTCAAGAGGAAAGTTTATATGTTTATTGCACTAGTGTATGTATAAAACTAAACTAAAATGGAGAAACATCCGTTTTGTCCGTATGCTGCCTGAATTCTTAGGATGTAGCAGCCTCCTTCAAATCTACGTACGCCCAAGAATTTCCCAACATTCCTTTGCGAAGGATTTTCGGAAATTCTCACGAAGTTACGAGGCACATCCGGTCGTAAACATCCGCATAACTGACATTCAATTACATTTTTGTATTGAATAAGTTCGCATTTTAGAATGGAAGTGTATAAGGAGTAAATTCTAAAAAAAGTAAGATAATAAAAGCATCGATTTAAATAATAAATAAATAAATATATACGGACAAATCACACAGATTGAGCTAGCCCCAACCCCAAAGTAAGTTCGAAACTTGTGTTATGGGATACTAACTCAACGATACTTATAACAAATACATATATGGATAAACATCCAAGACCCAGGCCAATCTGAAAAAGATCATTTTCCATCTTGACCTGGCCGGGGATCAAACCCGGGGCTCTCGTATCGCAGGCTGGCGTGTTAACCACTGCGCCACGGAGCTCGCCACCGATTTGAAAAGACTATGCACAGTTTGAATTTGATAAAGTATCATTAGCTAGAGGTGTTTATATCATTTGCCTTGTTTTGTTCTGTACCTGTCTGATTTTCGAATTAACTAAATCAGTCATGCTTTTATGGCCTTATTACTTATTCGTAGTTTATGACAAAAAATTGTATGAGCTTGGTATAGTATGTTCATAACAAAATATGAAATATTATTAAAAGGTTTAAGCAATATGACTTTTATTGTACCTCTGTAAGGACCTTTACACATTTCATGAAAATATATATTTTCTCTATGGCGCCAAGTTTTCAATTAAAATTATTGCTTTACATTCTTGCTAGTGGAAAAGCACTTGGAAATGGGCGTACGGTTTGTTCATTTATCAGAAGCAGGTCGTTTTATATTCCCTTCTTATTATCCCACTAAATACGCTATAAAGTTCATGGGCGTATCCAGGATTTGCTTAGAAAATAAAAAGGAGAGAGTTTTTAGAGAAAAATACTGACTGTGTAACGTTGTACGTACATACTTGTTATAAAGCAATAAGAAAATAAATATAGATGTGTAAAAACATACATTATTGAAATGGTTTCTTCATACTCATTGCGCCTGTACTTCATACTCATTGCGGATCCCTAATGTTCTAGTAAGATCTACGGTGACGTCAGGGTCGCGCGATCTGTTAGCGGCCGGACGAGTCGCTGCTCAGTGGCATTAGATCAGTCAGCGATCGTGCGCGTGCGCCTTGATACCGCAAACTGCGACGCCGCCTTACGATACATTATGGTTAAATAAGAATAAACCAAATTGAACTAATTAGAACATAAGTGTAACGTTTCCCCGCATAGGGGATCATAGTGGTTACGTCATCTATACATATAATAAAACAGTAAAATTATTTTGTCTGTACATTTCGAATTTTTGACTGAAATGGATAGAGGGACACTTAAAAAGAATAATAGAAAGCAAAAAAAACTTTTTTTGGAATTTCTTGTCTGTCTGTCTGCCTGTCTGTCTGTATGTATGATCACGATTATCTCCGAAAATACTGAACCGAAATTCAAACTTCAAAATTCAAACTTTCGCCAATTGCTTTGTTTTAACTCAGTTTAACATTTAAAGTTTGTTTCATCAAAATCGGTTCATTAAAAAAAAAGTTATCGTCCTTTGAATTAACTCAAGGCATGAGTTTGCCTGCAAACATATAGCAAAAATAAAATAAAATAATAAGTGACATAAGAAAATTTAAATCCAAAGTCAATTCATCATCATTATACGACAGTATTATACCTATCCATACTATCCATAGTAATCCATACTAAAAAAAAAGGAGAAGCTGACTGACTGACTGACATATCAACGCAGGGCCTAAACTATAAGGGTTAGGAACTTGAAATTTTGCACAGGGGTTCCTTTTATAACGTAGGGGAACACTAAGAAAGGATTTTTGGAAATTCATCTCCTTAGGGGGAAAAACGGGTTGCAAAATTAGTATGAAACTTTGTTGTTTTTGAAGTTATTCGAATGAAATTCAGCATGAAGGTTCTTTACTGAAAGGTATGAAACACGAGTAAAATATTTTTCTCAAAAATCATCCCTTAAGGGGATATAACGGGGATACAAAGTTAGTATGAAACTTTCCGTTTTTGAAGTTATTCAATTAAAATTCAATATTAAGGTGTTTCATTGAAAGTCATAAACTAATGTATTTCGGGTAATTCTACTATTTCTGAGAAATCGACACTTACGCGAGAAATCGGCAAACCTGACTTATATATCAACGCACAGCCGAAACTACTGTGCGCAAAAACTTGAAATTTGGCACAGGGATTCTTTTTATGATGTAAATGAGCACTAAGAAAGGATTTTTAGAAAATCAAAGGGGTTGAAGTTTTATGGTATTTTCTCATTTCTGGACTTAGAAGTTTGAAAGTAGGTACGCAAGTTCTCAATTAAAATTAAAAAAGATCTGTTTGGGTGAACCAGACAACATTCTCCCTTGAAGGGGTAAATAGGGGGTAAAGTTTGTATGGAATTTTTCCATTTCTAGACTTAGGGGTATGAAAATAAGTATATACGTTCTAGGTTACAATTAAAAAAGATCTGTGTAGAAAAAATTTACAAAATTTCCCCCTTAAGGGATAAAGGGGGGGGGGGGGGATTGTATGGAAATTTTCTCATTTCTGGACATAGAAGTATAAAAATAAGTATATATGTTTACATTACAATTAAAAAGATCTGTGTAGTTAAAATGGTCGAAATTTCCCCTTGAAGGGGTAGAATAGGTGGGGTAAAGTTTGTATGGATTTTTTTTATTTACTTAGAAATATGACAATATGAAGTTTTCCATTACAATAAAAAAATATCTGTGTAGGTGAAATGGGCAAAATCCCCTCCTTAAGGGCTAAAGATCTATGCAGGTGAAATGTATTAAATTCCCCCTTAAGGGGAAAAAGCAAAGGGGCAGGGGTTTGTATGGAATTTGTATCATTTCTATTGTTCCCAAGGGAACGACATTAACGCGGGCGGAGCCGCGGGCAACAGCTAGTAATAAATAAGTTTACTGTTTCACGTTGTTTTAATTTCATTATCATAGTAAAAACGTGACAACTGTCTTGTCAAAAAATTATAACTAACTACAATCAGGATAAGGAAAAGTCATTATACCGTTCACATCCCAATTTGTTATAGTATTTTTTTAGGTACCGTGAAATATGATGGAGATTAATCTGTGCTCACAGTGAAAATTATTATAAGTCGAAAATTGTTGTTTTGAGATAATCGAGCTTAAAGTTTAAAAAAAATATTACACTAATTCTAAACTATCGAAACGAATTCAAATTTTTTATATCTATATATATAAAAGGAGAAGCTGACTGACTGACTGACTGACTGACTGACTGACATATCAACGCAGGGCCTAAACTATAGGGGTTAGAAACTTGAAATTTGGCACAGGGGTTCCTTTTGTAACGTAGGGGAGCACTAAGAAAGGATTTTTGGAAATTCATCCCCTAAAGGGGTAAAACGGGGGTGCAAAGTTAGTATGAAACTTTGCTGTTTTTGAAGTTATTCAAATGAAATTCAGCACGAAGGTTCTTTGCTGAAAGGCATGAAACATGAGTAAAATATTTTTTTCTAAGTTCATCTCTTAGGAGTTTAAACGGGGGCGCAAAGTTAGTATGAAACTTTGCCGTTTTTGAAGTTATTCGAATGAAATTCAGCATGTTGGTACTTTATTAAAAGGCATGAAACACGAGTAAAATATTTTTCTCAAAAATCATCCCTGAAGGTAGTAATACGGGGATGCAAAGTTAGTATGAAACTTTCCGTTTATGAAGTTATTCGATTGAAATTCAATATTAAGGTGTTTCACTGAAAGTCATGAACAAAATCCATGCTAATATTATAAATGTGAAAGTAACTCTGTCTGTCTGTCTGTCTTCTTATCACGCTTTAACCATTTTAGATGAAATTTGGTATGGAGGTAAGCCCACAGCGGACACAACTGTGCCTAGAAAAATGAAATTCGGTACAGGGGTTTTTTATGGTGTGAATGGACAATAAGAAAGTATTTTTAGAAATTCAACCACTAAGAGGATGAAGTTAATATGAAATTTTCTCATTTCTAGACTTAGAAATATAAAAGCAGGTAGGTATATAAGTTCTAGATTAAAATTTAAAAAAATCTGTGTATGTGAACTAGACAATATTTCCTCCCCGGGACCACTGGCTTAACGTGCCTTTCGAAGCACGGAATCATCTTTATTATCAGACAATCAGGTGATTCAAGCCTGCAATGTCCTAACCAAACTGAAAGCAACTAAACAAAGTATGCTTCCCATAAAAAAAAGTATGTAAGTTTTTGATTACAATTAAAAAGATCTGTCTAGGTGAAATGTACGAAATTCCCCCCTGAAGAGGTAAAATACGAGGGTAAAGTTTGTATGGATTTTTTTTATTTCTAGACTTAGTATAAAAACGGGTATATAAGTCCACGATTACTATTAAAAAAATCTATGTAGGTGGACTCTATCTGTCTTTCTGTCGTCTTTTCACGCTTCAACCATTAAACAGATATACTCTTAATAAATTAAGAAATAAAACATGGTGAAAAAAATTCATGCGGGCGGGACTTGAACCGGTGACCTAGGTGTAGACCTACCTCAGACGGCAGAACATAGGTTGTATATAGGTACGACCTATGCTCTGCCATCTGAGCTACCGCATAATTCAATCTCGGTGCCGAAATTCTCCACCATATCCCATTTCCCTTTATACGTATTAAGGCTTACGTCATCTACACAACTACCCAACTTTTACAAGTGAGGTTTTAGATTCAACTCATTTTACAATGAATTTGAAAATCAACTAATATGTAGGAAGCCATGAATATTTTTATAAGTGTTTTATTTTGCATTCACAATGCTGTTTTGATATACTCTTAATAAATTAAGAAATAAAATATGGTGAAAAAATTTCATGCGGGCGGGACTTCAACAGGCGACCTAGGTGTATGTACGATCTATGCTGTGCCATCTGAGCTACCGCATAATTCAATCACAGCGCCGAAATTCTCCACCATATCCCATTTCCCCTTATACGTATTAAGGATAACGTCACCTTCACAACTAATTTGATTCAACTCATTTTAAAATGAATTTGAAAATCAACTAATGAAACATGGCTTCCTACATATTAGTTGATTAAACACTTATAAAAAACATTGAACAGATATTTGGTATGGAGGTAGTTTGAGGCCCTCTACTGTTCCCAAGGGATCGACATAAACGCGGGCGAAGCCGCGGGTAGTTAATAGATAATAATGATATCTACTTTTTAGTGTAAAAAATAATATTGTAAATCACGTATTTTTCAGATATAAAAAAAAAATGTAAAGATGTATCGTTTAACACCAAGAAAATAGGTATAAATTTTTGTGTTTATTGCTATAAAATGATTAGTAACTTTTTACACATGCTCAAAATCTTTGGTGCAAAATGATACATCAAAATTAAATTGGAACACATACCTACTTAAAAAGCAATAATAAAAAAACTTCCAGAAGAAAACTCACTAAGTTCATCATCATTTATTCTCTGGTGAGGTCAATTTTATGATAATGTTAAAAATAATTTTATTTATTTATTTATTTTTTATTTATTTATTATAATTAACATCATAACACCATAACAGTTTTACACCAAAGCGATGCTATATGAATGTAACTTAAACTAGGCTAACTAAATATGTAGGTACTAATATTATGATTTAACACTCATACATTCTATATATTTTTGTACTACTACCATAATTTTCGGCAGGCTTTCTTTAAAAATATCTGTCTTGTTCCAAATACCATTTATTATTTTTATTGCTCGTGACAAAGGGGCAACACGCATTAGATTGGTCCTAGACACGGGTAAGCACAAAAAAGCGGGCTGCCGCCTCACAAACCGTAGCCGTTTGGAACGGATATTTGCATCATCGATAGTATCTCTGGATGATATATTTGCCCCCTAAATATTCTTATTAAATAATTAACAAGCGCGACGTCCCTCCTTACCTCCAGTCTATTGTATCCTACCATACCCATGACAAATAGACTCGGATACATCAATGGATAAAAGGGATAGACACCGTAATCTTTTAAATATACAAATATAGTAAATTTATTTTGGATCTTTTCTAGCATTTGCCTATATTTTTCTTCACTCGGGCTCCAAATAATAGCACTTGTTTCGAGTTGGCTTCGGACTAGCGCATCATGACTTATAACAGTATACACCATTAAATTCAACAAAACATTATGTGAATATTGATATGTTTTAAGTGTAAAGTGGTACAACTATTAAGGCAATGATGTGTAAAATGATATTAATAGAAAGAATAAATAAAAATTATTTATATTATTTCTCTGGAATTGTGAAATTTATTAAATTTATGCCAGTATCTTTTTTTAATATTATAAGCACATTCTTGATTTATACTAATTCTTTAAGTTTTGTATATCAGGATCCGCTAAAGTGTTAAAAATAAAACAGTTAAAGAACAAATGAAATATTTATTTATATTTAAATGACTTAGTAATGAATAAGGCAACAGTTTTCTTTATATTTAAGTAAATGCAAATGTTTCACACGATTAATATTCCTAATTATCACGAAGTATTCATATCAAAACTACAACATAATAAATAAAATGACAATAATATCATCATCATATCAGCCGCAAAAAGTCCACTGCTGGACATAGGCCTCCCCCAAGGATTTTCAATACGACTAGTTGGATGCGGCCTGCATCCAGAGTCTTCCTGCGACCTTATTCAGGTCACCCGACCATCTGGTCGGTGGATGTCCGACGCTGCGATTCCCGGTACGTGGTCGCCATTTGAGAACACTTCTGCTCCATCAGCCATCGCTTTTACGCGCTATGTGAACCGCCCAATGCCACTATAAAGAGCTAATCCGCTTAACTATGTCGGTGATCTTTTCTTCTCTTACGAATCTCCTCGTTTCTGATTCAATCTCGCAGAAAAACACTGAGCACATCTCCCTCCATATCTCTCTGAGCGACTTTGAGCTTTCTTATGAGGTCCATAGTAAGGAACCACGTTTCGGACCCGTAAGTCATTACTAGTAACACACATTGATAGACTTATCTTATGGCACTGAGGTATTTTGTATGAGAAGACACTGCGGAGCTTCCCGAACGCTGCCCAGCCGAGTCGGATTCGTCGAAAGACTTCGTCCTCAAAGCTAGAAGTTCCAACCTGGATCAATCCCAAGTAGACATATTGGCCCACAACTTCAAGGATGGAGTTCCCAAAAGATACTGGTGAAGGCACAACATGGACATTCGACATTTTTTTCGTCTTGTCCATGTTTAAGGCCCATTGTTTAGAAACTCCATTGAGGTCATTTAGCATATTACTTAAGTCCTCCAGCATCTCCGCCATAACAACGATGTCATTAGCAAATCTGAGATTTTGAGCCTTTGTTGTTAATGCTAAGTCCTTCCCATTTCAGGAGCATCCTCCAGAGCAGCGGTGAACAGTTTTGGAGATATCACGTCTCCCTGTCTCACGCCTCTCTGTAATAGTATAGCCTTCGTGCTCTGCTCCTGTACTCGAACTGACATGGTGGTGTTTCTGTATAAGCACTTCAACACTATGATATACCAATCGTCGATGCGGTATTGCTGGAGGGGCTGAACACGGTCCATGTTTTGATCGAATCAATGGCTTTCTCATAGTCCACAAACGATAAACATAATGACCGGTTATACTCTCTGGTCTTCTGTATAATCTGTCGCAGTATAAATGTGGTATATAATGCCTTTTCGGCAACCGGCTTGTTTGGGAGGCTAGAAAGCATCGAGCCTGTTCGTGAGACGATTTGTAATCACCCTCGAAAACAGCTTATAGACCTGGCTGGAGTGTAAGGGATCTGTAGTTCTTCAGTAGAGTATTTTCACCGTTTTTGAAGAACAAAACCACCACACCCCTGTTCCACACCTCTGGCTTAAAACCCTCGAGCAAAACGGAATTAAAAAGCTTCTGAAACTTTCCGTATCAGCGTTGCGCCCGCTTTCAAAAGCTCTGCTATGATTCCGTCTTCGCCCGACACCTTGTTGTTTTTGAGCTGTTTAAGGGCAATCCTAATCTCGTACAGGCTGATGTCCAGGATATCTTCGGTATAGTGTCGGGTTAGCTTGGCTCTCGGATCTTTGGCCATGCTGACAATAAGTTTGGCTAATGAAATATAGAGCTGCATAAAACCTCTCAATCTCTCCCAGCACCTCGGCCTTGGTCGACGCCACACTGCCGTCCTCCGTCTGAAGACGGAGGACGGCAGTGAGTGGCTTTGTTAATCGACCTTACCGAATAGACTCCACCCTTGCAAACACTTTGGAGCCCTTATTCTGGTCTATCGTCTCCTTAATACGCTCGGTATTAAAGGAGCGCAGGTCGTGTTGCAAGGATTTTTGGTTTTGTCTATTGAGCTGCCGTTGCACGTTTGCATCTTCGGAGGTCTGCAGCGGCGTGGACTGTCGCGCAGCCATCAACTTTTGGGTCTGTGGCGAGATCTTTTGAGGTTTGTGTTTCGGACGGGACCTCAAAAACTTTGATCCAACCGCTTGGACAGTTTCTACGAACCGATTGTTTAACTCGTCAACTGTATCGCAATCCTTCAGACAATGGAAGCGATTTGAGAGTTCCAGTTGAAAACTGTCGACATTTTGGATATAGGCCGGTGACGGTCGGAGCGTAAACTTCATCAAGCGAGTCCTCTCTCGTCTGAGATTGATATTCATGATGCCTCTGACGATTCAGTGATCACTACCAATTTTAATCCTATTGATCACAGAGACATCGTTCAATATCTCTCTCCTCGTCAAAGTTTATATTTAGATTTATAATAAAACTTTAAGTATCAAACAAAACAGTTTACAAAATAGTGATCGGTTGCTATTGAAGTTTTTTAGGATTTCGACCATTCCCTCTATCGGCTTTTAAGGTCACAGGATTACACATGATGAAGATAATTTATATAGGGGATTATTTTTCCATGATCACAAACCAGCGGGAAAAAAGAACAATTTATTTTCTTTACGATACAGTACCTAATTCTATTGAAAAATGATACTTATTATAATTCAATTGGTATTGACATTTTGTAACATTATTTACTGTTTTGTAAATAACGTTACAAAATGTCACATAGCTTTGTGTAAAATGTTACAAATCGATACTTACGCGAGACATTTTTATGTAGTTCGGTACACGCTGCCCTGACGGATGCCTCTTCTACACTAAATCCAAGGACGCGGGTGTGCGAGGTTTACCACTCTATGTTCTCTTTCACGCATTGCAGGAATCTAATCGCCCTATCTTCTTCTAAAGAGCGATGATCACGAAGTCAGGAAAAAATGTTGATACAAGTCATACTTAGTAATTTGATTTTAGCGAAAAATTATGTGTGTACAACAAAAAATGTACAACTTGACAAATATCATTTGCCACAAATATCATAAAATAAAAATTGTTCGTGTAAATTGATATAAATGGAATAATATCATTTTACACAATGATTCAGTGTATGCAAATTTTCTAATTCATGTTATTAGTTGAGATGTACCCTTACACCCCTACAAAAAAAGCAACGTGTTAAGTACTTTATGTAAACTTAGATCAGTATTCATGAATTTACATAAATTTTTTATCATTGTGTAAAATAACTCAAAATAAGTTACATCATTTTACATGTCCAAAAATAAAATTCCAGGTCAGTTCATTTTGTTTCAAATACAATTATATCAAAAAACACAAAAAATCGCATCGAAAATCCGAAAAAACAATCACATATAACATTATGCACACAAAAAAACTTTGGTATTTTAAGCCCTAGGAACATGGCGATAAGACAGAAAAATAGCATTTTTTTTGCTGAATCTAGCAATGTAAAATTATCAAAAGCGATATATATCGACTTATAACAATTTTCACTGAAGGCACAGATTTATATGGTAAAAAAAGGAAGAGAAATCTCAGATACATACCCAGAAACTTGTTTTTGGAGATCGTATAAAAACAATGGTCTTAATAGGTCTCTCTCATCTTCTTTTCGATATGATCATCAAAAATAATACATTCACATTACTTTCTCGTCTTCTAACTCCTAAAATTTCACCTTTCTTATTTAGTTCAATTACTGATCGTGATGTTGAGCAAATTACACTCAATTTCCTCAAATGCATTAGGTAGTGATTGCATTAGTCGTACTATGACTATGATCTTACCTTTTCTTGATGTCCTTCTACCAATCATTTCTGCAATCTTCAATAAATCCCTTTCCACTGGTATATTCACAGCAGCCTGGAAAGATGCTCTTACTACCTAAATCCGGGCAGTCCAAGAACAACTCCACTCCTTACTTAAAAAAAGCTCTCACCTTAACCCTTTCCTCAGTTCCGGTTATAGTATGACCACGGCACATATTAAAATCACTATCGATATACATACGTAGATGACGGACAAATAGTTACTGTGTTTACAAGATTTCAGTAATGCTTTCAATTCAGTTGATTTTGATCTTTTATTGGGTGTACTAAATTCTCTCAACATAAATCTCCGGCTTTAATTAACTGATTTTGTTCTTACCTGTATGGACGTCGGCAGCAAGTTCGGATCGAAGACAAGTTTTCGTTTTGGTGTGATACTACTGCTGGCGTACCGCAGGGTGGCGTTCTATCCCCACGTTATTAGCTCTTTTTATAAACTCTATAACTCTAAATTTCAATGACCTTACCACCTTTATGCTGACAATCTGCAGGAGGGGGAGGGTCCCCCTGGCTAACCTTAGCTACGCCATTGCTCAATAGGCAGGACGAATTTTAAATATTCCTTCTGCTATTCCTTATTTTAATAAAATTACGCAAGGTTGCAAGGATAAAGTAATGAAGTTTAAGCACATCACATCCAAGTTCCTTTATAAGGTTTACGTAGATGCCCCATCTTTTCAGACCATGGCTACGCCCATGGATAATGAGCCTTGTTTTCTAACGCATTCGTAGAACTAAACGTATTAAAACCTTCATTCGAACGCAGTTGGGCTATTGACCCTCACCGTTCTATTCAAGTATCTATTAGTTATTGCTCTGAGAGTTTATTACAGGCCAACGAATGCGTTTAAAACCCTGAAAGTATGGCGACGCCATTCTTAACCGCAGATCAAAAAGAAAGGTATTGTAATTTTGATTTTGTAGGCTGTCTATAATGTGTGTGTGGGTTTTATATTCTAATCTTGTCTTATATATCTCGACTAATATTACAGAGGAAAGAATTGTTTATTTGTATAGAATATACAAATTATTTTACCAGTAGAATCCTACATTATCCATAAACATATACGGCCTCGTTGGGTTATAGATAAAAAATCTATAATCTAGCCAGACGGACGCCCCGAGGCTATATAGTCCATAAGGACTATACACTTTCGCATTTATAATATTAGTAAGGTCGCATTTATAATATTAGTAAGGATAACCTTACTAATATTATAAATGCCAAAAGTGAGTAAGTTTGTTTGTGTTACGCTTTCACGCCGTAACTACTGAACCGATTATCACGAAATTTTGCATACAAGTTCTCTGGAGTACGGAGAAGGACATAGGCTTTATCCCGGGAAAAGTACTATTCCCGAGTCTATGTGTTTATGTGTATGTTTGTAATGGATAACACCGCTTATAGCATTAGTCATATCTAGTATAGATTAATAACGATTGAATATCAGAAATAGTTCTTTTCCACACACGATTATTATTCCACTGTGTAAGATTATGTTATCCCATTGACTACTATTCGGCTTGATTTTGTCTGTTTACATCATATTATATTACAAACATACTTATTATAAGGCGAGGTGCGTAGAGAAAAATCAGTTAAAACCTACATCATCGAAGCCTTTCATACCGAAACATGAGAAAGACCCAAGCAAAAAAACAACAAGAAATTTAATTACTATAGAAAAAATATCGAAGCATAGAATCCCTAATACCGATTAAATCGAATTAGATCATAAATCAATACGATTATTCGGTGCGCAATTTCAAAATACTTTGGTCTAAATTCTTACGATGTTTTCTAAGAGAAAGTAAACTTTATTGCAAATACCATCGAGAACTGGTTCTATGATTGGCTTGCGATTTTTATGGCGGTAACATTTTATCGATTATTGATCGAGACACGCCCCTCGATTTACTCGCGATTATTCGATTGTTTCTAAGTAGATTAGATAAAACTAACGACTTCTTGGTCTTATGTATCCGAGAGATCATTGTTGTTGATTTGATAGTAATTTGTAGGGTTAAGCGTTTACAAGGATTTTAAGTGATAAGCTGTTATTTCACACAATGGATTCGATTATGTTCCTTCATTAGCGAATCAATCTTTTGTTCTTATGTAACATTGATAGGGGATCAATTTGTATGGGAATGACAAAAATATGTTGAATTAATTTTCCAATGCTGGAAGCATTGGAAAATTAATTACATCGACGGTTTTCTTTACATTATATAATATGGTTGGCGCAGGTTGACTCATGTAAGCGTCTAAAGAGATCAAAATCGGCCGAACATTTTTGTTTGGAAATGACATTTTTTTTGTGTTCCCCGGTTTGATCTCATAGGAAAAGTTGTTCATATCATCGGGATGAATCACCCCTTCAAAGATCGGACAGGGTTTTCTTAACACATTGTGTATATTTTATTGTTTTTATATCTAAATCAAATAACTTTACTTCGCTAGTACTTGTATATTTTTGGTATTACTTTTCATGATTGCGCGTTTGATAAATTATAAAACTTGTTGCAAAATCATTAAATGATCTACTCATTACACCACCAAAAATACTACAAGTAATTTATTAGGGAAGTGGAGTATACGATTTTGATGGTTAAGCCTCCCACAATATATTAAACATAATGTACCTAATGGTTTATAAACTTTGTGTTATTTGTTTAAATCTATAGTGGTAAGCAAAGTAAAGTGGATAGATAGGTCACATACATTGTAGGGAAGATAGAAGATGGAGTCAGAATATAATAGATTGCAGACCGAGGCTGGGCCACAGAAGTCGTGGAAAGTCAGTGGCTTGATGGAGAGATGATATCGTCAAGGCAGCCGGAAATATGGAAAAGAAAAGTAAATGGTGTGCATTAGAGGAGGCCTATACCTATCATGCAGTGGATTAATTACGCTGCTAAAGAAGAAGACGATTGTGGTAAACAAAGTACTCTCCTTGGTGGTAATTGCACAAAATAGATACCTGGAAGTAACATAAGGTGACATACATTAAAAGTTTGAAGTAAAATAAAGTAACAAAGAGTAGATTATAAGTAGTTTATAAGACCTACAATAATACGAGTGTATTATTGTAGGTCTTATAAAACTACTAAGACGCTACTTTGTTTGTTGTGCGATTATGGTTCTGTGATAGTTAATACTATGGAAATGAATGGATTTATAATTGCGCTGGCGATGGTAAAGTAACATAGTAGATACGAGTAGGTATATTAAGAGCTAAAAGCTGTAAAGAGGCAATATAAGCTTCCACTTAATATATTGTTACCAATATATATAAAACTTAATTAATATGTACATTAATATGCTCACTCTTATTCATGGTATGAGGGACAGCGGTGTTTAGAGACACCGCACACTAGACACTACAGATTTTCTATCGGTCGATAGTTTAGTCCTCAGAACAAGTTTAGTCAGTACGCAGAGAAGAAACGTCAAAAGAAACTCTTTTCAACAATATTTAATAGTAAAGCCAGCGGTGGCTATGAATCTTCAAAAGCATATTTTTGTCCACAAAATTCAGAACTACATCCGAGATAGACTCATCATCATCGTCTTAGTCTCAAGAAGTTTTAAATATGATCTGTCCAGGAACGACCTGCATCCAGCGCATCCGCTGCGATCTTGGTCTGGTTATTCAAACATTTAATAGATAGTTTGACGTAAAGCTTGCTGGTACCTACGCGGTTTTCATTTGAAATCCATTTTTGCTCTGTCGGTTCTGCAAGCTATACGAGTATGACCCGCACACTGCCACTAAGTGCCATTACGCACTGTCGACTGGTAGTTTAAGTGGGTGTTTACGCACTTGGTTGTCAGTCGCCCGGGCGACTCGTCCATATGTCCATGCGTCCATACGTGCGGTCGTTACGACAGTTGCTCGCAATGGGAATACTTCCTTCAAAATGCATGGAAAGCCATGCTCCAATTGGTCGCCGGTGACAGGCGGCGACTCATTCTGTGAATCCTACTAAAAGTCCCTACCTATTACGATTAAATAGATACAGGCTTGTGACAGATGGACGGACGGACATCGGAGCTTAGTAATAAGGATCCTTCGGGTACGGAACCCTAAAAAGTAAGTGAGTAAACCTAAACAGCCTACGACACGAAACGATGTCAGATTGACCTTGGTATTGGATGTTTATCTATATAAGTATCTATTATAAAATATAGTATCGTTGAGTTAGTATCCGACACAAGTACACAACTTAATGTAGGGCCAGCAATTTGTGCGATTATGTCCCTATATATTTATTTAAACCTGCAACTGCTCCAAATTCAAACGAGTCCCATCAACGTGGATCCATGACCACCGGCTAATCTTCCGGCTACACCTCACGCATGCTTAAATACGGATAAATAAATAACATTGCACCGCGGTGCCCGTATGTGTGTTAGTGTGTTGAGTTTACACACTGTCTGGAGTCCGGATTCGCCGCGTAGGGTTATCACTATGTCATGGAGTGGACGAGTCGGATATTTTTTGTAGTTTGATTTTTAATACTCACTTTCAAAGGATTGGATTTCATTTCAGGTTTGTAAAAAGCTTTCTTCTTTATTAGTTTAGTTCTTGACGCACGAGGAAATGCTGGAAGCATTTCCTCGTGCGGTGATGAGGTTTGAGAAGTTTGAGAGAGTTTGAGAAGAAAGCTTCTTAAGCTTTCTTCTTTATTAGTTTAGTTCTTGACGCACGAGGAAATGCTGAAAGCATTTCCTCGTGCGGAGGTGAGGTTTGAGAAGTTTGAGAGAGTTTGAGAAGAAAGCTTCTTAAGCTTTCTTCTTTATTAGTTTAGTTCTTGACGCACGAGGAAATGCTGGAAACGTTTCCTCGTGCGGTGGTGGGGTTTGAGAAGTTTGAGAGAGTTTGAGAAGAAAGCTTCTTAAGCTTTCTTCTTTATTAGTTTAGTTCTTGACGCACGAGGAAATGCTGGAAGCATAACCTCGTACGGTGGTGAGGTTTGAGAAGTTTGAGAAGAAAGCTTCTTAAGCTTTCTTCTTTATTAGTTTAGTTCTTGACGCACGAGGAAATGCTAGAAGCATTTCCTCGTGCGTCAAGAACTAACTAGCTGGTCAATGAAATAACGTAGTAAGTATATGCTCCTTCTTACCACGCAAATCATATAAAAGCCGACCAAGACTGGTCGAAACTAAGACTCTTTAGAAATATCCAGAACAACAAAGTAATTGCGTAATATGTTAACTAAAAATTTATTTATTTGCTACCGGGACCATAAATATAATTCCGTAGCCCTCACCAGCCAGGGCGCTCTCGATTTTTCCGCGAAGCCATCCGTTCACAGCCCGCCATTTTAAACGTCAATTAACGCATGCTAAATTAAAAGCTCCATGAAACTTTCAACTTTGATTTTTATTTTATTTATTAGCAGCCCACCCTGGTTTTACTCGTGTATGTGTGATACATACATAAATCGTTCTGAAAAAAGACAAGCTTTTTCCTGAGGCTTTTTCATAATGTAGTATAGTAGCTAACCCGACTGCGACAAACGTTGTTCTGTCTCGCCTATTAATGGACGTCAACTATCAAACGGCTGGCAATACCTCAGGGCAATACAATGCTAAGATTACATTTTAAAAGTTGATTAAGTCGTTATGTTTGCAGATTTTTTAAATTATCCGTGTAAGTATTTTCTTTCTTTAGAACAAATTCAAATTCAAAACGTTTATTTAATATAGGTTTCTTTGAACACTTATTAATTGTCATATTTCACTTCTCAACAATTCCTGAGAACCTTCTCCTGATAAAAGCAAACACGAAAAAAAAAAAGAATAAGCCAAATCGGTCCAGTCTCACCCGTCATGCCGTGACCAAAGGATAATATGTAAAAAAATATATGAAATAGGGATTCATTTTATTTAGATTATATAGATGTTTATTGATTTTATTTTATATAAATTTTGTACATAATATAACAAACGATTACTTGACATATCCTAATCTGTTTAGAGATTTAGAAGATATGGTGAAAAAAATACTTAAACATACTTACATGAACTTTAAACACTTAAAAGCTCCTTTTTGATCAGGCGTGTAACAATTATGAAATAATAAATATTATATTCTATTTAAACGTTCACGCTCTAAACAAGGTCCCGTTTATAAACATAATTATATGACACATATTGACATATTTTGGAGAAAGCACTAATATTATTCCTTGTATGTATTATAATCAGTTCGAAACTTTGATGTTTTGCATACGAAAGGCTCCCTAAGGACCGGGGTAACATCCGTGACTCTCTACAAGATTCAACTAATAATGTTATGGTAACGAAGTTCTTAAATGGTAAATAATAGGAATGTATACCTACTCTGCTGTCTTTTTTGTGTGTTAAAGAATTTTAACTCTCAAAGAAATTTACATTTCACTAACAGATAAATTTAAGACTGATGTGCACATTGTTGGTATCAGTATTAAAAAACAATACATGGATAAAAAGTCAAGACGAAAACCTCTTTACAAACGGCGAATGGGATTTGCGGCGTAAAAAATTATTATGAACATGAAGACTCCAATATTACCTGTTCAATTTGCGTACATCTCGGTGTGGTTTCATCATCATCAGGTCTTTTTAGTCTCCACTGCAGGAGCATGACCCTCTCTGTACTACCAGAGCCATACTTGGCCAGAGCAGAGCAGCTCTCGGAATCAACTGATTGTCTGATATTAAAGATGATTCCGTGCTTTGGAAGGCACGTAAAGCCGTTGGTCCTGGCTGCCATCTGGTAGTCGTAAAAGTGACTACGTCAGAAGCCGAAAGGCGGTTCCGAAGAACTCTGACACCAGGTTGTACATGGTCGATTGACCGTGTCACCTACACGAAATGATGATGATGACTTGAATTTTAAGTATTTATTTTAGTACTTTTGATGTTTCTTTCTTTTGTGGTTCTATTGATATAGGTATACATCGGTTTTAATGATTTAGTACATCTAAAATGCAATTAACTTGAATAGAACAATGATTCCAAGAAAGTTGTTTTAAAGTAGGTATTTAATGATCCATTGAAAAGTAAGATGGGTTTAATTGAAAAACGTTAAAGAGAAACTAATGGAAGATATTAATATAACCGTTTAATTACTTACAACTAAAAAACAGAGAGCAGATAACATGTTACTGTAACATATGTTACAGTAATCTTCTAAAAGTGACTGCTATCGAATTAATTCTTCTAAATCATTATTTCTGAATATTCTTTCTTCATGTGGGCAAAATCCCTCAATCGGGTAAAATCTATACCAAAGATCCATCAATGGATCTTTGGAATATATTTTAATCCATTGATGGATCTTTATGTCACTTATGTCAACATTAGAAACGCTCACAGTGACTATTTGTGGCAAGAAATACTTGACTACAATTTGCTACTTATGTCCTTTTTCTACCCATTTATCATCATCATCATTCCAGCCGTAATAAGTAGGTACACTGCTAGACAAAAGCCTCTCCAGAGGATTTTTCGTTCCATGGTAGGATATTGCCATACTTACCACGCTTGGCAGCCGGGTTGGCGAGTGCAGTTTCTTTGGCTTCTTCTATTTCCGAAGCATCTGCCCTTAGGAAGCATTTTAAAGCTGGGGAAGGACAGGAATTTGTTGGATTTGGAAAAAGAATAAAGGTATTGGAATCCTACTTACTCGTGTGGGAAGAGGTTACAATGTTAAGTTTAGTTTCTTATCTATGATTAAATGCTCTTTACATATTACATATTACATAGCGCGTAGAACCGATGGCCGATGGGGCAGAAGGGTTCTTGAATGGCGTCCACGTATCGGCAAGCGCAGCGTCGGACATCCACCGACCAGATGGTCGGATGACCTGACTAAGGTCGCAGGAAGACGCTGGATGAAGGCCGCTTCCAACCGGTCGTATTGGAAATCCTTGGGGGAGGCCTATGTCCAGCAGTGGACTTCTTGCGCCTGATATGATGATGATGATGATATTACGGTAGAATTATGTTTAGTCTATGTAAGAGTGTCACAGAAGATGTCAAAGAATGTAAGACGGAATAGAATAATATTGAAGACGACGATTTAAGTAAATGGTTATTAATTCAACACGCTGTTACTTCTTCTAATCCCACCACGATTTGGATGAATGGGAGAAATGCAAGTAGCCGCTCGGGTGGCCGGGCGCGCGTACCTGAAGACATACCTTCAATCACCGGATAGACAGTTGAGGATGTCATCCCTGGCCATATGACAGGAAATACTTGTTGTATCTGCAACTTGCTACCTACGTCCTTTCTCTACCCGTGACATTAATATAAAATTATTTAATTCGTTCTTGAGCCAAATTAATAACATTAAAATTATTTCTTCAGTTAGGTATTAAGAAATATTGGACACGTATTTCTGCTTTTGTCAATAAAACAATAATGACAAACATAAAGCGCGTCAAATTCCTTGACTGGTGTGCTCGTGACGTCAAAGTTTTCTAAAAAGTGTAGCAAATTATGACGTCACACTGAATTTTAAAGGGCTATACCCTTAGAGTATTCTACTGCAATAGATACTCTCAGGCTATACCTTTATTATTTTTTTCTTTAACCTACGAAATTAAAAATACGTATTTAATATTTTTTGATTATCTAACTGACGGAACAATTTATTTTTTTAAGGGAACTGTCTATTGTTATCAAGAAAGAAATATCGGTTATTATTTAAATCGTCCATCATGGCAAAACAAATCAACAAATTGAAGAAATATTTTTTGGGTAAAGTAAGACTTTTCCAGTTAAAAAATACAGGCATTAATATTATCATTGGTGATTATATTGTACTAAATGTGTTATTTAAATTCATAGCAAAAAATAAGTGTATCTATCTAGTCAAATGTGAAGTCGCATGGGGCCGCATAACAATAAAAATTCCATTGTGCCTGTGTTTACTAGCTTGAGTAGTTACCTTATATTTATACTTTAATATTATTCAGACAGGAAATCGTCTTAATTTTTAACAGAGCCTATCTAATACCAACAAATTACATTCACTTTCATTCCTTATCGTTACTGCATAAATTAGCGCCCCTCGAACTTGAATCACGTTGGACAAATTGACGCGGCACTAAAAAGGCGTTTTTAAACGTGTCTAGAGGAAGTGAAACCGCACATGTGTGTCGCACAAGGTCGCCAGTAGGATACGCAAGTGGCACATAACAGAACGCAGACAGAAGACAAGCTTACGCAAAGTAACAGATTCACGTCTTTTTCCCGCGCGGGGTTGACAGAGCCTAGGTCTATAAGACCTGAAGGCCACGTTTAGCGTGTTGGTGAGTATTAGGTGGAAAATGGAATCAAAATAGTGATGGGTTGCTAGCCGCATTGCCTATTAACATGATTTTTCAGATTGTACCCATTCCCTCGATCGGCTTCTGCGATCTGCGCGGGAAGAGAATCAGCTACATTCTACGTTTTTTCTTTTCTCACAGACCAGCATGGAAGATTATTAAAAAAAAACAGGATTTCTAAAAATACAATACTAGCTCAACAAATTAACATGGTACTAAAAGGCGATTTTAAACGTGACAGGCAGGATGAGGTAAAACCCCATATGCGTGTCGCACAAGGTCTACAAACGATAATTTTATGTGATAACGGCGAAAGAGAGATAGATGCGTCACAATCACAAGCCGAATGCTTAGGCCGACCGTCCCGCTGCTTGTTCCGCGCTCTCGCTTGCTCACGAAAAGTGAAACTTTTTTGCGCGTGCAGCCGGCGTTCAATGCGTTCATTGATTAATAAGACGTTAGCCGTCAAAAGTGAGAAATGATTTCCCAGAATTGGTTCCATAGGAAAAGTTGTTCATATCGACGGGCTGAATGACCCCTTCAAGAATCGAACAAGGGTTTGTTTACATCTTACTCCGTGGTTTACATATTGTATAACCCATTTTACGTATTCGGAGCTTTACTTCTATAGTCTCTGTTTTACAAAATTGGACTGGCGACTGCGTACATATACAAGTATTCAACGTGCGCTAAATTGATGTGCAAACTTTACTTGTCTGCTTTGTCGGTAACATTGCGTGGCAAAATTGCATGCCTTATACATTTTATGCGGAGCATTTGAAGTTGTTCATTACTCTTGACTGTTCAGGGTCAAGTTATTTTCAGAATTTATGTTGTCTTTATTGAATTTCTATTGCATTTATAATATGAGTAGGTACACATGTCAAGAAAAATACTTCAACAAACACATTAAATAAATTTTATGATACTTATTTCCTTAATATAAAAAAGAAATAAAGCTCATGGGCGTCTGTGTTGTTAGCTTATGATTTGCGGGGAGAACTTTGGGATTTGGAACTCTTGCCTAAGACGTCACAACAGCCGATCGAGTCAGTGTTGTCAAGTTTATCCGTTTTTGAAGCTCTACAAAATTAAATATGGAAACATACAAATTGAATATAAATGGATTTTGAATATGATAACTTCAGCGATGATAGGAATAAAGTTATTCAGTATCCCCAGTATTCCAAAAATATACCTCATGTCACTCGGGTCGAGAGGGTATAAGGATTATAATGATACCTTATACGTATAAAATCGTTGACTCATTTAGAAGTTATGATTGACCGAAGAAACTCCATATTAAATAATATATACATAAATGCATGTACTAGAAGAAGAATACACTCCTTTTTTGGCAGTTGTGTAAAAAAAAATATCGCACCTAAGTATGGCGAACGCTTTAAGTCAAGAATTCGCGAGCGTCGCGTGCCGCCCCGGATGCAACATATGCATTTCTAGGATGTGCCGCCAGCTATTGATCCTGGCTGCAGAAGCCGACATTTTGAATATAATTTAGCCTTCTTTACGAAACAAGAATATTTAGGGGCTTTGTAGCTTTTGTCGATGGAATGCTCAAACTCCTCTATCCTCTGCTTTATTCTTTAGCTCTTGACACTACATGACACCAGCTTTCTCCCTAAGTTGCTCAACAAAGCTTTTCCTTGGTCTTCCTGGACGTCTCTTTCCTTTTACCTTACCCTCTAGTAAATTCAGCCTACCGGAATGTTTCAGGTTTGATTTTGAACTTCAAACTTAAACTTAATAAAAAAAATAGTACATGTAATCAAATGACGATAATTTTTTTTCTTTTATTTTCATGGACAAAGTGAACAGCCTCGTACGTCGTAAAGATTGCATCTTAACCCTTTCACGCACAAAACTAGTACGCAAATAATTTTGTGGATATGAGTGCTTCGAGTTATTTATTATAGGGTACTTTAAGCTTATATACCATAAATAATAAAAATATACCAGTGGGTTTTTAGAAATAGCATGGGACACCGCTGTCCCAATATGCGTCAAGGGTCGGCAATCACTGGTTTCAGTGGTATATAATATCTTGGTTTTTCTCACGTTTTATCCAAAAAAAAACAACAAATAATTATTAAAAATAACATTTATTTAACATAATATTCAAATATGGTAATCAGCAAAGCAATTTCTGTTAGTTGTAAAGCATTTCTGTTAGTAGTTCGTTATTGCAAAAGTGCAAATTTCGTTGAAGTTCTTCAAATCTTCAAATTCAAAAACGTTTATTTAACGTAGGTCATTTGGACACTTATTAATTGTCATATATTTTCAACTGAGAATTGTTGACGTCAGTAATTTACTTATGGCTAGGTTTAATGCCGCTTCCAAAGCGGCATTAAACCGCTTCCAAAGTGATAGAGGCATAACTTTAGCTATATAAGAGACGCCCATGTCGGACCAATAATTTCTCAGTGCGGGCAATACATGATAACCCATGACAAAATTCACACCAATAAATGCTGTAATTTCTTGGAGGTCTGATGTGAAAACAGAACCATTTTGATTAGCATAGCGTATAGATTCTGGAATTATCATGTCTTCAATCAAAGTATTTATTTTTGTAACAGACTCAAATACATCTAAATGTGTAAGAGAGCTTGACTGACAGATATTAATCTTGCCAAATTCATAATCACTATCGGAAAAATTATAGGGCCGATATGTATTCCTTCTCCACTTGAACTCTGGAACTGAGCCAAATTGAACTGATAGTGCATTGTCAAGTTGTGGTCGATCATGGGACGATGAAGAAGGGCTTGCGGTATGGTCAGCGTCTGGTCCTGGCGCAGATGTAGATTTTGATAAATCAGCAGGCTCAATAATCACCTGCACCACCCCGGCTTGCATATCTTGTAGTAAAAAAGACTGGTCTTCTTTATCCAAAATTAGCGCATCTTCATCGTCACTATTGTCCGCCATTAGGTACTCCTCGACATCTGCGTCGGTCAAACGAAACAGCCGTGTACCTCTACGTGCCTAAAACAAAAAATATATAAATATTGAAAAATAATGATAAACACACGACAAACCTAATAACATGTATGTACGTAGTTTCCGACCTTTCACGCATATTGGGACGCCGATGTCCCATGCAATAATTTTTATATTTTAGTTTTATAAATATTAATATTCATAATAAATAATTTTATAATCACTAATATTACTTACCATTCTTACTTAGTTTTACACAAATAATCCCAACAAGTTAATAAATATATTTCAAATTCACTTGGGAAAATTGTTTACAGGAGCGCGCCAAAACGACCAGAAAGAATGTAGACATTTTCTTATTTTTTTCGCGCGCAATGCTACCAACCGTATGCAAAAATAAAGATTAATTCAGAAATAATACTTTAATGTGGCCAGTGATTAAAAATTATTATCTGTATCGGCATAATTACAAATTTTATTTAGGGGACACCGGTGTCCCATTTACGTCAAAGGGTTAATTCACTTTATTGTGATGATATGCATCGTAAACTACTTCATCGGGAGTAAAGAGATGTGATCATAAAAAATCTTTATCGCTAACACTTGCTCTGCATGATAACTTGACACCATAAACATTTGTTTGCAGGATAATTTTATCTATATGGTTTGCTGGTTCTTATTTGGACCTATTTTTGATATTTATGTATGTATATTTTTTTAGTAACATTTTTGTACTGTCTTTGAACAAAATTCTTAAACTAGGTGACTACCCAATAAATTATTTTTTTAATCCCATTGGATTACAAGATTGTTTTTTTTTTCAGTAGATCCAAAATATATTTGTTTTTTTAGAATATAAAAAGGTGACAATTAATGTTCGTTTCCTTCGAGTAATGCGGCAGTTTATATTTAATTATAATAATAAAGAAGTCACGTTTTAGACACAGAATATATAACTCAGTAATAATCGAAAGAAAGAAATGTCATTCTGTATATTTCAATAAAATATTGCAGCGACCGGAATACCAGTACATAAAAAGGGCCATAAATATAATGTAATAAAAATAAATGCAATTACCCAACGGGTTCCATTCATCTCTCCAAGGGGTCGCTTGTTAGTAGTTTGTTATCTTAGATAAACAGATGAAAAGCCGTCAATGAATCCACACGAATCCGGTTTGTTAACGATGTCGCAGCGACCAACTTTTGTTTCAGTATACCTCGTGCCCGACATAAAAGTGTAAGACTACTACAGAACATGACAACTAACGAATATGCTGTAAACAAAACTGTACCTTAACTAGAAGATATTAAATATAATTTTGATAAGCATAAACATATAGTAACAGTAGAATCAGAAGAGCTTAAAGTTGAAATAGACTTGATAGAAAATGAACTTTAATTTGAAGAAGAAACGATGGATACCTAGTGAAATAAATGATAAGTTATGTTTACTGTGTCCACGTATAGTGACAGCTTTGCAGAGCGAACTAACTAGTCAAGCTTATTGTGCTAGATTGAAGATGAGCATAAAATGTCACTTTTGTTAGACAAATGAGTTAAAATATTTTGATGACACTGATTGAAATTGGGTATGCAAAATATCACGTTTCTATGGAAACCTTTGGTTTTAATTATATTATCTCTATGTTTTATACGGTATTTTATTTAGAATTCATTATGTATTCATTTTTGCTAATGTTAATTACTAAGGCTAAAGGTGAGGCATACAGTTACTCAATTGAGCATAATAACTGTATAAATTTCATTTCACGTTAGTCTGACTGTACGTTTCAATTTGCATGATATTGTTGGTCTTCATTGACGAAATTATTGTCATCGTCTTTTATTTGCTCGTGAGTTTCCAATTTAATTTACGCATCTATTTTTGGATTTTTTTTTATATTAGCCTGTGACTTTAATAGGAAATCTTAAAAGAGACATAGATTATTAATTAATTTTCTAGAATAAGGTTTTTTACCGAATGATTTAAAATATGTATTATTTATCATCATAATGTTTATTTACGGTATGACGCAGTGTTGGTGATAGAACATTTCAATCTTTGGATATATAAAAAGTAGATCATTAAATATTATTAAAATAAATAGGTATATGGCGACGAATCATAAAGATTGAGCTAGCCCCACAAAAGCTTGTGAACTTATATCGTAGGATACTAACTCAACGATACTAAACATGTTATAATAGAAACATGTAAAGATAAACATTCAAGACCTAAGTCAATCTGAAAAGGGACGTTTTCCATCTTGACCTAACCGGATCTCCAACCCAGGACCTTGAGATTCAAAGACACTTGTGGTAACACTGAGCCACAGAGGTTGGGTGATCGATGAGATGTCGATTGAGAATCCCATAATTCTATAATTATCAATCTTTGTGATCTATTGTCTTTTCACACAAGGTTTTATTTAATTTATTTTATTATTTATTTATGCAGATGAAATACAGCCTAATGAACGATGTTTCCAGTTGGGATATTCGATTGCAAGTCGCACTTGGCCGATGTGTGTAAAATAAAAATAATTTTATTTTTTGTAAATGCAGATGAAATACTTATAAACCTTACATACTGCAGAACATTAAACAGCGAAACCGACGGTGTCATTTCCAGTTGGGATCTTGAAAAAAAAACGAAGAATTTTACCGAGCAGCTATCAACCTAAATATGTCCAATAGACGATAAGGTCCGCCTACGTCGATGTTTTAAATCCATCACCCAGCATTATAAGACGTACGGCCTTGACAGAGACATCAAAATACCTTTTTTGGGCACATCGTTTAATCTTGTAATGGGCACTACACACCAGAGTTGCCGACGATTGATTGTGACTTTGTCGTCGGCGCGTTAGTTAGTTTGTTCCTTCGAATCATCACAAGTCGGAAATTTTACCGAGAATTTCTTCTTCTTTTTCTCAAGTGCGGGAATTATTGAGAAATCCTCGAGAATTATTGGAAATTTCCCGCAAATTTCCGTCAGAAGGAATTCATGAGAACAGAGAATTTCTTTCCGGCACTCACCAATCACAAGTAAGCGATGGAAGACTCAGTGACAGCGTTGTTTGTGTTGTGAAATAAAGCACTTATTTTCAAAATAAAATATTCTCAAATAATAAGAATGTAAGTTAATTTATTTGTTTACATTCCTAATTAATTGAATCGACTGTCATGAACTGAAATGTATGCAGCGTATAAATTGCCCCTCGACGTTCAAAACATTTTTCGGCAAGACAATGCCGGAAAATTTTTAGTTCCCAGCATTGAACCCATAGGAAAAGTTGTTCATATTGATGGGATGAGTCACCCCGTTAAGGGAACGTTGAGGATCAATTTACACGCTGTATATAAATCTTTGCAGACGTAATCCTATTGATTGATGTTATAAATGTGAAAGATTGTATAGATGTGATATAAAGAAGTTTACTCTTTTACGCAAAATCTGTGGAATGGGTTTTACGAAACGTTATAATATTATAGCTGACACATCAGAATATCATATTAGCTCATCATTTCGAGTTTGTGACACGGTCAATCGTCTATGCACATCCTGGTGTCAGAGTTCTTAGTAATCGCCTCTCGGCCCCTGACGCTGCTAGACGGGACTCTGCTTAACGTGCCTTCCGAAGCACGGAATCATATTTATTATCAGACAATCAGATGATTCAAGCCTGCAATGTCCTAACCAAACTGGAAACAACTAAACAAAGTATGCTTCCCGTGGGAATCGAACCCACGACCCACGGGTCTACAGGCAAATGCCTTAACCTCTGGACCACGGAGGCAGTTAGAGTTAGAGAGCATATTAGCTTTGTATTAACTATGAAGACGAAATCGCACAGAAAAGTAGTTTCATATTAATCTTTTAAGCTACGTGGGGGAGTTATGTCTGCGGGCGGATGACTTTGGTGTGTAGAGCCCTTAGCGTCTCGCAGCTACTTTCCAACGTGTCAATACGCTTTCGCTATCTGTGACCGAAACGATCTTTGTTTGTTTTACTTATTTGAGCATTCCTTTTTTTAGGCCTCTCCAGTCAACATGTGACTTAACTTTCGATATTTAATTGGCTGTATTGATTTGTTACATCAGTCGATTTGTAGGTCTCATATAAACAAATAAATATATACGGACAAATCACACAGATTGAGCTAACCCCAAAGTAAGTTCGAGACTTGTGTTATGATACGGATACTAGGATACTAACTCAACGATACTATATTTTATAACAAACAAGCGGCCCGTTCCGGCTTCGCACGGGAAGATATAGGTATTTAAATAGCCTATGTTCATCAAGAATAATGTAGGATTCTAATGGAAAAAGAATTTTGCAAATCGGTCCAGTAGTTTCAGAGCAAACAAACAAACAAACAATCAAATCTTTCCTGTTTATAATATTAGTATAAATATAAAGTATTACAAATACTAGATAAACATCCAAGACCCAAGTTAATCTGAAAAAGATCATTTTCTATCTTATCGGGGCTGGCGCATATTGTCTATATTTAATTTGTTTGTAAATCTTTGTGTCATGTCTGCATTTCGTATGTCAGGTGAATTATTTTATTTAGTTAAATTATTTGGATGTTTACAATGCTTAAAGCAGCGTCGGAAGCACAAGTAGCCAAACAAACTGCAATCGCCAACCCGCCTGGCAAGCGTGGTGAATATGGCAACATCCTCCCATGAAACAATAAATAACCTAAAAGTTTTTGTCCAGCAGTAGACTATTTGTGGCTGTATTGATGAAGATAATCATGAAATCGTCTAAATAAAAAACCAACAAACTCAACACTTCATATAAAGTGGATTGACTATGGATGCGTCTGTCACGATGCCATTACTGCAGCACACGTGTTTCGCAAAGGCCGAAGGTTCGGCCGATTTTTTGCCGAAACTGTCGCCGAAAATTTCAAACTGAAACTTCGGTCGCTCTCTAGTGAAAAGTATCCATGGAAATACAGAAACGCACAAATAACAAGATAAAGTTATGAAACTAAAACCCGAATTTCTTGGGAGAATAGTAAGTATAATATTTCATTTCATATATTAATTATACATTTTTGTAATCTACATAAAAATACCTTTAATTTGATGCCAAACACAATATTTTTCGATTTTTTTTTAACTTCGCTACTTTTGTATACTTTAAAGAGCGTCATTTTGGATTTGGCCACATAGCTTTACATACATAGCGGCGAAAATTAAAAAAAAACATAAATAGTACTAAATAAGATGCTTTAAAATGTGATTTAATGTGCCTGCAAAGGCCTATTTTCTGAATAAAAGTTTCGATTTTGATTTTCAGCCGACAAATCGTGCGTGATACTTGCGTCTGCGTCACTTATGTACATTTAAGAGTATACTGTGAAGTAATCCCTTTTACTTCGGTAAGAGTATTTATTTGAGCTTACGAACGCCTAATTACTTATTTACGAGTTATAGGAAGTCCCCGGTCCTGTGACCTGACACACATCGACAATGCGCTCCCTAGGGAAATCTGAGAGAGGCTTAGAGCATAAGAAAGTCATGACAGAGCAGACTGCTGAATTACTAAGATGAGACACGTGCAACATGTTGAGAATTAAAGCGATTTAACGTAAACAACACTGCGTTGTTTTAAATCTTTACGTAGTATAGAATGAAGTTCGCTTAGATATTTTAAACTACCTTCTCAGTGGATTTGAATGCAGTTTTCAGCAATAGATAGAGTGATTCAAGATGAAGGTTTATGTGTATAATTTATTGCAACCATGCGAAGCGGGGGCGGGTCGCTAATACTTTTATATAAGGTTCATTTTAATTAAGCGCAAATATTTCAAGGATGGCATTCATAGGTAAAAAACTGCTTTAGTAACAAAAAAAGGCGCTTGTATTTATTTCAAAATCATTATATTTACTCTTATTAAATTAAGAAAAGAATAGCCGTGTGGTTTCCGGCAGAGTAGAATAGGACCACTCCAAGTCTTCCCGTGGATGTCGTAAAAGGCGACTTAGGAAATACAAGCTAAACAAAGCTTATAAACATCTAAGAGACCTCTCCAACCCGTCTGGCCAGCGTGGAGAGTGTAGGGCCAAGTCCTCTGGCGGCTCTGGCCAAGTATGGCCCTAGTAGTACAGAGAGGGTCGTGCTCCTGTAGTGGAGACTAAAAAGGACCTGATGATGATGATGATGAAATTAAGAAATAAGGTATGGTGAAAAAAATATATCTAACGAGGTTTGAAGCGCGGTAGCTCAATTGGCTCAGTAGTTCAAGCCCCGCCCGCGTGGCATATATCAGAATAGGATTTTGAGTGCAAAAAAGCACATTAAAATAATTATATTTTTTATGAAAATCAATGAATCAGCCTTTTGGATTATAACGATATCAATGAATCAGTATCCATAGTAAGTAATAGTAAAAAGATGTACTTCAAAAAGATTTTTTTTTTGGGCACAGAATGTTTTTTGTATCCGTTTTTATGGTTCCGTACATCAAAAGGAATAAACGGAACACATTGTTGTCCGTCTGTCTGTCTGTCTGTCAACACCAATTTTCTTAGGAACGTGTGGAGGTATCAAGCTGAAATTCATATCAAATACTCAGGTCTACTGTCCCTTAGAGCTGTGAAAAATCATGTATCTCTTTTTGAACGTCATATCATTATGTTTTGTATTTGCAAAACCGATAAACTACTAGCGTTTCGGAACGACCACTGCAAGAATACGCCGAAAGAAACTCAATCAAGTATCGGTCCCTACGTGTTTGAAGGGCTATGTTTAGATTAAGATTTCTGCGGTGGTGACCCTGATTCTTAACTCACACATAGACGTATGGTGTAAAGTTTAGTATGTAGTAGTATTAGGCATAAATATTACTCCGCTTGCATGAAGTGCCATACCTGTGACCAGAGTTTCTCGTACATACAGCGTGTAACATAACCAACGATTTACCGCGAAGGGGCGACTCAGCCCGTCAAAATGAACAACGTTTCCTATGGGACCAAAATTGTTTTTTACATTTTCATTCTAATTGTAGCGCGGGCCGAACACTTTTGTATAAAAATGACAATTCCTTCACGGGAAACGACTCGACTCGACGATTGTCGTTGGTTATGACGACGTTACCGTGAAGGGGTGACTCAGCCTATAATATATTATACGCTGTATATCGTCAGAAGTACAAGTATACTATTCTGACTTTAGCTTTTTCGCTAAATCAATATTGCTAAGAAGTACGTACTTTCTTTTCCGCGCATACTATCAGATAACGATCTCCGAAATACCTCCGCATCTTTTGTATTTAGAAAAAGTCTAACAAATAATATTTCCGGTGAAACGTACTATATGTTAGTCCTCTCGAACGTGGGAACTACTTGGTCTAAATAAATAATCGGACGGAATTCACTTTCGTTAGTTCGTCACGCGGCGCCGAAACGCTGTTATGTAACTCGAAATAATGTAAAGGTCATATCAGGCGCGGTTGCAACCTTAAAGTTTGGAGGGGGAAAATTTTTTTTAATACATAAATATATACGGACAAATCGCACAGATTGAGCTAGCCCCAAAGTAAGTTCGAGACTTGTGTTATGGGATACTAACTCAACGATCAACATATATCCAAGACCCAGGCCAATCTAAAAAGGTCATTTTCCATCTTGACCTGACCGGGGATCGAACCCGGGGCCCTCGTGTCGTAGTCTGGCGTGCCACGGAGCTCGCCAAGCCTCATTAATAATAAACTTTATTGTCTATCTATATCGTAGCGCGTAGAACCGATGGCCGATGGGGCAAATGGGTTCTCGAATGGCGACCACGTACCGGCAAGCGCAGCGTCGGACACCCACCGACCAGATGGTCGGATGAACTGACTAAGGTCGCAGGAAGACGCTGGATGCAGGCCGCTTCCAACCGGTCGTATTGGAAATCCTTGGGGGAGGCCTATGTCCAGCAGTTCTTGCGGCTGATATGATGATGATGATTGTCTATCTATATATCGCATTTACGTGTTTTTTGGACATAACTGACGTTAAGCGTCGTAGTTTATTTATTCTTTCGTAAAATGTCGTGTACAATTTTCGAGTGTCCTGTATAATATAGATATGTTGGATGCTTTAATGTATTTTGGAAATTCGGACACCAGTGTTGACTGCCTATTTACGTACACCAAAAACAAACCTAAAAATGATGTAGAAACTCACCGATGATGCTGATGTCCTGATGTGGTCAATACAGCCGAGCAGGTCGCAGACAATGCACGAGTTGTTGCCATCATCTCCTCCAGCGTGACGTGTGTGATCATTTGCCGTACACTGGCTTGAAGTACCTGGTTATTGGAACCTCCGTGGTCCAGTGGTTAAGGCGTTTGCCTGTACACCCGGGGTTCGATTCCCACGGGAAGCATACTTTTTTTAGTTTGGTTAGGACATTGCAGGCTTGAAACACTTGATTGTCTGATAATGAAGATGTTTCCGTGCTTCGGAAGGCACGTTAAGCCGGTGGTCCCGGCTGCCATCTGGTTGTCGTTAAAAGAACCACGTCAGAGGCCGAGAGGCGGTTCCGAAGAACTCTGACACCAGGGTGTGCATGGTCCATTGACCGTGGCACCTACTCGAAATGATGATTGGATCGCTGCTTTCCTGGATTGGTGAAATAAATGCCAATTTTTTTCAAATAAATATAAGAAAAATATATCCATTTTTCAAACAAACAAATCGAATGTTGATAGAAATACTAACTACATTAATTAAGTGTATGTCGTTAATCCACACATACTTATGATGAGATTATATACGTAGCATGCTACATCGCAGCGTTATTGCAAAAGAAAGTAATCCCCTGTAATTAATATTAAAACTTTAATACTATAAAATCCGATAAGATATAGACATATTTATAATATCTATGTTAACTTGTACGATAAGCATATGAAATTTCAATTAAGTACTTTTAAATAGAAATATCATTTGATTCATGAAAATTTAGAATTTTTTTTAATTTGATTTGTCTCATAGTTATATTCCTCTGTGTTAATATCATCATCAGGTCCTTTTTAGTCTCCACTACAGGAGCACGACCCTCTCTGTACTACTAGAGCCATACTTGGCTAGAGCAGCCAGAGGACTTGGCCTACACTCTCCACGCTGGCCAGACGGGTTGGAGAGGTGTCTTAGATGTTTATAAGCTTTGTTTAGCTTGTATTTCCTAAGTCGCCTTCTACGACATCCACGGGAAGACTTGGAGTGGTCCTATTCTACTCTGCCGGATACCACACGGCTTATGCCGTGAGCGTGGGCCCCACTAGGATGGGTGACCACAAGTGGCACAACAATTTTTCGAGGTCCTCCGTGCTATGGAAGGCACAATAAAGCGTTGGTCGCGAAGGAAATTAAGAGTTCTATCGAATCTCCTGCGGAGCCGAAAGGAATGATGAGTCCTTATGAATCCCCTGGGGGATAGAATTTGGGGATCGAAGTGGAACGATTGCATGCGTCACTTATTTTAGTCCGTCTCATGCTGACTAATTGCTTCCTTGTAGACAATGTTCTTCAGGCCAATTGAAAAATAAATAGTGCTTTTTTTTCTATTCGATGTTTATTTTATTATTATTTATTATATGATAATATTAATTCAAAAATGTTGGCAACTAATTTCTAAAATATTTTGGTAAATCCAGAGTTTCTAATTTTTATTTTGCAATATTATTTTGATGAGCCGAATTCGCTGGTTGTGGTGCTCCACACTCCATGCGAAACGTAAGTAAAACCACGATTTTTATCATCAAGTTTAATTTTATTTCTCAATATCATAAATGGATTTATCATTTGTTGACAACCAGAGCACCCAGTTTTTGTCCCTCCTTTGTTATCTCATTATGTTTCATGGCAACGAGGTGGGCCACAAAAACAGACAATAGAATCGCTGAGTCTCATGAGAATATTTGCCAGAAGAATGGAGCATCTTTTATCTAATGAAGTTTTTATTAGGGTTCTGTTGTGGATTGTGTGGACCTTTAGAATGTGGTTCTCAATTTGTCGGAACCTCAATAAAATAGTAACCCTTTTTTTATGTTAAGGTAAACATTTATTTATCTGCTGTTGAAACAAATGTTTTTGTCCAATTTTTTTTTTATTTTTTGAGAAAAGAGGCAAATCGTCTTATATATTTTATATTTTCTTACCCGACTACGGCGATCTCACAAGGGAATACTCTCCTTCAGTATCACGTCTTTTTCCCTTGCGAAGTAGACAGAGCCTAAGTCTATAAGACCATATGGCCACATTTAACATGTTGTAGGGCGTGTAGATGGAAAACCGAATCAAAATAGTGATGGGTTGCTATTGATATGATTCCCCAGATTTTAGCCCAATCCCTAAATCCCTAAAGCTATTACAATCTGCGTGGGAAGACAAGCAGCTAGAACATTCTATGTGTTTCTTTTCTTCCAGAACAGTATGGAAGAGAATTTATATAAATAAAGAAAAATAATATACGGAACACTTAATTGGAGCTCTTAAATAAAGTATAATATCAAAGACAATACAGACGGATCAGAAAATAGTTTCTTCATTTTTGTTGATGGAGTTGTCAAATATCTTAGGTTTACATCGTTTTTGCGGGATTTGCATTAATTTTTAACAAAGGTGTATTGTTTCTAAGTAATATGAAAGTTAATTTTATTTTTATAGAAAGAATCGCCTTGAACATAAGCAAAAATAGTTCTGCAGAATGAAAGTGCTCTCTCTCAGTTTAATAAACATTCATTGTTTTTAAAATAACTTGTACAGCGGCGTTGTGCACTTTTAGGATAGGTAAAAACTTTTAAAACTCACGTCAGGACACGTGACCTGATCGAAAATTCGTAAGATGGACTCGTTAGCAAAGGCGAGTTTTCACTTCTGCCGGCACTCCCGAAGTTGCGTCTTGTAGCAGTTTTTACAAACTATGTCAACTCGTAATAAAGCATGAATGGTTTACACGAGAATACTGTCATAGTGGCGGACCCCGGGCTCCTAATGAGGATGCAACCGGGAACAGATACAGAGATGAGAAAAATATTATCTACTAGCTTTCACCCGCGGCTCCGCCCGCGTCAATGTCAATCCCTCGGGTACTTTTTCCCGGGATAAAAAGTAACCTATGTCCTTCTCCGTACTATAGAGAACTTGTATACATAATTTCATAATGATCGCTTCAGTAATAACGGCGTGAAAGCGAAATAAACAAACAAACTCACTTTCGCATTTATAATATTAGTTAGGATTAGGATTGGGTTATTCCGTACTCATCCTACGAATTCTCATCCCATGTCTTTTTTGATTTTTTTCCACCGTGATCACAAATTCTGGGAAGTCATTTTTTCTTCTTATTTTACCAATTTTCTATAAAGTATCAGTTCAGTATACTTGATAATGAAGATACTTACTATCAGTTCTGAAGAAGACTAGCTCCGTGGCGCAGCGGTCAACACGCCAGCCTGCGACATGGAGTGAGCGGGTTCGATCCCCGGCCAGGCCAAGATGGAAAATGATCTTTTTCAGATTGGCCTGGGTCTTGGATGTGTATTTAAATATGTATTTGTTATAAAATATAGTATCGTTGAGTTAGTATCCCATAACACAAGTCTGGAACTTACTTTGGGGCTAGCTCAATCTGTGTGATTTGTCCGTATATATATATATTTTTTTTTTATTTATTTAGTTCTTTTTTTTTTAATTATCTTTCCCTCGCACTAAATAAGTTTAGAAAAGTTCATCATAAGATCGATCGGTATGTGTATGTCTGTCTGTATCACTGTAGCTCTTAAACGAGAGAAACTATTTGGATATACATGTTTTTTTTATCAAATTTGGTCCATCCATTTAAAAAGAACTTTCGTGTCGCGAGTCGCTTAAAAGTTTTAATTTTATAGAACTTGTTACTTATAACTATAAAACAAATATTTTTATCGTCGATCGATGCATTCCTTTCTAAAAATAGATGGTTTGTCTATTTATAGGAAATGGAAAGCGAATGCATAATGCATGTTTTCTGCACTTACATCAATAACCCTACGTCTCTTTGTGCTTATTTACAAAAGCTTTTGATATGCTAATCTATACTAATATTATAAAGCTGAAGAGTTTGTTTGTTTGAACACGCTAATCTCAGAAGCTAGTGGTTCAATTTAGAAAACTATTTTTGTGTTGGATAGTCCATTTATTGAGAAAGGCTTTAGGCTAAAAAATCACGGTATTCACGGTGCGACCAATAGGAGCGAAGCATCAATAAAAAATATTTTGAAAACGGGGAAAAAACGAATTAATCATAATAACAGAAATAGCCGCGGACGAAGTCGTGGGCAACAGCTAGTACTAGATATTTGTTATATAAGTCTTTATCGAGAAGGTAAAGTTAACAGGGCCTTTAATATAAGTCGTGTACGGACAATGACTTATATTGTAACTAGCAGTGCCCGCGACTTCGTTCGCGTACATTTTATGTTATGTTTATGGGGGCCACGTCTTATCATGACAGGAGAAAAAAAGTAGCCTATCCTGTGTCCTGTACGCCTAAATGTATATCTACCAAGTGTCATAAATTTAAGTTAATTCGTCTTAGAGTTATGAAGGAACATACATACATACATACAGAAAAAAAATCTATAGATCCTAAATTTAGTTTCAGTATCATGTATAGAGCTTATAAACACGATATCTTTGAAACAAAGTAACTTACTCCATGACCAACCCTTACATATGTATTATTAGTATTGATAAGAGTTATTTGAAAGCCTTCGTATTTATTTTAAAGTCAACAAATATTCTCCATTCATTATTCATAAAAGTTCAATTAACATTATCTTCTTCAAGAATAACGTTAATGTCAATTTAACAAAATAAAAATCTTACAACTAGGTAGCTCTTTTATTCCGCAAAAGTTTTTGTTCGTTTTCTCATTTGTCACACGTCGATCGATTATCAGAATAGAAACTGCATAACTCGGAACAAATAAATGTTTAGATTCACACGCGTCATCTGCTTCTGTAATAACGAGGCCTGTATTAATGTCTTATTCAAACCATCGGTCAATAGATGCAGGAACAGATTACATTCACTGCTGAGATATACGAAGAGTGTAACTCAGACGCGCTAGGCAGCGTTTTCACCAAAGATGTGCGAGGATGTGTAGCGAGGGATGTATTTTGACGGGATATCGTCTATAAATAATATATAAATCGATGAATGCCGGCTGCATGCAGAAAAATGTGTCACGTTTCACGTGCAAGCGAGAGCGCGGTATAAGTGATAGAGAAGCACGATTGGCCTAAGCGTTCGGCTTGTGACGCATCTATCGGAAGCACTCGGCTTATGATCTATCTCTCTTCCACTATTGTCACTTAAAATTATCGCCTGTACTTTATAGACAGACAGCCAATTTATTTTCAAGAACCAATAGAATCGCGTCTTTTATATCTCGCCTCGCACACCAGCTCTGGTGGTAAAGGCCTTGTGGAGCGGAGTTTTTGTACATGCAACACAAGCAAGGGATGTATTGCGAGGGATGTGGCTGTAAGGGATGTGTGCGGGGGATGTGTTCTAGGCTTGGCGACCGAAAAACCTCTAGCAATCACTAGACTGTGTTTGTTAGAAGTAGATGTGTATTGTACGGAAAATATGGGATAGTGAAAAACTATACACTTTTATATTTAATAGTTTGCAATGGAAAAATCTGGGAAAGGCATATCTTTGCACTACTTCGCACCTCAGGTACTACACATCTTTGCTCTGCTCTTCGTCGGACCGTTTCACAGCTTCGCTACGCATTCTCACACCGCTTAGCGGCCTAGCACATCGCTGGTGGGAAAACAGACGTCGTTTCACATCTTCGTTACGCATCCTCGCAACGCTCCGCTACGCCGCACATCTCAAATTGGCAATATAGACTTACAGTTTTTAAGGCCTAAGCGAGCATTTTTTTAGGAGATAAAAACAGCACAACCAACCATTGTTCAGATGCATATGCATAATTTTCTGAAAGATGACTTCACGTCATTTATTCAATTATCATCGGTCAATAGATGCAGTTGTAGTATTACATTTATCTAAAATAAATTATTATCTGATATCCTTACTAATCCTTATCCTTACTAATATAATAAATGCGAAAGTGATTTGTTTGTTTGTTTATTACGCTTTCACGCCGTAACTACAGAACCGATCATCATGAAGTTTTGTACAAGTTTTCTGGAGTACGGAGAAGGACATAGGCTACCTTTTATCCCGGGAAAAAGTACTATTACTAACTTACTAACTATTCCCGAGGGATCGACATTGACGCGGGCGGGGCCGCAGACGAAAGCTAGTTTTGCTATATTTCTCATTTTTAAAGAAGGTATTATGCTATTTATCGTTGAGATAACAAATCACAAAAATCTGTCCATATAATCTTGAGTTACAAATGGTGTAACCTAACCGACTGGAAATTTTGAAAAATTGTTTGTCTGAGTTCGGTTGATTTGATCACACAAGCCACCGACTATCGATCATCACATGCAGATTATCAGAAATCATTTGATATGTTCTGTGTAACAAATAATACAAAAGTTTAAATGAAGGTTTTCTAAAATGCTTACCACTGGATCGTAGCAGAGCGTAGGGTCCGATTAGCCGCTATGATTAGATAATATTTTACAAGCAGCAACCACTAACACATTGTTACCCAATAATAGATGTAATAATAAATAAATGAATATATACGGACATATGACACAGATTGAGCTAGCCCCAAGGTAAGTTCGAGACTTGTGTTATGGGATACTAACTCAACGATATTTTATAACAAATACATATATAAATAAACATCCAAGACCCAGGCCAATCTGAAAAAGATCATTTTCCATCTTGACTTGGCCGGGTACCGAACCCGGGCACTCCGTGTCGCAGGCTAGCGTGTTAACCTCTGCGCCACGGAGCTGTCACGGAGATGTATGTGTTAACAATAAAGGTTTGTCGAGTAAAATATTAAGTGCCAGAAAACAAAGCCTACTGAATGAAGGGAAGGGTACTCACGAGAATTAATGTCTGTCTTCTGTCCCCAGGGCACTGTTCTGGATAGCTGTATTCGAATTGATAGACAAACGGACTCAACGCATAAGCCTGACACACGATAGTTTTGATAAATATTGGATTGCTGTTTAAATCGATTTTTTTGGCTGTTGTATCGATCACAAAGCTTCGACTTAAAATTGTATGCACTACCCGCTACATTAATACAGAGGCCAATGATAGCGTGGACCAGGACAAGGGATATTTAGTTGGTTCCGTAACAACAGCTTACTGGACTCGACGCCTCAATACTTCCGCTGTCTTTTTCAGAAAACCCTCATTAGTAGAATTTTTATAAGGTATTTTTTGCTTTTATACTCTTACTTAATTAAGAAATAAGATAAAAAAAAGAAAAAATCCAAGTAGGGTCCACCCAGCCCGCATTGAACTTTTTCACCTCAGTAGGTACCTCATTGGTAGAGTTTTGAGATTCGAGTAGTAGACAATAATATTAGGTAAGTATATAGAGGAATGAAACCCTAAAAAAGCAAAAGAACATCAAATCAGTAATAATAGTTTAATAGTAGTGTCATTACAAAGTAACTTAGTATTTAGTACTCATCATTTTCAATTTCAAATATAAATTTCTCGCGGCAAGGAGTACTTAATTACTTTATTACTCAAGAAACGGAGAAAACACGTGTTTTATCACTAATAAAACGTGAATATAACGATAATTTTAATGATAAAATCAGATAGAGATTCATTACAAGTATAGGATGGCGTATTTACACTTTTGTCATGACGAATACAGCCCAGGGCACATTAATATTAATATTAACCGCACCCTAACCCCAACCTTACTCAGTGGTACAGTGGATGGCGGGAGGTTAGATATATGCTACCAATCAAAAACTCACTCCGCTACCGGTGTCCAAGGCGAATGATGCGATGGTGGCTCACGGTGAACCATGCTATGCCAAAAAATGTGTAAAAAATAGAGCGTAGCAAAGATAAAGTAGGTCCATTATAGTATACGGTTTTTAGCATGGATCCAGCAAAATATTAATCTCTGTTTTTGAACTTGAATATACGAAAAAACCGCGCCTAAGCGCCGTGTGGTATCCGGCAGAGTAGAATAGGACCAATCCAAGTCTTCCCTTGGATGACGTAGAAGGAAGGGTCGACTTAGGAAATACAAGCTACACAAAGCTTATAAACATCTCTGAGACCTCTCCAACCCGTTTGGCCAGCGTGGAGAGTGTAGGCCAAGTCCTCTGGCTACTCTGCAAGTATGGCTCTAGTAGTACAGAGAGGGTCGTGCTCCTGTAGTTGAGACCATAAAGACCTGCTGATGATGATGATACGAAAACAAATGAATGAATGAATGAATGAATGAATGAATGAATGAATGAAAAACTCTTGATTGCACCAACTTAAAAGTACTTACACAAAAAATAAATATACAAACAAGTAGGTACAAAGGCGGGCTTATCGCTTAAAGCGATTTCTTCCAGCCAACCTTTGGCTGTTCGGAAATTAAAAGAATAGTTGGGTGTTGGTGCAGTGTAGCGAAAAAAAAAATATATATAATAAAATTTAAATAAAAACTTTCACATAAAAATAACACACATAAACATATAATAGACAAAATCAATACATATACACAAAGATAAGATATAATATGTAAAAGAAATAAATATATTTTTAAACAGTGGACAGATAGTGTTAAAACAAAGAAGTAAAACTTTTAAGGAAATAAGAAACAAACACTACGTTATCCAAGTAAATTATCAGGCCCACATAAAAAGAAAAAAGAAAAAAAAAATGTTGACATTTGTTGACAGTTGTCAGTGACAGCTGTCATAATAACCTGAAGTTAAGTTAAGATTTAATAGTAGGTACACGAGAAATATGACAATACAAAAATTGTTGAAGTTAATGTGGGTGCCTGACCAATAATTGCAAGAGATGGCATTATGTAACAATGAAAATCATCAAACAAGGATTAGGGAGATTATTTCTTGCCGCGTTTGGGACGGGAAGCAACCGGCGCAGACGCTGTCGTCGATGCCGCACCAGGCGGCGGACCTGCCGTAGTCGTCTGCGATGACGCGTTCTTGAGCTGCTCCACATCGCCTACGGAATAAACACGATGCTTCTTACCATCGTCGCCTATCAGAATGACACAGCCGTCGCGTGTCCAGCATTTAGTGATTCCATAGTGTTGACGGGCGGCTAGAAATGCATCGTGCCTCATCTTCGTGAGAAACTCAGATAATGTTACTCCCGTACCCTTCAGACTGGTTTTGGCCATCCAGCAACGATTCCTCATGGGCATACGGAGAAATTCAATCAATATCGGCCGGGGTCGACCTTGTGAGTTGTGTCCCAAGCGATGACATCCTCTGATGTCTGCCTCAGTAAAGCTGTTGACCATCAGATTTTCTACAACTGTCTGCACAACTACAGCTGCGGTGTCCTCGTTCGCACTCTCAGCAACTCCGTGCATCAGCAACATGTACCGCCGTCCTGACATCTCTAAATGATCTTCATGCCGCATCATGAGCTCTAATTCTCGGTGATAATCTGCCATGGTTGAGGACACAAAGCTCTTGAATGAGGAGAAGTCTGCGGCCAGTGTAGTGACTGTGGGCGAGGGACTTGCCTGTTTCAGCTCATTTTGGAATTCCGCCATTTTGACATTGAAGTGCTCCATCATTGTGGTCATAGATTGTTGTAGTGCTTCCATAGTATTGCAGTGAAAAGGAAATATGCTAGCAGGTAGAGTGAGGTATAGGCTTTCTTTGTACATATAATAGGTACTTAAAAGTTATTTTAAATGTATTTATTTTAATTTTATAAATGAGATGGATTTCACTGTGGTGTTATTTATTTCACTGCTACCCACCAAAAAAACAAACAATTTTGTATGGAAAAATCCCTTATCTTCTGAGGTCAAGAACCTTAGAATCTGATTCCTTCTTCTTCTTTTTTTTCGCTTTGTAATTCTAATATTTCTGACTAACGAACACTATTTATCGATTGATTTTGAAACTATGTTATTATATTTTTAAGTTTTTTTCTTCGAAAAATGGGGCTGTGTATGTAACAAGCCCAATGTGCTAATTACCAAAATACGTCACTGAGGGTATCATCGGTTACAGTGATCAATGTGTCGTGGAGGAACGTATGGAGATGACAAATTATTTAATCAATTGCTGTGTACTTATCTCATGATCTTAAAGCAATGAAGATACATTAAGCTCTTTTTTAAATTTCATGCTTTCTTTGTTATTTATGACATTAAATTTTAAACGTGACAGCTTGAAATGAAGCATTAAGTTCGTCGTTGCATGATTTTTGCTTTTTAGGGTTCCGTAGTCATAAAGTTTTGACATGTTATATCGGTGTGCCGATCACGGTTTATCTCTGTTAGATAAAGTTTGCATTTGTGACATGCAACTATGGAACCGCTTAATACCCGTGGCCCGACACGCACTTGGCCGATTTTTATCATAAATTTCCAATGAAACATGTTGAATTATATGCAACTAGCGCCCGCGTCAATATCGATCCCTCGGGAATAGTACTTTTTCCCGGGATAAAAAGTAGTCTATGTCCTTCTCCGTACTCCAAGCTGAATATCCCCTTCAAGGATCGGACAGCGTTTTTTTAAAATATTGTATATACTCCGTATACATACAAGGTTCGATTCGAAGCTACGCCAACGTTTCACATGTATTTGCCTTCGGTCCTGAAGTATCTATGGATGGTTAGCGCCCGGCTATAAAACCTTTACCAAATCATATTACAGTATAATCGCTGTCATAGCGGCCCCGGCCCCGGGCTCTGACGCATCACAACTGCACACAGATGAGGAGGAAATACAAACTTAATTCACAGAAAAAATGTGGCTTTGACTTCTGTGCATATGCATTAGCACAGTTCACAGCATGCGTCTCGTTGCTTTATTTTATTATAATTTTGTTGTGCGTTGCTTTATTATGCAGTTTGTTGCTGCTTCTTCTGCACTCCGCCTTGGAAGCGGCGTAAACTTAGCTCTAAGTAAGTTATTGACGTCAACAATAATAATGTTGTAAATAATAATGTGTTATTTAACGTTCACCAAATGATATTTAAAATATCTAACGATGAATAAAATATTTGACTATTCATCATCATCATTTCGAGTAGGTGTCACGGTCAATCGATTCTGCACACCCTGGTGTCAGAGTTTTTCAGAACCGCCTCTTGGCCTCTGACGTGGTTCCTTTAACGACTACCAGATGGCAGCCAGGACCACCGGCTTAACGTGCCTTCCGAAGCACGGAATCATCTTTATTATCAGACAATCAGGTGATTCAAGCCTGCATTGTCCTAACCAAACTGGAAACAACTAAACAAAGTATGCTTCCTGTGGGAATCGAACCCACGACCCCCGGGTCAACAGGCAAACGCCTTAGCCACTGGACCACGGAGGCTGTTATTGACGTAAAATTTAAAATATATTTGACTATTGACTGTAATCAATAGACTGATAGTCCAGCGCAATTGTTATTACTCTGAGTTACAAAAAAACCTATGACAATGACTTGAATATAGTTAATTTATCATCATAACAGTCAAGCACGGTTTAATTGCGTATATCACACGTCTTAATCATTACATAGTCACCACAGCTGAATGGCATCAATAAGAAATAGAAAGGTTCACACGCCAATTTTCCAATTTACTCATACGTAAACTTTCAACTGTATTCGTTAATGAACCGTTGGCAATAATTTTTTATAATACCGCTTGGTTCTTGTATTTTATTCTGTAATCATTTCACTTTCGATCTTTTTCAATCAAAGCGATTGAGATTTGAGATGAAAATATACTATTGAAGACACAGTTAAACCACTTGTAAAGGAAACCACTCAAAGGAGGCTCCTGCCATTAGTATATAAGGAAACAAATAAAAACATTTTTCATTCTATTTTTTCACCTGTGGAGCATGTATCACCAGGCATCATCATCATTATAATTTCAGCCGTAAAAACGGCTGGACAAAGGCCTCTCCCAAGGATTGTTTGATCCATGAAAGAACCACTGACTTTGATGAAATTTATTAATGAGACCAATAATATATGTTGTGCTTTGTTCCGATATTTTATTAATATTTTTTAACTGGAAATATCATGATTTGCGTCAAACCTTCAATTTAAGAGATTTGAACATCAGCCCAGCCCATCAGCATTACGGGTGACGTAATTTATGGTATTCTGTCGAATGTCTTATTTCACTTTGACTAGCTCCGTGGCGCAGCGGTCAACACGCCTGCCTGCGACACGGAGTGACCGGGTTCGATCCCCGGCCAGGTCAAGATGGAAAATGATCTTTTTCAGATTGGCCTGGGTCTTGGATGTTTATCTATATATGTATTTGTTATAAAATATAGTATCGTTGAGTTAGTATCCCATAACACAAGTCTCGAACTTACTTTGGGGCTAGCTCAATCTGTGTGATTTGTCCGTATATATTTATTTATTTATTTATTTACTTATTTTTTTTACAAATAATGGAATTATCGTGATTTATTCTGTCACTCCTCAACCTAATTTAAAAGCATACCCATACAAAAAAATCGGAAAATATTTAAAATCGGTTCACAAATGACGGAGCTATCCAGTAACAAACATAAAAAATACAGCCGAATGCATAACCTCCCTTTTCTGAAGTCGGGTAAAGAGTAGCTAAAACTTTGATAAATTAAAAAACCGGACAAGTGCGATTCGGACTCGCGCACTAAGGGTTCCGTACCGTTATCTATAAAAACGGCAAAAAATCATGTGTGTTGTATGGGAGCCCTTCTTTAATATTAAGTTTATTTTTATTTCATTATTTATTTTTAAAGTGAATATATAACTAAATATTCTGTGAATATTTCAAGCGTTTGTTGTATATGTAAGCGTCAAGTTCTACCTGCTGCCGTTATCAATATCGAGCAAAAACAAGCAAAAATATCGCGTTTGTTGTATGGGAGCCCGCCTAAATATTTATTTTATTGTATTTTTTAGTATTTGTTGTTATAGCGGCATTAAAAATACATCATCTGTAAAAATTTCGACTGTCTAACTATCACGGTTCATGAGATACAACTTTGCGGCAAACGAAAAGATAGACAGACAGACAAACAGACAGATGGAAAGCGGAGCGATATTCAAGGGGTCCTGTTTTTACCCAAAGGGTAAAAACGGGACCCCTTGGAACGGGAATCTTGTCATAAAAAAATCGTGTTTTTAGAAACACGATTTTTTATGACAAAATAAGTACACAAGTCATTTAAGATCCTTATTTGGTATTAAATGAGTCCTATTGATAAAATGCAAAAGGCCTTACGTAAGACATTTTCATGGATCATCACCCCAATACCTATTTTAGGAAACTATCGCCTGAACAAGTACATAAAGTCTCCAATGTTACGGACTTTCGATAAGGGTTGACCCAAATTTTCTTTTGTTTTTCTATAACATTACTGAGGAAACGTAGCAGGTCGGAATGGGAAGATTGTAAATAACTAGCTGTGCCCGCAAGTTCGTTCACGTACATTACGATTTCTAAACTAAACAAAAACGAAAAAAATACGAAAAAAATTAAGTAGTCTATCCTGTGTCCTGTACGTAAATGTTTATCTACCAAGTTTCATAAAATTCTGTTAATTCGTTTAAGAGTTATGGAGGAACACACGTAAGTAACTTACTCCTTTATTATTAGTACTAGTAGTGCCCGCAACTTCGTTCGCGAATTTTATGTTATTTTATGGGGGCCACGACTTATCATGACATGACAGGAGAAAATAAACTAAGTAGCCTATCCTGTGTCCTGTACGCCTAAATGTATATCTACCAAGTTTCATAAAATTCAGTTAATTCGTTTAAGAGTAAAGGAACATATATACATACAGAAAAAACATCTAAAAATCCTCAATTTAGTTTCAGTATTATGTATAAAGCTTATAAACACGATATCTCTGAAAACAAAGTACTGCATGACCAACTCTTACAGATTTATTATTAGTATTAGTATTGATGATACATACATCTTTTTTCTTTGCGGGGCACACAGAGCCCAGTTCTATGTATAAGAGCTAAAAGCTACATTTAACACATCGGTGGGCAATTGGTGTTTAGCATTATTTATATTAAACAGCTGGGATGAACGGCTTAACATGCTTTCCGAAGTACGAAGGAGCTCGAGACATGCTTTTGCCTCTTGTGGTCCATCCATCCCAGTAAGGACCGTGGATTGCTTTCCATGCGTAAGCTAATAATGCTTACGCTCAATGGACTATAGAGCTACTAAATTATCTATAGATTTAGCCAACTGCCTCCGTGGTCTACTGGTTAAGGCGTTTGCCTATAGACCCGGGGGTCGTGGGTTCGATTTCCACAGTCAGATAATAAAGATGATTCCGTGCTTCGCCAGGCACGTTAAGCTGTTGGTCCCGGCTGCCATCTGGTAGTCGTTAAAGGAACCACGTCAGAGGCCGAGAGGCGGTTTCGAAGAACTCTGACACAAGGGTGTGCAGGGTCGAATGACCGTGACACTTACACGAAATGAATGAATAAAGCTTACGCCCACTGAACCATAGAGATTCTTACTAAATTATCTAGATTTAGAATTATCCTTATTAAAGACTGACTTAGACTTAACCTAGACCACGACCTTCATCCTCCATTCATCATAGGTTTAATTCAATCGGTTCGGAAATTTGGTATGTATGTAGGCAGACTTTCTCTGGGTGAAATGGCCGAGAAGAGAGGGGTCGACCTTGTTAGTAGGGAAGCTTACACCTGCAGTTACCACTTGTCAGTATACGGTCGGCGCGCGCGCACATTGCGTCGACTTTCGCTACGGTTTGCCCAATTGTGGACTGTTTTGTGCAACTGTGGGTGTGTGTTTGGACGTTTCGGTGGTTTTTGATTTTCCGATTGGAGAAAAGAGGTATGTTTTTGATTATTTCGTTTATTTTTTTTTTATAAAAAATCAAATATGAAAAAAAATATTAGAATATATATAAGGAACGTCCTTTGTAAAACTGAAAATAAAAAAAAAATACATTTTAAACACATACTAATTTAGATCCTAGTAGATCTGTACATCTACTAGGATCTAAATTAACGCCAGTCGGTATCATGTAAAATTAGTCAATAATCAGTTTTGACTGTCCGTTTTCAGGTTATATTTTGGCAATAAAGGACGAAAAACATGCCTTATAGTTATAAGTAGTCGTGTAAGCAAGAAAGTGTCAGTAAAGGATTTTATTTGATAAATAAATAATACTTACGGTCATATATAGATCCTTGTAGGGCTGTAAATTAAATCGCACTAATTTTCTTCTTCATTATAAGCTTTTTCTCTTATTCAGTAACATTGTACGTTACACCAAAATCTTTATTTAAATTGATCAAATAATTTTGGTGAGATGATTATTCGAAAAGACTAATAGGCTATCCCGCAAAGGATTGGACTAATTTGATGTATGCTACATCAAATAAGCTCGATTCAAGTCCTTTACAGTTTTCTGAAGGCTCATTTAAGATCTATCCTTAGACTAATTCAAGTAAACATAAATAAACAAAGTACCTAACATACTACCATTCCTCTCAAATTTTCCTCGTAAGAAAATCCACTCCAAACACATTCATCATTGACCCACTGAACTCCCTAATTCCTATATATTTGAATATAAATAAATAATAAATTCAGCTTATAAATACATTAACCTTGATAGTGAAAGAACCTGTTATCAGACATGCTGTTTATATTAATATTTTATACAGACGGTAACTATGTGGGTCGAATCATCGGGTCACGCGCCGATGCCCGCACGCCTCGTCGAAACTTTATATGAAGGCATTTGTCTAGTATCATAGATAGTTGCATGTCCTAACATAGCTATTACATGTCGAGATCAATTTGCATGTCAATAATATCAACTTTGTGTATTCCATTTTTAACCTTATCACATTGGCTTAGGAACCGATGTGTATACATACATTGCTCGTGACTGTACACCGGTTAGTTAACGACCTAGTAAAAGACCGGATATGGATGTTGTATGAGACGACTAAACGATAAAAGAAATTACATTTCGTCCAAAGAATATCTATTAAGGGTTGAAGTCATGCAGGCGGTTGACTTGATGCAGCATGTCTTATAGCGTCCTCAGGTTTCGAAGTAGTTACCACTTCTAAGGAAGCATCCGGGAAAGCGGTCAGATGATACAGAGATTATCAATAATATATTGAAGAGAATGCTCTTGTAGAATTTAAGGCTCAATAAATCTTTTAAATAAATAAATAATACTTATAGGCTATTTATCCCAGTGTTCTCTCCCAGTGTGCTCAATCTTGTTTGCCATCATGTCATTTTATAAAAATAGATCAATGGAATATTACTCATTAGCCTGACTTTAGGCTATATTGTTATAATATTAGCGTATTTAAATGTAACGTTATTATATTAGGTACGTTGTGCAAAAAAAATATTATTTTAAATCCCAATTTATAATATAAAAATATCTCTACATTCCACTGTTGTTTATAAACAAAAATGTTTTAGTTTCATTGACGTCACTCACAAGAGAAAATGGCAGCCGGAGATTTTGGTCACGTGACATACAGATAACAAAGCTACCAATTTATGTTTTTATTTAGAATAAATGCAATATTTTGTCTACGTAAATTTCCTGTTCTGCCTATTCCAGTTACATCAATAACAACCACGAAAAACAAACGAATCGCTGATCTATGCTGCGTTGCAACAAATTAACCAGTTTGGGTACTCCCGGATTCTCTATCTCTTCTTCCCTTTCTCCCCCGTGTACTATATTATTTAGGAAAAATAGAATAAGAGTTTCATTCGATATATTCCTTGCTGACTTAAGGGGGTCAACGACGACCAAGTTCAACAGTTTTCTTAGGATATGTAAACAAAGGGTACTCGTAGTTTCATTCAAGTAGTTTGTGCGTAAGCAGTCGCGTTGGCAGTGTAGCCTTGACCTCAGTGAACACTGCGCCATACAAATCCTCATATAATCCATTCTAGCCAATTTTTATTTTAAGTCAGTCGTAGTAAAGTAATGTCGTACAGACACGACAGAGATAATTGACCAGGCCCTTTACCAATAAATAATATTAACATGAAAAATTATATCAAGAAAGACTAGATTTTCTTGTACCAAACCTTCCACCTTTATATAATAATATATTTATAGTTTAAGCGAAAATTTGTACTTGCAAGGTTAAGACCAGACTGAAAAGTAATCAGTATCTATAAAAAATATATGCAAAAAAATATGGAAAAACTCAATCGCGAAAATTCGCTAATGCATGACAAGATGTACTACTACAAGGCTTTGCTTCTTGAGAGTAAACTTCAAGCCTTCGCCGCCATTATCATTTGATGCCACCCAGCTATGTCTTTATGTGGTTAACTATCATAAACAAGAATAGGTTATGTACGAATTTTAAAACACCAAAAACTTTTCGTAATTTTTTTATTTTCTATAGTTTCATTTGACCGAAAATTCATTTGCCATATTGTTGAAATTCCGATTTTTGATTGTTTTAAAAGCTATATGTATGTTATTGCAACCCAACGTTAATCCGCAGATACTACTGCTATATGCTTTATTTAACAAAAAAAATGATTTCCGTTTTATTAAAAGAGCATTTCAAATGAAAATTTTTTTTAATGAAATTTCAATATTAATTTAATAAAATTAAATTAAATTTATTCTGCATACCAGCTAGTAATCCTTATTAACTTATGTGAATTAATTTAAAATTGTTATATTTTAATTTTGCATGTTCAAAATTATTATTAAGTAATTAAATTAAATGTTATTTATATTTCAATAATTACATAAAAAGGTAGGTGTTTTATTTTCAAAAGGAAACCTAACAAACCTAAGTTATTTTCCACGACAAAGTTGTTTTTGGGTCTTTATTATTTTCGCTCTAAGCTTGAGTGATGTTTTGGTCACAAGATAACCTAACGAACCTAACCTACCCATCTTAGACTTGGAAGTTGTTTTGTTGTGGCGGGGGCTTCGTCCCCGAGCCCCCTTATTAATATACCCGTACTATTTTTATTTGGTACAATTCTTTTTATTTTCTTCTAAACTTTTCCAATCTGTCGTCAGTACCTAAGTAGTTATTGAAAATCTGTGTAAATAATAATATGGAAAAGTTACTTCTATCGCTAATACTTCTAGAAAATGAAATTATTCTTACCAAAACATCTATCAAAATAAAATTACATGTTTTGATTTTCCGTCGACAGTTGTTCTAGAAGAAGAAAAATATGTTTATTAAGTTTATCGAAGCAGAAAATATGGTATAGAAGCCATTTGGCATTTAAAACTTCGTCGTACCGTTTTCGAACAAATGAAATTCGAAAAGGAAAAAATCGTGTGTATGATAGGTTACCCTTTATGTACTTATCCAGCTCGAAAAATCTATAACTCACAAAAATCAGAATAACAATTCATTAATCAATAAACACATAACAATCCATTGTTACTGTAACAATACATAACTCAGCTACATAATACCGATAACAAATTAGACCTTTCAACTTATAACAAATCGAATCACACGGTCGATTACCGAAATCGGTCTATTGAGCGATTACCACACTTTTTATTGAATGGGAAAGATAGAATCAAGCGATTTATTTAAATCGATCCCTTATTAACGATTCGATTAGGGTTGCCTCTTAATTTGACTTAATTACGACACTTTAAGGAACCGACTTTCGGAAAACTCGAGTGATTTAAATTTCGAATCGAGATCGTGATTTATTTAACTGGATTTATAAATTGCTGTGGCTTGTTATTTTATGGTAATTCCAGGGTTGATAATGAGATAAGACGGTTTTGGGAGTAAATCAGAAACTTGATAATGTTGAATTAAAGGAAAGTGGCACCATATTCGTTGGTCGTCGTGGGTGGTAGCGAGTTGTGTCTGGGTGTCTTTAATGAGGTGTAATATCTCTGAGGGCGAGCTACGTGGCGCAGTGGACAACACTGCGTCTGACAACAAGAGTCTGGTCATGATGGAAAATGATTTTTTCAGATTGACCTGGGTCTTGGATGTTTTTATATATAAGTATCTATTATAAAATATAGTATCGTTGAGTCTAATAGCCTACGATACAAGTTCACAACTTACTGTGGGGCTAGCTGCATTTGTGTGATAAGTCCCTTTATATTTATTTATCTAAGTATTAATAATAAGTAAAGGCTTCAGAACATGGAACGCAGTTTGTTTATTCCCTTTTGTTATGAAAGCCTTGTTACATACGGACTTCTTTGCTGATTAATAACTACATAAATAATTATACAGAGGTGATAGCGTATGAATTTATTAGGTTTCAGTAACTAAGGTAATGACATCTACTACCAGTTCATATCTGTGTTAAAGCTTCACTTATTTTTCGTCCTATTTATTGTATTTATTATAATTATCACAAATTAATTACAATTAGGTATTATACAACTACATATAGATTAACTATGATATTATAGGGGTAAATAGTCAAATCCTTCATACAGGCGCGAAGTAGGAAGGAATGGTATGAACACAGGTTATGAGACCAATGCATTCCTACTCTTTGATCAAATATAATGGTAGATACACGATTCGCGCTCGAAAAGTGGCACCGGCAAAACAGCGCACTAATCGAGTTTCGGAGCTGTTTGTCCATAGTTTCAATATCACTTCATTCATCTCACGATGACGAAGGTGCAGTGAAAAGATGCAAAAACTACGCATCAAACGTAAAAAAAAAAGATGGACCGTTTTTGTCGTTGTTTGTAAGTATGCATGATGTTTTGACTCGGGGAAATAATTAGGCTTCATTTTGCATGAGACTGTGTATCTACCATTATATTTGATCGAAGTTTCTACTTCCTATTTTTCAACGATTTTTACAAAACAAAGTTAACTAGTTAAACAACCTAATTAATTAATTAAAAAGTAAATTAATAACAACGCCCTCATTATTTTCACTTACAAAAGCAAAGAGATATTTAGTCTAGTATAACTTGTCTTTCTTTCACCCGATCGTGTTCTTCCTGGCTGTATTATCAGCTTTGGTGCATCTAAGCAGGAGATCGGTTCTTTAAAGTTGTCAGCATTCTTGTCTTTTGACTTGTGAACGTCAACAGAAACAGACGAAGGTCCTATCCTAAGTAGAAACCACAGCGTCGTATAACTTCATAATTAATTAAAATTAGAAAGTTCCAGTGACACAATACGCATAACCACACCACTACATAGAAACGGACGATAAATGAAAGTAAATTAGTCAAACCCTTCACACAGGCACACAGGCACGCAGGAAGCTGGTCGGCTCTTCTAATCGTCATTTAATAGTCACGGTAATGGGTGAAACGGCTTCCTGTTACTCCGATATGAATCGGGAACGGTTTTTGTGAGATTTCTCTTATTGAGGGAAGATTGTACTAATTAAAACATTATGGCTGGAGAAATCAGAATCTCAGGACCAAATGTCAGTTATGGGAATTTTTGAAGTGATATAATCTAAGAAATTATTTACTTTTAGTTCGGTACTTAGAGGGTGAACGGGACCCTATTACCTCCGTAAATACTTATATTAGCAATAATTGACTAGCTCCGTGGCGCAGCGATCAACACGCCAGCCTACGACACGGAGTGATCGGGTTCGATCCCCGGCCAGGTCAAGATGGAAAATGATCTTTTTCAGATTGGCCTGGGTCTTGGATGTGTATCTATATATGTATTTGTTATAAAATATAGTATCGTTGAGTTAGTATCCCATAACACAAGTCTCGAACTTACTTTGGGGCTAGCTCAATCTGTGTGATTTGTCCGCATATATTTATTTATTTATTTATAAGCTTTTAAAAGTATTTACGGAGGGCACCGCTAAATTGAGGTTTCGGAAAATTCTAAATTACTCAAAAATCTCTGGGGTACAAATGATTTCAATACACGTTTAGAGATTTTCAGCAAGGGTACTAACGATCTAGATCGAAGGGCCCCGCTAGTTATAGTTACATTTTACCACTGAAACGAAAAGAAGAAGAGAGTAACTATTAGCAAATATTGAACATACCAACGCAAAATGAACATGTTTAATTAGTAGAGCGATAATGATTGTTTTCATATTTATATTGATATGAAAGTGGAGAGAAAAGATACATTCCAACAGTTAATGACTGGTTAATGATGTTCAGAAATGCCTTGAAGTATTTCTACAAGGTTAATTACTGGTCTAACATTCCGTAACAGCACTAAACGTTCCCGTAAAATATTGACAGGGCATTTAAGGTATAGAGAAATGAAAGCAGCGTAATATATTGATATTAAGACCCAATTATTACATATACTATTTATTATACATACTCGAAACTCATTCGTTTTTCGTTGCGTGTCGGAAGTACTATCAAACGAGTCATCTCTTCATTGGTTTTAAGAGGTTTGTATTTAACAACCAATAGAATGTCAAATCTACCATCAGTAATCGCTTTACACAGATTCTCTCGTACATACATACACACACACCCCCTCACACTCTCACTCACACTCACACACACACTCACACACACACACACACTCTCTCTCTCTCTCACACACACACACACACACACACACACACACACACACACACACACACACACACACACACACACACACACACACACACACACACACACACACACACACACACACACACACACACACACACACACACACACACACACACACACACACACACACACACACACACACACAAAGTAAATAAATATATAATCTTCTGCTCTAACTTTCATCTTGTATTTACGTTAACTAGGCCTAAGTTATTATCATATGTTCTGGAAGAGCGGATCCACCTGTCACAGGCTTTATCTCAGCTTACTGGGTGGGTCTCTGAAATATGTATTTTTATAAATTAAGGCTAAGAAAAAGTCCTTTTTCTCAAACATGCTCGGAAATGTAGGCATTATTGGAGTAAAATGAAGCCACAAAGTTTGTAATTCTTGGCTCGTCCATTACTTTACCGGCCTAGGCCAGGAAAGTAAAAATGAAAATTCATTCCTGGCCGCTGCTCAAAACTTTTTAATTAATCTATGTAACTTGCACTATGTAACTTTTCATACAGCCATGGCTACCACATTATAAAAAAATGCACTCATCGAGCATATAAGTATATGAATATGAAAATAATTTTATTAAAATGTTGGTATAATATCAAACAAAAATATGCCAATAATAAAAAGAAAAAACGCGGAAAAGTAGATTTTTGCGGTATTACATTTTTAGGGGTTAAATATGACTGGGCTGTATGGGCTATGTTTCCTTAGCACTAAATGACAATTGCAATTAAAAAAGAAAATAAAGCGGGAATGTACTATTATTTATTTTCGGCGGACTGCAAGGTTGTTGTTTTGGATTGTTTTGCAGATTGCTTCTAGTGGACTTTATAATGTAAAATCGGTGTAATTTGGTGTTATAAATGACTATGTTTATGAACAATGTGTGATGGTGCAGCTGTGGTGCGGATTTAGAGATTTATACATAGCGGGCTGATGGTCGCTCGCGTTACTGCGTCGTCTATGATCAAACCAGAGGATTCGTGAAAAATGACGCCAGGAGTTGGATCAACTAAATGAATTATACCATAATTTTTTTGATAAAACGTTGAAAAATATGAATGTCTAAAAGGCGTAGGACATCAAATGCCGTAAAACAAATATGAAAATAAAAATATACATACTATTATCGTTTTTTTATATTGTACTAATTTATTCCCAGTAGTACGTCTTTCATTATTTCCTCGCATTTATTGAGAAAAGCACAATACATGCCTTTGCCGGGAAACGGCTTGCCGGACTCGTATTTATTGCCAAGGCCTCGCTGACGCTCGGCCTTGAAAACTCTACTCGTCCGGCAATCCCTTACTTCCCGGCCTCTGCAGTAATGTACTATTGCATAAATATTGTTAGAAGTAGTTAGAACACACACACAGTCTAAAATATCCTCAACTGCCGGGTTCAAGGGTGTCATCCTCAACGGCCTGTCCGGTGGTTGCAGGTCAGGCATCGGATACGCTCCGGCCTCCCGAGCTGCCACTTGCCTTTTTCATCTCAAATATTTTTTTAAATGATATCAAATACCTACACATTATTTCGTTTTCTGACCTTTACTCAAACAAATCATATTTTCATAAGTGTTTTATTTTGCATTCACAATGCTATTTTGATATACTCTTATTAAATTAAGAAATAAAATATTGTGAATAAATTTCATAAAGGTGACGTAAACCTTAATACGTGTAAGGCGAATCGGATATGGTGGAGAATTTCGGCGCCGAGGTTAGAAACATGCGGTAGCTCAGTTGGCAGTGCGTAGGTTGAACATTAGTGTTAGGTCGGTTAATTTTTTCACCATATTTTATTACTTAATTTAATAAGAGTAAATCCTATTAGGTATGAACAGTGTCTCCGTGTCAAGGTCAAACATATTTTTACGAGTAGTGTCCATTATCGCAAAATGATTAAAGCCTTAATTTTAAGTCCACAGCGATGGTAAAAAGTGAGGGAAAGATAGAATAATACACAGTTAAGCTACTTTCCATTTTACGACCTCCAAATGACGTGAGCGAACAAAAGCCGTCCCAACATTAAATACAAATTAATTACCATAAAAATTGTTCCCACGACTTGCTCCCATTGGTTATGGGCCATACTTTTACTTGTGTTAGATGTAGTAGCTGATTATGAACATAATTGGGATTCAAATGAGGGTCATAAGTTAGAGTTGTGCCACACAACGTGTTAGAAGGTATTTATCTTCGGGTGGAAGGGTTTCTTGGAAAAGACCTAATCTTAACATACTTGTGATTATATTTCACGCCGATAGGGGCAGGCAAAGATTAATCCGTCTTGTGATAAAAGACGGACTATGTTGTAAGGGACCGTTCAAGTATTAAGTAAGCAATATATCAGCAATTTTTAGGCCCCTCCTCCCCCTTGTTAGCAAATGTAAGAATAGCTCTTCCCCCAAGCTTACTTAAGAAAAAAATTGTATAACTTTTACAAAATATGTTTGTTTATTTTACAAAATGTCGCTGACGTGATGCACCGTGCAGACTCTTCCGCCCCCTATGTCAGCAAAAATAAGCGCAGACCCTCCATCCCCCATTCGCTATTTATGTAATATTTGAATGACCCTTAACTTGTTTGATATAATTATCAAATAATTTATAGGTTAAGACTTGAAATCATGATATAGTAAGTACTAGTTTACTTTATTCTGCGTTTTGTAATAGATAAACAGTAACTTTCTTGTGCTACGATACTGACATATATAGCAAACTTAAATAAAAGATAGACTCGATCACATAAAATCTGTAAGAAAAAGATAAGATAGATCGACGAGTAGTAGAAAGAGGTAAATCAACTAAGAAACTTAAAAAGACACCCAGCCCTTGAACAGTCAGATAAAAATGTTAAGCTTCACACATTGTGTTCTTCATGTATGGCTCTTAAATTTTGAATTAGCATAACCGTTTCGAATAGGTAGCTCTTGGTTCAGTAGGACTACCGGTCCGAAACACATTCGACTTTATTGCTCGAAGAACTCGGTGAAACTACAAAGGTTATCTATAATGAACAACTACAATCTAAGTTCAAAAAAACCTGATACCTGCTTCTGCTTGTAACTTGATGACCTCCTGATGATTACAGATAACAAGTGGTTCCTCTTACTAGAACTAGATAAGTAACTATTTTTCACTGTACCATGATCATTTGGTAACAAGAGTATAGGTAATATTACAATATGAGTCCTTGGACTGACAATCCAAAGAAAATTTATAGCCATTGTGTTAATTTGTTTTAAAAATTGAAAAGTCAACAAAATTTGTAGCATGTTCAGTATTTTCTGCTAATCGTCTCTCAATATTTACTCAAAGTTTGTTATTTTGACCAATTTTTCTTCTTCTTGTCGAGTCAAAATAGTTTTCTTTATTATCTTTTGACTTATATTTAGGCTCGCTTTTATAAGCGTGGCTAAACTACTAATCATCCTCAAACATTACATCGTATTCTGCATGATGTATGAAAATTTTAAAAAGACGAGAATGGTTGAGCTATTCTCGGTTTTCTTAGATCGTATTGGAAACACATCACTCAGGTCATCATTACCTTACGGTCTCAGGTGGGTGTCGTAACTACTCAATGCCCACGTTAGTCCCAGAATGTAAGTCGAAGATAAATTTATAGTATTGAAAGGTAACGACTTCATCAGAGCCGATCCGACCAAGTTATTTAGTGTCAATAGGTTAAAAAACACGCACGCTATAACGAATTACATAAAAGTAAGTAACGAAGTACGCAAACATGTTATAACATCAATGAAATTTGAAAGCTGTGATGCGAAAGATAGATTTAATACTCAATTATATCAAATACTCAATTATTTGTCATTTCATTTCTTGAATGCTCTTGATTGCAGACCAAGAAAAAACTATTTATAACTCCCAATCGAAACATATTTAGAAACTGATTATAACAAAAAATGATGAGTGTCAACTGAAGACAAGTAAAATGCCAATCTTACAACCGGACGTGAAGATTTAAGAGTCGATGTAACCAGTACTACGGAGAAAGTACGGGTCGGGCAGAGCCGGGCGCTCGCCAAGCTAGGTTTATTGGTGTTAATAGATTGTGTTTATAGGTGACTCGGACGTTATTTATATGTATAAAAACGTTAATTTTATGATACAAGACACCGGATTATACGTTGTATTAGAGATAATAGCAGTTTAAGACTATAACTATGTATGGCGAAGCCTCAAAGATCTTCTGTAAAGCAAATTTAAAATTGATTTTAAGTCCATTTCAAGTGTTCTTAAGAGTAGTTATTTTCTCAAGAGTAGTTATTTTCTTTTACCTTGGCAGAGAGGACGTTATCTATTATGGGACGTGTCAGTACCTATGAGGCGTCCTATCACACCAAAACCATACGATCAGATAGATGACGGATCGTTGAGGGTGGCTGTAGCCCTCAGACTTGGGTGTGACGTGTGTGAACCCCACACTTGCGTATGTGGTGCGTGGGTGGACTCCAGTGGTCACCATGGGTTGAGCTGTAGTAAATCGGCAGGCCGATTTCCCCGTCACTACATGCTCAATGAGGTGATCCGGAGAGCTTTGGTGTCCGCTGGTGTACCGTGTGCCCTCGAGCCCCCAGGTTTGAGCCGTTCGGATGGAAAGAGGCCAGACGGCTTATCTTTAATACCGTGGGAAAGGGGTCGTTGCCTGGTGTGGGACGCGACATGTGTCAGCACCTATGCAGCCTCACATCTGGCGCGAACTATACGTACGGCTGGTGCAGCTGCTGAATGGGCAGCCACCCAGAAGCATGCCAAATATGCGCCTCTGAATGCATATTTGTTTATCCCCTTTGCGGTAGAGGTGAGCGGGGTATGGTGTTCCGAGGCCAGGGGTTTTGTGCGAGAGCTAGGAAGACGCCTAAAAACAAATAATGCTGACCTCCGCGCCGAATCGTACCTGGTACAACGCATTTCCCTTGCAATACAGCGAGGGAACGCCGCAAGCGTTATGGGCACATTTGCGCCAGGTGCAATGCGGGGCGGTCTTTTTGACTAATAATTTAAATTTAAGTTTTTTTTTTTATAATTTTTATTTTTGACATATTTAATAATTATGAGACTTAATTTTCCCAAAGTTAGTAAGAATAAAATATATAAATGTATTTGATGTAATGATGATATTTTTTGTTATTATTGAATAAAAATATTTTTCTCGAGAAGATATACTTAAGACGTGACTTGCGAAGATCGTTAGTCACGGCCACTTTTTCTGCGCTCACCTTTGGGATACCATTTGGTGGCGATATGAACCAAACGATCCTGATGCATCCTGCAAAAGTGGCAAATAGGCCGGCTGAACGGCGCTTGCATTCGATGCCTTTTTTTTTAAAGGACTATATCGCTAACACAAAGTGAGCTTTCGCTACTTCACCTTTTGAGGCGAAGGCAGAGTGCCCTCAGCCTATATAGACAACATCACTAAAGGGTCCCCAGGAGGGACGGACCTCGGCTTTGGGCGTTGCCTGTGTGCGCAAGGCTTGGAGTGAGTTTACCACCTGGTAAACTCACATATTGCCTAATGGGCCTGGTAAATCATTTGTAGTTTTTTGGTATTACTTTTCATTATTTTGCATTTGATAAATTAAGAGAACTAGTGATTACCGCCAAAGGTGGCCAGTTTTGGCGGTAATAAGTAGTTCTCTTACACAATATTTTATACAATACCGAAATATAATAACAAAATAACAATTTTTTTCATACGCAATAATAAATGCTCATACTACTTAAAATAACAGTACTAATTAATGAAAATTAAAAACTAAAACTAGAAACTGAAATTAAAAACTTACTAAAATAAATAACTAAAACTATAAAGAAAAACAAACCTAACAGTAACAACAAAAAACTTAAAGATAAAAAATCACTGCCCTGCGAAAGCGTGCACAAAAGGCTGGCAGCATTGCCACATTAATGCAATTCTTATTCTAACAGAAATAGTATAAGTAATTTACTACCTAAGAACGGCTTTACATTGTTTTGATTTGATCGGGTTTAGAAGTGTAATGATAAGATGGGTCAGTTTCATTGCTATAAGGCTCTAATGTTGATGACGTTAATTCACGAAATATATAAATGAACGAAAACAAATTACTAAAAGGTGCTATGCCCATTTTACAACATAATTATGAAAACAATTACGTCAGATTTGTGACGTCACACTTCATGGCTTTAATTACGTCATAAACACTAATCCGATATACTGATCGGCTTATTTCATCTAGATTACTCGCTCCACTGTAATATACATTTCGTTTTATGTAACTTTCTAATGAGTATTGTTCAGTCTGACAGTTATCACGAAAGTTGAGTTTGTATGCAGATGAGCATAGAGTTATTAGAGGCGTGTTCTGTTAAAAAAAGTTATCGTTGTCTTAGAAAGTAGTTTGATATTTTGTTTAATTAAAAGGTTGAAAATAAAATAGTAGGGAGTTGTCATAAAAATATAACTTCCGTAAATTATATTGCTAAATATTTTTACTAGCTATTGTTCGCGGCTCCACCCGCGTTCATGTCGATGTCGACCCCGGGAACAGAAGAATTTCCTGGATACAAAGGTTCCATATGTAAAGTAAATATGTAAAGGTGACATACGGTGGTGGTGGAGGTAGTTTGGGCCGGGGGATGGCTTCAAACTACCTCCTTACCAAATTTCATCGAAATTGGTTCAATGGTTGAAGCGTGAAAAGGTAACAGACAGAGTTACTTTTGCATTTAAAATATTAGTATGGATTTGTCCTGGTTGCTGGGACAGGTAGGATCATAAATGTGGCCTTAATTATACGTTAATTTCAGCCTTAACTGATCTTAATTTACTTAATTATATTGAATATTTTTATTAGTCTCCCCTTTTTGCCTCATGTTATTCCTAACGCAGGCAATAGTTTGCCAGCGACTAATATATGAGTATGCGTACAAGTCATCGCGTAATCTCCTTCTAGGTCAGTATAATCAATATTAAGCTTTAAATAATAAGTAAAGCTCTAATACATTCATTTTCGTAATATATTTAAATTTATTTCCGAAACATAAAATCTGCGAAGAAGATACACAGAAAACGGCACGCAAATACGGCGGAAGTACTTGAAAGAGAACAGGTTCAATGGCACCGCCTCGGCGAAAGTGTTTTAATTCTCATCTGACATTTTGGCGAGCGCTTTTGAAATTTCGTGCTGTGAGCGCTCGGACTATAATTATTGCATATTATATGCGTCATTTATCATTGCGCGTTGGTTTTTGCTGAGACTTGTTTTATTTTTTTATATGATTTTTTTTTTAAGTATATATTGTGAATGATCTGAAACAATTATGATTTTGTAGGTAAGTACTTAAAAACTGATAGTAATAAATGTGTCAAACTTAATTATGTATATAAATGGGACTCTACATGAATCATTTTATTATTTGTGTAGTAACGTCAACGGAAACAAATAATAAATGGTAAGTGATGTTTTCGCGATTGTTACACATTTAAATACAATCACTTTAATACGGTATTAAAGTAATTTTATTTAAAAATAATAGGTTAGTCCAGTTTCTAAGCATAATTATGGAATAAAAGGGCGACAATTTAAAAAAAGATTTTGTCAAACTACTTTTTATCGAGCACTTCTGATATTATACTGTGAGCGCACCGACTATAATAGCTGCGTGTCAATATGCGGTTTTTTTTTTTCATTTGCGCGTTTGTTTTTGGGGAGCTTGGATTACTTTTTCAATATTATTATTATGAATGGCCGGAATAAACTTATTATGATTAATTTACTTTACATACTTACCAATAAAAGGGTATTGAACTTAACATTATTGATGATGTCATAAGAAAGTTATGAAATTTCATGCTGTGAGGGCTCCGACTATAATAACTGCGTGTTATATGCGTCATTTATCATTTTTAAGATGGTTTCTGGAATGGCAGGCTCCTATGTTTAGTATTTTTTGTATATAAATAGTATCACAAAAAAACAAATACCCGTTAATAAAACAAATTCGTTGAATAAATAAATATTATTATATGATTGTAATAACGAAAGAAAATTATAACAAACGTCATGCAAGTAGGCGACCAATATTATTAAAAACAGTTTTTTGTTTCTTTGCAGTGGTCGATTCCTTTACCTACCTCTAGTAGCTTTCTCTACTGCTAGTAACCTGTAGCTTTTGAACAATAATTAATAATCTATATAAAACTAAATTACATTTGTAACAATCGAAAACATATAAATCAGTTTATTTAAAATGTCAATTAACGTGGAATATTGTCTGCGAATGCCTTTTTTCGGAATTTGGAAACTTAACATCACCAGTAAAATAATTTCAGCTACAAAAAGTACACTGCTGGACATTGGCCTCTTCTAAGATTTCCAAAATGACCGGTTGGAAGCGGCCTGCATCCAACGTTTTCTTGTGACCTTAGTCAGGTCGTCCGACCACCTGGTCGGTAGGTATCCGAAGTTGCGCTTGAAGCTTTAATAGATATTAAGTATAGTGTATAAAAAAAGAATGTTAAACTTGACGATTTATCGATACCTTTTTAATTTTCGTGCTGTATGTAATTGCTGCGTATTTGATGCGTTTAACATTTACGCGTTTGACAATTACAGTTATGATTTTGTATTTTAAGTAGTTTTTTCTATTTATATTTTCTTGAAGCTAATATTTATTCTAAATTACTATTATGTATCGTTTTAACACACAACACACGTCGGTAAAGTATTGGTGAATTTTTAACCAACTTAATAAAGAGGAGGTTATTCATTCGGTTGTATGTTTTTTAATGTTTGTTACCGCGTAACACCGTTATTTTTGATCCGATTTCAATAATTCTTGTTTTGTTTGAAAGAGTATTTTATGATAATTTCATACTGTGAATGCACCAACTGTAATTATTGCGTATTATCATTTATCATTTGAGCAAGACACGGGGATGCATCCAGAATAAAAAAAAATTACGAAGCGAGTTGTATATTTTTTGTGCCTTTTGACGGAGCATATTCTTTGTAAAGATTATGACGAAGCATGTTGCGTATTAATTTTGAATAAAACGTTGACAAAACATGTTGTGTATATTAAGAGATGGAAATAATTGTTCTATTAATCCCATCTATTAATCACCAGAAACAAATATATCTTCATTTAAATATAATTAAAATTTTGGATAATGGCTTAGCAATTATTGATTGTAAATTGAATACAACAATACAACATAATACAATACAATTTACAGTTTTTCAAACACGTATTGATTAGTAAATTTTAAATTTTATTGTTCATTGAAATAGAGGGGAAAGTCCAAAGCTACCGCGAAGGCTTTAAACTCTAATTGGCATGTACAATTGTACATACCAGTCAAAACTACAATAACTCATTTGGTTTTCGCTTTCGTTCAATACTACTAACTGGCAGGTTGTTAACTCAATTGGAGATGACAGAAACACATTTTTATGTCTGACAGAACAAATTAGAAGGCTGCACGGCTGTTACGTTAAGTACTTGACAATTATTTACATAAATATGTTTATTTATTTTTTTGAGTGATGGTTGTGAAATTAAGAGATTGTTACGTTTCTGTCGCGGTAATGAAAACAAATTGTTTTTATTACTTTTAAAAATAATCACTTTATTTATTTCAATTGCATGGTAATTATTTATAAAATGTTCATTTGTTTTTTATAATTATGGCTGCAGAATGATCAATGTTTTAAAGAATGTATATTAAGTATGTATAGTATAAATTTATTAGAACAAGACTTAACTGCCTTCGTGGTTTTCGATTCCCACGGGAAGCATACTTTGTTTAGTTGTTTCCAGTTTGGTTAGGACATTGAAGACTTGAATCACCTGATTGTTTGATAATAAAGATGATTCCGTGCTTGGGAAGGCACGTTAAGCCGTTGGTGCCGCTGCCAACTGGTAGTCGTTAAGAGCCCGCCATATGCCAGGCGGCGTGGCGATACAAACGCGGATGGTCTAAACGCGTTGGCTACTTTGGATATTTTCATTTTTTAGGAATATTCAAGGGTTATTCGAAAAAGAAAAACATATGATGGCTGCCTTATCTGTAATGCAATAATAATCAAAAGTTTCAAGGTTAATTTTAATGTATTTGGTGAATAATGCTATATACCGAGTAAATTAGACGTGATTTGGAGGCAACTTTGCAATTTTTTTCTACCGAAAAAATTTAACGCAATTGTGTTTTTGAGTCATATAGTTACCAGAGTTAGTCCTGAACTTTGCTGCATTTTTATTTCAACTTGAGTATTTAATTATTATTGATATAACAGTCAATCATGCAAAGCAGTGTGAGGTAGTACGGGCCCTTAAAGGAACTACGTCAGAGGCCGAGAGGTGGTTCCGAAGAACTCTGACACCAGGGTGTGCAAGTCGAATGACCGTGACTGACACCTACTCGAAATGATGATGATGATTAGAACAAGAGACTATAATAATTTGTTTTTCATACTGTAAGTATGCATATTCAGGGTGTCAACATCAACTGCTTGGCCAGTGGTTGCTGGTGGCAGGCATGGCATCGAATATGCGCGCCCGGCCTTCCGAGCTGCTACTTAATTTTGTCCCAGTACATTATTATCTGAGTAAATTGTTTCCTAATACTATCCTTCTGTTCCTAAATCCATCAAATTCCTATCCTTCCCCAGCTTAACAATGCTTCCGATGGGCTGCAGCCACAGAAGTACAAGAATCCTTTGGATTCTTGTACTTCTGATACAAGGTGGCAATGATGAGTGTAAGAAAATAAAGTCAGGCCTCTGTAGCAAAGTTATAAGTAGGAATTTAACATAATTATGAATAAATAAATCTGATTTAAGATATTTTCTCAAATAGTGTATATTTGTCTCATGAAATAATTGTCAAACAAATCAAGCTACTCCATTGAATAAAATAAGAAGAAAAAGTACTGAAATGAAAATTTACAATCATCATCATCATCCTTTCGAGTAGGTGTTCTGTCAATCGACCATACACACCCAGGTGTCAGATTTCTTCGGAACCGCCTCTCGGCCTCTGACGTGGTATCTTTAACGACTACCAGAAGGCAGCTGGGACCAACGGCTTAGCGTGCCTTCCGAAGCACGGAATCCTCTTTATTATCAGACAATCAGGTGATTCAAGCATGCAATGTCCTAACCAATCTAGAAACAACTTAACAAAGTATGCTTCCCATGGGAATTGAACCCACGACCCCCAGGCAGCAAAGTTATAAGAAGATATTAAACTTAAAATAAAAAAAAAAAACTGATTTAAGATATTTTCTCAAATAATGTATATTTGTCTCATAAAATAATTGTCATACATACCAAGCTATTCCATTGAATAATATAAAAAGAAAAGGTAAAGAAATGAAAATGTACATTAAATCATATCGATAAAATAGTTCCGTGCATTAAAATAAATAAAACACTGTCTCATGCACGTCAGTCCACGTGGCTGAAGCTTTAAACGCCGCCCAATCGATTAGGCGAGAGAGAACTGCACAGCAATGTGCGTACGCACTCGCCTGAACGTGGGCGGCAAGCTTTATTAGTGATGGGACATTTCACATCGATAATAAAGCTTTTTTGTTTTTTAGCTGTGCTAGTAACAAATATCGATGCCCGATTTTTCTACCTGCACTAGTATCGATGACACATAACCGGTAAACTTAAAAACGGCTGGGGAATCGTGTTAATTTTGATTCTCATTTTCAATAATACTTCCACCATTTTTTAGTACGTGAATTAAGTCATAAGGCCCAAAATTCTGTTATATTTTTTGAATAAAACTAACGCAAGATAATAACATTATTTATATGTGTATTACGGGTTACTCACGTACGAAGTCAACTACAGGCCGACATGTTTCAACCTCATCCGGAGGTCTTCCTCAGGGCGAATGTGAACCGAGACGCGCGCACGGAGTCGTCCCGATTCGCACTGAAGACCTCCGGACATCTCAATGCAATGTAATCAAAGAACATTGAAAAGCGCGAACTACACAAAAAAAATTGGCTTTCTGGACTTGCATTCACATAAAATTGTGAACACATTGATTAAATAGATTTTATAAAATGAATACATTATTTTACATTTCTTTTTTCATCATTATAGCAAGTAAATAAACCTCCCAAGCAGTTCCTACATAAATTGAAGTTACATCAACTCTTACATTCAATACCTAACGAGAAGAAAAATACGAGGTAATTGCAGCAAAACTAATTTGATCCATAATAATCGTTACTTAATACCAAATAATAAAATTTTATGGCTGCTTGTCGATTCACTTGCAAAATTACTGGTAGTAACGCAACGGAGGCGCTCTTACAGATGGCTTGATGGTCATCAGTTAACGCTTATTAAGCATATGAATATCGATATCGACATGTGTGGCGAAACATCGATACATGGGATCGCTAATTAGTCGCCGGTGAAAGTTACCGACCGACTGACCACAATCCGATACTCACTCGATGTTTCGGTGCCGATTTTAGATCGATTCAACTTTCGTTTTTGACTCTTACTTACCGTTCACTACGGGTGTCGATTGAAAAATTGATTCATTTTGTAATATTGACATGTATACGTAACATGCTCTTTATATAGAAGGTAATAAAGGTTATTTTTGAATGGTATACCCGTCGTTTCAAGTTAAGTTTGTTGGCGTTTGCAAAGCACCTCTTGACCACATTTTTGGGCGCTGATTTGCGTTTTATCTCGACTGCGGTGTTTATTACGAACATGACTAAGATGATTAATATCTTAAAGATGCGATAAACCTGATAGTATGTAGGGGACTGTTTTGCATAATTTATTATTAATATCTATGATAGATGTTGTAAAGACACGCTATCTGTGTAGCTGTATAAAAAAGTTCCCGCGAAGTTGAAAATTGGCTTTCGTAGCCAATTCAGTTAACTATATTTTTAAATCAGTTATGTTTTCAGATATTGTTATTAATCACATCATCAATCATAAGCGAAAGGTCCTAAGTTCGAACCCCTAAATGTGCCTCTGAGTTCGTAATCTAATCTGACTCAAGAATGGACATTTTTATCGACCACTACCTGTTCCTGGCGAAGAAAAACATCGTAGGCCACCTGCACACTAGGGATTTTTCAATAGTTCCTGCTAAAATAGTCATTAGGTTCTTTCAAAATAACACCGACAAGCTCTTATATTTCGATAGAAACTTCATGTTTAAATGTTGTTTCATAACAAATGGTTGGGTAAAAGGTGTAACCGCGCCCTGCAGAACAATTCCCGAACGAATACCGACAATGTTGTGTGTAAACTTGTGCAATAAAAGACTAGAGAAGAAGGGTGACCGATACGGTTTCCCTTGACAGTTCCAACATCCACCGCAGCTTTTCAGTCAGTCTGTGAAGATGGCGGTTGCAATGTTGCCAAAATATTACACAAATACCTAAATAATAGCAGTAAGTCCCGTAGTGACAATAATAATCAAAGTAGTTGTTTGAAAAGACGAATAAGTCGAAGATACATGTATCTCTTTTTGAACGTCATACTTGTATTTCTTATATTTTGTTTAATTTATGCAAAATCGAAATACTACTAGCGTTTCGGAACGACCACTGGTGAAAAGAATACGCCGAAAGAAACTCAATCCAGAGCTGAGGAAGACCACAGATAATAAATCAAAATCGCATACAGAACACTTGCAATCGAAATGTGGGCCAGTCGGTCTGCCAAGTGGGTTTATGAGTCTAGTTTCCCAGGCATTGTCTCTACAATTAGATACACCCGTTAAACACTTCCTAGGATTTTGTGGAATGCATCTTCATCTCATTGGATTGTAATGACTTCTGTTTGTAGGGCCGCGCCGCTACTTTGTCGCATTGTAGAGCTTTTAAAGCCACGGTTAGCTTCCTTTCCACGGCTGCTATATACCACCTTAATTTTACTTAAGATCTTAAAGAAATAAAACAAGATAAACTTGATCTTTTTTATTATAAAGAGGATTTTTATTGATATTTGTATTGAATAGGCTGCTAAACTACTGGACCTATTTGAAAAATTCTTTCATTATCCCTGATGAATATAGGCTATATATTAAAAACCTATATCTACCCGTGTGAAGCCGGGGCAGGCTGGTAGTATGTTTATAAGATTGTTTTTTGAGTGTTGTAGGGTCATCGCAACTTAAATAAGTATATATATGGACAAATCACGCAGATTGAGCTAGCCCCAAAGTAAGTTCGAGACTTGTGTTATGGGATACTAACTCAACAATACTATATTTTATAACAAATACATATATAGGTAAACATGCCAGAACTAGGCCAATCTGAAAAAGATCATTTTCCATCTTGACCTGACCGGGGATCGAACCCGGGGCCCTCGTGTCGCAAGCTGGCGTGTTAACCACTGCGCCACGAAGCTCGCGACTTTGTCGCATTATAGGAGAGAATATGTTAAACCCAACAAAAATACTAAATATTTTGGTGTTAGGGCAAATAACAATTAAAGAATTCATCAAAATGATTACTTTCCAAGAATAAATAGGCAATTTTACAAAATCATGCAGATACGAGCTAAATCATATAAATAAATAATATAATATCGAGCGAGCCGTAGGATGTGTAGACAGCCTGGCTTCCTGTGACACACTTCCGTCCCACTACACGAAATCACTCTCACAGATTGCAAGGAAGCAAGAATATAGATGTTTTACATCAAAATAACAGCTTTACATACCATGAAAAAATAAACTTACTCAAAGCTCAGTCGTTTTTAGAGCAATAAGACACGTCAATCAAAACTTAATGCTTGGCTTGGAATTTGGTATGTGAGTCCTCAAAAGTTGGATCATATACGTACTCAATCGTACCTTATTGAGGAAGCTAAAGATTTTTCTTCTAAGATTTGAGAAAGGATATTTCTCTGTCAATGCCCGATGATGTGAGGTGCGATGAAAGAAAGTGTGCATTGGCGTCATATCTAACAGTCCTCAGAACTTAGCCTATTGTATACACAGTATAACAAACAAAGGGACACAAACTTACACCATAAGGCATACATACATACATACATATAACACGCCTTTATGCCTGGCTTTAAGACAGAGCCTAAGGCCATAATACCCAAAGGTCACGTTTAGCGTGTTGGTGGGCGTTTAGGTGCAAAACCGAATCCAAAAATAATGGGTTGTTATCTGCATCGAATTTTAAAATTATTTCTAAGGTTGCTCGGTTTGCGCGGGAAGAGAAGCAGCTGGTATTCTATGTTTTTCTTTACTCCCAGACCAGCATGGAGGAAAATATGTAAAAAGTACATGTAAATTTTCTCTACATCTACGAAGCCCAAATGTTTGGTGCCTGAAAGCATAAAGATTGATGCGCACAACGGTTTCTTTGGCATAAAAATAATTCGCATAAAGATTATCCATAGTTTTTCATACAAAGTATATTACCTATATTTTTTTTGCCAATAAAAAATATGCATTTAAACACTAAACCAACTCCAAACAACTATCAAAATATGTTTCACCCAAAGAACTTTCAACCTGCGCCCAAAACAAAAACATTATCTTCATGCAACAGACAAACTTGATTTACTGCCCAACTTAATCGGATTACAGCTGCAACCAACAAGATAAGTGAGTAGTAAAAGTTCTGCGAAAGCAAAAGTCAGATTTCGGATGTCAATGACCCGGCACGACCATTTGACGGTCATACGCCAAAATGACGTATAACATCTCGTGCACAATAAAAATGGTGTCAAGTCTAAGTGACGTTAATGATAGGTATGTGCTGTCGTGACGTGCGTGACGAAGGTGATTTAAAATGCGGTGTTTACTTTTCTATACTAGTTCCTGATATGGAAAAGCGACGGATTTTTTTTTTTTTTAAATGGCCTGAAATCGTAAAGGTCCATATATATATGATAAGTCAGCAGATACAACGAATGAGATTTATAGCGTAATAGAATCTCAAAATGTCATATCAACATATTTTTTTTTGGTTTTTAAGGTTTTTTGTTTATTGGTATTATAGTCACGGCTGTCATCATTGATGGCAGTCATTAAGCTATATCAGATTGTGATCCTTTAGGCAGCTAGAAATATCTGACCCTAAATACTGTTGGCATACCCGCGAACAACCAAACAATATATTAAAGGGTAGTAAGTGAGAAGTAGAGTAGTTGAGGTGATCTGAAACGTAAATTGAACAATTTCAAAAACCTGCTCATAATTAAAGTTACGTAACAATTATTTTTACAAACTTACTAGCTTTCGCCCGCGGCTCCACCCGCGTCAATGTCGATCCCTCGGGAATAGTACTTTTTCCCGGGATAAAAGGTAGCCTATGTCCTTCTCCGTACTCCAGAGTACATGTATGCAAAATTACATGAAGATCGGTTCAGCAGTTACGGCGTGAAAGCGTAACAAACAAACAAATAAACAAACAAACAAACAAATAAACAAACAAACAAACTCACTTTCGGATTTATAATATTAGTAAGGAAGCTTTCGCCCGCGGCTCCGACCGCGTCAATGTCGATCCCACGGGAACAGTACTTTTACCCGGGATGAAAGGTAGCCTATGTCCTTCTCCGTACTCCAGAGAACTTGTATGCAAAATTTCATGATGATCGGTTTAGTAGTTACGGCGTGAAAGCGTAACAAACAAACAAATAAACAAACTCACTTTCGCATTTATAATATTAGTAAAGATTATACCTCCGAGTCTATCATTTAAGTCATAGGCGTTAAATACAAACATGTCATGTCACACCGACCAAACCATGTTGACTTCGTCTATCCTCAAATCCTTGAGTGAGAACGGAGAAAGTCCAAACAAATGATCTTGAACGTGGCCCGCTCATTTGAACGATAAATTAGACGCTTCTATTTGGTAGAGGTGTTTGATCTGTTATTTGAAAGTTGACGAATTTTCCTTTTCATATTTGTTCTATCTATAGGTTCCGCTGGAAATAAACTACAATATGATTACGTCAGAGATACCCGTGGATCTAAAGGTAAATTAAAATACGACTACTTATTGGGTGTTTCTTCGTTTTTTTTACACAGTAAAATTTTTATCGTTCTGGACCCTTAAAGGGGTGATTCAGCCCATCGATAGGAACAACTTTTCCGATGGGTCCAATGCTGGGAACTCTAAAAAAATGGGCAGTTCCATACAAAAGATTTGGCGGCCCGGTCAATTTGTATGAGAACGTCAAATAAATTTTTGAGAATATTATTATAGTATTGATTAATGATATGTGCTATTTTCATATATTTCTAGTATTGGTTAGGGTAAGTAATTTTATTATTACTGCGTGGGTTATTTTTATGAATGGTGTAGATAGAAATATTTTGACGAACAAAATGAATAGTGTAATTTCTAATATGTATATTGATGATATTTTAATACGAATTACTGGCGTAACTAACGTTCATAGAGATATGTTTATCGTATGTTTAAGTATTCTAATTAGAGGTTTTGATAAATCTGGTGTTTTTCTCTCAAAACAATTATCTAGCGGAACAGACTTGAAGAGATCTTTACTTGAAATGGTTTTGATTATTTGGGTATTAAATACCGACTTAGATGCGATGTTTTGCCACCCAAAATCAAGGTAAAAAGAAAAGTTGGTCTTGTAATACTAAGAGATACGAAGAAAAGTACTATCTCCCGCTAAAAATGATGAGGCTATGGAGCTCATTTGAAGGCCAAACTTCAATCGAGATGTAGGTTGGACTTTACCCGTCGGTTTCGATTCCCTTGCGAATGTCGAAAATTTGCGGCAAATACGGCTGTATCTTTTGATTTCGGTGGCCTAGAAGTTTGATATTTTCACAGCTCCAAGGAAAAATAATCCTGAGTATTTGATATGAATTTAAGCTTGATACCTCTACGCGTTCCTGGGGAAAAGGGTCTTGATAGATCGACAGACAGACAGATAGCCAAACAGACAGATAGACAGACAGACAACAAAGTGATCCTTTAAGGGTTCCGTTTTTTCCTTTTGAGGTACGGAACTCTACAAATGAGACACGACCCTCATTATATTCCGCAGTCGCGTAAAAACCGCGCTTATTGGTTCTTCCGAGGCTGTTCTGATATTGCATAGAATACAAGTACTTTCAATTTCACTACGCAGGGCAACACACTCTGATCTAAATAGCTGGTCTAGTCATTGTCTAGACCTGTTCGTATTCAATGGCAGCTTGTATGTGATGCTGCTTGTAATGATGACAGGACAGATAGAGATACTACTTGTATGTATTCCACGCTTTTGTCATATAATGTAAGCTGCTTACGGACTCACGTCTTACACGTAATTATATATACTTTTAGGAATTACATTATATCCTCAGATTATTAATAAAAAAAATAGATTAAAAATAGAATATTAGATATAAAATTGTATAAGATCCTCTGTCTGCTCTGGCCAAGTATAGCTGGGGTAGTACAGAGAGAGTCATGCTCCTGCAGTGGAGACTAAAAAGACCTGATGATGATGATGTAGGAATTAGAAGGCAAGGATCGTGACCTGTTTAAGAAGGTACTGCACGAAAAGACGGAATTTGACGTATTTTTAAATCACTAGTATAGTACTAGTGATTTAAAAATAACGCGCAATTAATTAAATACATCAAAAAATATTTGTTTAGTTTAGGTCGTTCCTTGTACAAGATCATTGCCATGTTGAAATTTGTACAGATGATGAAATTTGAAAACGGTACATTTATGTTATGTTATTTAAAAATATTTTCCTTCGAAACGTTTGTAAGTTTTATGTCTAAAACATAATTCTCACATGAAAATATTTATATTTACATCTCTCAAGGATAAAAAAATTAACAAAGTGGGACCCTCCTTTGTTAATTTTTTTATCCTTACTAATATTATAAATGCGAAAGTGAGTTTGTTTATTGGTTTGTTTGTTACGCTTTCACGCCGTAACTACTGAACCGGTCATCATAAAATTTTGCATACAAGTTCTCTGGAGTACGGAGAAGGACATAGGCTACCTTTTATCCCGGGAAAAAGTACTATTCCCGTGGGATTGACATTAACGCGGGCGAAGCCGCGGGCGAAAGCTAGTAGGATTATAAAGCAGTATGATAGTACTATTTGTTCCATAGCAATGATGATAAATGATGACATTTACCATCAGATACATACGGTGAACATATTGGAAACACATTACACATGCCACGATATTCGCTTTCCACAGAGTGACTGTTCATGACCACTTAACTACGTATAAACTTTAAAAATACATTTATAAACTCTTTGTTGAATCATAATATTGATACGTAAATAATCTATCGGTAACATTGAATTAACTTTTTAACCGACATTAAACAAGGAGTAGGTTTTTAATTCGACTGTATTATTTTTGTTTATTGTTACGCCATAACTGGGTCATATATGTACGGATTAAAAAAAAAAAATATTTATGTTTGGGAAAGCATACTTCCGAATTGGTTCCATTAAAATTATGTAAATCGGTTTAGTCGTTTATTTGAAGTCAGTTTTTTCATCTGAGATAAGGTCAATTATCTAATGATAAATGAACACATAACGGATGCCTCAAACTAAATAACAGACATGTAATTTTAAATTCGCCATAAATACATATTTTTCATTCACATATAGGTAATGCCAGAGCAATATTCAATCGTAACCAGAACAGTTTAAAGTTCGAATCCAGTTGCATTCAGATCTTCATACTGCATCGAACATGTAAGGCAAGATACATCATTATTCAGAACTACGAAAAAATTGTTACGCTCTTGTATAATTTTATACGGTAGCGCTTTGCTCTGATTATTGTCATTTTCAGCTTCATCATCATCATCATCATCAGGTCTTTTTAGTCTCCACTACAGGAGCATGACCCTCTCTGTACTATATTTTGCCAGAGCAGACAGAGGAGCCACATAGTAAACAAGTAGTTAAGGCGATACCACTGTAAATAAGGTCGTTCTGAACCTTATTTATCTCGCAAAATACTTAAATTAGGAGTTTCAAATCTAAGTAATATGATTTTTGACTATTTCATCTCCAAAAATTGAAGATGGAAACACGTTTTGATAAAATTTTCTCGATAGAAATATTTTTTGAAAAATGGTCTTCGTTCGCAGAGTTTTTGTTATTGTAGCTCAAATGCGACGAATGAAATAATGATTTTTAGACTAAAAGATAGGTTATTAGTAATTCATCAAAATTTAAATATGAAAATACAATTAACCGGTCTGATTTTATATAAAATAGAAATAACGAATTTGGCGCTTACGTTTTTTTCTTTGGGCGACTCGAGACTATCTCCTATCTCATCATTCACGGGCTAAACCGCCAAGCGCTATCCCTTGCGCGCACTTGATCAGTCCTTTGCCGAGCGAAGATACCAAACATTTGAGTCCTCGTCTTAAGTAATTACACGTTGGAATCATAATACAAATTACTGGCGTAACTAACGTTCATAGTTCATAGGCTTCGATAAATCTGGTGTATTTTCTCTCAAGACAATAGGCTAGTTTTCTGGGTCGTAATAATAACATAACAATTAGTCCGTCAGTTAGATAATCAAAAAATATTGGACACGTATTTTTTGTTTTGTCAGAATAACAATAAACAATAAAGATAAAGCGCGTCAAAGTTTGCTAAAAAGTGTAGCAAACTATGACGTCACACGGAACTTCAAAGGGCTATATCTTTATCATTTTTTGTTTAATCGACAAAAGAAAAAATACGTGTCCAATATTTTTTGAATATCTAACTGACGGACTAATTATATTTTTTTAGGAAACTAGCCTATTATCTAGCGAAACAGACTTGACGAGATCTTAAGACATATTAACCAGACCTATTAGTGTTCTACTACTAATAATAATAGCCTTTTGTTCGCATCGGCAAAGGCCTCTTCCCACATCTTCCACTGTTTTCTTTCAATGCTTGTCCTTTCTCAAGTTGGTCCTACTATTTGTTTCATTCATCTTCCCACCTTCTAAATGGCCTTCCTCGTTTCCTCTTTTTATCTATGAGGTACAAATTTAACACCACCTTACTTCATTTATTCACACTTATGTTGCTTGATGGCATAATGTGACATTTTTTGGTAAACATACTGCAATGTACTCGGCAGTTCGTTATGTCACTACTCCTGGAACGTCGGGTCTGATGGGCTGTTGTCATTGGACAATAATTGACACAGGCAGAACTCACAAAAATCTGGATTAATTTTTAAAATATTCTTCAATAGGAAGCATCATTATTTGTGAGTTACATTGTAAAAAACATTGACATTTTAAGGCGTGGTACCGGCGAAATTCATTTTTGCCAGCCAGTAGCATGAATAGGCCGGCTCGTCTAGTTAGGGAAGTACCACACTCTCACAGTAAATCGACGTCTGAGTAGAAGCTTTACCGCTTTTACGCTTCATTCGGTGAGTGAGAGAGCCGGAGGCCAAGAATAAAAATATCCCTCGAAGTCGGATATTGAAAGTTGTTTTTCGTCTCACCACACTAACAGCCTAAAATTTTCATCAATCAATACCATTGAAGTCGCACAAATTTTAACAAAAGACCATCATAAAATTTCTCAATCGCGTAACAATAATATAATTTTGTTTTCCATGAAGGGCTGCAAACGAGGTCAAGTTAGTGAAAGTGGAGGTGTGAAGCTTTGTTGGTACTTACTTCATTGGAACTCGGTAGCCCAGTAGGTGTACGCATTGATAGATCGTGCTTTTTACAAACTTTTATTTAGTTTCACCTGTCCCGAGTCCCGACATTTGTCTGTAATCAAATCTTGCTAGGTAAATTTGATCCACTTCGCGGTTACCGATTGAGCTTAAATTTTGCATGCTTATGTAAATCGGATGACAATACAATATTATGGAATCGGTGCGCTGGTCAGACGATGAAGTCAGAAGGTGGCCATAGAAACTCTTAAACTAAACAAGGTACGTTAGTAGTATATTGTATTTGACAAGGTCGTGTTTGAGCTCATTTGATTTGTCTTGGAAAGCACTTTACAGTGTGGATTTGATTATATGCCAATAAAAAAAAATATTTTAAAAATAAAAACTTGTTTATAAGCTATCCTTTGCATCATACATTGTATTGAAACACATATAAAACAACACATAAAAATTAAAAATTCTTTCTCCAGTTGGAAACACCATATTTTTGAGTTACATTGTAAAATACATTGACATTTTAAGGCGTAGTACCGGCAAAATTCATTTTTGCTAGAAGCATGAATGGGCCGACTAGTCCGGGAAAGTACCACGCTCTCACAGAAAACGACGTTTGAGTAGAAGATTTACCGCTTCTATGCTTCGTTTGGTGAGTAAGACCTGGATGCCCATCATTCTTCCATTTCCTCCCCCATGACCTTCACCCATCTCCTTGAAAGGCCGGCAACGCTCCTGTTACACCCTGGTGTTGCAGTTGTCCATGGGCAGTGCTGATCGATTACCGTCAGGTGATTCACTTGCTCATTTGCTGTACTATACCATCAAAACCAACCCAGCACTCACGATAACCAACCACTAAGAAACACGAAAGAAGATTGAATGGATCATTGACCGGCTTTACTTAACTAAGTTAGGCATTGATGTCATGGGAAGTGAAATGACAATGAAAATAAGTAACCATTTTATTTTGAAAATAAATTAGTGATATTTATGTGAAAACACGTGTTTTTGTGTAGAACTTGTAATTTATTCGTGGGAATTTGTTCATCTCAGTATAAAATGTGGTCTTAAGTTAAAAGTAGATCGAGAGCGGTTCTGCACTGCATACTACATCCGATTCTAATATAAAAAACATTGGTTTGTCTGCAAAGTCGGTTTATGGACGATAATTTTACGTGATAACGGTAGAAGAGAGATAGATGCGTCACAAGCCGAACGCTTAGATCGTGCCTCTCTATCGCTTGTTCCGCGCTCTCGCTTGCACACGGAATGTGACATTTTTTCGTGCATTCATCGATTTATAAGACGTCAAAAAATATGCTCGAAATAGCTGCAGTATTAAAAGTATTTATAAGAAATAGTGCGCAGTAGGGCCAACTGACTTAATTTTTTTTTAAGACATTTGAAGTGTGAACCTACTGTGCATCTTATCAGAAATCAACAACTTAATTTGTCAGAAGAGTTGTAGGTATTCTTTCGCTAAATGCCATAAATCATTTTTAATTGTTTTCTTCTGAACACCAACATCATCATCACAAGAACAATATTTTCGAAAAAGAGTGTCGTCTAAAATAGAAACTTGCCTCGTCATCCGAAATTCCTCACGTCGAAACCAGCTCGTTTCCCAGCCCGTGACATTACAAGTGAAACAGGCAATAAAGCACGGGGCACACCCAGCAATTATACAATGGCATACCACCAACATTCAGAGGGCACAAAAACTCAAAGCTACCGACGTGGTACTTTCTCCCGGGTCCCACGGCCCGCTTGCCCCGAAAAACAACAAGTTAAACAGGAACGCCCAGACATTCGGTGATTAAAGTTGATCGTGTGCCCTTACCTTTACTTTCGCGCCAATTAAGATGACGCCTGGCGTGGCCAAAGTTGACAGTCGATATAAGGTGTAGTCACCTGAAATATTGGATCCGAATTGGTAACTGGACTGGCATCAAATATAATTAAGTAAATGAATGCTACCGTTTTTTGAGTAAGGTTCCGAAAAAGCTTTTATTATACGCGTGGAAACAAAATTAACAAAAAATGTACCTTATTACTTTAAAGAAGCGATTATAGTTGTACGTGTAAATAGGTATAAAAAATTAAACTTAGAAATGGCTTCAATTACATGAAATATAGTATATTGGTTTTAGGGTCGAACAATCGATATAGCTGGGTCTAGTATGTCTTTCCGTCTAAATCTCGGTTTCCTATGTCCAATAAATTGTAATTTCAGATACCTCTAGCGTCTCTTTGGGATAATTAGTGAAATATTTTTTTACGATTTTTAGCTGTCCCGGTGAACCTCGTTCGGCTTAAATATTTCTTATACAGCTGTACATAACCAACGACGTTCCCATGAAAGGGTTACTCACCTCGACAAAATGAACAACTTTTACTATGGGACCAATGCCGGAAACTCCAAAAAATATGAACGTTTTCATACATAGTGTACGGCCGGCCCGGCAATTATTAGGAAATTGAAAAAAATGAGTTCCCAGTATTGCTCCCATAGGAGAAGTTGTTCATTTCAACGGGCTGAGTCACCTCTTCACGGGAACGTCGCTGATTATGTTACACGCTGTATTTTAATAGTTATTCAGTCGTTCGGGTTGATAACAAAACCAACAAATCAAAGATTATAAAAATCTATTCATCTGTTCTTAACTTATAAGTGTTCGAACAAACCCAACTTTGTTTTATATATTAAGAAGATGGATAATGTGTACATGAAATATTGAAAATCTTTATAAACAGAGAAAGTAATTTAGAAAATATATTGACTATGCTAGGATTGAAGGAATAATCAATTCATTTCTTTTAATAAAACGTTGGTTTTAATAAGAAGAATGGAATGAACGGAAAATTATGCGGTAGAGGTACTAGATATCGTACTAATTATAAATACTGCTGCGCCGCTCGCGTTAATGTCGATCCCTCGGGAATGGTAAAATTTCCCGAAATGAATGGTACTCTAGTCCTTCCCTGGGCCTCAAATAACCTCCATGCAAAATTTCATCCAAAGTGGTCCAATGGTTGAAGCGTGAAAACGTCACAGACAGACAGACAGACTTACTTTCGCATTTATAAAATTAGTATGGATGTCAACTGTAGATCCTGGATGGATTCCATCCATTCCTTTTTTTCATTCATTCATCACGAGCTACTATTTTCAGTCAATCGTGTGTCGTTCGTGTGACCCGGCCCTAATTTTCTCGGCTGCCAATTAAGCTGGCTCAGCGGTGACGATCCGTTTTATTTTTAAACCTTGTTGCCTGGAACTGTTTAATTAAAGCGCGGTGAAATAAATACGAGGTCAGCAGTGCTAGGTACAAAACCTCTGCACTTTCAGTATATTTATAAATGACCTAATTGGGCCGACGATTTAAGAAACGTCGCGTTGGATGAATTGGGTGGCTCGAAAGTAATAAAAAAGAAGGTATGACACTAAGTAATTTACTTATTACACCATTCTAAAGAAATACATGACTTTTACCCAGGTAAAATAATAAACAATCGCTAGATGCAATTTCGTTCAAGCAACCTGAGAAAACTAGGAAAAATACGGGTAGTGGCCACCTACTGGTCAAAAACTGTATAAAAGAAATGAATGACAGAAGAACAAAAAATGTAAATGGAAAACAGTGAAACAGAAAATGAAAGTTAGGATGTGTCATAATTCAATTGCAACAAGGTAAAAATATAGTTTATACTTTACCGTTGTATATGAAATAAAAATACACGAGTTAACATTAACGAACCTTTACGCCCACCAGCACGCTAAATGTGGCCTTTCGGTCTTATGAATTTAGCCTCTGTCTACCCCGTAAGGGATAAAGACGTGTTTGTATGGATGTAATTCTTAATGAACACGTACATCATTAAGGAAAGTTTTGACGTTCCCATAAAATTAACCGGGAGGCTTAAAATTTTTGTTAGGAAATTCCATTTTTTTGTGTTCTTAGCTTGATCCCATATAACATATGGTATAAAACATATAATTTTCTCCTTATGAGTACTAAAATCTGGAACTTCTTGACTGTATTCGTGCGTATAAAATTAGCTGTAATCCAACGAAAAGCCCTTAGGCCTCCCAGGTCGAGGTGAGTGGGTCAGGGCAACAAGGTAGAAGTTTATTCCTTTAACCTTACCGCGGCATCCGAAAAGGAAAGTCTGAGAATCCGTTGCTGCCTCATAGGCGAAAGGGAAATTTTAAGGCTCTATTGTGGGCTCTATCATTTATGTTATGACTGTATCCTTCCACATTGGAATTTATTTTGAAGATAATTTTGTGCTTGCGTTGGAAACTTCCGTATTCTGAGGTGGAATAGTGAATTCCTAACGCCAATCTGAAAAAGATCATTTTCGATCTTTACCTGACCGGGGTTTGAACCTCGTGTCGCGTGCTGGCAAAAAACACACACCGGGGCAGATGACAGTTGATCTGTCCCATTGGCCCCGTAGACCAACGGGGCCGTTCTACCGGGGCCAATGAATCAATATTTCCCAACCGTCCCGTCACCGCCCAAGCAGCACACAAGTGTTTTCAACAATTATTAACCAGCTCTCTTAGAACTCAAAGTTCTTTTAAAGACGTACAAGAGTATCAAAATATGCTTTTATCTTTATAAGAAGGATTTTTGAGTTATTATACAGCTTGAGCTGTATAAAACTTGTATTAAGGGATCCTATCTGCTCCGGTGGTTCTGCCCCGCGGGGCAGAACTACCGGGGCGGGAGGGGATAGCTGTTACAATAATTGTGTTTGGAAAAGACAAAACGCTTGAGAGGAAAGTTTTCGTTTCATATTTATCGATTCTGGCATCGTGTGTAGTCGATTAGAAAAGTACACTTACGAGATAGTAACGGGAGGTTTATGGCTCTTTGAAGGACTATTATGGGGATTATGCAACGTTCGACAGCTCCTCCCTCTGAAAGCTTTTGAAAGTAGATTCATGTCTCTGTTGTGCAGAGATACTTTTCAGCGCAAAAATGCAAAAGTAAAAATTATAAAAGAATCATGTGTTTACTATTTCTAATTCGAGCGTGTACTCATGTACAAACTTCAAAAATAGTACAAATGATCTCGATATTGCTCTGCCCCTTTCCTTTGCTCAATTCTCATCTAATGAGAGTTTTCAGAAAGGCTAACCACCAGATGGCAGCATTGTGTCGTAGTGTATGTCATTGGACAACATTTAACAAGCAGTAACAACTGACACATTGTTGGCCAATAACAGCTTATCGAAACCGACTCCTCAGTGCTGCCTCCACTAATTTCAGGAAACCTTTATTAGATGCTCCCTTACCACCAGGCCTACTCAACTTTTGACTATGGTATACAACGTTTTGATCGTCACTTCGAATTACATTGCAGCTTTCGTATGATTGACTATTTTTATTCAAGATTTGTAAACCGTAATCGATGTTGAAGTGACCATCAAAACGTTGTACTATTATCAAAAGTTAGTAGTCCGAGAGCTGGCATAAATTTTTGGGTAGGTATTTGAGGCAAGCTGAAAACTTGTCACATACATCTCCTTTTATATCCCCGCTACTTTCCTATTTAGCCCCGCCCCGCTTCGCTACTCACTAGCCAGGTCTCCAGTGTCGTGTTGGGGTTTAATAGGAGAGGTATGACACAAGTTTTCAACTTGCCTTATATACGTACCCAAAAATTGGTACCACCTATCCTACTATAGCGAGTAAGCCTCTTTTCTTTCAACAAGTGCGTCACAGACACACAAGCTAACAATGAGTGACGGAATGCGCAAAAAGGTTCCACATCACTTCACTTTTACAAAACACGTTTACTGTTACAATCGTAATAGGTTACAGAGAATCTTTCCTCACGTTCCCGATGCCTGGAAACTGGGACTAAATGCGGCAACTAGGTTCATTATGAGAATACGATGATAGGTCCCATTAATTCAATGACAATGTGGAATCTACTTTTATGTACACACATTGTTTTTGCTTATTTAAATTGTCAATGGAATGAAATGAATTCAAGGTAGTTCTGTACGACAATGTAATAACCAGTTTATTGTTATTGGGGTTCATTTACTTTGCATATAATGAACTAAATTGCTAAATAATTTATTTAGCATATAATAAACTTTATTATATGCTTTTAACAATTTTTATAAGTGTTTTATTTTGCATTCACAATGCTCAGTTGATTTATACTCTTATTAAATTAAGAAATCTAATATGGTGAAAAAATTTAATGCAGCCAGGGTTTTTAGTTGATTATCAAATTCATTGTAAAATGAGTTGAATCAAATACCTCACTTGTAAAAGTCGGGTAGTTGCGTTAGGTGACGTAAGCCCTAATAGACATAAGAGGAATGGGATATGGTGGAGAATTTCGGCATCGAGGTTGAATCATGCGGTAGCTCAGTTGGCAGAGCGTAGGTTGTACATAGACCTAGGTCGCTGGTACTCTGCCCGAATGTTTTTTTAACCATATTTTATATCTTCATTTAATAAGAGTAAATAATAAGCTTTCTTTCGGTACAAAATCGTTCTAACATACGAAAAAGCGTATAAATTAATAGATAGCGTTTCATGATCTCTTTGTTACTCCTTTTTTGTTCATATCCTCCTTCATCATCATCATCATCATCAGGTCCTCTTAGTCTCCACTGCAGGAGCATAACCCTCTCTATACTACCGGATATACCATACTTGGCCAGAGCAGACAGAGGATTTGGCCTACACTCTCCTCGCTGGCCAAACGGGTTGTAGAGGTCTTAATGATGTTTATGAGCTTTGTTTAGCTTGTATTTCCTTAGTCGCCTATTACGACCTCCATGGGAAGACTAGGAGTGGTCCTACTCTACTCTGCCGGAAAACACACGGCTACATATTCTCCTTAACATAGTGTATCCATTATCCTTAGGTCATCTTGTTTTTTGGGTTACATGCGTACTTGATGTTGATTTGAAACAACGTTTTTTCTACGTATAGACCCAGAAATCGTCTCACGTACACGGATTTACGCGTACTCACACACATTTGTACTTTCCCTAGTGCTTAGTGGCATAATTTAAAAAAACCAAACATTGAGACTTTCGTTGTACCCAACACTCATCTTCATTAAAACCAGTGCCGGATTTATAGTTTTTATGAGTGTAGGCCACTTAAAAACCATGAGATAACCAGAAAACTTGTTTGACTTTTATCCTCTGAAATCGCGTGAGTGTCCTCTGAAATCTGCCGCTCCTAGGACGCTGCCGCCCCTATTCCGCGGCCAGTACGGCCTAATGACCAATCCAGGACTGATTAAAACAAGTTTCTGTAAGATCTACTTATTGTATTGTCTAATGTACAAAATACGAGTACAATTTTGAAAATGGACTATAGAAGCAGCTCAAAAAACGTTCAACTTTATCGCAAAGAAAATAGCAGCGTATAAACACAAAGTAACAATGCTACCAGCCTTTTGAGCATAACACTCATAACGCAAACAAATGTTGACAATTTTTAACCCCCTACGCCAAAATAAGGGTGTTATAAGTTTGTGTGTTTGTGGCACCGTAGCTCCCATTCAGCAGAACCATTTTTTGGATTTTTTGTTTACCTTTTAAACTAAAAATACAAAAAATGGTTCTGCTAATAATTCAATTGAGAGTGTTCTTAAATCGATAAGATACAGGTGATTTTACTCTTGATTTTGCTTAATTTTTTTATTATAAATTACATGTTTCTTAATAGTTATCTAGCTCCGTGGCGCAGCGGTCAATACGACAGCCTGCGACACGGGGTGCCCGGGTTCGATCCCCGGCCAGGTCAAGATGGAAAATGATCTTTTTCAGATTGGCCTGGGTCTTGGATGTGTATCTATATTTGTATTTGTTATAAAATATAGTATCGTTGAATTAGTATCCCATAACACAAGTCTCGAACTTACTTTGGGGCTAGCTCAATCTGTGTGATTTGTCCGTATATATTTATTTTATTTTAGTTCCACCTGGTCCGAAGCCTATTAGTAATAAAATCTTACGCTAACTTAAATTGACTTCCCGGTATTTGATTGAGTTGGCATATGCGATATACATATGTATCAAAGTGTATAATGTGTTAATATTGTTGATATTGTAATAAGCTTAATGATTTTGAAGAGCTTATTTAATGACGAAAAGCTCGCTCACTATATTTCATATATGAATATAGTGCAGATTATGCCTTTGAGCTTGTCGCAAAAATTAAAACAAATCTAAATTATATTTAATACTATTTCACAAATTAAAATAAATATAAAACAAGATTTGTTTCATATCTATTTATTATTTGTGAATATATATAGATTTTTATTTATTTTTAGTTGTAGAATTAGTATTTATTACAAATAATAAATAGATATGAAACAAATCTTTTTTTATATTTATTTTAATTTGTGAAATAGTATTTTTTTTTAGATAATGTATTATTTCAAAATATTATGACATAATTACAAAAACCTTATTTAGCGTCAACTGTATCAATTATTTCTCATTAACATCTACATAATTGTACTTCAATTAACTCTTGTTCAGATCTATGTACACATTTTTACTTTCCCTAGCGCTAAGTGGCGTATCTCAATAAACCAAACATTGGAACTTTCGTCGGAGGTAAAACAAGACAACTTATGTTTTCATGTTTTTTGTTCGCAGTTGAGGATGCGGCTGAGACGCGGATTGGCTATAGGCGTCCTACTCATATTACATATGGTGAGAAACTGCTGTTGATTTGATAGCTACTTTCTATTTTGGTTTTCAAATATAGTAATAGATACACAGCTATAAACTACGTTTGTACAATACTAGTATACAGTAAAGTTATTATTTTCTGTTTATAGAAAGTTTCAAAAAGACGAAAATTTGATACGTTCTATTTAGTATGTGGTTTTCAAAGTAAAATAGTATTTATTATTTTAGAAAACCACATACTAGCTTTCATTCGCGTAAATGTATCAAAAAAAAAACAAGAAATCTTTATTTCTTTAACATAAAGTTATGTACAAAACAGATGGCGAATTGGAGTCCTTTTAAGCAAAGGTAGCTTCAGTCAGTTTCTTGTCAGGAAACTCCGCTCCTGCGATACCATTAAGGCGCTGTGCATCAGAAGAATACCGTAAAACGTCTATTTTTTCGTCGTACAGTTAGCCTTATCTTTCATGGAATACTATCGAGGAAAAAACATGAAGTACAATTCAAAGATCAAAGTAAATATTTTATTATATTTTTATTCAAAATATTTTCAAAAAAAAAATGTATGTAGGTATCCCTTAGGAACGTTCATGACTGTTTTGCTACTTTTGCTAGCTCGCTGCGTGAAAACCAGTGCATTATTTTTCGAGTAATATACGCACTGAGATACTATATATATGCTTATTTGTACCACCAGGGATTTTACCGGTATCCAAATACTTATTTCTGTTTTAAAAGTAAAACGGAAAGAAATTGTACAATTTTAATCTGTTTTCGAATATATCGGTTCATGAGTGTTAATAACTGTTACAGCCAATAAGGTTTACATAGGCATAACTTACTTATTCGGCATAACTATGCAACACACACACTTGTCTGAGAAATGCAAACTATGTATTTTATTGTCTTTGGCCTAATATGACATACTGTGTAATAGAAAAATGTAAAAACAGTTTTCTAAAAAGTTGGTTACAGAAGACTTATGTTACTAAGTGTTAAGAGCAAAAAAGGTTGAAAACACCCAAATAAGTGTTACAGGAATAACTTTGTAACAGATTTAATGTACCCTTTTGAATGTGTATCCATTATAATGGTGTTTTTGTGTAGTTATATCCCACTGTGTCACATTGGTTATCATGTACTAGTTTAATAGTTAATACTTTTCTTCATTTTGTTTGCTTATTGATTTTTTCTGCTAGTATAATTCATCATCTAAACTATCCAGTCGTGGTAGAGCCAAGCTACCGGCGAAATTAATTGCTAGAAGCAGGAATGGGCCGGCTCGTCCGGGCAATACTACACTATCACAGAAACTCGACGTCAGAGTAGAAGCTTTACCGCTTCTATACTTCGTTCGGCGAGTGAGAGTGCCGGAGGCCCATCCTTCCCCCTCCCCAACTCCTTGAAAGGGCGACAACGTACCTGTCACACCCTGGTGTTGCAGTTGTCGGTGGGCAGCGGTGATCACTTACCATCAGGTGACCCGCTTGCTCGTTTGCCGCCCTAAATCTAAAATAAAATCTTCATTAAAAATGTTAATATTGGTTGTGTGGTTGAAGCGTGAAAATGAAACAGACAGACACAAAGTTACTACTACGTCGCATTTATAATATTGTTGCATGGATGAATTCCCAAGATGAATTCCCATCAATGTAGTTTGTTGAGGTTTCGGATAAATGTAGATGAATGCTATTTATTTCATTCACGCCATATATTTTTCTTTGTGTCATCAAAAGACACCATTTTTAAAATAAAATACGTAAGTTTTTGACTTACATAACAAGACTTTTCAAAAAACGCGCTCTACAATAAGTTTAGACCAGCAGTGTCATACTCATATCATGCTTAGGTAGTAGATATGCACATAATTTTTTTTTTAGCTACGCTTTTATTAAAATCCAGGCAAACATTGCAATGTATTTGTAAAAAATATGTTGTATTATTTAATAAAAAATGTAATAAGATAGTCGTTGGACCAAAACAGAGACGGAGTGGTCGCCGAGAGCAAGAAGTAGACCAGTCGGTACTAAAACTATCTTTTTCAGATTGACCTGGGTCTTGGATGTTTATATCTATATAAGTATACTCGTATATCATAAAATATAGTATCGTTGAGTTAGTATCCTACGACACAAGTTCACAACTTACTGTGGGGCTAGCTCAATTTGTGTGATATGTTCTATATATTTATACCTAGGTAGGCGACGAAGCTAATGTTAGTTAGGTAAACATAATGTATGTCCCTACAATACTGTACCATGAGGTGCCCGATGACCTAGTGGCCGTGAGAATTAAAAGCGTTTTTTCGATTCATTCCTATCCAATACTACGAACGAATACCACTGGTATTACTTTGAATTTTTAATTATTTTCTATTCTCAACAGATACCACTGTTTAGACCAATACCAAAACAAGTTCAAAGGTACAGTCAGTAAAAATGCTTCGTATGTGATTACAACATTTTTATTTGCAAAAATATGTGTAGGATATTAATAAACAATTTTAGTTATCACACGACTAGTTCAATTATACATATAGTTATAACAATATTAATTATTACAATTTTCAAAAATATAAAATAAGAACAATTTGCTTACTATCTGATAATAATATAATATGACATAAAATTAACTTTTTTATATTAAAATTACTCGTTCATCACCTTTATAGTAATAACTCAATGTTTTTTTTTTCAGAAATATAGAATATGAATAATTAACTTATAGTAATAATCTAACAATTGTAAAAAATCAAAGAAAATCAACGTATTTTTATAAAATCAGTCGTTCGACACCTACATTGTAATAAATCAATCTTTTTTTTTTAAGTTATTCGGAAAGCAATGTTAAATTACTTTGTGGTTTTAGCATTATATTGGAATGACATAAAAATATTAGAAAATAAATTTAATTCGATGACTGAGCTGACTGTACCAAATTAAAATTTTGGTATTCGTTGGAACATAAAATTTAAAAAAAATTGAGAGTGAAAATTTAAATAAAATTTAAAAAAAATTGAGAAAAGAATAGAATTAAAAATTCAAAGTAATACCAGTGGTATTCGTTCGTGGTATTGAATAGGAATAAATAGTTTTTTCATGTAAGCTACCCTAGGCGCATTTCCCAATGTGATGGGTGTGAAGACCACAAGTGGCATAAAAATATCTCAAACTCCTCCGTGCTTCGGAAAGCACGTTAAGCCGATTTTCATTGATGACAGTCGTTAACGACTGTATGTCGTTAATGCCATAGCTTAAGCTATGTCAGATGCCTTAAGACAGCCTGAAAATTCTTACACCAGTTTTGGCCACTTACACGATAAACAAACAAACAGTACTGTACATGAATGTTATCATAATAGCGAACCGGGCTCTATCTAACGCATCACAACAACATTTTTTTTTTTGTAATGACTAATTGACTATGTAGCTAGCTCCAAGTGAGCTTTCGCTACTTCACCGGGCGTTTGAGGCGAGGGCAGAGTGCCCTCAGCCTATATAGACAACATTACCAAAGGGCCCCCAGGAGGGACGGACCTCGGCTTTGGGACCTGTGTGGGCAAGGCTTGAAGAGACAGCAAAGTCTCATATTGCCTGATGGGCCGCATATACTGAGGTCGCAACAGGAAAATACTCAGATGCGAGAGAGAGAGAGAGAGGCATAATATGCGGTCGTTCTCGTCGACAATCGAATACTGAATGGCGAAGTATGCACGTGCACATGTTTATCAATGAATGAAAAATTTGCAATGCTACAAACGACTACAACTATCAAAGGCGATTTGTAATGAAAACAACTTTAGTAAGAGAAGTGTAAGTTTACAATAAGATTTGCATGACAATGTGGTTGTTTAATTGTGTTATTAACTCTTTTCTATTTCCGCTCATAAAACATTGTCATTACATTTTATAGAATGAAAAATTGTGTTAAATAGCATATCCGCTATTTAATAAATAAATATATACGGTCAAATCACACAGATTGAGCTAGCCCCAAAGTAAGTTCGAGACTTGTGTTATGGGATACTAACTCAACGATACTATATTTTATAACAAATACTTAGATAGATACACATCCAAGACCTAGGCTAATCTGAAAAAGATTAGCCTAGGTCTTTCTTGATTTTCCATCTTGACCTGGCCGGGGATCGAACCTGGGCAGGCTGGCGTGTTAACCGCTGCGCCGCGGAGCTAGCCTGTAAAATACTCTTCCATGCTGGCCTGGGAGAAAAAAAAGCGTAGAATGTACCTGCTGCTTCTTTTCCCTCGCAGATCGTAAAATCCGATTGAGAGAACGGGCAAAATTCCGATGAATCATGTTAATAGGCGATGCGGCTAGCAACCCATCACTATTTTGATTCCGTTTTCCACCTAAAGCCCTCCAACATGCTAATCATGGTAAACTGTGAAGTCGAGAAGAAAACCTTTAAAGTGAAACCAGATTAAGATAAGAAGGTGTAAACCTAGAGGCTTATCACGTGTCTGAGCAGGACAGCCGGCCGATACTGCTGCAGCCTCAACAGATGCAGCAACATGGGATAGGGTTGCTTGCATCAACTATTGGTGGACAACATGAAGTGACAACAGTAGTAGGTAGGTAGGTAGGGAGACTGGCTAGCAACTCTTTATTTAATTTATTGCACATACAATCTTCACGATTTTGTACAAAAGGCAATAACTTAATGCTAAGCATTGTCTACGGATGTGGTGAAAAGTTTGCATGAAGTTACTGGTGTCACACAAAGTAATTTAACATTGACTTCCACAAAGTAACACCTGAATAAATTTATAAATGAGAAAACCGATCTTCTTCTTTTCGGGACGAAATGGTTCCATTTGATTAGATTCTTTTGACCAGAATTTGGATACGCTGATCGCCTTATCATTAGCCTCATTGAGATCTTGTATCGTGCAAGGTGAGGCAGTTAGGGCACGACAAACCGTCGTAAATTATTAATATTCTTAACCTCAGTCACATAGCTAGGATATGATTGGTGGAAAGTACCGCCGCATTACACCGAGGTGTTAATGATGACCAATGAACCGTGTGGGTCTGGTCACGTTTAGCGTTGTAATATTATCGACCAATAGATGTAAAGTAATTTATTTATGCAGTTATTGATTCTATTCTTGATAGCCAAGGAGGGTTGAAGACTTTGAAGTTGTGCGACTAGCGAACTATCACTGTTCACTTTACACAAAAGATTTTTTTTAAGAAATATTCGGATTTGTACCCTTAGATACAGCAAATAACATTATAAAATCTATGAAGTATTCAAACTTATTTTTGTGTGTATTTTCCATAGACTCATTATTTACAATTTGATGACAACAACCGCCATCTTGGCTTAATTTCGTCGTATCATAATCTTCTCAATAACCGCAGAACAATAACTCAATAACCTTCCATAGTACAATAGAATAAGAACTAGTACTAACGTACTAACGTACAGAAGTCGCACCTCTGCAAAGGTATTCAAAGAAGTATCAACTCAATGTAGTTAGCGATACGTTGTAAATTAGCTCGCGGCAGAACCTTTTAGTTTAGATACCTACAGCAAGCCAATTTAATACTTATAGCTCTGAACATACGATTCATAATTCGTTGAAGTCGGTGAACAAATATGAACAAACGCGTATCGTTCCTACCGGAGTTGTTCAGATTGCACCTTTGAAGATGTCGCTGGGCGTAGATCTTTGCGATACCTACACGGGGTAAGACCGGCCTGGTAGAACTTATATATTGTATTTTCATAACCAGAAACGATATGGCAAGACCATATCTAGATAAGAAGCTATACAATTAATAACATGAGTCATTAAGGGATATATTATCTACACCATAAAATCGAAGCAAATCAAATCGCGAGTAGATTGTTTATCTAGATTCCAGGTAATCAAGATAAACTCCACTTTACCGACCTTCGGTGATATGAATGATCGGCCACAAATTGATGTCGATACGGAGTGAAATTTAATACAATCCGTTTAGGTGTAATGATCTATTTTATAGCTAATGTTTACTACAAAATGAGCAGTAATTTGCGAAAGATGGCGAAAGTTAGACTTTAGTCAACATTGAAAATGGAAGAGTACTGGGAGAAGAACTGAATTTAACAAAAATAAAACAAACTTAAGTTTTTTTCTTCGTTAAATTGGAAACCTAGTTAGATCGATTGTTTCCCAAGACTTATTAATAACGTGATCGTAATAGATAGTATAATTGAGATCTTATTTACAATAAGTAGCGATTTGAGGTCTAAGCTCATCTAGATTTAATTGAGTTAGGCTCACATAAATATATATCTCTTATCTCTTTTTTAAGTTTGATTGATTTGACAGTTCCGTGGCGCAGTGGTTAACACGCCAGCCTGCGACACGGAGTGCCCGGGTTCGATCCCCGGCCAGGTCAAGATGGAAAATGATCTTTTTCAGATTGGCCTGGGTCTTGGATGTTTATCTATATAGGTATTTGTTATAAAATATATTATCGTTGAGTTAATATCCCATAACACAAGTCTCGAACTTACCCTGGGGCTAGCTCAATCTGTGTGATATGTCCGTCATTGTCCGTATATATTTATTTATTTAAGTACATATATGTAATGACACCATATAATGGTGTCAGTCATTACATATATAAAATATATTTTTTTGCAGCTATTGTACTTCTCTCACGACTCCTCTTTGGACGGCCAACTAAGGCAAGCCAGAGCTGCGAGCCCTCTTGGGTTTCCACCCCGACCGATGAAAACACGTCGGGGGCGAAGACTCTGACCGACTCTCTGGAGCACTCGGGTCCGTGGTGTCGTTACTCATAAACAGCTCGCGACAAGCTGCCCTTATTATTATTATGAAAGAGCTAAGCTCTTGTTAGTGTGTGGAAAGAAATGCTCACAATTACTATTTTAGAAGGAATTATGTTAAAAGGAAAAGTTTGCCATCTTCATTTCGCATACAAGTGATTGATGACCAGTGTGCTGTTGCCTCATAAAGTTTTCCTTCACCAGAAGCAAGTGATGCATGGTAATGAATCTGTAAATGAGTCAGAAATTAGAATACAATACAAATATGCGAAGCTTAAACCCACTATCTTATAGTGGTGTCTATCTACACCGCTTTAACTATCACTGCTGTTAACAGCTTATGCTAATAACCTTATGTAAATCTGAATTCGTGCATAAATTATCAAACTTTTTATTTGCATGCTTATTAAAATCTCAACTGCGGCGTACGTATTAAAAAGATACAAGCTCGAATACAAGTGTTTTTTTTTCATTTATGGCTGGCCATTCGTATGCGGTTCAGATGTAAGTTGACTTTATTTATACGTCTAATTACAAGCGATTTATTTAGTCATGTTGAATGGAGGGTTTGCAAATATTGTAAATTGTTGATTATTGATTACTCAATTTTTAATTATGTCATACCTACGCGTACCTGTTTAATATTATTTCAGACATATGAACTACCTAGAATTGATTTTCTACTACGGTTCATACAACAGTATGTTTATTTACTCTTTCTATATATTTAGAACGCTAATCTTAATAGTACAGGAACAACAAAGTGTTTAGTACTAAAAATTCAATAATCTTGTATTTTAAATTCTAATGTTATAAATTGTATAAGTGAGTTTGTTTGCTACTCTATCACGTCTCAACATCTGACCGGAGCATCATGTAATTTTGCATACACGTTTTTGGGATACGGAGAAGGACATCTACCTTGATCCTAGTAAAAGTTATGTTCCCGAGGAATCGATATTATCGTAAACCGAGATAAAAAAAGACATAATCTTTCATGTATTAGGTATTTAATTTGTTCTATAAAATATTCTAGATTGGATTCGTATAAGTGAATTAGTGAAGTTGTATTAACACCATAATACGCAAACCATACATATCCGTAAAATTATACACAGTATATTAAACAGTAGAATATCGTGAACTTAGTAATTCACCTGAACGATTAATATCTCCCATTAGACGCGCAAGCTTATGAAGAGTTTCTCTTAGAAATCTAATTGCTTGAATTGTTCACGAAAATCGTAATCCATATACTTGTAAACCGTAACTTATACCTATGAAGATACGTCTTATGCTTAAAATGTTCACCTTACATTTAAAAAAGTTATTAATGAGGTTTTGCTTTTGTAATGGATCCCTATTTGGAAGGAACCAACCTCAGCTATTTTTCTTTTTATAGGAGTTAACACACATGTTACTCAATGTTTCTCACTTACATGCGTAGTTCCAAACTATCCTCGCATGTGTCATTAAATAGTAACTATTTCAAACATTCATTCATCTAGTACGGTAAGCCTTCGATCAAATATAATGGTAGATATACGATTTACGCTCGAAAAGTGGCACCGGCAAAACAGCGCTCCAATCGAGTTTCGGAGCTGTTTTGTCCATAGTTTTAATAAACCGCGCTAGCACTCGCACGTCTCGCGATGACGAAGGTACAGTGAAAAGATACAAAAACTACGCATCAAAAGAGAAAAAATAAGATGGAGTAATTTTATATTACTTTCAGTATTTGTTTTCCGTTTTTGTTATTGTTTGTAAGTATGCATGATGTTTTGGCTCGGGGACATTATTTAGGCTTCATTTTGTATGAAACTGTGTATCTACCACTATGTTTGATCGAAGCTGTAAGCGTATGCTTTTTTAAAGCGATCGCGGTTCTAACTAGGCAAATGGATACAAAATGATTGCTACTTTTTATTGGCTTTCCACTAAGTGTTGCTTCTATGGGTTATTCACTGACTGAACATATGGATTTATGATACACACGTATCCATTGAAATTTGAAATGAACTTATTTACGCTTAGCGTGCAAGCATATTTATTAACAAGCCCTTTTAACCGATTTCAAAACATGAATAACGGTTGTATTTTTTTTTATGTTTCTTACCTCATATCATCGTCATTTATGAACTTATTTGAATAATCCTTTCTTTTTTTGAAAGGGTATGCTTTTCAATAGGTTAAATTTAATTTTCATCAAAATCAATTCAGTTGATTGTTTTTTTTTTTTAAATATCCAAATATGTCAGTCGGGTCTCGTGAGGGTGTAAAGATTACTACACCTTAAGCGTACAAATTCGTCGAGGCCTTAAGATATTATGGTGGAATAAAACGCACATACGTAATTATATATCATACTTAATTACATACATAAACTCGAAAAACAATATACTCCTCTTAGGTCGTCATGTAAAAACATAACGCTAATAACTTTTTATTAGCGTTCTCAAATGTAAATGAAAAATATTTTTGTTAAAAACAAAATTAATAAATTATAAAGATAAAAACAGGAAATGGACGTAGTGTCCAGATTTTGACCAGTATCCAGTCAGAGAATAACCCTCCCTATATGTACAATATGCTGTTAGTAGTCGTTTAGATAATCTCTGTATTTATATACAACCGATTGAAATCGTAGAAAACCGTGGAGAAAAATATGGTAATGATGCAATTTTCCCGTAGTAATTTATTTATTGCATGCTTTAAGTTTACTTGTAGCTTTTGCTTTCTAGTAATTGCGTTTTACTATAAAATTATTCATTAACGCTTGCATTGCAAGTAAATACTATTCGTGATCCGAACATTGTAAATGCGAATAAATTAGAGACATGGATTTTTAGCTGTAATAATTGTTGTTGCTACTAAGAGGTTTTTTATAAGTGTTTTATTTTGCTTTCACAATGCTATTTTGATATACTTTTGATAAAATAAGAAATAAAATATGGTAAAAAAAATTCATGTGGGCGGGACTTTAACCGGCGACCTAAGTCTATGTACGACCTATGCTCTGCCATCTGAGCTACCGCACAATTCAATCTCGGTGCCGAAATCCTCCACCATCCATATCCCATTTCCCCTTATACATATTAATGTATTTCGGCGCAATTTTCTTAATTTATTAAAAGTACTGAGGTTTGTCTATTATACAACTGTCAGAAAAGAAGTGTTCCAGCACTTTTTAAGTGGTCATTAAATATCAACCTTATTCCATACAAGGGTATCAAAGGTATACAGGGTGAAATTGAATTCATTAGCAGGAGTGACTCAGACCACGAATCTGAATAACTTTAATTATGGGACCAACTTCGACATCGTGAAAAAAATATCTGCTCTTTCATACACAAGTGGAATATCTACTCGGCCAAAATCTATGGAACAGCTGATTTTTTTTGCAATTTCTGGGTTGGTCCCATAATAAAAGTTGTTTAGATTCGTGGTCTGAGTCACTCCTTAAACGATTGCTAATGAATTCAATTTCACCTGTATAGTCTAGGTAACCCAAGAGATCGATATCAATGCGAGAGGAGCCGCGGAAGTAAGCTAGCTATAATCATACATCCGCGGATGCGGTTTTTGATATTTTATCAGAAACTCATTTGCGCCTCAGTTCTTCGCGCCTGCGTTCGCTTGCGCCTCGACACTTCGCACCTTCGACTTTCGCACCTAAATTACACACTCCTTTAAAAGCGCTAGACGCGTCTGTGTTTTAAAGTACATGAAGTTTGCCGCAGTGTTCCATGTTGGTTGCGAATATTCGCAACAACCCTAATTTAGATATTTAGGCCACTGATGCTCATCAATCCAAGTGTGGATCACGCCCAGGGTTGCTTAACTTGCAAAAGCGTTACAAATGCGTACGGTCGATAGGATGTCGATCTTGGCCTTTCGAGCTTTTTGTTTATGCATCCAAAAGTTTTGTGAGCGACCATAAAATGTTGTTTAAAAATTGTGAGATAATTAATGTCCCGTGAACTTTATGAAAGTGGTAAAGTTTCTTAAAAGCTTCCTCAAGAATGTGCTTCCTCAAAATAACCAAGATAAGTTTTAAAATGGCTGGGTTGTTAAATTTTATTTTGAGAATAAATTTTAAAGTTTTAAAGGCTTCTTGGATGTAGTGAAAATAATTAGCTTTTTTTTATATTCACATACAAGTGTTCAGCCGGCCCAGCAATTTGTATGGGAATGTCAAATTGTTCAAGGCTATGTCAGAGTTATAATATTCTGACACTATTTAACTATTGCGTTATATAAATGTACATTGCTGATTTGACTGTCACATGGTACAGTCTGCAAAGACTTTTTTATATTTTTTTGTTTTGTCACCCCCAAAAACATTTATTTACGTCGTATGTACGTTTTGAATCGGTCACATTAAAATATAAAGAAGGCAAACTTTTACTTAATCGTGCTAGTAGATTTGGAACTCGCCTTTGACAGAGGGACAGATAAATAGACGGTTCCGTTATGTCATACAGTCGTACGTAACCCTAAAAATCGTAGTGTTAGATATTTTTTACATTACGCCTATTAGCTTTTTATTTTTGTATGTTTTTAATTATTATTAGAATGTATATGAAAATGATTTGTTAAGTTTAAAGTATTGTTTTTACTATTAGGTCCTTATTTCTACTTACATACATAGTATCACGACTTGTGGGGTAGACAGAGCCTAGTTCTATAAGACCTTATGGCCGCATTTAGCATGTTGGAGGGTGTGTAGATGGAAAACGGAATCAAATAGTGATAGATCGCTAGCCGCATCACCTATTGACGTGATTCCGCAGATTTTAGCTCATTCTTTTACTTATATGTACAAAACAAATTTCTAATACGAAAATAGCACACCAGCGTCCATTGGAGTACTATAATATCTGTATTATAGTACTCCAATGCTCTCCTTTCTGGCAGGGTATGCCCTGCCTACATCAGACTCCAGTCTCCCCTAATAGTGATCATTTCACCATTTTCATCATCATTATTCCAGCCGTTAGAAGTCCACTGCTGGACAAAGGCCTCTCCCAAGGATTTTTCGTTCCTTGGGAGGATATTGCCATATTCACCACGCTTGGCAGGCGGGTAGGCGAGCGCAGTTTCTTTGGCTTCTGTGGTTCTGACGCTGCTGCCCATTGAAAGCATTTTGAAGCTGGGGAAGGATAGGAATTTGTTGGGTTTGGGAAGCAAATGAAGGTATTGGGATACTAATGACTCGGATGAAACCGGAAAGGAAATAGCAGTTCGGGAGGCCGTACTTGCAAACACCAGAGAGGCAGTTGAAGATGACTCCCCTGGCCATTTTATTTTGGAGATAATAGATAAATATGTTTTTACTTTACTGTATTTTTTTTTCTAAACAGATTCTATTAGTCACACACTTCATGAAAGAAGAGCAACCCTACTTTCATAACCATACGCAGGGCGCGTCCAAGAATTAGAGCGAGATAGCACGACGTCCAGTGACCAGTGGTTCCAAATATGGTTTCGACCCACTGCGCACGCGGACGCGACCAGTTCCGCAAAGCTATTTACCTGCTTACCAGTAGGGTAAAGTCGAACGGAAGCATGTTAGTAATTACAGTTTTTGTGGACGACGCAACTGATGATGAGGGGAATGGGAGTTATAGAGCATTTTTTACTTATTTATACAGAAGGTTCACACTTTGAGTGATCTTTTAAAACAAATGAGAGATTTTTTGCCATTCAAAAGACTGAAATCAAAAACACGTTCTACTTATTCAACTATACACGGTGGAATTTTGATCGTTCTGGACCCTTAAAGGGGTGATTCAGCCCGTCGATATGGACAACTTTTTATACCAATGCTGGGAACTCAAAAAAATGGGCAGTTGAATACAAAAAATTTCGGCCGCCCAGTAAATTTGTATGGGAACGTCAAAAATTTTTTTGATTTACCAGCATTGGTCCCATAGGAAAAGTTGTTTATATCAACGGGCTGAATCATCCCTTTAAGGGTCTAAAACGATCAAAATTTCACCGTGTATAACGTCAACAATTCAACATTATATTTAATGTAGGTATATAGATTGTTTAAATTTAATCACTTTTTAGTTGAAAAAGTAATAACTGTGAGCCAAAAATCCGCCATTTCACTATCCTACTTAGGTATATTACTTGCGAATTTTCGTTTGTTTAGATGTTTAAATATTGTTACGCAATGACGCCAAAACAGCTGATCTGATTTGGATAAAATTTGGCTCAAGGAGAGGTTTTGACCTGGATTAATATCAAGACTAGTTTTTGTTTCTAAATGACGGACGTAGCCATATGTTGGAGTGAGATAGAAATATATCCATACGAGTTTAACGAATTGCGGCGTCTCTCTGTCAGTGCCTTAATTTATAAACGCGGTTATAAGTTAAAAACCACGAGTTAAAAACGCAGAAGAAATTGTTGGTAACAGATTTTTTATAAATTTTATATAGCTAATACTATCTAGCAACCTACTGTCATATCAATGACAGATCTAAGGCTCAAGGACACTACAGTTAGTTTGTGATATCTACTACCCAGCAGTCACTTAAAAATCATACACTAGCTCGAAAATGTAAGTAAAAGTAAGATAGGTATTTTAAAATAATGGAAAATAGGGTAAAACAACAAACGCTGGGCAGAAGCAGGATTTCGTCTGCTATGTGTGTCGTCGGCATACATCGCGGACAACTGGAAAGTAGACTTTTACTCGTACTCTTCATGACACTCGTTCTATTGTCGTAAAACAGACATATTGGTAATAAAATGTAAATAGGTACCTCATTTCCTATGAGAGGAACTAAACCCATTAACATTTGAGAGACTTTGTCATTAATGGCACCGACAGAGCCAAGTTCGTGAGGCCAGATTTAGATATTCGCATCTACAAATTAGGAGGTCGGGCGAAAGAAGCGAAAAAGGTGTTCATAAAGTTGATATCAAAAATATTTTTGTATGTATTTTCGCAGTAACTCTTAAATTAAACTAATGCAATTGTACGTGAGATTTGGTATATATGTAGATAAATTATATAACAACTAATATCAAGTTCAATGGGCATCAAAATCGGTTAAGTGGTTTATGAGAAATTATAATAAATGTTCGTGAGGTCCAAGTTCGCAGTAATTTCAAAGAGAAAGTTAAAAGGGGATTACAAATTTGTAACATAACACGATTCTATTTAATAATCCGTGTTTTCCAGCTAATTGGTCCGCATAAATTATAACTTTTGTAACACGCTTAAAATGAATAAGTTGTTTTTGAGTTTATCCATTACAAACAACCACACAATCAAATCATACCTTTTTATAATATTAGTATAGATAATGATAGATGATTAATGAAAATATAGTTATAGATTAATGAAATTGATATTCTTCGATATAACCAATAGCTGGATGTAAGCACAAATTACTAACTAGTTACTACGTATGTAAGTCTCCACTTCTCAGTCAAGCAAGACACATTCTTTTCAAGGTCTGTATATTATCATTCAGTCTAGCAAAATGTTTTCAACCCACCAGGATATGCTCTATTTTGTTGACATATGGGCCCGGTTGTTAGCATGTGTAAATTGAAAGTATAAATTCACAGGTACATAATGTTATGTAGAGGCAATAATAATACAGGAAAAAAAGCTTTTCATAAGATTCTTTGTACCTTACATCAAGATATTTCTTGGATTTGATCATTTACTAGTACTTAATGGCATTGTGATGGTCAGAAGTCTGTTCCACATACGTATCTTACTTCTAATTACAAAAAGAAAAACAAACTTGACTGACATGACAAATAATATAGGGAGATACAAACCGGAAGTGACTTTCAAAATCATATTAATTTCACTACCAATATCACATGTCACACGAGGCACTTGAAAAAAGAAGCAAACCCACGCGTCTCAGGTAGATCAATCGAACGAAAGTAAAATTAGTGCGCTAGGGTCGTCGACCGCACTGGCACACTGCACTTGGCAGCCACTCCTCGACTAAATACTTGCCTCGCGGATCTTGGCTTGTTTACTGTTTTCTTTTGAGAAATGCTGCTTGCGGCTGCTTTTTGTGCCGATATTGGTACTTATATTAAAGTTGTTTTGATATATACTATTGACTGCAGTTTTATAAATGATGATGAATTAAATTCATCTTCTTCACCTTGTTTTATTTTGAGGTCAACTTTGTATGTCAAGTCCTTCAATAATTTTTCGTTACTGCAGGAGCAAATAATAACAGTCACATCTTTTCTCCTTACGGGGTTGAGAAAGCCTGATGTCAAGGTTACTTTTAGTGTGTTTGTGTATACAAACACACTAAAAGTAACCTTGACATCAAATTACTGATGATTGTCTGAACAGATGTCGGGCTGGTTGATCATTTTTGTATTGGAATGTTTTTTGAGTTTTCAGCTACTGGTCCCATAGGAGAAGTTGTTCATATTTGTTAACGGCGTCGCGAGGATAAGAAAGGGTTTTCTTAAGGGGATACCACTGTAAATAAGGTCGTTCTGAACCTTATTTATCTCGCAAAATACTTAAATTAGGCGTTTCAAATCTAAGTAATATGATTTTTGACTATTTCATCTCCAAAAATTGAAGATGAAAACACGTTTTGATAAAATTTTCTCGATAGAAATATTTTTTGAAAAGTGGTCTTCGTTCGCATAGTTTTTGTCATTGTAGCTCAAATGCGACGAATGAAATAATGATTTTTAGACTAAAAGATAGGTTATTAGTAATTCATCAAAATGTAAATATGAAAATACAATTAACCGGTCTGATTTTATATAAAATAGAAATAACGAATTTGGCGCTTACGTTTTTTTCTTTGAGCGACTCGAGACTATCTCCTATCTCATCATTCACTGGCTAAACCGCCAAGCGCTATCCCTTGCGCGCACTTGATCAGTCCTTTGCCGAGCGATGGTACCAAACATTTGAGTCCTCGTCTTAACATATAAAGTCGAATAAATACAATTATATGTACACAAGTACCTTTACTGCGAAAATAAACAACTACTTATAATTAGTTAAAATTGTGTTGTTATTTGCAGAAGTGTCCCATTGATTTCACTAGCGGGGACTTATTTTGGGTTTAGATAATTTGATCAAAAGGAAAATCGATATTCTACTCATAATTTTCTTAGCTCGCTGGTTTCACCGTGTTCTGAACACAACCAGCCCAATATGTGTTGTTTGTTGCAGTGATAAAGTGTCGTGCATTTCTTAAGGCACATGTGCAGACATGCAACAGTATTATAATAAGTAATACCAAGTCAATAAATAAATCTTCTAAGTTATGTCATAAATAAACTTCACCTTCAAATGTATAAAGTACAAGTTAGGCTGCATATATAAAAGTAGCTTTCGCCCGCAGCTTCGCTCGCGTCTATGTCGTTCCCTCGCGAACAGTACTTTTTTCGGGATGAAATCAAGAATCAAGAATCATTTATTCCTCTGAACATGGTTACAAAGATGTTACAATTCAATTATGCACAGCATATTGTACCATTACTGGCGTAGGAACAATATAAAATATTATAAATATCTTTTAGTGTACGTATTATTTTTAGAATTACATATAAAATTATAAACAGAGTTATCAATAATCAAATAATCATACATGTTACATTTATAAGGTCACTCGTATTTATTAAATAACTACTTAACACTTAATTATTCCAATATTAATTATTTATAATGTCAATTTCATTCATATTTTATCATTAAGGTAATCTTGTACTTTAGAATAACGTTTCTCTAACAACAATAAAATCAGTTCTTTTTTGAAGCGATTCATCAAAGGTAGTTTTTGTCCTCCTACTCCTACTCGTTGGATTTTTATAAAACTTTACAATATTGTAAGTGAAATCTCAAAATACCATAACAGCTATAAATTACGTGGACGTGGACAGGCGTGTCATCAACTACCTGTCCGGTTGCAGGTATGGCATCGGGTACACGCGCCCGGCCTCCCGAGCTGCGACTTGCTTTTCCCTCATTTATCCGTATGATTAGTACCCCAATGCCTTCTTTTCCTTCCCAGATCCAACAAATTCCAATCCTTTTCCAGCTTAAAAATGCTTCCGATGGGCAGCACCGTCGGAAGCACAAGAAGCCGAAAAAACTGCACTCTCCAGCGCGTTTGCCAAGCCATTATGAGCATGATAATATTCTCCCACGGAACGAGGAATGCTTGGGAGAGGCCCTGGCCAGCAGTAGACTTCAAAGGACTGGAATGGTGGTGATGATGATGATGATGACGCGGACGAATTCGCCGAAAACCAACTTAGCAAACCATGACAAAATCCACAGTGTTTTTGAAATTACAGTACATAAATTTCATGCGTCTACTCAATTTCTGAAGCGTTACTAAGCGAAAAACTTTAGCATTATATTTCTTTCACAGTCTAGTAACTACGAATGTAGTTGTTATTATACTATTTACTTTTTGTGCATGTGATAACGCGAGATTTACTTAAAACGATTAAATCCACTGCTATGAAAAATACTTCCTGCAGGTCTGGGAGTAGAGAAAAATGACGTAAAATGTACCAGCTGTTGCTCTTCCTGCACAGACCGTAGTAGTTTGTCGAAAGAATGGGCAAAACATTTTATTGCATTCCTACATACACGCCCACTTAGATGCTAAACATGGCCTTTGGGTTTTATGGCCCCAACCTCTGTCTACCCTGTAAAGGACTTGTGTTATTGGTTACCAACTCAACGATACTTTATTTTATAATAGACCTAGATCAATCTAAAAGAGATCATATTCCATTTTAAAGGTAATTTAGCTATATTGTCTACTCCTACAATTTTTTATGGCCGAGTTACTGTTCGTTACGTTTTGCCAACATAAGTAGTAGTAATAAAACAGTATATTCAGATTTTAACGGTTGATTACGTAAACATTCGTTATTTAAACCATACAACATTGTTAACTTAACGATCAATTAAAATTAAGCGGCTACTACCCAGTATCGAACTCAACTATTCCCCATAAAATCATAAACTAAGGAATTCACGCTACGAAATCTAAAACCCAAGAATTACACAACATAGACTAACAAATTTTTAATGAGCCATGCTTTATATGGGTTGATCAAATTGTCCAGCCTCTATCATTCGGGCCTAATGATCTATCATTTAGATTAACATCGGCCGCTAAACTCTGTCCCTACTTTCACTTCTATTTATTTTATTACACAATTCATGTAACAATCACTCTTGCTTCCCATCTGGATTCCAATCTTAAATAATTGGTGGGTATCCGGAGGATGGACGCCATAAATTTGTTAAACAAAACTGCCAAGCGCGAGCTGTCTCTTTTTAGACATCTTTATTGTGAATTATATCTGCTCTCATTCATCATCTTCATCATTTCAGTCGTAAGAATTCCACTGGTGAACAAAAGACTGACCAAGAATTCTTCAATTCAGCCACGCAGGGTAGGTGAGTTAGCGAGCGTAGTTTCTTTAGCTTTTTTGTGCTACCGGCTAAGCTGCTCGAAAGCATTTCGAAGCTAGAGCATGAATATATCCTACTCAATTTTTTTTTATTTTTTATTGAAAAACTTCATTACAAACAAGTAATTGGCGGACGTAAAGCCGTAGGTGATGCCGACAAAATGTAGAAGTAAGTGCAAAACAAAAGCTGTACCCATATAGTTAAATAAAATCATAATAAACTTACATACTAAAATACATAAATACCAAATATTGATACATATATATAAATACTATTTACATAAATACTTTTTCAAATACTCTTCGTTATGTCAGTAAGATAATAAGCGCGTACTGCGTTTTTAAAAGTCAGACGACTGCGTGCCTTGCGAATACTGACTGGGAGGGAGTTCCAAAGCTGCACGGCCTGTACTGTAAAATAATGTTCGAAAAACCCACTCCGATGACGAGGCGTATGTAGAAGGAGATTGAAAGGAATGGGGGAAAAGCAAGTAGCAGCTAGGGAGACCAGGTGCGCGTACCCGGTGGAATTAACGGTCTAGCAGTTGAGACCTGCCTGATATCTGCTCTCTGTGAAATAAATTATTCTTTATAGCATTTTATTTATTTACAAACTATGTGCGTACACTAATCTAAAACCAAAATTTGCGATAAGAAGTATCTATACAGCGTGTAACTGTAACCTCGACATTTACTTAAAGGGGTGACTCAGCCCACCAATATGAACAACTTTTCCTATGGGAACAATGCTGGGAACTCAAAAAAAAATTGACCTTCCCATACAAACTGGCCGGGCGGCGGAACTCTTTTATATGGAAATGACGAAATTTTTTTTGAGTTACCAGCATTGGTCCCATGGAAAAAGTTGTTCATATTGATGGGCTGAGTCACCCCTTGAAGTAAATGTCGAGGGTACTGTTACACGCTGTATATGCTAACATATGTATTAACTATACTGCGTGATTTTGTACCTATGAACTATATTAAAACCGTGGAATCAGAATCCCTAATTGAATACAGATATGTAAGAAAAAAGGTAAAAAACCTAAATAATTTGACTTTCCAGCTGATCGGCAATACAATGTGATCCAATTAAATTTTTCGTTTTTTATCTTTTTTTCATATTATTCTGTATTGAATTAGGGATTCTGATTCCAGGATTTTATTATAGTTCATAGGTACAAAATCACGCTGTATATGTATACAAAGTTTCATCTTAATACGATCAGCGGTTGCAACGTTATGTGTGGAGTGACAAAGATTAAAAAATACAAATCGCATTTATAAATTTGGTAAAAGATTATTTGTCATTCCGTTTGTTTTTATAGTTTACTAGCTTTCGCCCGCGGCTCCGCCCGCGTCAATGTCGATCCCTCGGGAATAGTACTTTTTCCCGGGATAAAAGGTAACCTATGTCCTTCTCCGTACTCCAGAGAAGTTGTATGCAAAATTTCATGATGATCGGTTCAGTAGTTACGGCGTGAAAGCGTCACAAACAAACAAACAAACTAAGTAACTTTCGCATTTATAATATTAGTAAGGATAATAAAATTCTTAAAGATTAGCTTTTTGAAGCTAACCAAAAATATTACCTATCGATGTGCGCTGGGGTTCGGATTGTGTAAAAAAAATAATAAATACTACCACGTGTTACCAATATTTTTACTGTAGACAGACTGTGATGCTATGACAGAGAATTTTAACTTCTTTAAAACAAAAGTAAAAAAATATAATTCATAAATATGTACAATCTAAATAGTTTTTTTATCCAACATTAAAGAGTTCGCAACACTTGAAAAACGGATAACTGGGTTCAGCATTGACTGGGTTCTTTATATCAATTCGATACGGAACCCTACAAATGCTCAACGTATCTCCTGGTCGGGCCAATACTTTCTAATTTCATACCTCGAGGCGAAACAAATGAGAATCATAAATGTCTTGACTATTCGATAATGCTAGGTTCATAGATAGATGTCAACACCCACCGGATTTGGGCACATGTTGGAAATTATATGTCGATACGGTGTAACTTGTAAACTTTCTGATTACCAAAGCTAATCAAAACTCTTTTTTTATCTTTGGTTGAAAATTTGAAATGATTTGGGATCTCTTTAGTTTTTTTTTTTCATTTATTTACTTATCGTACGTAAAACAAACCTTTGATGAGTTTTTATTTTAAATAAATCATTTCATTCCTCTCCTTTTTACATTTATTTTACCACGTAAAACTAAGAATTATTGACCGAGCGAGCGAAGCGAGCGAGGTCTTCAATTCAAGTTGGGGCGAAAAGACATTTTTTGTATGTATGTATGTATGTTTGTTCCACGATAACTTTAGAACCAATGCTCCAATTAAGATGAAATTTAGAATGTATATAGGTCATATAAATACAATTTTCAAGTTCGTTGGGCATCAAAATCGGTTCAGTAGTTTACGAGATATTTAAATAAATGTTAAAGAATTTCGAGAAATGAAAATTGAAAATGACGTTTAGGCTGAATATGTTACAAGATGGCGCTGAAATAAATTTAAATTTTGAAGGTTACCACAGCCGTCGCTAGGTGGCGGTATTTCATGGAAGCATGCTTTGTCCATGCTTTGTATATTAAATTTAAATTTATTAACAAAACATGAACAATTATAAACTAGAACGGTACTTTCTCCTCTATACTTATCGAATGGTTGGCTCAGTCGCAGTACGGTAGTTACCTGATCGAAAAGATTAGACTTCAAGCCGCGCAAGAAAATTTGATTTTTCAATGATTGCAAATATTTATTTCGCTGTCCGTTCCAAGTTAAATTCCAAGCGACTTTCTTATTTTTAATTTACAACATTTCATTCCTTTAGAACAAAAAAATACCAGTCCATGAACATTCCCATAATAAATTCTTGTTAGTTCCAAATTTCTCCAACAGATGGAGTCAGAAGTCAAAAATGCGTCGGGATATTTTAATAAGATTTTATTTATCTTTATTTTTAAGTATGTATATGTTTGTTCGGTTTTAAGCCTGCAACCAAATATTAAAGCAGTTATTTACAACCAATTTAACTGCAATTTTGCATTGTACTTAACTTTATGGTGGTGGAAGATAATTGTAAAAAATCACTGATCTGATTTGAAGATGACGAGCTATTTAATTATGAACATCCCGTTTACAACATTTTACAGTTTCAATCCTTTCACAATAAAAGCTGGTAAAAAAACCGGCCAAGTGCAAGTCGGACTCGCGCACAAAGGTTTCCGTACCGTTATCTATAAAAACAGCAAAAAAATCATGTCTGATGCATGGGAGCCCCACTTTAATATATATTTTTTTAAATTATTTATTTTTAAAGGATATATATATATAACTACATATTCTATGAATATTTCAATCGTCTACCTGTTGCCGTTATCAATATAGTGCAAAAACATCACGTTTGTTGTATGGGAGCCCCCTTCAATATTTATTTTATTCTATTTTTTATTGTTTCATGTTAGGAGCCCGCCATAGGCTAGGCGGCGTGGCGGTACAAACGCGGATGGTCTAAACGCGATGGCTACTTTGGATATTTTCGTTTTTAGGAATATTCAAGGGTTTTTCGAAAAAGAAAAACACATGATGGCTGCCTTATCTGTAATGCAATAATAAGAAAAACTATTTCAACTATTCGTGCAACAGTTATAAAAAAGGGGTTTAACATTGTATGGCAGTTTATTTGTGTGGATACAAATTAATGTTAAATATTAGTACAAGAAAGTAAGGACATCGTGTTCATTGTATATTAATTTGAAATAAGTCGTGGTGAGTAAAATAAAAAGAGTGCTTTTGAAGTCATCTAAACAATAGCACTATGACAACATGCTTATCAAAATCCGTATAATAGTGGCTAGCTCAGGAAAATTAAATAAATCAAGAAAATAAATCGCGAGGTCCACGTTCGCAGCGAACTACTAGTTTTTACTCCTGCTGAGTTAAAAAAGACATATGTACCTATTATTAAGTATCGAACTTACTAGGAATAAAGTGACTTTAGGAATAATGCAGGTCATTGGTAACTCCACAGACAAGAGCCTAACTATTTAATTATAAGCAGAAGAGCTCTTAGTGCATGGTTTTATCTTTACCAGGAAGAGAGAGCTGGTGTACGGTTGATCAAAGGGTACATATGGCATCTATTGTGAATAATTCCTTGAAGAACATCGGTGTTTTATTTCTATAACTGTAAACTTAAACAAATATAATACAGAGGGGAATATTATCTTAATTATTTTCCTTCAGAGTAAGTAATTTTCACATATGGTCATCATTTCGTGTAAGTGTCACGGTCAATCGACCATGCACATCCTGGTGTCAGAGTTCTTCGGAACCGCCTTTCGGCCTCTGACGTGGTTCCTAGTTTTAATTATTTTAGATTTTTACATAGAAATAATGTTAAAGAGCTAAACTATTAAATGTATGGTTAATAAAATAAACACATTCGAAGCTAATTGGCATAATTAAAAGTAGTATTCTTTAAAATGATTATACATACAGCTTTTAACTAAGTACACTACAAATGCCAACACTACCAATCCCAACTTTTATCAGAATAATAAATAAATATATACGGACAAATCACACAGATTGATCTAGCCCCAAATTAAGTTCGAGACTTGTGTTATGGGATACTAACTCAACGATACTATATTTTATAACAAATACATATATAGATACACATCCAAGACTCAGGCCAATCTGAAAAAGATCATTTTCCATCTTGACCTGGCCGGGGATCGAACCCGGGCACTCTCGTGTCGCAGGCTGGCGTGTTGACCGCTGCGCCACGGAGCTAGTCAACGTAGAATCGATATCATAAATATAACACAAATCCAGACTAAACTGAAAATAAGTTATCATGACACGACCGAGCGTCTCACGTTTTTCCAAATCTCTCTTTTTTAATTAGGTACGTTTGGGTTTTTCTAAAGCTATGCGCACATGACACAAACTACCAGATAATACGAGTTAATTAATTATGTATATCAATGGAATCAAATTATACATCCAAGTAATACATCATCAGGCGGCCAGTCGTAACAATAAACCAACTTTTCACAGCATGGGAAGTATAAAAGAGTGCCATGCTGTCTCGACCCCACATAAAGTAGTATGATGAGTGGAGGAAGTAATACATCATTCTTATCTGTGATTTATATCTAAAGCAATATTCTGAATTTCAATAATTGTATTCCTAATTTAAATAAGCTTACATAATAATAAAATAAAAGCTTTTTATTTATTGCATCCTAGTATTACAAGAATATTATATTAAATATTGTTATTAGTATTTATCTCAATATCTGTCTTATTTATTTTATGAATTAAATACTTAGATAAATATTATGCAAGAACCCCTTGTCTAACGGTGAAGACCTCCTCCAGATGATTCCAGTCCTCTCTGTCTTTGGCTAGGGCCATCCATTTCCTTCATTTTAAGAATGTCTTCATGCCTACGACTTATGGGTCTTGGCAAGTTGGGTAAGATCCGTAAGCTAACATAACTAATATTAAAATAACAAATAAGTACACAACCATAACAGGATTGGATTAGAACCACCAGCTGCCGCTGGTTAGACAATATTACAAAACTGTATTTAGTTGATGAGACTAGCACAGGACCGTAGAAAATGGCGTGAAAAAGGCCATCAGCCCACTGCTGGACCTAGACCTCAGGTCCAGCAGTGGGCTGATGTGACCTGAGGAATGATGCTGATGATAAAGATGATGGTTATTATGAATGAGCCACACACATCAATATCTAATTACAACGTAGGATCTCATCCATACTAATACTATACATGAGAAAGTAACTCTCTGTCTGTTACTCTGTCGGGTCACTTTAACCACTGAGCCAATTTAGATAAAATTTGATATAATGGTTGAGTCTGAAAACATGAGGCACCTTTCATCCCGGAAAAGTATTGTGTCCGAGGGATCGATATTCACGCGAGCGGAGCCGCGGCCTTTCTGTCTGTTCTTATGTATGCTTAAAATAAATGGTTCGTTCATTATGTTCCTCAAGGGTAAAGAGAAAAAACATTGAAAGTAAATGAGCAAGATCGAGTTGAATGGAAAATATTCAGAAACCAAAGCCGGCAATGAGTGATGATTTACATCAAACAGGTTCGAGAGTCATGAGCAACTTTCTCGTGATCATTCTATTCATGCTCCAAAGGAAATTGGAATCCGCAGCTATCTAACATTTAGTGACCCAGAATATGCATCTTAAATTGACTGGTGTCGCATATCTTAAGAACAGGTGTTAGCTGATGCTGCCGGCGGAACTTGATGTTCGGCGCCCCGGGGCTATTCGTATTGCCGCCCATCTTTCGCCAAATAAAATAGAAAACTTTTAGCAGTAGTATACAAAATCTTTATTTGGTTTTAAATCTATATTTTAACGATTAAGTAGAACAAAACTAGAAACACAATCCGCGATAAAAAGTATCCTACCCAAACAAGCACACACTAGACATTCGAAGAAATCTCTGCTTTGTTATCCTGGGGAAAGATTGAAATGGTGAAAATTTAAAATATTTTATTATCTGCAATGTACCTCTACAAAACAAATTATTAGCGCAATTGTATGTATGATATAATAAAAAAATACACAAGACTCCGCAACATGCTTCATCAAATAGCTACTGTGGTTAAATATTTTTAAACAATATATTTTTTTTAATTATCATCGTTACCCTGTTTATATATCACAGGATGAAAGACATCAACACTCTTACTTTAGGATTTGATAAGACGTCAGAAATTACCACGCCACCCAAGACTTTGGCGTTGTGGTACATACGCCACTCCTGCAGTGTAAAACGGTCAGTGTGTCGTATTAAATAACATTTAAAATATTGCCCTCGCGCGGTAGGTAGTGAAAGCGCGGCGGGCCACAAAAAGACGCGGCAATTTTTCGTGTATACGATATTTAAGTTTATGACTCGACTTTCTTGTCGGATCACCTTAATAGATACCTTTGTTTAATTTAATTATACTGTTGTATGTTAAAAATGTGGAAGATAACCTTGGTCGCGAAGCGGTGAGACCGTCTTTACGCACTTGTTTATGGGTTGCTCTTCTTTCTCGATTCTGGGAGTCTCTTTTCAATTTGATTCATGTTTCTCCATCATTATCATGTTACGGTGGATCACTTATATACTTAATATATCGATCGTTTGATTCTGTACTCACATGAACAGGAAATATTTATGGCGTAATGATTAGCGGCACTTTTTTCTGCCTAAGATTGGCATTGAAGCTTAACCTTAATTCACAAACTAGCTTAAGTAATATATTTACAGGTTAGCTATTTATACTTACATACATAATTTGCTAAGACGACAAAAATTAATTTACTTTCCTCCCTTTTTCAGAGTGGCACTCTCAGTGACCAGTCATCCAACGAAAGCGGCGGCGGCGGAGGCAATGCAGGGTCGGACTCGAGCAGTGCTGCTGAGCCCTCAGCAGACCAGCTGGCTATGGAGTCTTCGGAGAGGGAAACTCCGAGCCACGCGTACAATGGACCACCTCCACCAGCTCCACCCCCACACAATAGGAGGCAGAATCCGCCGCATCATCAAGCCCATCATCCTTTAGGTGAGAAGTAATAAATCATCAAAGAGCCAGTATTACTTAGTTATTAAAATAGTAAAGATAACTACAAAATCTAGCACAAAATTGTTTTTCTAATCAACTACTCTATGACTAGTGTTCGTTGATTTGAAATACCTATTTACATATTGTCTAAGTGAAGTCGTTATTTTTATTTTCAGGTATGGCCCGGATTCCGAATCATCATCCAATCCACGCCAAGCCCTTTGCGTTAGGACCTCCAGTAAATCATCATAAGAACGACATTGGTCCTGGTTTCCGTGGACCTCCGCCGCCTGCCGCACCCGCCGCCGACGCCCAAACCTCGGCCAGCGACAAGGTCTTCAGCGGCGCTGGAGACGTCTGGCCAGCACCTGCTCCAGACATGCCCAAGATCGTGTCTCTTGACGTAAAATGCGAGAAAAACGCTATGCGTGTCTTCCTCAGCTTCGATAAGCCATTCTTTGGAATCGTATTCTCCAAGGGACACTATTCTAATCATCAATGTGTGCACCTCCCGCCTAACCTAGGAAGATCGTCAGCTTCGTTCGAAATCGGCGCTCATGCTTGTGGCACAGCTGGAAGTGGAGACCCGAGGTATAGAGGAGATGTGGCAGCAGCTGGAACATATTTCGAAAACGTCATAGTAATTCAATACGACCCACAAGTTCAAGAAGTATGGGATCAAGCTCGCAAATTGCGATGCACGTGGCACGATCAGTACGAGAAGGCAGTGACGTTCAGACCTTTCCCTGTTGATATGTTGGACGTTGTACGAGCAGACTTTGCTGGTGACAATGTTGGTTGCTGGATGCAAATTCAAGTTGGCAAGGGACCGTGGGCTTCTGAAGTATCGGGTCTGGTGAAGATCGGTCAGACCATGACCATGGTATTAGCTATTAAGGACGATGATGCCAAATTCGATATGCTTGTCCGAGACTGTGTCGCTCATGACGGTCAACGCGCTCCTATACAATTAGTCGATAGGCGAGGCTGTGTAACAAGACCGAAACTGATGTCAAGATTCACCAAGATCAAGAACTTTGGAGCAAGTGCTAGCGTACTATCGTACGCTCACTTCCAAGCGTTCAAGTTCCCAGATTCTATGGAAGTACACTTCCAATGTACGATACAAATTTGCAGATACCGTTGCCCCGATCAGTGCTCTGATGGCCATAATGTTATTGCCCCTCACGCGGAATACGGACCTCCTCAGCTCGATGCGTATACTGTTGGAGCCGAAGCCAGGCGAGATGAAAGAAGAGTACGAAGGCAACGTCGTGCCACAACTCCCGAGAAAGAAGTCGGTGTGAACCGAGTGATCCGTGTAGTATCCGCTGGTGACTTAAATTTAGATACGTCTGAGGAGAGTACTGCACCAAAAATAGTGCCAACTCCGGGTCTAGTATGCATGACCACGCCAGGTTTCGCGGCTACGCTCGGTGCCCTTCTTGCCACTTTGCTATGCTCTTGCGCTGTATCAGCAATTCTATTTATAAAGCTGCGTCCTATGACGTCACTGAAGAAGAAGACGGCGGCCATCACGACGATAGCCCGGCCGCACCCCCCACCTCCCCCAGCTCATGTAATTTCAAAGAGCCGGTTCTACTCGTAACACTGCCTTATTAATTCAATTTGTACATATTAGTGTGATGAGACTGAAGTATGTATGTAGACCATGCCAATACTTATGTGCGTTTCAGTGTGCTGCTCAATTATGCTGGATTTGCCTGAAAACTGTCTAGTATTAATATTATTTATTTAAATTTAATTTATTGAACATGCCGTAAAGAAGCTTCAGTTAAATCCGTTTCCTATTTATTATTAAGTTCAAAGTAGAAAAATGTTATGGAAAGAAACGGAATGTATTTTTTTATAAATAATATCCTCATAGATGTTACTTTGAACCTATTTATTGAAGGTCTTATGGCTGAATGTTTACAAGAATTACCATTTGTTGGTAAATATACAGGGTTACTTGATAAACACTAATAACCTGGCAGGACTTGATAGCTAACATCATAAACAACAAGATTTGTTCTACGACTTTTGATAATTTGTTATGTTTTACTCTCATGTAGAAATAAATATTAATTGAATGTTTCGGTTGACTGTTAAAAATTTTACGCGCATCACAAAGAAAGATCACACGCAAACGTCAAAAAAGTAAAAAAAAAAGTCAAAGAAGAAAAAAGACAGAACATTCAAAATACATGTATTTCGTTTTGTCATACTTTTATTGCTTATATTTTTTTTTATTATATGCAAAATCGAAATTCATTGTTTACACTCCTAGACCCAGAAATGAATCCATAGATTTCTGCAATCGCAAAACTGGTGTAGCTTATTCATTTTTTATTTTCATGAATGTCACCATTTTTCTTATATAAATCAAGATATAATATTCGCAAATATCAAACAAGTCGTCCTTTCGTATACATAGACTTACAAATGTCACGACAGGACATTAAAACTTGAAAAATCATTTTCATTTAATTTATTAAGTTATGTCCGAACTCGTAGGACAAACGTTGTTTTTTTATGATGTTAGCTACCTAGTCCTAGGTTATTTAGTGTTTTAAAATAACCCTGTATAACAGCATAATATTTAACTGAATACTTTCACCTACTTTGACTAAAAAGGCTTTGATAAACTCTTCTCCTTTGTTGTGTGATTTATTTGATTATGATTATGACACAATGCAGATGCAGTCCATCGGTTAAATAAAGTTAGAACAAATTATTGTAAACACAAATGTAGTATTACATTTATTATAAGTACAATCTTCTGTTACCTCTTTTCGAATAGGCATTTGAATTAGGGGCAACGGAAAATACCTGTGGTATATCATATTTAGGTGACCGCTAGTATATAATTTAAAATAACTTGTCATTAGTATTAATATTATTTATTTTAGATAAGTCGTTGTAGTCATCGCTACGTGTAATTTATTTATTTAATTTATTTTATTATACCACCTGAGTACCTCTTCTTCTATTTTTGTTTATGTTGTTGCTAGATTTCTTCTGAATGATGGTGGATTTACACACTCGAATCGAGGAAAAATAAAGGGCTTATTAGGCTTGAACTACACTTAAAAAACACAATTTAAAATAAAAATATATCTCCTTTTTAGCGAGTGTTAAGCCACCATAAATGAATTTTATTAATTGTTGCCAAGAATATGAAGTTTATAATAATTGTTGTATGTTTAAAATGTTGTGAAATGTATATTACATTAATATAGAAATATAAAAATCCAATCATATCAAAATCTGTAATAAAAAATAGTTTGGCGAAATTAAACTATACTATGGAATAAAATTTTGTTTTTTTTTTGTGCTCACCAAATTGAGTGTGTGAGTATGATCCCAAAAATATATGATGATAATTCAGACAATATTTGATCAAGGCTTTATCCTGAAAATTTCGTAGTATCCATATCCATACTTATAAATGCGAAAGTTACTCTGTCTGTCTGTTTCCTTTTCACGCTTCAACCATTGAACCAATTAGGATGAAATTTGGTATGGAGATAACTTGAGTCCCGAGGAAGACATAGGGTACCTTTCATTTCGGGAAAATCTACTGTTCCCGAAGGATCGATATTAATGCGAGCGGAGTCGTAGGCAATAGTTATTATTTAATAATAAGTAAAAACTTCACATAGAGACATCAACATAAAGTATAGCGAGGAATTAGAGTGCATCAGTGGACAACCAAAAAAGTGATTGATTGAATGTGTGATAGTTCCGGCAGTAAACATGAAGGGTCCTCGTCATATGAGCGTTTTGCCGGTTGCGTCCTTAGCACTTGCGGTGCACCCGAACCCCGGGTCCACCATAAATACTGCACTTCACTAGTAGAGAGAGTAATGGAAAGAAAACACATACTATACGGATATCGTTGCCATCTCTAAAAGTCAAATAGCTGGACTTATCCGTCAAAAAAGGCCGGACTAATGGGTCCCAAAGCCGGACATTAAGAAAAATTTAGGATTTATATCAAAATTATCGAATAAAACACATATTTTAAAGCCAGGCTTTATGTTCACTTGCGTTTAGTTGCGAGAGAGTAAATCTCGTCTCAATCGCTCGTCGCTACCGACTGAAGTGGTTAAATTAAACGATAGTATAAAAAGAGAGATAAAAAGCCCAACAAAAGCCGGACGGGCCGGACGCATCAGTCAAACTTAGGCGGACAAGAAGTCTGAAACAATGTCCGGACGGATGGCAATGCTAGGTATATATGCGCCGATCCCAGATAGAGTGACAGGAAAGAGAGTGTAGATATACTGAAAAAGGGAGTAGGTAGTTCTTGTTTTTTTTTTTTGGTGGCTTTTAATAGTACGGCAAACGAGCAAGCGAGTCACCTCATGGTAAGCGACCAGCGCTGCCCATGGACAACTGCAACACCAGGGTGTAACAGGAGCGTTGCCGGCCTTTCAAGGAGTTGGGTAAAGGACATTAGGGGAGGAAATGGGCGAAAGATGGGCCTCCGGCTCTCTCACTCACCGAACGAAGCATAGAAGCGGTAAAGCTTCTACTCAAACGTCGATTTTCTGTGAGAGTGTGGTACTTCCCCGGACGAGCCGGTCCATTCATGCTACTAGCAAAATTGAATTTTGTCGGTAGCGTGGCTCTACCACAACTAAAACGCTAGGTATATATGCGCCGATCCCAGATGATGTGACAGGAAAGAGCGTGTAGATATACTGTAAGATTGTAAGGCGTCGTCGTACTATGAAAATGATTACTGTGCTCGCGCGATGATTTGTGAGCTTTAATTCGCCTAAGTTTGAGTTTGTAATGATGCAGCATGCCACCTGCATGCTGCATCTCGTCCAACCTCATTTCTTTCTTATCCTGTCCATTTTTCATTTCTTATTTAATTTCACATTTCATTTTATTCCATTTTTAGATTACTTTCTCTCTCATCACTCATTCTTCAGTCTACCATCATCTCTCGGACCGTTCAGTTCTCTTTATACGGAACACGTACGGTACGGTCTTGTAATACATAAGCTGTAACCAATAAAGTTATTCTCTGTGTATTTGAGTCTCTGTTCTCCACTATTTCCTACTTCCTATTTATGTGGGAACTCGGCTAGAGCGTCGGGATAGTTGAGCCCTCACAAGTTTACTTGAGTTGAGTTTACCTCTGTTGAGGTATGTGGTTCCAACGCCTATTGGGTAAGATTATTGTCAGGCTCATCACATAGATGGCGCTATAGGTTTATTCACAACTATGTTTCCACCATATTAACGGAAAATAAAAACAGTATTCACAATAAATATCTTATTTCAGATAAAAAATATATTTTTGGCTTATATTATAACTTAATATAATACTAGTAGTTCGCTGCGAACGTGGACCTCGCGATTATTTAATTTTCCTGAGCTAGCCACTATTATACGGATTTTGATAAGCATGTTGTCATAGTGCTATTATTTAGATGACTTCAAAAGCACTCTTTTTATTTTACTCACCACGACTTATTTCAAATTAATATACAATGAAAACGATGTCCTTACTTTCTTGTACTAATTGACCGAGCGAGCGAAGCGAGCGAGGTCTTCAATTCAAGTTGGGGCGAAAAGACATTTTTTGTATGTATGTATGTATGTTTGTTCCTCGATAACTTTAGAACCAATGCTCCAATTAAGATGAAATTTAGAATGTATATAGGTCATATAAATACAATTTTCAAGTTCGTTGGGCATCAAAATCGGTTCAGTAGTTTACGAGATATTTAAATAAATGTTAAAGAATTTCGAGAAAAGAAAATTGAAAATGACGTTTAGGCTGAATATGTTACAAGATGGCGCTGAAATAAATTTTAATTTTGAAGGTTACCACAGCCGTCGCTAGGTGGCGGTATTTCGTGGAAGCATGCTTTGTCCATGCTTTGTATATTAAATTTAAATTTATTAACCAAACTTGAACAATTATAAACTAGAACGGTACTTTCTCCTCTATACTTATCGAATGGTTGGCTCAGTCGCAGTACGGTAGTTACCCGATCGAAAAGATTAGACTTCGAGCCGCGCAAGAAAATTTAATTTTTCAATGATTGCAAATATTTATTTCGCTGTCTGTTCCAAGTTAAATTCCAAGTGACTTTCTTATTTTTAATTTACAACATTTCATTCCTTTAGAACAAAAAAATACCAGTCCATGAACATTCCCATAATAAATTCTTGTTAGTTCCAAATTTCTCCAACAGATGGAGTCAGAAGTCAAAAATGCGTCGGGATATTTTAATAAGATTTTATTTATCTTTATTTTTAAGTATGTATATGTTTGTTCGGATTTAAGCCTGCAACCAAATATTAAAGCAGTTATTTACAACCAATTTAACTGCAATTTTGCATTGTACTTAACTTTATGGTGGTGGAAGATAATTGTAAAAAATCACTGATCTGATTTGAAGATGACGAGCTATTTAATGATGAACATCCCGTTTACAACATTTTACAGTTTCAATCCTTTCACAATAAAAGCTGTTAAAAAAGCCGGCCAAGTGCAAGTCGGACTCGCGCACAAAGGTTTCCGTACCGTTATCTATAAAAACGGCAAAAAAATCATGTCTGATGCATGGGAGCCCCACTTTAATATATATTTTTTTAAATTATTTATTTTTAAAGGATATATATATAACTACATATTCTATGAATATTTCAATCGTCTACCTGTTGCCGTTATCAATATAGTGCAAAAACATCACGTTTGTTGTATGGGTGCCCCCTTCAATATTTATTTTATTCAATTTTTTATTGTTTCATGTTAAGAGCCCGCCATAGGCTAGGCGGCGTGGCGGTACAAACGCGGATGGTCTAAACGCGATGGCTACTTTGGATATTTTCGTTTTTAGGAATATTCAAGGGTTATTCGAAAAAGAAAAACACATGATGGCTGCCTTATCTGTAATGCAATAATAATCAAAAGTTTCTGTATACCGAGTAAATGAGACGTGATTTGGAGGCAACTTTGCAATTTTTTTCTATCGAGAAAATTTAACGCAATCATGTTTTTGAGTCAGATAGTTACCAGAGTTAGTCCTGAACTTTGCTGCATTTTTTTTTAACTTGAGTATTTTATTATTATTGATATTACAGACAATCATGCAAAGCAGTATGAGGTAGTACGGGCCCTTAAAGCGGCAGCAGAAATAAATCATCTGCGAAAATTTCAGCTGTCTAACTATTACGGATTTTGATAAGCATGACAACATGCTTATCAAAATCCGTATAATAGTGGCTAGCTCAGGAAAATTAAATAATCGCGAGGTCCACGTTCGCAGCGAACTACTAGTATTTAACATTCATTTGTATCCACACAAATAAACTGCCATACAATGTTAAACCCCTTTTTTATTACTGTTGCACGAATAGTTGAAATAGTTTTTCCCTTCCAATCCAATATGTCGTTATGTACGAGTAGAATTTCTTCTAATTAAGATGACAAAATCAAAACCGGGTTTCAATACAACATCTGTGAGGCGTTTAGTTCTCGATAGTGCAACGTGTAGCTGAAGAGCTGCGTTGTACTATCGAGCAAAATTTGTGTAGGTCCTCACAGAAAAATAAATATAATTTCACTAAGGGACAAATAAATGTAAATGTTTCGTCATATCTGAAAGACTATGGTTATTAACAGAATCACAACATTGGACATTTTATAAAAATAATTTTCGTACCATATATTCCACAGGCGTCTTGAGTGTTTGAAAATGTGAATAGGCCCGCGACTTACAATTCAGGGAATAGAAGTTAGTATCCTAGTATATAGTAGTAGGGTGACTGAGCTTCGGTCGGCATGATAATGATGATTAAGGTTCTAAAAACGAGACATATGTGTTTTGCTTTCTAAACCTATATGGTTTTGATGTGTACTCGTCAATGTTTAATTTTTTAGCCACGATAGACATATTAGGTACCTCCGTTTCTTCGCTTGAGCTTTATACTTATAAAACTTTTGGTTTTCATATGTATTAATTTTCTGGCTTGTTTTGTCCGGACAACCCCCCAGCTCCTTTTTCATTTGAATTTTGTTTTTATTTCTCTCGCAGAGTGCTGCACTCCCATATTCCTCTTTCTATGCTTCGGCTTTACCTTCCAAATATGGTTTTCGTATGTTTGGATTCTACATCTGTACTTATCTCTCGCCCACTGACCCCAACCCCATTTCTTTGTCTTTATAGTGTCTGTTCTGCAGAATTATTTGTTTCTTCTTACACTACTTTTTTATTTATTTTTAGGATTCCGTACCCAAAGGGTAAAAACGGGTCCCTATTAATATCGCTCTACTGTCCGTCTGTCTGTCTGTCTGTCTGTCCATCCGTCTCTCACCAGGCTGTATCTCATGAACCGTGATAGTTAGACAGCTGAAATTTTCGCAGATGATTTATTTCTGCTGCCGCTTTAAGGGCCCGTACTACCTCATACTGCTTTGCATGATTGTCTGTAATATCAATAATAATAAAATACTCAAGTTAAAAAAAAATGCAGCAAAGTTCAGGACTAACTCTGGTAACTATCTGACTCAAAAACACGATTGCGTTAAATTTTCTCAATAGAAAAAAATTGCAAAGTTGCCTCCAAATCACGTCTCATTTACTCGGTATACAGAAACTTTTGATTATTATTGCATTACAGATAAGGCAGCCATCATGTGTTTTTCTTTTTCGAATAACCCTTGAATATTCCTAAAAACGAAAATATCCAAAGTAGCCATCGCGTTTAGACCATCCGCGTTTGTACCGCCACGCCGCCTAGCCTATGGCGGGCTCTTAACATGAAACAATAAAAAATAGAATAAAATAAATATTGAAGGGGGCACCCATACAACAAACGTGATGTTTTTGCACTATATTGATAACGGCAACAGGTAGACGATTGAAATATTCATAGAATATGTAGTTATATATATATCCTTTAAAAATAAATAATTTAAAAAAATATATATTAAAGTGGGGCTCCCATGCATCAGACATGATTTTTTTGCCGTTTTTATAGATAACGGTACGGAAACCTTTGTGCGCGAGTCCGACTTGCACTTGGCCGGCTTTTTTACCAGCTTTTATTGTGAAAGGATTGAAACTGTAAAATGTTGTAAACGGGATGTTCATCATTAAATAGCTCGTCATCTTCAAATCAGATCAGTGATTTTTTACAATTATCTTCCACCACCATAAAGTTAAGTACAATGCAAAATTGCAGTTAAATTGGTTGTAAATAACTGCTTTAATATTTGGTTGCAGGCTTAAATCCGAACAAACATATACATACTTAAAAATAAAGATAAATAAAATCTTATTAAAATATCCCGACGCATTTTTGACTTCTGACTCCATCTGTTGGAGAAATTTGGAACTAACAAGAATTTATTATGGGAATGTTCATGGACTGGTATTTTTTTGTTCTAAAGGAATGAAATGTTGTAAATTAAAAATAAGAAAGTCACTTGGAATTTAACTTGGAACAGACAGCGAAATAAATATTTGCAATCATTGAAAAATTAAATTTTCTTGCGCGGCTCGAAGTCTAATCTTTTCGATCGGGTAACTACCGTACTGCGACTGAGCCAACCATTCGATAAGTATAGAGGAGAAAGTACCGTTCTAGTTTATAATTGTACATGCTTTGTTAATAAATTTAAATTTAATATACAAAGCATGGACAAAGCATGCTTCCACGAAATACCGCCACCTAGCGACGGCTGTGGTAACCTTCAAAATTAAAATTTATTTCAGCGCCATCTTGTAACATATTCAGCCTAAACGTCATTTTCAATTTTCTTTTCTCGAAATTCTTTAACATTTATTTAAATATCTCGTAAACTACTGAACCGATTTTGATGCCCAACGAACTTGAAAATTGTATTTATATGACCTATATACATTCTAAATTTCATCTTAATTGGAGCATTGGTTCTAAAGTTATCGTGGAACAAACATACATACATACATACATACATACAAAAAATGTCTTTTCGCCCCAACTTGAATTGAAGACCTCGCTCGCTTCGCTCGCTCGGTCAATAAACAATATGTCTCAGTTTTACTTGGTTTTGTTAAGTTTAGGCTAACGCCATCTAGACGGGTGGAAAAGTCTGTAACTATTGCGCTGCAGCGCTCTTTCCTCCGCCCATAGTGGCAGTTAGTGGAACTAACAACCACAGCCTGCCGTCAACCAGCCTGCTGCATAAAACAGGCCTTTATTGGGTCAATATTTTTGGGATGAGTTGGTAGAGTTGACGAAGTCTTTTGCAGAAACCGGTATTTACCGGTCGTATATGCTTTGCCACCTCCACCTGGACCTGGCAGAAGGGGATAGTAGTAATATGCAACGGTCTCACAATCAAGGATTCTAAAGACTTTGCGAACACTCTCAGATAATTCGGAAAGGTCCTACATGTTGCCTTATTAGTCAATCACCCTATCCGTCGAGACCACCAATTTTTTTTTACACGTCTAGACATTTCCTGACTACTACATGTAAAATATTTTTGGTGAATATTCTGATATATAGATATTTTTACTCAAGTCCCTGGCAATATTTTAATAACGGAATCAGAATCCATAATAGAATATAAATCTGCAAGAAAAAAGTTAATTTATGAAAGAAAAATTAGACTTCGGATAGAAATTTAACTAGCTGATCGGTGATTGCTCCTTTTCACTCATTCTTATTTTTTTTTCTAACGGGTTTGTATTCTATTAGGGATTCTGATTCTGACATTAAAATATTTTAGGGAATTCAAAATCAACCTGTAGGTATAGGTATGTATTCGATGTATGGTTCATATAGATTTAAAAAATGCGTCTCTCTGTCATAATATTACTTTACTATAATATAATATTACTTTGAACCTCCTTAGTATAGCCATGTAGTCCCAACTTCTATGTCTAGAAAATATTTACGCCATCTAGTGACGAGTGGAACTGGGTGAAAGGCATCCGGGACCACCGGGCGTCACCAGTAATAGGAGCTAATACGCAGTCTGTTCCGGTGGCGAGTACAAGGGGGTCGGGATCCTCTGGCTATTCGGAGCCGAAGAGGGGTCGGGGCGGGTAGCCCGCCCCGCTTTCGCAGGTATTTATAGGGTATTCAAATTTAATGTATAACCTATGTTCATCAGGAATAATATAGGGTCCTAATGCTGAAATTATATTTTTAATTCGGCCCAGTAATATTCAATCCTTTTTTCGGAGCCTATTCAATGCAAACAAACAAACAATTAAAATCTTTCCTCTTTATAATATTAGTGTAGAAAACGGGAGAATAAGTTAGTCAAATGTCTAAGATTAAGATTTAGTCTCCAAGAAAGAACCATTGGTGAAGAGCTATCGGAAAAATTATCCAACCAAGCTCTTTATTATAATGGGTCAGAGACCTTGCTAGATAATTTTATCAGTGTTTATTTATTTAATAAAACTTTACTATACTAAAATAATACTGTTACAATTGGCGCACTTAATGTTATGAGCGGATCTTCAGTTAAGCATTGTACATATCTATTAAATAAATGTTTGACATGAGAATAAAACTGGAGTAAACAAAAATAAATAAACGAGCTACTGTTTCAACATACATTTTATTCCATTAAACAAATTAACAGGTGCTTATGCGTTAAACACATCGTCACCGCATCCATACACGATACTTAAACATAACAATTCAATAAATATTCCCCTGAATATATAGAAGATCGAAGAAAAACACCGAAAGTACCAAAACCCATAGGACGATAGGATTTAAAGGAATTACATCGAACATAAAAATAAAATTGCACTCTGAGAAATCGTTTTCTCACAAACTTTAACTTACGAAATAGTAGTTCTGCTATAAATGCAAGTTTTTGGGTGGCATGTTAAATTAGTGGATTGGAGAACGATTTTATTATATTCAGTATTCAATTTCGAAATAAGGCTGATTTTAGAGTGACGCTGGCGAGACGCGCCGTTGACCAGGGATACTATTTTTGAAAGCATGACCACTCGTCTTCGAGCAATTTTTGTATGTAAAAATCACGAGCGGCGAAATTTCAAAAATAGCACTCTAGTGCGTTGCAATAGCGCGCGCTTGACCGGCATGCGCTGCGAAAGAGTTTTAGATCGAGCGTTTTGTTGCAATGTTCAGTTGTGTATAGTCGTCATCATTTGGAAGACATATAATAATAGAGCAAAAGCGGCATCGTAAACCATTGCAAATTGAATATTGACCGCGGGCTTCTCCAGCGCGCATTTCCCAAGCGGTGCATTTCAACTGCGTGATTATGAAAGGAGACTACTATCTAGTGTAATTGCCAGCGAGCGCGTCTAGACATCGCTGTTCAAACGCGTCACTATAAAATCAGACTAAAGGCATATGTCTTGAAGCATTATATGAAAAGATAATGCATACTTTCATACTAATATAATGCAAAAGTAAATCTGTTACCACTTCACGTTTCAACTACTTAACCAATTGCGATGAAATTTGATATGGAGGTAGATTGAGGCCAGGGGAAGTACAAATCTTTCATCCCGGAAAAATCTACTGTTCGACATTAACGCGGCGGAACCACAGGCAAAAGCTAGTATGAAATATATTCATCCTAATCCTTCGGTTTTTTTCTTTTTACTTTTCATTCATTTTAATTCATACTATTGATAACTATGTTTGTAGATCTGTACGCCTATTTCCTCTTCACGCTAGAATTCTGAACCAATTTGAATGAATTTTCGGATGAAATTAATAGATATCGTTTAATGGACTGGAAAGGACATAGGGTAACAGAAAAGTATTGGGCCCGAAGGATTTACCTATTTTCAAATATTTTTAAAGAGTTCTCTCTAACCTTCTTTTTAGAATAATATTTTTTTATTACTTTGGTTATTTCCATCAGATGGCTCGTCTGTTCGTTGGCTATCAAATATTCATAAAAAAAAGTATGCACACCTACTTTTAACGACTGGTCCTATTAATAATATGAATTTAATAGATTACACATTTGTTATTTAATTAATTACGCAATAACTACAGATATACTTATTTGGGCATAATTTTTAATAATATTATGTATTTATTTTTAAAGTACATAATTCTTCAAAATTGAATACTTATCTGCCATCGTTCTCCCAATCCATTTTGATTTACTATAAATAATTACACTAAAGTTATACTACTCATAGCTATAATTAATTAAATAAAGATAAACATATTAAATAAAAATCAATTTGAGCAAAACAAAAACGTAAATGCAAATTGTAATATTGTAGAAAGGAGTATTATAGTATTATCTTTCATTGGTGTTTCAGTATGTTACAATATGTATACTTAATTATAACTTAACCATATACATAAATCTAATACAATATTACATTACTAAAGCAGATTATAAGAAAACTTATTTACGTCGATATTGAGTTTTTACACTTTTTAACAACACGTCTGTACCACAGATTCGGTAAGCTTGAAATTATTTTTTATAAGATATTTTTATGTTAATAGCAATATAAGCTTCAGCCTTAATGATGCCAGAGGAGATAGATTTAGGTATTGGCACCCGAATTAATTGTAGGAATAATATGGACCGCGGAGGATGCCACAAGTGACGCTAACTTTACGTTACATGTGTGCAATATAAGTACGCCACTAATTAAACGTTTGAATTTGAGTTCCGAAAAAAAAGGATGCAATTATTAGTGGAAAATTGCATCCTTATTTACTGTCGATGTGTGCGTGAGCACAATAATAATTCACGCAAACGTGTCGCGACACAATTGCGACACGTTTGCGTGAATTATTATTTACGTCACTGTATTCAATTTTTTTGTCTCATTACAAACTCAGTAGAAGTGAACTGAACAACTGTCAACTTTATTGTACTATTGAGAATATGAAATAAAAATAAAATAAAATGGGGGCTAATCTAACCGTAAAAAGTGTTTATTTTTTAATCATTACTCATAAAAGATTGACAATACAATATTAGTTGAGAAAAATTCAAAGATTTCAAAATTCAAGCGCATTGTTTCATGTTTTTTTTTTATTGAAAATATTAAGCAAAAATATATTTTTACTAGGTATTTCATCGTGGTACCAAACGTACAAATAACGGTAATTATATACTTACTTAAATTTTATAATAACTTACAAAATACTATAATCATCAAAGCGTTTGTATAAAAATATTAAATGCCATTATTAAGATTTCCGTTATGCATATCAGTAAATATCTGTGCATTTGGAAATATTAAAACATAATTTATAAACTCAGTTACACATAAGATATTATTTAGATAAGACTATACATTCGAAAAAAGTGATAAAACATCTTGATAAACTATTAAAAAAAGTTTTTTTTTAATTATGAATGAAGGTTTTCTTCGAGGCTTATCAAATGGCGGCACTGAGGTGACGAGTCTGATGACTTGTTGTTGTTTAATAATAATTAACAACAATAACTTGTAGTTACAACTGTCACATTGTTGTCTTTTAACAGCTTATTGGACCTGACACCTCAGTCACTGCCAAAAGTTTTTGTAAAACTCTTATTGCGTGCATTGGTTACAATTCGTCTACTTAAGTTACAGGTGTTGTTTTTTTTTCACAAACTGTTCATTCAAAAATGCATCCAAAGTGCAACTGGCTTATTTTCTACATAAATAAATACAAAATATACATAAAGAACTAAGGTTCCCATCTTCACCGATGCTATTTAAGTAACAATTTATAATTTCCAACGTAGATACACAACAATTCTTGATTACGAAGTGCTTTGTTCCCATGACGTTAAGTAATTAGAGCATTAGAGAGTATTTTTCCGAACATATTGTTCTTGGAACCATGCAATTTTAATTGATCTTTACATTTTTAGCAACATAAACATGTACACCTACCGATGGCGGTCGTCTCAATCCTGATAGAACCAGGAGTGAGTGGCGATTTGCTCTCCCCGCACTTCTTTAACTTCGCGGACGAATACCCCAGTAACCAACAGTGCTTACCATCGCGCTAAACTACGACATTACTTATGCATCGAAGATGAAAACCAATTGAGCAAGTCAGGCAATCTCGTTAACATTGAATTAACTAACTTAACCTAATGGCATGACTCGACGTTTATTCTTAACTCTACGTTAAAGAACACAATGATTAAGTTAAAACTGTACAACTTAACTGTATAATATAAAATGTTATTCACAATAGTGAAAAGGCTTCGTAGGACTTTGTCCGTAGCACTCTTTAGCACCAACAGTTTAGCAGCTTCAAACTTGTGTGTCCTTTATATGTTTACATACTAAGTGCAAGTGGTGGAGACAAAAAAGTTAAAATGTTTCGACTAATGGATAAAATACATCAAGCGGGCCGAGTTGGCACGCATTTACAATGCAAGAAAGGTAATTACCATTTTTAACAGCATTTAATTCCATTTTTGAAACGAATAAACAAAACGGAATATTCTGGCGGCTAGCAATCGCAACGCCATTTAAATATGAAATGTATTTAAAAAAAAATAAGGTTTAATTACCTTAGTTCATTGTATATCCGACCCGGCTCGACTCCATCAGTTTAAAAAATTACTTAAAAGTATTACTTATCAAGCCACACAATTAAAATTTAATTATACAAATATTTGAAACCTTTATTAGCTTAATTAATAGATTAAGTATATGATACCGTAGCGTCAAAGTACAAGGCGCGCAGTAGTACGTCGATTCTATGTTTTAAGAAAGAAAATTTGGAAAAGTCATTAGGCAAACTTTAGATATGGAATATTATAGACCTAATCAGGACTTCCTTAAGAAAGAGAAAGTATTGATTACATTTAATAGAGATTTAGACGAATAAATCCCTTTTTTATCAAAAGTATACATACTTTGGTTCAATGCTGCCATTACATCAAGTACACACTCTTAACTGCTTTGTCTCACCCCACTCCTAACCATAAATTAAATATATATTTGTGCGCAAGTGTAAAATAAACATGACTGACCGTGCAAACAGTTAACAGGGGAACTTGAGTCCCAATTTTCAGGTATCTCAACGCTTTATCAGTGGAATTCGGAATTCCTACGAAATTATATTCTATTTCACTATACACGAAAGTTGACGGATCCCACGAAAATGTTTATGACAAAAATAAATAAAAACCATTGGAAAGTAAACAACAATGAGAATTTTTAAGAAACCACACCGTAGATGGCAGCATTGAGATTTCAGGTCTGAATAAGTCTAACAATTCGTAGACATTGTATAGATCATATTTAATTACAGTAACTTTCAAAGTGTTTTCCATTAATAACTTAAATTAAATAGCGATCTAATGCTGCCAAATAGTTATTTAATTCCAGTAAATCATTCATTAAATTGTAGTAATATTTTATTCATTGAATGTACAACTGAAACTCTTGACAAATTTTAGCATAAGAATAGCTATTTTAAATTCGACTGATGTACAGCCGCAATCAGAGTAATTCTCCCTTGCACAGTCACATGTAATGTCCATATTCACATACCACATCCGTAGCTACTCTTATGCTTTCAGTCTTTACTTTCTGCAATGGGAGCCGTCATAAAATCTAAAAACAGTCTTAGACAATTGAATATCAACCCTCACGCGAGTGGTGGGGTGGCGGAGAGCCGAGCAGTCGCAGCGCCATCCACGCGGCGAGGGAATGCGAGGCGTTGGCTGGGGACACGGGGTGCGGGGGCGCAGCCGACATGCGCGAGCGCAGCTTCTGTAGCATGACGGCGGCCGCCAGTGCGGCGCCTGCCGCCGCGCCTGCGGCTGACGCGAACAGGGCGCCGAAACTCACAGCGCCCATGCAGATGCCGTACACCACCTGGAATTTCACGAAAAAATATATTCAAGACGGCTTAATGCAGAATGGCACTGTAAAATTGCTTTCCGTTTGTTTTTATAGCGAGCTTATTTATTAGAAATTGCATCAGCCCGCTTAACTTGGAACGCCTATGGTGTGCATAAAAGTGGTGTCATGCTTTTTATTGGTGTTTTTGAACCAAATAAGCATAAAAGGGTGAATGACAGTAGCAATGTATGAAATAATGAGTCAAATCCAAATCAGGGTTCTAAGAGGAACGAATGAAACTGTGCCATGCCCTTTTATTCTTTGACGTCATTTGCCCATGGAGAGTGAAATGTAATTGTTCATAATCTGAAACTGTACTCTGCTATTCAGAAGAAATGCAAAAGAAATGTTACGTTAATTGGCGATCAAGGAATATATTTTAATAAGTCAACCAAAATACTAACCTCTTCCCGAATCCTTCCACTAAACACCGTTACTGGTTCTCTGGAAGGTCCAAATGCCAAATCGGCTTCAGATACTACTTCATAAATGCCCGAGACTCCGACATCAGCGGACCTCGCATCGCGGACAGTACGGCGCTTTCTCAAAGACCTGGGACCAGCCACTGCAGGACCTGGAGGTTTAGCTGATACTACTCTGTCGCCGAGTGGTTCTATCTTGGCGTTGGATCCAAGGTTCCTTGGGCCTTGAGGGAAACGCTCGCGGTCGCTGAGGTCTGATGGACGATCCTGGAAACAAACATTACAAGTAATCAATTGATGTTATCTACTTACTATTTGCCAGTTAGGTTTTCAAGTTATATAAAAACATTTGACGTTGCTAAACGAATATAATCTAATGATATACGATCAGTTTGATTTCTGGTACCTGGAAATAAACCTGAGTATAACTTGCCAGGTGCAGGTGCCAATTAGACAGCCTATACTTGATGCCTTGTTTGAACGTTATGAAAACAGATGCGCTTTGTGGGATAACGGCACCTGATGTTGATTGATACAATATTTCATACTGGACAAGTTCTGGCAATAGGTTGCTTCCATTCCTGGCGACATGGACAACTCAATGCCCATTCTCTTGACCTATTTTAAAGATTTAAAGATCTGCGCTTCGTGTCTAGCCTAGAGAATCAACATTCTCTATAACGTGTATAATTATACCTATGAACAATATCCAGCTTCATCACAAGCGCTTGTGGCTAACAATTGATACCCAAAACTTATAGTAAAAAGCCTAGCAATTCCTTCAATCAATTCGTTGAGTGCAAAAATATTTTCAGTATCCGGCTCTATTACTGGTGCTGGTGGTATTTGCACAGTTGCCAAAGTTTATGAGATGGGTACTGTATCACATTAAAATAAAGGTTCTCTAACTAGTAACCAATCACTCAATAAAAACCATACCATATATATTATAATCTAATACTAACAGTAAAAGGTCTAGCAAGGGCTTCAACCAGTTCATTGACAGCAGACATATGATCAGTATCTGGTTCCATGACTGGTGCTGGTGGTCTCTGTGCAGTTGCCAAAGGTGCTGGGGCAGGCACGGCATCTCCTGATACTTCATCACCGAAAGCTTCTTCTAAGGGGAGACGCTGGTGCTCCTCGATAATAGTCTCTGACGCTTCGGCTGAGGAGTCACTGTGAATTACATAAACACAGATAAGTATATTTTTAATTAGTGTGATATTGGGTTATGTATATTTGATTTAATATTTTCTACAGTTTTATATTGTATTTAATTTTTAGGTACCTACGTCAGTAACTGAGTAGATTCCAACAAATTAATCATGAGGCTTATTTAAGGTAGGTCTTGAACATTAGTAAAAAATGTAATAACAAATCAATGAAAACGCTAAGAAGGAGAAGAAGAGAGTGTGATGGAGGCAACATTTTTGAAATCAATATAACTACGCATTAAAATAAAGAAACTCTTACTTGATTTCATTATGGTCTTGATGCGACCTATCGTCCTTTCTATCCAAAGCATTATGCCTCTGTTGCGAGACGCCTGCCAGCTGACAATGGTCCAGGCAGCCGTGCCTACAAATCTCCACTTTACACCTAATGTGGACGCTCAAGGCATCTGGGAATTTGAAGGCGTGGAAGAAGGCGTATGTGATGACGGTCGCTCGTTCATCGGCTGCTTTGGCTTTGAGGAATCTGGAAGGAAAATAACTCAATTTTAATTTCATCATTTGATGGCCTCTGGTGCAATGTGAGTCCTGCCTCAAAATTATTAAGTTTCGGGCTCCAAAACCAACCAGCGTATAAAGAGAAAATGGTTTTTAGAATATTTCTACCGATTCTTAAAGTGATTCATTATTTAAAAGATTCATTAGTAGGTGGGTAAGTTATAAGACAATACTTTTATAAAAATTATAGAAAATTATTTCTCATCTCATTAGAAAATTATGTTATAAAAAACCATTTTAACATTGAGTTCAGTCTTCTCACTAACTTTAAAACCCGTGCTGCCTGCTATATTGTTAATTGTCTGTGTGAATTTTCTATCACTGGGAATCGCCACGTTTTCAATTCATGTTTCCTTGTGTGGAAAACAACAAAATACTTTAGTGCCTCACCGCAACGAATCTCTTTGCGAGTGACAAATATTTCAACTGTGGCGTGCCCACCATAAAATGAGATTTGCTACGCGAGTGGCCTACATACCTTAATTTAGTAGGTACCTAGTGCTACGTGCTGACAAAAATTTAAGTTATTGTAAAATATTATTTTTATAATAACTTTATAGATATAATTATGGACTTAGCTTATGAAAAGAACTTAGCTGGCTGAGTTTCTATGGGTATTAATTTCATTTATGAGCCTGTGAAGCCAACCAAAACCAATAAAACTAAACACTGACGAGCCAGGTTTCTAAATACTGGCGGTTCATACACCTCCATATGCAAGCACATACGTTGACGACATAACTTGCGCGTCGACCACGTCATCTAGATAAGGTCAGCTAAAGAAACAACTCATAGCCATTGGCTCTATGGCAAACCCAAGATCATTGGGGGAAAACTATGTCGAGCATTAGACTTTTGCATCTGAGAGAGAAGTACTGCCGAATTTGATGTCTAAGCTATTCAGTGTTTAGGATTTCTCCATCATCAGACCAGTTAGTTGTCATCAATTGCCATTTAGCTCTTGTGTTTTTGTGAATCAAAGTGTATGTAACTTATGATTTAAGATAGACACGCAGACTCCGGAATAGGTAAGACTAAATAAAGGCTTGTCAATAATATTCTACCTTGATATCATCTTCGGCCGCAGCACGCATCCGTACTCGTCAGACAGCTGGATAATGTGACCAGACCCATCCGAGGCTGCACACGACTTCACTCGCATGTCGAATTCACCTGGAAAGTTATAAATAAAATATGTTTATGGAGAAACCTTTACTTCTCACAATTTCGGCGTGCTCCGTGCCGCAGAGCAATTAACACGCCAAACTGCGACACGAGGGTGCCCGGGTTCGATCCCCGGTCAGGTCAAGATAAAAACTGATCTTTTTCAGATTGGCCTGGGTCTTGGATGTTTATCTATATGTGTATTTGTTATAAAATATAGTCTCGTTGAGTTAGTATCCCATAACACAATTCTCGAACTGACTTTGGGCCTAGCTCTATCTGTGTGATTTGTCGGTATAAATTTATATATTTTATTTATAGGGTGCAATGTAGATAACATTGCACCCGTGCTCAGCTAGGGCGGGTCGCTAGATTTAATAAAAAGTGTTAGACTTAATTGAACTCTCAGAATGACTGCCTTATGTTAAGTCGGTGTTTATGGTGATGAAACAATGAAGCCATTAGAGCTAATGAGTTCGTCTAAGGTTTCCTATGACCACAAGTTTAAGTAAAAGTAAACAGTGCAACCGCTTAACCAACGCAAATAGCTTGTGAAACATGATGACCAATACAAATATTCCATTAAACGAGGGAAAAGCTGCGTATAACAATGTTGGTGCGTGCGAGCACTCCTTGAGCCCTAAAATGCTTCACTAACTGTGAATAAGTAGTAATGTTATACAACTTTGTAGTTCATGTCAATTTAGTAACATTGTGTGATTATTATAGAGGTAACTCTCCGTTAAGTTTTTTTAACTTTCATCCTAATCCTAACTATAATATTATAAATGCGAAAGTGAGTATGTTTGTTTGTTTGTTACGCTTTCACGCTGTAACTACTGAACCGATCATCATGAAATTTTGCATACAAGTTTTCTGGAATACGGAGAAGGACATAGGCTACCTTTTATCCCGGGAAAAAATACTATTCCCGAGGGATCGACATTGACGCAGGTGGAGCCGCGGGCGAAAGCTAGTACTTGATAAATGCCTAAGATATTGCAGAATATGATGTTAAAATATGCTCAATATCTATCAAGTTTAACAGAAAGGAAGCATAGCAGCTCGATGGCCCGTTCGTGTGATTAGCCTTTACGCATGTAAAGCAACCTTACACTTATCTGGACTGGAATGGGTGACCACAAGTGGTACGAAATTTTTTCTAGCTTCTTCGTGCTTCGCAAGGCACGTTGTGTCGATGGTCCCGCCCGGCTTTTATCACTAGATGTCGATCGTTACGCTGTCATCATCATCATCATGATCAGGTCTTTTTTTAGTCTCCACTACAGGAGCACGACCCACCCTGTACTACTAGAGCCATACTTAACCAGAGCAGACAGAGGACTTGGCCTACACTCTCCACGCTGGCCAGACGAGTTGGAGAGGTCACAGATGTTTATAAGCTTTGTTTAGCTTGTATTTCCTAAGTCGCCTTCTACGACATTTACGGGAAGACTTGGAGTGGTCCTATTCTACTCTGCCGGATACCACACGGCTCCGTTTACGCTGTCAGATGACTTAAAAATCAGGCTGACAGCAAGCAGGCAGATTCAAAAATCTGACACCAGTTTCGGCCATTTACACACACGAAAAGCAACCAAGAGTGATCAATCACTTATGTTTTTAATTATATTCATCAACTAATACATATAGACACAGAGTAGAGTAACCAGAAATCGCCTAGGTAATGAAAACACTTATCAATTTAAACTAATATCTCCTTGAGCTGCATAAACGCAATAATGTCCTTTGTGACAATTTGTCACCATTCCGTTTTTGTCTAAAATTAAACCGATAAAAGTTCAATGTTATAAGAGATTCGTTAGTATAGAGAATTTTTCGAAAATCTGTTGTAAAGCTAATAGAAGCGTACAGTCGGATAAATGAAAGTTTTCACACCTAACCTAAAAAGAAGACGATTCGCTCGGGCTTCGCGCTCTCTCCATTCATTCACCTAACAATTCGTCAAGTTCGAACGTCACTCTGAAAAATTTCACTGAATATGCATATACTTACCTCTATTGTATTGCATGGTGCATATTATGTACTGTAGCTTAATGTAGTACAAAGCGTCAACTTTGTAATGAAAGTACCTTTTGATGTTTGCAACATTTTAGCAACCAAGCGGATGCTTATAAATTTTAGAATGACCCTTATTTCCCTGTTATCGAAAGATACAATCTTCGCGTCAGGTGTCATAGCCATTACTTTGTTAGAAACTGAGCATCCCGACGATAGCTTGTACAGTTGAAATTGACATGTATAATGTTTGATTTGAATAAACCTATAATACAATCGCATACAATTTGAAATGTTTAAGTTACCGTTGAGAGTTTTAACTTTTTGCACGCCCGCGCTTGTTTACGTTATTTCACGCCCGACGCCAGGCTAGAACAGACTGTAATAACAAACTGTAAATGTACGTATTCTGGCAATTATTAATATCATATTCGTAGAGGCGGCTAAGGTTAAACTATCTTGTGGTTAGCATATAGTATAAACGTAACATATGTTATGTTACGTTTATACTATATGCTTGCTAACCACAAATAAAAAGTTGTTGATTTGACGGGTTATGCCACTATTAACTACAAAAAGTACCTACCCACAAAGAGAATCTGGTGACATCTAGTTCAGATAGCCTTATTAAGACATCAATAAAATTACTCAGAATTAATAGTAATAAGTATAATAATGTAGAAATCAGGGGTTGGAATACCGGTAATATTCATTACCGGTACCTCTATGAAACGACAGTACCGGTAATTCGATTGGTACTGGTACATATGGTAACGGTAAAAATCAAGTACCGGTACCTCTATAATACAACGGTACCGGTAATTGGATTGGTACCGGTACCTCAATAAAACGATGGTACCGGTAATTGAATTGGTATCAATAAGTTTAATAACGGTAATAACAGAAGTCTAATACCGTACTAAATCTAAATCTGTACTAAATACCGGTAAACAGTAACGGGAATTATCATTTTGTTAATGTGTGTCGTTGTCGTGTTGTGTATGTGCGGCGTGCGTGAGGCGGGGGCCGACAATGGGACGGAACTTTTACAGTCGAGCGAGTCCGATGCGGGGGACGGCATCAATGCGTAGGTACCGGTAAATTTAACGGAATTTTTAACACTATTATTACCGTTATTTTTCTAGATGATTACCGTTAAAATTTAACAGAATAGAAGTGCCGATACTTACCGGTACTTATAATGTGAATTTAGTACCGGTAAAATTACCGTTAACTGTTATTAATATTATTACCGTTAAATACTAGATTACCGGTACCCCATATTACCGTTAAAATTTTAACAGAATAGTAATACCGGTACTTACCGGTACTTATAATGGGAATTTGGTACCGGTAACAAGCCCTGGTAGAAATAATAAAAACAACCTTTAATGTAGATAAATTACAATGCTTGTTGACATAAATATGATTCATCATAATTCAGATTGATCTGTGTAATTGAAATATACAATTTCCTATTACAATGAGTAATGAACTACACATTTCAATTGTAATCGTGCGTTCGTGCATAAATCTAATCTTATTTAAGATAAATATGAACGCACGAATGAACTTATACAAAACCATCTTTCTAAAATTGAAAAATCTATGGCGTTGGCGGCTGGCGCCCTCTTTCGTTAAGCGGGTGCCGCGCGAACTAAAAACGTCGCTACTGCGCAAGCCATTAGGCTGCGCAGAACCATTCGGCGATTAGGAAAAAAGACGAAAAGTCTTATTATTACTTATATCTTTATAAAAATAATAAGAAAAGGGGCGACCTCCAAGACGTACATATAAATATTGTCATGTGAGAATTATTGTTTTAGACGTAAAAATTACAAAGTTTTCGAAGAAAAATGCTTTTAGATATCATACCGTATATATATCATTTTTAAATTTCATATGTATCTGTTTCAAATTCCAACAAGGGGGCGATCTTGTTCAAGGACTTATCTAAATTATAAATATACTTTTGATGTATTTAATTAATTCAGCGCATAGTACTAGTGATTTAAAAACACGTCAATTTTTACAATTTCGTGCAGTACCGTCTAAGGAAGCACATGCTAGTAGCAAAATAATCTATACTATAATGTATTGAACATTGTTATTATTTTTTATTGCTTTTTATTTATATCATACAAAGAATCACCTAGTATACTTCGGGGGTTAAAAATGTTACTGTATTAAGGTAAAAGTTTTGTTTTTGTAAAATAAAATATCGGTTTTTAAATTCAAATCATTAATTTATTTATTCAAGCCATTCTAATAAAAAGGCTTCAAACAAATTACTGAACCGATTTTGATAAATTACTTAATGTAAAAAAATATTTATTGTAGCTGTTCAACATTAAAAAAAACATATACCCGAATTGATAAATTTCTCCCATTTTGGAGTCGGTTAAAAAGGAAACATTATAGATGCAAAGCCTAGAACAACAGCGCAGTTTTGTATAATTACAACATTATAGTTGCCGCAAGTATTCCTGACAAAAAACCTTTACGTGAATTTTGACATGTCATAAAATTAATTTATTAACATTCAAGTTTGTAAAACTTAACTTATACTAATTAAAACCGAAATATTTCCCACAGTACATAAAAACTTAGCGAAAACAATGAGACGTTTAAAGAATATTTTTTTAAACTTAATATATATTTTATTGAATTAATTACCAGCGTTATGTTATAATTATAGGATCAAAGTGTTTTAAACCACAGTTAACAGCCTCCGTGGTCCAGTGGTTAAGGCGTTTGCCTGTTGACCCGGGGGTCGTGGGTTCGATTCCTACCGAAAGCATACTTTGTTTAGTTGTTTCTAGTTTAGTTAGGACATTGCAGGCTTGAATCACCTGATTGTCTGATAATAAAGATGATTCCGTGCTTCGGAAGGCACGTTAAGCCGGTGGTCCCGGCTGCCATCTGGTAGTCGTTAAAGGAACCACGTCAGAGGCTGAAAGGCGGTTCCGAAGAACTCTGACACCAGGGTGTGCATGGTCGATTGATCGTGACACCTACTCGAAATGATGATGATGATGAAACCACAGTTTTAATTTAGATTTTAGCAAGAGGTTAACAGATTACGGTTTTGTTTTTCACTGTCGATTTATTTTTACTATAAAGTGCCCATAGGCCAATACTGAGAAATATTTTACTACTTAACTAAACCTCTAAACATCTTAAAACATGCACGTTTCAAAAATATATCTAATCAATAAAAATAAGACTAAAGTAAAATAAGTCAGTTTTCAAACAACATAATTAGCTCCGATTACTGGTGCCTCCTACTGCCTCCTCCGTGGTCCAGTAGTTAAAGCGCTTGCCTGTAGACCCGGGGGTCGTGGTTCGATTCCCACGGGTAGCATACTTTGTTTAGTTGCTTCCAGTTTGGTTAGGACATTGAGTGCTTCAATCACCTGATTGTCTGATAATAAAGATGATTCCGTGCTTCGGAAGGCACGTTAAGCCGTTGATCCCGGTTGTCATCTGGTAGTCGTTAAAGGAACCACGTCAGAGGCCGAGAGGCGGTTCCGAAGAACTCTGACACCAGGGTGTGCATGGTCGATTGAGCGTGACACCTACACAAAATGATAATGATGACTGGAGACGGCCCGGCGGCGGCGGCGGGCAATGAAGCTTTCGGTCCATAAGGCAAAAGATGAGAGTTACTGCTCTTAAAAGGCTTTTGCCATTGTTCCTCAGATTAGTCCTTCAGACTATGCATGCACATAATCGCAGCCCATCAGACAATTGAGAGTTTTCTGTGTCTCCAAGCCTTGCGTACAAAGCCTAGGTCCGTCCCTCCTAGGGGCCGTTTGGTAATATTGCCTATACAGGCTGAGGGCACACTGCCCTCGATTCAAACGTCCGGTGAAGTAACAAAAACTCACTTGGAGCTATGTAACTTTATAGTCCATTAAAAAAAAAACAAATTTCTGGAATCGCGTCACGCAAATCCACAAATATCACTATTGTTCCACCCAACATAATTTTTTTTTATACCACCACTAAGTCAATCATTGGCAGTCAACCACCGTACATTTTAACAAAAACTTCCTGCGACGTACGACCGAACTGTGGAACTCCCTGCGGCAGTATTCCCGAATCGTTAGGATATTGGAACCTTAAAAAACGAGTCTGTTTCGTCTATTTCGTTTTCTTAAAACTCGGGCAACGCTCTAGTCACACTCCCGGTGTTGCAGTTGCCCATGGGTAACGGTGATCACTTACCATCAGCTGAGCCGATTGTTTCTTTGCCGTCCTATGTCATAAAAAACAAGTTTATCGCCTACTAAAACGCTACGCTCCCAAATCCCTAACTTTTTTAACAAAATATAATGAATATCGCAAAAAAAAAAATACTTTACGAATATCTCACTTACTTACTTGTTTTTACTATTTAGAACAAAGAATTTTACGTGACCGTAAGATCTATTCGTAGAATTTCAGGCTATCAATCCTAAAGATAGAAAGATATCCGTAAATGAAATAGAATCGCAGAATACGGTATCGGTGTCAGCTCCCCGACTAGTCCTTCGGCGCACCGTTAAGTAAACTCATTCGTATTTGTCCACTTTTTACTATTCGGACCGTTAAACCATATGTTTGCACACTATTATTACTGGCAGATACGAGAATGGGAAATTGAGTCTTATGGAAACGAGAAACATAAAACTATGTAGTTGCCTTGAGGGATTGGTCCAATATATACATGTTCCATACAAACGTAGTAACGATATATTTCTGTCAACATGTGAAGTATAACATACTATTTGGTCTTCCTTTGCGAAGTAGACAGAGCCGAGGTCTATGAGGCCACGTTTAGTATGTAGGTGGGCACTGGGCGGAAAACGAAATCAAAATAGGGTTGCTAGCCGCATCGTCTATTAACATGATTTTGTTTCTGTCAGACCAGCATGGAAGATTAAAGAGTATAGATGAAATATAGAAAAATCTAGAACAGTTTTCCGTTATAAGATTTATTTATTTTCCTATCATTACAGGCTAACCTATTGCTAAAGTACAGAAATTCTTGTGGAAAGCTCGCTAGTCTTTTTCCCTGTCCAATTTATAAACGACCAAAAAGGGAGAGCGAGGCAGGTGATAGAGGGAGAGAAATCTTTCCTCTTCTTATTTCTATCGTTTTTATAATAATTTTCGTTTCTCATTTACTTATTTAAACACTTCCTCATTTGTCTCTTTCTCTGCCCTTTTTCCATTATGAATAACTTCCATACATCTCCAGCACTTAGAGCAAAGGCTAGACAGAAATTGAATGGAGTTGATAAGAAAAGATAGATAGATTTTGTCAAGGAGAGTATGAACAAGAAAGGAGCGACAAAGGATATGGTAGGTGACAGATCAAAATACTGTGCCGAACTGACATACTGTGCCGATCCCACATAAAAAGTGGTATAAGGGAAAGGATGAAAAATAATCAAAAAATCTAGATAAATATAACAGAACCAGCGAATTTTATCATGATTAGTTTAAGTAAATTATAAATAGGCTCCGAATTATGAAAAGGCTCCGAAACCACTGGATCGATTAAAGTACATACATACATAGTATCACGTCTTTTTCCCTTGCGCGGTAGACAGAGCCCAGGTCTATAAGACCTTATGACCACATTTATCATTTGGTAGGCATTAGCTGGAAAACGGAATAATAATAGTGTTGGGTTGCTAGCCGCATCGCCTAATGACATAATTCCTCAGACTTTTACCGATTCCCTCGATCGGATTTTACGACCTGCGCGGGAAAAGAAGCAGCTGGCACATTCTACGTTTTTCCTTAGCTCCCAGACCAGCATGGAAGAGATCGATTAATCTTTCACCCTATACTTATTCATAGTCTTTCACCATTAGAATCCTACATTATCTTTTATGAACATAGGCTATATGTATAATACTTATATCTACCCATGCGAAACCGAAACAACCGGGACATTTGTTAGTATTAAATAAAGGAAATGTATACCACAAGTTGATGCTTAACCTATTATTATAAATTCATATGATTCTACAACATAAAATCTAGTTAGAGTTAGTGCATCCGGAGATGAAATTAAATGTTAATTGTTTATTAAAAAGTTTCATAAGAAACCAATCCATGTTAATTCACGGTTGCTTGACTTGATTATTTATGTGGAAAAGCAAGACAACTGAACAAGAGAGTACATGTAAGTAATTATTTTTATTGCTTAGAGTGGGGCGAAGATTTCAAATATATCATTCATCATTATCATGTTCAGCCCACTGCTGGGCAAAGGGCACCCCTTATTAACGCCATTTTCTACAGTCCTGTGCTAGTCTCATCCACTGTTTTCCATTCTGACAGCTCCATGGCGCAGTGGTTAACACGCCAGCCTGCGACACGAGGGTGCCCAGGTTCGATCCCCGGTCAGGTCGTTATGGAAAATTATCTTTTTCAGATTGGCCTGGGTCTTGGATGTTTATCTATATATGTATTTGTTATAAATTATAGTATCGTTGAGTTAGTATCCCATAACACAAGTCTCGAACTTACTTTGGGGCTAGCTTAATCTGTGTCATTTGTTTATTTATTTATTTATTCAGCTGAACAATGTCATCTGACCAGTGGGCTAGTGATCTGGTAGTTTACCGACTGGTCTTCTCCCCGCTCTCGGCCACTACTCCGTAGTGTACAACTGTCACTTCTACTGGTCAATCTTCCCGCCCATTCCTACTTCAACTGTGTGATTCATCTACCTACGTCTTCCACTTTCGTTCCTACGGCGATTTTTTACTTTCGGCATACGATCCAATAGTGTGATACAGAGCATGGCGCTCTATAGCCCTTTTTGCTACTTTAATTATGTGCATATACTGTTTTGTGAGCGTCTATGTTTCTGCCCCGTAACTGAGCAACAAGACACATTGTTTCAAATATGTAAGTACTAAGTATTTTCTTTTCAGTGGTACTCCGCACTATAGAGCAATTGAGAATAGTTTCATACAACAAAATTAAGCCATATTATAATAATAATAATAATAATACTACCGGAGATATATCCTGAAGGACGGTACGGTCGACATCTGTCGGGCATGCCGCCGTCCTGGCGAGTCACTCAGGCATATTATTTCCGGTTGTTCTCATCTGGCTAACGGAGAGTATTTGCACAGGCATAACCTTGTAGCCAGAATTATCAACCAGCAACTTGCTCTTCGATATGAGCTTGTGGAATCCGAGGTGCCGTACTATAAGTACACACCAGCGCCGGTTCTCGAAAATGGTCGTGCCACGCTGTATTGGGATCGATCTGTTATCACAGACAGGACTATTGTCGCAAATAAGCCTGACATCGTGCTGACAGATCGATCGACACGCCAAGCAGTGCTCGTTGACATCACCATTCCACATGACGAAAACCTCGTGAAGGCCGAGAAGGACAAGCTTAGCAAGTACCTTGACTTGGCTCACGAGGTGACTGCCATGTGGGATGTAGATTCGACGGTCATTGTCCCGATAGTCGTGTCTGCAAACGGTCTTATAGCAAAGAGTCTCGACCAACATCTCAAGAGACTCTCGCTAGATGGTTGGATCAAGAGCCAGATACAGAAGGCAGTACTCCTGGATACGGCACGAATAGTCAGAAGGTTTCTTTCTCTGGGGCCCTGACTGCCGGTAGCTTGAGCCCTGCCCCGCTGCTGACGGCACTCTAGGTTTAGGTTTTTATAATGTTTTTATGTTTTGTAATTTATTTTTATATTTTACTTTTATATAAATATTGTAAAAACCTAAATCTAAGAAATCAATTAAATAAAGAGATAATAATAATAATAATAAAGTTTATTTAGCTCATAATAATGTTTACAATAATAAGAAAATGGTTTACAATTAAAACTAGTGAATAGGTGTCTTTAACCATTTGTCTTTTACCATTGTAAACATTGATAGAGCCTGGTGCCAGTATTAGGCTTGTAAAAGCCTGGTTTTACAGGTCACCATTGCTCTCGTTCCCTGTACAATGGGGGATTGAAACAAAAGACTTAGACTATTCTTAATACTATTGTTATCTTACTCGATACGTAACATTAAATATACAAGGCGTGCCACTTAAAAGGACAACTCTCCTTCTTTTTATAGAAATCGTGAGAGTGGGTTAAGAGGAAGGATGCAGGCTTTTTTTTTTTTTTTATATTGATATCGTACTCATTAAATTTTAGTATATAAATTAATAATAAATAAATATACACGGACAAATCACACCGATTGAGCTAGCCTGATAGTTCCAAAAATTTATCTTGGGATACTTACTCAACAATACTATATTGTAAAACAAATAAATATATAGATAAACATCTAAAACACAGGTCAATCTGCAAAAAGAGCATTTTCCATCTTGATCGGGGATACAACCCGGGACCTCCGATGGGTATGGACAACTACGCTATAGAGGTCATTTAATAATTAATAAATGGAATATACCTCTAGGTATGTTACGGCTAAAAGTCAAAATGCGGGTACGCTTTAGTTTTAGCCGGCTAGAACTAGGTGCAGCCGGTCAGTGTGAGATAAGATTTTCCATATTTTACGTCTTAACAATGATAAAATATAAGACCAAGATGTTGAAGTGACGTTCATACATAATACTCTATTGATACAACATATCTAAAGTAGTCAATAAAATAATTACAAAAACTGTAAGTAAGAAATAAAATTCAACGAATCATACATTATCTCTTCAGAAGTAAAACAAAATGAGTGAACCTAGCGCACCCATCATTTTATTCTTTTACTTCTAAATTGGATCAAATAATAAAGTCTAAATTTTATTCGGCAGTCTAATCGTACTTCAGTAGTAAATTACTTATCGTATTTTCCGTATTGGTATTACCGTGTTACAAAAAAAAGAGAATTTTTGATTACCACATCAAATAAAAGTTATAAATTCACACACATTTCGTTTCTCATCACCTTGTCCGGTTCGATTTTCCAAAAATAGAAACATATTTTTGATTAAACATTCCCAGTCCAACAAGGGACACTACCACGAATAAAGCAAATGGACAAAGCAAAAGGAACAAACCTATAAGTACCTACTTATGTCCAGTGTGCAAATTCCCATATTCTCCGCATTAGAGAGAACTGCAAGTCGTGACTTCGTTCCATGACATGACAGCCAATGGGACTTAACAACGGTCTAACAAACGCACAGAACCAAGACTGGAATCGTAATGTGTTGTTAGTCAAATCTATCATACATCAGGCCCTTTCGTGCTTCGAATGCGAGATAGTTCATGCTAATACGCTTGTTACTTGCTTTCTGAAGCACGATGTTGACAACGATAATGAGATTTGTGTCATTGGAAAGATCCTCCTTAAAGGAATGAATGAAATTTCTTTAGTGCACCAGACTAAATACATAATTTTAATGGAAGAGGCGGTCTTCAAGTTATTGAGCGTGTTGGATGCTCCTTCAAAGCTTATTCAAGGCTACTTTTACACCCGGTATACAGTGTACCACCCAATAGACACCAAGATGGTAGAAAAAGAGAAAGACCAAGAATAAGATGGATAGATGATCTTAATCAGTTTTTAATTGGCCTGTCCGGTGGTTGCAGGTATGTCATCGGGTACGCGCGCACTGCCTCTCGAGCTTCTACTTTTTCCCATTCATCCGAATGAGTAGTATCCCTCCATTCCCTTCCTAAATCCAACAAATTCCTTTCCTTATCCTAACTAATATTATAAATGCGAAAGTGAGTTTGTTTGTTTGTTTATTTGTTTGTTTGTTTGTTTGTTTGTTTGTTTGTTACGCTTTCACGCCGTAACTACTGAACCGATCATCATGAAATTTTGCATACAAGTTCTCTGGAGTACGGAGGAGTACTATTCCCGAGGGATCGACATTGACGCGGGCGGAGCCGCGGGCGAAAGCTAGTCTATTATAAAATGTTTCCGATGGGCAGCAGCGTCGGCATCACAAGAAGCCAAGGAAACTGCGCTCGCCAACCCGCCTGCCAAGCATGGAAGGAAGAATTCTTGGGAGGCCTATGTCCAGCAGTGGACTTCTAACGGCTGGAATGATGGTGATGACGGGTAATTGTTAAGTAATTTCAGGTGCTTGCAATGATTAAGTTTAAAATTCGGCATCGTCAATATCCACGTGTTAAGAAATTAAGTTAAATAATCGCATCAGTAACGATTTCGTTTGCCAAAGCAGGCATAAACTCCTAAACATGGACCATGAGAAGTGTGCTATATGTATTTGTTCTCTTTTGTTTATTTTCAACAAGTTGTATGTCCGGGTTTGCGGGTCTTAGATTATGTATGGTCATAGGTGTGGTTATTTTCATATAAAGTTTAACAAGGCTGAAACTATTTGAAAGCAGGCTATGTTGATTCACTGGCCAACTTACATAATACAGAATTAAAAATCTCTCATATTGTTTTTATGGATAGAGTTACGAGTGACTCTATAATAACCACCATCAGAGGGTTTCTTAAGAATTTTGTAAAACAAAATTAATTAAGGTGGTAATAACTAAAACAAAAAAAGGTGGAAATAATAAAGTCAAGATACGATAACTAAAGGATAAAATTTTTTTTTTACAAAATATTAGTGTTGTTACAATATTTGAGTGAGTTAAATGTAATAATTTTCTTTTTAAAGTAATTATAACTTTAAAATTAATCAACTTCTAAGATTTCATTACTTTAAACAGACTAGACATCAACTTCGGTTATTGCTATAATCCTTTATTAATAAATAACTAAACGTAGTAATAAGTTATTTTTATATAATACTAGCTTTCGCCCGCGGCTCCGCCCGCGTCAATGTCGATCCCTCGGGAATAGTACTTTTTCCCGGAATAAAAGGTAGCCTATGTCCTTCTCCGTACTCCAAAGAACTTGTATGCAACATTTCATGATGATCGGTTCAGTAGTTACGGCGTGAAAGCGTAACAAACAAACAAACTCACTTATAATATTAGAAAGGATAAGGAAGTAAGAATAAGGATAAGGAAGTAAGGATAAGGATAAGGATTTTATTTTTGCTATATGTTTGCAGGCAAACTCATGCCTTTAGTTCATTCAAATGACGATAACTTTTTTTTTTAATGAACCGATTTTGATGAAACAAACTTTAAATGTTTTGCTGAGTTAAAACAAAGCAATTGGTGAAAGTTTTAAGTAAATCGGTTCAGTATTTTCGGAGATAATCGTGATCATACATATTTATTTATTCGTATGGCAGAATTAGCAGTCGTTCTTAAAATATTTATAATCTAAAATTTAATGTCTTCATCCACAAGATTGCGTCATTTGTGATCATACATACAGACAGACAGACAGACAGACAAGAAATTCGAAAAATTTTTTTTTGCTTTCTATTATTCTTTTTAAGTGTCCCTCTATCCATTTCAGTCAAAAATTCTAATTGTACAGACAAAATATTTTTACTGTTATATTATATGTATAGATTTTAGTTTAAAAACAATAAATAAAACTTAATCTTTCACAGTTTCTTCAGTTCATGTCACAATAAAAGTAGTTAAGATTTACCAGTAATTTTACCTACTTTGCTCTTTAACATTTTATTTCTTACGCAGTACATTTACATATTACTATTATGTTATTAAACTTACCATATTTTAGTGTAATTATGACAGTTATTAATAATTACACCACGATCGCCACGGGAGGCCGCAGTGGTTTAGTTTTGAAATTGTCTATTGTATTCTCAAACACGATTGGGAAAAAACTGGCCAAGTGGGAGACGGAATTGTTCTTTACTACTGTGAAAAGTGTTGCTTTTTACTCTTATTTTTTTATCTATACTAATATTATAAAACTGAAGAGTTTGTTTGTTTGTTTGAACGCGCTAATCTCAGGAACTACCGGTTCAAATAGGAAAATTATTTTTGTGTTGGATAATCCATTTATTGAGGAAGGCTTTAGGCTATAAAACATCACGCTGCGATCAATAGGAGCAAAGCATCAATAAAAAATGATTTGAAAACGGTGGAAAATTATTTATCTATACTAATTAATCATAATAACAGAAATTGCCGCGGACGAAGTCGCGGGCAACAGCTAGTTAAATATAATTACTATAGACACTCTTTTAGTTTTAATATTTACTTTACCCTTTATTATCGTACCCTAAAGAATAGGCTCGTTCCAAAGGCCCTTAAGTTACAATATAGCTAGTAACGCAAGAAATAAATAATAATAAAAAACGCTTTGGTATGAGTTAAGAATAAGGAATTCAAAACCATGGGATGAGAAATGATGGGATGAGTGACTTATTTTCCTATGTCCCCTGAGTGGGGCAGAGGGCCGCTTACTAAATCGATAGGATGAGTAAGGAATTAAAATTTGGGATGAGTGAAAAATATTTAACACGTGGGATTAGAATACGTTGGGTGGGGTGAATACGGAATAGCCCATATAATCAAGTATTTTGACAATTAAACAATAAATGATAAAGATAAGGCGCGTGTAAGTTCATAGTAGGTTCGTGATGTCACAACACAACTAGCTAAAAAGTGTAGCTAATTGTGACGTCACACGAAATTTTAACAGGCTTCTTTATCATTATACGTTTAATTGATTGATCTTCAATGCTGGTCTAAGAAAAGAAAAAACATAGAATGGATCAGCTGTTTCTCTTCTCAAACATATCGTAAAAGCCGATCGAGGGAATGGGCGAAAATCTGAGAAATCATTTAAGTAGGCGATGTGGCTAGCAACCCATCACTATTCTCATTCCGTTTTCCACCTATCCCACCCCACATGCTAAACGTGTAGGTCTTATAGACCTAGGCTGTCTACCCTACAAGGGAAAAAGCGTGATTGTGTGTGTGTGTGTTTAATTGACGAAAGAAAAAATATATGACAAATATTTTTTCATTATCTCACTTACCGACTTAAAATATATTACCACATTTGTAGCCACTTCTGCACAGTTCGAGTTTTCAACTCATTATTTTTTAAAATAGATTTTGAGGCATTTTATGATCGAATTAAGACGACTATTGTCTATGTTATTGATGATTCTATCTGACAGTTCTATAATAATGATTTTCATCAGAAATCAAATAAGTAGTTCTTATACACGTAAAAAGTTGCGGCATAAAGTCGTATTCATTGTATATCTAGCTGGAGTCAAGTAAGTTTACTGTTGACTCATGTGTATGTATATTCCGTTGTATCTCTATAAACTTTCGTCACGACAAAATTCACTGTAGCGTCTACTTCGCCGATGATAAATCAATCGAGACAACCCGGCTGTCAAGCGTGGTGAGTATGGTAATATCTTCCAATGGAAAGAAGAATCCTTGGGAGAAGTCTTTGTCCAGCAGTGGACATCTTAGGGCTGAAATGATGATAATGAATGACTCATTGACAAGTGCGGCTCGCGATCTGCGGAGGCGCGAGTGGCGATACACAAATTTACTTCAGCGTAATAAACTTTCCATAGTGCCATGTCTGTTAGGATGTCTGGGACTGATAACATCTTATGTGCTAGTCGGACTCGCGCACAAATGGTTCCGTAGCATTATCTATAAAGATATAAAAATTACTAATATATTTTTATTACGGTAAGCGTGACTGTAAAACCAGCCTTAATATGAATTTCAGCTTGATATCTCCTCGCGTTCCTGAGAAAAAGAGTCTTGACAGACAGAAGGACAGACAGACAAAAAAGTGATCCTATAAGGGTTCCGCTTATTCCGTTTCAGGTACGGAACTCTAAAAAACATACTGATATTATCAGAACCTAGTATTTACTTCAGCGTAATAAACTTAGTTTTATGTCTGTAAGGATGTCTGGAACTGATAAAATCTAATAAAAATATAACTTTTTATTATTATGCACGTCTCAAAACTGGTGCAGTACTGCAGATAAGAATGAACAACGGAGTCCTATTTTCAGAAAAGATTTCGATCTACCAAACTTTTTTGTTTAATACTTACATACTTACTTCTCTGGCTCAGCGAACCGAAGTGGATCTTGGCCTCCGACATCAAAGTGTGCCATTCTTCCCTATTCTGTGCCACCTCTGACCAGTCGGATACTTCCAACTCTTTCAAGTCTTTGGCGACTTCATCCTTCCAACGATATCTTAGATGCCCCACTGGACTTCGCCCGGTTTGTTTACTGTTAGTTATTAAATCGCTTGTATTCACGTATCATCATTTCGTGTAGGTGTCACGGTCAGTCGACCATGCCACACCCTGGTATCAGAGTTCTTCGGAACCGCCTCTCGGCCTCTGACGTAGTTCCTATAACGACTGCCAGTCAAAACAAGTCTAACGATATATCATATGTCAAGTTACGTTGAATAGTTTACGATATACGAGGGACAAACGAAAATACACACATACCGGCTAAAATCATAACCCTCCCTTTGTCGGGTTTGTACGGTAATGTACGACACTTTTCGCTGATGCTAAAGTTCAAAGTTGAACTTTACACTTTCTATTGCGACTAAACTTGCTGATTTGTCGTCACTAACCATGAACTAACAATGCAAAAAGCACTTTTTTAAATGTCACAGTGACTGTCGATTTGTCAGTGTCATGACCTTTATAATTACGAGAAACGCGCTAGTTTGTAAGTAAGAAATGCTAACATTGTTGCGAACCCAATGAATAGGAACTAATGTAAAAATTAGGAGATATGTAATTTTATTTAAAAATCAATTTATACTACTGACACTAATATTATAAATGCCGAAAAAAGTAACTCAAATCTGTCTGTTAGCACTTCACGCTTTAACTATTAAACCAATTGTGATGAAATTTGATATGGTGATAGTGTAAGGTCCGGGAAAAAACATAGGGTACGTTCATCTCGGAAAAATCGACTGTTCCTGAGGGATCTACATTAATGCGGGTGAAGCCGCGGGCAAAAGCTAGTAGGAAATATTTTATTGTAACTTTACTTACTGCTTCAATATCGATACATGATCATAAATAAATACATATAATGTATACAATGAGTAACAAAATGTAGGTTATCCCAACTAATATTAAAATGCGAAAGTGAGTTTGTTTGTCTGTTTGTTACGTTTCCACGCCCTATCTACTGAACCGATCTTCATGAAATTTTGCACGTACGTTGGCAATGATACAGAGAAGGACATAGGATAGGACCTTTCACCCTGTTAAAAGTTGGTACTGCGAGCGAAGCCGTGGCAGCGAAAGCTAGTAATATATATAATAATATTTGTTATTAGGTACAGACACCAAGATTGCCACTTACATTTCCTGAAAATAATAACCTTTTATTGGCCACCAAAGACTACTAGAAGCTTTACTTGAATAAATTGCCTCCGTGGTCCAGTGGTTAAGGCGTTTGCTTGTAGAACCGGAGGTCGTGGGTTCGATTCCCACGGGAAGCATACTTTGTTTAGTTGTTTTTAGTATGGTTAGGACATTGCAGGCGTAATTGTCTGATAATAAAGATGATTCCGTGCTTCTGAAAGCACGTTAAGCCGTTGGTCCCGGCTGCCATCTGGTAGTCGTTAAAGGAACTACGTCAGAGGCCGAGAGGCGGTTCCGAAAAACTCTGACACCAGGGTGTTCATGGTCGATTGAACATGCCACCTACTCAAAATGATGATAATGAGTACCACAGCTGAGAATCAATATGATACCTTACTTATTAATAGATAACTTATTAAATTTAAATTACGTAATATGCGTGAAAATTTAGGGCTAATCGCCAGTAAATTCTTTTAACTGATGTTATAAAATGAAATTTCTCGACACTATGCATCTTTTATTGTTAGTGACAAAGGTCGCATAACTGCGTTAAGAAAGTCGGTAAACATTTAGGCGCGGTGTACACAGAGTGAACGTAAGTGACCAATATTACAAAATGTTTGCTTATGACGCCTACAAAGAGACCGCTCTATACAAATACACTTTTATTTTGATCTGTTTTGGAGAATAGTAACATTGGGTAATATTGAATAGACAAAAAAGTAGTTTTGTGTGCGATAAAAATATATCTCATTATTATTATTTGACAGCTCCGTGGCGCAGTGGTTACCACACCAGCCTGCGACACGGAGTGCCCGGGTTCGATCCCCGGCCAGACCAAGATGGAAAATGATCTTTTTCAGATTGGCCTGGGTCTTGGATGTTTATCTATATATGTATTTGTTATAAAATATAGTATCGTTGAGTTAGTATCCCATAACACAAGTCTCGAACTTATCTTGGGGCTAGCTCAATCTGTGTGATTTGTCCGTATTTATTTATTTTATTTATTTATTTATTTACATTTATGTATCCTACATATTAAGTCTTTGAATGAAATTGTTTTTATCCTATAGTTCAAATTTACTTCCTTAATATTATAAATTCGGTAACTCCGTCTGTATGTTACGCTTTACGTGTCAACCACTAAACATATTTTGATTAAATTTGATACAAAGGAAGTTTAAGGATTACCGAACTTTTATCCAGGGAAAATGTTCTGTTCCCGAGGTATCTACATTCACGCAAGCGAAGCAGCGAGCGAATACTAGCTGTATTGTAATAAAGTCAACTACACATAGGATACCTCATATATAGAAATTCATCAATCTGCTAGCATGTCAATGAACCAGAAATACATATTTAAATATATACCCTTTTCCTGACCTCTTCTTTAAGGGCCCGTACTACCTCACACTGCTTTGCATGATTGACTGTTATATCAATAATAATTAAATACTCAAGTTGAAATAAAAATGCAGCAAAGTTCAGGACTAACTCTGGTAACTATATGACTCAAAAACACGATTGCGTTAAATATTTTCGATAGAAAAAAATTGCAACGTTGCCTCCAAATCACGTCTAATTTACTCGGTATATAGCATTATTCACCAAATACATTAAAATTAACCTTGAAACTTTTGATTATTATTGCATTACAGATAAGGCAGCCATCATATGTTTTTCTTTTTCGAATAACCCTTGAATATTCCTAAAAAACGAAAATATCCAAAGTAGCCAACACGTTTAGACCATCAGCGTTTGTATCGCCACGCCGCCTGGCATATGGTGGGCTCTTAAGCCTTTTGATGAACTTAAGTATCTTACGTCACGTCGTACCAGAAAGGTTATTCAAACTTAACGGCATATGAAATGTGTTTAATCTAAGCCAGCTACAGCTCATATCACACCATAATTCTTTGATGTAAAGTACTGTCACCCTCTTCATACCGTCCAATATACATTTATAAGGCGTTATGAAAGATTGAAAAGGTGCAGTTCAGGATACTAAACAATATCTCGTACTATAGCAATCTAATACGACCATTTAATGTGCATTGCCTATTTGCCTAAAGAATGCGACTACTTTATAGGCTACTGAAATTCAGCGGCTTATAGACTATCATAAAGATACTTCGAGGAATTAATGCAATCGAAAGTTCCCATGCCAGTTAGTTGGTTGGGCATTTAAGCTGCGGTTTTACTGATGACCTAAAGCGATTTACATAACGTAACTCAGAAAAATATTTGACTGCTCTACAGGTTACTTAAACTCAGTTAATAACTAGCTTTCGCCCGCGGCTCCGCCCGCGTTAATGTCGATCCCTCGGGAATAGTACTTTTTACCGGAATAAAAGGTAGCCTATGTCCTTCTCCGTACTCCAGAGAACTTGGATGCAAAATTTCATGATGATCGGTTCAGTAGTTACGGCGTGAAAGCGTAACAAACAAACAAACTCACTTTCGCATTTATAATATTAGTAAGGATGTAAATTTTGCAAGTTATAGATATCAATAAATAAACAATGCTTCTTTAAAAATATATGCTTCTAATTTTTTTTATTAGCCGTCATGGTGCGCAGTGTTGTGTTTCTTACACGATCTGTCCTTTTAATTCCTAACATACTGCGCTCCATCGCTCTTTGGCAAACCTGCAGTTTGAACTTTTGCTTTTTGGTCAGGGACAAAGTCTAATAAGCATGACAATTTACATCATTAACATATTAATGATATAAATTGTCTTATATACATTGATATTTGAGTTTGACTTTTAGTTGAATTACGATTAATATGAGATTAGCTTGATCACTATCACCTATCAACTAAATCTCAACTTATCTCCAGCTTATAGAGCAGCAAAATGCATTAAAAATGATGACTATTTAGTTTTTTTATGTTCAAACCTTTCGGGCTTTAAAAACATTTTTAATGATTTACTTTATTTTTTTTATAAATATATAAAAGGTTCGTGCTAAGTTCAGTTAAAATTAATTACTGACAAACCAACCTCAGCTTTACTCCAGCTTATAAACGGTATAATAACAATACGCATCACTACGAATGATGAGCAATCGTATTTAAACGACTGATATTTCCGAATTAAATTCCTATTTCGCATATCAATGGCTATTAACGGTTAACGGTTCGTCTAATAGGATGTTCGTCTGTGCTCAATGAAAACTAATGAGAAAAAAATTCTCATTATTTCCACCGGCCAACAATTCCACTAGGTGAGAATTCTGTTTCTCAGAATGATCCAATGGCTCAACGTGTCTAACGAAGTAAGGACTCCTTCCTGCATCGAAAGGCAGGCTCGAGATATTGTTATGCGACTGGCGGTGACCCATCCAAGTGGGGACCCCGCTAGGGGTTGCTTAACATTTGTACGCTCTAATAATGCTCACGTCCTCTGGGCTATCGGGCTCCTCTAATGACCAATGTCAAGTAATAAAGACTTGTATAGTAGTACGGTAACTATGCTCAAATAATTAATTTAATTGCAAAGTACTCATTACCATTTCCCTCCGACACATATATACATATTATCACTTCTTTTTCCCTTGCGAGATAGTCAGAGCTTAGGTCTATAAGAACCCATGGAGACATGTAGCATGTTTGAGGGCGTGTAGGTGGAAAACAGAATCAAAATAGTTATCGGTTGCTAGCCACATCGCCTATTGACATGATTTCGCAGATTTTCACCCATTCCCTCGATCGGCTTTTACGATCTGCGCAAGAAGAGAAGCAGCACATTCTACGTTTTTCCTTTTCTCCCAGACCAATGGAAGATTTCCCTCCTGAATATTTAGAATAATTGATTGATGCTTACGTTATTAAAACTTCACTATAAATTTAATTTCAGTCATAAATTAGAGACGTTAGTCATCTTAATCACAAAGAACTTTAAAAATTTATAATTAAAAGAAACTATAAATGTCTATATTAATACCACAATTTATTGTTATCCGCACAGCAAGGAGTAAAATGTAATTAAATTAGTTCCTTATTAGTTTGCTGTAAACTAAACTGTAATTAAATTCTTGAAGTAAAACAAGTTATAATCTTTTTTAAAATTTCGCGCTTTATCACATAATCCTGATCCTAATCCTAACTAATATTATAAATGCGAAAGTGGTTTTTTTTTTTGTTTGTTTGTTACGCTTTCACGTTGTAACTACTTCAATCATCATGGAATTTAGCATACACGTTATCTGGGGTGCGGAGTAGGACATAGGGTACATTTTATCCCGGGAAAAAGTACTGTTCCCGAGGGATTGACAATGACGCGGGCGGAGCCGCGGGCGAAAGATAGTTATGTATATAAACGGGACTTAACACGAATTTATATCGGCTTATAAAAATGTGGAGGTTATACATTCGGTTGTATGTTTTCAATGTTTATTACCTTAGAACTCCGTCATTTATGAACCGATTTAAAAAAAAAAAATTTTAAAATTAACTCCAATATGCACGCAACAGGAAGTCATTAGATTCACTCATTTAAATATTGATGTTAACTCGCATTTAGTATATCTCGATAATCTCATAAGCAATTAAGAGTAATCACTTAAAGAACGAACCAAAATTGATTAGATAAAATAGTGTAAAATATCAGACATAGAAATAAATAATAAATAAATATATACGGACAAATCACACAGATTGAGCTAGCCCCAAAGTAAGTTCGAGACTTGTTTTATGGGATACTAACTCAACCATACTATATTTTATAACAAATACATATATAGATACACATCCAAGCCCCAGGCCAATCTGAAAAAGATAATTTTCCATCTTGACCTGGCCGGGCATCGAACCCGGTCACTCCGTGTCGCAGTCAGGCGTGTTGACCGCTGCGCCACAGAGCTAATCAAATGTAACAAACAAATTCAACATACAGGGTGAAATTCCCAAAATATGATAGACAAACGACAACTTATTCTATCTGCGAACAAGAATACTATAAAGTTTCGAAACGTTGGTTATAATAATAATGTAATAAACGCATAATAAATGACTTAATTAAAATTAATAATATACTAGGGCATCTACCTCTCCAACCCGTCTGGCCAGCGTGGAGAGTGTACGCCAAGTCCTCTGGCTGCTCTGGCCAAGTATGGCTCTAGTAGTACAGAGAGGGTCGTGCTCCTGTAGTGGAGACTAAAAAGACCTGATGATGACTAGGGCATAAAGGTAGATTAGTTTGGTTTGTTTTTCGTGTGTGTGTGTGCGTGGCCAACACTGTTGTCAGATTTTTCAAGCTGCCTAACGGCATCTGACATAGCTTGACGACTGTCATCAATGATGACAGCCGGGACCAACTTAACGTGCCTTCCAAAGCACGAAGAAGCTCGAGATATTTTATGCCACTTGTGGTCACCCGTCATACAGGGGACCATGCCCTGGGTTGCATAACATACATAAGCACTAATAATGCTCAGACCCACTGAATCATCGGGCATCTTAAAGGTAAAGGTAGGTATAAAAGTACAATGGATTAAAAAAAAAACTTACCTCGGTAGTCGTTGATGGCCACGACCAGTGTGAGGGTAGATCCAAGTGGCACGATTCCGGAGACTGGAGGCGCCCATGGTCCTTTTCCTGCTTGAATCTCCATCCAGCAGTCCACGTTATCACCTTTGGAAATGTATGAAATATTTATTGTATAGTGCAATAAAAACAAAAGGGGTCTAAGAGTGAGTAACCGTAATGATCCTTGTTCGATTCCCGACCTTCATGCTTCATGCTTCTGAATCTGTTGTAAATGTGACTCATGTAATCACTTTTAGTGATTATCAGTAAAATAAGGACTATAATATAAGTTACAATTTCGTAAGGTTTCTTTACAAAAATTGTCCTCATTTTAGTGGTGGTCACAAACTGATTATACATGAGACACATTCTACAGAAATTGATTTTTTACTAGACATATTCGTAAGTAATGCAAAATTAAACTTAGTTTTAAAAACATCGCTTGAAACCTGATTTCAAATTAAAAAATGCATCCAAATCGGTTCACCCGTTAAAAGCTATGGTGCCACAGATACACACCTGCGGTGAAACATATGACACCCTTATTTTTCCGTCGAAGGTTACAACTTAATAAAAACTGTTCAACACCGTCACTTTACTTTCTCAACATTTATAAAGTTGCCCCTTCTGAGACAATATTATAGAATTGCATAGATTGCTCAACATCATAAAAAAATATTGGCCCAACTTATGGCCTGTTAAAAGCACATACAAAGATTCTGGCAGCCCATCTTATGGCCTGTTAAAAGCACATACAAAGATTCTGGCAAGCATGCCGGCAGGCTGTGGCAGTTACTTCCTACTAAATGCCAATATGGGTGGCGCTGCAGTACAGTAGTAGCAGACTTTCCACCCGTCACAAGATGCCGCGAACAAGATGAAAATCTAGTAAAACTGAAACATATAGTTATAATAATATAAGCTGATTTTTGTAAAATCTTAATTAAGATATTTTTCGTGAATACTGATTTTATTTTTTCGTAATATGGTGGATACATAGATGATAATAAACCTAGATGGCGCCGTGCCATCTATATGATGAGTCTGAAACTATATATACGCAATAGGCTGACAAAATGGTCATACTCAGGTATCTTACCTCTGAAATCTAATTGCACCACATCCAAGTCAGCGATTACCATCGGTGGTTTGGACGCCGTTTTCTCATAGTCATTGAACCATTCGCACCTCAGCCTCTTCGCTTCGTCCCAGACTTCTAAGAGATCCTTGTCATACTGGACCACTACTGTGTTCTCGTAGAATTGACCATGGAGATCTGAAACACAGAGTTGTTATTATTAAACAATAGTAATTATGAATTAAAATACTTATTCGTTTATCAATATATCGACTGTCGTGGCAGACCTGACCAGTAGGGTCTGAGGAGTGCCAAAGATAATCTTTTTGTTCTATCAAAATTTCATCTTTCTGAATATTATGAAATATTCCGATACAAGAACTTCGCAGAGAAGAAATGAAAAATTGTAGGAAAAAGATGCCCGCCACCCGTTCTTACCGTCCTTGAAAATTTTGAGAATGACACATTACTTGTCCTTTAACCTATAATTAACATAAGCAATTTAAAACTTGATACTTTGTAAAATCGATGCGATAAAGAGGCAACAAATATTTAATTTTTAAATCCTTATTATTGCTAGGGCTATACCTACGCGGATGAACTCACACAAAAAGTTGAAGTCGCCCGAAGAACGCGGATCGAACCAGAAGCTCGTATCTGGCGCGCGCGAACGAAACTGACCCTTAACAACTTCTAGCTAACTCCCTTTCGAACGGGCCATTAGGACATCAATCTTCCAACTTTGACTGCCGACTAATACGTCAACTCTATCTTAAAAGATATAAAATCTATTTCGCATTGTCACACGCGCGGATAATGCGTCACATTTGGATGCGCGTAAAGTCTAAAATACGTCGTTGCGTTGGGAAGGAAGCTGCTCTGTCCAGGATTGAAGGACAGCGTATTCTTGTCAAAGGAAAATGAGCTTTAAACGCTTTGCTATGCAGTCTGGCGAGTGGTGATTCCAAGAAACAATGCTTGTGGAAGTTTCGCAGAAGGAGCGGGATTGGAGCCGTTATACCGAGCTAGTCGACTAGGAATCGGACTGAGAAAAACTCACTTACTTTGTTAAAATGAGACCGAAGCGCCGTAAAGTTGCCGGCGATTTATTGCGAAATTGTTACGAATTACCGGTACTTACTGAGAATTTAAAACGCGTTAAATAAACGGAAGGGGTGCGGAATACAGTACGTGAGGTCTTTAACTAAAAAGAATATTACACAAATAATATGGATAGGTCCTATAATATTCAACGAATTCAATGGACGTTTTTCCGAATAAATACTATTTCATGTTGGATCTTTATCTCGTATGTGATTTTTTGAATTCGGTACACAAAAGGTGTCAAAAGGAAGCCTATTAATAAGCCTCAGATGTTCGACCGTCCATCTGGGCTATATTTTTTGAACCTTTATAGTTAGAGATTTGAAATGTTCACAGAATTTTATATCTATTGTCGCTATGATAACAAATAATAAAAATAAAATATAATTAATAATTAAGATACGTTTTTTTACCTTTTTTTTCGATTATATCAAAGTTGCTTTATTTATTGAAACGTCAAAATACAGATAATTAAGAACAAAAGTGTTCGTGCTCATAAGAATAGTTGCTTGGAAGAGGTTTCAAGCGTACACTTTACATCCCGCAGTCCGAGTTCCCTATATAAAAAACGTGGTGATACGGAACCCTCGCTGGTGTGGCATACAATAAGACTCGCACTGAGCCAGATTTTATTTATAATTTTTGTTCAAAATTATATAATAAAAGGTAAAAATGTATGTAAAACAAGCAGCTGTTTCCTCAAATTCTACACCTTTTTTCTTTTTGAACAGCGTGTAGTTCTATAATTAAACGGCACTCTTATTAAACCTCCACATAAAACTCTACTATTTACTATTACTATCATGCTATATGAACCGTATGTTCATTCAAATAACACAGTTATAATAGGCAAGTACAGTACGAAGAATGTAATGAATTTTAATTTGCCTTTTTAATGCGTTAACTCTGCGCTTAATATGAGAAAAAATATAATGACATCATAAAAATACTGACAGTTGTATCTTGTTTGTTTTATGAGATTTCATGTTGACTATGATAATAAACTTTCGTATAATCTTTTATACAAAAAAAACCTACTTAACCTTTTTTTAATAAAATTAATAAATTGAGAGCAATTCGACGGAGTTTTGCGGTAAAAACAAATTAAATACAACTTACATTTTATGAAGTCGGTTAAAAAAAAGAGTAATCAAACTACTGAACCGATTTTGATGAAAATTAAATGGGTCTAATTTGAAAGAATACTTCTTCAAAATATATTTTTTTGAGTTATGCGATACCAAACATAAAAAAAATACAAGCGGTAAACTGCTCCTTTTTTTTGAAGTCGATTAAAAAAAGTTAGGATTTGGCACAGTTTTAGTACGATTTGAATGATGAGATCAGCACAGGACCGATACGGATGGCGGAAACGAAAATAGGCCTATGCTCAGCAGTGGGCGGAAGACGGGCTGCGATGATGATGATGATGATTAGTACGATTTGAATCTTACAAAACAAAATTCCAAATGCGAAACCTAACGATTGCATTCGATGTATTTCAAAGTTGAAATTTAGAAAGTCCCGTATCCAAAGGGTAATTACCAGACTTTATTACTAATCCTCCGGTGCCTGTCAACTTGTTTGTTTCATTAAGATAATCACATGGAAATATCCGAGCGTGATCCGAGCTTTGTGCCGTGCTCGACATTTTCGAAAACGGTGAGAACGGGTTGGAAAAGTTTTTCCGGGAATTTCTTCTTATTTCTCTTTAGTGCGGCAATTATTGAGAAATTCTCGAGAGTAATTGGAAATTTCCCGCAAATTTCCGTGAGAAGAAATTCAGGAGAACAGAGAATTTCTCTCTGGCACATCACTATCCGAGCTATCCACAGTGATAACGCTACAACGTATGTACCTATCTACTCAGACTAGACGTAGTATATTAACTCTATGCTAATGTATGTTGAGGCCTATCGGTCCATTTTAAATTATCATGTTATATATCACATTATGTAAATTCATTATCTAAAACGGTTGTGAAGTGCGGTTTCTTTGACCTCGTTTGGACTTTCCCATCTTTTTGAGCGTGAGTATATGGAGTCACAGATGGCTACAGCCTAGATATAAATTTTATTCTTGACCATAAAACCATTTATATATTTCTGATCAAGAGCAGATCACGAAGATCTGCCCTTGATCTTGAGAAAAAAGATGACCTTATAATCTAATCAATCATCATGAGCATACAAAAAGCTTGCCTGATGGGAAGCAACGATGAGGTCTAGGGTGGTACACCTAAACTCAAATGCCTATTTACTCTTGCCTTGAAAATCTCTAAATTGAACGAGTTGGGATACAGCGACGCGGGAGGGAATTCCATTCCTTCGCGGTTCGCATAAGGAAGAAGCGAATCTAGAGGTAATATTATAATGATGTAGCTGTACGGGTAAACCCGACATATCTAACTTGTGTAACAAAACTGCCGTCTAAGCGCCTGCGCGCGCGTCACATAATTTGACACACTTTTAAAACAGTGCAATTAACAGCTTCAAGACAATCACATCGTTTTTTGTACTCACATACTTTCTATACAATTTACATCCCTTTAGTGTTCGGGAAACATCCCCAACATATTTTTTTGGTCCTTCGAGCCGGATTTGAACCAGCGACCTATGGATACAAACTGCTTCGAGTACGGACCAAGGTCACAAATGAGTTCATGATATTCGAAGTGAAGATTCCTCTCATAAACAAAGATCTCTATGAGTTACACTACATCATTCCAATCCCACAAAAGCTTCAAGACGGACGCAGTCTCACCATAATCCCAACTACAGAATACATCGCCATAAATCTTCGCAAGGATATGTTCGTCCCGTTTCCACAGCATCAACTACAATCATGCGTTAATTCAGCTGAAACCCACTTACTTTGCCCTCTAAACCAACCTATTCATAACATAAAAGACGCCCGAACAAACTGTGAAGCTCAATTAATTAACAATAACAAGATAACAGAATGTAAAACAATAAATGATATTTGTCGCGACAAGTGGCTCAAATTGCAGCGCGGCGGCGGCGCGTGGCTCTTCTCGTGTTGCCAGGAACGCACCGTGCGCATTTTCTGCCCAGCTGGTATGACGTTGAAGTCATTGTCTGGCACAGGACTTATCGCTTTGGGTCAAGGTTGTTCATTGAAAGGCGATACTTTTACCATACATTCACATTACAATTTTAACAACCGCATTGATACAGACGAGATATTGATTACCATCCCACAAGTTTCTGACATTAACAACTTTGTCAGTAATTCTACATATAACCTCACGACACCAGATATGCACTCGCAGATGTTAGACGACCTTAAACAAAAAATTGATAATATCAAAGTGCAACAAGACAATGCAATTAGTAGCATCTCTCCACATGATATCCATCAATACTCCATTATATACATCGCATTATCAATTGGCACAATATCCCTAATTGTATGGGGTATCTGTAAATGCCGAGGAAGGGCTCGTCGCTGCATCAGCCAACAGGGGGACAGCCCGCCAGCAGTACAGCTGGCCCTGGCGCCGGTGAGCAGTGCGGCGGCACGGAGCCGCGATGCGGCGGCTAGGTGCAAGTGTGAGATTAGTGCGGGAGTGTACAGTCAATCTTTACCGAATCTTGACAAAAGTGTAGAGTCTGTGCGCGAGTGTCCTAAAAATACACATCGTGTCGATAAAGCTACATCGCCCATTACGTTTTAATCGGACAATATAGTGAATAATTGAGTTCATTTGACATATTTTTATATTTCTTTCTACACTTTAATTATACTCGTACTTTACGTTTTACATTCAACTTATACATTTTATATATTGATTTTAACTATAACTTATTAATTACATTATATACATTTCTATATTTCTTTTAAGTCGCCAGTATGTACGGGTAAACCCGACATATCTAACTTGTGTTACAAAACTGCCGTCTAAGCGCCTGCGCGCGCGTCACATAATTTGACACACTTTTAAAACAGTGCAATAAACAGCTTCAAGACAATCACATCGTTTTTTGTACTCACATACTTTCTATACAATTTACATCCCTTTAGTGTTCGGGAAACATCCCCAACAGTAGCTGATCAGCTGACGTGCGCTTACTTAGCTCTTGGCTACGTAAGTCACTATAAAGCACATCAAAGAGCTCTAAAACCAGATCTAATCAAAACTGAGTCCTAAGCGTAATACATACTCGTATGTATTTCTATATAAAAACCAACTGATTTCGGTCAATGTTACCTAAGTAATCTTTAGTATGTCATCCTCACAAATACTATTAGAGGAGTTCTAACAAAATTAACTCAGTAAAATTATAGATATAGAAGTTCCATCAGGTAATGGCATAATAGAATTTGTTTATTTATATGAAATTTTATCTAAACGTGCAATTGTATGTAATTTCACTAAAATCTTATTTTTAGTTGGTAATTAAAATGAGAAATAATAAATAATGTGGTCTCACCTGGCTTCGTCCCGCATTTGGCGTATGCGATCCGAAACGAAAAGTATGTTTGTCCGGTAGACGGCGGCACGTAAACGCACCTGGGGTCACCGTGCTGACCTGAAAATAACAAAATTATGATGAAAAGTTGCACGGCAAAATTTATTAGGCTATTGAAATGAAGAAGTGTGTGTTAGAGGGGTGTAGTATGGAAGTTGAAAAGGTAAAAGATACCTATTTTGCCGACCCCAGATTATTAAACACAGTGAGGCCAGTGATCTGAAAAACCATGCAGCAGGCGATGCGGCTACCCATCACTATTTTCATTCCATTTTCCACTTAACCCACCAACATGGTAAACGTGCCTTTTAGGTCTTAAAGACCTGGACTCTGTCTACCCCACAAAGGGAAAGACGTGATGGTATGTATTGTGAGGAAGATGATGATGCTAGGGGAAGAAAACAAAAGTATAGTGACAGCTCCGTGGCGCAGTGGTTAACACGCCAGCCTGCGATACGGAGTGCCCGGGTTCGATCCCCGGCCAGGTCAAGATGGAAAATGATCTTTTTCAGATTGGCCTGGGTCTTGGATGTTTATCTATATATGTATTTGTTATAAAATATAGTATCGTTGAGTTAGTATCCCATAACACAAGTCTCGAACTTACTTTGGGGCCAGCTCAATCTGTGTGATTTGTCCGTATATATTTATTTATTTATTTATAGTGGACCATCCCTTAGTAAAGTGACCGTTCTTAATACCACTTCAATTACATATTAACTATGTAATAAATATAAAAGATAAATATATAAGACCTTTGTAACTAGAAGTCGTATTCCCAATAAAAGTAAACTCCGCCATAAAGATCCCATTCACTGATGTTTCTCAGCCCTTGAATAAGTAAACAAACTTATGCAAACTATAAAACATTGCAAATAAATGTATACGCTTTGCATGCAACAGCAAATTACTATGTGCGCATTTATTAATGTGCCAACTGCGCTTTTACGATACTTCCTATTTATCCTAAGAAAGGCGGACAAGTGCGAATCGGACGCATAGGCGGAGGGTTCTGTACTAAAGTAATTGTATGTCATGTAAAACTAAAATGCATGCTTTCTAACATACAAAAGTTTATTCATTAAAAATAACATTTTAGGCACTTTTTAACGTTAAAAAGAAATATTATCTATACATATATAAATCTCATGTCACGATGTACGTCGGGGTAAACTCTGAAACAACTGAACCGATTTTGATCAAACTTTTTAAGTATCTGTATCGTCCAACTTAAAAGAAAGGATAGTTTTTATCTTACAGCGAAACGAAAAAACGAGCCGCGGGCGAAAGCTAGTTATAATATAAATTTCCTGATCCGCTGATCGCTTTTTTATGCTAATTTAACTTTTGTTTTCAAGTTCCCAGCGTTGATCCCAAAGGAAAGAATAAGAAAGGAGATAAAAATATAGGAGATAAATTTACTATATGTTTTATAGGAAAGACTTAAAACTTAAGATGATTATTTTAAAACCCTCAAGGGACTGCAAATCTAAATAGATGATATAAAACGAATAGATTTTAATTTAAAAACCATATTTCGTCCAAGGTCTTGAAAGTAAACCGAACATTAAAATGATCCTAAAGGGGTCTTTTTAAGTTTTTGAGGTATCAAAGAACCCTAGAAACGACTGTCCAAGAATTTATTTAGATACTAAGCTATTCCTATATTAAACATAATATTTCCTGCGTATAAGTCGGAGAATAACAACCATACTATGCAAGGTAATGAGAAATAAAGGCTAGCTTAACTACTTATCAGATTTATACGCTGGGAAAATTTTCCGTGTATTTTACAGTCGTGTGATTTTACAGGTTGATTTTAGACTCTCAGGCAAAAATCAACTCAGAATCAGTATCACTATATCAGAAGTAAGGAAGGAAGACTCTGGGTCGATTCCCACCCAGTGCAGGCAAAGGCCTGCACTTAATTTTCACATGTTCTGGAGCTACTCAAGGCAGATCGGTATCGGGTATTAGGCAGGCAGCCGGTCGTAAAAACTTAGCCAAATCATATTTCGACATAAAAATATTATCATAAGTCCAAGCTCGTGTTCTGCTGAACACCAGCTTGTGTGCACCGTATTAGCGCAGGGTGGCAAGGTAGAGACAGGTCACTTGTGATAGTCGTATGACCCTTCAATTTAAGGGGTAAATTTACATAACTGTAATCAGACGTGTTATGTTGTATGGATCGAAATGTTAGGCAACAAAAGGGATGAAAGAAAGAAAACTGTATGTAACAGATATGCGAATGATGAGATGGATGTGTGTAATGACAGAATGGATAAAATATGGAATAAGTATATAAGGGAAAGTATAAAAGTCGCGCCAGTAACAGAAAAACTCCATCACCATAGACTGAGTTGGTATGCGCATGTGATGAGGAGAAAAGAGTCATATCTCTAGGAAGGCATTGGATTTTAAAGTGAATGGAACAAGAAACAGATGACAACGTAAGAAAAGATGGATGAATTGGGTCAAGGAGAGAAGGAAGTGACCAAGGCTATGGCAGGTGACATAACAAAATGGAGAGAACTGTGAACCGAAAGTGGGAAAAAGTAAAGGTAGAAGAAGATTAGTGCGAATGTAATTTATTTGCACAGTAACTTGCACCTTGCGGTAAACTTGCATACCAGTAGTTAAAATGAGAAATCGTTTTATGAGTAGATAACAGTGAGTAAGCGATTCAAGTGTTGGATAAATTAAATTTACTAGATACTAGGTGCGACAACACTGATTACAAGATAGGTAAGTTTATGTTCCTATGATTATAACTGGCAAAGATATTAACTAACAAGCGACATGGCTTTAAAACTCATCTAAGTACAAAATATTTCACAACCAAAACCAATAATAGGAATTTAATAAATCCTACATTTGGCAGAAAATTTAACGAACGTTTATAGTACTGAAATAACGCAAACAATCATTTTAATGATAGCTTTCATTTGATGGTTTCCTGAATGGATTTTCCTGTAATAAATATTGTTCAGTACCGTTATCAGTTAGGTTTTTTTGTATTATTTTCTCATCTCACAGCAATTATATGAACAATTTTGTATGTGGTGGAGCTTACAAATAGCCATGGGTACAAGAAGCAGAATTTGGCCCAATGAATAATGATAATAGTAAATATATACGGACAAATCACACAGATTGAGCTAGCCCCATGGTAAGTTCGAGACTTGTGTTATGGGATACGATAAATTATTATTACGGGGGCTACCATACAACAGACGTGATTTTTTTTCCGTTTTTAAAGATAACGGTACGGAACCCTTCGTGTGCGAGTCCGACTCACACTTGGCCGGTTTTTATTAAAAAGATTTTTACTTTTAACTTATAATACTACTGCACACTCTTTTAGTATGGCTTTGTACCCACTAGGCAATATTTGACGTGCAGCATGTTGCTCAACAAAATTGTTGCTCATGGCAACAAGAAACTATGTTTAGTAACCATCCACGCATGGCCTACAAACCTACTCCCTAACATTTGACAACTACAACGTTTTGATGGTCACTTCAACATTCATTCATTACAGTTTAAATATTACATACAAGCGTAGTCCCCTGATTCCTCGGCGGATAGTACCAGTAGAGCATTTTATACCAAAAAAATCTATGGATATATTAGCATGTCCCTATGTTTTTATGTATTTTTTTTTCATAATTAAATTTTTAAAGTGATAAACGAGAACGCGAAAAAAGCCATAGAGAGGCACGATTGGCCTAAGCATTCGTTTTGTGACGTATCTATCTCTCTTCCATCGTTATGACTTAAAACTGTGTCCCACAAACATTCACCGTTCTGTTATAGTTAGATTAAGTTCAGCACATGTTCATTTCAGTACACTATAATATGGACAATTTTATATGTTTAAGTTAGACATTTTTATGGAGGAGGGAGGAGGGAGGTCAGGAGTGTCCTCAACTGCCTGCCCGGTAGTTGCAGGTATGGCGCATCCCGCCTCCCGAGCTATCTTTCTGCTTTCTTTTCTCCCATTCTCTCGAGTGAGTAGTATTCCAATACCTTCATTCTGAACGAGAGAACGAGGAATCTGGGAGAAGCCTTTGTCCAGCATTTGACTTCTTACCTCTGTGGCTCAGTGCTGCCACAAGTGCCTATGAATCGCGGGTCCCGAGTTCAATACCTGGCCAGGTCATGAAGGAATACGATTTTTTTCAGATTGGCCTGGGTCTTGTATGTGTATATATTAAAGTATCTATTATAAGATGAAGTATTTATTGTTCAGTTAGTATCATATACAAGCACACGGAGACTAGCTCAATATGTGTTATTTATCTATATATACCCACTTATTTATTTACTAATTCTATCCTTCTGTCGCAAAGCACACTTTCTTACATACTAGTATCAATAAACGAAATATATATCTATTACTTGAGATAATTTACTTTGCGTGCTTTCGCTACCCGTAACACCAGTAGTGGTGGCGGAAACACGCAAAGTAAATGTAGCTTTGAGTTCCGCAAAGTAACACCTGAATCTATTATCTATATATATCTAAGATTGAAGTACCTACATTCCCTGTTCATACATTATTTGTTACTAACTCAAAACAAGCTTTTAAATTACAAAGTAACTGCACTTCGAATGAAAATTCACAACTAACGATTCATCTTTTATCTTAAATATTTATGAGCTATAAAGGTTGAATCCGCAAAAAACTTAGACCTTCGTCCCAACGCGATTTTCTGATGTATAAGATAATGCTTGAAGACTTTAGTAAATGGCTAGGCACTCCATCGGTGACCATCGTGGTCTCAAATAGGCTAGTTTCCTGGGTCAAAATTAAGATAATCAAAAAATATTGGATACGTATTTTTTCTTTTGTCTATTAAACAAAAAAATATAAAGATATAAATAAATAAAATAAATAAATATATACGGACAAATCACACAGATTGAGCTAGCCCCAAAGTAAGTTCGAGACTTGTGTTATGGGATACTAACTCAACGATACTATATTTTATAACAAATACATATATAGATACACATCCAAGACCCAGGCCAATCTGGAAAAGATCATTTTCCATCTTGACCTGGCCGGGGATCGAACCCGGTCACTCCGTGTCGCAGGCTGGCGTGTTGACCGCTGCGCCACGAAGCTAGTCATATATATAGCGCTTCAAAGTTCATGGGTGGGGGCTCGTGACGTCAAAGTTTGCTAAAAAGAGTAGCAAAGTATGACGTCACATGGAATTTCAAAGGGCTCTAACATTACAATTGTTTGTTAAATCGAAAAAAGAAAAATATGTAAGTATCCAAAGTTTTTTCATTATCTAACTGACGGACTAATTATATTTTTTACGTAACTAGCCTCTAAGTCGCTCTTTTTCTTTTTAGGATCAATTTTGGAGAGTGTCCGAAAGCGATCTTTGAGCTTGTAGAACTCACACCATTCCTTCATCCTTTTTGGTTTAAGTAGCTAAGGTGTGAAATGAACTGCCTGCGTCTATATTCCCAGACAAGTACAGTTTCGGGACATTCAAAAGTAGAATAAATGGGTATCTCTTGGATAGGTCTGTGAAATCCTCGTCTGCATTGTCACATACCATCATATGAGATGGGATGGGAGACAAATGCCTAATTCAAAACTTAATTTAAAAAAAAAAAACATAAATATCCATTTTTTAAGCAAGCTTATAGAAACTAAAGAAGATTGAACATTTCAAAATTTGCTCAAATTATATGTAGGTGTGGTTGTGTTTAAATTATAAGCACGATCAGCAGTATTGTTCTAAACAGTTTAGGCCAATGTCTGCCTTGGTGCAACAACTGCATGTAATGTAATACCTATGTTTAACAAATAAATAAATTGATTGATTGATTGGTTCTCGGAATCATTACCCTAATTTAGTCACAACTTAGGGTAATGATTCCGAGCCTTATGTTCAAAATGTATGTACCTATTTGAATCAAAGAAACCATATTACATTTTTCATACAGTAATCCAAACCCTTTTTTCTCATTTCTAACGAAGCTTTCACAACATATGAAGTTTTATATGTGGCAGTCAGTCATGACCTAGTGGGCAAGTGCTTCTTGAAATCGCCTCAAAAACTGCTCAGATTTTAAAATTATTTAAGTCCCATATGCTTCCTAACCGGATGTAAGAAAATAATGAATAAAAACGAATCACTCATGTGCTATTTAGTTGGGATTAACGACTATAGTTTCGGACTCGTCAGGAGGCCATTTTGAAGGCGAGTGCGAGTATGATATGAAGATGAAGTTCGGGACACTCCGCCGCGTGTTGAAAAATCATAATCTTTATCTCTCGTTAGTTTCAATGGATGTAAGAAATTGGATATTTCCGTTCACCAATGAAGTGCCCATTCATATACTATAGCCTCCAAACGCGATTTTATAATGTAAAGTATATTATAAAATCGCATCGGGGCGACACGGTTTACTATGATTGAATTACACATTCACTTCGCTAATCCCATTAGACCAAACATTCCACGGTTAATAATCTTGTTGTTAGCCAAACAGTAATTTAGAGTTAGCTTGACTTACAAAGACACCGCAGTTCTAAAGAAAATTAACGACAAATTATTTACCTTTTGTCTTCACAATAGCCGTCTTTTACTGCCTACGGTCCGTTATCGCTGATTGCGATTTTGCATTTCGCTACTTCCAACCCACATATAATTTAGATTTTTGTTTCGAATAAGATATTTCATAAAGCTGAAGTAGCTCAGTGGTCTATAAGCACAATCAATAAGTAAAAGTCCCAGGTTCGAACCCCGCCCGGCGCGAATTGTACCTCTGTGTACAACTCAATCTAACTCAAGTGGTGAGGGCTCGACTGTCCCGGCGCTCTAGTCGAGTTCCCACATATAAGGAAGTAGGGAGAACACAAGACTCGACACACAGAACATTAAATTTAATTGTCACAATACTCTCACTTATGACTTCAATATAACATTCTATTTAATAATTAATATATAGATCAGAGACCGCTACAATTCGAGAGATGATGGTGTACTGAAAAATTTGTGATGAAATAAAATTAGGAATGAAAAATGGATAGGATGAGAAAGAAATGTTGGACGAGATGCAGCATGCAGGTGGCATGCTGCAACGTTACAAAGTGAACAAAAACAATGTGAGGTAACCTGCACATTAGTGGGTTTTCACTAGTAAATGTAATGGAGAAGGCAATGGCAAATCATTCCATTATTCCTGCCAAAATAATTCTCGTCGTCAATCTTTCAAAATGGACGGAGTTTGTCACAGAGGACAATACGACGTAACGTGCACAGTGCACACCTTGGGTGCGCACATCTCGTTCCACACATCCAAAGAAATGGGTGCCGCGCGAACGAAAAACGTCGCTACTGCGCAAGCCATTAGGCTGCGCAGAACCCTTAGGCGATATGGAAAAAACATGAAAAGTCTTAATATTTTCATATTTATATTTTTATTAAAAAAATAAGAAAGGGGTCGACCTCCGAGAAGTAAATAGAAATACTGTCATGTGAGAATTATTTTTTAAACGTAAAAACTACAAACTTTTTTGAAGAAAAATGTTTTTAGACATAACATATATTTTTAAATTTCATATGTATCTGTTTCAAATTCCAAGAAAGGGGCGATCTTGTTCAAGTATTAACCTAAATCATACAAATATTTTTGATTGTATTTAATTAATTCAGCGCACAGTACTAGTGCTTTGAAAACAATTTTCACAATTTCGTGCAGTGCCGTCTTAAAATAAATATAAATTGAATTTTTTGGGGCCAGTGCACGGGTAATAATTCAAAAAAAATTATATATTATTCATACCCAGTGCGCCGCTGACCCAAAACATGAAGCCGAGAATTTGTCATTGTTGGTGCATAATTTTTAGATTTTCTTTCTTTCTTTATAAATTATATAGATAACTATAATATTCGTGTTTTTCACAAAAATCTTGAAGGTTTACGAGTACAGATATACATAAATAATAAATAAATAAATAATTGTAATAAATAAATATATACGGACAAATCACACAGATTGAGCTAGCCCCAAAGTAAGTTCGAAACTTGTGTTATGGGATACTAACTCCACGATACTATATTTTATAACAAATACATATATAGATACACATCCAAGACCCAGGCCAATCTGAAAAAGATCATTTTCCATCTTGACCTGGCCGGGGATCGAACCCGGTCACTCCGTGTCGCAGGCGTGTTGACCGCTGCGCCACGGAGCTAGTCGAAAATAAATATACACATATATATATCTCTTCTTTATGTATATGTCTTTCCCTTTTTATTTTTTTCTCTCTCAAAGATCTCACGAATTGATAATCCATATCAATTGCATACACGTAAAGTATTTAAAAGTCAATGGGAGTCTATGACCTGTGTACTAAACTTCTAATTAAATTAACACATTTCACCCAACAATTGCTGAACGTATGTGTATGACCAGAACTGGGACAGTGGTATTAATAATTCAGTTAACCGTCATAATTGTAAGTGAAACCTTGGCAATTATTGTGTACAATTAGAGCCGGTCTGAATAGCGCGGTGGCTCAGTGAGATTGTGGTGTACTGTGCTCGTGGTAGGAAAATGTACAAATAATTCATTTCATAAGCTTTTTATGATGTAGAATGACGTGATGATCATGCTATCCGTGCTATCCATGCTATTTATGACATGGGACGGCAAACAAGCAATCGGGTCACCAGATGGTAAGTGATCACCGCTGCCCATGGACAACTGCAACTGGTGTGATAAAAGCGTTGCCGGCCTTTCAAGAAAACATAGACTTGTTTTTTAAAGGTTACGAACAAGCGGAATATCGAAACAAAATTCAAATACGTAAGTGTGTACAAAGATATAATAGTTCTGAATAAAACTTTTACGTATTGAGTGAGAGACATTGACTTAGGTTGCAAAATGGTCGATTGACAACTGAAGTTATTACGATTTCTATTAGTCAGGGGTGAAATTAACGTTAAAACAAGCGCTGGCGTGCAAAAGGTTAAATGTTGGAACAAGGATCACTTCAATATTCTAAAACCTTTAATAAATAAGTAGGTATATGTATTTATATGTTTTATATTCTTGTTATTACGTTTCTCTTTCTAATTGCACCGTAACTAATATCTTTCTCCCAATTTCCCAATTACCCAAAGGTAGCCTGGAAGAGATTGATGTGCTATAAGCCCACCTAATATTTTATTTCCTTCTTTATATTATTTTATAACATATTGTTTGAATGTGCAATAAAGTGTAATAATTAATAAATAAATAGCTAAGTATACAAAGTTAACAAATCTTATTTCTTTAAGTAAACAGATTCAAATAATTCGTAAGATATTTTGACACCTACTTTAGTGAGACGGAGAGGTCGGCACTTAAAAAGGCAGTGGAGGTAACAGTACATACGAGAAAGTTTTCAAAATTACGACTGTATCCGAAAATGAAAGTATGGAATTTGAATTTGAAAGAGAGCGACCGACAGGCAGTTATGCTCCGTATGAAATCCTTTTAAAGTATTGTATAATGAGGAAAACAAACTCATTGTTATTAGGAGCCTTTTGAGGAGAAATACTCACCTCAAGTTTTTAGACACAATAAAAATAATTGTTGTGTATCTAATAATGTACTTACGTAGGTATACAGGTTTCAAATTGTTGATTCGCATATTTTTTTAAACTAATATGTTGTTTTTAATACACAACTATACGATATTGGAAAATTCACAGATAAATAACCTAACATTTTTGCCCATTCCTTAATCAGCTTTTAAGAACTGCTTTGAACAATAGAGATGGTACATCCTACATTTTTCCTTTCTCTACAGAATAAAACAACAACAGCAAAGCAACAACATAAAATTAAATTCAACTAGACGGCCAATACTATTGAAAAGAGTTTCTTTCGACATCTTCTTTTATGCTTTGGTCGGTTCCGAAACGCTAGTAGTTTGTAGCTTTTCACAATGATTAATAATTTGAATATTAATTTAATAAGTATTATTTAAAATGTGCAATGACGTGAAAGAATGCCTGAAGGGCCTATTCTCTGAATAAATCTTTGAATAATCCTTTAAGCCAGGAAACTCAAACACACTGGAGTTTTAATTGTTATGCGGCACCATGGGGTCAGTTCGGAGGTGCGTAAGTAACAGAAACGTACCTTTTGATGAGACAATGCCCTCGAAGGGATGTGAGAAGGTTAAGTGCACGTCCATGTGGTCCTTCCCGCACATCACCTCTAGGGACTGTATGACTGGCATTCCGTCGGGCCGGTCCATGGGCCATAGCTCGCCCGCCCACGCTCGAGGCTGTGGACAACATTGAATATTGTTAAAGGAAGGAATAATCTATATTTATTTATTTAATTGCATATAGAAATAGATTGTACACTATATTATAAAATATCGTTGAGTTACTATACCACGACACAAGTTCACAACTTACTGTGGGGCTAGCTCAATCTGTGTGATTTATCCCTACCGTGTGAACTATACTGAAATCCTGGAATCAGAATCCTTAATGGATTTTTTTTGCGAATAAAAAATTGATTGTCCATAGAAATTCGCCCATCTGATGGCGATGATTTGTATGGGAAACCAACATTTTTTTTTAAACATTTTTTTTTTATGACTAGAAATAATTGGATTTTTTTTCCAATTTAAATTGTTTTTACAAAATGGACTCCAGAAGATGGATACAGAAAAAGAGGTAGGCCTCGAAAGAGTTGGTGTGATGATATCACGAGCCATGAAAAAAATTGTCTGAAGTGGCACGAAATAGGGATGTTTGGAAGGAAATGGGGGAGACCTTTGCCCAGAAGTGGGACAATATAGGTTTTTGTCACAAAAAATGTTCAAAAATATTGCTGGTCTTAAATAAAAAAAAACTGTTCTCAAATCATAACTCGTTTTACATTATTATAAATTATTTTATGTTAACACATTTCACGAGCTCATGTTTGACCTAAATCGTCGCAAACTGGTCATGAAATATAACCACCCAAACTTTTACTTTGGTACAAATTAACGCTTGTTTCTTAAATCATATTTTGCTTAAAGAGAACTCTTATTAACGCGTCAACCCACGGCGTCAATATAACAAGATCAGTGAAAATAATTACGTGAAAATCACATAATTTCTTTCCACCCAACTTTTTACATTTATTTTCAGAACTCTACACCTTGATAGCATAAAAATAGAGTGCAAATTTGCGCATAACCATTTTTAAGGCTGTAAATCAGTGTGGCATTTACAGTTCCCAACAAGCTGCGAAATACAACTAAATTCCCCGAAATATACAGTGTAAACATAATAAAGGGGAACGAATAATTTTGAACGGAACGTTTACGCCAAAATTGGATGATTGGCTGTCTGCGTCGGCAAAGATTAAATCAGTCAAGAAATGAGAAGAAGCTTAATTTTTTGATAATTTCACATCTTTGTCACAGGAAAGTCAGTCATAATCTTATAACATAACCTATGGGAATTAGTGAAATCTGTCTATTTCTCTTACAGACAGACTACATGCAAAAAAATTTACTTTAAAATAGTATGGAAAAGTATTTAAATAGTACATTGCTTAAGTTTCAAAGGTAATGAAATTATGACTTAAGAAATTAGTAATATCGAAAAATGACCTTATCGTAGAAGAAGTTTTCTAATATAGGATATAGATGAAGAAGAATTGGTAAAAATGTACTATAAATATATCTGTAAAAAGATATGAAAAACAGTTTTTAGGATAAAGATAAATCTCTTTTATTTAATATACTTACGACTAAAAAATAACATAAACGCAATTTCATTTTAATCTCTGAAAAATATGAGTAACAAGCGAATAATAACTAAAAAAGTGAAATAAGTAATAAATACTAGCGATACATCTCGCTATCTACGAAATTAGGTGATCTGTGTCAAGAAAGCGATTTGATGAATCGCCGGCGCACGTTCCGGGAACGACGCGGGCGCATTTCTTTCCCACGCGCCAAGAAGGAATTCGCAAAACAAGACGCACATATACAAGATAAACTAAGTGCGAAAGGAACAACATCACTCGCATTTTCAAGCAGCCAGTAATTTACATTTTTGCGTACGAAAAATTCGGACATGCGTTCAAGCTAATTTCGGTGGAGTATTCAAAGATAACATTGTCTTAGTTATGTTTTATTGCAGTGTAATAAAAGAGCTGTAAAAGGTTATTGCTTGCAGTAACATAACAATTACTTAAAACTCCATTATTTTACTCATAAATTACCAAGTCTAGACGAAAGTGTCATCCAAGTTAAACTAAAAGTAAGCTACAAGCTTTAAAATGAGGTAAGAGTTGACTTTGACTGTTGTGTGGAGCTCGTTACAACTACACCCAATAAATGTATGCAAAATACCTAGACGCCGTAACTTATTTTACCATTTTACACATTCACACATATGACGAAGTCCTTCTCATTTTGCTCAACTTACATCGGTAATACTAGGTGTGCCATCGACATATACATGAAAAGGCAATCTAGCTTATCAATATGAACCACTTTTCCTACAAATCATACAAGGATGTCGATAATTCGAATATGACGAAAATTACCAGCTAATTCATTCATTCATATATTTATATCGATTGTTCCTTTACACACTGTTAACGATGAGAATCTTTGCAGTAGTAATAAATTTCAATTTGTTTTTCACCTTTTCCAAAATCCATCATCCTAAATAATACGTAAAAAAACCCCTGTCCGATCCTTGAAGTAGTGATTCAGTCTGTCGATTCGAACAACTTTTCCTATAGGATCAAAGCTGGAAACTCAAAAATGGACATTTTGACACAAAAATATTCGGCCGCCTGGTCAAATTGTATGGGAATGTTAAAAGAAAAATTGAGTTCCCAGAATTGGTCCCATAAGAAAAGTTGTTCATATCGACGGGCTGAATTACTCTTTCAAGGATCGGATAAAGTTTTCTTTAAATATTGTATATTACGTCATAATATATTACGCCCTTAAATACTATATTTTGCCCTGCAAGCACTAGATTTTGGTTTTCCAAGACTAAAACCACATACCATATATTTGTTGGTTTTCCAAAAGACATACTATTTAACAAAATACAACGCACCCATACGCATTCCAGCGACTCAATAAGAGCACTGGTAGAAATTTCAGTTGCAAATGACGAGATTCTAAAGTAACAAGCAAGTGCAGTTAAACGAAGGCGTGTATTCAACTGGTCAAGTTAAGTAGTCATTGTAAGTGCGGCTTTTCAACAACTCGCTTATTCCCATTTCTGTGATGTTTGTACGCATGTTGCTTCTCCTTTGCTAGAGGCGCGGTAAACAAAAGAAGTCCAATAAATGTTTTTTTTTTTTTTCTTATACTAAATATTGCATTAGACATTTGTCTCCCATCTCACCTGGATGGTTAGTCAGAAAGTACTTGATTTTGGTCGTACATACCATAATCACATCTTTTTCACTTGCGAGGTAGGCAGCCCAGATCTATACATAAGACTGAAAGGCCACGATTAGCATGTTGTGGTGCGCGTGTTGGTCGAAAACGGAATCAAAATAGTGTTTGGTTGTTAGCCGTATCACCTAATTAACACGATTCCTCATTTCCTCTGAATGCCTTTTATGATTTGTGAGAGGAAATAAGCAGCTGGTACATTCTACGTTTTTTTTTTGCTTCCAGATCCGCAAGGAATAATAATTTGGTGGTGTGTTCTCAGAACAGAAACAGAGTTAGACAGACTATGATGGCATAGTCTGTCTAACTCTGTTTCTGTTATGATTGCATAGTCTGTCTAACTCTGTTTTTGTTCTGAGAACACACCACCAAATTATTATTCCTTGCGGATCTGGAAGCAAAACAAAAACGTAGAATGTACCAGATGCTGAGGATGATATCAAAACATTGGCGGATCCAACAGCAGTGGAGCAAAAGATAGGACTAAATGTAAATTTTAAGAGAAGGTCTTTGTCGGAAAACAAGCTGTATAAAATAACGACCGTTTGCCGATAAAAGGTATCGATGTTATATTTTACGTTTCTAAAGTAAGAACAGCAATAAAGGCTTATTTGTTTCTTTTATTTTATGTTCTCACAAAATGTATTCTATAAGTAATACTACAACATTTGGGGAAAATTCGCTAAAATATTCTAAAAAATCTTTCTTAATTTACGAATGATAGATATAAACATTTCAGACCATCTGTATCTTGATGATATTAATGTAGACAATGCTTGTTATTATTAATTGGATAAATAAATAAATGGACACTTGGCCAGAAGAAGAGACAGTCGTTGGACCAAAACAGTGACGGAGTGGTGGCCGAGAGCGGGGAGAAGACCAGTCGGTAAACCACCAGCCCGCTGGTCAGATGACATTGTTCGGCTAAGTGGAAAACAGTGGATGAGACTAGTACAGGACCGTAGAGAATGGCGTAAAAAAAGGGAGGCCTATGCCCAGCAGTGGGCTGATGTGGGCTGAAAATGAATGAAAATAAATAAAAAATAATGTTTTGGGTATCAATGTTTTCTGCAACGATGGGTTCAGTTGTATTCTACAAATTATTGTTAATGGTTCATTGTTGACTACAACGCCTGTTAAGGAATTGTACAATGGAAGTTTATTGAATCTTACCTTGGCTCTTGTTCCTATCACGACGTTTAGAACAATAAAAGTTTTGTAAATACAAAACTTTTATTGTTCTAAATGTAGCCCTTACACGTAGTATTTTTCCTCTATGCCCTTACGGAACTTGTGACCGGGAAACACTGACTGGATCCCGTTTCCACATTGAAAGCCACCGTACATATTATTACTTCCTAAGGCTCTATCTACCGTAGGAAAGATATCTAAACTTATGTTTCCCATTTATTTCTATGAAATCTTATCAATTTCAAACCCTATGAGAAAATAAAGCGTACATTTTACAGAAAATACAAGTATGTATAAGTTTTAACTGTCCTTAGCCATTTGTCCTTCATCTCGGTCTTTTTACGATCTTTCTAATTGGTACTTACGATTTAATAAGAAGTACTTTGCACATACTACTTAACAAATAAATATCGCTGCCTCGCAACCCACATATTTAATCATCATTTCGTGTAGGTGCCACGGTCAATCGACCAAGCACACCCTGGTGTCAGAGTTATTCGGAACCGCCTCTCGGCCTCTGACGTGGTTCCTTTAACGAATACCAGATGGCAACTAGGACCACCGGCTTAACGTGCCTTCCGAAGCACGGAATCATCTTTATTATCAGACAATCAGGTGATTCAAGCCTGCAATGTCCTAACAAAACTAGAAACAACTAAATAAAGTATGCTTCCGGTGGGAATCGAACCCACGACCCCCGGGTCCACAGGCAAACGCCTTAACCACTGGACCACGGAGGCTGTTAATTTAATAGCAGCCCATTTCTCATACACGGATAACTAGACTAGTAAATGAAGATTTATTCGTAGTAATTATCGTGTAGTATATATTGTTAGTGTTTTCCCATATCCCGCAGAGAAACCTTGATCGATTTCTCACTTTCGCTGCAACGGTGGTAGATGTCTCGGGACCGAGAGATTAATTATACTATAAGATACAAATATATTCTTTAGTTGTTGCGTCAATGGCTAGAAAATCGTTAGTAATTTGCTTGATTTATTTTTCATTAAGGACTAATGCAATCTTCGGTATCGATTTATATACAAAAAATATGATTAGTAGTAGTACGTATTATCCTACATCTACTAGTCCTATCTGTATATATGTTTACAAATAGACTAAATATTATTATAGCTTAAGCGAAGTGAGCAGAGATGCGGTGTTACTGCATTTATTTAAGGAATTGTTAATGACGCCAAGTTGTAAATTAGTCTTTTATTGTGAGAATAAATCTGCTATTCAGTTTGCTACCAATCACACTCTACATAAAGAAGTAAATATATTTGAATAAGATCTAGTTAAAAAGTGAAAGATATGATTGATAGATTTAGCGTAGAAATTGTGTACATACCTACGGGTGAAATAATAGCAGATGTATTGACAAGGCCCTAGGCTATTTTAAGCACAAAATGTTTACTTGTCTGCTAGGAGTGGTTTGAAGCCATTGGTAACCACTACGCTATGGGGGATGTTGTAGTTGAACTCCAACAAATTTCGATATATGGTATAAATAATAATTAGTACTCCTAAAATAATGTACCTAACTACTTCTTTATGTCACTTATTAAAAAGTAAGACAAGAAGGAGAACTTAGAAACAAGAATTGATATGTCTAACCATAGATTTAAAAAAAAAATTTTCGTCTCTGTCTAACTTTAAGGCCGTAAATGGGTTAATTTGAATATTAGAAATGACTGTCTATTATGAATGAATTCCTATTTATGCTTTTGATTCAAATCATCGCTAGGTAATTGTGAATAATAGAAAGAACATCCTATTGGCACAAATCATGTATGATTACTTCCCCGGCATTCGTTAATTCGATTGCATCTCTCTCAGCGGCCATCCTGGGAGCCTAGTCCACTTCCTGCGAAGTTGGATTGTAATCGTTTCAGCGTCTTCTAACTAACCCTTTCATTCATGTTAATAGACGATGCGACTATCACTATTTTGATTTCGTTTTCCGCCTAATGCCCAAAAACATACTTAACGTGGTCTTATAGACCTGGGCTAGGTCTACCCCGCAAGGAAAAAAGACGTGATAGTATGTATGTATTTTCTAAGAATTAGTCTAAATACAAAGGCAGCTTTAAAGTGTGACCCATCCCTGAGAAACGCGGCTGAGATGGTATGGACATGTCATGCGTCGACCACCAGACCATAATGACGCGAAAACTAATTGTCCTCGGCAAGCAGGTCCCGACGCTCCTAGATAAATTAGGATAGTGATGACGAAGATACCGAGAGATTTAAAACAATCGCAACTTACGCCTGATATGATCCAGAATCGAGTGACCCGGAGAAGGTCAACTAGCAAACTCGACTTCAAAGGAAGAGACCTGTGGGTATTGTCAATAGTATCAGCAGTTTGTACGTCAAACCACCTGAAACATCTATGAGTCACTAGTAGGTCTGTGAGCTATAAATCTTGCGAGTCTTATCGTAGCTACTTCGCCATTTCAAAAATCCATAGACTGATTTGGATTGTGTTGCATAAAGTCAGTATTTGCCCGCCGGCGACGGGCTTCTTGCAAAAAAAGTAACAAAATAAAAAGATTGATTCGACAAAAAAATCCTATGTTATTTATTATCGAATATGCTCACAAAATGTCATGAGAATCTTATGTAGTTTGTCAAATTTATTGAAATAATTGTATTTTTAATTTTGCAGCGACGCGACGTCATACCATATCAGATCCTCGCATTCGGCATCTTATAATAGGACCTCATCATTATAAGCAAAGGGTGTACCTTATGGACAAACATTTATTCAAATTTTATAAGAGAAATTTTAAAAATATGGTTGTGGTCACAAGCCAAACGCTTAGGCCGATCGTGCCTCTCTATCGCTTGTTCCACACTCTCACTTGCACACGGAACTTCACACTTTTTCGCGTGCACCCTGCATTCATCGATTTATAAGACGTTACCACCTTAAAATCAGTTTATTGATAGTATAAAGATGATTGTAGTTTAATTTTGCGACGACAGCTTAACAGACTAGATCCCCAGTAATAGCTCGCATCGGCCATCCTGTAATAGGCACTGATTACAGAGCTCGTCGCTCCACTTTCATCGAGATACCAACATAATTAAAGGCGTGTAATTTCATTATTATCTACTGGTCGGCTATTATCGACTCCTTGGTGGTTATTTGTCGGCTACCTATGTGTAATTATCACTTTATATTGACTTTCCCCGTTTGTTACTAATAAGCTTGAAGAATGTAATCTATTAAATTTAAGGTACATACGCACATTCTTGCTAAAAAAATTACATTACTTCGTAAGTTATGTCTAATTAAATGTTCTAAAGAATGCAATTCTGAGAATAATTTTCTATGTAGAGGTAGATAAAATTATACGATAGTATTTTACATCATTATTATAACTCTATCATCATCATCAACCCACACTCGTCGACTGCTGGACATAGGTCTCTCCTATGGCACACTACTAAGCTCGGTCTTCAGCTTTTCTTCTCCAATTACTGCCAGCGACCTTACATATATATCGTCTCACCATCTAGCCTAAGGGTATCTTACACTACGTTTGCTAAATATAACTATAACTCTATATTGATAATAAAATAAGGAATTCCTAATTCTTATGTCATCTCCTTATTATTAATGTTTTGTAAAGACTAGTTTTAAACAATACTGGTAAAATTCTGTCAACGAAAACTACTCTCCAACCTTACCGGTGTGATTTCTGATTAACGGTATGAAATTAAACAATTTTTTTTTGCAATGATGACATTTTTGTAACAAGCTTTTATTATAAACGAATCCACATTGAAAATTGCTTTCTAAGACAAATCAAATGATCTGAAACACGATTGGTGTACCTTGTTTAGTTTAAGAGTTCCAATAGCCTACTTCCGACTCCATCATCAGACCAGCGCAATGATTTCATTATATTGTATTGTCATCCGATTTACATAGGCGTGGAAAATTTCAGCTCAGTCGGTAACCGGAAAGTAGATCAAATTTAACTTGCAAGATTTGATTACAGACAAACATCGGGACAGGTGAAACTAGTTTGTAAAAATATTGAAGGTAAGAAAACTTTATGAAACTTCGCACTTATTTCTTACATAGTTTTTGATTAATAATAAACATAAGCAGTAAGTTAACAATTTCAACAACGAAAGATCGAGCTTTCTTTGTTGAAATCTCGATTTTGAAAGAGATTACCATAATGTGTGAACACATCTTAATCCCGATACACACTGGATGGCATGCGTTAATTTGATGTTATTAAGACAGACTGTGGGATTTCAATAACAATAGCCGTAATTGAGATCAAACTTTTTCCAGCCATCAGACGAGTACAGAATAACACAGTTACAGAAGGAAAACTGGTCTACTATGACATGGAGGCTCAGTTTTATAAATACTATTATTATTCTTTTATTATATTTGGCCACCAAACTTCATTCAGAAGCTTATTTTAGCCAGTGTCTAGTTATTTGTCGAGTTATTCTTGCTTGTGTATCAACGAAATGATGGTGTAATTCATTTCGCTGATTTTGACGGAACCCCTGGCGACAATTCCTACAAATCATCTGGCTTGATCATAAACGGCGCAATGAAGCGAGCAAACACCAGCCCGCTAAGTAAATCTCACTACAGCCGCATCATAACACTTTATTTTAGTTATTTCACAATTTGTTCATAAACATATTTATAACACCAATAAAAGGTATTTATAATACCAAATTGCACTGTGATTTCACATTATAAAGTCCACTAGAAACAATTTGCAAAACAATCCAAAACAAAAGTCGTGCAGTCCGCCAAAATTCCCGCCAAGAACCATATATACTATTAAAGACTTGCGCTTCTATTTTTTCCTCTGTGCCCTATTTTCCAATGTTAAGGCATAGAGTTACATCAATCAATAAGGTTTATCTCAGAGACAAATACGCGTGCATAATAAATGAATGCGTCTCTAATCAAAAATCTTAAACTTAGGGATAGTGAATTCATCAAGCCAAGATGGTCGTGACATGCCTGGCTCAGCGACCCGAAGTGGATCTTGGCCTCCGAAAGGGCGCCATTCTTCCCTATTTTGTGCCAACTCTGACCAGTCGGATACTTCCAGCTCTTTCAGGTCTTTGCCGACTTCATCCTTCCAGCGATATCTTGGACGGGCGTCCAAGATATCGCTCTCACGTATCGTCACAATTTTTATTATTATCACAATTCATTAAGAGATGGGCAGAAGTTTTTAAGATACTAAATGCATTATACATAAACTAAGGTTATAAACTTGTTAAAATATCAGGTTAAATTCGTTATCTCCAAAACCGCTCTACATTAGAATTTTGAATTAAAAATGAGATTCTTGGTCTCTATAACAATTACGCCAAGCGAACTCGATTATGAGCTCAAAGGTATGTATTTCTGTATCCTGTTTATTTTATACAATAGACCTGACTCAGACGAGCCGGTTTATTGCTCTGCGATTATAAAACAATCTGTGTTAACACTTTAAACTGTAGTTTAGCCTAAACGTTAACAGTGTAAAAAGTTTACACAGGAATTAATTTAAGAATCTAAAATGTATTGTTAATCGGCTAACTGTAGATAGGCAAATAAACAAAGAGATTCAATTGGCAACAAAATTTGCATAAGTACATTATTTTCTAGTATTATGTAATAAGATTTGGCAATATAATATTGATTGTAGAACTGATCAATTCATGAGCAGAGACCTAATTATCATTAAAGAGAAAAACAATGAGGGAGATCTTTTCCCAACAGTGGGACAATGAAGGCTTTTTTGCTTATCTAATAAATATTATAGATCTGAAAGTTTGTATGTACTATTATATTCCTTCAAGAATTACCTAATCAAAACAAAGTAAGTATGACATGGATTACTTTATATCAAGGATGCTTTCTGATGCACACTGCCTCCGTGGTCCAGTAGTTAAGGCGTTTGCCTGTAGACGAGGGGGTCGTGGGTTCGATTCCCATGGGAAGTATATTTTGTTTAGTTGTTTCCAGTCTGGTTAAGTCATTACAGGCTTGAATCATGTGATTGTCTGATAATAATGATGATTCCGTGCTTCGTAAAGCAAGGGGAAAAAATGGTCAAACGCACTCAACTCAAATCAAAAATAAGTTATTGACACTACCAAAGTCAATAATTTACTAATAGTTTAGTAAGCCGCTTCCAATGTAGAGTGCAGTAGAAACGATAATAAAAAGTAATAGTAATAAATATTATATTAATAAGCCCGTGCCAAAGTACGTTGTAAATTCATGGAATAACCATCAAACCGTTAATAACTATATAAATAAGATAAGCATTAAACACCCAAGGTAAATAAAATAAATAAGAAGGATATGCTATAAGTATCGAATTATTCAAATTCACATTCCCGTCCACAAACAACAAATCATTGTAGAGATAAACGGCAGTTAGATGCATTACGTGTATTAAAGGAAATAATAGGATCCTCATCGGGTTGCATTGTTAATGATGCCCTGAGGGAACGATTACATATCCTGGAGATAACAACTGGTTTGGTAATAAGAAGAGCTGCATGCCGAGGCTCCTTTTATTTTGTCGTTAGTCTATGGAATAACGGTCGGAGGTAAGATTGTTGAAGATAAGGATGTATTGGGTAAATCTTAAGGACTTCAAAAAATCAGGGGTTATCAATTCGACTCGTATGTTTACAATATTGATATGGATGGAAAGATATTGCCATACTCACCACCCATGACAGGCGAGGTGGCGAGCGCTGTTTCTCTAGCTTCTTTTGCTTCGGACTCTGCTGCCCATCGGAAGCATTCTTAAGCTGAAGAAGAAAAGAAAGTTGTTGGATTTGGGAAAGGATTAAGGTTATTGATACTACGCACTCGAGGAATGAGGATAAAGCAAGTAGCAGCTCGGGAGTTCTGGATGGGGTAATGCCATATCTGCACCTACCGGCCAAGCAGTTGTGGATGATACCACTGACTCTTCATAGTCTATACCAGCTTCTATACATGATTTCCAACTTTCATAAGTGTTTTCAATTCAATTCAAAACGTTTATTTAATATAGGTTTCTTTGAACACTTATTAATTGTCATATTTCATTTCTCAACAATTGTATGTATGTATGTTCGTATAATGTATTTTCTTATAATCATAAGGCATATCCATTGGCCGGATTTTAAGATAACATTTCTCTCAAACAACTTGAATTCAAACATTAATATCCATTGGCAGTAAATCGAATAGACACAGTTTATCATTTATCACGTAATATCGCAATCACCTACGTGATATTGTACAATATTATCTACCCTTTAAGTTATTGGGTTATTCCCAAAGTACTCCATACTATTGTTCCATAAAATACAATTTACTCCACTGAATTATTATTTTTTAAAAATCCTGATTTAATTATTTTTTTTTCTTCCCATTCTGCTCCATATGTATTTCGAATTATTCTCAAAATACTCCACAGCATATCGCACAGACACGGTTTACATTTAACACGAAAGTTCATAAATCACAAACGCGAGTTTGTACAAGATTATCTACCTTTTAATTTGATCATAGAGCATATCTATTTATAACTAACTTTCGCCCGCGGCTCCGCCCGCGTCAATGTCGATCCCTCGGGAATAGTACTTTTTCCCGGGATAAAAGGTAACCTATTTCATGATGATCGGTTCAGTAGTTACGCCGTGAAAGCGTAACAAACAAACAAACTCACTTTCGCATTTATAATATGAGTTAGGATTAGGATAATTTTCGATTATAAAAGAAGAAGAAAAATGGGTCACATTTTGTTTTATCTATGGGAAACCATGATCCATTCCACTAAAACAACGCGAGTTATGTCAATCAGAAAATTCTGGCTGGAAAAAAGCACGGTTCATATTTGACACGTAAGATTTTAATTATTTACGTGAATTTGTACAAGATTTTTTATCTTTTAATTCATTGGGTCATAGAGAATATCCAATTGCAGGATTTTAAGATTACAAAAGAATAAATATCATGATCAATCTCTATCAAAAAACGAAAATAAAACATTAATGTCAATCAGAAAATTCTGGCTATAAATCGAACAGACACGTTAAACATTTTTAACACGTGAGATCTTTACCCTTACGCGGGTTTGTATAATATTTTTAACTTGCAATTTATTTCTTCACAGAGCATATCCATTTTCGGGATTTTAAGATAATAGAAGGACAAATATCATGATGAATCTCTATCAAACAACGCGAATTAAAACATTAATGTCAATCAGAAAATTCTGGCCATAAATCGAACAGACACGGTTTACATTTAGCACGTATGATCTTAATCACTTACGTGAGTTTTTACAGCATTTTCTATCGTTAAGCAGTGGTTACCAGTGTGTGCACGCGACGGCGCATCACGCTATGGCTGGTCGGTGGGACACTTTTCAATGGAGAGTCGATATTTATTGTCTACCAACTAAGATATTACTATGTTTCTATTTTTGATTCTAGTTTTTCTTTTGTTTACTTTTGTACGAATTGTGTATTGTATGACGTTACGAATCAAATGACACCGGTTGTTACATGATATTACACTTCATTGACCCCCAGGGAGGGGTCCTAAGCGTGTGACGTTATCGTACTTATGGATGGCTTCCAAAAACACAAAGACAATAACTATAAACAAAAGAGTAATAAGTACATCACTAGTGAAGTAGTGACGACGGGCTATCATTACGCCCCAAATGTGATTGAATAAAGTCCCCAACACCTGATTGACACCGCATCAGACCTAATGATGGTTCCGTAACAAATTGTTACAACAATAAGGTCTGTTCCATAATGTGTGTTTTTTATTCTTCCAATTCGTAAAGTACATAGTCTTATACTCAGGTAAACATTTTGTTAGTCTCCAACAAAAGGTAAAACCTCTAATATAACAAAAACAACTTGTGACAGTCCCTAACTTAGGACATAACAGTCATTACAGCCGCAAAAGTCCACTACTGTAGAAGGGACTCTCCTAAGGATTCTGTGTTCCATGGGAGGATATTGCCATGCTCATCACGCTTGGCAAGCGGTTTGTCGAGCGCAGATTAGTTTCTTGTCCTTCCGACGCTGCTGCCCATTGTAAGCATTTTTAAGCTGAGGAAGGATAGAAAATTGTTGGATTTGGGAGGGGAATTAAAGGTATTAGGATGCTCACTCGGATAAATGGGGGATAAGCAAGTAGCAGATCGGGAGGCCGGGCGCGCAAACAAGATGCCATATCTGCAACCACTGGACAGGCAGTTGAGGATAGCACCCTGACACAAGGGCATAACAGTAAAGAACAATAAGTGGCTAAGATAGTATTTTGAGACGCGCATTGATGGTGGCTGACTTAGTAATGACAATGTAAATTATTTGAAAATAATGCTGTTATATAGAATTATCAATGAAAGACATTGATCCCCATGTTGTGAACGTGCATATGGTACACGCAAATATGGTACCTACTAAATAAGGTTTCACAGTTAAGCATATCAATGTGTTTGACTAAATTTACATTTGCACTATAAGAAAATTGTAACCCAAATCTAACAAGATCTAGTTCCCTGTATCCGTTAAGTACAATGTGTTTTGTATTGAAATTTGCAAATTCACATTATCATTTCTATGGTAAGTTCATTTATATTAATATTGAATTCTGAATGGTAACAAAGTAGATAGACAGACCGCCATGGCATGAGTCGGTGTAACTGCCAAGCCTCGCCTTTTCCCTGTATGACTCTGTATGTCAAATCTCTTTAAATTTTTTATTTTCCACGGCATCGGTACTAGCCCCCGTTCTTGCATATTCTTGCAAACTCTTTTTTACTTTTCCTCTATTTTATGGCCTTTCCTTTCCTCTATATCCTGTTACATTGAAACGGAGCATCGGCATCCCTCCTCTGGACATGGTTATATGATGGCTCTTTATTTTTCCAGCATAAGTCGCACCTTTCATGGTTTTCACTTTCATAGTTACTGCCAAGTAAAGACCGAAAAATCTGATCCTTCGGAAAAAAGAAAGACTAATTGAGACATTAGTGGTGCACTTACCAGCAGGCTGACTAAGCTGGAGCCTACAGCATAATCCAAATCGAAACTTTGGCGGGGGAGGAAAGTGGCGATCAGGACTATCCGAATACCCGAAATTGTAGAATATGCATGAAAAAAGCCATGTAGATTAACCGAGAAAGGTTTGTAACGGTTGTTACATGGTAGGGTTATAGTCTCTGCCTACCCCAAGAGAAAGAGGCGTTGACATGTGTAAAGGATTTAAAAAATACGTGTCTGATGAATGTGGAAAGTAACGAATGGGACAAAATATGTAGAGCGCATATGAGTTCGATTGAGATGGACGGCGAGCATATAGGGGATATGTTCGATTTATAAGAGGTTTCAGTCGCGCAAAAATCGATAGAGATTGGATAATATTAGATAGCCTTCTTTTTGTTGTTTACCGTTGCCGACTATTAATAAGTGGGGTCGGTATAGTATTTTAATTTCTTCCACTTCAATAGGATGGAAGGACCATGCTGGTCTGGGAGAAAAGAAAAAACGTAGAATGTGCCAGCTGCTTTTCTTCCCGCGCAGGTATTTTGATTCCGTCTTCCATCTACACGCCCTCCAACATGTTATGCCAAATTATGGACCTAGGCTCTGTCTACGCGCAAGGGAAAAAGACGTGATATTATGTATTATGTGTAATCAATATAATTATTAAATAGGCTCAAGGCGAAAAATCTAAACCCGCTACTGCTTTATATCAAAATCTTTTTTTCATCGTTCGCAATCTTGTGGCTTTGGACTCCGTGTGAACGTCACCTAAGAACGAATCGCGACGCGTGCCTCATCCATTAAAGTAATGACGCACTAGTATAGAAAATAATACAGTAATAGCTGAGTCGGATCGACAGTTATTACTGTAGATATACTTTAGGGAGATGCGATCTTCATTACGTTTCTCAAGTTTCTCATCTCACTATGTTTATGGTTTATTGTATTTTTATATGCGAATCAAATGTAAGCTTCGATAATTTTAAAATACGATAAATTAAAATGACTTACGTACATGACTGTTTTACACAATTACAAAATAGAATAATGTCCAATACGAGAAATGTCCAGTGAAAAAATGTCCAATCAGAGAAATGTCCAGACAGAAAATTTTCAATTCGAGAAATGTCCAGTTCGAAAAATTATTAAGAAATGTATTATTTATTTAAAATAAATAAAATAAATATATACGGACGAATCACACAGTTATTGTTTTTGTAGTCATACATAACGTTTACAGTAATGCTTAAGTAACTTTTATGTAAGGAACCAGATATAAAATCGCCAAATAACAGCTGTCCTATAAACAAAAATAGTATCACGTCTTTTTCCTTTGCGGGGTAGACAGAGCGCACGTCTACACGACTTTATGGCCACATTTAGCATGTTGGAAAGGCGTGTAGATGGAAAATGGATTCAAAATAATAACGAGTTGCTAGCCGCATCGCCTATCGACATGATTCCTTACATTTTCGCCCATTCCCTCGATCGGCTTTTACGATCTGCGCAGGAAGAGAATCAGCTGGCATATTCAACGATTTTTTCTTTTCTCCCAGACCAGCATGGAAGATAACAGTTGTCCTACCAACAAAAATAAGAGAAATATATGACAAAGGATATTTTTCAACTTATCCAATAACAACGTACTAAACATATCTTTAATAATAAAATTCAGTTAAAATATGCAAAAATAGAACTAAGTATTTTGCAATGCAGTATCCACCACAGAATTTAAGCAGATTCATTTAATCTTAGCCAAAATACAGCTTCTGTTAATTTTGTAAGATCTTATAATATTTACAGCGGCGCTAAGAGAAAGTAATGAAATAACGTATGGAAAATAGTAAAGGGCGATGGAATGTTTAATAATAAGATATTTACATATTTCCACTAGTTTCTCACAACTTAGCATTAAAGTACAGTAAACTTAGAATAAGTATTAAATATGATGTTGATGGCTTATGTAGATTATATGCAAGCGCAGGCGCATACATAAATGAAATTAGGTATAACTTTTAGAAAAGGAAAGAGGTTAGCTGATCGTACTATGGATATTATACCCAAAAAAATTCTAACTGGGTAAATTTATTTTTATCCAACTGGAAATACTTGGGATTAGTTTATTCTCTTGCTGGGAGAAAAGAAAAAAAGTGGCCAAGTGCGAGTCGGACTCGGCAATGAAAGGTTCCGTAGTAGCAAGCATAGATTAGTTATATTTATTTAACTTAATAGGTTTTCACTTAACGTACCGATTATCTACACATATCACTATAATTTTTCGCCAGCAAAACTTTATTTTTCAGTGTTTATTTATATCACAAAGTTATATTTGCGGTTTTAAAATGTATCAAAAACTGCTATCAGCAGTTTTTGATATACAGATGTTTTTTTGCCCTTCATAGAACGACAAGCTTTTTATTAAAAAAAAGAACACGTCTATCTTGGCAAAAACTTATAACGTATGTCACTAGGGAGGGTGTAAGGGTTCTAACGATAAATGTCCCATATGTCCAAATCCGTCGAGGTATCTAGAAGTTATGGCGGAATAAAAAACTAACAACTATACATATTTACCAACATGAACTTGAAAACCAATACACTTCTCTTTTGGCAGTCATCTAGAAATATCTCTTACCTCTTATGTGAGCTGATGTGGTGTAAATAAAACCTTAGGCCACCGTACACAATGTTTCTATAATAATAATTAAATTACAGTAGAATCCAGGATCGTTCTATTAGAATACAGATTGTAATTTTACGATGTTGTACATAAATAAGTTTATGCCGACTGGTTAGCAAAGTTAATTTGAATTCTGAGTTCAAAGGGTGACATAAAACCTACATTTCCGCAATTTAAAGTTAACCGATCATCACATAATGCTTCGGTTTTGATGCAGATCGTATGATTCTCAAATCGTCCGAGAGATATCGTAAATCGCTTAGTTTACTACAAGAAAAACTAAATCTTTACACGTCTGTCCAAAAAACTTGTATGTTAGTATGTATGTGAGTTACTTTATTACACCATAACTCATAAATGCCTAAACAAATTTAGATTTATCTATCGTTGGAATCTTTACATCACTCCGACTAACGTTAGCTATAATCTTTTTGGCAAGACAGTCTTGATTTTACTTCTTTTTGAAAAAAAAAACATATTTATTTTGTCACAAAATGTCTCTTCCATTTCTTGTTTTTAACCAGATTGATAAAATCATCGAAATGGCCGATTTACATAATGAGCCGTGCGTAACTTCTATTAAATTTAAAAATAACAAATTGCTTTTATTTCAATATTCGCCAAAATCATGGTAAAAGGATATATTTGTGTTTATATGAGTGGTTTGTCCCTTTTTATTTCATTAATCTAAATTAATAAGTTTGAACAATTACGAGTCCTGTGACGAAGACAAATAAGAGTCTTAATCAGCTAGCCAGACGTCTATTGAAAATGTTACCAATTCAAAACTTAAGTGTTATAAAAGACATAATTTAAAAATTACCTGTATAACTTTGCCCCAGAATAGATTTTTACATTTATCCTTACCATAAGGTACTGTTCTCAGGTAATGGACAGGGCAAAATGAGCATAGCCATGCAGACAAAAGGTAAAGATATGCGGAGACAGCTCATTTTTAAATCAAACATTTTGCGAATCAGACTTGCTGCGCAACACCAATGCTGATAGTACATTTCTACATTAATCTTTTGCTATTAGAACGTTCGTGGAAAACACTATGTCTTAACATTACTCTTATCTTCAGAACTTAATAGTACTATTTAACGACTGGAAGGCTTCTGAGGAAGATGGAAAATAAATAATAAAGAAAATTGCATACATAAACGAAAGATTTTTGAAAGTTTATTGGGCTTTCATTGGAAACGAATTTATAGTGAACAATTTTGCGAATAGTTCTATTTATTGCTCCCGTTGTGCTATTCTATTTTTATTGACATTATTATTTATGTTCAAATGTATAATTAAATTGCAATACATTAGTTAACTTACTATATATAATAATTACTTATCTATCTGGCATCTTAATATATATGGCATCGACATATGCCAAAATAGATGTGTTTTAAAATAAATAGGGATAGATCACATATTATATTAAGATGACTGGGACTAGAGCAGTGAGTTGTGAACGAGTGTCATTGGATATAAACTTAACAATGTCATATTTTATACTAGATAGATAGTTATAGGGATTAACATTCATAACCCAGGTCAAACTGAAAAAGATCATTTTCCATTATGACCTGACCGGATAATTTAAAGGCACTTGCGCTATCACTGAGCCACAGAAGACATCAATGTGTACGCAGAACAGCTAACTTGAACATTGAAAATGTATAATATACAAATTAAATTTTACAAATACCTACTTTGTTACGATACACTGAGCAGAAATTACGTTCGCCAAAATTGTGCCGTAGTACGGTAAGAAACAGAGGCGCGAAAAAAAAGATACCGTGGTACGGTACGTCCACACACGAGAGGATATGATATAGAGTAACAAATGCCATCAATGACGACAACCGGGGTCAAAACCCACAGATCAGAGAGATATATCCTATCTACATAAGTATTATATACAAAATCTCCTTTCTGAATTAAAATGCACAGCACGATGAGACGAGATATGACTCACACTACGCAAATATTAAAAACAAACACTTTCATCCATTTACGTTGGCATCAGTCACAGCATGTGTAATCAGTTAAATTGGCGTTACTTAGTGAATGACTCTTAAACTATATTATGAAGGGGCAGTTGTATACGTACTTTGACCTTTTTTAACCAACTTCAAAAAAGGTTGAAGTGCTCAACTCGTCAATATTTTTTATGTACCTATATTTCCCGATTATTTGATGACATCAGGACCATTTGAAAAGGTGTACTTCCCCATGGGTACAATTTGTTATTCAACGAACCGGCATGATGTAACTAAGCAAGAAATACTTACAACTTCTCTTTTCTAAATATAGTTTTGACTTGCTCTTTTTATTTGATTGAATCGTGTGAAAAGCGAACTGTAGAGAAGAACAGCTCGACAGTTAGACATACGAAAGAATATTATTATAAGTGTTTAATTTTGCTTTAACAATGCTATTTTGATAATCTCTTAATAAATTAAAAATTAAAATATGGTGAAAAAAATTCATGCGGGCGGGACTTGAACCAGCGACCTAGGTCTATGTACGACCTACTCTCTGCTATCTGAGCTACCGCATGATTCAATCTCGGCGCCAAATAAAATTTTTTCATCATATTTTATTTCTTAATCAGACGAAAGAATTTTCGCCAAAGCGGAAGCGAAGTGTTTTATAAGCCTTTGCGCTCGCTCAATAAAAAAAATTATATTACAGAAATAATTTAAAAGATATAAACTATAAATTTATACTTAAGAACCAGATTAAATAAATAATTCGCAAATATAACAAAGACAAGTGATGATTCATACTCTAAACAGAATTTATTCATAAGGAAAAGTCCAAAAGATAATATAAAAGAAAGTGAATGATTCATTGATCGTGTAAACATGTGCGAAAGGTGTGTTCCAGACCGGAATCGTCGTATTTTTAAACTCACACATAACAATATTTTTATAAGAGTTTTACTTTGCATTGACAATGCTATATAGATATACTCTTAATAAATTAAGAAATAAAATACGGTGTGGTAAGAATTTGGACAGGTGGGGTTACACCTGTCCAAATTCTTCTTACTTTGGACGACTAGCAATTACTAAAACGGTTTGATGAGAAATTATTCGCTACCTGTTAGATGAATAACCGCCAGGAAAAGTTTAAAAGTGAGATTGTTATAAAGAAAGTACGTGAGTCATGCAATCAATTTAAAGCATATCGTTCAAATATGCGCGTAATGTTGTCGATCGCAAATTTGAACACCTCGATGCCGGCCGGTTTGAACCGACTAAGATTAATATTTTTTTTTATTATGATATAGTGCGGCCAACGAGCAAGCGGGTCACCTGATGGTAAGTGACCGCTGCCCATGGCCAACTGCAACACCAAGGTGTGACAGGTGCGTTGTCGGCCTTTCAAGGATTTGCGGGAAGAAAATGGGGAGAGGAGGGGGAAGGATGGGCCTCCGGTTCTCTCACTCACCGAACGAAGCATAGAAGCAGTAAAACTTCTACTCGGATGTCGATTTTCTGTGAGAGTGTGGTACTTCTCCGGACGGCCCATTCAGCTCATAGCAATTTATTTTGCCGGTATCGTGGCTCTACCACGACTATAATTTTTTTTGTATACAAATATATAAAACTAAAACAGGTCACATCAAGGCGGATTACTTACAATAGTATTTTCCTCAAACTATGCTGCATTCTATCATAACTGCACTAAATATCCAGCACAAAGTAGAACTTTGCTGTTCTAGAGCAGAAAAAATGTATAGATATCCTTTACTGCAATGTTTAGCTTTTTTTTAATCGCGGGACCAAATTATTAATAGAGTATATCATCATCAGTCGCTAAGTATTTTTTTGTTCGCCCGGTTAAATATTCCCCAAAAAATACTGGCAATAAATAAAAAAGGCGGGAATGTAAACAACTAATTTTCACTAAGTAATTTAAATTTCTCAATTTCTCTTCTTATTTTTCACATACTTTTCCTGTAGTAGTTGAAAGAAAATCAGATTAAGCACCTCGAATTAAGTAATTTATATTGCACCGAATGCTGATTTGGAGCCCGAGCGCCAGCGAGGGTTCTAAAAAGCACAAGTGCGAATAATGCGTGCGAATATATTGGTGAAACAATCTACTATTTCTTATATAACTCTTTAGGTATAGTTAACTCATAAAGTTATCATTCCATTTCATAAAGAATCCTATAGGGGAACTCATGACGATAACATTGTGTGATTCACAAGGCAATAGACAATAAACCGCCAGGAAAAGTTCAAAAGTGAGATTGCTAGAAACTACATGACTCACAAAGGCATATCGTACAAAATATGCGTGGAATGCCCTCTAACATCGTCGACGGGTCTTCGGTATTTACAGCTCAGCATCTTGGTGTTAAAGTTTCCAACTTTAATACGGAATGAACTTATATTATAATGCAATATTAACTAAACAAATATGCTTAGTTAATATTGCATTATATATAAGATAAAGGCTTTTGCAAAAATCCACATTAATGATCTGCTTTTGTTTTATATAATAATATATTATTATTACTCTCTCACGTCGGGTAATAGACAAAAGAAAATATCAATATATTCTTAGTTGTTTTATAACACATAAGAATTTAGTTTAATTTCAGCTTCGTATTATAACACATATAAGAATTGATAAAAGCTTCTAAAAAAGTAACTTTGAATTAGTGAATTATGTATTGTGATTTTATATTTTGCCAATTTTCAATAAAAATCGAGGTTTTTGTGACATAGCCAACAAAGGTGTTTTTTTGTTTGATATCCTTTCCATTGAATACAATGTCAAATTGTATAATTTGACATTGTATTCAGTTTGAAATATGACATGACATTGTAACCTCAGTCCACATATAAATATATGTAGTTTTAAGTATTATAATATACTAATAAATATATACGGACAAATCACACAGATTGAGCTAGCCCCAAGGTAAGTTCGAGACTTGTGTTATAGGATACTAACTCAACGATATTATATTTTAATCGGGGTGCCCGGGATCGAACCCGGGCACCCTGTGTCACAGGCTGGCGTGTTAACCACTGCGCCACGGAACTATCAATATGAATTGTAAGTTGACGTCTGGAGATAATGCGCTGTGCAGTTTGTTACCGCTTCTTTTGCACTCCGCCTTGGAAGCGGCTCTAAACTTAGCTTTATGTAAATTAACGTCAACAATATTTTGTTGTAAAATGTTAACGTTCACCAAATGTTATGTAAAGTATCTATATATATATATATATATATATAATGAATAAATGATATTTGACTTTGGCGAGTTTTCACTTCTGCCGACTCCCGGAGAGCAACCCGTTGTTTTTTTATACAATTTAAAACGAGTTGATTACTTACCTATTTGTTTCAAAAGCATTTTTCAATTGGCTGCCATTAATTTACCGTTTTGTGGTTGTAATAGCTTTGGGATTTTACCATATTGTTTTGCTTATTTATCAACGTTTCAACCACACAATGCAGTCACATTGAAAAGTGTGGGAGCAAAAAGGAGATGCCTTTGCTAAGTAGTTAATACAGAACAGGCTTAAAAAATGTCAAGTAAACATACATAAAATATCATCATCATCATCAGGTCCTTTTAGTCTCCACTTCAGGAGCACGACCCTCTTTGTACTACTAGACCCATACTTGGCCAAAGCAGCCAGAGGACACATACATAAAATAAAATAAGTTTATTCTGTTATTAATTAAAAAAAATAACGCCTATACCACTCGCCATTTAACATGCCTCCACCACTTCCACATCCTAGAATATATCATCATAGAAAATTAACAAACCAAAATTAGACTGGGATAGCGCTATTTAAGAGTCAAGAGCCACTTTCAAATTCATACCTACGATTTTATTATATGTGGATACGCAAATCAAAGCTGTTCGATACTCGGTAGACGACTTCTATCACTCACAAAATAGGGAATGAACAGAAAGTGAACTTCTTACGAAATACGCTCCACCAGAGATTTTCATTAAATGAACAAAGTTTACTAACGAATAGAAAACGTTTGAAAACAAATAGATTTTTGTACCTTTATTATTACCATACATACGTTGTATTAGAAAGAGTAAGGCCTGGCACATTACTATAAAAAATATGAACTAAAAATAAGTTTTTTTTTATTTACTTAGAAATATGACAATAAGAAGTTCTCCTTTACAATAAAAAAATATCTGTGTACGTGAAATGGGCATAATCCCATCCTTAAGGACTAAAGATGTATGCAGGTGAAATCTATGAGGGGTTTGTATGGACTTCTTATAATTTCTACTGTTCCCAAGGGAACGACATTAACTCGGGTGGAGCCGCGGGCAACAGCTAGTCCTAACTAATATTGTAAATCTGAAAGTGAATTTGTTTGTTTGTTATGCTTTCACGCCGTAGCTACTAAACCGATCATCATGAAATTGCATACATATTATCTGGGGTACGGAGAAGGACATAGGCCTCTTATCCCGGGAAAAAGCTGCTATTCCCGAGGGATCGACATTGACGCGGGCAGAGCCACGGGCGAAAGCTAGTACTTATATAAAGCTAACTTAAAAGTCTAAAAGAAAGCCTACACGTAAATGAAACTTCCTTATCAGAAGCACTGTCTGTCGTACCTAGAATCATAGTTACCGTTAACAAAGCCATATTTAAAAAATCTTTGCTTGTTATTTATTTACATTATTCTGTGATGCACAAAATGGTGTCAAGAAACTCTCGTAAGTTAAAAGGTCAAAAATGAGATAGTAGTTATGTAAGTATAAATAAGTAATCTATACTTAAATAATAAAGAGGGAAGATTTTATTGTTTTGCATTGAATAGCACCAAAACTACTGGACCCCTATTTTTTTTTACTGAATGTTGAAGTAGGCTTCTCACCTGACGGTAAGTGACGATATTATATGGAAATTCTGTCACCATTAGAATCTTACATTATCCCTGATCAACATAGGCTATAGAATAAATATAAATCTACCCGTGCGAAGCCGGGGCGGGCTGCTAGTAAGGGATAAATTTATGCAGTTCTTCCTTTTTAGGGTTCCGTACCCAAAGGGTAAAAACGGGACCCTATTATTTGGCTCAGCTGTCCGTCTGTCTGTCCGTCTGTCACCAGGCTGTATCTCATGAACCGTTATAGTTAAACAATTGAAATTTTCACAGATTATATTTCTGCTGCAGCTATAACAACAAATATTAAAAACAGAATAAAATAAATATTTAAGGTGGGCTTCCATATAACAAACGTGATTTTTATGCTCGTTTTTGCAAGATATTCTAAACGACAACAGATAGACGCTTGAGATATTCTCAGAATATTAAATTATATAATTTCTTAAAAAATAAATAATTAAATTAAAATAAAATAAATATTTAAAGGGCTCCCATACAAAAGAAATTATTTTTATGCCGTTTTTATAGGTACGGAACCATTCGTGCGCGAGTCCCACCCGCACTTGGCCGGTTTTTTTATTTAGCCGTAACTTTTGCACTGTATTTAATTTGTACTAGACGTATAACAACTCTGCCATAGGCTGTAATCGTAAATTGCAAAATGATGTCAGAGCTGAGAAAAAAGCAAACCGCTTTTGGACTCGACGACGACTCGGCTTAGCAACAACCTAGCCCTCGCGATGTCGTCTAAAACTTTCGATACTTGTGGAGTTTGGGTATGTGGAGACGTAGCTTTTGCTCATTAATTACTTATATAAATTTTACTAGATCCTTTAAAATGTAATTTGGCGTTAAAAGTGAAGCCTATTTTCTAAATACACTTTTGGATTTTGATTTTGAATTATTGGATGAAAGATTAACACTAGATATGATAATAAATTATCAAACAAATATTTTTCTTTCAAGCTATTATTATGAGCGTATACTAAAAAGTGCTTTCATTTTCAAGTTCCTGTGGCCTTCCGACTCCATCAATAGAAAAGCTCATATACTTCATATTATTATATTGTTGTCCAACTTACACAAATATGTCAAAATTTCAGCTCAGTCGGTTGAGATTCTTTTAAATTCAGTTGCAAGATTTGACAATAAATAAATAAAATAAATATATACGGACGAATCACACAGATTGAGCTAGCCCCAAAGTAAGTTCGAGACTTGTGTTATGGGATACTAACTCAACGATTCTATATTTTATAACAAATACATATATAGATACACATCCAAGATCCAGACCAATCTGAAAAAGATCATTTTCCATCTTGACCTGGCCGGGGATCGAACCCGGTCACTCCGTATCGCAGGCTGGCGTGTTGACCGCTGCGCCACGGAGCTAGTCTATGTATATAGACAAATGATCCCTGCAATGAAAGTTAAAATGTTAAGGTAAATAAAAATTTGGATTTTACCTAATTTTTCGTTCATTTTAACAAAAATTGACAGATCAGAACCTCGAAAGAAAAATGATAGAGTGATAAACATTTAAAAGAAAGAGAGAAGGCGATCTGCCTGGATGTAGTAGATAATCTTGTGATAGTAATGTCTTTGGAAAAGTCCTAGCGTAAGCTCAATCGAACTGCTTTTTGACTATAAAAATGTGGATCTCCTTATCCGTAACCAAAAATATCTGATAATCAAAATATGTCTCAATCTAATCAAACACAACCGAGTCTCATATCAATACTAACATAAACATACAAATTACCATAGGTGTACACTTTCCATTTATTACTTTGAGTGTACATTATTGGCGTCTTGCATTAAAGTCAAATAACCCTATCCATAAGTCACTGTCACAATTTATTAAGCAGTAGCTTCACGAGTCGTAATCGTAACTTATGATCATATGACCCATTCACATTCACGCAAAGCCAAGTCAGAGATCTCACTTCAATGAATGCGTAACAAACCGTAACCAACGAATGGGCACGAGACTGGTACGCAATTGGATGTCTAGTTTAGTCTAAACTACAATCCGTGTCTAAATGTATACTCATTTTTTTTCGACTTTCATGACTATATTACAAATTAGTAATATAATAAAGCCCCTAATTTTACATAGTTCCTGACAGCAAACCTTTTTTCATTAGGATACGATATGCTTTAGAGCATCGATAGTTTGGCACAAAGAAGGGAATTAGTGCTGAGTACCTTAGCTCACATACCACATACTACAACTGTATTTATTAACTTTAACTGTATAATTTAATTAATTTAACTTTAAATAAAAGTAAAATTATTGCTTTTTGACTTCGAAGCAAAAACTTGAATATTTCAATGTGAAAATAAAGCCTTTAATCTCACATAAATCCTGACTATATTTATAAGGATATAATATGCTTTAGAGTACCAATAGCTTGGCACTAAAGAGGGCAATAAATGTTAATACCATAACTCATAATCTCTGTATAAGTTTAATTCACCATGATACTATGTAAGAGAAGGTTTAAAGAAGATTATCCACTCACATTAACACATCAATAACAGTTTACACCTCAACATCTCACATCTTCATCAATACAATAACAGGTAAATAAATCCTTGGTTGCATTGGATACTAAATAAGATAAATAAAAAAGCCTTATATTTCTTACAAAAAATACAAAAATGAACTTATTACTAATTTTATAAACTAAGTATTATTTAAAGTTTTACTTGGATTGGATACTATTATTTAAAATTAAAATAAACGAACTGAAAAGCGTACTATCATGTGAGTATCTAAAAAGTTAAATTTAAATTTTTAATCGCATTGAACGTGCGGCAATAGCTCTGCCAACTTGAAGCTCTGTTAATTTTATTGCGGTTTGAATAAAAAACTCAATCATCTTTATGAAATTGCGCATAGTTGTACCCCCACTTTTAGGCCACGCCCGCCTTACATATGTACTTCAAGTTTTTTCACACTCTGTCGTCGATTTACATTTCAAGGCAAGTTCAATGCCACGATGATTCACAGAATAGAGAAAATAGATGTCGCAATGTATACGTGATGTTTTCGTCACGTCTTAACTTAGGAAACATGAAGTGGACCAAAAATAATTAGATGGTAGTATGTCCATTTTAAGCTGACACTTAATATTTTGAATGTGTACTAACAATACTACTACTATTAGAATGCTAACAATAAGCAGAGAAGAAATGCCGAAATAAATGCTGTTGAAGAGTTTCTTTCGGCGTTTCTTCTCTGCAGTGGTCGGTTCCGAAACGCTAGTGAGTTGAACCTGCTAGCTTGTAGCTTTTGAACAATTACAAATAATTTTAATATAAGTATAAAAAATGCCTAAAGAAATCTTTCATTTTGAAATGTTGGAGAATAGAGTAGTAGTTTTCACTCTGTTTTATTTAAGTAGGGTATATTTGAAAGTACCTGTTAAATAAAAATAGGCAGTAAATATATAATTACATAGTCACTGTAAGGAAAACTCAAAATTGTACTTTTAATTGACTTATGAATATGGATATGTCATTCAAGAATCAATTCCAATAATGTCTGTTCATGAAATTCATTTACAAAAATGAAACTCTAAAACTGAAATAGAAAGTTAATGGAATCTTAGTGAATAAATAAGCAATTAGTGGATTACATTTTGTTTTCGCGTGTGCTTCGTAACGTTGCAGAGGAGGACTAAACGAAGAACAATCTTTATAGTTTAGTTACTAAACACACTTATAATGTCTATTACAATTATTCAACAAAGTAGTGTAGTGTACATGAGAAGCAAAGTATTCATGTTTACTTAACCGGCGCTTTAGTAACTGAATTTCTTAAAATACTTCCCCTACGGGTAATACTGAATCATAAACAGTATGAAAAAGTTACGCGTATAACTAAAGGGAATCTTTGTGAATGCTTAATAAAACTTAATATTTTAATAACAAAGTTAAGTCTTTAGTAACATCGATTCTTGAAAATAGAGATATTGATATCATCATCAGCTTTCTACGATCCACTACTGGGTATAAGGCTCCTTTTGTCTGCACCACTCCTCGCTGTCTCCAGCCATCGCAATTCAGTTGTTTCCAGCAATTTGCCTTATGTCGAAGAGGAAAATTGCTGGAATATGTATTGTAAATTTTGTTTAAAATTATATACCAGATAAACAGACTACTGTTTTGTCCTTAAATCCAATGACGATTCTCTCTATGCTCAGAGCAACGGCCGGTCACTTATCACTACATACATAGTACATAAAATATCTGTCTGTCCATATGTATGCTTAGATCCAACTACGCAACGGATTTTGATAAGGGTTTTTTTTAAAATAGAGTGATTCGAGAGGAAGGTTTATATGTAAATGGCACCCATGCAAAGCCGGCGTCCGGGTCGCTAGTTAAACTTATTGTACAATACAATACAATACAAAAATCTTTATTGCACCAGACATACATAACAAAATTCAGATACATAATCTTTTAATAATATTTGGGTACAATAGGCGGCCTTATCGCTCAAGCGATCTTTTACAGGCAACCCTAAAGATAATTTAAAAATAAATAAATAACAGTAACAGGTGGCGCAGTTAGTACTGAAATATTTAATACAATATATATAAAACAATAAATATATATATACATATATAAATACTGAACACAATGTTTGAAGAGAACATATATACTTGATTTAAAGGAGAAGATATAATTTAAAAAGAGAGAATATTATTAGTAGATACAATCAAGAAAATGGATTTTCACAGAATTTTTAAAGGTGCTTAACGTTTGAGCTTGCCGGATAGAGAGTGGTAGGGCATTCCAGAGGCGGACAGCTTGTACAGAGAATGATTGGGAGTAGAAGTGGGACGAGTGAACTGGGGTTTTAAGTATTAACTTATCTGCATTACGCAGTAATACATTGGGCGCTTTAAGAAATAGAAATCGTTCCTTGAGGTATCTAGGATATGTAGAGTTAAAGAGAACGGAATATAGGAGGGATAGAATATGCCAATTACGACGTAATCGGATAGGGAGCCACTTGAGTTGAGTACGAAAATGAGAAATATGGTCATATTTACGGAGTCCAAATATGAACCTTATACATAAGTTCTGGAGACGTTCAAGCTTATTTAACTGCTCCACGGTGATGTCAAGATAGCATGTGTCAGCATAGTCTAGGATCGGAAGCAGTATGGAATGGGCTAGCGCAATTTTGGTATCCATTGGCAGGAATTTTTGGAGTCTCCTTAAGGAGCTAGTTGCAGCAAACATCTTCCGGCTAACCTCGGAAATCTGCTTACGCCATGAGAGAGTATTATCAAAATAAACACCAAGGTTTTTTACCGAGCTGCTATAGTTAATTTATTAATATATAGCTATAGTACATATTCAAATACAACATAATTAACATCAATTGAGTCTAAGTATGAGCTTGGACTCTGCATAACATCTCTTCTATAGTAATATCTCATGTCGCATCCAGTCACACTCTAATTCGCCCGATCGTAATGATAGGTAAGAAGCGGTCTGCCAAGCCATGTCATTCTCTCACCACGTTAATTGAATTCTAGGTGGATAATTATTTCAAATAAATGCTGTCTAATTTGTTTTTGTTCTGTTTGACGTGTAGTTGTGAAAATATGCTATGAATAATATACATGTTAATTGATTAACGCTACAGTTATATAGAACAGAGATAAATAAGAAAATTAAGAAAAATTGAGACGACTGGGCAATTGGGTACGCTTTTTTGAAAATCATGATTATATCTTGTTATTTTAGAAACTAATTATTTATTTTTTAGAAACTAATATGACTATTTCCGCGATTCGTCAATCCTTACTAATATTATAAATGCGTAAGTGAGTTTGTTTGTTTGTTTGTTACGCTTTCACGCCGTAACTACTTCATACCGTAAAACTTGAACATCGATTTATGCTCATATGATTGTTAGACACATGGAAATATCTGGTGTGTACACAATCAGATAAGTAGATGTTCTAGTTTTTTATTTTAATTAAACCTTCTTCAGCGGCGTTTTGCACTTTTTGGGATGGGTAAAATATGTTAACTCGCGTCAGGAGACGTGACCTGACCGAAAATTCGTAAGACGGACTGCCGGCGAGGCGTAGGAGAGGATGTAATGTCCCCCTTTCTTTCTACCGCGAGGAGTTTTCACTTCTGCCGCCACTACCGGAGTGCAACCCGTTGTATTTTTTTTTTTTTTTTTGATCTTGTTAAAAAGGAGAGCATTGTTTTTCAAGTTAATGTATGTAAGTATGCACATAACTATGTAATTACGTTTGGGGTATCGTTAGAATGCTTACACCCAAGTCCAATGTCAGAAAGAAATAAGCTGTATTTTGATCTTGTTAAACGATTGCCGTCAAAGGAGAGCATTGTTTTTCAAGTTAATCTATGTAAGTATGCACATAACTATGTAATTACGTTTGGGGTATCGTTAGAATGCTTACACCCAAGTCCAATGTCAGAAAGAAATAAGCCGTATTTTGATCTTGTTAAACGATTGCCGACAAAGGAGAGCATTGTTTTTCAAGTTAATGTATGTAAGTATGTACATAACTATGTAATTACGTTTGGGGTATCGTTAGAATGCTTACACCCAAGTCCAATGTCAGAAAGAAATAAGCTGTATTTTGATCTTGTTAAACGATTGCCGACAAAGGAGAGCATTGTTTTTCAAGTTAATGTATATAAGTATGCACATAACTATGTAATTACGTTTGGGGTATCGTTAGAATGCTTACACCCAAGTCCAATGTCAGAAAGAAATAAGCTGTATTTTGATCTTGTTAAACGATTGCCGACAAAGGAGAGCATTGTTTTTCAAGTTAATGTATGTAAGTATGCACATAACTATGTAATTACGTTTGGGGTATCGTTAGAATGCTTACACCCAAGTCCAATGTCAGAAAGAAATAAGCCGTATTTTGATCTTGTTAAACGATTGCCGACAAAGGAGAGCATTGTTTTTCAAGTTAATGTATGTAAGTATGCACATAACTATGTAATTACGTTTGGGGTATCGTTAGAATGCTTACACCCAAGTCCAATGTCAGAAAGAAATAAGCCGTATTTTGATCTTGTTAAACGATTGCCGACAAAGGAGAGCATTGTGTTTCAAGTTAATGTATGTAAGTAGGCACATAACTATGTAATTACGTTTGGGGTATCGTTAGAATGCTTACACCCAAGTCCAATGTCAGAAAGAAATAAGCTGTATTTTGATCTTGTTAAACGATTGCCTACAAAGGAGAGCATTGTTTTTCAAGTTAATGTATGTAAGTATGCACATAACTATGTAATTACGTTTGGGGTATCGTTAGAATGCTTACACCCAAGTCCAATGTCAGAAAGAAATAAGCCGTATTTTGATCTTGTTAAACGATTGCCGACAAAGGAGAGCATTGTTTTTCAAGTTAATGTATGTAAGTATGCACATAACTATGTGATTACGTTTGGGGTATCGTTAGAATGCTTACACCCAAGTCCAATGTCAGAAAGACATAAGCCGTATTTGCTTCGGCAGTCGTATTTTTTATTTAAAAAAAGGCTTGTTTATATCTTTAATATTCTAGAATACAGCGTGTACGAGCACAGCTTCCATATATTTAATACTTCGTAGGTTGAATACGGAGAGAAGATGACTGTCCATAAATGATTTGTTTTACAAACCAATTACCAAACGCCGACACACCACTTATCCTTAAAATACATAGTGAAGTTCAACACACTACTAATTTAACCATCCTACGCTACTACTCATACGTGCGAACTTCTTCAATCGTGGGAGGTTAATTTGAGTCTAATGGCTACAGTTTGATGTAGCCGCAATTATCGTGATTTTGTGGGAATGGTCAGCGCATCTTTGCTTAGTACATCAGCACTCAAATTCCATCGACGTTTATGACGTAACTTGTTATACATGGTATAATTTTTTTCGTTTTAGACCCTTAAAAGGGTGACTCAAACCATCAAAATGAATAACTTTTCCTATGGGCACAAAGCTGGGAACTCAAAAAAATCGATATTTTAATACAAACTGGCCGGGCGGCGGAACTCTTTTGTATGGAAATGACGAAATTTTTATTGAGATCCCAGCATTGGTCCCATTGAAAAAGTTGTTCATTTTGATGGTCTGAGTCCCTTCAAGGGTCCAAAACGATAAAAATTTTACCATGTATATAGGACGTGAAAAATTTCTCCTGGATCGGCAACGTACCACTGGAACTCCTGGTGTTGCGGGCGCCCATAGGCTATGGTGATCGCAGTCCCTTGTTGGGCATAGGTCCCAAGAATCCTATTACCACACTGACCACGCTTGCAGGCGGGTTGGCGAGCGCAGTTCCTTTGGCTTCTTGTGTTCCTGACGCTGCTGTTCATCGGAACTATATTAAAGCTGGCGGAGGAAAGGAATTTGTTGGATTAGCAAAGGCAATGAAGGTATTGGGATAGTACTCATTTGGATGAATAGGGAAAAGTAAGCAGCAGCTCGGGATGCCGGGCGTGCGTACCAGCCAAGCAGGTGAGCATAATGTATGTGAGGATAAATGTGTAAGGCGTTTGCCTGTAGACCCGGGGGTCGTGGGTTCGATTCCCACGGGAAGCATACTTTGTTAAATTGTTTCCAGTTTGGTTAGGACATTGCAGGCTTGAAACACCTGATTGTCTGATAATGAAGATGTTTCCGTGCTTCAGAAGGCACGATAAGCGGTTGGTCCCGGCTGCCATCTGGTAGTCGTTAAAGGAACCACGTCAGAGGCCGAGAGGCGGTTCCGAAGAACTCTGACACCAGGGTGTGCTTAGTCGATTGACCGTGACACTACTCGAAATGATGATTAAATATATGGCTTGCGATGCAGCGATATTTATTTGTAAAGTAGTATGTGCACAGTACTTCTTTTCATGAAAGTTTATGGGTAAAATTAATTGAAATAAAAAAACACTAAAAAACAAAACCTTCCTCTTGAATCACTCTATCTATTAAAAAAACTGCATCAAAATCCGTTGCGTAGTTTTAAGGATCTAAGCATACGTAGGGACAGACAGCGGGATGCGATTTTTATTTTATACTACTCGTATGTAGTGATAGTGATCAGTCTTGTTATAGAAGAGTGCATAACATAGATTTTTTAAAAATTGAGACTTCGTACTGCTTCGGTGCGTATGCATTAATGATTGCAGTACTATTTGTTGAAAATCTCTGACACCAGGGTGTGCAGGGTCGATTGACCGTGTCACCTACACGAAATGATGATAATAATAATGATGATGTTGAAAATGGGATCGAGAAGTTTTGAGTGTATTTTTTTTTCTACTGAACAAAGTTTTGATGCGTTGAAAGACTGCGACTCTTTCAGTATTTGTACCGAAACTGACCGGTTCGAAAATGTATGGCGAAGCAAAGCTGTGAAGATATGTAGCCAGGATGTGTCAAGGGCATTTCTTAAGACACTTGGCCTTATCCATACACATTCAATTTCATCTGACAATGTTACAAAACACATTTATTGCAAGGCTGCGAAATTGTTTCAGTGTTTCTACCAAAGCCGAAAATGTATGGCGAAGCGAAGCTGTGAAAAGTTGTGTAGCAAGGATGTATCAGAAGCACTTTTAGTCATTTGTTTTAACCATAAAAAATCAAGTTTTTTAGACAATATTACCAAATAATTTCTCATTAACGATCGTTAGTACTAGAGATGTGCTAAGCCGGGATAGGAAATTGAATTGAATTTCTGGGTTTCTTTTTCGCATGCACTACTCCGCTCCATCTCACAACGCAGCTTCAGTGCTAAGTACGAGTATCTTGTCATTTTGTATTCAACATAAATTACTATCATTAATACAATTTCCTCTAACGTATAATTACGATATTATTTATGTAGGCATAATTGTATGAAATAGCTGTTCAGTGGTTTTAATACCTTGATAATTAATTAATTTTATGAAAAATATTACTGTAACTTGACTAGTAATATTTAATGCCCTTTATGTCTTATTAACTTGTCACTACCTCATGTAAACGTGTCGTTTATATAACCTGAGAATGCTATAGCTACTCAAATTATATAATTTAATATATATATGTTGCTCAATCAATTGCCCAAAAATGGTCAAATAGATTTAGTTTGGCACCCACAAATTTCACGGACGAGGACGCAAGCAAAAGCTAGTATTTACTCCATAACGTATCAATTTTCTAGAAATAATAGGTAAACAATTGAATGATTTCCCTTCTCCTTCTTCTTCAGCTCATTCAAAGATTTCTTCGGAAAATAGGCCTTTTCAGGCACTTTTACACGTCAATTCACATTTTAATAATACTTAATAATGCTGAGGCCTCTAGTAATGCACGCCATTTCCTTCGGTCTTACGTTTGTCTCATCCATCTTCTTCCAGCAATTTTAACCAGTTCGTCGGTCCATACAGTTATCGGTTTACCCACACTTCGACGACCAGTTCAGGGACTCCATTCCAGTGCTATTTTCCCTAGCGTTCATCTGTGGTGCGACATACTCATATATGACCCGGCCATCGCCACTTCATTTGAGCTACTTTCTAGGCTATGTCCTAGTCTTATGAGTCCTGTTCGTCTCAATGATTTTATATAAAGTGATTATTCTTATGTTTAAAACTTTAGTGACCGTATGCAATATACCTTAAGGAAACAGCTGTTTATATTGTAAACTAAACAAAAGGCAAAGGGTTTTAAAAACGTCAATATTAGCTTCATATAAATAACAAATATTTCGCGCCAAGTGTTGTAATCACAAACTTTATTTTGGGATTTACTTTGGGGCTACTGAAAAGTTTGTCAAACATAATATCATTGATATGCTCAAGATCAAGCTCAGTGGCGTGCCATGGGAGAGACCTATGTCCAGCAGTGGACGTGTAGGTGGATGATGTGAGATCCTCGTCTTCATCGTCACTTACCATCAGGTGAGATGGGAGACAAATGCCTAATCCAACATTTAGATATCCTTGATAAAAATATTTTAAAAGTGATCGATAAAATAAGCCATGCATACCGCGCCAAGTTACGGCCAATTCCTCTCTAAGCGAAAGTCTTGAAACAGCAGTAAATTCGTAACGTATCTGCATGACTCATCTCTTTTAATTTATTTTATCTTGGTCATCATCATCATCATCATCAGGCCTTTTTTTAGTCTCCACTACAGGAGCATGACCCTTTCTGTACTACTAGAGCCATACGTGGCCAGAGCAGTCAGAGGGCTTGGCCTACACTCTCCACGCTGGCCAGCCGGGTTGGAGAGGTCTCACAGATGTTTATAAGCTTTGTTTAGCTTGTATTTCCTAAGTCGCCTTCTACGACATCTACGGGAAGACTTGGAGTGGTCTGCCGGATACCACACGGCTAAAGTTTATGTTCGAGGTAAGTCCTATCCTTGACACTAAATGACCGTCCCAAAATAACGTCTCTCACTCTCACTTGAGCAGGCTCCCAGTTACATCTTCATCAGCCAGAGAAAGAGTGCAAATCGGGTCGACTTTGTGTGCGCGCGTCTTGTTTCATATTCGCCCTGAGGAATACCTTCGGATGTGCTTGAGGTTGGTACTTCGTACGTGAGTAACCCGAGAGAAAGTATTGTGATCCCAGATATAGATGTACGAATCGTATACTTGCGTCATCGCAAGTATTACGATTTGTATGGAAACCAAGCTATTTTTAACAACCTACTCTTAAAAAGTCTGAAATCATGCTCCTGCGGTGGAGACTAAAAAGACCTGATGATGATGATGTCCTTGCCTTTGAGTGCTTGCAATTTCTTCTTTTGCAGTTAATTATGACGCAACGCAGCATTTTATAGTTTTCGCAGCCTTCCAGTTGCAACAACAGACGCGCGCGGACTGGCAGTAGCCGCGGCCTACCTTGACGCCTGGTCGGGGTTCGCACACGGTAATTAGGTACATTTACGTCATCTATATACAGATATAGTTGTACATATATAGATATCCTGGTATCTGTAGTATCAAAATCCTGTGAATGTGGGTCTGGATCTGCTTTTGAGATTTTTCTTTAATTCACACGGTCTATTTCATGCTTGGTTTGTTATATACGGTCTATTTCATTTTTGGTGAGGTACGGAACCAATGGGTAAAAAGAAATCCTGATAGGATCACTCAATTGTCCGTCTGTCTATCTGTCAAGCAAGAACTTTTTCCCCAAGAATTCATAGACATCTATCCAGTTTAAATTGATACCAAACATTAAAATCTGGGGTCCCTTGAAGCTGTGAGAAATATGAAGACCCTATGAAGTTAGGTTTGCTCTTTACCGGTTACTATGCGGCTATAGCCGTTATTACAATAAAACTTTTATTGCGTCTCGTTAAGTGTCCGTAAACGTGTTAACGAGATCTTATAATATACGAGTATCTAGATCTAATAAAATAGAAAATACGGCCGGTTATGTTGTAAATTTTGTCAATTTACTCAAAGGAATCATAGTACGTTACCAGATCATGAAATTTAGCATTACTTATGGTAAAATTACAGTTCTTAGTAGAGGAGATAACAACCAGCATACCAACTAACCTAAAGGGTAGAGTCTTCGAGCAATGTGACTTTCCCGTGATGGTGTGCGGCGCAGAAACTTTGACGCTCACAAAGAAGTTTGTGAGCATGCTGCAAGTCACTCAGAGAGCTATGGAGCGGGCAATGCTTGGTGTTTCTATTCGAGATAAGATCAGAAATACTGAGATCCGAAGACGGACAGGACTTACCGATATTACCCAGGAAGTAGCTCAAAGAAAGTGGCGATGGGCGGGCCATATATGTAGCACCACAGATAAAGGCTGGGGAAAAATAGTGCTGGAATGGAGAGCCAGAACTGGTCGCCGAAGTGTGGGTAAACCGATTACTAGATGGACCTACGATCTGGTCAAAATTGCTGGAAAAAGATGGATGAGAAAAGCGCAAGACCGAATAGAATGGCGTGCGTTATTAGAGGCCTACACTCAGCATTGGGTGACAATGGGCCAAAAAAGAAGAAGAAGAGTAGAAGAGATTTCGGAGCATTAACCTAATACTACTAATGTAAACGTTTGTATGAATGTGTGTATGTATTTATGTAACCACTTCAAATAAAGACTATTGAAAAACTTTGATCAAATTTTACAATGCTATACAGCTTGTAAATTGACCGTCGACGTTTCCTTAATGGGGTGACTCAGCCCTTCAATATGAACAACTTTTCCTATGGCAACAATCGATATTCCCATACAAACAGCAGAACTCTTTTGTATGAATATTTCAATTTTTTTTTCAGTTCCCTGCATTGGCCACATAGGAAAAGTTGTTCATATTGATGGTCTGAGTCACCCCTTTAATGGAAAGTCGAGGAAACATTTATACGCTATATATTATTCGTCACACATCTTAATCTACATCTACACTAATATTAAAGAGGAAAGATTTGATTGTTTGTTTGTTTGCATTGAATAGGCTCTGAAACCACCGGACGGATTTGAAGTTCTTTCACCATTAGAATCTTACATTATCCTTGATGAACATAGGCTATATAATATCTACCCGCGCGAAGCTGGGGTGAGCCGGTAGAAGTTTAAAAATACGCAGACGAAGTCGCGTCTAAAAGCTAGAATTATCTATTTCACAGCTACTCGTATTATCAGATATAAGCTTATCATCATCATCATTTCGTGTAGGTGACACGGTCAATCGACCATGCACACCCTGGTGTCAGAGTTTTTTTCGCCTCTCGGCCTCTGACGTGGTTTCTTTAACGACCACCAGCCAGATGGCAGCCGGTGCCTTCCGTGCACGGAATCATCTTTATTATCAATAATCAGTTGATTCAAAACCTGCAATGTCCTAACCAAACTGAAAACAACTAAACAAAGTATGCTTCCCGTGGGAATCGAACCTACGACCCCCGGGTCATCAGGCAAACGCCTTAACCACTGGACCATGGAGGCAGATATAAGCTGTCGCAGTGTAAGCTAAGTAGCTACAAATGATTTACAGCAGTGATAGTGAAAATCAAAGATCTAAATCTAAATTATTATATTTAGACAGCTAAAATTTATGAGATAGACCGGAATCGTGTCCAGATAACGTACAGTCAACAACGTTAATCAGTAGACAGCTCACTAGTGTCAAAAGGTTTTTTGGAAAAGGATTATAATCTGTCAGTTTGATATTTAAGATTTCAGTACCTGGGCGACCCACTTATGTATATATATTAATATTTATGGTGATATAGTGGTATTTAGGTGATCCTAACGAATATTATTAATGCAATTTTCCAAACATAAGACTAATCTAGGTCGATTGTTTACCCCCGAAAACCTCCTTAAACCAAATATCAGCAAAATCGTTAGAGCCGTTTCCGATATCACAGAAATAAATTTATATACATATAAATAAATAAATATACAAGAATTGCTCGTTTAAAGGTATAAGATATTTAAGATTGGCTATGTATGCACATGAGAGCTCACGACGAAGCCCTGAAAAGGCTAGGGTTGGGTCAAAATAATAATAGGTATTTTATTATTCCGTCAGATGGATAGTCCAAAAATATTAGACACGTAAGTATTTTTTCTTTTGTCAATTAAACAATTAATGATGGAGATAAAGCGCAATTTTTTACGCGCTTTATCGTCACACGAAATTCTTTCCTTATCATTTCTGGTTTAATTGACATGGTAGATACACAGTCTCATACAAAATAAAGTCTTAATTAAGGCCCCGAGTCAAAATATCATGCATACTTACAAACAAGGACAAAAACGGTACATACTGAAAGTATAACTCCATTTTTTTTTCACTTATGATACTTAGTTTTTGATATATAAATACTAGGTATGATATACATTCACTTTTTATTAGGGTTCCTTACCAAAAAGGTAAAAACGGAAGCCTATTACTAAGCTTTCAATGTCCGTCTGTCACAGGGTTGTATATATTAAACTGTAATAGGTAAGACTTAAAATTTTCACAGAATATATTTTTTTGTTACCACTGTGACAACAAATAATATAAATAAATGATAATTAAAAATTAAAGGCGGGAAATTAGATTTTTTAGGTTAATTTCCTTTAAGTATATAAAGGGCAAAGAAAACAAACCGATGGAAGGCGAATCTAGTCTTGAATAGACTAGATTCGCCTTTCATCGGTTCGGCTTCGGCCGAATCATATGTCTGAAAATACATATGATTCGGCTGTATAGACTAGATTTCTTTTGTCACACTTAAAAAAATAAAACAGTCATCATCATTAGGTCCTTTTTAGTCTCCACTACAGGAGCACGACCCTCTCTGTGCTACTAGGGCCCTACCCAGTAATAATTAAGTAATAATAAAACAGTATTACAGATAATTAAGAAGAATTGGGTACATGAAACAAAGAGGTTAACCAAACTTCACAAGTGAGGCCGTTGGAAGTGGTTGTTGTAGTGTACGGTGATACGGACCCTTAGTGTATGGCTGTGAATCCGACACGCACTTTATAGTTTTTTTTTAATTCACTTCACCTATTAAAAGGTTATTTCTAGTCGTGGTAGAGCCACGTTACCGGCAAAATGAATTGCTAGGAGCATGAATGGGCCGACTCGTCAGGGGATGTATCACACACTCACAGAAAATGGACATCTGAGTAGAAGCTTTACCGCTTCTATGCTTCGTTAGGTGAATGAGAGAGCCGAAGGCCCATCATTCCTCCCCCCTTCCCCATTTTCTTCCCCTAACTCCTTGAAAGGCCGACAACGCACATGTCACCTCCGGTGTTGCAGTTGTCCATAGGCAGCGATGATCACTTACCATCAGGTGACTCGCTTGCTCGTTTGCCGTTCTATATCATAAAAAATGTTCATCGCATTGATGACAAAGCGTCTGCTAGTTGCGCATAAAGAAATATCGATACAAAAGTCGACTAGCTCCGTGGCGCAGCGGTCAACACGCCAGCCTGCGACACGGAGTGACCGGGGTCGATCCCCGGCCAGGTCAAGATGGAAAATGATCTTTTTCAGATTTTTATTATTTATATTTATAGTATCCCATAAAACAAGTCTCGAACTTACTTTGGGGCTAGCTCAATCTGTGTGATTCGTCCATATATATTTATTTATATTATTTATTAAAAGTCGAGCCTCTCATATAAAATAATTTACTAGCCAGATTTAATGGGTAATAATTTTTCCTAATTCCGCATATAGACTGTGAGCTTGTTGAGAGCAAATGAAATACATATATTATGCCAATAGCCTATCCCTCGGCGCAGGTTGTAAAAGTCAATCAAGAGACTGAGCATAACCTTAAAGATTATTGTAAAAGTAGATAGATTCTTATTCATTTTGTATAATTTTATACACGACTGTTCAAAAAAAGGAGTATATGTACATATATACTGACAGCTCCGTGGCCCAGTGGTTAACACGCCAGTCTGCGACACGGAGTGCCCAGGTCAAGATGGAAAATGATCTTTTTCAGATTGGCCTGGGTCTTGGATGTTTATCTATACTATATGTATTTGTTATAAAATATAGTATCGTTGAGTTAGTATCCCATAACACAAGTCTCGAACTTACCTTGGGGCTAGCTCAATCTGTGTGATTTGTCCGTTTATATTTATATTTATTTTTATTTATTTATACGTATGTATGTGAGGTTTTAACACCACCGTAACTGCGAAGGGCAGAACAGCCAGCCTTAAAAAGATTATTACATAAATAACTGCTAAATAAGGTTGTTTTACAAAAATATTAATTAAGTGTATTGTCATACACTTATTTAATATTTTTTTAGTATCATGTTATATAAATAGTATCTATCAAATAAATAAATAAATGGACAAACCACACAGATTGAGATAGGCCCACAGTAAGTCGTGGGATACTAACTCAACGATACTATATTTTATAATGAATACTATAGAAAAATATCCAATACCCAGGCCAATCTGAAAAAGATTCAGTTTGTTTTCATTATGACCTGGCCCGGAATCAAAGCCAGGGCCCTGAGATTCTAAGGTTATCAAATTAAAATTCAGGCCAGGCCGAGTAAATGTACGTATTCGTTATTCGTATAGCAGTTTATTTTGCCGACCGTACCTACTAAAATGTAGTACAAAAGAACACTACTACACAGTGCAGATTATCTGACAATAACCGCGTTAATTTGCATATTAATGGAGACGATTCGTTTTTAATTGCGAGCCCACGCGTGGGCTTTAAATTAATTAAGTCTCACGTTACAGTTTTAATTAAAATTTACTTATGAGATTTTTTAATGTGAAAGGCACATTTCGTAGGACAGATTATCTACATATCAAAAGGAACATATCGGAAACACATCAAAATTTATAACATATCATATTTTACCTATCTTATATACGTCAGGGGCAGACAAATTTGATCATGTGGCAATTTAAAATCTCTTGTTAGAGGGGCACTTTAATGTACTTATCACTGTACACTGTACATATTAAAAGGAACATATCGGGATCATATCAAAAGTCATACATATCATATTTTGAGTAGCTTTAGTTATTTTAGATAGATAGATATCATCTTTATTAGCATCAAGAAGACACACATACACAATATAATCTACATAACACACATACATAATATATATAAACGATACCAGTTATAAACATCATCATCATTTCGAGTAGGTGTCACAATCAACCATGCACACCCTAGTGTCAGAGGTCTTCGGAACCGCCTCTCGGCTTCTGACGTGGTTCCTTTAACGACTACCAGATGGCAGCCGGGACCACCGGCTTAACGTGCCTTCCGAAGCACGGAATCATCTTTATTATCAGACAATCAGGTGATTCAAGCCTGCAATGTCCTAACCAAACTGGAAACAACTAAACAAAGTATGCTTCCGGTGGGAATCGAACCCACGACCCCCGGGTAAACAGGCAAACGCCTTATCCACTGGACCACGGAGGCTGCTCAAAGATTTTGTTTACTATTTTCAACTGTTGAAAATAGTAAACAAAATCTTTTTTTTTATAATTGTCTACTACTACTTATTATACGCATTTTAAAATTTTTACGCACTTTCAAATTTTTAAAACATGTTTATTAATTTTTTTACATTTAATAAAAAAAAGTAAATTAGTGCTATACAAATGGATTATTAACTAGTCCCGTGCCAGGAAGTCATTTATTGAGTAAAATATGTTGTGTTGTAAAAATGTATGTAAAGCTTCTTTAAATTTATTTAGTGGTAGGTGTTTTACATAATCTGGGAGTTTATTATGCTGCTTCACATGCTATAGCAATTTTTTTTCGAACCATTCGTGTTTCGGTACGACATCTAGTTTAAGCCTCGTAGGGTTTCTAACAAACCTAGGAAATAAATCTTGTGCTTACTTAAAAATATGTGGATTTTTCTTGACAAACATGCACAGCTCTGTTTATTGGCATGCTCAGCTCACACATATTCAAATCTATCTCTAATTCTCTATACATCTGGATTATTTTTGAACGGGCGACTATTCGAAAACGTATGATTTTACCATATAGAAGTCGATCGTTTAGCGAAGTCACTTATCCTTATCCTTACTAATATTATAAATACGAAAGTGAGTTTGTTTGTTTGTTGGTTTGTTTGTTTGTTTGTTTGTTTGTTTGTTTGTTTGTTTGTTTGTTTGTTTGTTTGTTTGTTTGTTTGTTTGTTTGTTTGTTTGTTTGTTTGTTTGTTTGTTTGTTTGTTTGTTTGTTTGTTTGTTTGTTTGTTTGTTTGTTTGTTTGTTTGTTTGTTTGTTTGTTTGTTTGTTTGTTTGTTTGTTTGTTTGTTTGTTTGTTTGTTTGTTTGTTTGTTTGTTTGTTTGTTACGTTTTCACGTTGTAACTACTGAATCGATCAACATGATATTTTGCATACACGTTATGTGGGGTACGGAGAAGGACATAGGGTACATTTTATCCCGGGAAAAAGTACTGTTCCCAAGGGATCGACACTGAAGCGGGCGGAGCAGCGGGCGAAAGCTAGTTACAAAATAAACCCCTTTACTTGCAATAACTACCAGTTATGACTTCCTCCGTCTGCTACGTCCATCCATTTCTAAAGCTAACACGGAAACTCGATATATTTTTATGGTAAAGTTCATAAGACGTAACTCAATCGAGTAAAACTCGTTCGGCTGGTTTCGTGAAATGCATAGTACCGTTGACATCGACTCACAAAATATAGATATCTCAGAATTGGGACTTAAAGATTCACTTTTACGTTTTTTTTTTTAATAAAAGCGACTTCAACTTATTCTATCTAATTCTATCGTATGTAGTAAAGTACGCGTATGGCATATTTGTTAAATAGTTTAAGTTGTTTAGTTCTTATTTTTTTTTTCCATCTAGTCTTCTATTGAAAAACACAGGTTTCTCTTCTTCTACCCATATTAACTATTGTTGTATTTGATTTAATTAGTATTGCAAGCGAAAAAGTTTTTGCTCCTAAGCTAACATGTCAAAAGTAAATAGACGAAGCATACAGTCATACAGTGCATGCAGTGTACATCTTTTTCCCTTGCGGGATATACAGAGCCCTGGTTTTTCAGACCTCAAGGACACGTTTAGCATGTTGGTGGGCGTGTAGGTTGAAAACGGAATCTGAATAGACGCAGTGTTTCTGCAAAAAAATTAAATTGATATACCATAGCGTAATTTACGTAGATTAATTCTAGATGAATTAATCTTTATTCATTAAAAAATCAAGAATATACCTTCGAATAATTTAATCAATACACATATACGTAAATACGTGTGTCTTCTGTGATCTTTTTATTTTGTAAATCGACATCCAAATACGGGTGAATCAATACTTTTATGTTTATTGTCGGGTAAAAGCGAGACGTCCTCTTTGTTGGTCTAGGAAAATAAAACTACTTTCGTATATATAATAATACGCCGGATTCACAAAAACCACGCGAGCAAATTACTTAGGTAATGACCTACCTTTCCTCGCATGGAGAGAAGAGGACATTACCTAGTAAAAGCATACGTATAATCATACAGGCCCATTGACAGTCAGCTGCTCGGCATCGCAGTGACTTTGCCAGTCTAGTGATGTATGATCTCACATGAATGTAACCAGTAGTGCCACTTCCTATCCTCATCCATCACACACAAATAGCTGCTTTGCGGTAAAGACTGGATCAAGGGTTCCCAAAGTTTTTGGTCGTCGTTATTATAACAACTTACTAGTCAACTATGACTTCTAATCACCGTTTTACATTATTAACTCAATAGGAAATTTATCGCTAATATCGTAGTACGTATTGCTGCTTCTTTACTTTTACTGATATAAAAGATATATGTAAATAAAAAGGTAGGTAAACTTCGATTAATGAATATAGAGGATATTTCTCAAGTTTAGCTCACTATATGTAACCAAATTACATATAGTGTGCTAAATTGTGACTAAATTCCTTCAAGATCTGTAAAGTATTTCTCGAAGATCAAGATCACTGCGGATAAACAATGTAATAAAACATTGTTTATCCGCAGTGATCTTGAACTGGAAGATATGTCAACATCGCATAGCTTTTTTTTAACTTGCAATGTACGTATGTAACTATGTTTGTTCGGGTGCAGCAGATAACTGAGCTGTGTATACTCGTTTAGTTTGGATGACAATGCATGTTTGGCTGTCATTCTTCTTCTTCTTATCGTGTCGACTCGGACGAATTAAATTTGTGTTGATCAGAACTCAACGTCATTCTAAATCCAACATAGCGGAACATCCAAGATGGCGGACTAGCTATTTTTGATGCACTCCATATTGTCTTTGACTCCGACCACAGTGGATAACAAGTTAAAGGGTTCGCTGAAAAAAATACATCACTACAGCTTAATATAAATATATATATATATATATACACTATACAGCTTGTTTTTGAAAAGTTTTTACTTATAATTTATTAGTCTTCAAGTCAATTTTTTTTAATAAATCATTAAATATATACGGACAAATCACGCAGATTGAGCTAGACCCAAAGTAAGTTCGAGACTTGTGTTATGGGATACTAACTCAACGATACTGTATTTTATAACAAATACAGATATAGATAAACATCCAAGACCCAGGCCAATCTGAAAAAGATCATTTCCTTTGACCTTCATAATTCTAAGGAAGCAAACGATTTATTACATGACACTATTCAAACTGTGACTAATTGGCTCCAAAACCATAACCTCAACATAAATTATTCTAAAACGAAAATTATACAATTTAGACCCTACACAAAAAAACCATTAGAACTAAACTTAAAAATAAATAACCAGAAAATAGAATGCGTGGACACATTTAAATTACTTGGCATAATGATAGATACCCACCTAAATTGGAAAGACCATATAGAGTTAGTAAAATCGAAGCTATCTAGCTTCACTTACGCTCTGAATGAGCTGGTTCAGAGCACGAGCACAGAGGCAGCGTTATCCGCATATTACGCGTATGCATATTCTCAACTCAAATATGGTATAATCCTCTGGGGTAACAGTACAGACGTGGGAGATTTATTTGTATTGCAAAAAAAATGTGTTAGAATAATGGCCCGAATAGATAATACTAAATCGTGTAAACCTTATTTCAAACAATACAAATTACTTACCTTGCCATCTTTATACATATACGACATTTGCATGTTTACTCACCAAAATTTGGACTGTTTTAAGAAACTAAAGGATACACATAATATTAATACTAGACATAAAGACAGACTTTATTTGCCTAGAGCTAGAATAAAAATGCTTAATACAAGTCCGTACTACATGGCAGGCAGAATATATAATAAGTTACCGGCATTTATTAAAAACGAAAACACTTTAAAAAAGTTCTCAAGCGCTCTAAAATCCTTTCTACTCTCAAAAAATTATTATTCGGTAAAGGAATATCTTGACATGTAATTGAATTGAATTTGTAGATATTGAATTGAATTTGTAGACTATTTAAAGAATTTAATATTAATAACTAAAATTGTTAATTTGTTTTATATAAAGTATTTAATATTTAAAAGTAATGACATTGTTTTAAATAAAGTATTTATTATTATTGTACTTAAATATATTTGCAATACTCGCTGAGTTGCTATGATAAGGACAAAAATTATACATGACACCTGTATTGTATGTATGACTCATAGTTAATAATAATAATAATAATAAATACGGACAAATCACACAGATTGAGCTAGCCCCAAGGTAAGTTCGAGACTTGTGTTATGGGATACTAACTCAACGATACTATATTTTATAACAAATACATAAATAGATAAACATCCAAGACCCAGGCCAATCTGAAAAAGATCATTTTCCATCTTGGCCTGGCCGGGGATCGAACCCGGGCACTCCGTGTCGCAGGCTGGCGTGGTGACCACTGCGCCACGGAGCTGTCGTTGGCAAATAAATGTTTGAATCTTTGAATCTTTGAAACCTGACCGGAAATCGAACCCGGGGCCCTCGTGTCGCAGGCGCTACTGCGCCAGATCGGAGCTCGCCTTAATAGGCTTACTTTGACAACAGATAAAGATCTTGATCTTTTACGAACTCGTTAGCATGTAATTGGCAGTTGCTCGCACCAGCGATAACAGACCTAAAGCAATCAATGACCTTGTAAACGCCTGCAAATGTCCTATATTTTGATTTAATTATACTAACAAATATGTATGAAGTCAAAATCAAATCAGTGTATTCACATTGAGACAAGCTGCTGTTGTGAGCCATCTCCGAAAAACTGATATCTATATATCTATACATATAATAAAACAGTAAAAATATTTTGTCTGTACATTTAGAATTTTTGACTGAAATGGATAGAGTGACACTTAAAAAGAATAATAGAATAATTAATAGAATTTTTTTTGGAATTTCTTGTCTGTCTGTCTGTCTGTCTGTCTGTCTGGCTGTCTGTATGTATGATCACGATTATCTCCGAAAATACTCAACCGATTTACTTCAAACTTTCACCAATTGCTTTGTTTTAACTCAGCAAAACATCTAAAGTTTGTTTCATCAAAATCGGTTCATTAAAAAAAAAGTTATCGTCATTTGATTAAACTCAAGGCATTAGTTTGCCTGCAAATATACACGGTGAATTTTTTATCGTTTTGGCCCCTTAAAGGGGTGACTCAGACCATCAAAATGAACAACTTTTCCCATGGGAACAATGCTGGGAACTCAAAAAAAAAATCGACATTCCCATACAAACTGGCCGGGCGGCGGGACTCTTTTTTATGGAAATGACGAATATTTTTGAACAAGTTGTTCATATTGATGACCTGAGTCACCCCTTTAAGGGTCCAAACTGTTCCTGAGGGATGGACACTAACGGCGGCGGCGTAGCCGCGGGCAAACGGCAAACCAACCGAAACTGCTGCGCCTAGAAACTTGAAATTTGGTACAGGGGTTCTTTTAATGATGTAAGTGAGCGCTAAGAAAGGATTTTTAAGAAATTTAACTTCTAAAGGGGTAAAATTTATATGGAATTTTCTCATTTCTGGACTTAGAAGTATGAAAGTAGGTATATAAGTTCTCGATTAAAATTAAAAAAGATGTGTGTAGGTAGATGAAATTTGCAAAATTCCCCTCTTAAGGGGTAAAATGGGGGTGGGTGGGTGGTATAAACTTTGTATGGAATTTTCTCATTTCTGGACTTAGACGTATGAAAATAAGTATATCAGTTCTAGGTTACAATTAAAAATATCTGTGTAGGTAAAATGGACGATATCTTCCCCTGAAGGGGTGAAATAGCGGGGTAAAGATTGTATAGGAATTTACTTATTTCTAGACTTAGAAGTATGAAAATAGGTAAACAAATTCACGATTACAATTGAAAAAGATCTGTGTAGGTCAACTGGAAAAAAATCCCCCAGAAGGTAAGTAAAGTTTGTTTGGATATTTTCTCATTTCTGGACTATGAAGTATAAAAATAAATAGGTATGTAAGTTCTCGATTACAATTAAAAAACATATATGTGGGTGAAATGGACAAAATTCACTCCTAAAGGGGTAAAATGGGAGGGTAAAGGTTTTATGGAAATTTTCTCATTTCTGTACTTAGAAGTATAAGTAATATCCATACTTCCATACTAATATAAATGCGAAAGTAACTCTGTCTGTCGTTTTTTTATGCTTCAACCATTGAACTGATTTGGATGAAATTTGGTACGGAGGTGTGAGGCCCGAGGAAGGACATAGGGTATGTTTGACTCCGGGAAATTCTACTGTTCCCGAGGGATCGACACTAACGCGGGCGGAGCCGCGGGCAATAGCTAGTAAATAAATATATATATAGGGACATATCACTCTTATCAAATATCAAACTTGTGTAAGATACTAATTCAATGATACTATATTTTATAAATAAAAAATACAAGCTAAACAGCGCAAGCTCATAAGCATCAATGAGCCGGGCCAGCGATGAGAGTGTAGGCCAAATCCTCTGTCTGCTCTGGCTAAGTATGGCTCCGGTAGTACAGAGAGGGTCATGCTCCAGCAGTGGAGACTAAGAAGATGATGATGATGATGATATTTTACAATAGATACTAATATAGATAAACATCCAAGACCCAAGTCAATATGAAAAATATCGTTTTCCATCTTGACCGAGCCGGGGATCGAACCCGGGCACCCTTGTATCGCAGGCTGGCGTGTTAACCACTGCACCACGGAGCTTGCCAATTGTTGATCAAAGTCATGACAGGTGGTCCCAACTCCTATGACGTACGTTTTGTTTCTAGAGTGGTACAAAGATGGCGCCATAGGTATAAACCTAAATTTGTGAATATTCACAACTATGTATCCACCATATTATGAGAAAATAAAAGCAATATTCATTATTTCTTATTTAAAATAAAAAAGTATTTACGCCATATAATTAAAATGTATTTCTCAGGTTTATCAAGTTTTTATTAGCCTATAATGCCATCTTTTGACGGGTGGAGAAGACTGCTAATATGCACTGCAGCGCCGCCGTCGCCACCAGCCCATAGTGGCGCTCGTGGCAGTTAATGGAAGTAGTGCCAGTAAGTAGAAGTGGGCCAATATTTTTGTATGTGGATGGCAGTTTATATGTAAGTAACTAATATTTTTTTTGGGCCTTGGCCAAATGGCCATCTTCCATCTACATCATCGCATCAGATCAACACAACCGCGTTTATTTGATACGAACTTAGTATAATATTATACTGTCCGCAAATTTTGAAAATGACATTTAATTTATATATTAAATATTAAACACGTTTAAAATGAAGTTTGACATGAAAACTTATAAATCAATAAACGCCAGCTGCACACACGAAAGAGTGTTACGTTCCGTGTGCAAGCGAGAGCTCGCAACAAGCGATAGAAGCACGATCGCCTTAAGCGTTCGGCTTGTGAAGCATCTATCGCTCTTCCACCGATTTCACGTAAAATTATCGTCCGTAAACAGACTTTACAGAAAACCATTTTTTTTTACTTACTCATAATAATACACATAAGAAAAACATACAATGCAGTGTGTAAAGACTAAATGAAGAGAAAATTTTGTTTGGAATTTCCCATAGGCCGGAGATTTAATGAAAATGTTTTCCGTGGGAACAAATCCAGTTAATCACATGAATGACTAAATTATATTCATGTCTAGAATTGCCGAATTTAAGCTACTAAACTACTTTTCCGTGGGAACAAATCCAGTTAATCACATATCACATGAATGACTAAATTATATTCATGTCTAGATTTGCCGAATTTAAACTACTTATAAATAAGGTTTATTCCCTACCTAATAGACATAACTTTTAATCCAAGATAAAACTTTTCGGCTCATTAAAATTAAAATTAACCCTTTTTAGTACGCAATCTGCTGATTGTCTTATCAGCGCGATAAATAAAGCGAGATAGCCGCAGTTGTCATAAAGACAAGCCGCAAAGCAGGTGTGTGATAACATCAAGTTGGAAGGAAAGCATGAACAATTAAGTTAAACTAGAAATTTACTGCTCTGCCAGTTTGCAGCTGCAGTCATGAAAGAAAGTTAAAGTTCCTTTGGCAAACGAACCATTAAGTAGTAGAGGCTGTAAAAAGATATTCATGCGAGCTAATTATGAAATTCCTGGTAATAGTTTAATGTCAGATTCAAATTCTCTATTAGAATACAGAATTCTCTTCTTCCTTTAACTTATCCAACTTTTTATGTGGGGTCGGCACAGTATGTTAGTTCCCTCCATTTTGATCTTATTAGAATACAGAATTGAACAGGAAAACAACAAGAAAAGAAATATTGAGTCCCCTAAAGATCTAATCTTTGGAGCCTCGCATATTAATTCAGGGAGCCGGTCGATCGGGACTTTCTTTTTTTTTTGCTATTCTGTATTCTATTAACGATTCTGATTCCGAGATCTGCCACTTTGCTCGATTCCCAGCTCATCATTATCATTTCGTGTAGGTGACACGGTCAATCGACCATGCAATGACCCTGGTGTCAGAGTTCCATATGGCATGGTTCATATGGCAGTCGGGACCGAATCTTCTTTATTATCAGACAATCAGGTTATTCAAACCTGCAATGTCCGAAACCAAACTGGAAACAACTAAACAAAGTATGCTTCCCGTGGGAATCGAACCCACGACGTCGGGTCTACAGGCAAATACCTTAACCACTGGACCACGGAGGCAGTTGCATCCCCAGCTTTGCTCATCCAATTGCAGAATATACACACAAGTGTACAATTCCGAATAACTATAATTATCTTTGCATGATTTTCCCAGCAAATTAGCTGCAATTTGACCTCAGTGACATTGGACCTCGAGGCAGATCAATATTTAATTGGTTATTTGAATATAAAATAAGAGTATTAAAATGAAAATATATTACACCAACGCCCATTTGGCGCGTCGGTAATAGGAAAAGCTGATTTATTTCTGCTTATTTATAACATCGGGAGTACTGGCAGAAGTGATAACTACGCGGTAGAAAGAGAGGGGATATTACTCTCCTACGCAGCGCTGGCGGTCTCAGGTCACGTGTCCTGACGCTAGTTTTAACATTTTTTACCCATCGCAAAAAGCGCACATCGCCGCTAAAGCAGTTATCACTTCAATAATTAAATGAGCACTGATTATGTAATCATAAAATGTATAACAAAAACAGGTTAGCAAGCAATTGTGCAAGGATTTTGGTATAACTCCTGTAGAAGAAATGATGACAGGTACGGTTTTAACGGAATCTACGCGCCACTGCGCCTTTAGTTCTATAATTTTTGTTATTTTTTCTGTATATGTGGAAGTTAGGTTGTGGGTGTTGGGAATAGCAACTATTATTATTATTATTAAATCCAAAAGGTTAGTTTCCTAGGTCAAAATGTATAAATAATCAAAAAATATTGGACACGTATTCTTTCGTTTTCTATTAATAATATGAATGATTATGATTTGACAAATATTTACAAAAGAAAAAAATACGTGTCTTATAAAATAATAATAAAATTGGGTTATCTAACTGACGGACATTTTTTTTTTGCTAATGGATCGCATAAATGTAGTGGATTATTTCAAAAAACAAAAACCCGTCTGCTTTTTTGACAGTTTACGTCCGCCATATAATTTTTTTGCTAAAGTTACATAGCCTATGACACTCCGAGGAAGAATGCGAATCTAATGATACCTCGCACTTTAAAATCGGTCAAGCCGTTTAAGCGCAACAGTGGAACAAACATACTTACATACTTAAGCGTGAAAAACATTACCCTCCATCTGGGTAGGTTCCTTCCCATAATCGGGTAAAAATATGGTTATCGTCACTATATCTCAAGTCGAAATGATTTTCCCACATGAGCCAAAAGTTCACAATTTCTTGATTTTCGGCTTTTATTAATAGACAAGGCGCTGATGCAAATAAACAGGATCATTACTTTCATTAGCTAAAACTGAGCATTGTCGAAGTGTACCGACCGTTAGCATTCCTCGCCAAGTCGTCATCACCACATCTGCATATTCATCAGGACAGTGATGGGCAAATTTGACCGTTAGGTAGTTGTTGAGGGGAAGGTGACCCGGGCGGTCACTTGGGTGCTCGCCAATATAAATGGACGCAATGGTCTACTTGAAGCAATAACCTTGTACCGCGACATAAACATTAACTTGCATGGTATATTTAATACCGCAAGCCTTTATATAGCAGTTATGATAATTCTTTAATGCTGGTCTGGGAGAAAAGAAAAAAACGTAGAATGTGCCAGCTGCTCCTCATCCCGCGCAGATCGTAAAAGCCGATCGAAGGATCGGGCTAAAATCTGCAGAGTCATGTCAATAGGCGATGCGGCTAGCAAAGTCTTATACCTAGGCTCTGTCTACCCTGCAAGGGAAAAAGACGTGGTACTATGATGCCATGTGATTAACTTACCCGATTAATTACACTAATATTTTTAAAATATACCTAGGATTGGAATCGGGCAGGAACCTCGCACTTATTAAACTAAGCTTTATTTGAAGAAGCAGCCGGGAACATATACTATTAAATGAAAGAGAGAGAGGCTGTAAACAGTCTGGTAAAGAGCATTATGTTGTGGTAGAGCCACGCTACCGGCAAAATTCATTTTTGCTAGTAGCATGCAAGGGCCGGCTTGTCCGGGGAAGTAACACACTCTCTCAGAAAATCGACGTTTGAGTAGAAACTTTACCGATTCTATGCTTCGTTCGGTGAGTGAGAGAGCCGGAGGCCCATCCCTTCCCCCATGTCCTTCATTTTTCCATAATCCCAATGTCCTCCCCCCAACTCCTTGAAAGGCCGGCAATGCTCCTATCACACTCTGGTATTGCAGTTGTCCATGGGCAGCGTTGATCGCTTACCATCAGGTGACTCGATTGCCCATTTGCCGCCATATAACATAAAAAAAATCTTTCTTTATGTTTGATTCGCATATAGTGGTTGGGTTTATCCAGAGTATATTCTTAGACTTGGTTGAGCATCTATTGTTCATGTCAGCTATATAATCTTGCATCTTATAATGGGATATTGGATTTTACAGGCCTTAAAAGTTGGTTTATTTTCTTGTGCGGCTTGTAATAAATATGTCTCTATTAAAGCTCGCTTCAGAATATTACCAATTTAGTCTGTGACTCCCTTGATTAAACGCTATAAAACCGTATTAAGTCGTTTGTATACATAGGGACGTATCACACAAATTAAGCTAGCCCCACAGTAAGGTGTGAACTTGTGTCGTGGTAAACTAACTCAACGATACTATATTTTATGATAGATACTTTATACATCCAAGAGCCAGATCAATCTGAAAAAGATCGTGTTCCATCATGTCCTCACACAAAACGGTATTGCCTGGGATACGAATATAACTTTTTCGTAGTGCCTGGGGCCGAGGAATGATGAGGTGAGCTCAGCCACACAGGTTGTGGCTACGCCCGGCGCCGTTAGGACCTCATCATTCGGCGCACGTAACCACATATCTTTTGTTGGGGTCAAGTCGATATGTATTATGCATGAAATGCGCGGCAAATTGCAAGACCTGCTTGCGACTTCCTCTTTCTGGCCTTGTAAAGCTGGGAATTTCTCGCGTCCGATTGTGATCACTTTGATTTCTAAGATCTGTTTCTCTTTGCTTTTTAAGTTGGCAGCGCTTGCCCAGCTATGATTATGAGTAAATAAAGATATGAGGACAAATCACACAGTTTGAGCTAGCCCCACTGTAATTTGTTAACTTGTGATGTGGGATACTAACTCAACGATACTTTATTTTATAATAGATACATGAATAGATCATCCTGATCAGAAATCGAACGCATTTACGGTACTAGTAAGCCAGGAGTACTATTTTTGAAAGTAAGACAATCGTCTTTGAGCGATTTTTTTACATACAAAAATCGAAGATGACCAGTACTATTTTTGAAAGTATGAACTTTAAAAAATAGTACTGGTCGCAAATAATATCACTGGAGATAACGATTTGTTAATATTTTAGGCTTATTACAATAAGATTAATTTGTAGTGTTTTAAAAGTCGTTTTGTTTAAATAAACGCCATTAAATTAAGCTATTATTAATTGTTTAACTTCTAAAATAAAACGAATTATAATCTATAACATCGTCTATCTTATACGTTACATGTTATTAATATATGTATTCAAGATCATTAAAAATGATATACAGAAATTCAATTTCAATATGTCGTAAGAGGCGACTTACGGGGCAAGCACATATGCACATCCCGTGCAACGAAAGCATTCCTAAGAAGGGTTGAGCAAGCTTTTTTTTAAATGAATAATTGAGAAATATGTGTTGTTCCAAAGAATTTATAAAGTATTGGGAAGGTATAACAAATCTAACGATACGTCTAAATCCGTTCAGGCTATAGACGTTATGATAGAATAAAAAAACTCACATACATACCTGAACCCTGAAAATATATGAGTTGTTTTTTTGATAGGTGGTCGTATCTTCTTCTTCTCATCCCATTTTATATGCGGTCGAGACAGCATGGACGTCTTTTACACTTTCAAGTGAACATTACAAATGTGTTTTTTTTTTTATCCTATTCTGTACCAAATTTTTTTCGAACTCCATTTTTATTAAGATTCCATTGTAATTTATTTGTATACAGTATTAGTTACCTTCTAAATCACTATAGAATATTGTAACACGGAAAATTTCAAGAACCGTCAAAGTAGGTTTTTTGAAATCATACTCTTGTTACACTCCATTCTTCTCATTCATTCATGGATCACTACTTCCAACTTTTTTTACAGAGAAAATTATTAGTGGAATACTACATTAGCACTTTATTTTCATCAAAATTTATATAACGATTTTCAACACTAAAGTATGCTAGTAAATATTTCTAATAAAGTATTTTTTTTATTTAATCACTAGCTTTCGCCCGCGGCTCCGCCCGCGTCAATGTCGATCCCTCGGGAATAGTACTTTTTCCCGGGATAAAAGGTAGCCTATGTCCTTCTCCGTACTCCAGAGAACTTGTATGCAAAATTTCATGATGATCGGTTCAGTAGTTACGGCGTGAAAGCGTAACAAACAAACAAACAAATAAACAAACAAACAAACTCACTTTCGCATTTATAATATTAGTAAGGATTAGTAAGGATAAGGATAATCTGTTCCACTCTTACTATCTCATTAATTTATAGATATTACTTTTGGTACCACTGTAATCTATCCGTGGGATTTTGTATTTTCGTGGGACAAAGGGCAATGCCGGTTATTGGCGTCTTTTTTTTTTCGCGCGGCCACTGACCAAACCTTGTTTTTCTTGTAGACAATAGCATACTAAACAAAAATTATTATGACATATATACCTCTAAACTCAGTCCGAACTGAGTTATTTGGGTTTAAAATTCATAAATAATCATGTATTTTATTTGGCAATTTTTATCATAATCGCGAGTTTAAATGAAAATATGCAATAAAACAATTATCTTTGAACATTTTTATTATTACTTTACCCCTTTGAGGCCAGCCCCCACCATCTGCACACCTTGTTTGAGTTTAGTTGTATTGGTGAGTCATCTTTCATTTTGCGAACAAAGCCGATAAAAGCCTACTATACACAGATATATAGTATCCCTACCCTTCCCCCGCCTCCTCTCTGCCAACCCTGCGCACCACAGTGCAGGTATGTACTGCCCATTCTCTCTTTTCACAATACATTAAAAAATAAATTGCCAGTTAATTTTTAAGTGTGTTTATTTAATAATTCCCAACTCTTATAACTATTACAGTATATGGTATAACTCGCAACCAATTTTTTTTATATTTTTTGGTTGTTATAGTATGAATAGCGTAAAAGAGGTTAACAATAGATTCGTTTTACCTATAATAATATTTGTTTGATTTTAGTCATGACACAAAAACTACAGGTAAAAAACATATACATACATTGATCGAGTAGGTACATTTATTTGTAAAACATCAGGTTTACCTACATAATAAGGTTATTGTAACAATAATATAGGTGTGGTGATATACAGCACAAAAGAAGATGTGAACAGGGAAATAAGTATCTCCCCCATGCTAAGTACTATAATACTGACATGACGTGGGAACAGCAGCCAAGCGTTCGTTTGCCGATAATGCAACTGCAGTAATGGGCGCATATAGCTTGCCTGCCTCCCATACCACCTTCTATTAAAATATACGTATAATAAATTCGAGATTGTCTATACCTTGATTGTATTCGCGCCCTTAGCAATCATGGATTTGTGACTGTAATATTATGTTCTTCGAGACTTTCTAAGTCCATATCTCTACATACTTCTATTCTCCGTAATAACTACGAGCTTCTTTGATTTGATAAGTTCCCAAGGCATAAATAATTAACTCGTTCATACTAATAACAGGAAAGTCATGGACATGTGATTAAAATCCTCTGCTGTATTCGTCAGGAACACTGCTCTTCTTGCGTTTATATTTTTATTAATGATATAATCGCCTAGATAGTTCTCAGTTTCTGCGGTCGCTTCTATTGCTAATAATATTGCTTCAACTAATCTATGATCTAGCCGTGTGGTATCCGGTAGCCGTGTGGTATCCGGCAGAGTAGAATAGGACCACTCCAAGTCTTCCCGTGGATGTCGTAGAAGGCGACTTAGGAAATACAAGCTAAACAAAGCTTATAAACATCTAAGACACCTCTCCAACCCGTCTGGCCAGCGTGGAGAGTGTAGGCCAAGTCCTCTGGCTGCTCTGGCCAAGTATGGCCCTGGTAGTACAGAGAGGGTCGTGCTCCTGTAGTGGAGACTAAAAAGGACCTGATGATGATGATGATGAATCTATGATCAGTCAGAGGACGCCTGAAGGCATATAATACTGTAATATTTATAACTTCTTCCCAAAAAATCTATCAGGAATGGATGTTGTTGGAAGCACTGCGCAGTCAAATCTTCTTGTACTGTTATTACTTCTACTTATACTTCGAAGACAAGCAATGCACTGTCTACGATCCATCTTTGTACAAACGCACATACAATATTGGCAATCAGAGTCCGTAATACACAAGTCGATTCACTACACAGGGGGAATATCAGTAAGGTCCATATAACAAGCCAATCCACAAAGGTAAGATATCAATGTCGGAGTCAATTAAACAGGCCAAGTGCGTCGTTTGATCACTCCTATATAAAAACTGGAATTACATACGCGTACGACACGAAGACAGAACGGTGAGTGAAATTGAATCTTTCCAAACGCTTGCTTTCACGAAGAAAGAGACAATCAAATCTGAGATTGCACCTGTGAAAGCAGGAAGGTAATAGATACCTGCTGAGTGGCGCGTGGAGATGGTAGAAAGGAGTTGGGGGAAGGGATTAGCGCAAGGACACTAGCTACATGTGTACCCACGGATAGATCTGCTTTGTTCGCATAATGACCGTTGACTCACCAGTACCACTAAACTCGCCGAACAACGTTTGCTGTTGGTGGGGAAGGCCGCAAATGGGTAAAGTGATAATAAAAAAGTCCAAAGATAATGTTTCATTGCATATTTCAATTAACCTGCCACATTTTTGACGAAAATTGCCTTCTTAAATATATGATTTTTACTGATTTCAAACTCAAATAACTCAGCTCGGACTGAGTTTAGAGGTATATGTTTCATATTACGTTTTGTTTATTATGCTATTATCTATAATAAAAACAAGGTTTGGTCAGTGGCCGCGCGAAAAAAAAAAGACGCCACTTCCCATAGTCGAATCGGCATTGTCTTTTATCCAAAAGGAAATCTTGTCTCGACTTAATTTAGCGCAATAATAAATCATGAGCTAATTACTTCGTTACAAACTCCGTTAAATTTCTAACCTCCCAGTAGTTCATTAATCAAGCGAATTTGACTGCGGCCACCTATAGTGTGATTACTCTGTTAATGATGAATTTGTTATTACTTCTAAAGGACCGAAATATTGTTGTCTATACATTGACAGCGTATGAAGCACTTCTTTTTTATTTTAAATATTAGAATATTAAAACACCTGACAGCTTTGAATTGAACATGTTTATGAAACAAACGTTTGAATTAATTATCAACGGATTGAAAAATAATTAGAAACTTTCATTTCTACTTGTTAAACAAACAATTTGACAACTTTATTACTTCTGCTCTTTCATGTTGGTCAGGATGAAAATAAAAAACGTAGAATGTACCGGCGACTTTTCATCCCGCGCAGATCGTAAAAGCCGATCGAGGGAATAGGCAAAAATGTGAGTAATCATGTTAGTAGGCGATGCGGCTAGCAACATGTCAATATTTTGATTCCGTTTTTGAACCTACCCGCCCACGTGCTAAAAGTGATTTTAGGTCTCATCAGGCTATGTCTATCCAGGAAAAAGTTAAGAGAGTATGTGTGTATGTAACTTTATTTTTATTACTTGGCGAGGTCTGTGGCACGTGACATGAAGGAGCCCGGGTTCGACAGGTCAAGATGGAAAATGATCCTTTTCAGATTGGCCTGGGTCTTGCATGTATATCTATATATGTATTTGTTATAAAATATAGTATCGTTGAGTTAGTATCCCGTAACACAAGTCTCGAACTTACTTTGGGGCTAGCTCTACCTGCGTGATTTGTCCGTTTAAATTTATATTATTTAAATTTATTATTTTCCATTTACAATCACTTTAACGAGTGTGATGACGATGACTTTATAAAGTATGTTAATAGAATATCAAGGTATTCTTAAACCATGAAATATGCATTTTTATTAAAAAAAATATCGGCAGCGCACCTGAAAAAAGACGCACCTTTGTGTGTGATCATTAATGATCACGATTAGACGAAAGAAACAGAAAGTTCAAAATAATAATAATTATTCGAAATTTAAAGTACTACGAAAACTTATATGTAAAAAATATTAACTTATCACATAGCATATTTTGCAATCAGATTAATTTTTCATGCAAATTTACGTCTATGTAATTTTCACAAGCCATTTACTTTTCCGGCGACACACCACAACGAGGCTCATCAATTACAATCCAAGAGATGGCAGACGTAGATAAGGATGTAATAAGATTGCACTATCAGTTGAAACTGCTGCAAAATTGCATCCATAACACGACCTAAGGCACTAAGCCACACACCGCGAAACGAACGGAATTTTGTAGAGCGGAATTTTGCATATTTTGTATAGGAAATTTGAATTTCTCATCAACAACAACGCATCAATGGCTATAGCAAACATGGTAAAACCATTAGACTTAAAAAGTTATTCAACTGTCATGTTACAATTTGACTAAAAACTACAAGGTGTAAATATAATTGAATTGTAAATATAAATGTTTGAAAAAAAATTTTTTTATCTCATCTATGCAAAAAACAAAACCCGGTGGTCCGTATACAGGGTCTAACATACGTTTTTAATCCCGAGGGAAAAAAATAATTAAAAATTAAAACTTTGTTTAGTCCCGTGCGAAATTAAAACACAAATATTGTTTTCTCTTAGAGGGAGATGAAAACCAGAATGTGTCATCCCGGGACTAACATAATACTTTTACATCGGGCAACATTCTCTGAATCCCTCGCTTCACTCAGGAGCCTACATTATTATCCCTGGCTACGCTCGGGTTTCTATGCTGGACTCCTTGATTCAAAATATTGCCCTTATAAAATTTCCCAAATAGAATTACATTAGACCTTTGTGTCACAGTCTATTACTATAATATCGGCACCACGTTGTGCTGCTGCCGTTCAAAAATACGAATCCTATTGAAATCGTCCAGATAGCTGATCAATTTTGCATCAAGACGACGATTTTCCGATCATCATTGGGACAAATATAATAATAGGATTAGCTGTTTATTTTCTGTAGAAAAGAATGCAACACCGACGTAGTATAACATTACAAATTGATCATTGTATGCGCCTTCGATCAAGTATAGTATCACGTCTTTTTCCCTTGCGGGTGGACAGAGCCTAGATCTATAAGACCCGAAGGCCACGTTTAGCATGTTAGTGGGGTGAAAAACGGAATCAAAATAGTTATTGGCTGCTAGCCGCATCGCCTAGTAACATGATTCCACCGAATTTTGCCCGTTCCCTCGTTCGGCTTTTACTACGTGGGAAGAGAAGCAGCTGGTACATTCAATTTTTTTTCTTTTCTCCCAGACCAGCGTGGATGAGTTCAGTCGAAGATCAAATATAATGGCAGATACACAGTCTCATACAAAATGAAGCTTTAATAATGTCCCGGGGTCAAAACATCATACATACTTGACTAGCTCCGTGGCGCAGCGGTCAACACGCCAGCCTGCGACACGGAGTGACCGGGTTCGATCCCCGGCCAGGTTAAGATGGAAAATGATCTTTTTCACATTGGCCTGGGTCTTGGATGTGTATCTATATATGTATTTGTTATAAAATATAGTATCGTTGAGTTAGTATCCCATAACACAAGTCTCGAACTTACCTTGGGGCTAGCTCAATCTGTGTGATTTGTCCGTATATATTTATTTATTTATTTATTTATTTATTTATACTTACAAACAACGACAAAAATGGTACATACTAAAAGTATAACCACATTTTTCTTTTTTCACTTTTAATGCGTAGTTTTGCATCTTTTCACTGTACCTTCGTCATTGCGAGACGTGTGAGTGCAAGCGCGGTTTATTGAAACTGTGAACAAAACAGCTCCGAAACTCGATTAGTGCGCTGTTTTGCCGGTGCATTGCATACACGATTCGCGTTCGTAAAGTGTTTCGAGCGCGAATCGCGTATCTACCATTATAATATTTGATTGAAGGTATGCGCGCACTTCAGCAGCGCTGGCCAACGGCACGCGTCTCACGAACGGCACGTATTGCAAGCGCGCGTGTGGCCGGCGCTGATCAAACGCGTGACTCTGTAATCAGCCTTAACAGACACAGTTAATTTAAATTGCAGTCTTTAACGTGCAATACGCATCTTCGAACATTCCTGACACACATAGAAGAATTTTCCAAGACGCGTAAATCGCTCTTCAGCCCTGTCCACGTTCTTGCGTCCTGCCACTACGTAATGGTTTGTGAAAGCCGTGAGAAGCCTAAGCCATTGTGTGACACGTCCCATCAGCGATCAGCTCAATTACTTTGCTAATTGCCTCGCAATTTCCTTTACTAATCGTGTTAAAGAAGTGAATTATGGATCGGTCGTTTGAACGTTATTAATTCTAGAGCACGTCCGTTAAATAAAAATATATTTGTCTTGGATTCTTTTCATTGAGACAGTGTGGGCAAAGGGCAGCGCCTCTAGTTAAATGCACATAATTTACTGTTTATGGTGGCATTGAATTAATTTGCCTCTTAAGTAAACATACAAAATATTCCTATGATGTGCATTACATTTTATTACCTTTCCAGTAAGTGTACATACATATTATCATGCCTCTTTCCCTTCGGGGTAAGCAGAGACTAAGGACCTCCACTCTACGAGCCTAAAAAACCTACATCTCATTTCATTTTGACAACATTTAAGTCAGTATTGATGAAATATTTATCGGAGATCTCTAAATGTATGACTTGATTCCACTTGTTATCATACATGACCAGAGAGAGCTGGCCACATTTTGATCATTGAATCAGATAGATCATCATAATTCTATCAGCTTTTCACCACATTCCAAAAGTAAAACAAAAAAATTATGCTTTTCACAATTTTTCCTTTATCTGTGCCATAAGACGTTGCTTTGTACCAAATTTCAAGATTCTGAGTTCACGGATAGTACCCTGTAGGTTTTGATTCCCTTGTGAGTCACGAAAATTTGCGGCGTAAACGGCTGTATATTTTAATTGCGTTGGCTTAGAATTTGGATTTTCACCGCTCTAAGAGACAGTAGACCTGAGCATTTGATATGGATTTCAGCTTGATACCTCCAAGCGTTCCTGAGAAAAAGGGTCTTGACAGACAAAGTGATCCTATAAGGGTTCCGTTTTTTTCTTTTGAGGTACGGAATCCTAAAAATTGAAAATAATAATACCAAGTAATGCCATCGTTACTGTATAGATAATACCATTGTAATTGCGAGTATACAACATTATAGAAGCTCCGACAGAGTACTGCGGCTCATTGATAAAAGGATGGATGCAAACATTTTTGAGGCATACACACTTCCATTTCATTCTCTATTAAATAATTCGTTTCACTTTTTAAAAAATATGGATTTTTCTAGTCTGAAATAAATTATTTTTATTTTATTATTGCCTCTCATACAGCGTGTAAATTCATTACCGTCTTAAGGGATGAGCAATAAGACTCAAAATAAACAACTTGTCCTATGAGACCAACGCTGAGAACTCGAAAACGTATTAAAATCATATTCTCAGTTTGCAGACTGCAGACTATGACAAAAAAAGGAATCAATTGAGCAATCGTGCAATGGTTAACTGCACTCTGGAAAGTTAACTTTTTGTACGGTATCAACGAAAATGCTGATATAATTGTTTCCCAAATCACTACAAATAATACTCTTGAGATTCGAAGCACAGAATTGTTGTTCGTCTATGTATCAGTTAAGGATTACGTTCTTTTGTTCTTTGAGTCAAAATGGGAAGACCTGGGCTCTGTCTATCCCGCAAGGGAATAAAGACGTGATCATTATCTGTTTATGTAATGGCTAGGTACATAGACAAATGTTAAGGAAGTTTAGAATATGGCAGTTCCAATATTTTAATTTTATATATTTTTTTTAACATGATGATTAATTTAGTAATAAATTTATAATAAAGGTTTTATACAATGTTTGATTCTATATATTAATATTAAAACACGATAAGCCTATACTGTACAAAATTAATGTTAACGGAACGAAAATACCTCATTTATCTGCAATCCGGGTGTAATTATCAACTTTTCCCACCGACTGTACGCACTATCCGTTTGTTTTTGCAAACGCGGTCCAGTTGCAGCGTGCGATATGTACGCTATGTGTGCCACCGGACGCGCTCGCGTAGTACCAGCTCAAATGGAGCGGATACTCCGCCTATTACACGTCCAAACGAGAAATGCCACCAGCCACGAGACCGCTACACAGATCATATGACCACCCGACGATGCAGCGTAGCAATGCGACCTCACCAAGGACGGTGTAATTCTGCTTACTCAATGTTCTAGGTCGCATTTTTATTGGGGACGGAGATAGGTGGCATTCGTTTTAAGAATTCGAATCTTATTCGAATTTCAAATTTTTTACTTTTATAATGTCACACAGATCAATATAGTTTTCTATGTCGATTAGAGAGTGAAATGGCATTGATAACGATGGTGGAGAGTGGTTTATTATTTGATTATCTCGTGTGATGACGGTGGGTAAGGGGTGCAAACAAAAGCAAAGGGTAGGTAGATTCTAGCGTCTGTAAAGAAGGAGAGTTTAGAAAGGAAGGTGTTAAAAAATGTTTTTCCATTTAATAATAATCTGGAAGAAAATAAAAAAAACCTAGAACATGCCAGCTGCTTCTCTTCCCGCGCAAACCGTAGACGCCTGGGCATGGGCGAAAATCTAAAGTATCATGACAACAGGCGATGCGGCTAGCAACCCAATTGTCATGATTTACATCTATTTTGATTCCATTTCCCTCCTTTACGACCACCAACACGCTAAACGTGACCTTTCGGTCTCATAACCTCAGGCTATGTCTACCCCGTAAGGGATAAAGACGTGAAAATATGTATGTATTTATGTAGATAGGAGTTAATACAGCTGTCAACGATGCCATTATTTATACGCAGTTGCAGTCCAGTAGCGATATTAACAACACAATTTTTTTTTACACTATTTAGAAAATATTTATTTGGTTTTTTTTGGCGGGTTTAAATCTTTTGACATAATTATTGACCTACGTGATGTATTTGTTTTTTTAGCCAGGACTTAGTTTTTATAAAAAATTATATGCATTTAGCTTTTCTCAATATCCAGGTTTGTTTTCATAACATAAAATAACTCGATTTTCTATATGAAGAAACCTGTTAAATACCTATAGAACTACTGGTCCGGTCGTTTATCGCCCTAGTCACCACTACTCGTAAACCGCATTCCAAACTTTCCATGAGTCAAAGGGTTGTCATAGGTCGAACTAATAATAAAATGCCATAGAATATTTCTTGGTAAAATAATACACATATTTCCATAACTTATTTAAAATGAATTTTTATTATCATAGTTTTTTCAGTCATTGCGTATGTGTTCTGAATATTTTAGTTAATATTTTTATATGTGAAAAAGTGTTACAAAATATTTGTAACACTTTTTCACATTTTAATACTTTTTTATCTGACTGTACTAAACAGCTTCATTCATCGCGTCAGTTCAACTGTCAGTGAAAAAATAAGTAATTTAATTGTCAATTCGGACAGTGTGTCCGAATATATTGTGTCCGACCGAGTCGTCAGCAACTTCACCAAATGTATGTGTGTGTGTTTTTGCATCCATTTCTCTTATAATTAAAATAAAGTAGGTACTTACGCTGATCAAAGCTAGGATGATCCAAATGAATGTCGTTCTCGGTAAATGTGACGCGACATCCGATGCCATTTTGGACCTGAAAGAAAAAAGACATTCAACTTTTGATTTAAATTTAACACAATAGAAATCATTAATTCATTCATTTTCAGCCTACATCAGCCCACTGCTAAATACACAGAAATATACAGTTTCGATAATGTGTTCGCGATTGTTACAGATTTAAATAAAATCACTTTAATACGTAGCCGTGTGGTTTCCGGCAGAGTAGAATAGGACCACTCCAAGTCTTCCCGTGGATGTTGTAGAAGGTGACTAAGGAAATACAAGCTAAACAAAGCTTAAAAACATCTGTGAGACCTCTCCAACCTATCTGACCAGCGTGAAGAGTATAGGCCAAGCCCTCTGACAGCTCTGGCCAAGTATGGTTCTAGTAGTACAGAAAGGTTCATGCTCCTGCAGTGGAGACTAAGAAGGACCTGATGATGACTTTAATACGGTATTATCGCGTATATTACATTATTTTTACACCTAACGTTTCGAAAACTTTACAGTTTTCATGGTCGCAGGTAAACTAAGTTGACATTTGTCTTTGTGTGGCTACTGCTACTGTTAGTCACAAAGACAAATGTCAATTTAGTCTATATTTTTTGTCCAAATTAGAAAAATTTGCAATGACGGTATGATCACATAATAACTTTTCCTTCTTTACTTAGCACGCCCTGTTTGGTAGAAAACTATATTTACGACCTTGGCCTATGATATTTTAATTAACTTCGTAAAATGTTATATAACGTGTCAAGGTTGTTTGTCAACTGCATTTCTAACCGGACATCGTATAGTTCTCACGTAAGAGAATTTATTGCATTTCTATATTAACATAAGTGAAAATATGTGAAAAGATTTGGACTTGAATAAACTAGTTTGTAGTGACGAATTATAAATATAGGCTTGACAATCATTAAAGTTTCAAACTTTTGTAGATTTAGCCTATGTGTTAGGCTTGTGACTTTGTGACGCATCTACCACTCCTCCCTGCTTTTTTTTTAATTTTATTAGCCATTTGTGTCTCACTGGTGGGTAAAGGCTTCTCCTTCCACAATATCACGTAAAAATATCGTTCGTAAAACGACTTTGCAGACAACCATTTCATTTCATATAAGCCAAAAGACATCAAAGAGCCCAGTCTTTACCGACGCTATGTTCAAACTTAAAATTAGGAATGAAATATTTAAAACTCGCTGAAGTAATAAAATAACTTTAAAGACATGAAATATAATACTTAAAAATTGAAAAGGTGCAAACTTACAAATTGCTTCCGATGGACACTAGCGTCAAAGTCGGAAGCACAAGAAGCCAAAGAAGCCAACCGCATGTCAAGCATGGGACGAAAAATTCGTTGGAAGAAGTTTATTTTTTTTATTTATTCTGACAACATACAGTGTACAGTCAGCCAAGGAGATACCTGACCCCGCCATCTACTTATATCTTGAATAATCTTCTTATTTAAAAATAATATTAATATGAAAATATATATATTCGGAAAGATTTTAATTAAGACTTCTTAAATATAAATTTTCATGTTTGTATTACTTTTAGTTTAAGAAAAAAATCAAGTTATAGGTAGATGGCGGGTCAGGTATCTCCTTGGCTGACTGTACTTATAATCCTTACTAATATTATAAATGCGAAAGTGAGTTTGTTTGTTTGTTTATTTGTTTGTTTGTTTGTTTGTTACGCTTTCACGCCGTAACTACTGAACCGATCATCATGAAATTTTGCATACAAGTTCTCTGGAGTACGGAGAAGGACATAGGCTACCTTTTATCCCAGGAAAAAGTACTATTCCCGAGGGATCGACATTAATGCGGGCGGAGCCGCGGGCGATAGCTAGTACTTAAATAAGTTACAAAAAAAATAGACCTAGAATGTCAAAAATTTATACATGACATATTACTAAATATTTACAAGTCAGAAAGAGTGTGAATAGAAAGCGATCGCGAAGAGTATAATACTAAATTATACTAATAATTATTAATTTAGTATTATAGTTACTTATTAGTATTAAACTAATAAGTCTTTGTCCTGCATTGGACTTCTTATGGCTTAAATGCAAAAAAAATGGGACACGTATACGTAAATACATTTAAAAAAAAATTATTACAGAACATATTAAACAATTTTGTAGTATTTCCATAATTATACAATTACTACCCTGTTTCTCATTCGTACTAATTACACTTGCTCAATAATTTGTCGAAGTTATTACCGCTACTAGGCCGCAGTGGCCTAAACTAATAAAATAATATGGCATGGAATGCACTTATTTATTCGAAGCTAGAAATATAGTACACATATAAAATGCTTTTCTATTTACCAACAGTTTCAATGTACTATTATTTAAATTACTCATTTGAATGTGGCTTCTTAGTATGGCGATTGAATATAATAGAATGTATGGCAAACGTTCTTTTATGAAAAGAGATAAATACAAAAAGCCGATGGCGACTTTGTTAAATGGACTGATAGCCTTCTAGTCACTCTTTCATTCTCTCATTTTCATTTCAACTTTTGCTCCATGTCTACGTGAAACCATTCGCAAATAATTTGTATAGGGACCTTCGAAACTTCATATCCTTACTAGTATTATAAATGCAAAAGTGAGTTTATTTGTTACGCTTTCACGCAGTAACTTCCAACCGATCGTCATGAAATTTTGCATACAAGTTCTCTGAAATACGGAAAAGGACATAGCCTACCTTTTATCCCGGGAAAAAGTACTATTCCCGAGGGATCGACAGACGCGGGCGGAGCCGCGGGCGGAAGCTAGTTTTGGAATAAATGTTGAATAATGCTAATCTTTTTAGTTCCGCGTAAGTTTTAACGTTAGCTTTTAATGAATGACAATTCATTAATTTTAATGAATGAAGAATGGAGGTCATCATTTTAGAAGAGATTGCTAGCAATAAATCCGGTGTTTGCCAAGACAAATCAAATGAGCACAATCACGATCTTAAGTATAGCAGGTCTTTTGATCATCTTCCGAATCCATCATCAGACCAGCTCATGTACCATAGTATTGCAAAAGTTTATCAGGTCTTTTTAGTCTCCACTGCAGAAGCATGACCCTCTCTGTACTACCGGAGCCATACTTGGCCAGAGCAGACAGAGGATTTGGCCTACACTCTCCTCGCTGGACAGACGGATTGGAGAGGTCTCATTGATGTTTATGAGCTTTGTTTAGATTGTATTTCTTAAGTCGCCTCTTACGACCTTCATGGGAAGACTAGGAGTGGTCGTATTCTACTCTGCCGGAAACCACACGGCTAGTTTACAATATTTATAGCAGAAAAATTCAGTTGCCAGATTTAACCAAAGCTTTGCCCTGCAATGGAAAAATATAGCCGCTTCCAAAGCGGAGTGCAGAAGAAGCTGCAACAAACTAAATATCGCATTTTCTCCAAATGTAGTAAATGGAGTATCCAATTATAGGATAAAATCTTTTAGTGGGCATACATTTAATTACTTTTCAACTTTGAAGTAGACTTTTCTATTTTTATCATCATCATTATCAACATTTTACCACCCTCATATTTACCTATAAACCAGCCAAGCTCGCCTTTACAAGTATAATCAAACAATAAATAATTTTACACTTACAGCCGAGCTGGCAATTCAAACGATTTATTAGCCGGCTATGAATAATTGGACATTAGTAATATTATGAATTACCTTCAGCAAATTTTAACTAAAGTCAACTTTGCAACGCCTGTCTATAAGTATAGAGGAGCAAGTCACGTAGAGGCTAAGCTCGAAAATAATAGCATTACGTTTTTATTTCTTGCAGACTAGACAGAGACAAAAGTTGCATGGTTACCCTATCGCCATCACCGCCTCCCTACCCTACTCATCTGAGCGGGTTCCCGGTTGCATCCTCAGCGGTGGTGGACAGCATACATGCTTTTGATATGATATGGGAAAGCTTTTACAGCTGGCCGCCCCTCTTAAGGCGCTGTGCATCACAAGAATACCGTAAAACAGTTAGTCTTATTTTCTATGGAATACTAGCATAAAAAAAATATGAAGTACAGTTCAAAGATCAAAATAAATGGATACATCAAAATATTTTCAAAAAAGTAATTAAAATCTAGCAAAATAAAATAGCAAAAATGCTATACCCAGAAAAAGTTTCGTCGCGAATTACTTGATATTTTCAGCGACAACTACCAACTTTTTTACTACTATAAAAAGTATAACTAAATGAGCCAGATGGATACATAAAAAAAATACAATATTAGGCTATAATTATTGAATTATTAAATTAAAAGTGAAAATTAACACGGAAATGGCCGACACGGGTTTGAAATGAGACTAGGGACAGGCCAACCGGTATCGCCACTTTCAGCCGCTACAAAGGGATAAGGGATACAGCGCCATTATCGCATCCCTTTATTATATAAAATCTATAGAAGTGTTGTGTCTATTGGCCTAAAAACTTATACCTACCATTTTTGCGGGGGAGAAGAAGTTAGCTTATTTTTTTGTTTTTGTTGATCACTTAAAAACACAGTGTATGTAAATTAAATTTTAAACCACCACGTTTAAGTTGACACGTCTGCACTGTCGCAATTTCGTGTCTTTAGTGCACAAGTTGGTCAACATATCCATCAGTTTCGAAATTTGTCAAGACTTTTAGGTATATCAATAGAGGAGATCAATTTAATATGTATTTCATATATAACCTTGTATGTGAGAGCAAACGCACTGGACGCGTTCAGTACATTAGACAATGTCTTCTTCAGATCAGATTTGATTATATCAAATCTGATTATAATAACTCTTGAAGCGGTTTACATAAAGGAAGCTTGAACTCTGTTTTCTTTCTAGTTTATCTCTATACTGAGAACCGCATATGGCCATGTCTGCAACTCTGTGCAAGATATTAAAAAGGATAAGTATAATGGCATGCTTTTACGAATCATATTTCATGTCAATTAATTTAATATTTATTCCGTGATATTATCAATGGAGACGTGAGATCTCAGAGTGTGAATAAATGAGAATTTAATATTTGCAACATTCATAAAGATGCATAGACAAGACAGGTTCTGAGTTCGAATCTAATAGACCCCACGCATACCTTTTATTTGGTATTCCAACCCGAGAGCAGTTATGGTCATTTTCATCAACCACATTTAGTAAAAAAAAAAACTATGGAACGAAGTATGTTAGGCTTATATTATCGGACAGAGTAAAACTTTTAAAAATAAAGAAACTGACTAGAACAGGAGACGTATCAGTGACTGAATATATACTGAATATACTCGTATATCTTAACTTGCAACTCAATTTCGTCGCAAGATTTCATCCCAATATATTGCAAGTTAATAAACAGCTTGTAAAATGAGATGGTTTGAGAGCTGACTTACATTAAGCAAATCAAATTCATAAAAATAACGGGATAAAAAGAATGGGCGGCAGTACAAATTCTTGGAGGAGGAACTGTCATTTATTTTGCTTGGGAGACTTACGACCGAATGTATAAAAGAGAGAAATTCTCAGATGAATTTGGACTTGCAGACGAAGTATCGCCCAGAAACATCAATGAGTAAAATAAGTCTTATTGTACTTGGGTTAATACATTCAATCGTCAAAATGTTATGAACAAAGTTATCATTGTTTGAATTTCAAGTGCAATAGCCGCGTGGTTTCCGGCAGAGTAGAATAGGACCACTTCTAGTCATCCCATGGAGGTCGTAAGAGCGTCTTAGGAAATACAAGCTAAACAAAGCTCATAAACATCAATGAGACCTCTCTAACCCGTCTGGCCAGCGAGGAGAGTGTAGGCCAAATCCTCTGTCTGCTCTGGCCAAGTATGGCTCCGGTAGTACAGAGAGGGTCATACATGCTGTGGAGATTAAAAAGCAGCAACATTTTTACATGCAGTGGAGACTAAAAAAGAGATGAATTTTAAGTCCCTAACGCTAACGCTCCGTAATCAAAACGTGATCAAAAATATCGAATATCTATAACTGTAATAAAAACCTAATTTAGTATAAACATCAGTAGATGTATGAACATTAGTATCGATAGCTAAATCCGAAAAATATCTACAATTTCGATTCCTTTTCAAGTCTCACCTATCATTTGCATGTTCCAGTTACGGACTCATTACTAATGTGAGTACACGGGTTTCACTGCGGGGTATCACTCACACTTAGCAAGCTGTCATATTAATGGCATAATTGTCTTACGGTTGACAGACGCTAATTTTTCTAGCCAGAGCTAGCATGATTCGAACGTTTGTATTTAAATCTTTGATAAGCGTTACCATATTTTTTTCAAAAATCGTAAATATCTTTAAGAAAATTACTTTCTCCAAAATCTTTCTCTGTAACAGTATCAATTTTGAATTACTTGAAACAAATAAAGTAATTTAAATGAAAATTTAAAATCAGCAGAATAAGGTACTATTTTGTACACCTTTTTGTTTTTAACTTTTTTTCACTTTTTTTTTTTTTGTATATATTTTCTTTAATTTCTTAAAAAATATTTTATACACATTATACATTTCCTGTTTGAAACATTTAATTCTTAATTTTAAGTTTGAGAATAACACATTGGTTAAGAACGCGCTCGTTGATGTCTTTTGGCTTATGGATATTTATATAAATATCATGCATATCTATACATATAATAAAACAGTAAAATTATTTTGTCTGTACATTTCGAATTTTTGACTGAAATGGATAGAGGGACACTTAAAAAGAATAATAGAAAGCAAAAAAAATTTTTTGGAATTTCTTGTCTGTCTGTCTGTCTGTCTGTCTGTCTGTCTGTCTGTCTGTCTGTATGTATGATACATATAATAAAACAGTAAAATTATTTTGTCTGTACATTTCGAATTTTTGACTGAAATGGATAGAGGGACACTTAAAAAGAATAATAGAAAGCAAAAAAATTTTTTTGGAATTTCTTGTCTGTCTGTCTGTCTGTCTGTCTGTCTGTATGTATGATCACGATTATCTCCGAAAATACTGAACCGATTTACTTCAAACTTTCACCAATTGCTTTGTTTTAACTCAGTTTAACATTTAAAGTTTGTTTCATCAAAATCGGTTCATTAAAAAAAAAGTTATCGTCATTTGAATGAACTCAAGGCATGAGTTTGCCTGCAAACATAGCAAAAATAAAAGAAAATAATAAGTGACTTATGAAAATTAAAATCCAAAGTCAATTCATCATCATTATACGACAGCATTATACCTATCCTTACTATCCATAGTAATCCATACTAAAAAAAAAGGAGAAACTGACTGACTGACATATCAACGCAGGGCCTAAACTATAAGGGTTAGGAACTTGAAATTTTGCACAGGGGTTCCTTTTATAACGCAGGGGAGCACTAAGAAAGGATTTTTGGAAATTCATCTCCTTAGGGGGAAAAACGGGTTGCAAAGTTAGTATGAAACTTTGTTCTTTTTGAAGTTATTCGAATGAAATTCAGCATGAAGGTTCTTTACTGAAAGGTATGAAACACGAGTAAAATATTTTACTCAAAAATCATCCTTTAAGGGGGTAAAATAGGGGTGCAAAGTAAGCATGAATCTTTGCCATTTTTGAAGTTAGTCGAATGAAATTCAGCATGAAGGTTCTTTACTAAAAGGCATGAAACACGAGTAAAATATTTTTCTCAAAAATCATCCCTTAAGGGGATATAACGGGGATGCAAAGTTAGTATGAAACTTTCCGTTTTTGAAGTTATTCAATTGAAGTTCAATATTAAGGTGTTTCATTGAAAGTCATAAACTAATGTATTCCGGGTAATTCTACTGTTCCTGAGAAATCGACACTTACGCGGGCGGAGCCGTGGGCCAAAGGCAAACCTGACTTATATATCAACGCACAGCCGAAACTACTGTGCGCAGAAACTTGAAATTTGGCACAGGGATTCTTTTTATGATGTAAATGAGCACCAAGAAAGGATTTTTAGAAAATCAAAGGGGTTGAAGTTTTATGGAATTTTCTCATTTCTGGACTTAGAAGTTTGAAAGTAGGTACGCAAGTTCTCAATTAAAACTAAAAAAGATCTGTTTAGGTGAACCAGACAACATTCTCCCTTGAAGGGGTAAATAGGGGGTAAAGTTTGTATGGAATTTTTCCATTTCTAGACTTAGAGGTATGAAAATAAGTATATACGTTCTAGGTTACAATTAAAAAAGATCTGTGTAGGTGAAATGTACAAAATTTCCACCTTAAGGGATAAAGGGGGGGGGGGGGGGGGGATTGTATGGAAATTTTCTCATTTCTGGACATAGAAGTATAAAAATAAGTATATATGTTTACATTACAATTAAAAAGATCTGTGTAGTTAAAATGGTCGAAATTTCCCCTTGAAGGGGTAGAATAGGTGGGGTAAAGTTTTACGGATTTTTTTTATTTACTTAGAAATATGACAATAAGAAGTTCTCCATTACAATATAAAAATATCTGTGTAGGTGAAATGGGCAAAATCCCCTCCTTAAGGGCTTAAGATCTATGCAGGTGAAATGTATTAAATTCCCCCTTAAGGGGAAAAAGCAAAGGGGCAGGGGTTTGTATGGAATTTTTATCATTTCTACTGTTCCCAGGGGAACGACATTAACGCGGGCGGAGCCGCGGGCAACAGCTAGTAATAAATAAAAAATAACAACCGGATGCACTTCGGGAGTGCCGGCAGAAGTTAAATAAATAAATATATACGGACAAATCACACAGATTGAGCTAGCCCCACGGTAAGTTCGAGACTTGTGTTATGGGATAAGTACTAACTCAACTATATTTTATAACAAATACATATATAGATAAACATCCAAGACCCAGGCCAATCTGAAAAAGATCATTTTCCATCTTGACCTGGCCGGGGATCAAACCCGGGCACTCCGTATCACAGGCTGGCGTGTTAACCACTGCGCCACGGAGCTGTCATTATATTATCTTTTCACGCTGCACCGATTATGACAAACTTTGGGCGAGGCCACATTACTGCGTTGCGGCGTCCCATCGCAAAAATCAATACATAGAAAAGATATATATGTAGATATTTGCGACGCAACGCAGTAATGTGGCCTCGCCCTTAGGTATGAGGATAGCTTGTACTTTTAATTCCGTGCAAATATTTTCGCGAGATCTATATATAAGCGAGCAGAGACGGGGGCGAAACTAGTACGTATTACGTATACTTAAATTCCATTCCTCAAGTTTATAAGAAATAAAACCAAATATATCCAAAACGGATAAGTAACTCGAGAAATGATGTTCACAAGCTCATAATATTTTTAAAAGAACTATTCAACAACACCCCTCACGTTGGGGTAGCCACAAAAAAAAATACTCCCCTTTTTACTTGTATGGGAGCTACCCTAAAAAAATGTTTTTTCAGGAATTTATTTTACTGTTTTTTCGGCATGATTAATATACATATACAAACCAAATTACAGCTCTATAGTACTTATAGTCTCTGAGTAAAACCGCGGACGGACAGACGGACAGACATGTCCGAAAAACAGCGTTATGCTCGGACCTTATTCCGGGCTAACAAAAGCTGAGGCATTCCTTTGACATACATTACAAATCGACCTGAATTGTACGTCCTCATTGTTTAAACACGTTTTTGTAAAAGTGGTTGGTTTTGGCAAAAAATTACTTTTTTTTTTACATGGCGAAAATATAAGGTTTCCTTGTTTGGAACCCTAAAAAGCGAAATTACGGTTAGTACAGACATTAATATTAAGTGATAGCTTTAAAATGATGAATTATGCTTTGGGAAAAATAGTTTTCTCAGCAGGAGGCTTTTGAAGAGTTGCGTCTCACGCTTGTTTGTCGTCCGATCAGATTAATGACGTTCAAACATGTATCATTTGTACACCTGATGTTTGATAGAGATATATCTTCTAACTTTAAACGAGCAATTCTTGTATATTTTTTATATGTATATAAAATTATTTGTATGATCTCGGAAACGGCTCTAACGATTTCGCTGAAATTTGGTATATGGGGGCTTTGGGGTAAACGATACTTCTAGATTAGTCTTATGTTTGGGAAAACGCGTGTTTACGAGTTTTCATGCGTTTTTCTTTCCACGCAGAATATGGTCGCTAATTTCGTCCTGCCGGCAAATATTAATAACCGAGCAAAGCTCGGTCGCCCAGGTACTTTGGCTGGTTCTTAAAAATATTGGTTGTCTCTAAAGTCGGTGTACGGACGATGATTTTACGTGATAACGATGAAAGAGAGATAGATGCGTCACAAGCCAAACGCTTAGGCCGACAGTGCCTCTCTATTGCTTGTTCCGCGCTCTCGCTGGCACACGAAACGTGACCCTTTTTCGTGCGTGCAGCCGGCATTCATCGATTTATAAGTCGTTATCACGTCAATTACTACATATATAGGTTTCGTTTGATGGCTTATCAATTAGATATTTTCTGAAAAACCTGGTGGTACCTCTGAGGCTTCGGATCTGCTGGCCTATTTGCTAAGTGTACAACGTTTTTATAGTAGTTTCAAAAAACATTGCAGTTTTTGTATGATTAACTATTTTTATTCAAGATATATAAAACGTAATGTATTTTGAAGTGACTATGAAAACGTTGTACACTTAGTTAGCAAATAGTGTGTTACTCAGTGTGAGTTAGCAAATAGGCCGGCTGGTATGCTGATAATGGGCAGCAATGTGTGAGTTGTTGAGCTGTTTTTATTTTGAAGCATATGTTTTCCAGACCCATTTAATCCGGTTCAGTGGTTTGACTGATATCGGTTTTTTTGCATTGCTTTTTTTTTATCTAACCTATATTGTCCCACTGCTGGGCAAAGGTCTCCCCCATTTCCTTCCATTTTGCATTACTATTCCCAAATTTTTAATTAAACGATTTCTTCTAGGTATTTTAAATTCATGTTAAATTTTATCGATATTGTATTTGCATGCAAAGTTAAAATCTAGTAGAAACCAAACATGCACTAAGTATAGTATTTTAAGAAATTCGTGACACACATTTGAAATAAATAATTTGAAATTAAAGTTTATTAAGTACTGTGAAAGAAAATTTTTGATTTCCCAGCATTGGTCCCATAGGAAAAGTTGTTCATATCGACGGGCTGAATCACCCTTTAAGGGTCCAGAACGATCAAACTTTCACCATGTATAATTAACGAACATAAACCCATAAAATTTCCAAAAAAACGATTGAGAAATGCGACTTGTGGAGACAATACATAGTGCCGAGTTGAAGCTCAATCAGTATGCCACATATAAATATTTATATTACTAAACGTACTGTTGTACGGGAGCGAAATGGCGAGTTAAAAAAAAAAAAGATTTTTGAGTACACCGGATTTAATAGGAAATAGTATAGAACACACTAATTTTAGGCACTGTTAGTTATAGTTTAGAAATAGAATAGGGATACGGAGAACAAGTGCTCTGGAAGAAGGCTGGCGGTGAACTGTACTGTCGCTACCCCTCCTTAGCTCAGTGGAATGATAAATGCTGACTTAGGTGCATAGGGATGCACTTATCATAGGGTTTCCATACAGAATCCACTATGTAACAGTAATAAATATATACGGACAAATCACACAGATTGAGCTAGCCCCAAAGTAAGTTCGAGACTTGTGTTATGGGATACTAACTCAACGATACTATATTTTATAACAAATACATATATAGATACACATCCAAGACCCAGGCTAATCTGAAAAAGATCATTTTTCATCTTGACCTGGCCGGGGATCGAACCCGGTCACTCTGTGTCGCAGGCTGGCGTGTTGACCGCTGCGCTACGGAGCTAGTCTCCGTAATATTATATTATTATTATTATATATTATTACTTATCATAGGGTTTCCATACAGAATCCACTATGTAACAGTACCAGCCTTGTCACAGAAGTGGATGAGAGTGTAGGCCTATACTATACTATATTTATTCCTAACCGAGAAGCGTCAGATTTAACAATGTAGACGAGTCTAGCTGTGATACTTTCGCACTTAGTTAAAACACGAAAACACATCACTAAATATTTAACGACAGGAAAAGTCATGTCACCATTAATGGCACACGATCTTAAAAGCGGCTTACAACTCAATACCCTGACATCAAATGCCACTAAGGTTCCCTTTTAAAAAATAAAAAAAAAATCACTGAGCCGTTTTGAGCCGGGCCATGTGCTATTCTCGCTCCACAGCCCGGCACGGCGACCAGTTAGTGGTCCCTGCCCGCTCTGGGGTCCCTCTCAGTAGAGAGAGGGTATCAGAGCAGGCCTGCAGGTTTGGCCCATCGGCCACTCTCCTTACCCGCAAGGGTAAAGTCGTCGTGACACTAGACGACTTTGAACCCGAAGAGCCGTTATGTCAGGCAGTGGAAGCACTAACGTTCCTTGCGCTAACTTATACCATTCAGTTGAAGTCAGCAAAGGTATATTAGATAATAGTGGTTAAGGCGTTTGCCTGTAGCCCCGGGGGTCGTGGGTTCGATTCCCACGGGAAGCATACTTTGTTTAGTTGCTTCCAGTTTGGTAAGGACATTGCAGGCTTGAGTCACCTGATTGTCTGATAATAAAGATGGTTCTACTACTTCCTGATTGTCTGATAATAAAGATGGTTCTACTACGATTACCAGATGGCAGCCGGGACCAACGAAGGCAGTTAAGACGATTCTAATGGCATCATCATCATCATCAGGTCCTTTTTAGTCTCCACTACAGAAGCACGACCCTCTCTGTACTACTAGGGCCATACTTGGCCAGAGCAGCCAGAGGACTCGGCCTACACCACTCTCCACTTAGATGTTTATAAGCTTTGTTTAGCTTGTATTTCCTAAGTCGCCTTCTACGACATCCACGGGAAGACTTGGAGTGGTCCTATTTTACTCTGCCGGATACCACACAGCTAATACTAATCTAATGGCATAGGTTAAATCTATGTATAAGGTAGTCCCAAGACTCGTTCAAAATTTTGGAAAAAATAACATAACTGCCGTAACTTAATCTGTATGACACATCATCAAGTTACACGGCATCATAATACAGAAAATTTGCGTGATCCATTTACCGTTATAGTATCTATTTATATTATTATTGATTATTTTATCATTACAATTTCTCTCAAAAGATAAATTAACAATGTATAACATAAATTATACCGTCATAAACATTTCTACCTCTGCATTCGTGTCAAAGCCTCGTTTCCTTTATAATTCTAGGCTTACATACAAGACTGGCTTGTCATATGTTTGCTGATATTCTATCATCTAGTAAATAGACATTATTACCTGGTGTAACAGAAGAAGGGGTTTCCGCGTCAATATGAGCCCCGTTATGGTAAGTATTGGTTATGTCAAATATAGTAGTTTGCAAATAGTTGACTAGACAGACATGCGAGATATTAACGGTATGGAGTTGTTAGTTGCGCAAATAAGTAAATTGTATGGTGCTTCTGGGAGTCTAACTGGGGAAATGTGTTAGGAACATTCATTTCTAGGTATCTAATGTTTACATTTACTTGGTCCACATAAGTTTAGGTTAAATTTAGTGCTTACAAAAAACCTGATGCCTTTAAACGAGCAATTCTTGTATATTTATATGTATATAAATTTATTTCTATGATGTCGGAAACGGCTCTAACGATTTCGCTGAAATTTGGTATATGGGGGTTTTCGGGGGTAAACAATAGATCTAGATTAGTATTATGTTTGGGAAAACGCGTGTTTTCGAGTTTTCATGCGTTTTACTTTTTACGCAGAATATGGTCGCTAATTTCATCCTGCCGGCCACTGTCCGTCTGGTCCAGTGGTTTTAGACGCGGACGGCAAGAAACGAGTGTGACGGGTTCGAATCCCGCTCTGTGACTTACTTTTATTTTTTTTATATGTTCAAGTTTATGTATAATTTTTTATTTTTTATTGTTTTTAGACAAGTTTAAAAAATGTAGATAATGTTTGAGATTACAATATATATTTCTCATAAATATAGATTATCACCTAAACACCATCATATTACAACAAATATTAATAACCAAGCGAAGCTCGGTCGCCCAGTTACTATGTATTTATGTTAAACATGTACCTTACAAATAGGCTTATTGATGATTATCTAAATGGCAATAATATCTGGCTTGAGTTAGGCATCAGGCCCTCGTAATGCTATTTTATAATAATTTATCGCATGTCCGTATTTTAGTTGTATATAAAAATTTTGTTTGTTTACATTTATTCGGATCATATAAGTTCAAGTTAGAATTAATGCGAACAAAAAGGAATTACGTTAAACATGCACTTTAAAAAAGGCTTATTGAGGATTATCTGAATGCCAATAATATCTGGCTTGAGATAGAGGCTTGATACCAGGCCCTTATAATGATATTTTAGAATAATTTATCGCATATCGAAATTTTAGAGGTATAATACGATTAATGAGGATGAATTAATATGATCATGAAAATGTAATATAAAGTCAACATATAAAGTTTTAAGTACATCGTAAATTGTAATTTGATCTTACTTGGGGAACTTAATAGTTTAATTAGCCGTACGTGCAGTATGTTACCGTTAATTTTGCGCTTGCACTTTGGAATCACCTCTAAACTTAACTCAAACTAAATTAAAGACTAAGAGTCTTAATATTATTAAAACTTACGCGAGATATCATTTTAATATGTCACAAAACAGTTTAACACATTTTGTGACATATTAAAATGATATCTCTGGTATATTAAAAGTAAGATTCTTATATCCGACCCCAATTTCCCCGTGCTTGGCTTGGAACTTCCACGGAAGTAAACTGGACCCAAATAAACAGATGTCGGACTTCGCAGGGAAGGTGCGCCGAACTGATGCACAGATGAAATTTTGCACCGACCCAAACTGCTGTTGTGGAGACATTCAAAGTATATGTCTCTCCTCACCGACTCTTGTCCGCTTCTGTTTTTCGAGGGTGGTATTCAAAAAATACAGCCGATACTGACGTTGTCCAATGGATTGATAGCGTTCCATTCACCCTCTAAGATTTCATCTTTTGTTGCATGTCTACATGAAACCATTCGCAAATAATAATGATGACATTATTTTATAAAGTGTTTTATTTTGCATTCACTATGCTATTTTGATATACTCTTTATAAATTAAGAATTAAAATATGGTGAAAAATTTCATGTGGTCGGGACTTGAACCAGTGACCTAGGTCTATGTACGACCTATGCTCTGCCATCTGAGCACAATTCAATTTCGATCAATTATTTTTTAATTTTTTATAAGTATTTTATTTATTGCAAAATACTAATAATCACTAACACTTTGCGATAACCTGGTGCGGTGGCAGCTGGACAAAATATTACCAAATATTCGGTTTTGTCTAACCTTTACGAATTCTTCCCGGTTGCCGTAGAAACAGCTGGACCGTGGTGTTTAGAAGCGAAGCGCTTTGTTAGTGAGATAGAACGGCAATTAAAGCCCCGTGGATATGATCACCGCTTTGAATGGTACCTGGTTCAAAGGCTGTCCATAGCAATCCAAAGAGGAAATACGGTAAGCATAATAGGCACCTTTGAACCGGGTACGATTTGGGGTGGCATTTTTGACCGATTTAAATGTATCTGTAATATTCTTTTTTAAACTTTCGCGCTTTAAACACATAATTATGTATATAAACGGGACTTAGCACGAACCTTTTTATTATTTGTTTCGTTGCGACCACGATGGATGCAACTCTATGAAACGTCAACGGAAACAAATAATAAAAAGGTTAGGCTAAGTCCCGTTTATATACATAATTATATGTATCTGTAATATTGACGAAACTGTTGTGAATTCTGTATTTGTTTCTGCATTTGTTTGACTTGCCACTGGTAACGGAAGACGTGAGCGACCATCAACTCCACTTCAGCATTCTGCTAATCGAACTGTGTGTATATTGTGCGATGTCGTCTTTCATCATGAGCGGATATTTTGTGGTAAAAGACATCCCACTAACTCTCTCAACTTCATGAATCGAGGAACCTTTCTATTTACAAGTAATAATAATCATTTTTCAGTGCCTTCCTGCGACCTTAGTCAGGTTTGTACTCTTACGAATCTCCTTGTTTCAGTTTCTATCTCGTAGAGAAACATCGAGCATAGCCCTCTCTATAGCTCTTAAGAATTCTTATTCAAGCAGACATATATTTCCGCCTCACCGCTTCAGCGATTTAGGAAGATCTGTATTGTATCTTGTCAAGATTTAATTTGATGAAGAAATTTGCAATTTCTTAATTAAGTTTCTGCTATAATTATTTATTGCTATAATTATTTATCCGTCACTAGCACGGATGTGCAAAATGGTATGAATGCTGCTTGTCACGATTTTGTTTTTTAGTTAATTACAGATAAAAAATTCGTTTCAAGCAAAATAATTATGGAGTTAAAAAATCGGCCGAGTGCGAGTCGGACCCGCGCACGACGGGTTCCGTACCATTGTCTATTATACACTATATTATAAAAATCATGTTAATTGTATGGGGACCCCCTTATATATTTAGTTTAGTTTATTTTAATTTTATTATTTATTCTTCAAGTGAATGTTCAACTAAATATTCTGCGATTATTTCAAGCCAATATTCAATATCTACCTGTTGCTGTTAGTCATATCAAGCATTAAACGGCAAAAAGATCACGTTTGTTGTATGGGAGCGCAATTTTAGCGACAAGAGAAATACATCATCTGTGAAAATTTCAACTGCCTAGCTATCACGGTTCATGAGATACAGCCTGGTGGCAAACAGATAGACGGACAGCGAAGAGTTTGTTATGAGGTCCCGTTCATACGGGTTTTTTATTTATATCTTTTATTTCATATGGCTAGCCGTGTGGTTTCCGGCAGAGTATAAAAGGACCACTCCTAGTCTTCCCGTGGATGTCGTAAGAGGCGACTTCGGAAATACAAGCTAAACAAAGCTCATAAACATCAATGACCTTTCCAACCCGTCTGGCCAGCGAGGAGAGTGTAGACCAAATCCTCTGTCTGCTCTATTCAAGTATGGTATATCCGGTAGTACAGAAAGTGTCATGCTCCTGCAGTGGAGACTAAAAAGACCTGATGATGGTTTTATTTTACCCTTTGGGTACGGAACCCTAAAAATAATATTGTCGTAACACTTGAGAGACAACCTGAGCGAGTGCATCATTCGAAGAAAGTGCGCATCGCGTGACTGCATCACGCGTATCGCTCGATTAGAGCGAATACCGATGCGATTTCCCCTAATACTGCATTTCTCTTCTCATTTCAATATGCGAGACGGTTTCACGAATGTGCATAATAAGTGTGATAGAAGTGATTATAACTAGGTTTATTAGGCCTAGGTTATGCGTTGATTGACGAGTTCTGGTGGCCTAGTGTTGATTATGTCAGGCTGCAACATCGGAGTACCCGGGTTTGACCCCCCGTCTGGTCAAGAAGGAAAAAGGAGGTATTCCTCGAAGCGCCACCGTTTTGAGGCGCAACTAATGAGGCGCTCCTTATTATTCCTCGGAGCACACCTTTTAGTAGCGTCAAAATATTTTTATCAGGAGATAGCAATTAAAAATATTTTAATTTTATTCCTCGAAGCGCACCCATGATTAACTGAAACTATCCATAACAAGTAAAACACGTTATTTTATACAATATGCAAAAACTCTTATGCTTCTTGAGCAAAGATTGGCTAACGTTTACTTCATGCTCTTCCCTATTTTTAAACATGGGTGCGCTTGGAGGAATAAAATTTAAATATTTTAAATTGCTATCGGGAGCGCTACTAAAAGGTGCGCTCCGAGGAATAAAAAAGGAGCGCCTCATTAGGTGCGCCTCAAAACGGTGGCGCTACGAGGAATACCGCGGAAAATTATCTTTTCTGATTAACCTGGGTATTCGATGTTTATCTATATATGTATTTATTATAAAATATAGTATCGTTGAGTTAGTATCCCATAAAACATGACTCGAACTTACTTTGGGGCTAGCTCAATCTATGTGATTTATTTAGTTATATAATTTCATATATTGTGTTCTTTAGTCCCTTTATTTTTTTTTTGTTTTGTACTTATTAATAAGGTTAATTAACGTATCTTACGAAATTTAATACTATTTTAAACTAGGCAACGTAGTAAGTTTAATACAAAAGTCTGTCTTTGAGTTTGTCTTCCGGGCATTGCGAGGTGGTAGAAGATACGGTGAGAAATGTAAAGAAAGTGGATTTTAAAATATTGAAAGATACCCTTAGGTAAGTACTAAGAACGTTAGAAGGTAAATATTTTATAACTGAATCTAAAACAAAAAAGCAAACTGGACAGTCTGCTAGCAATCGGGTTACACATATTATATACTTTAAAGTTTAATAAATACGTATCCAACAGCTGCAATTTTTTCTCGTTAGTCCCACAATAAAAGTTGTTCGCGTTTACAGGTGCACTCATTAGACTTGATATATCATTTACGGCTGCGACTTGCGACTGACATCCTAGTCGAGCAAAAGTTCAACTTAACATGTACTTAACCACACAAATAGGTTAATACATGTTTATTTGAGAGCTAAGTAGAATAGGTTGAATTCCTTCGTCTGACTCGCGAACGAACACCCCTTAATAACTGCTCATGAGGCTGCCCTGTCGGATAAATTATTATTTATCAGTTTTGAGGGCAAAGAGACAACCTTATCGCAACGTAGCCTTTAAGAGCTGCGGGCGCCGACTGGCCCACAAAAAATAGTAAGTAACAGAAGGTAATTCATGTACCTTAATACATTTCGTACGAAATTGAAGGTAAGTGAACATTTAAAGAAGTAGACTTGTACAGGAGTACAAGTCTTCTTCTTAATTTTTTTTTACCTTGATGGTGATTATTCATAACTACGAAGTAATGGATATGAACCATCAAGGTAAAGTGATAAAGCTGTGATTAGATCAAAGTTCAAAATCTCTCTTTTAACTTTATACCTAATGTAATTTTATTTTCTGAAATGTTATGAGACATGAAGAAATAAAGTAAACAGAATCCTATAAGATTTAAACAAAGAAGTATAAATGAATGAGGACAGACTTGACTTCACCGACAAGACTTAAGTTTTCCACTGACGGAGTCGGCTAGGATCAGATTTACAATGCAACAAAGGAAATTGAACCTTATACATAGTACGTACATTTAATATTTAAATGAAATAAATAAAACAGAGTCGGCTGCCGTATAGCTATACTGCTATACAATTTTGAAATTCATCTTCTATGTTTTCCTTACTGCGTTGTAAATCCGGGACGTTATCCTCTGAGGGACCTCCTCAGACGAAAACATACAGAAGTCTGTATTTCTATAGCCCACATAGTATTTATAAATGGTGAATACAAATTCAAGAAAATTAAGGCTAAGGCCGTGATGTCACCGAATTCTCGCTTTTGACGGCGGATGTCTTATACACTTATCTAAGGGCATCAATACATCATTTCAAAATTTTTGTGAAAGTAAAAGTCTAAGGCAAAAAATTGTTCGAATTTCAGTCAACTACGTTTCGTGGAGTCAGAAGTTTGATTCAAAGCAGCTAAACCACTATCAATTATTTCTTTCGCACCAAGCGAGTAATTGAAATAAAGGTTCGCATCTATAACTTTCGTTAATTTATATACAGGTTCAATCATTTTTACATTAGGTCCGTTTTCAAAATTGTTTGTTATTACTGTGTTTCAAACTGCAGGAGTACACTTGTATAACATACAATTTGGGAAATGGAATGCGTGTAAATGATAGTGATTCATTTCGGGAATTATTTTTGCAAGTAAAATTACACTGTCTTTAGTTTCCATTAACGAAGTAAGACTTGACAATTTTAAGAGATAAACGAGTGACGGACGACACTTAAATATACTTTAAAAAAATTAAGAAATAAGATATGGGAAAACTTTCACGCGAGAAAAATTTATATCATTCTAATTTTTTTTTAATTAAGAGTATATGAGAATTGCATTGTGCATAACAAACATAGTGTTACGTCTTTTCCCTTGCGAGGTAGACAAAGCCCAGGTCTTAAGACCTAAAAGCCGCGTTTAGCGTGTTGGTGATGATGATGATGAGCGTGTTGGTGGGCGTTAGGTGAAAGGTTGAATCAGGACAAAATGAAAATAGTGATGGCTTGCTACCTGCATCTTCTAACACGATTCGTCAGACTTTCGCCCATTCCCTAGATCAAATTGGCTTTTACGATCTGTGCGGGACAGGAAGCAAGAAAATAGCATTGAAGAATGTTAAAAGAAACCTTATAATGATTAAAGGAGGAATATCATCATATCGGTGACGCATCTATCTCTCTTCCACCATTATCGCGTAAAATTAAGTTTGGCTTACTTGACTTTATAGCCAACCAATTTTTTATTTCTTCCTTGAAACTTGAATTATTAATTTTGATCGCAGTGTGGGTCGTTTTCATCAATCAAATTTGGAGAGCGGACGGCACAGCTGCCATAACTCAGACAAAGTACTTTTGGTAACTTAGTTTAATAAAAACAATGGGCAAACACGTTTTAAACACACACTTAAAAGTTCATAAAGAATTTTTTGATCACTCTATCTTGCCAATAGCTAGACTGATTTTGATAAAACATGTCTAACAACCATTAGAAACAAACCTGCTTTTAAATGGTTGCCTATCGGTTTTTTATAGGATCCATTTTGGAGGGTGGGCGAAAGCGCTCTTTGAGCTAGCAGAACCCTCACCATTCCATCGGACTACTAGACGCAGATAGAAATTTCACCCTTTTATCGTTGGAATACCAAAGAGTCAAACTAAACGCTTTAACAGTTCCTTTTTGGTTCGAATAGCTAAGGTGTGGAATGAATTGCCTGCGTTTATATTCCCAGACAAGTACAATCCCGGGACATTCAAGAGTAGAAAAAATGGGTATCTCTTGGATAGGCATGTAACATCCTCGTCTTCATCGTCACTTACCATCAGGTGAGATGGGAGACAAATGCCTACTTTAATAATTAGTAAAAAAAAATACTTAAAAGAAACCGCATGCTAACGTTTCACCCGTTTAAAAGCTATGGTGCCACAGACAGACGCACCCCCAGCAGTCAAATATAAAACACCGCAGTTTTTAAAGTCGGATATTAAAATCACCACATTTGGGACAAGCTTTTGCAGTTAACTCTTAGAGCACGCTGGTAAAGAGAAAATGCATGATTATTATGACAAAGAAAACAAAATACAGTTTGTCATATTTATAATACTAACGGCGCCCTCCGGCTGCAACCGGGTTTATATTGTGCACATAAACCTTTCTGGGATATGCTCTACATTATAGTGAAAAACGCATCAAAATCAGCTCAGTACTTTCTAAGATAAGCCTGTACTTCAGGTTAAACTATGTATGTATACATCTATGTGTGTCCATATGTGTGTCCTGTGTGTATCATTTGAATAAATGAATAAGTTTCAGATAAGTAATTAATAAGGCTGCAAAATTACATATATTTGTTAATGCAAGGCAAAGTTGTAAAACTTTAATGTTGATGCAATATAAATAGTTTAAGGAAATATCAATAAATTAATAACGATAGGCATAATTTAGGCCAACATCGCATTAGATTTATTTTCCCATGATTAAATTCAACTTATAAGTTTCCTACTTATTCACAAATCAAAGGGTCGCCGAGCACATTACATCACAAATGGAACCGCTTTTAAATACAATACGGTTTTCATATGTTCATTACAAAAATCAATCGTATGAAAACCGCATTGGACAATAAAATGGCAGCGATTGTTTCTGTACAAGTTCGAGTATAAGTGTAGGTACAGTCACGAGCATTTATATATATAAAATTGTATTCCATTTTAGGCCTTATCACATTGACTTAAGAACCGATATGTAAACTTATTAATGCTCTGTGACAGTACATTCTAAGACAAAGCAGTTTCAATTCTCTATGAACTCGTAGTCGTTCACGGTGCGTGCGAAAATTATATTAATGGTCTTTTATACGTGTTAAGAAGTACATAAATCTTTGAGCTTTTGGTTTGTTAACTCTAAGATAGCGGCAAAGTTGAAAGGCAAAGTACAAAACGACGAGAATGCAGAAATGTACTGAAGACAAAGATCGGTCTCTTCTTTCTTATGTTCAGAGCTCTTGTCGGTGTTATTGCGTGCGTTTCATTCCACACAATTACTATTTTTGGCAGAAACGAATGAAGTGGTTTGCCATTATTTTCTCCATTCCTCAGTCGGGCCCTGACGTTGCATATAAACGATCACGAACAAGAAATTGTAGAGATTCTTAAAGCCTTCAATAGAATAACTCCCTCTCATTAGAACTTTGTAGATTTCAAGATTCCTATTCGAAGCATGTTACAGCGTACTTCATACTAGTTAGTTTGTAAAATGTTGTGGCAATTGGCAAAGATTTCTTTGACCACCTACATAGCATCCACTTCCTGGAGAAGCTTTAAAGCCATACACTAATAAAGTAACTCTTTTTACGGAGCTATTGAACGAATTCTAATTTAAATAAGAATACATGAATAAAAGTCTGTGTGATTTTTCGTACAAATAATGTATACCGAAAAAAAAATTTGAGGTCTGTAAAGTCGGTTTACGGACGAAAATTTTACGTGATAAAGGTAGAAGAGAGACAGATACGTATCTGTCTCTCTTCTACCGTACCGTACAAGCCGAACGCTTACGATAGATGCGTCCCAAGTCGAACGCTTAGGCCGATCGTCCCTCTCTATTGCTTGTTCCGTGGTCTCGCTTACACGCGAAAGACGACACTTTATCATCGATTTATAAGACGTAATCACGTCAAAAAATATAACTGGAGATTGATTAAAATACTGTTTTGAAACTCCAGTGTCAATTCCTAGAGTCATGTGGTTTTTAACTCTATTTTTATTTATATATATTTTAGTTTGAAATGAATGGACCGTAAAGCAACAAGAATTTGGTTTTACAATTGTGCCACACAAAAAATACATCTTGTAGTATTATTATGTATATAAACGGGACGTAGCACGAACCTTTTTATTATTTGTTTCCGTTGAAGTTTCAATGGAGTTACATCCATCGTTAACGAGTGGTTGAAGCGCGAAAGTTTAAAAAAGAATCTTGTAATATTGCCCACAAGTCTGACTTTAAATTGCATTAAATAATACCACAATAGTGGTATTATACCTTACGTGAGATAAATTAATTACAAAAACACGGTTTGACTCACGTTTATTTAGTGGGAATCTCCGACTAGAGTAGGTCTATTACGAATACCATCGATTTTTAGTATAGTATCTGGAAAAACACGTTTTTCCGTCTTATTTTTGTTTCCTATTGGTATTTATCTTATGTATATTAAGGATATACAGCGTGATTTTGAACCTCTGAGCTATATTAAAATCCTGGGATTAGAATCCCTAATAAAATACATAATGGCAAGAAAAAAAGGTAAAAAACGATGATAAAATTTGACCTACCATAGAAATGCGCCCAGCTGATCTGCGACAATTTTTTTTACTTTCAGTTTTTTTTTCTTGTAAAATTACTAGGGATTCTGATTCCAGGGTTTCAATATAGCTCAAAGGTTCAAAAGGCACACGGTATATTCTATCTCTGTTTTAACCACATTAATCATCATCAGGTCTTTATAGTCTCCACTGCAGGAGCATGATCCTCTCTGTACTACCAGAGCCATACTTGGCCAAAGCAGACAGAGGATTTGGCCTACACTCTCCTCGCTGGCCAGACGGGTTGGAAAGATCTCATTGATGTTTACGAGCTTTGTTTAGCTTGTATTTCCTAAGTCGCCGCTTATGACCTCCATGGGAAGACTAGAAGTGGTCCTAGTCTACTCTGCTGGTAACCACATTACTGCCCTTTTATTCTACAACGTGACTTGCCTATTGTGAAGTATCATTGCGACTGCCCAAAAAAAATATTAAACGTATCCGGTTACATCCTTCTGTTCCGTTAGTATACGTGTGTTCGCGCCTATCTATCGTTCGCGTACGATGAGTGATCCTCCGGAGACACCCGAATGCTGCCTAAGCCCGCGCGGCCCGCGGACCCTTACTTGCCCTCTAACCGCCGGCGTGTGCACATTTATTTCTACATATGTACTAAAGCTGTAGTCATTGTTATACCATATTTTCTTAAAATTGCTATTAAATAACCAGCAGTTCAAGTATTACAGTCCATTTGATTTATCACCACACGAAGGATCCCCAACACGTGTGTTATCTGGTTTATTACTCCGGTATAACTGAAAAGACTAGCTCCGTGGCGTAGTGGTCAACACGCCAGCCTGCGACACGGAGTGACCGGGTTCGATCCCCGGCCAGGTCAAGATGAAAAATGATCTTTTTCAGATTGGCCTGGGTCTTATATGTATTTGTTATGAAAATATAGTATCGTTGAGTTAGTATCCCATAACACAAGTCTCGAACTTACTTTGGGGCTAGCTCAATCTGTATGATTTGTCCATATTTATTTATTTATTTTATAACTTCCAAATGCCTAAAATATTTGGATATTTAATATCTTAACATTATCAACACGAGATTATAAACTTTTCGCAGGGCAATATTTATTTATGCAGTTTCCTAATGAAAAACCTTGGTTACATTTGAATAACTGGACAAATCGGACAGGCCTGTCTTTCACGTAATATCCTTGCTAACATATTACACAAGTCATATCTCCAGCGCAGATAGAATTATACGCTTCGGGCCATGGCTTTAATTAACATGTCTCGTATCATGTTACAATTGAAAATAGCATTAGAATATAGCCAGCGGGTCAGTATTTTCACACCATATGTACGCCTTAAATAGATTTCCATTGATTTGTATATTATATTTACGATGTTTATCAGACTTACATTAACAATAATTACACTAAAAAAATAAGTTCTGTCTCAATGGCGAGTTGGACGAATAAAACGTAAGTAAAACCTTGATCCTATAATGAACTATACTTGATACTAATAATAATATTCTTTATTATTTTCCTCTCACATAGAAGATTAAGATAGAAGAGGCACTACAAAATAGTGCTAGATTATGAAATAAAAATTATGTCGGCTTGCGCATTAAGAGCCCGCCATATGCCAGGCGGCGTGGCGGTACAAACGCGGATGGTCTAAACGCGTTGGCTACTTTGGATATTTTCGTTTTTTAGGAATAATCAAGGGTTATTCGAAAAAGAAAAACATATGATCGCTGCCTTATCTGTAATGCAATAATAATCAAAGGTTTCAAGGTTAATTTTAATGTATTTGGTGAATAATGCTATATACCGAGTAAATTAGACGTGATTTGGAGGCAACTTTGCAATTTTTTTCTATCGAGAAAATTTAACGCAATCGTGTTTTTGAGTCAGATAGTTACCAGAGTTAGTCCTGAACTTTGCTGCATTTTTATTTCAACTTGAGTATTTAATTATTATTGATATAACAGTCAATCATGCAAAGCAGTGAGAGGTAGTACCTTAAGGTGAAATTTGTAACATAGAACTCATAATCGAAAACGTTCCAAAATGAATGTATTATCAGGCAGAGCTTTTAATATATTCTTTTTTGTATTTAAAATGTTACATTGATATAAAATATAAGTCTTCTTCTATCGTGTCAATAGTCCAAATGATTAAATTAATCTTGCTCAGAATGATGCCTTTACAGCCGAATTCATGGCTTTAGCCAAATTCTCTAAGCTATAAAATAACAGTACCAGTGAGATTTACGTACACACGCCACTCCTGGGAATAAGTTCTTCCTTAATCTAGAGCAGTGTTTCCCAAACTAGACTGGGCTCCGATCCACTTAACAAAAACTGCCAAAACCGGGTTCCACCTCATGGTCGTCTTAAAAGGGGCATAAAATTTCCTAGTAGAGCGTGAAGGGTCTAATTAATGGTCCTATTTAATCGAGCTGTTTATCTAAAAGTGCTAAGTAGATAGGTACTATCGGAAACTGCAGCGTCAGCATCATAAAATTAAAGTCCAATATCGTAACGCCTTTATCTATACATATAATAAAACAGTAAAAATATTTTGTCTGTACATTTAGAATTTTTGACTGAAATGGATAGAGGGACACTTAAAAAGAATAATAGGAAGCAAAAAATTTTTTTTCGAATTTCTTGTCTGTCTGTCTGTCTGTCTGTCTGTCTGTCTGTCTGTATGTATGATCACGATTATCTCCGAAAATACTGAACCGATTTACTTCAAACTTTCACCAATTGCTTTGTTTTAAGTCAGCAAAACATTTAAAGTTTGTTTTGTCAAAATCGGTTTATAAAAAAAAAGTTATCGTCATTTGAATGAACTCAAGGCATTAGTTTGCCTGCAAATATACACGGTGAATTTTTAATCGTTTTGGGCCCTTAAAGGTGTGACTCAGACCATCAAAATGAACAACTTTTCCTATGGGAACAACGGTGAGAACTCAAAAAAAAATTCGACATTCCCATACAAACTGGCCGGGCGGTGGGACTCTTTTGTATGAAAATGACGAAATTTTTTCTGAGTTCCCGGCATTGGTCCCATAGAAAAAGTTGTTCATATTGATGACCTGAGTCACCCCTTTAAGGGTCCAAACTGTTCCTGAGGGATGGACACTAACGGCAAACCAACCTAAACTGCTGCGCCTAGAAACTTGAAATTTGGTACAGGGGTTCTTTTAATGATATGAGTGAGCGCTAAGAAAGTATTTTTAAGAAATTTAACTTCTAAAGGGGTAAAATTTATATGGAATTTTCTCATTTCTGGACCTAGACGTATGAAAATAAGTATATAAGTTCTAGGTTATAATTAAAAATATCTGTGTAGGTAAAATGGACGATATTTTCCACTGTAGGGGTAAAATAGCGGGGTAAAGATTGTATAGAAATTTACTCATTTCTAGACTTAGAAGTATGAAAATAGGTAAATAAATTCACGATTACAATTGAAAAAGATCTGTGTAGGTCAACTGGAAAAAATCCCCCAGAAGAAGGGTAAAGTTGGTTTGGACATTTTCTCACTTCTGGACTATGAATTATGAAAATAAATAGGTATGTAAGTTTTCGATTACAATTAAAAAGATATATGTGGGTGAAATGGACTGAATTCACTCCTAAAGGGGGTAAAATGAGAGGTTAAAGGTTTTATGGAAATTTTCTCATTTCTGGACTTAGAAGTATAAATAATATCCATACCTCCATACTAATACTAATATTATAAATGCGAAAGTAACTCTGTCTTTCGTTTCATTACGCAAAATTTGGTATGGAGGTGTGAGGCCCGGGGAAGGACATAGGGTATGTTCAATTCCGGGAAATTCTACTGTTCCCGAGGGATCGACACTAACGCGGGCGGGGCCGCGGGCAACAGCTAGTTTTTATATATTTATTAGGATAGGAAAATTATGTTATTAATTTTATAACATACTATTGAGATTTTTAGAAAGATGTAAAATGACAATTTTAGAACGCATAGTAATAATAAAATACATAAATATAAAATCGCATTGAAAGCTATCCAAGCTTTCAATTGGTTTATGTGTTTAAGTTAATTGGAAAGCAATAACGATTGAAGCATTGGTGGTCTAGCGGTCAGAGCTCTGAAAATATTTTACGAGCAAGTATATTTCATCTTTATATTTTGAATACGTGCTATTTTGTCGGGAATGCCGACTATAGTTTCGGACTTGACAGACTAATCAACTAGTCTGCCAACCCAATTACTCTCAAATGTTAAAAAAAAACACTACCTGGTACATAAAATGATTAATCCTACTCCGTTATTAAATCCTATATTGGTGCTAAATTACTTTTATTCTCATTTTTTTATGCTTTCATCAATACAGATTACAGATTTTTTACTCGTCTGAACTAAGTGCTAAAAATCTAATGTTGCCCCAACATCCGATGCTATCATTTAATTATTAGGCATATATTGATTTGCGAGCCTGAATGGAGAATATTTTTAGAGCAGCAAAAAGCAGCATACCCACAAGCTCTACTCATTTTCCCATGTACAAAGCCTATTAAATTTGTATAAATATATAATTATATAATTGAAGGAAGTGACTCAGTAGTTAAATAGACCGCACCTGTACCACAAAGTAGTGATGCTACAGAAATGTAGCCCATGAAGGTAAAGTCAACTGAAAGGGCTTACTGAGAAGTAGATATCAAATCATAAACATGAAATAGGTGCCTTCATACAAAAAAATTTACTTTATTGATATTGGCGCGAATGTTGCGATAATCTTCCATGGATTTTTTTGCTACAAATGTAGACTTTTCGTTATAATATTAGATCATCTTAGTTTTGCTATCTACAATATTATATTGCTTATCCAATAGATAAAGAAAAATATCAGGGCGTCCCCATATTTGATGAAATTGATTTGGAATACGAGTAACAACAATTGACAGGCTGGTGTTTATAATCCTTTGTAAAAACGAAATTAATAAGTGATTTTTTTTACATATTTTATAAGCTACAGCGACGTAGGCGTAGGTTTACTTCTGTAATTTATTTAATTTTATGCATGTACACGCAAAAAGTTTGTTAAATGACCACGTATCAATGTTTATGATGTAATGGATATTAATATATCTATTTATTGACTGTTTTAGGACCAGTCTAACGTCTACTTGTTTAAAAAAAACTCGAAAGGCGAGACAAGTTGAATAGGCCTTTTCGCATATTTTAAATACCGTTCGATTTAGGTATCTTGTAAAATTCTAATTAGGCACTAACATATTAATGAGTTCTCTATATCTAACTGTAAATCGGCTGTAATTTTTTTTTTATTACAGTCTACAAATTATCTATTGATACGTATCAAGTAACACAGTCAAAAATCAATGGTGTATTTGATAAGCATTTTATAACATAACTTATAATAATAATAATCTTTATTTATTTCTCCCACAAAAGTAACAAAAGTACAGAGAATGGTAAGTCTGGACAAATATTCACTATCAATTTGTTACAAACTTAGTATAAGATAAAAAAAAATTGCAGCTCATAAATTACACAGTCGATATATGGGAGGCTGATGCCTAAGCTAGGCAAAGCCTTTCAGGACCCCAAGGAAAGTTTACATTTCATTGCAATACAATTTATAACTAACTAATATTGTAGGATATTCGAGAGATAACAGTTTCAAGAATGACTTAAAATATTCTAGCAGTTAGTCAACATATATAACTGCGAAAGAAATTTTCCGAGTGACACATATAGCACATAGCGAAACATGAAAAATTGCATTTGGCCGCGGCTTCGCTCGCATGTATGAAGTTTCAATTTGGAACATCTTTTCCCAGAATGCTCATGACTTTAGGTCCGCTAATTATAAAAGTAGTAAAAGACTATGGTTCCAGTAAAGGATGGTACGGCAGCGTTTGCTTCGCGCTCGACTTGGCGGAGGCACTGCCGTGCCCCCCGATTAAGTAATCTGTAGTAAAAGTTTTATTTAGTTCAGTATTTTTTCAGGTTTATTAAATAAATAAATATTTCTGGAATTAATGTACCTGCTTGATTATAATACTTACTAGCTTTCGCCCGCGGCTCCGCCCGCGTCTTGCCGTTCTTTTGGGAATAGTACTTTTTCCTGGGATAAAAAGCCTATGTCCTTCTAGGTACTCCAGAGAACTTGTATGCAAAATTTCACGATGATGGATTTAATAGTTACGGCGTAAAGGCGTAACAAACAAACAAACTCACTTTCGCATTTATAATATTAGTTAGGATTAGGATTAGGATTTTTAAGATAATTCTAATTTTAACAAAAAAAAATCAATATTAACTACTAACCTTAATTTCACCCCTTTAAATATTTATATTTTTTTATATTTGTACATGATAATATAAATACCGATTTTCATAGCTGTATTTCATAGCTATGAAAATAATTTCTTATTGACTTACAGCCCCGTATTTGTATTTTTGTTTAAGAGATTGAATATCGAAATATATGTATGTTTAAAAATTTCATGTTTTTTACCTTTAAAAATTCATATACTCATACTTTACCGCTTTGGAAGCGGCAGTAAAGTTTTGACGTCAACAATTGTTGAAAATTCAAATATGATAATTAATAAGTGTTCAAAGAAACCCATTTATTTTAATCTATGAACGAAATCTATATTAAATTTTTGAATTGAATTGAATAAAATTTTTATTTCCTCAATTTAACCCTTTTAGGGAATAAATTACTAAAAGTTCCTTCTTAGTGCTCACTTACATTGTATAAAGTACTTTTGTACATAAACCTGTCAGGTTCAAAATAGTTTCAGGCAATATACGAAGTAGCAACCACTTTCTATAATATCCTAAATAAATATATACGGACAAATCACACAGATTTAGCTAGCCCCAAAGTAAGTTCGAGACTTGTGTTATGGGATACTAACTCAACGATACTATATTTTATAGCAAATACATATACACATCCAAGGCCCAGGCCAATCTAAAAAAGATCATTTTCCATCTTGATCTGGCCGGGGATCGAACCCGGGGCCCTCGTGTCGCAGGCTAGCGTGTTAACCACTGCGCCTCGGAGCTCGCATTATATATATGATATATAATGTAGAATGGGTACTTACCAGTCACCGAATTTCCGCCGACTAGTGTTCTTCGTTCGCCAAACGATCATTGTCCACAAACTGGCATGTGTTCACAACTGTCACCTTCGGTCCCCGCTGGTGGCCGAGTGGTCACCACACATAATCTTTGTTCACCGCACTGCACTGGCTAGAACTAGTTCAGTTTGGATTTATCTGAAACAAGGAGAAAAAACTTGAGTACTTGTGAGGTAGACAGAGCTTATGTCTATAAGACTTTATGGCCACATTTAGCAATTAGAGCGTGTAGGTGGAAACCAGAATCAATATGTGATGGGTCGCTAGCCGCATCGCCTACTGATATGATTCCGCAGATAAGCCCAATCCCTCGATCAGTTTTTACGATCTGCTGGCACATTACGTTTCTCCTTTTCTCCCAAACCAGCATGGAATAAGTACATTTTTGATAATTTAAAAATATATTTATACCATTTGCAATTCAGCAAGAGCCTTGTATAACTTAATCCAATCTATACATATAATAAAACAGTAAAAATATTTTGTCTGTACATTTCGAATTTTTGACTGAAATGGATAGAGGGACGCTTAAAAACAATAACAGAAACCAAAAAATTTTTTTTCGAATTTTTTGTCTGTCTGTCTGTCTGTCTGTCTGTCTGTCTGTATGTATGATCACGATTATCTCCGAAAATACTGAACCGATTTACTTCAAACTTTCACCAATTGCTTTGTTTTAACTCAGCAAAACATCTAAAGTTTGTTTCATCAAAATCGGTTCATTAAAAAAAAAGTTATCGTAATTTGAATGAACTCAAAGCATTAGTTTGCCTGCAAATATACACGGTAAATTTTTTTATCGTTTTGGACCCTTAAAGGGGTGACTCAGACCATCAAAATGAACAACTTTTCCTACGGGAACAGTGCTGGGAACTCAAAAAAAATTCGACATTCCCATACAAACTGGCCGGGCGGCGGGACTCCTTTTTATGGAAATGACGAATTTTTTTTTGAGTTCCCAGCTTTGGTCCCATAGAAAAAGTTGTTCATATTGATGACTTGAGTCACCCCTTTAAGGGTCCAAACTGTTCCTGAGGGATGGACACTAACGGCGGCGTCGTAGCCGCGGGCAAACGGCAAACCA